>OY292279.1:16305427-17573461 GCA_958496175.1 Sisyra terminalis | reverse complement strand
CCTAAGTAAAAAAAAAACTGGCATGCTTGCGATACTTCGGTCATATGGCTAGAAGAATTAAAGAAATGGAACCACTTATAGCTGAAGAGAAAGTAGAAAGCATACATAGTAGTTAAAGATCTTCAAGCCTACCATATCAAAGAACAGATTAAACCCATAGGGTTGGAAGGATAGTAGGGAGAGCTTATAAGTTGTTAAATTTATTCATGTTTATACCAGGGTCTATCTTTCGTGACGTAATATAAGGGGGTCACAGAAAATGTGACATGCCGTAATGGAAGAAGAGAGGGAAGATGAGATTTTGTGTAACGTATTTAATGAACGACCCCTATTTATAATTTTTTTTAAATTGTTATTTACCGTCGCTTTTTTAACTACTAAGGTCTTTTAGCGACTTTAGGGTAAATTAAATTCGTAATTGAGAAACATTGAAAATTTGCACGATACGAGAATCGAACCCACTATCTACCAGGTTTGAAGCGATCACCTAGACCACTCGACCACCAGTAGGCTAAATTAAAGTTGATAGTCTATTGATTAAAATTGACCAGAAATTTTTGGTGGAAATTTCGACCATTGCAGAATTGTAGATTAAAATTTAATAGATGATTCAATAAGCATGACATCAAAGTACAATGGACTGAAATTTTCTTCTGTAGTGCAACCCAAAGTGACGATTATCCATTAAACAGAGGATGAATCGATTTATGAATAAGTACAATCATTGTTAATATGACACAATTTTTTGAAGGGTATCCCTTAGTTTTTTATAGTAATATAATTCCTGATTTTTTTCATATTCTGTAAGACTTTGCTTTTTGTCAAATTTTATGGTTTGGTCAACCATAAATATCCTGCAGGTTTTGATTTATTTAACTATGATCCTCATCAATTTAACCATAATTTTTGTTGTGTTGACTTCAAAGCTTGATCGTAAACTTTAGTAGTTGATAAGAATTTTTTATTTGAAACATCCTCTCGTTCTTTAGATAAAGATTTTTGCCAAAACAACCAAGTGGTTGAATGAAAATCCCATTTTTCTTTCGGTGGTACAAAAGCCTAAACCAATAATGGGATTCCATTATATCTTATAACTAGCATTCCCAAACTACAACCTTCAATGAAATATTTGACCTAGATAAAGTTAATTTATTATACCTATAATAATCAGCTTTGTCTTTCGCGGTCTAGCCGTATCACATAAGCCTAACATGGGTAAAACTTTACCGGGGGTAAAACCGTTAGATGTCAGTAACCGAATTTGCATCCGAAAATCCCACTTCTGCAAATGTTGAAACTTTTTGGAGATTGAATTTAATTTGCGGCGACTTAAAACGTCTTACACTTATATATAAGCGAAAACTATACATTTGTGGTGGATTCAACTCATATCCGAACAATTCGAATTGACGACCGCAAATTTGTCGAGTCCGCGCCAACTCTTGCACGAACCACATGAATTTGTCTTTTATGATTCGTACGTTCCAAGTGCTAGTATAACATACACTGTTCCGCATTTTCCCATTTTCCAATATCTATCCGGAAATCTGACGGTTGACATTTTCCCTCGTCTAACCCTTGGCTTCAGGCAGGAGGCAATATTGGGCTCAGTTGCGTTTCACAATTAAACTCGCATAATTGATTTTGATTAGAACTAACATAATTACCCGTATCGGGTTACGACGACCTCTACATCAGCCTACATTATATGCGATACGTTTCCCCGGTTCATGGAATGGAAGACACCGAAACCAACTTCGAGTACATTGCTAGTTTGGCTTCGCCAAACAGAGATGGGTGGGAAACATTTCAATTTCTCCTATTATCATTTTAATTAGACTCCATTGTTCCATTAAATGTCAAAATTAAACGAAGATGTAATGAAAAAACATCAATTAACTAATATAATAATTGATACAAGCTAATTGGTAGAAAAAAAGCTGCAACTTCAATTTATTGTTGGTTGATATTAAATGAAAAAACTCAATTTATTTCAATGAATTTATATAAGTTTTTAAGTTTTTAAGAACATATTAGGTGTTTACCAATAAGTTTGTGAATTATTTGAAATAATTTATTTGATACCAATAAGAATAGTAAACTGGATCACACTTAAGAGAAAAAGGATTTCTATTGGATTGTCGGATAGTCGGATTGGAATCCTGAACTTATCAAAAGGAGGGATTTACAACTTCGATTTAAAGAACCTAGTTACATATAAATAATGTTAGATGGAAAATTCAACAACGTGGGAAACTAAACCACCTATTAGGCAGAAAATAGGAAAAAAACATAAAAGTTTCAAAAATCATTGACTTCTAGTTACATATTTTCAATGAAAAATATCCCAAATTCGATTATAACTTAATTTTTATATTAGTCATTTGTCGTTAGCAATAATATATTTAGAGTTTAAACAATGCATTGATATGAATCTTTCATATTTAATCCTACATGAATCGACAAAACAGAACATGTAAAAATCAAGCACTTAAAAATGGCATTATCCTTAACATTGTTGCGAATTTTAAAAAAATAATAAGTTCATAGCACTTGTGGGAAAAATATGCGACCGAAAGTTTTTTCTCTCCCAAGAAATTAACGATGAAAAAAAGATAATTACCACCGTTATTGTTATTATAAATAATACTATTTGTTTGTTATTTACCGTCGATTTATTACTACTACGGTCTTTAGCGACTCTAGGGTTTATACAAATCCGTAATCGAGAAATATCGAAAATTTGCTCGATACGAGGATCGAACCGAACAGTTTTGGAGCGGTCACTTTAACCACTTGGCCACCAGTAGGCTCCATTATTATTTTATAAGACTTCGAAAAGTATGATTCCAACACTAAAAGATCGTTTAAATGCCCACAAATTTAAAAATTGACATTAAAGAATAAAAATAATGCTAGTAAAATTGAAGCCAAATTTGACATGTTCTGTTTTGTCATATTTTCTTAAAGATAACATTTTGTTTCTCGTTAGTGTTTTAGGACACAAAATGATATTCTAGACTTCTTTCGCGGTACATGTTAACACTAAGTCAATAAAGTATTCGAAGAAATTCGAATTCAATTAATACTTTTTTGGTAATAATGATTGAGACCAAAGTGCTTGCAGTTTCGAAAAAAAATCCAAAAATTTCATATTTTTCACGAACAATCTTCATATAGCTGAGTTTCCATCCATCCGATAGTTCAAGAGAATCCATGGGAGTATCTAAAAGGTTCTTCATATCTAAACCACACTAGAGATATAGCCAAGAACGAGCTTAATAAGGGCATCTTGAAAAGTATAGTATAACCTCCTCGAAGTTCAATTTAGGGCTAAAACTATTAATTCTGTAATAGGATAATAGCTAAAGCAAAACGTTTAATTTTAAAAGCACTTAGAACTGGTATTTTCTCTTAATAGATTGAGGTAGACCATATCCTTAAGATAGCTATTTAATAAATAAAAAATTATCTGATAGATAAATCATACACGTTTATCTTTCACAAATCCTTTTTCTGTTTTTTTTTTATCCTTCGGATAAAATTTATTCTCTAAGATAAGTATCACTACTAAACGATGACAAATCAGAGAAACCGAAGTGTATACAAGCGGTCGCCAAACTTGATCTCACGTACCAATAAATTCATAATTCAAATCCAGTGGACTACTAAAAGGATTTTTTAAGTGTTAAATATATTTTAATAAGAATATTCCACATTTTTCTGTGGACGAGCAAATTTTTTTCGTGGAGCACTAGGAGCACTAGTGGTTCCCGGAGCACCACTTTGGCGATCGCTGGTATATACCGTTAAAATTTTAAACTTAATAATTCAGGTAATTATTTAGGTAAATTATTTCTTTAATTATGGTTATTTTATAAGTATGCAACAAAGCTGTAAGGAACATTTCAAACCGATAAAAAATAGAACATGTGGTTAAGCCATATGTTAATTCCTCTGCATCTAGAGCAGGGTTGGATTTCTAGACTTGGCTAAGTAAATGGTTGCCGTTGGGTCCCTAGCTCTTATTTAATTGTTATAAAAATTCTAAACTTTTTTGATCATCTCTTTTTAAAAACGTAAGCCTTACTACCGCCTTTAGGCTCACAGTATTTAATGCGGCCCTGTATAACTGACGTCACAGACCAGTGATGGCCCGTGGGTCAGACCCATGATGGTTGGGCAACCATTTTTCTGTTATTTTGTGTAGAAAGGGACTTCCACAGCACTTGTATCATCCCCTTCGTGTTGCACATTGTGAGGCATATGTAGGCACCATGAACATTAGTAACCCGCGAGCTAGTACTAAAAAAATATGAAAAAAAATTGAGTTATGCCTCAAAAAGGTTCGTCATCTCGGAAAAATCCCGAAAGTTTAAGACATGGTTCCAGTACTATTGTACTATTATTGTGGCTCTTATCCCGTTTAAAGTTGTCAAATTTGGCAACGTTGTATTTTTTACCTTTTTCTTTTAATTAGTTCGGGATTTTTATGCTAATTCAATTCTTATATGGTATAATTTTCTCTTTTGTGGCCTGAGATTGCAATATTGGACAGAAAATTCAATACCGATATTCGATATTTGTAATGTCTTAATACCAGAATACTGGTTTTAATACCGGTAGTAGGAATTTTAGAAAAAAAAAGAAATTACGGATGTTTCCTTGTTTTATTTGCCAGTTTTATTAGAGAAAGTAAATATCACAAAAAATATTTGAAACTTATAATTTAATAGTATACAGCTGTCGAAGACGGAAACGTATATTATTTTGCTATATTGGCAACCCCTGAACATAAAGTGACGACAATTGAAAAAACTTCTAGCGAATAACGAACAAACGGTATTTAAACTTGTAAATACCGGTACTAAAAAGTTGTAAAAATGGCGCAAAATACCGATATTCGATACTCCGATATTCCGGTATTGCTATTCTTATTTGTGGCTAAATTTCTATAATGAGCCGATTTAATTACGAATTAAAGTAAAAACAAAGTCGAAAATGCAATGTTGCCAGATTTGACGGTTCTAAAAGGTGCATGAGCCGATTTATTTTTAATTTTTTTATCATAAATCCCTTTTTGAATGGTTGGCTCATGTGTACTTTAGCACACCCACAATCTGGCAATGTTGCATTTTCGACTTTGTTTTTAATTTAATTGGCGATATTTTTGTAAATTCAATTCTAATATGGTATAATTCTCTCTTTTGTGGCTAAATTTTCATTATGGACCGATTTAATCGCGAATTAAATTAAAAACAAAATCGAAAATGCAACATTGCCAGATTGTGGGTGTGCTAAAGTACACTTGAGCCGAATGGTTTGTTATTAGCACGTGCCGTAGCTGTCCATGGTCAACGCTGGCTACATTTTATTGATATATAAAAAACGGCGGCAAATTTAAATAGTTTTGAATAATTTATACTAATGTTGTCTGTGCACTTTAAAACTAATTTCTTTTCAGCTTTCCGTTCTGTATTAAATTACAGCCTCATGTGTACCTAAAAATGGACCACTAATCTCAATTCCCATTTTCCTTCAAAAAAAAAAACAAACGAAAACGTGAAAATGAAATAAAAAGCCGGAAAGATTAAAAATGTTATTTATATGCGGGCTGATGTAAGCCACGACGGTTTGTCTATTTATTTTATTTTTTTATAAAATTTATTTAAATTTTAAATGTGACCCGAATTTCAAATGGAATTAGAGATTTCCCTACACCAACGACTTTCATATGCAAATTAAAATAAAAAAGAAACTAAAAAAAAATGATAATAAAATCGCTTTGTTTAACTTTTAATACACTTTTCCAGGATTTTATCTTTGTTCCCTGGCGCTCTTTGGATAGAGACGGGAAAAAGTTTGTGGAAAAGTTTCGATTATTAATTAATTTTTTTGCAATTAAAATATGAGTTTAATTAACTCACACGATGAAAATCAATTGTTGTCGCGACTGGTTTTTGCCGGGGAATTAATTAGCACATCTTTCGGAACAAATAGAACAACTTACCGCTGGAGCCGCTGTTTAATATTTTTCCGTTGATATCGTTAAGTAAAAGTGCTAAGCACAAAGTTACGATGGAAAACTGAAACATTGTTTTGCTAGTTTTTGGTGGCATTGTTTCAAAAAAGTTTCACTCTTAAATATGCACAGAGATGTCGTCACTGGATATATATTATATCTATACACTGGAAATTTAAAAAGAAATAATAAACAATTGACAAAAAAAAATTATAGTTTTTCCCGGGTGATTTGGAAAAGTACGAATTACGTGTTCCGAACTGGAGCGAATTGTTACATATTCGTGGAAGCTGTTACCAGCACGCGAAACGGCGATGAACTGACAAAAGCAACGTGTTGGTGGCTCTTCAGCGAACCGCTCTTGAAAAGAGCTTTTGGATGCAGCCTCCCCATTGGCTGACAGCTGGGAGCTTTTAAACGCTCCGCCTATCAGCGTTTGTTGAAACAATTTCTAATGCCACTTTAATTAATCCATCACAGAGCGAAATTTGAAAACAAATTCCAATGAAATGTGATAAAAATAATATCCACATTTGATATTTATAGAAAATCTTAACATTTTTTGCAGATGAAATTCATTTTTTCGCAATAATACTCAATTTACATAATAAAATTTATTTTAATAAAGAAAATTCCCTGAATTTTATGCCCATAAAAATTCAAAATAGAATTATCCAATACTCAACTATCCAATCTGATCACTTGCCACTATTTGATTGAAGCATTTATTTTGAAAGTAACTTAAGTCCACTTCAATGACGGCCCAATTTTACACTTGTAATTAAAATCAAGTATGTCAACTTTTCAGCAGTTAAGTTTCCCAAATAACTAATTTAATTTTAGTTATTGATAAAAAGTCAAACCTTATCGTTTCTTAATATCCTGGTAATAAAAGTATATAACGTTGAAACTTACTTAAAATTGCCTACTGGTGGCCGAGTGGTCCAGGGGACTGCTTCAAAACTGGTTGATGTTGGTATAGAATCTCGGGTATAAGCTTGGATCAGGAACGTCGAAATTTGAGATCAGTTTTCGAATGGTTTCGATATTATTTCTGTATGTATTGTTCACTCGAATGCAATTTGTACGTAAATTTTGACATGTCAGAAATGAAGTAGCGACTGTTATTTTCAAATATGTATTTATATTGTATTATATAAAATCTGTAAAATTAAATTTTCTAAATAAAGTTTACTTTGGCTCAAGTCCATTTCAGCACACCCACAATCTAGCGACGTGAATTTTCGACTTTGTTTTTAATTTAATTCGCGATTAAATCGGTCCATAATAAAAATTTAGCCACAAAAGAGAGAATTATACCATATTAGAATTGAATTAACAAAAATATCGCGAATTAAATTAAAAACAAAATCGAAAATGCAATGTTGGCAGATTGTGAGTGTGCTAAAATGGACTAGAGACGAAAATTTAATTTTATATATTATAATATAAATACATATTTGAAAATAAACGTCACTTCTTCATTTCTGGCATGTCAAAGTTTACGTACAAATTGCATTCGAGTAAACAATACGTACCCATTCAGAGTAGTTCTCTTCAGTTCGGAATATCTCGACGTTCCTGATCTTCTTGATCCAAGCTTATACCGAATCTCGTATTGAGCAAATTTTCGATATTTCTCGATTTCTCGGATTTTTATTTACCCTAAAGTCGCTAAAGACCTTAGTAGTTATAAACCGACGTTAAATAAAAGTAAAAAAAAATACCTAAAATACTTGAATTAGACTTAAGTCACATCTTTTTATATGGTTTACAAAATACAATGATAAACTGAAATCTTCCGGATCAATTTTAGTTTATAGATAATATCTATTAGTTTTAGTCATTCATTGGTTTCGATAACAAATGCAGAACTTTAGCCATTACAATTTTTTCGTGAAAAGCTCCCAGAATTTTTAATCGAAAATGGCAAACTTTTACTTCTTTTAAACAAACCCATAATGCTAGTTTGATTATTGGACAGCAATTAGAAGTTAGAGCTTGTGATCTCAAAAATCACCCCTTATTGAAAATTGACCATAAACAATTGCAGTTGAAACACTTACTGGTAGCCGAAAGGTCTAGGTGACCACTCCAAAACCATTAGGTGTTGGGTTCGACACTCGATTTGAGCAAACTTTCGATATTTCTCGAATACGGTTTTTATTTATCCTCGAGTTGCTAAAAACCTTGTTAATTATAGAACGACGGTAAAGAACAGTTACAAAAATGAACTTCGATAATTAATTTGACTTTAACGACGTCAAATTCTCTCAAAAGCTAAATAAAAGCTTAGGTGTAAAATAGTATCAGAAGAGTTATATAATTTTGGGTATTAAATTCGAATTTGTCCAAACTTTTATTTGTCTTACCTATCCAAAAAATCACTTAAATCCATATGAATTTATGTTGGAAACTACATGGGAAAGGGTAGATTTATGTGGATTTATTTAGGAAACCACATGAGAAAGGATGGATTTATATGGATTCATATGAGATATAAAGAGAGTGAAGACTAGAGGCAATATCTCCAGTAAGCGGAAAATAAAAAAACATAGCCTTATGGTGAAATTAGAATTTAGATATTCCTGTCATCCGCTCACCCACATGAGAAACCACATAGAAGTCTACATGGATATTTTCTATAGGATGTATTCATATAGATATGTACGTTGAGTTGACAAGGACAGAGAACAAAGAATGAATTTCAAAACAAACGTTCAGGTGAAACAAAAATAAAAAACATATCAGTAAAAATCAAATACAATTGCCAATTTAGGCAGTTGTGTCCAGGTTTGCGACCCGTACATTATTATAAAGTACTGTACTTTATTTAGAGTGATTGTACTCTATACTTTATAAGTAGAATAATAAATTAAGTACTTGAAAATACTTTATTTCACACAGTTTGATTTCTTTGGGATTTATTTAACGTATATTATACAATTAAAGGTTGATTTTAAGAATTTTTGTGTACAATATAAATCGTGATTAATTTTAATATAGACATTAAAGATGCTGTACAGCTGTTTAACAATGATAATAACTTATTAAAATTCGCTAAAAGCAATGCAAAATTAGTTTTTTAAGCAAAATTATAAAGTAAAATTAATCGTACTTTATTTTAACACAATGTCTTTTTTTTCTATGTTCAATAACCAATATACTTTATTTGCACAACAAAAGTGTCAACTCTACTTATGTCAATGGTAGCTGTGAATATGTCACAGATAGTTACTAGTAATTGATATTAGATATAGAAGTTTAAATCGGTTTCATATCCACTACTAAAATCAAGACGGTTTAATATTTTGTTTTTCATTACCTTGCACATCCTAAACTATTGTCTTCCATTTCAATTTATATATATATAAATCGGCCATCAGGATCTAGGTCCTAATATCCGATTTGGTGGCCGGAGCTGTCGTGATGGAGATCACTCCCAGTGGAGGAATCTCCCTATGCCTCTACTTGATCACTAGGCACTTTTCTTTTTAGCCGTCTTTTATTTTGGTGCTCCAAAAGTGGCGGAATCAGGGGATTTGAGTGTTGACTCGACTTTCCAAAATGGTTGGTGGTACGTACGGTAATGGAGTCGGTGACTGATGAGATGTGTAAGTCTCTTCGGAGAGTCTCATTTGTGACATACCATGGAGCATCTACCAACTGTCTCAGGATCTGTGATTGGGTGGCCTCGATTAATTTAATGCTTGACTTGCTGGCAGAGCCCCACAATTCAATACCGTACGACCAGATTGGCACTAATACTGCTTTGTATATACTATAAGTAGTTTATCCTCAAGGGGAAGTTTAGAGCCCCTACCCAACAGCCAGTATAACTGTTTGAACCTCTTGTTGATGTATTTTCGTTTTTGGATGATGTGAGATTTCCAGGTCAGCCTCCTGTCCAGATGAACACCAAGTTATTTGACGGTGTCGGACTATGGGATCTCAGTTGAGTCCAGATTAACCGGGGACCCCGTTCCTTTCCTGAAAGTGAAGGTCACTTGGACTGATTTGGACTTATTGATAGTGATCCATTTCATTTAAAATTATTATTTACCGCCGCTTTATAACTACTAAAATCTTTAGCGGCTCTAGAGTTAATAAAATCTGTAGATCGAGAAATATGGAAAATTTACTCAATGCGAAATTCAAACCCAATTATTGTCTTGTGTTTTTGTATAGTTTTGACAGGTTTATTATTCAGAAATTTAAATATTTTTCCAACTCTGACAAAGTATTTCTTTTGAAACCCTTTTTTAACTTTAAAATGAATTGTTATTTTGTATTCCTCAACTTCTATCTGTTTTAGCTTTCTCTGTTAAAAGATAGCATTATTAAAGGCATTTTAAATGTTCAAAAAACCCTTTAGAAGTCATTTAAAGTTATGTAAAGCATTTTTAATGCAATAACATAAAATGCCTCTAAAAGCTTTTTCTTAACAGAGTTATACTTGTGATTGTAAATGTTATCCTTCGAATACATCGTACCACAGTTTCAAGCCGCAAAATCGAATAATTTCTGGTTTCGTTTTTGAATCTTATCGTTGGTAAAACATAACAACTGTTGATTTTTGTTGAAATATTTTCTCTTTCCTCTTTTAAACTTTAATTTGTTGTATAAAATTGATTTAACAGTTGCGTTTATATTAGTTGCCGACCATACAAACTTTTCTATGACAACATCATTGAACGATCAATATTTATATTTTCGTAGAGTTTCCCATGTACAAAAACGACATTTATACATTTTCGTTTAGTCGAATCTCGTTTCTTTTCTTTCATTTTATTAAATTCTACTGAATTTATATTTTGTGTGTTAAAACATGTTACGTGCTCCACCGTTACCATTTCTTCCTGGCCTTACATTCAATCCCAATGTAAAATAATTTTTCCTTTGTACAAGAAAAAATATTTTGGGTGAATAAATTTCCTTCTTTTTGTTTCGTTAAAGATTGGTCAAACTCGATTCCATAAATCGCAGCACTTTGAAGTATGCAACAATTTGCCGATTTTGAGTGAAAAACGTAAACCAGGAATTGGAGGAGCGCCAGTTGGGGTGGCAAACCGATATCCGTCTATATATGCTCGTGGAGAAGTGCCAACGTTACCACCATGGATTGCTTTCGATAAACAAGTAGAAGATTCTTAAAAATTAAGAAATTTTGATTTAAATATTGGCATATTTTTCAGGTACTGACTTTTGATGCATTCTTCCAAGAAACGATGCAAGAAGTGGCTGGTTCTCCGTTTCAAATCCGGATCGTCAAAATTTACTTCTTTCTCGAAGATGGAACTTGTCAAATCACTGAACCAAAAGTCGACAATAGCGGAATTTCGCAAGGTTTTTTTTATAAATTTATGTAAAAGGATTTATAAATATTGAACTGGGAGAATATTTAGAAAAAAATTTACAGGCTACGTATTTTGATTGCCCAACTTCTTTAATAGCCATAAAGTATTACTAGATGTTTCTGTTTGTTTGGTATTCATTTGGTTCAAACACCGACTTCATAACTACTTTATAATTTATAATTATGAAAACTGCTTTGGCAATCAAAATATGTATCTGAAGCAATACCTCCAAATATTTCTAGATATTTAAGTTACTGGCTGATTTTTTATGGATCTGGTCACATAAAATCTAATTCTATTCATAATTTAAGTTCAAAATTTATACAAACTAATATTTTTTAAAAGGAAATATTGTCAGTCGACAAAGGATTCCATTTCCTCCACCACGTCATGACCAATTTTACGACATCATTGATTTCAACATCGGAAAAGAAGTTATGTTATACGGTCGGGTTTATAAAATCACCAATTGCGATAATTACACAAGAAATTTCCTCAACCGATGTGGAATCACTGTTCCAGATCCCTTAAATATTCCTGAGGATCCATACAGAAATCTGCGAAGAGAGGTGAGATCAAAACATTTTCGTCCGTAATTTATTTATAGTTGCTATACATGGAATACTTCTAGGATGTGGAAAGTCGACTTCCACGCAAGCCAAAGAAGAAAGTTGATACTTTGGGTCCTTTTTTGGCGAACGATAAAAAAGTTCTACGTTTTTATGGCTACTGGGATGATCGTAACAGTGAATTTGGCATTTTGCACGATTTGGAAATACATTTTTTCCTGGCTGATAACACGGTTGAAATTAAAGATATTTTGCCTCCAAATTCTGGACGAGATTCCGGAGCGTTGTTTTTGAAAAGGATGAAACTTCCGAAAGTAAATAGTACCTGTTTTCATGGTTATGTGATATAAGAACACGCGGCAGTTAATCAAACGGCACTTTGAATATTAATCTAGATGAATAAATTCCTGAAGTTCCTTAATACAATCTTAATTCACCAGCTTGAAGAGGCTTTAACTCTTCAATTTCCGAATAGTTATTATAAGCTTTATAATCGGAACATAGTTCAGTGTTAGAAATTTGTTAGAAATTTGGGAGATTAACCAATTATGTTTAACTGTTGTGTGTTCCCATTTAGGTATATCAATTATCCTTTAAGTAACCAATTTTTTTTAAATTTTTTTTAGAATTTTTCGATGCCTGGATTAGGAGAAGAAGCTTTTATCTCGACCCTTAATGTTTTGGGACCTGGAATCCAGGGTGGACGGTATATCGTTGATGCTCTGAATTGTGGCGAGCGAAATGTGGAATATTATGAAGAACAAGATTTTGCTATTGGGGCAATTATTAATGTTTTTGGAAGACAAGTTGTTCTCACGGATATTGATCCCTTTACTAAGGAGTATTATCGGGTTAAATATGGAATTGGTAATTAACTGATTATTTTAATGTGTTCTTAAGTATATTTATTGTAGTTTGGAAAAACAAGACTAGTTTACGTAGTTTGAAAACCTGAAGAAACAATTTACTGATATAGAAATACTATCAAAATTACTAGAACTATGTATAGAGTACCTATATCTGTTTTGAAATTGGTAAGGGAAAGGTGCTAAACATAGAAACCATACAAAGGATACAGAGATATCGATAGAAATTTTCCAACACGTTGCGGTAAAGTATAAAATATTAAAATTTATACAAAAGGATAACTGGATTGGGTTGCAACTTCCAAATCTCAATGTAGGTACCTTTGGTACCTATGCTTCAAATGCTTTTTATCTTTAGTACTTGGAGTTAAACTCGGCGTTTTATTTTTTTTTTTTTTTTGTTTAATTTTTAGGCAAGATATCAAATGAATTGGAAAAACCTAAGTCGTAATTTTCAATTTAAAAATATTTCACGTAAAAAAATGGAATAACAATTGAAGCCAATAATTTAATTAGTCTATATTCATACCAACACAGATTATATTCATTATATACACTTATCAACAGATGGCGCCACATTTTGTTTTTAAATTTTACCGTTTTTCGTGGAAATTTGCCGTTTTTCCACTGAAGGCAACTTAACAGATAAACTTAAAAAACAAAACTCTATTTAATTACAAATTTTCATCAAAATCGTTAGAACTATTTTCAAAAATCAAAACACATACAGGAATAGCTCATTTAATATATATAAGATAGGATAGAAAAGTCCCAATTAATGGAATGAGTTTATAATTCTCTAGTCTCCTTATTGGAGACAAATGAATGACGATAAAAGAAATAAATTCATGATTCCTGTATAATTACTTAAACGGGGGAAAAGTGAGATTAGAACTTTCGGATTGGACCAATATATTTGGAATTCTTTTCTCCTTTTCAGGTCGTTATATTACCTTACTGAAAAAAAGGTTTTTTTTAGGAATCCTAAAATACTACTAACTTCTGGGCTTCCAGTACAATCGTAAGATGATATTCCACTAGCACTTTTAGTGACAAATTCTATTTTCTATAGTTTCGCTTAAATAGATCTTATGATAGTTCTAGTTGCTACAAAAACTTAAATTTTCTTCAAATTCACTTATAATTTTATGCAACAGATGATTTTACGCCGCTCCAAACACCAAGCCATGACGATTGCAATGCAAATTTTCCACCACGCCAATTACCGCCATGGAACGGTTACGGTACCTACGAAGATTCGGCCGTCAACTGTAAGATGCTGGACCTGAAGGCACCAATGCGAAATATGATCCAATTTTTGGACAAAGATCGTCAAGGCTACAACTCAATGACGCTACGATTCAGTGCCAGAATGATCTCGAAAATCGAGGAGAATTGCGACCGTTTCTTCATTCTTAGTTACTATCTTGTAGATGACACAATTGGCGTGTACGAGTTAGCACGACGGAATTCAGGTGCAAATTTTGAAACTACTAACATACCGCGACTATAATTATATAGTTATACGACAAAATTCACTATTGATGCCAGAAAAAATAGAAACAAAGGCAAAGTTTCTTCAAGTGCTTTGACTTATTGTTCTTTTTGATCTTCAAGTTTAATCATTATTCACTGAACTAAAAAGAATAGTAAGTGTGATTCAGGTCGTAAAACTATATAGGTCGGATTTGCTAATATGAGAATATACAACAGTTAACCATGTTAAACACTTCACTGTGAATTAATCGCGTAACCGTAACACTTAGACATTACGATACATTCGAAATACAATGCTTACGACAGAACCAAGGTTTTTGGAATCCAGTGAATTCAAAACATGTACTCCAAAGCTATAAATTATTATATATAGCATTTAAAATTTGAGTTTTTTCTGAGTAACCGTTGATCATATGAAGAAAGTTAAAATTTACACAACTAATTGAGCATAATTTTAAGGAAGACTGTTCCTTTTTTTAGGATTCTCTGGTGGGCAATTTTTGAAACGATCTCCAGTACCGATTCCAGGCCAAAAAATATTCGGTATTGATCCGCCAAAATTATATTCCACTGAAGATATTTACGTTGGTGCTCGATTGAATATTTACAATTATATTTTTCATTTAACGGGTGCTGATGAATATGCACTACGTTACATGGAACTTCATAAAAACGAAGTAAGTTATAAAATGTCTTCCTTCTATTTAAATATTACCGGACTATGGTTCCTTAAATTTTGCTAATTTTTATACAAATACAAAAAGAACAACTACTAATTGTAATTTTTTAGTTTCCAAAAAGTGACATTGATCTTATTATGCATAAAGTGCGCGAAGCGCTACGTCCCATTTACAAGGAGTTTTTCGCTGAACATATGCCCAGAAATGGGGAACCTGTAATCTATACAGATGCTCTCAGATATGCTCTATGTCGCAATATGAAGGAACCATTAGTAGAACAGGAAGTGATTACAATCGTTCGGAACTTTACCCCAGCTTGCCAATACGAGAGATTTACTAGGAATGAAATTCGTTCTATAGTTCTCACAGAACTGAAAAGAGGACTGTGGAACGATTTGGATCGTCTCACGGAATATTTGAAGCAAATGGATCCGGAAAATAAGGGGACATTGACCCGGCAAGAAGTATATGGATTGCTACGGGCCGCTCGTTTGCCCCTGAATGTTGATTTGATTGAAGCAATGCTGAAATAGTAAGATATTTATCTCCAAGTTCGGTATTTACTCGCGTAAATAAGATGGTGGGAAATTATTTATTTGATTTACAATAAATGAAGAGCCACGATTAAAAGTTGGGAAGTTTTGATTTTGGATGTAATTCGGCAATTTTTTTGCCGAAGCCGAAATTCAGTCGACACTCTTATTTAGTGCTGAAACCTAAGGGGACATCCATTAATAACGTTAGACGTGTAGAGGGTGGGGGTGTCCAATATCACACAATATCATGTGAGGGAGAAGATGATCTTGGCAAATATCACGTAATTTTTAAAGTTGTTCTTTCAAATAAATCTAATTAAATCGAAGCACAGATTAACTCATTTACATTGCAAATACATATTTTAAAAAATCTCACGTGATTTGGAGGAGGGGTCGAGCAAAACCTCACGAAATCTTACCAAAGGGGGAGGGTGGATCGAAAAATAGCTAAAACTGTTTCACGTAATTAATGGATGCCCCCTAACTCAGCAATCATATCATCAAGTACCAAGGGTACATACTATGTTGATTAATTTTTAAAGGATCATCCGTAAAAAACGTAAGCTTTTTTCGAATATTGGATCATTTCTGGATCCACTTTCCAACTAGTGAATGTCTATGGTTCTGGAAAACGTACCTCCAAAAAATTTGCCCAAATATTTTTTTTTAATTTGATTTTCCGTTGTTAGTACCTCTCCCTTCTCCAGTATATTACATCTTCGAAACTCCCTTCCCCTCTCTAATGATCCACGTCTTTTATGGATGCTCTTTTACTTGAAAATAATTACCTACTTTTTGCACTTCCTGCGATAAAATTTAGTTCAAATTTAATTTAAATTTTTATTTTTTAGCGTATGCAAGACCGAAGATTGCCTAATTATTTACCAGGATGTGATCAACTTTCTTGATCCCAATTTTAGTCCATTGCCTGATGTTACTCCGGTTAATATATCGGTAATTTAATGAGTCATAATTATTTAATTTGGAAACTTCATTGTTTCTAAAATCTTTATTGTATGACAAAACATAACAAGTTCATTTCATTGTTTAATTCATGAAGTATAGATACATGGAATCCGAACGGTATGGGTTTTTCCACAATATTCATGTATACCATTAATTAGCCATAGTTCACTTTCCTGTCATTAACAGCATAAATTTTTGGAACGTTAGCAATAAAGAAGGTATTTTAATTCTGCAGTGCATGATGGAAAATGTTTCAAGATGTGGCGCTACCACAAGAATGTCTGGAGTACTAACTTATGTTACCTTAGTCTTTGCAGTACTAACTTAAACCAAAACTTTGTACTTTTTGTAAGGTAACATAAGTTAGTACTCCAGACACTCTTGTGGCGGTGCCACATCTTAACCCTTTTCCCAAAATCATGCAATGCATGATGAGTAATGTATCAAGATGTGGCGCCACCACAAATGTCTCTAGAGTACTAACTTTGACCGTTAGCATAAAACTTTTGGTTAGTTAGTATTTTAGACACATTTGTGTCGGCGCCACATTTTGACACACTTCCTATCGTGTGGAAGATTGGAAATTTCAGTTTCTAATAATAACACTTCCCGCATAAGGATTTAAATGAGTACTTCTTAAAGAATAGCGCACTCTATCGGTACTGGACCTCAAAGTGATGTTATTCTTTCAACATTACATTTGAACTCCTTGTATCTATACTTCGTGGTTTAGGTTTGATTTGAGATGGTTTCTTATACACTTATCTTCAAAAATCAAAATTTACTTTTAAAATTCCCAAGTTTCAAGTCTTGACACATTTTACAAAGGTAAAACAACAACTAATTTTCTTGCAACCTTTTTCTAGAGCACATTATCATGGTTGACTGAAAAAACTCCTCAGCGGTACGACAAAATTGATTGGTGTACATTCAACAAAGCTTTAGACTTGGAAAATACCATCATGGCAAGTGTGGAAAAAGATTTTGAGAAGAAAGAAGGGGAAAAAGAAAAGTAAAGAAATTTGACCAAAATGAAAAACAATTTTTATGAAGAAATTTGTATACACTTTATATTTTTTTGAAAATAAAACATTTTCTCTTTTACTTCTTTTCGCACTGTTTGGCCGATTTTAAGGGAGCTAGCGTCGTTTCCGTTCCACAATCAGATATAGAAGTAGACAGTTCCGGTCTTGGCTTGTTTTCAAGTCCAATCAAAATTTTCTTGAGCAAAAGAATAGCTCGGGCGGGATTCAATCCCTAAAACATTGAATTGAAGAGTTGAAGATAAACTAAAGTATATGTTTTTTTTACCTTTGGGCAAGTGTTGGCACATTCGAAGATTGAGTGACATCGTAAAAGACTAAATTTGTCCTTAAGTCGAGATAAGCGTTTCTCGTGGTTTTGATCCCGGGAATCGATAACCCATCGATAGGCAGCCATTAAGGCTGCCGGACCAAGGAATCCATTCTCCTGATGCCACCAATATGTGGGACAAGCCGTGGAACAACAGGCACATAAGACACACTCGACTAAATTATCCTTAGAAGAATAAATCAATTAGTACAAATCAAGTTCCAAAGGATAATCAATTTAAATTATATTATAAACAAAATTTTATTTCTTAGTTCACTTTAGAAGCTTTAGATCATCATACTAAGGACATGGGCACAGTCAAGTATGAACAAAAAGGGGCTATTGTTCTTTCTAAAAGGATAAGGTTAATTTAACGTACAACATTGATTTTTTGTTTAAAAACTATTTTAAATGTTTATCATCATTTTTTATCTAGTTACTACGAAAGTATGATAAAGTTATGCTTTTATAAAAGGATAAGCTTTTTTGGGCTCATATCCCTTTTAGGTCAATCAAAATCTGGTAACTTTGCATTTTCTATTCTTTTTTTTTATTTCATTTGCGATTTTTTTGTTAATTCAATCTAATATGGTGTAATAGGTATAATTGTGGTTAAATTTTTGTTATGGACCGATTTATTCGCGAATTAAATTAAAAACAAAGAAGAAAATGCAACGTTGCCAAATATTGATCGACCAAAAAGGGACATGAACCTTTTTTTGTTTCCTTCACAATCATTTGCTAAAGTTGTATAAATAAAATGTTAAATTAGAAACAGGAATCTTCAGGAGCAAGAAAGAAAATATCTACAACACTTTGAAGATTTAATGGTGAAGAAGAATGAAGAAAATTAAATGAATTAATTTTGCCACAAATGTAGAAGAACAATGAGGAGAAAGGAGAATAAAATTGGATGTTCTAAAATAGGCATGTCCAGCATATGGACCCCGGGTTACCATTTGGCACCCAAAAGCTCTTCACCTATGTATAATTATTGCTATTTCTTTTCAACATTTCCATTGGTTCGCTGTGAAAATAAAAATTTTGTTGGACACCCTTGTTATACAAAGATTTATGGAAGAGCTCAAATAAAAAAATCAATTGAAAATTTATCCCAGCCCTGTTAAATAAAGGCATTTTAAAATCATTACATTTAAAATGTCTTTAATAACAATGAACGCCTTAATGGTATCAATCTAATGGCTTTTTTGGAGATTTAAAAAGCTTTTAAGTGCCTTTTAAGTAGCTTTTAAGTTTTTTTTTTTTAAACAGGAAGGGTAATATGTACCAATTTCGATCTTTCTTTGATCGATTGCAAAAATTGACTACTGTTTTGATTTCCACCTTCGGTTCGTTGTAACCATGGTTCAACTTGGGCATAATGGTCGTAAAAACGGTTCATATTGACAACGAGGTCCTTAATTACATACATATGTGGTAGCGGGTAAATGACTGCAGTTTTTGAATTCCTTTCAATATTTCTGCAAAGAAAAAATTCAAAAACTTAAATTTGAATTCAGAAAATGGTTCGTAAAATTTACTTTGAAACAACAACTTTAGGAAACCATAGGTTCGGTTTTTACATATTATGTAAAACAATTATTTCGTTGATACATAGCACAACGTTTCGGCGATGATTTTGACTTCTTTGATAAAGGTGAAATTCTCGTTGAAACCTTATGCTATGTTTAAGTAGTACCTAATATACGATTTTGTACCAACAACCGCATCCAGGAGTTCATTTATAATACGTTATCATACTATCAAATGATGTTACTTTAACGGTGAAATATCGTGAAAATAATTACTTCATTTCATTGTTAATTTGGTAGTTTCAAAGTTCATCATTTTTTCATTGCTATTTTCTTTTTGAAATTTGATAAACTTACGTAATACAGGCTAATCGATTTCTCCCATTGATGTTCATTCCACAAGACCCACAGATTCCTTCACGACAAGAACGGCGAAACGTGAATGTTGGATCGAAATCATTTTTAATTTTGATCAATGCATCCAAATACATAGGACCAATTCTAAAATTTGATAGCTTAATTATTTGTGTTTTGGCATTTTTGCTTCCATTACTCATTCAAATCAATTTTATACTCTTCCATGACCGGTTTGGAGCATTTTTTGTCAGGATTGTAACGGAAGACTTTAAAGGCTTTATTTAACTGGGGCGGTGCTTTTGCTGCTTTCCCGCCACCTTTCCCATCACCTTTTCCGTCACCTTTGCCACCTTTGTCCCCTTTTTTATCGCAACCGCATTTTTTCGAGCAGAATGTTTTACGTGAAAGCCATTGCAAGGGAAATGACAATTGACGTTGTAGCAATTTTAGTTGTCCAATTTGTAAATTTGGCATGTTAAAGCTTAGGAAAAATGAAAAAAATTCATAAAATTATTGTTAAAAAAAACCCACATATTATGAGAGTACTAAAACAAAATGTTTCTATGGTTCAATATCAATTTAATGTTTTCAAACGAAATCTTATCAACATACCTATTTATTTCTTGGTTGAAAATATTTTTATTATGCCCTCAGTCTTAAAATTTTTAAGGACGTTTTTTTGGCAAAATTGAATAAATTTTTCGATGACATGTAAAAATCCTTTCTGCATGGTTCACAATAAGAAAGAAAAGGAATTCATTAGTTTGATGTTACAGAAGAAAACTGGAAAAGTCACAAGAAAAAAGGAGGAAGACGAATAGAAATCCTGGACTGATTAAAACAAGAAATTACTTTCATTTACTTTCTTATTTAAATCATCTTAAACGTGTTAGAGTATCTGTTCCCAAATAAATATATGAAAATTATTTTAAAATTACATTTGCAGTCGTTTTTCTCTTACTAATAACTGCACAGTAAAGTAGGTAGTCAGAACAATATTTTTACACAAAAATTCAGATGTAACAAAAGTTTATGTACCAAGATTTTTTAAGTTATATTTCATTTAGTTATTCCCTCACCGTCATTCCCTCATTTTAAATTGAAACGAGGCAATGACGATATGTGACATAATGGTTTTTATACCACTGAAACTTGACTTATTTTATTTCTTTGCTTATATAATTCTTAAATTCACCGTTTTCCCTGCTTAACGATTAGAAAATCATTCATATTGACTTTAGTGAAAATTATTGCTGTAAACACAAGAAGAGATATAAGTAGTGCATTTTGACGG
Organism: Sisyra terminalis; assembly: GCA_958496175.1. Lineage (NCBI taxonomy): Eukaryota > Metazoa > Arthropoda > Insecta > Neuroptera > Sisyridae > Sisyra > Sisyra terminalis. Next base: position 17,552,432 of record OY292279.1, on the reverse strand, counting down.
GGCAAGACAACAAATAAAAATTGACAGGGAAAAATTATATTTACGTAACAATAATACAAATAGGGCTCAAACTTTTTGGCACAAAAGTTTTATCCAACAATAATAATTTGGCATAATTCAATGACAGTATGGCCTATAAAAACTATTTTCTCACCTTCAAAATTATAAGTCTTCCTAATAATTAGTCTAAAATTACTTAATTCTGAGGACAACTATATTAGTTAATCTAGTTACCCTACTACAGAAATGATAAAAAAAATCAAATTTTTATTAATAATTTTTTAAAGCTTTTTTTTACTTAATTTCGGGATTTAATGCAATTCACTTATATAAATTAACATTTTGTTAATAAAAATTGCTTAATTTTTACTCCCAAACTTTCAAAAAATGTTAATATCCATAAAGTTAACTTTAATGAGTCGGATTATTGAAGGAAATACAAATTTAGACCTCCATTTTTTTAAATATGAGGGAAATATTTTCGAAAATAATATAAACATTCACATAACAAACAATTTAGGTAAATTTTTCAAAAAAGAAATTAATAGTTTATGGTTTGTTTCTCTTTTAAATAATCTTTAAACTCTTAAGGATTTTTTTTTAATAAAAACCGAGTTTTTAAACTTATTTTAACGACGCTTTCTGTAAAATCCAAACTGTTTACGCTATTTAATATTGTTTTATTGAATTTTCTAATTTATTAGGTTTTCATGTTTAACAATTAATGTTAAAAGAAATTATTTTTCAAAACCTTGTATTAAATAATAAAAAAATAAAATTAATTGATAAAATCGTTATAATCGATTATTAGCGATGATATCAACCATATCAACAATCGGGTAAACTTATCACATAGCATCAAATAGTTTGCATTAAGAAATCTAGATGGCAGATAAAACGCAACATTCAAATCATTGCTTTGACAGATACTTGGTGAATGTCAATTATCAAAAAACCAGTAAAATATTAATTTATTATGAATAATCCACTTAGAAAAGAGGTACGCAATTAAATTTATAATTAATGGAAGCGTTAACAAATTAAATTTGACAATTTTAGGTATTACAATGTTTTAAACAATTACATCGTACGAGGCAGAAAATTTTCAATGAGGATTTAGTTACATCAGCGGCAGCTCGCGAAGAAATCAATAAAGGTTTCAAAAAAAGCAAAAATGTTGAAGATTCTGTCGCAATTAACGAGGTATAACATATATTGGGAATGAAAGATTATGAAAAACCCCGATTTTCGTAACCAATGATCAAGATGGTTCATACAATATACTATTTCTTATAATTGTTCTATTGTTTCAAATTCTGATTTTTGAGGATCATTCTTAGAAGCTTTTCTGTGCTATGTCCTAGGGCTGTTTGACCTCGGCGTTTTTCCTAGTTCCAGGTGGTCAGAATTGCTATTCATAAAAATATTAGCAGGAGGAGAGTTGGGAATTTATGAGTATTTTTTAATTTATGCTCGGATCTAGAGAAGCTAAGGGGGCTATGAAATTATTTATAAGAGACAATAGGAATTAAATAGAACTCCAAACTCCTATAATATTTTATTGTAACAACCACTTTCCATAATAGATGATAAAACTCAGATCTCAGCTTTCTATTAAATTAAAGAAGAAAAATTAGGTTTTTTAAGATTCCCTAAACCTGAGCTTTCTTCTTAAGTTAAACAGAACATTAAAAGGGGTTTTCCCCACCTGGTGTAATCGTTAAAATGAGAAGAATATCCCTCCGATAACAGGCCTGTTAAAACATGCGCTCTATCTTATAAATTTTCTTTCTTCTTAAGGTTTAGAATTGAGATAAACTTATGGCTAATCTTATTAAGATAACTTTAAAAACTAATCGGTTTAACATCTTTCATTTCTTTGATTTCAGCTTTTAACTTTTGGTTTAAATGTAGAGAAAGAACTTCGAACCTCTGTAATCCAAGCACAACAAATTGATTCTAATGTTTACCGTAAGTCTTATCTATCATTATCAAACATTTCTACCGTTTCTAAATTATTTTTTTGTAAATTGTAGGTTTAAATATAACGAAAGACACTGCAAAAATCGATAATAAAAGCTACAAGGATATAGTCGACCCAAGTATTGTATCAGTATGCCAAAATGGAAAAAAGTAGATATAGATTGATATAAAAATTGTTAGTGTTAGCATTATTTATTCACAATATAACTAGAAATTTATAATTGTTTAAACTGAGTCGTAATAGCTTCGACCACAGCTGCATCGTGGACTGATAGTTCGGTAGTGCCTTCTCGAAATTCCCAACGTAGTGAAATGTGGTTCCAAACCCGATCCGTTGTTAATCCCATTGGTATAGAAAATAATTTAGCCCAATCCGGTTGCCATTCATCCGTTAAAATTTGATCGAAAGGTTTATCGCCGATGTGGAATGAATGGTACAAAAAAGGCAAATCTTCTGTTCGTAAATGATTTGGTTCGGTTTGCTCATTCGTTGTATCATTCCACATCCAATTCAATTTATTGAGAATCCAACCATAGTTGTGTTTTATAAAATGGTCGAACACCTAAAATAATAAAAAACTAACAAAAAATGTGTAACCCAAAAATTGAAAAAGTACTTTAAAGCTAAGTTTTCCCTCGAAAGTCATTAAAATCTCACTGCTCAATACATCGGAAATGTATTTTGATTGCTCTAAATTGAAGTCTTGGGAAACTTCTTCGGCCTCACAATCGGCGATTTCTTGCAGAAAATCGTTGATTTGTTCTGTATGTTTGTTGTCTTCATCGATTGTACACAAGGCTTCGGCTAATGCGTGGGCGATAGATTCAGTGCTAGCGTTGGCATTGTTGCCACGATCGTCCAATTTCGGTGTATCACCATGTCTATCACCAATTCGGTCGTAGAACTCCTTGTAAAGAGCTGATATTAGTATTTGAAAAATCACTGAATCTGCCAATGGACGGATGTCTGCTGGTAAAATTTCCGTAAGTAATACAGCGACATGAGCCACACTTGCTGGTACACAATGCCACATTTGCTGGAAACAAGCGATGGCTAACGACATCGCCTGATACAAACTGGCCCCTGTACGAACGGCCGAAATTGTTGTATGAACAATCGATGGTAACACGGGATTTAGATGAATTATTATGGCCACAAGCCATGGTGGCTTATTTACATTCCAAATCTTAAAAGCAGCAAATTATGATTGATCAGTTTCAATTAACAGTAAACCATTGGCGGACTAAGACTAAAAATCCTAGGCAACATTATAATTCGGGCCTATCGTACTTGTCGACTTTATCAATAAACGATTCGGTATAATTTGGGTACGTTTCAGTAATAATTATGAATATCACGTTTTTCCGTTAAATAAACATTAACTTTAAAAATTAAGAACCTAATTCTTGGTTCCTAAAAATTTGACCTTTGGCATGTGCCTAGGTTGCTTTGGCCTTAGTCCATCCCTGAAGGGGATCATAATAGACCAAATTCTAATATTGCAAAGTACTGAAAGACTGTCGAACATCATCGAATTCTGCTCTTAAGACATTTTCTTTAACTTACTTGTTGCCGGTCTAAACAAACAGCCCATTGATGATTTGCACACATCTCTAAAGCCGGTAAGAGGGCAATTTTCAATTGCTCTTTACTGCAAACCAACGATAACATATAAACAACAGCGATTTCCAAGTGCACGTGGAATACTTCTATCGTCATTCCAGGAACATTAGGATATTGGCAAAGTCCGTCCCCCGTACACAAAAATCCGCCACATAAACAATCCTCTACTTGGGCTTCGTAGATCTTAAAACTTGAAACTTTTTTCTGACTCTTTGGAATCAAATAGCCTAAGATGATTTGTGCCACATGTAAATTCCGCATTAATAGTATCTATAAAGAAAGGATTTCTAGGTAATCCTTGAAGTTCCAAATTATTTTTGATTACCTTTAAAAGACCGGCCCAACTTGATTGAGGTTGGCTCAGAAGAACCCGAAGTTCTAGAGCAATGGCTGCAGATGAATTTAAATCTTCTACTTTTCGCACTTGGCGGTTATTGTGGGCTAAGAACAGTTTAGGAGCTGTTAGGTATAACCAAGGACTTGGATTTCCGGTTCGAGGCTTTAAAATTGTTACGTTTTCAAATCCATTTTTGAAAATCTTGAAATAGAAAAAAAGGATAAATAATTGCTAATTTAAAAATGGTAGAAATTAAAAAAAGGTTTCTTTCGACGTGGTTTCGGTCAAAAATCTGCCATAGTTTTGGTTGAAGCCGAAATTTTCACTTGTTATTCTTACTTTGTGTAAAATATCCAAAGGAGTTCCTCGTAAAAGAAAGCAAATCAGGAGTTCATTGCATTTAGCATGAACATCTCTTATCAACTTATTCTGGGAATGAATCGATAAACCAAGAAACTGTTCAACACTTTCGCAAATCGAAGACATTAAATTCATCACACAAAGGAGTAAATTACTTATGTCGCAAATCAATAGGCGACTGCGATTTTTACTGGGCCGAGCCTAAAAATTAAATGTTAAAATAGCCACTTTTTATCAAGGTATATGTGGATTGTAAGCTGGAAATACTTGAGTGTATCGAACTGAAAGAATAGTTAATGATTCATTTAGCATTCCGGAGAAAACTCTTTGAGCAATTTTCGGTGGAACAGTACTCCATAAATCATTTTTAGTCCCTAAAAACAAAGAAGTTAAAGAGAGAAAAAATGGATTTTAAATTTTGGGTAAGATAGATACCAAACATGTAGAACCACCACATTTGAATAGTGAACGATCCTCGTTCTGTTTCAAAAAATGATTGAGGATTTTCCCAGTCTAATGATTCAGCATCTTGAATTATATACAACGAAAGTAATCGACAGTGTAAATCCAGTAAACGTTCGGCCAAAGCTTCTGCCATTTCCGAATATTGGCGATGGCTCGCTTGAAGAGAATTGCCGTCTGGTTCCACTGAATCTTCTGCCGTTTGCATATAACACCAAACACAATTTTTAACGAGGGACGACGCCCCAATTGTACCAGTCAAAACGGCTAAATCTGCGTGATCCAAGGCTTCCTGGCTCAGAATATGCAGATGTTCTAAAAAACTATCATGTAGTTTTATGAGAAAAAAAATAATTAGAAATAAACCTAGAAGTTGTTCAGAACATTTGGAGACCATCGAAACAAATTTTTTAGGATCGGAAGTCTTGACAACTCCGCCACAACCGACGGAGACATCACTATCGATCCCTTTCTCGTCTTGATCCGACTGAGTAGAGGTAAGTCCAGAATTTTTGCGATATGCTGCTAAATATTCTTCCTCAAGCCATAGCACTAATTTTACTGAAGCAAATGATGCGTTTCGAGGAAAATCGAGTTTCCCACCAACAACTCCTGGACATATTGAATTCTGCAATACCGTTTGCTTATCCTAAACAAATAATTTTCATAATCATTAACTATGAGTAGTGAGTTTATCTTTAATTAAATTAATTCACTACTTTTTACAAAAGAGGGTACCCTGTTAAAAAAGGTATTTTAATTGTTCAAAAAACTCTTGAGAAGTGATTTAAAGTTATTAAAGGCATTTTAGATGCAATGATTTCAGAATGCCTCTAAATGCCTTGTTTTAACGGGGTAAAAATGTTTTTATCAGAATGTTTACATTTTCTAGAATTAGAGAGTTAAAAATACTGGCACACTAGTAAAACCACAGATCAGCTCTAAACTCACTGGAAAATGTAAAAAAAAACTCATAAGCTTGGCAACCAAAAACAAGGTAAACTTAGGATGGATGCCAGGCCATAAAGGTATCAAATATAATGAAAAAGCTGACGCCCTTGCCCGGAAAGGATCCCAATCATTCTCCACAGGCCCACAGCCTGTACTTGAAGTTAAAATATCAAAGGATGATGGGAAAACCATGACAAAAATTAACTACTGAAATAAGTCTTAGTAGTTAGTATAGGTCTTAGGATAAGTCAGGTGATTGTTGATGAACTTGACAAAATGTTCTACAAATTTTAATTTGGTAGAGCCATGGGCATAGAGTGCTTATCAAATCCGCTTAGCCAAAAATTCATTAATTAATTTTGCTATTCTGTCTCTTACTCTTCTTAAGTCGTTAATACAAATAAAAAAAGAAATACATAAATTAGGCGAAACATTTTTAAATGATTTTTTATTTAGTATTGATTACTATCGTTTTTTAGATCTTATCTTTTTACCTTAAATCTTTCAATTTTTGTTTATGTTTGGTTCACATTTTAAATGTAATAATTTCAAAATGCCCTTTTTTAATAGGGCCCTATTAAAAAAAGACAATTTCGAAAAGTTACATATATTATATACATATATAAGTTACATATATTGATATTTCTCTAAGGGTACACGTCTTATTGCAAATATTTTACAAAATATTTTCAAATAATTTAATTCTAAAGCTATTCTAAACGATGGAAACATAAACAGAATTTGGTTGCAATAATAGTAATCATGAGCCACCTGAGCCTATCTTTGTCTTTTTTGCTACATGCATATTCGCTTTTTATCACTTATTTTTGGGTCAACTTAGTTAGAATGCATCAACCTATTGTTAAATACAATTAAAAAAATCATCAGGGACAATTTAAAACCATTAAATTTAAATTATCCCTTCGTAACAGGGGGATAAATAGTACTAGGTCCTTATTAAGGCTTCATACTGAAAAATGCAAGTGCATTAATTAAAAAAAATGTGAATAATTAAGACGGGAAACTTGCTTCCTTCCTCCTTCAAGTTTAAAAAGGAATTAAAGAATAAAGCTCTTTTTATGATAAAAAATAAAATTACACGTGATTTTTCCTAGAATATTTACTTATACTTACCGTTTATATATATTTTAAAAGCTTAAACTTTTTCTTTAGAATAGTTACTACGATAAATATAGACCAAAACAGTGCAAGTGAAATAAAATTATGCAAAAATAACAGAAAATATAGTGTTTATTAAAGCGAAACATATTTACAGGCGATAATCTTACTTGATAATATTGCAAATCTCGTTGAATTAAAATTCGGATTCGATCCATCAAATTCCCATCTTCCATTACCTCCATCGCGGAAAATATTATATTATTTCACGCCGACAAAAATGATATATCTATTTACAAATTTTACAAGATTCAATTCTAATTAGAATGAGAACATTGAAAAAAATTAACGTGTCGTTTACAAATTTGACTAATTTCTGTCGTTAACAATTGATGCAACTTTATGTTATCATGCCGATAAATCCAATATCCAGTAGATTCCCCAGTGGCTACAAAATCATATCGTTTTGGTCCCGAAAGGGGTGAGCTCAACCAAATTTGTCGGTTGGGTGATTGCCGATTAATAACGTACGTTCCGTGAGAGGGTCCAAGATTAATTGTTAATACTCCAGACTAAAAAAATGGGAAGAATATTAAATATGAATGATTAAAATCGGGAATTTTTGTTTGACGAACCCCAAAATTAACATCGGAAATGTCGCTCAAATGATCGGTTTCTTGAATAACTTGATCGAAAAATTCGTAGAGGGATTCCAAAGTTTCCTCGCAGACTCGTTCGAAAAGAGCTTCCGTCACGGGAACGGCGTAAATTTGAGCCTTTTCCGAAGAAAATCTGTGAAATGTTTTTGTCACCGAAAAATTTGAATTTGCCACAATTTTGATACCAGTGTATGAGGAAATTGGACGATTTATATTTGTAGTGCAGACGGCTCCTAAATAATTTTTGGTTTTAATGCGTAAATTTAAAAAACGGCAACAGAATCGACCAAACATTTTCAAATTAAATCAATATTTTCTATAACTATGAAAATAATAAGTGAGGTTATCTTTCACTAAAAAAATTAAAAACGATAATGAATAGTCTAATTGAAACAATTTTTGGCTTATGTTTATCAAAGATTTATTATTTTTTTCTCTTTTTTGGAATTAAAAAGATTTGACTTCTTTTTAAATTTGAAATAATTCCAACAAACTTCTATACCATCGGCGGAGAAAAAATCTAAGGAAAAAATTGGAGTTCTATGAAAATATCACTAAATTTCGAAGAAATGAAGATCGCGTCTCAATTTTTTTTCTTTTAGATTGGCAATGGTTGCTTTAATTTGTTCTGCCATTTTAAACTTAATGTACAAATAAAAATATACCGGCAAAAGTAAAAATATAATAATATCGTGGTTTAAGTTAGATGTAAGTTAAAATTTGATGATATTCTTAAATTAAATTGAGGTAAATTTTTATTCATTTGTTTTTATAAGTTATATATTTTCAGTGACAAAAATGTCGCACTTGGATAAACTAGCGTTGCTTGGAATCCGCAGTTTTGGCCCGGAGTCTTCCGATCAGCAGACTATTAAATTTAATTCGCCTTTAACACTAATTTTGGGCCAAAATGGTTGCGGAAAAACCACGATTATTGAAGCACTTAAATTTGCGTGTTCTGGCGAATTGCCGCCCGGGTCGAAGCAAGGACAGAGCTTTGTTTTTGACCCGAAACTAATACAGAGGTCGGAAAGTAAAGGGATGATTAAACTGCAGATAACTGGTTCGAATGGTGATACAATAGTCGTGGCCAAAGCCGTTCAACTAACGCAAAAAATGAATAAAGTGGAGTTTAAGCGTACGGATACGACATTATCGCGTCGCCGATTTGGAGGAGATGAGTTCAATTCAATTAGCGGACGATGTGTAGACGTGGACGTTGAAATGTGTTTAGCTTTAGGAGTTTCCCGGGCTATTTTGAACAACGTCATCTTTTGTCATCAAGATGACTCCAACTGGCCAATGGAAGAAGGACGAAAGTTAAAGGAGCGTTTTGATGCAATTTTTGATGCAAAAAAGTATAACAACTGCGTTGAGTATATGCGGAAATTACGCAAAAATCAACAAACCAATAACAAACTTTTGTATGAACGAATGAAATTATATCAAATGAAACATGAAGAAGTTGAGAAAATGAAGTACCGCTTAAGTGATACCGAGAAAAAAATTGAACAAACCCTTTTAATCGTTAATGATTGTGAAGAAAAACTTAAACCATTGGATGCTCGACTTAGTGAGTTACAAACTAAAGAGGGCGAATGGTCTAAAAAGAATAATTTTGTTTCGATGAAAAAATCGAGGTTGGATGAATTAAAAAAAGACATTAAAAGCTTAATGGTCAACTTGAAAGTTTTTGAAGGGAGTGACGCTGAATTGGAGTTAACAATCGCCGAGTTTGAGAAGCAGTTATTGTTGAAGGAGCGCCAACTTGCTGATTTGGAGGAACAGCTTCGGGTTAAGCACAAAGAGGAACAAAGTTTCTTGAAAATCTTTAATCAAGAACAAATCAACTTGGCTCAATTGAAGTACGAGGAGTCTTCTAACACCACTCGAGTTGCCAAACGGGATCGTTTGCTTAATCCTTTATGTGAAGTTTTGGAAATTAATGCTGAAAATGTTAACACTTCGGCCAAAGCGGCTGAAATATTTGATAAAATCAATGGAAAGCTTAACGAGAAAAAAGAAGATCATGAACAGTTATTGAAAGATATTGAATATGAAGATCAACAGTTGCAAACGAATATTGATCGTTGCCGGGAAAGCAAAATATCTATGGAACAAACAATCAAGTCGAAGATGCAGCAATTGAAAGAGGTAAAAGCGGAGGTTCGTCGAAAGAAACGTGAAGTTGACGAAGCGAATGCTTCGTCCAGCCATTTGGAAATCATTCATGATCGGCTTGAAAGAAATAAGAAGGAATTGGATAGTTTGGTGGCATCGGTTAATGTTGAAGAACTTACAGCTCAAATGGAAGAACATACCAAAAAACGGGACTCAGCTGAACAAAATCTTGAAGTTCTTGACAAAGAAGTTAAATCATTACAACTTTTAAGTAATATCCAAACAGAGTTGGATTTACAACGTGAGAATGTCGTCCGCACCGAATCTGAAATTCAAAAGTTAAGAAGTAAGCACGAAGAAGCTCTTAATCAGTTGTTTGACAATGCCGTTCCTGAAACTAGCCTGAAAAGTGCTGTAGATAAAATTAAGAAAGAAGTTACTGCGAAAATGCGAGAATTGAATAATGCCATTAAAAAAGCAACCAAAAAAGTCACCGAATTAGAAATTGATGTCAAGTATGCCAATGAAAAACTGAATAATTTACAGAAAGACTTGACAGACAATGAAGAAAAGATTAAAGAAAAATGTGGAGATCGTCCTCTCGTTGACGTTTTAAATGAAAGCAAAGCCAAACTGGAACGTTTACAACAAGATAAAGGCAACTTTTCCAATTCGAAATTCATGTATACCAGATTTATTGAAAAGTTTAAGGAAGAAGATCCTTGTTGTCCACTATGTAAACGTGATTTTCAAGGTAAAGAACCAAGTTATGTAAAAGAAATCATCGAGGATATCACTAGTCAAATCGAAGACTTCCCAAATCGATTGAAAAACATTGAAATCGAATTGACGAAAAAGCAAGCGGAACACAATAAATTGGTGCAGCTGGAAGCGATTCAAAAGAAAATTGAGCTTTTGCGGGATAAGGAAATCCCGGAGGCGACGGAAGTGTTAAAAACCGCTGAAGGAGATTTGACGAAATCCCGAGAAGATTTGGAAGTTTTACATGCGAAGTTGATGGGTCCGCAGGATACGCAAGAGCAGATTTCGTCGATTGGAAGCGATGTTGGAGTTATGGATAAGTATGCTGCTGAGCTTCGGAAGTTGAAACCAAAAGTGGCCGACTTGGAGGAGCAAATGTCCAAAGCGAATCCATCATCACGAACCTTACAAGAAGCCATGTCGGAGCAGGAAGCGATCAAGTCGGAAATGTCAAATGCGCGTCGTCAAGCCGAAGCCTTACAAAAACGGCTCAATGGATTTAACGACCAAAAACAATATCTTCAGGAAACTAATAATAAATTGGTGCAACAACAATTACAAATCGAAAAAAACGTGCAAGGAATCGTACAGATTCAAGAACGGTTTTCCGAGTTGCAGACAAACGAGAGTAAACTTTCAACCGAAGTCGCTACACTGGAGGGTGAATTAATTCCGTTGAAAAAGGAATTGGACGCAGCCATTGACAAAAAGATTGCCGTCAAAAAGGAAAACAAGAAAAAAGTCGACAAAAGTCAAATGGAAATCACTAAATTACAGAAAGAGTTCCAAGAAGTGAAAAATATTCAGACCACCATCGACGAATTCAATGCGAAAAAAATCGATGAACAAATCGCGGAAATGACCGAAAAAATTTCCAAGTTGGAGCTGGAAAAAACGGAATTGGCTACAGAAAAGGCCAATATTCAAACTGAAGTTGATCAAATCAAAAATTTCTTAACGACCCAAAAGACGACGGAACGTAATTATAAGGATAATCAGAGATTACGGGAAAAAACTAAGGAAGAGGAGGCGGTTAAAGAAGAAATTGCTAAAACTAATGAAGATATGAAGAGCGATAATATACAAAGTGTGACGAAGGAAAAGCGTCGGGTTAGCGAGTCATTGAATTCGGTGCTTATGGAGAAGAGTAAAGCCGAAGGGCGTCGTACAGAACTTAGCTTTACCGTGGAAGACCTAAAACAACAATTGGCTAAAGAAGAAAATATCAAAGCTGAGGAAAACTACTTCGATATAACTTTGGAGTATAAAGTCCGAGAAACGGCTCTAACCGATTTATTGAAAATTATCACCGCAATCGACTATGCTCTTATGACATTCCATCAGGATAAGATGGTGCAAATCAACCAAACTATTCGGGAACTATGGCGGCAAGTATATCGAGGAAACGACATCGACTACATCGAAATTAAAACAGATTTAACGACAACATCGCGTGATGGTCGTCGCACTTTCAACTATAAAGTGGTCCAGGTGAAGAACGGCGTTGAACTCGAAATGCGTGGTCGGTGCAGTGCCGGTCAACGTGTCCTTGCCTCCTTAATAATTCGTATAGCTCTAGCCGACACCTTCAGCAGCAATTGTGGTATCCTGGCGCTCGATGAACCAACCACTAATTTGGACAAACAAAACATTCACAGCCTTTGTGAAGCCTTGGCGGATATCATTCATCATAAGCGGCATCAAAAGCACTTCCAGCTGGTGGTCATTACTCATGATCGCGAATTTTTAGAGTCTCTCAGTGCTGTGGAAAAACTTGACGTTTACTATGAAGTTAGTCGGAATCGGGAAGGAAAATCCGTGATTCGAGAGGTTAATATGTAAAGTGTACTATTTTGGCTTAATTTGTTATTATGTCTGTGATTAATTTCAATTTTCATCCTCGATATACTTACATCATTATTATTTAGATTTTTTCTTACATTTCCATTTAAATAAATTAATTCCTATTGATTGGAAACCACACCGAAAGGTGTCTTTATGTTTTGCAAATATCACGAAACAAATCCAGTGCAACTAACGTATTCATACCTGATTAAAGGCTAATTTAAATGCTACAATTATGAAAAAAATTATCCATAATCCCGTGGAATTCGCTACACAAAAGACACCTATCAGTATGAACAGCCATCAATAATTTTTTTTCAATTTTAAAATATCTGAAAATTATTCTATTAGAAACTATATAATATATCAAGTTTATACCGAAAAAAGTTTTAAAATATAATTTTATCTACTCAAAATGTGCTTACAATCTACCACACAAAGTATATACGGAAATATCGGAAGTATAAACGATTCCAATATTTTTTTAAGATTGAACGGTAGTTGTATGGAATATATGGCATTTCATTACATGTAATCTCTGTCTTTGAAAATATTATTTTGCTAAAATAAAGTAATTAAATAAAACAAAGAATATAATTAGTTATATTTACCAAGGTTTTAGTTTGCAAAAATTGTACAATCCTAAAAAAAATCCTGTATCTGCCCCTTTTTTAAATTGAAGATTACAGCCATCACAACCCGCTTAACAGGTATGCTTAAGAATTACTAAGTCGCTTGTTTATTGAATTAATCAGTAGTTTTAGGAAAGAAATGGAAATGACTGAAAAAATAACTCAAATTCATTATAATCCGTATTAATCCATGTTTTATAGTAATAACTAGTGTCCGACCGAAACTAGTTTTTACGGCCGAAACTTCTATATAAGGTCATGTTTATAGAAAAAAGTTAATAATAATTAGTCAGTCGTTACATTTAAATCATATAGGTATTTATTTTTCATTATTTCTCAGATTTTATAGATTTTCTCAGATATAGGTATTTATTTTTCATTGTCTCAGATATTTGCGCTAATATTCTTTTTTTCAGATAAATTATTTGTTCTTTTAAAATAAGTCGATTTGAAAGAAATGCACCTAATATTTCTTTTTAATATTAGTTACGAATGATATAAAATTAAAAAAGTACCTTACTGGTGGCCGAGTGGTCAAGGTGGCCGCTTCAAAACTGGTAGGTAGAGGGTTCGATCTTCATATCGAGCAAATTTTCAATATTTCTCGATAACAGATTTTATTAACCCTAGAGTCGCGAAAAGACCTTAGTAAAGCGACGGTAAATAACAATTTAAAAACAAATGGTTGATGTTGGGTTCGAATCTTGTATCGAGCAAATTTTCGATATTTCTCGATTACGGATTTTTAATAACCCTAGAGTCGCTGAAGACCTTAATAGTTGGACAGCGATGGTAAATAACAATTAAAAAAATTATTCTTTTACAGCTTAAAAACAAAATAATTTATACTAAACTTTGGTCACTTTTTTTTCGAACTAAAAAAAATTGAAATGCTTCATGAAGCTCCAGCTATGTATCAAAAATAATTTTAATGAACTGAACTGATAATAAGATCAGTATTTATAATTAAAGAATCTATTATTATAAGTGAGAAAGAATAATTTCTCAACATTTTCATCTCACGAATTTGGTTTTGGTCATAGTTTCGATTTGACAACCGAAACTAAGGCGAAACTGTTTTTTTTTGCCGAAACCGAAAGTTCGAGTGGGCTCTAACAATAACAAGCTTACATTTACATATACGGTATTCACTATGATACAATTAAGCTTTAAAAAGCGACGTCTTATTTTCTATATTATTTTTAATTTAATTTGCAAATAAATTACGCCTTAATAACAAAAATTGCGTCTTAGTAACAAAGGAAATAATTATACGATTTGAGTATTGAAATAACTAAAAACAAACTTCTCTTGTTAAGGCTCAGGACCAGTAGCGGACTAAGGCTAAAGCGGGCCCTAGGTAACATTGTGCTATCACACTTGTGGACTTTATCAATCAATGATTCACCATAATTTGAATACGTTTCAACAATAATTATGAATATCACGTTTTTCTGTTAAATAAAAAAAACTTACTTTCGGGCCCATAAAATTGTGCATGTGCCTTGGTTGCCTAGGCCTTAATCCGCCCCTGCTCATAACAATGCTTTCTGGAACCCGAAAGATATGGATATGATATTGAAGTACCCCAAAAAGATTTAGTTTCCAGAGAGAACAATTAGGATTATCTGATACATGGTTTATATTAAAAATCTATGCCCATAAACTAAATCATCATAGCTCCAAAACTGGAAAGAAGCTAGTGGCCGAGTGGTCAAAATGACCGCTCCAAAACTATTAGGTGTTGGGTTCGATTTTCGTATCGAGCAAATTTTCGATATTTCTCTAGAGTCGTTAAAGACCTTAGCAAAAACTGAATAATCGGTTGGTTTTGTGTGTTTATGACTCTATAAATTGGAGTTCAATTGAATAAATCATGGTGATCTATATTCGAGCAAATATTTAACGATGTAAAAAGCTTGTTTTTCAACGGTCTTTGTTAAGGGGGTCCACTTATTAGTTGATATCAATTCATTAGCATTAATTCCCCGATGAAGAATATGTTTAGCTTTGTCCAGATTTATTTCCTCCATTACTTGATGCAACATATTATCCTCCATCTCTTTGTATTCTTTTTGTCGAATGATATGAAATGGTTGTTGATGGAATTGATTTGGACAGAAATATCGGCATACCAATTTTTATCAACGTTCATAGAAAACGAAGAAGGGATGTTTTCTTAAACTTAACAAATTATTTTTGTTTGAATCATATAGCCATCTCTAATTGGTAACTGGATAAAAACTATCGAGGTCTAAGAAAATCAAAATATATCGAAATCGGCCTGAGAAAGAGAGTGAAAAAATTTTTTCTAACTTTCTTTGAATTTTCTGCTTTCTTTTACCATTGTTTTTCCAAACTTATCTGTAAAATCTATCGAAAGAAACCTTATTAAAAAAAGACAATTTAAATGTTCAAAAAACCTATTAGAAGTCGTTTAAAGTTACGAAAGGCATAAAGGTATTTTAAATGTAATGATTTATAAATGCCATTTTTAAAAAGGAAACAAAACTTTTCTTTGCTCTCTATTGTATTCGATAAAACAGTAAATGAATTTTAATTGATTTAAGTCATATTACGTTTATCAATAATTCTCAATAAATTGATGAAGAACATAACAATTATGTTTTATAAGAAAAGTAAAATGGTCGCGATAGTTTCGGCATAAACTATGCCGCTATAGTATGTATATTATTGGCAATTTCAAAGAAAATCTATCGATAAAATTTTCACACTACGTTAAGTCCGCATTGGTTTCACTAGAATAGGGAATGGAGTAAATACATTTAACTGAAAATGTTTTGGCAATTTGTTATACTTAATAAGGAATATAATATTTACAGTATACACTAATACTGAAATAAAAACCTTTAAAAAATCCCAGCCCTATATAGTTTTTGCTTTAAGATTCAATTTATTCATTGGTGCAAAATTTATAATAACGTCAAAAACCAGCTTACGATGACAATTACTTTCTCTTTCAACAAAAAACATATCATACAATACAATTTAAACATAAAGAAACCGTGAAAAGTTTTCCAATCGATTGATTTTCAATTGCGGTGAAAGTAATTTTGTGGTTCTTTTTTTTTGTTTGATGAATATCAAGCATTTGCTTCTCTATATAAAACCAGAAATTCGTTAAATTTTGTTATTACTTCATTTGTGCTAAATTTAAAGCAACAAAATGAATAAAAGTGTAAGTTAATTTCATATTTTGTACAATTTTAAATTTTGAAAAAAAATATCCTTTTTGCTTTTTTCAGGGTTTCTTTGTGGCCTTTTTTGTTCTTGTTTTTGTAACTGTGCTAATGGCATCGCCTTTACATGAAGACCTCGAGTCTTCTGCTACTGGTCATGGTAAGTTGGAAAAAAAGGAAGTAAATCAAAGGTTGGAATATTTTTAAATTTTAGAACATGGTCGAGTGCAAATTAAAGTGTATCGAGGAGCAGGAGATCACCATTTCGCCCCTTGGGGGTATTGGTACAAGCAACCACCAGACAGTGATCACCATTAAAGAAAAAAACTAAATAATTATCTACAAAATACTTTAATTTCTATCTTATATATTTAAAATTTTAAAATGTCTGAGTAAAATAATCGAAAGCTTAATTCAAATAAAATTCATTTTATATTGAATTATGCAAAAGTTTATTGAATCCATTATACGAGGTCTCCAAATCGAAAAGCAGTTGTCGAATTTGGACTTCGGACAGCTCGTCAGAGGCTTGCATTGCGTTGAGGGTATTGAGCCATTCAGAGACCTTTTGTTTGCCTTCAAAATCCGAGGGTATAAGGCTTAATCGATTCATTGTGTCGTTCAAATCACGAAGGTCTGGGTGCAGTTCATCCATCGCTTTGATGTCGAGCCTCAATTTATCCATTAATGTAATAAATAACTAAAAATAAAACAGTTAAAAAACCAAAAAAAAAAACAATTATTTTAAGTGTTATACCGAAACTATGTCTGCAATACATTTACTAGTATTTCCTTTATCATCTTTAATAGTTATTGGCCTATCTTCTTTTATCCTTTCCAAAGCAGCTGGACAGTCCAACTAAAAATTTATCAGTTAGATATTTTTTTACTAGAACGTTATATAATTTATACTCGGAATTTTTTCACAAAAGCATCGATAGTAGGATAATCATCGCTCTGGATTTGTTTAAATGCCGCCCTATACTGTACAAGTAATTTGCTGCATGCTGCAGTATATTCCTTTGGAGTTACACAGTCTCTAATGTAGGCTTTTTCTAAATGTTGCAATGTATTGACTACAGCATAAAGATCTGCCATATTATCATACCTTTAAGAAAATAAAAAAAAAATTATATTAAATAATTTCCTTTGAAAATTTTAGTAAAATCTTTTGTACTTTTCTCTTTCACGAGCATTTCGATATAGTTTCACTTCTTCCATCAATTCAGGACGGTTCGCATCTAAAATTGGAACGATTTTTAAAATGTTGAGTTATTATTTTTAATGATTTAAATACCGTTTGCCATTGTTTAAAGAAATCTGATAAAATTTAAAAGTTTATAAGTTGAACCAAGTTAAAACTTTTATTGCAAGTCTCAAATGTCAAAATGATTCATTCATTTGACATTTCAGATAATTGTAAATAGAGTCGGTGTAGTAGGTAGCAAGGGTTGGCAACAATAATATGGGTTCTTGACTTGGGTGTCTTCTAAAAATTTAAACAATCCCTGTTAAAAAAAAGGCATTTAAAGACATTTTACATGTTTAAAAAACCCATTAGAAGTCATTAAAAGTCGTTCTTGGTTTTGGAAAAAAAACGAGTTTCGGCTGTCGTCAAGCTGAAACTACAACCGAAACCGAACTCGTGAGATGAAATTGTTGCAAAATTATCGTTTCTCACTTATAATAATAGATACTTCAATTATGAATCTTGATAGCAGACCATTAAAATTATTTTAATATTTTTTTCAGCGTAAATAAGGTATTAAAAGAAGACTAAATGAACAATATATACCAATAGGGTTTAAAAGTAAAGACTAATTATGATTAACTTTTTTCCTACGAAAAGATGACCTTATAGACCTTATATGGAAGTTTCGGCCGTTAAAACTAGTTTCGTTCGAGCACTAGAAGGCGTTTAAAAGTATTAAAGGCACTTTAAAAGGAATGATTTCAAAATGACTTTTCTAACAGGAATGCTTTTAAAATATTGTTAATAATATAGTTGTCATTGATCAAAAATCGAAGAAGAAATCTACAAATTATTTAAAAATAGGTAATAAAATTACGTACGAGTCAAAAATATGATATTTACTTTGTAAATTAAGCGAAAAATAATTTAAAATACTATTTTCCAGGACCCAATAATATAATATTTTCAAGGATCGTTAATAGCTTACTTATACCATATTTAGTCTTGCTCATCTTATTGTTGTATACTTTTGAGCTTTGAGTATAGTTTTGAGCTTGGTTTATGTAGGAAATCAAGAATTGATATAGGGGGGGGCGTTTAGAACCCGTATCTGGTTATTTTGTTAAAACAATTTTTAATATTATATCCAACTATTTTTTAAATATTTCAAAATAAATAAATTGATAAAAATTTTATAATATAAATACTTATATTATGTTAAACAGGTTTCCGAAATTTGCATTGTATTAAAATGTGCACAATAGTAAGATTTATTGGAATACCACCCGCTGATTTTTTGTATATTGATTAATTGATCAATCTTATTTGAAAAATGCTCTAATAATATAAATGAAATAAATCTGTTTAAATCATTGGATTTTATAATTAAATTAACAAATTAACGCATTAACGCATTAACTGATTAACACGTAATAATTTAAGTTTAAAACTCACACTTGTTTATTTAGTTGCCATAATTTTCAATATTATATCAAACTATATTTAGTAAATATTGCACTGCTATTATTTCCGGAAAATTGAAAAAGCACTAAAGAAGAATCCGGAAAATATGTTTCATTTGTAAGTGTAGATTGATGTGATTTTTCTCCTTGAGTCGTTTAGGTATCAATTTTTTGAATTTATTTCAATTTTTCCTAGGGCGGATTTTTTTGTACTGTGGTATATACCCATGGTATTTTTGTGTACTGTTGAGATTCCATCACAGTACATACTTAGAAGCAAATCTAATTATTAGAGTTGTTAAAATGTATAAATTAAATGACAGAAAGAACATTAGTGAAACTCTTGTCTATTTCTGGCTGAAAATGCGAATTTTTTTCGCTGCATCCCTTTCCCTTTGCACTTGCAAATGAAAGATGATACTGTGCCTCCCCTCCCCAGAAAAAAAAATCCCAAATCCACCCTTGTAGGAAACTACATGGAAAAGGGTGAATTTTTGTGGATTTATGCTGGAAATCACATGGGATCGGATATATTTTTGTGGATTTACATAAATATTAAAAATGGAAAATAAAAAAGTAGGGCTAGTGACAGTATATCCAATTAGCGGACAATAAAAGAAGAAAACCATATATTCAAATTAAAATTTAGATATTTCAGCTATCCGAGATTGTAAGATATACGCTAAAATTTAGTTTTTCCAATCGACACCAATTATAGCATATAATATATATATAATAATTCTAACATATATACCGATAGCATATAATGCTTGCATAATTTCAAAGGGAATGTTAGCGATGGAAACCGTATTTGCATTATTTTTCCTTGTTTTAAATTTGCTTTTAACTTTTGATAGAGGCAATATATAATTGATTGATGTGGAAATCTATAATACTCTTTGCGACATTAAACCGTTTAATTAACATTGCATGACTAACTTAATTTTACATTCCGTGACAAAATATATGGAAATAAATAAATAATAAAATAACCAAAATTAATTTCGGAAAAGTTATTTACTGTGCTGTCCTATAAATTTTTATGAGCAGATACTGTGAAAATTCATGTGGAAATCATTTGATGTTCTAAGAAGTCCTACAGGAATCCCCAGGGGAAACCACATAGGAATCTACATGGGAAGTTATCCACCCGAAAACACTAAGTACA
This sequence comes from Sisyra terminalis, assembly GCA_958496175.1. Lineage (NCBI taxonomy): Eukaryota > Metazoa > Arthropoda > Insecta > Neuroptera > Sisyridae > Sisyra > Sisyra terminalis. Next base: position 17,532,554 of record OY292279.1, on the reverse strand, counting down.
TGAGCAAACAACTAAAATTTAAACGGTTATTTGTTGTAATATTTCAGATACGTTTTTCAATTGCCAAGCAATTTTCTATCATTTCCTTGTTAGATTAAATATATTTGCAATTGTAGTGTGGCAGTTGCAAAGTCGACGGTGAATTATTTTCTTTATGTGTACTGAAAAAGATTGCTTGGCAATCGCAACACGTATTTGAAGAATTCTATGAAATGAGTTCTATATGCGTTTATCAGTTTAATTATATTGCATTATACTTTAACTACAGCATATTTTTATATATTTTTGATACAATGCTACTTAATGCATTTTTTTCTAATCGTGTTTCATTATTATGTATAGTATCAATTTGTAGTTACGTCTTTTTTTATACAGTGATTATTTTTAAAACTAAAACTTATCTTCTGATTCAAATAGTACAGATTAATTTAGTATTTGAGTCCTTATCTCTTAAATATATGACTTAATTTGATAACATTGAAACAAAACCATGTATTATGCGTATGATAAATTATATTTTTATGAACCGAAAATTCATGAAATCATATTCAAATAAATAATATTTACATCTATTTTTTTAAATGCAAATATAAAATTTTTCTTTTATATTATCGTCATCGTTAGTTGATTCGTTTAATTGAAAAATAAGGGGACTTCTTCCAACCACAATTGACTTAAATTAACGAAGAGGAAAAAGACACTTTTTTTATTCAATTAAAACTCTCTTAAGTTTAACCAATTTGGACAAAAAATAGTTATAGATAGTTATAGATATTTCACTAAAATAAAGCCAGTTAAAAATTGAAATTTCTCATTTAGTTTCCATGGCGGTTAAATGTTCCACAAGACCGAGTTGAAACCAAGAATTTTCTCCTCAAGTGCGTGGTGCATTCATCAAACCTGCAATTTCTGCACGAGTTAATCTGGAGGAAAAAACCGAAACGACAATCGGCGAACGAGTTTCATGTCTCAAGTTCAGTGCTGTTTCAAGTTGATTCGTTTCGATATCTATTTTAATTAGTTCACAATTTGAACAATGATTGTTGCATTTGCTTTGATTGTTGTGTTATTGACGACACTGTATTTCTTTTTGACGAGTACTTTTGATTTTTGGAAACGGCGCAATATACCACATCTTGAGCCTAAACTGTTTTTCGGCAACATTCGCGATCGGGCCTTAATGAAAATTTCATACCATGATTTCACACTGAAATTGTACGAAGAACTTAAACAGTATTCCTATGCAGGTACTGATACATTTTATTTTCACTATAATAACCAACTATTATTTGTTCATATGATGATAATTATGTTTTCACGATCATATCTAAAAATAGAAATTGAATGACGCAGAACTATTCATACATTGAACATCTTATAAATGTGTATTATATTCAAGAGTTAAGACTAAAAATAACAAAAATTCTAGGCATTTTCGAGGCTCGTCAACCCCGCTTATTGGTCATGGAGCCTGAACTAATTAAAGATATTTACATTCGGGATTTCGAACATTTTATGGATCGCAGCGAAATTGGTTTTCGGACCACTGGATATTTGGACAAATCACTGCTTTTTACAGCGGGAACTCGTTGGAAAAAGGTTTATTTAAATAATTAAGGACACTCATACCAATTAAGAATCAAAGCATCAATTAAGAATGATTTCCCTTTTACGAATTTCCCTAACACAATTTTAACATTTAATATTTGTTAGGAATACAATTTATGCAATGGTAACAATTTATGAAAGCTCTTGCTCAAAGAAGTTCAAAATAGTGGTTGAATTTCTGAAAAATTAAATATTTCTGTAGAAAATGTTACCTATTTAAATTAAAGTGATCAATTATTAGGGAAATCTAGACAAATAAATAATTGTTCAAAAAGTTTCTTATAAAAATCAATTGAATTTATATGATGTGAGGCAATAGGAGTTATATTTGTTGTGGTTAGGCAATTAGTCGTACGTGCAAGATCAGCTGGTTGTTTGTATTTACAGATGAGTTTGAAAGGGAGTTAAGGGGGTTGCTATGGTAGCTACCAAATTTGTCAAGAGTTTTAAATTTTCAATAATTAGCAAATGTACTCAATTCAAAATTAATTTTATAAATTTAATGATTAATTAAATTGAGTTCAATGAATCAAAGTAATCGATGGTTTAGGGTAAAATTGTGGCGAGTTATACGGGAAATTTTATTGAATTTGATGCAAAATTCCAGAGATTTCAATCGATATCAATGTTTTTATTATATCTGAAGGTATTAAACAATTAAATTGTATCGTCAACTTGAATAGTTTCTTTGAAACAATAATATATAAGAAATGGTATTACCATTCAAATTTAATCCATAAAATTTTTCACTTCAATGAGTAAACTGTAGATATAAATTGAAGCCAACTGTAGAAATTATTTTTGATGTATTGACCCAGTGACATATTTTGATTGCCAAGCAACTTCTTTAGTTATAAAGAACTATTGGATCATTGGATCCCTCCGCCATAATTACGAATCAATATATTTTTTTAGTTGAACAATTGATTTTCTATAAGTAATTGTAGATATTTGGATGAGCACGGAGGGAGATATATTTTTCCAATTCATCGTATGAATAGGAAGACAAAGCTTGCTAATAAAAAAACAAAACAATTCTTTCACCTCAATTTCCCACTTTTCTTCAATACTTCCCCTATATTCCGCTATGTTTACGCTTTTAAAAAAATCCACATAGGAATCCAATTAGATTCATCCATGTTTTCGGGTGGATTCCTATATTTTTTCTTGTAAAAATTATGTGGTTTTCCATATGTATTTCTTTGTGGCTTCCTATGTGGTTTCTCATGTGGATTCCTATGTGATTTCCCTTGAAGATTCCTATACGAATCCTCGTAGAAATATCAAATGATTTCCAATTGGATTTTCATATTAAAATTTCAAGGATAGCCTGCAAATTACTTACTAGAAATTAATTTTAGTTATTTTCTTATTTTTTTTTTAAATTGTTATTTATCGTTGTTTCATAACTACCTAGGTCTTCAGCAATTCAAGGGTTGAAAATAAAAACTTGCATATAATTAACGGTTGGAAATTTCTCATAAGCCTCATTTCAACAAATAAATGCTCCGTTTTTGTTGCATTGTTATGTTCCACCACACAAGTTTGATTGGCAATCAAAATACGTAAACGTGGCAATATGTTTAAAAGTTATTTTTAAAGATTGATATGTAGTATTTATGATTATACGAAAACATATTTGAACTATATTGTACAAAAAAAACAGGTACACTTATAACGCTATTTTACTAAAATGTACTATTTTAAATTTGGAGAAGAGAAATGTAAATTTCCATTATTTCAGGTCTAAATCGTTATGTAATATAAAGGATAAATCAGAATGTAGTAGACCAAACAATTTAGTAGTGTTTTATATTATTTATTGTAATTTGCAGCGGTTCGTCGGTGTCAAATATAAAATATTACAGGGTTGCCTGATGAAGTTGGAATCACACCGACGAAACATTGCACATTGCAATAAATAAAATAAAACACTGCTAATTTGTTTGATCTACTACATCCTGATTTATCCTTTATAGAAATGTAAATATTATTAATTTTAACGGATACAATAAATACGATTTTAAAACAAATATAGTAGTAATCGGCAGACCAAATTTACGAATTTGATGTTCCTTGGCTGAAAATATCAACCAACCCCCTTCATATACAAACATTTACCGTGGAGACAATAATAATAATGCAATAACATTTATACAATAATAGGTAAAATCAATGTATCGTATATTGTCTATGAATGAATTGGTTTATATGTAAAATATAGTTTTTTTAACTCCAACATTTACTGCCCCCCTGAAATTAGTCGCCTAACTCTGTTAAAAAAGGCATCCAAAAGATATTTTAAGTTTTCAAAAAACACATTAAAAGTTGTTTAAAATTATTAAAGGCATTTTAAATGTATTGATTTCACAATGCTTCTAAATGTCTTTTTTTACAGGGTAAGCTATAGCCTTCTTAGCCTTACGGTAAATCCTGCTATGGTAATCAACCTTCGTAAAAATTTTTTTAACAATAAAAACTAAATTTCATATTTAATATTTCGTTATTATTTTTAGGTGTGAAATAGAAGAAGTATATTTTTTTCCTTAAACCAAAATTAAATAATATAAGTCAAAGAAAAGAAACTATCCAACATTCGTTTTTGTATTTCATTTCATTTCTTATTCCTTATAATAGAAATATTTTTAGTGGTCCATAAAAAACTTTTCGTGGCCAATTACTTAAGTTTTGTCCCCAGCAGCGGCATTAATTTAATATTTATTTTTTTCCACTTCCATTAAAAAAAATAGTTTACACCAACGCAAGTCTCGTGAATTGCCACGTGTCGAGCCCAGTTTGCGTTTTAATAATTATTGTCGAAAGTTTTAAGAAGCTAAAAAGTTTTTGTTGCTCCATTTTATTTAAGTGGTTATTTTCGCTAAGTGTTTTATGACACCAAGAAAAAGTTAAACTTATGATGAGCTTAATATTTTGCTTGTTTAATTTCTTTGCCAGATTCGAGCTCTACTCACCCCAACTTTCACCAGCGGAAAATTGAAATCGATGGATCAATTGATTATTAAATGTGCCGAACAAATGACCAATTATTTGAACGATCGAAAAGGTAAATTTTTGAAGAAGTCTATTGTTAGAGATGATTTTATGGGGAGGGAGATGAATTTTGATTGTTTTATAATTTAAGTCTATGGTGACTCTAGAGTTTATAAAAATATGTACATCGAGAGTTATTGGAAACTTGTTCATCACAAGATTCGAATCTAGCACTTACCCATTATAAATTAAATTCATCTTTCACCCCACAAAATAAATTCTAACCAAGTTTCTCTCTTTTAAATACAGAAATCAATCTTATTTTAAAGAATCGGGAATGGAAGTGGAACTGAAAGAATTTTTCGGCCGATTTACAATGGACGTGATTGCAACTTGTGCCTTCGGAATCAATTGCAACTCTATGGACTCCGAATCCGAATTTTCGATAAAAATGCGCCGCTTCGACTACATGTCTCAATGGACTCGAATTCGAATGTTTGCATTGTTGATTTTCCTACCGAAAAGCTGGCGAAAACTCATTAGATTTTCCTTCTTAAATCCCGACACAACCGCTTTTGTTGGTCAAGTTGTTCACAACACCATTGAATATCGAATGGCTCATCCCGAAGAAAAGTAAAACATACTTTAAAACTTTAATTCGTTTTTATATATAAATATTTTTTTTAAAGACGAAAAGACTTTCTCCAACTAATGCTTGATATCAAAGAAAATGAAAATCCAGAAGAAACTTGTAAGAATTTTTTTGAAAATTTAACTAAACTATTTTTTAATTTTCTTTCTTTTTTCCAAGTAATGACCGAGGAAATCATCATTGCCCAATCCATTTTATTCATGTTAGCTGGATATGAGACTTCAAGCACTTTATTAACGTTTGCCACTTATCAATTGGCGTTAAATCCTCAAGAACAGGACAAAGCACGGGACGAAGTTCAACGAGCTTTGGAAAAGCACAATAATGAGTGGTCCTATGATATTTTACAAGACTTGGAATACATCGAAATGATTTTGCTAGGTTTTTATTTTTATGCATTTATCTAGAAATTGTAGCAATTCTGGCTTCTTCAGGCATTCCTGTCTCCCAGATCCTAGACTACATTTTACCAAGCAAATCTTCAGATATTTCAGAAATTGTCTCCTAATCATAAATTTGTTCTTTTATTGAAAATTTAATCATTAAATTTTTTATACCTCATAGAAACGCCTGAAAAAGCCCTAATTACCAGTAAAACGTTGTATTATTTACTGGCTTACTAATTTATTTTGCATTGAGAATTTTTCGTTATAGCTACTTATTTCATTTTAGAAACTCTAAGGTTACATCCTCCATTGGCTCGACTTGATCGTACTTGTATCAAAGACTACAAAATTCGGGGTACCGATGTTCTTATCGAAAAAGGAATGGGAATAATTTGTCCAATTATTGGACTTCATTTTGATCCAAAATATTTCCCCAATCCTCACAAATTTGAGCCGACACGCTTTCAAAACGATCGATCTCCAACGGGATTCTATCCATTTGGAATTGGTCCACGCAACTGTATCGGTAAGATCATATGAGATTTTTTCTTTGACTTTAAACTGATTAAACAATATACAAAATATATTGTGGTCTAATTTATGAAATATAACTTCCAAAAGTATTCCATCGATATAAATTTGAATAGGAACTCAAACAAAATCAAGTTTTAGCGTATTGCACAGATACGTATTTTTATTGCCAAGCAATCTTCCTCAGTGGTCATCAAGTAGTACTGGATTGTTCCATAGCTACTGTGATGAGTCACTATATCGGTAAAATTTTAAATCCTAAAATCTAACAATATCAATTAACCAGAAAGACAATAAACAAGATGGCCCAACCCTTGAAGACGGGGTTGAATTGTATAATGGGTACATTAAGTAATAATGATTTAACCGTAGTGAATTGATCGATTTATTCGCAAATTGAATTAAAAATAAAGTAGGTGGGGAAACGTTGCCAGGTCGCACCTACCTTATACATCTGTGCTAAAATTTCTACTGGATAATTCAATAAGTAAATTAGAAATAATCTTTGTGAATTTCACTGTGTAATTTCATCTATTCTACTATCAGTGCATCATCGCTACATGAGTTAATTTTTCTTGTTTCTAAGGTTCATGTCCATATTGTTGATCCATAAGAATAAATAGAACAGTGATTCTCAATGCGAATAATATTGTTCCTCTTCCAAAAAATATTTATACTTTTTTAGGGGGTGCCCTGTTACAAAAAGGAATTTAGAGGCATTTTGGAAAATCATTACATTTAAAATACCATTAACAACTTTAAACGACTTCTAATGGGTTTTTTGAAACATTCGAAATATCTTTACATGGCTTTTTTTAATAGAGCGACAAATAAGGGGGATGTTGCTACATAACTTAATGCATTTTCAATATATAAAAAGGATGCTAATTGAATTTGTATTCTGCCACCATTAACGACTCCACCTAGCTCCGTCATCCATAAAGCAAATTGATATCTTCTGATAGAGTAAAACAAAGAAAACATATATCTCTATCTCATGATTTTTTAGCGTTTAATCAATATTTCAGTTGCATTTCCGCCGGTTTGAAGTGGTAGGAAAAAGGCATTTTAATGTTCGAAAAAGCCATTAGAAGTCGCGGTCCAATTTATGTAGTATAATTTAATATGATAATATATAAAAATCATACCATAAAAATAAATTTGAACAGAAGTTCAAACAAAAATATTCGTGACGTATTGCCCAGATACGTATTTCGATTACCAATCAATCTTCCTCAGAGGTCATCAAGTAGTTTGGATCACTCCGTAACTGCTTTGTGAATCATCACAAAGCAAGTTGATCCGCGTTACGGAGTGATCCAAACTACTTGATGACCTCTGAGGAAGATTGATTGGTAATCGAAATACGTATCTGGGCAATACGTCACGAATATTTTTGTTTGAACTTCTGTTCAAATTTATTTTTATGGTATGATTTTTATATATTATTATATTAAATTATACTACGTAAATTGGACCGCAATATATCCTATATATTGTATACACAGTATAACTGTTCAAAGTCAGCGAAAAAAAAACATTAGATGTCGTTTAAAGTTTTTAAAAGAATTTTAAATGTAATGATTTCAAAATGTCTTTCTTTAAAAGGGTTCTAACAGTGTTTTGTTTTTCATTGCCAAGTTCTGGTTAGTTATAAAAATTCTTACTTCAAATTAAAACATTGGATAATCCCCCGCGAATACAAAAAGACACATTGGAGTAAATATAAACTATTTAGAAGCTATATTATTGTATTTTATTGAAAAATTGTAGGTATTTATTTTTTTTATTATTTTTTTAGGGAAAAGATTTGCTTTAATGAGTACAAAATTCGCTTTGGCATGGCTATTGAAGGACTACCAATTCATACCTACCACAAATACAAAATTGCCGATTCGAAAGCAAAAAACGGGCATTCTTTTGAAAGCCGACGAGCCCATGTTGGTCCAAATCGAAAAATTGCATCCAACCTAAGAAAATCATCCACTTATAAGGAAAAAAAACTTTTCATTCATAATTTTTCTTCTTATTTTATTCGATATATATTTCCATTTCATTCTACAATAATTTTTTTTTATTTTTTTTTCTTTTATGATATTTGTTGATTGTATAAGATAATTTACGCTAACTTTTATCAATATAGTTACATTAATTAATTAAAAATATATAATAGTATAGAGATGTTTGAACGTTAAAATAAAAACGAAAAAGAAGTAAGACATTGTCCTGAAAGTTTCTGTTTTTATTTTAGCGTAGATATCAACGAAAAAGTGTATAAGTAAGTATGCAAATAATACTGGCAAACGTAGGGAATGTGAAGAGATTTCCAATAAGCCTACGAAAAAAAGGGAATATTTTGAGTTGTTTTAGGATTGAAATTTGATCAATTTGGTGATAGAAACCTTGCAAGGAAAGACGGGTTCGATCGATATGAAGAAGTGATGACAATAAGTATGAGAGCAAATTTACAGTCCGCAAACAAGGGATGCGTCCATTATGTCCTCTTCAGTTGCCTGACGAAGTGTCACAGTAACGGAATTGTCGAACATTCCGCTGCTGACCAAACGTATCGTTGTTACTCCACAAAAGATCGTATGACGCATACTTTCTACAAAAAAAAAGGAAAATAAATTTAACAATAAGACCACAACAAATAAAATTCGCTACTACTAACAAATAAGATCAAAAACCATCAAACGTAAATCATCCCCACACCACATTCATCCCCATTCAGCATAAGCAAATATTGAATCTCCATTTCCTTCACATATCACTTTTTAATTTCCTCTATCAAAAATTTCCCATTTTTTCCCTTCCGCCTTTTTCCCGTGTTATTTCATATCATTTTCTCTGTTTGAGCTTTTCAAAGGAAATCCGGGAGAAATTTACCGACATATTCGACACCAAATCCCAACGTTAGAAGGATGATTTTGTGCGATGCGGATATGAAAAGGGTAGCAGTGATTGATTTCCCAATCCAAACCAATGGCAAGAAAATAAATATTATAATAAAATCCACGTCAATATAAATACACATTGAAGTTTGGGGTCAACATACAAATTGACCTATTTCTTTTTAAAAATAATTTCAAGGGAATTGAAAGAAATGCAAAAGTTACACACAATTAATTTATAAAAATTAATCAATTAGATAATTAATTGTAAAAGTTGCAGTTTTTTTTTTAATTTTAAATAAAACGCTATAAGATCTGCAAATATATTATGAGAAATAAGGCAATTAATTGAAAAGCTCGAAAAAAAGAAGATAAATATAAAGGATATGAACAATAAGTACGAAGGCTTTTACTGTAATTGATATTTTCAAAGATTACATTTCATTTATTGTGTAAATTGAAAGCATTTTTAATTAATTTTAAGTATTTCATCATTTGGTTGTAGAAACATTGTTATTGATGAATTTCGAGATATCAATAAAGTTAATTATTGTCATCACAATTGAAAATTCCATTCTTTGTTAAAAGCAAGAAATTGTAATATAATTTGATATTGTAATGTCTGTGGGATTAAAAGCCTTAATTGAATTTGATATGAAGTTTGACCTTTACCGTAGCTAACTTGGATAAACCATCAATTTTAAGTGCTCCATTATTGACGACAATATTAAATAATATTTAATAATATTACCATTTACTAAATTCAATTGTCGCAATTTATTTCAAATTTAGTAAAAAACTCTAATATTATTTACCTGAAAAACAAAATGTATTTTTAACGTTTTATCTAGATACGTATTTTGATTGCCCAGCAATCTTCTTAAGTGACCATCAAATAGTATTGCCTCGTTCCGTAACAAATATGTAATGGGCCACTGTATTGGTAAGATTTTAAATCCTAAAGTCTAACGAGATCAATATAACCAAAAAGACTATAAAATGGCGGTCCAATCCTTGTAGTCGGGGTAGACTTATATAATGGGAAGAGGTTATCTTTAGCTTTATACATTCTGATTACAATTTTCTTTTAAATTCGAGAATTAATCGACTTTAATGAATTAATCAATAATGATTCAATCATATTGAATTGATAAATTTATCGCAGAGGACTCATGTATAACTTTTTTTGGCTCAAGCCCCTTTTGGAACAATCAAATCTGGCAACGTTGCATTTTCTACTTTGTTTTTTATTCTTTTCGCGATTTTTCTATTAATTCAATTCTTATATGGTATACTTTTCTCTTTTGTAGTTAAATTTTCATTATGACCAATTTATTCGTAAAAAAAATAAAAAACGAAGTTGAAAATGCAACATTGTCAGATTTAATGGTTTTTAAAGGGACGTGAGCCAAAGAAACATTAAACCTGCAATTTTATTGTAACTATTGCTACTATTTGGCCTACTGGTGGCCGAGTGGTCTAGGTGACCGCTCCAAAACTGGTAGATATTGGGTTCGAATCTCGTATCGAGCAAATTTTCAATATTTCTCGATTACGGATTTTTATGAACCCTAGAGTCGCTAAAGACCTTAGTAGTTATAAAGCGACGGTAAATAACAATTGAAAAACAAATTGTATTTATATCAATTTAAAAAAATGAAAAGTATATGACATCACACTAAGGGGCGGTGGTTTCAAAATTTGGAATATTTGCAGGGATCCAAGAATACTACCTTCACGAATTCTAACTTAAATTAACGCTCGATTGAATTACTCAGTACTGCAACTTATATAATCGGAAATATAGAATTGGATTAGATAAAAGTACTGCATATGGGATTTTTTTTAAAAAATTAAATAGAAATCCTGGATGCCAATCTCATAGGAATATCTGAACAATGTCCAGAAAGACATCTAAACATATTTTCCTGAGGGGAGAGGATGTTTAAAGAGGAGAATTGGACCAGTTGTTAGATCAGTGGCGGATTTCTAAATTTGCCGCCAGTTGGCTAATCAATTTTTGCCGCCCCTATTGATCTCTAAAATTCGATACCCAATTTCCCGATCATCTTATTTAAGGTACATTTATCCTAGCAATAGATTCGAAATTTGTGCTCTATCGCCCTTTTTATATCAACTTTTTCTATGATTAGTAAATCTTTAGGCCAAATTTGCCGCCCTAGGCTTCAGCCTACTAGACTTACTAGTTGGAGCTTACTAGAGGTAAAGCAGGCCATTTACGCTCCAACTCGCAGTCCAAATAGTCGGATTACTAGTTGGATCGCCTAAATGATCCAACTAGTCCGACTAGACATCCAATTTCCTACACCATTCACGATACGACTTTAGATCCAGCTTCGAATGTCGGACCACTAGTTGGACTGCAAGTCAGAGCGTGAATGACCTGCTTAAGTTTGACCGAGATTGGAGTTGGAAATACGTTTTTTGATTTTACGATTGGATAGATTTTTTTAAAAAAAATCCATTCTAAACTTTTGAAAATTAGAGGAACGAAATATATTGGTCTTCATGAGGATGAATTCTAGGTTGATTTGTAGGTATGACTTGGAAAGGGAATTATTACTATAATATGGAATTTCCATTCTATAAGATACACATTTTACTTTTAGAATTAAATAAGCAAAGAATTTATTTTTTAATTGGAGCATATTTAATGAGGAATTTTTCTAGAGTTTAACTTTTGCTTTTTTTTAATTAATGAGAAATTTTCAAAGTACAAGGAAAGCTTACTGGTTTGTTACAACGAAACCAGCCATTGTCTTGGATTATTATTATTATTACAAAAAGATACACAAACAAGAGGTATTGACAAAAATGAAGTTGATATTGTCCCAAGTTTTCACCAAATAACCCATCAGTTGTATCCAATTAACTTATTTACGTAGGTTTTGGGAAATATAAATTTTGTTTAAAGCTTTGACGTACGGCGTAGGTAGTTGATTCTTTGACAACGTAAATATTCATTCGAAAAGCTCATTTATTCAGATCACAAAGATCAGTGATGTTAAAAATAGACGTTGAAAAATGCAAGTTATCATTTTACATTCCCTTTTGGTCCCATTTTACTTCTTAAGCAGCTAACAGAATGTATTTTTAGTCAAAGCCTCTTTTCTTTGTTACACAAATCTCATAGTTGCAATCAAAATGTGATAGGAATCTTCATTTTTCATAAGAGCTTTCACTTCAACGCTTTAATCAACTTGAAGCAAATTTGCTGTGAATTAATTCCATTTACTGACGGCCTGAAATGTAATCGGGGAATATGAGGAAGAGGTGGGGCGGCTTATCAATGGAGGCAGGGGAGGCAGTGCCTCTCTAAATAACAAATGATACTTGGAATTGATTTTCATCTTTAACAAATTTAATTGTTTTTAATCATTTTCGCCTTCAATCTTCCACTTGAGTAAATATTTATAATGAACAGGAGGAATTTATAGAATAAAGTTAGAGGAAGGGTCCCAAATGCGAAAAAATGGGCAACGTTTATAGACGATCCCTTATTTTTATCTAAGGAAGTATGCTATTGAGCGGTATTATGACAAAAAATCAATATTATGAAAATCTTGCTATTATTATTTATTTTTTTCAGTTGACTATGCGTACTGCATACAAAGACGATTTAAGTGAGGAAAAACCAATTTTTGTTCAGAAAAATTTATATTTTGACCAAAAAAAACTTTTAATTTTAATGAGTAAATGAGAGTTCGAACACAATGGGTGCGCTTAAAGATCTTCTGTGACGTCACAGTCCATATATTGAAACCAAGATATAAACAAATCATTGAGTGGTTGTCAAAAGCAATACTAATGTATACAATTTTTCCCATTTTCCACCACTGAAAATATTATCATTCTATAAAAATACTCTGAATTTTTTTTCTATAGAAGAGAGATTAATTGCGTTTAGTTTAGGAAAATAACTAAGCTTTTCATTAAACATTTCAAATCTGAATCTTTTAATACAAATAAGAAAAACTGTTTTTCCAAACGATCAAACTATAATTGTAATTTGAAGTAAGATTCAGTGAATACTTTTCTTAAGATATAAAAATATTAGCTAGGGTGGAAAATGAGGAAAATTAATTGCATTATTTAAACTTTGTGTCATTGTGTATAGATTTTTAATGAGTTTTTAAGGAAAACTTTATTTTCGTAATCAATAAAATTAAATCTAAAGTTTGGAGAAAAGTAAAGTAAACAATTTGCGATAAAATGATTACAATGAAAAATCGGTCCTAGAAAGGTATTTGAGCCATTTTTGGAGGATACATTGGTATTAAAATGTTACTGTTACATGTCTAAGATTTAAATGTGTATATTCATATTGTATGTTTATAGGTGTCGCATCTGGACATCTGGCGTCGGGCTGTGTATTCACCGAACCATAAAAATAAATAATGGGGTAGCGGTCAAACACAATGAGACGAAAAATGTCTTAGAAGTTCCTTTGAAGATTTTTGAGGTAAAAGAAAAAAAAATATTTTAAAAATTAGACTAGAGCCTACTGGTAGCCGAGTGGTCAAATTGACCGTTCCAAAATTGGTAGGTGTTGGGTTCGATCCTTGTATCGAGCAAATTTTTGGTTTTTCTCGATTACGGATATTTATGAACCCTAGAGTCGCTAAAGACCTTAGTAGTTATAAAGCGACGGTAAATAATGGTCAAAGATGGAATGATTTGGAAGTTCAAACATTTTAAGACATTCCTGAACCACTATAAAAGAGGTTGATCACAGGTGGGGAATTATAAACAGCTAGCCAATTAGTTGAAAGTTATAAAGTAAGATAAACGATTATTATAAATAAATAATTGTGTAGGGAGTAATAAAAAAACATTTGTGAAATACAATAACATTGTTATTGTTGTTTGTCCAGAAACACAAATCGAAACGATGCGGTTAAATATAAATAAAAGTTAAATTCGTAATAAAATGTTTATATTGCAAGTTTCAGCTTTTAATGTTTTTATAGAAAAATATTTTATTCTTCAACAATAAGTGGGCCAACTTGACATTAATTCGGATATATAATGAAATTATATAAAGGCTAAACTTAGAAAAAATAACAGCTTTTAATTGTCATCATAACTATTTGATGCAGGAGATTTCTCTACTTCCCTGTTCAAATAACATATTATAAAGTGATTTTTTAAAGGGTAAATCAATCTACTTTTTCTTTGAAATATTTAAAAAAACAATAAAATATACCTGGCCACACTATATTCCAAATATTATAAATGGTTTTAATCAATAACATTTAATTTGAACGATTTGAACAACCTTATTTCGTATTTATATACACATGTCATAGGAAAACATACGTGGGATCTTGAAGTTTCTGTACTGTGACGTCATTTTAATGTTGGGTTAATAAAAGCTGGTTTTAGGTATTAATCGATTGTTATTTGTATTTTTCTATGAATATTTCTTAGATTCTATGAAGTAAAGTCAAAATTTAACATCTTCATTATATTTAGAACGCTTTTAAAACATTTTAATGTATTTTTTTAATATGTACATTAGATTTATTATTTGAAACTGATAACTTTGTTTCGAGTATACTTATGTAAAAATATTCAACTATATCAACAATAGTAGAGATAATTCTTCACACTCGAAACGTATGGAATTAAACCGCCAGGAATTAAATCGAATCATCTTCGCAAAGTTGTGATCAACAAGGCTTTGGTTTATAATAAAAATAAGGAACTTAGTACTTAATATTAAATAAGAATTTAATTATTGATTCTGATCCTGTAGTTTATCTTCAATTTGTTGAAATTCCAAGGATTTGAGGATCTTTTTAAAAAAATATATAAAAGATCCTTAAATCCTCGGAACCTATAAGGTTTATGGAATCAGAAAATGAATTTACTTACTTACTAATTACTTACAAAGAATCTGGTTATTTTTTTCTAAAACTTTAACATGATTCGAGGATAAAATACTTGCAAAAATGTGTAGTCCGCCACTGGGTAGCAAGTAATTAATTTTCAAATATCTTGACACTTGAAAGCTCAATGAAAAGTTCAATGTTTTCTTGGTTGGTTCAATAAACCGTGCAACAAATATCCGAGCAGACCCGTCTTGATTTTATTTCTTCCGTCTATCACTGGAACGGGGGGTGGTGTGCACACGAAAGCTGTTTTATTTTTCATTATCTTTTCCCGTAAATTTACCAGATTTAAAGTCCCATCAAGTTCATTCAAGCTTAATCTAACAAAAGCGTTATGGTATTGACTAGGTGTGTAGGTATGTGTGGAGCTTTCGTAGCAGCCAATCAACTGTCGGTTTCATGCAATCTCAAACACGCGACTCTTGAGAGCTTTCAACATAACGAGCTTTCTCGCACCCCAAGACCTTTATTACAAATGCAAGAGTTTTTATCTAAACATTGCCCAACTCACCCGGTTTTGAATCCAAACCACACAAGTTATCGATAACCTGGAGATTTGCGTTTTCGAGTCCATCGGAGCCACCAATTTGAACGTAATCCTCTAATCCACGTTTGTTACACTGTAAATAGAAAAGAAAAAGCGTTAACAGTACAAGATGTTTGTTGAGAACGACAAAATTGTGGGAAAAAAAAGGAAATGAAGACAACGATGAGGTTGGGGGTCGAAAGAAAGGGAGTAAAAGTCTACCTTGTGAATTGTTCCAGTTTCCATTTCCATGCTGCGTCCTCCTCGGGAAATTCCAACGCTCAGTGCTGCAATACGAATAGCCGCAGGATAAAGTGCACTCAAGCTGCAGTTGGATCGTTTATTGTAATTTCGTAGTGTGTAAATGTCCTCAGCACCTTGGAGCAGAATATTGCATGCTGCAACACGATCAAATACAACCCTTTTATTATTTTATTTCTTTTACTTCTTCTGGTCGACAAATTGCCAACCAAAAGCAACTATTTCAATAGATTCAATGTTGCTGATGTCACGGAAATTGTAAGAAATCACCATTCAAAATATTTAATTTCTCTTCATTAAATTTTCTCAACTTTGCAATCAACGCAAAGCTCATTCAATTCTATTAGTGACTTCCAAGATGATAATTAAATTAAATAAGTTTATTTTCCATTGGATTTAATTGATTTAATGGCTTGAAACTCTGTGAATCTGTAATTCTCTATGGTCTTAATTGAATTAACTCAAAAGACGGTTATTTTTAAATTTTGTTGAAGTTATTTTAAATGTTAAAGTTTTTATAAAATTTCAGATCCTCGATGATAATAGATTGATAAAATATTCAGAGGACTAGGATAAAAAGTAATCGGTTAAAACTTTATTTATTATATGCGACGTTTCGGTTCCTTTATTGAGCCTTCCTCAGGCGTTCGTAAAAAATTATTAACAAAGTTAAAACTATTTTTTACGAATGCCTGAGGAAGAAACCGAAACATCGCATGAAATAAATAAAGTTTTGATCCTGATTACTTTTGATCCTAGTCCTCTGAATATTTTATCAATCTGTTAAAATTTTTAATTTTTGCAATCTTGTGTACCTAATTATGTTCGAGATGTTTTGTACCTCAATAATAGATCCTCAAGATTAGCGATTCTTAACTTCGTTGGAGGTACTGATCCTCATCAGTTTCATATGCGCATTCACCAAACCCTTCTTAATTGGAAAAATAAAATATCTTCTTTTTTTTTTTTAATTCTAAACAAAGGTTCATATTTATACATAGGTGTACAAATGAACAAAGCTAAGAGCTCACCAAACCCCTGGGGTTCGATTGAACCCAGGTTAAGAACCACTACTCTAGATTCTATACCAAAGGGGGGCAAACTTAATGCTGGTATGATCGACAATAATTTTTCTTATTTATACGCGATCGAATTGGAAAAATGGTTTCAATTAAAAACAAATATTAATTTATAAAAAAAAAAGTAGAAAGAAATATTAGAAGCACTATTTAGAAGTCAGTAATAACCGTTGCAGAAGAGCTGCGAGTTTAGTTACCTTCTTAGTCTGGTAATTTTTAGCACATATTTTCAATTAAAAGAATAGAATTTTACCGAAAAGGTTATTTAAAATTCGCGATCGACCGTTTGCTCACCCCTGTTCTTTACCCTGTGGTATTTCACCTTACAACCACATATGGTTACACCACAACCAAAAATCTGATCAAATTTTCATTACCCAGCGTATAAGATACCTTGAACCAATTCAGAACTGGGATCGAAATTCCCAGTTATTTAAAACTCCACTTATTCCGATAATACATTTTTCTTCCTTCTTTTACCTGGCAAAATCTGCAAGTGCTATAGTGTGCGGGTATTTCTTTAATCTACAATGGTTGGTTAATATATTCGTAATTGTTCTGACCTAAGCTCTTGTTAGTTTTTAGAATTTTAAAAGTTAAATTTTTCAAAAATTTCTCCATCGGTTTTCCTTGAGTCAACTTTTTTAGTAAACCCATTCTTTAATGATCTCTTTCAGTGTTCCCATGTAACCATGTCGCTATAGGCAATAATTGGCATCCCAAATTCTCGATGAACAAAAGTTTATTTTTCTTTTATTACCTGTTATACCCTTCCCTATCAAATCCATTTAAATCCATATAGATTTGGGTGGGTTTATGTAGAAAACTACTTGGGAAAAGGTGAATTTATGAGGATTTATGTAGGAAACCACATGGAAAAAGATGGATTTATGTGGGAAATTACATAAAAAACTATATGTTTATTTGGATTTAAACGGGAAGTAGAAAAGGATAGGACTATAGACAATATCTCCAGTTAGCGCACGACAATGAAAGAAAATAAACTTATTTTCATTATATGATTTAGATATTTCGAGATTGGAAGATAACCACTAAAGTTTTTTTCAATTATTAAAAATTTAAGTTTTTTTCAATCGTTTTTTCATTATTTTAAATTTGTTTTAATTTTTGTCAATCGTAAGATATCTTTGGCGGGGCTGGAAAACGATGACTAACACTAACACTAACTTAATTTTTGATTCCATAACAAAATAAGTAAAGAAACAACAAAATAAATAAAATTAATTTCTGGTAAGTAATTTACAGGTACCTAGTAAATTTTAATAGGAACATACCATAAAAATCCAGTTAGAAATCTTTAAATATTGTTTTGTGGATTCCTATAGGAATCCACATGGGAAATCACATAAAAACCCACATAAGAAACCACATAGAAATTTACATTTGAATCTTCATAAAAATCCATCCGAAAACACCACATATTGCCGATACTGCCTTTAGCCCTCCCTCTTTTTATTTCCCATATGAATCTACATAAATTAATCTTTTCCCATATGGTTTCCAACATAAATTCATAAAAATTTAAGTGGGTTTCTTTGAAAAGAATACGTTTACTAATTATTATATTGATCTAGGGACTCATTGTGTTAGAGCTACTAGAGGAGGAGAAAAACTAGGAACAAAACATATCCTCAAAATATCCCTAGTGAAGAGCCAAAGCTCTTGAGAAGCGGAAATTTTGGAAATTGTAAAGCCTGATTAAGATCGATGATCTTAATTATTCCATTAAATAAAAATCCACAGTCCATTAAATAATTTACATGGATTTGTAGGTGGAATTTTTGGATTGGGGGACCAATCATTTCACTCTCTAGTAAACCTTATTTTCAATAGTCATCGAAATTAAGTTATTTTATTATCTCCCCCTTGTAAGATAACCAATTCTATGAATGACCGTTTTAAAATATTAACGAAAAAAACAAAATACCAATCACTTTGAAAATTCTTGAAAATTAAAAATGCTATTTCCGAAAAAATCGTGAGTGAAACTGAACTTGAACTACATAAATATCGCATGTTCTGTTTTGTCTTTGTTCTGACTTGTCATACATTCTTTTGAAAGTAACGTAGGTTGAAATTTTTGCAGCAAAAAATAAAGTTTAAAATGAAAAGTTGTTCTTTTCAAATCTTCTGTTAGACAATCAGTGCATATCAACAATGGTGCAACATCTAGAAACTTTGTATAAACTTGAGCTTTTCTTCATTACGAACTTCAACGAAAATTACAAACTTTAACAAATGATGATTGATCATCAATTAACACTTGGAAGCCGCTTGCAATTTAGTGCAACTTTGCACCAAAATATATTCTCTTTAATGAGGCGAACTTTGGTAATTGAAAGTGGAAAGTTAATATTATCTTCTTCGATGAATAAAAAGGTAAAAATCGGTTGAGTTCGAGGTAAAAATTTTGACGAGAATTTTCTCAATTTACTTGAAGTAATTAGTTTTGGCATGGCAAAGTTTTAAATTGGTTAAAAAAATATTTATTTACGTGAGGGGTTTTTGAGGAAGCGAACGACAAAGCTGAAACCACGACCCCGTGCTGGCATCCGATACTGGATAAGGGCGGCATTCTGAGAGCTAACAAACACCTGTTTGATTTTTCGTTGTCCGCAAAATTCGTAAAAGCGTTCCTCGAGTGGTCGTGGATGATCGCCGACACTGGGGAAATACTGTCCATTCAATTCCCAACCGTCGATAAACTATTAGATAAAAGAAAGTGTTATCAATTAAGTCCAGCTTAAAGGGGTTGAGGGTGCAACTTACTGAGACCAATCCACCCTTTTGGCATGGCACGTCGACATAAGTGAAATGAATTTCGATGCGACGATCCGGTTCAGTGAAGAAATAAAGACCACAAGCTTTTCCCTGTTCCCAGTCTGGACCGGCTTTATAATAGTAGTGTCCTTCTTCCGATTTAACTTCCATACATTCTAAAAAAGAAAAAAAAAGCACTTTGTTTATATAATTTATAAATTATATTGTAGTCTTATTTATGTATATAATTTGCAAAAGTAAACTATAAACATAAATTTGAATAAAAGTTTAAATAAATGCATTACTGACGTATTGCCCAGATACGTATTTCGATTGCCAAGCATTCTTCCTCAGTGGTCATCAAGTAGTTTTGGATTGCTCCATAACTACTTTGAGATGGGTTAGTACCCTTTAAGTAAGATTTTAAATCCTTAAGTCTAACGTGATCATTGCAATGAAAATGCGCATGTGCCCGAACGGGTAACTTCGGTTACATGTAAAATATTACTAAATAAACTACACGAGATAATGTTTGAGTGTTTAAAACCAAAAGTAATTCTTATGTCTTTAAATATTGTAAATTAATTTTCCGTTTTATAACAACGAATATTCATTTGATTTAAATTTGAACCGAATTTTTGAAATCCTACTGGTGGCCGAGGGTCTAAGTGACCGCTCCAAAACTGGTAGGTAGTAGGTTCGATCCTTGTATCGAGCAAATTTTCGATATTTCTCGATAACAGATTTTATTAACCTTAGAGCCACTAAAGGACCTTAGTAGTCATAAAGCTACGGTAAATAACAATTAAAAAAAACTAGTAAGTCGAATCTTGTATTGAGGAAATTTTTGATTTTTCTTGCTATACGGATTTTATTAACCCTAGAGTCGCTTAAAACCTTAGTAGTTATAAAGCGATGGTAATTAACAATAACAAAAAACGTACATTAAATTTTTAACTGAGTTAAATATTTTCTGAGTAAAATAGTAGCCAAATATTATAAGTCAATAAATGCTAATGTTGACTTATAAATCGGCCATAAATTGCCCAAGATAGCGAACAAAGAATGTAAGCACGTACGTGTGAATGAAAATAAAAAAAAAAGAAATCATTGGCTCAAATTTGAATAAACTGATTGTTGTCATTTGTTTCAACTGTCATTTGGATTTCTTTCAATTGCCAATTTTTATCAACTCTCAATTATGTCAGTGTTGGCTGTGAATATTTCATGGGTAGCTACTAGTCCTTTGCAGTTATTATGATACAAATTATATTAAGAACTCTAGAAAACAAGAACGCTTGAAACTTATTCCCCGAATAAACTAGTCTATTTGAAGAAAGTATAAATTTTTTCTTACGTCCATTAGTAACACACACTTGTGCACTGTGAAGTAAGAAGTTATCCTTCCTTTTAAAAATTTTTAGTCGGTTTTTACCGGGGAATAGTTTTAACCATTCATATTTTCAAGAGTTCTTAACTGAATTTGCATCATTATAGTTATAAAATATTAGTAGTTACCAGTGAAATATTCACAGCCAACACTATCCCAACTGACATTTGACAAATTGACAAAAAAATGAAAATTAAATGAAATCCAAATGATAGTTGAAACAAATGACAACAATCAGTTAATTAATATTTGAGTTAATGATTACATTATTTGGTTTTTGTTCACACGTATGTGCTTACATTATTTGTTCTAACTATAAAATACTAGTAATAACCCGTGAAATCTTCATAATTGTGGAGGATCGTTTGAGTTTCTGGTAACTAAATCATGGCTAGTTGTAGTTATAAAATCAAATAAGAAGACAACTCAAGTTGTTTAAGATCGGGTTTTTTTTAATTAATATTTTTTAATATTCAAATTAGTTACGTTTCGGTACGTATCGTAACTTCATCAGACTTCTTCAATCACAAAAAATATAATGTTTTCAATTTATAAATAATTCAATAAATAAATAAAGTTTTAATAATTTATTAAGAAAATAAATTGTATTTATTGAATTTAAAATGAAAATATTAAATTTTTTGTGATTCAAGAAGCCTGGTGAGGTTTCGATACGTAACGAAACGTAGCTAATTTGAATATTAAAAAATATTAATTAAAAAAAACCGATCTTTAACAACCAGAATTGTCTTCTTATTAATAAATATTATAAAAGCTTTATTATAAAATATAAATAAATATTATATAATAAAAGCTGAGATCTGAATTTTATCATCTATTATAAAAGCATTGCAACTTTTGGTATAGTCATGAGTTGCCAGGAATCTAAACTATCTTCTTGAGTTATACTTTCTTTAAACTATCAGCAAGCAAGGGTAATATGATTGTGAGAAATTATCTTATATGAAAACTTTAATTGATCAGAATCAGGTTGTTTAAGATCATTTTTTTTATTTGATATTTTTTAATATTCAAATTAGCTACGTTTCGTTACGTATCGGAACTTCATCAGGCTTCTTGAATCACAAAAAATATAATATTGTCAATTTATAAATAATTCAATAAATAATTAAATTTTTAATAATTTATTAAGAAAATAAATTTTATTTATTGAATTTAAATTGAAAATATTACATTTTTTTGTGATTCAAGAAGCCTGATGAAGTTACGATACGTAACGTAGCTAATTGAATAATAAAAATATTAAATAAAAAAGCCGATCTTAAACAACCTGAATTGTTTTCTTATTTAATAAAAGCTGAGATCTGAATTTTATTATTTATTATAAAATCATTGCAACTTTTGGTATAGTCATGATTTAGTTGCCAGGAATCTAAACTACCTCTTGAGTTATACCTTTTTTAGACTATCAGCAAGCAAGGGCAATATGATTATGAGACATTATCTTATATGAAAACCTTAGTTGATCAGAATAAAGCTTATTTATTTTTATAATCAAAATGATTTTAAATTCTTTATCAAATAAATGAAAACATTTACATTTGTTAAAAATAAACAGCCTCCCCAACTTCCTATGACAAACCATCACTTGTTTTTTGCTAATAAAAGACAACCGAGCTTTTAGCGTTCCACAATTGTTTTTATACAAATGGAAAACCGCTTAAGACAGTTAATTAAAATCTCATTAAAAGGTTTATTGTAATAAAATTCATGTATCATACTATCATCATCCACTTTCGTTGAAATGTTTCGTTTCATTTTGAAATTACTAAGTTAAACGGAAGAGCTTTTCAACTTGATGCCCGTCGCTAAGTAGATAAGAGTATAAAGCTTGAAAGCTTGTAATTTTATATATTTTTTTCTCCTGTCTTGTTTTAGTTTGATTTGGAAGCGTTGCAACTCGTCGCAAAGCTTTCGCATAAAAGCTTCTCGTCCACGTCCGCTTTCTGAAGCGATTAAATCTTTTATGCGAGAGAAACGTGAATGTGATATATATAGGTACACATCTTGATAAGGAATTGCTGATGGCTTTATGTGGCCGTTAACCACATTTTCAATGGTTTTTTACCACATAATTCCAACATATTAATTGTCCCACCATAACTTCTGAATAGGATTTGCCTCGTGATTTGCTATTTGTAAATATGGAGGAGGAAAATCGCGGAAAAAGTTTGTGCAATGTTGACGGGAGAAGGTTGAACGGCGAAGAGGAGGAAAAATTGAATTAAACTTTTCAAGTACATTATAATTAGAATCTCGTTATGGAGAGTAACAAGTTTTCCAACTATGGCTTTTAGAACCTATTGTACGTGGAGCTTAGAACTTTGTGATGAAGAATCGTGATTTTATTACTAAAACTCAACTTTTAATATTATGATCTTATGATAAAAATGCATCTACTCGTTCGGATGGAAGACCCAAGGACTAAGTTTACAAAGCATTTTAAGGACTTTCGAGCTTTGGCCAAACCCCAAGTCAAACATTAATTTATTGAAGCTTCTCTTTAGTCAAAAAATCAGAAAATATCTTCAATGATACTTTAAAAATTAGTGCCGGTTTTTAAGGGTGGATCACCGTCAGAACGTAAAAAAAAATGACTTTAACGGTCTTCGGCATGTAAAAATTGAAGTTTCGAACTATTTTTTTTTATTTGCTCCGATATGTCCCCCTCCGTCCCCCTTTTACAGCGCTTTGAAAAAGGGTCCTCAAAAATGAGGAGGCAAACGGGAGACAAGTTTTCTCGGAAACCGAAAGTCGGATCATGATTTTCCAAAAAATTTAGGGTTTGGTAATGCGTCTTCTTGGTACTGAACCTCGAAAATCCGAAAAAAGTTGAAAATTCACAAAATGGCGTGACTTTGAAAAAAAAGTTAAAAAAAACGACCTTTTTTGGACCTTTTCCCCTCTCCCACTTTGAGGGGGGGAGGTTTGGCCAATTTCAGAGGTTCAGTACCAAGAAGACGTATTGAACTATAACACTCTCCAGTTTCAAGTCAATCCGTCGGATAGTTTCTGAGAAATCTTGTCTGTCAGTTTTAAAAAGTTGATTTCGAGAAAAACGCATTTAAAGTTTTTTTAAGATATTTTTTTATGTTATTTTCAATTTATTCAATTTTTATCAGTGAAAATATATTAGTCAGCTATTCCAATCCTTTTAACACGTTATTCTTGAATGTTATAAGAAGACATTTATGGAAAAAAAAATCGATTTTTTTTTCTGACGGTGATTCACCCTTAATTAAGATTCTTATAATACTAGTTTAATATTAGTAGGGATAGAATGCATCCCTCATCATATATTCCTCCATTAAATCCTACAATGGTACACCCTATCAAAAGCTTTTTCACAATCAACATACTGAACCTGCTGGTAGCCGAGTGGTCTAGGCGACCACTCCAAAACTAGTAGATAGTGGGTTCGATCCTCATATCGTGCAAATTTTCAATATTTCTCGATAACGGATGTAATTAACCCTAGAGTCACTAAAGGACCTTTGTAGTTATAAGCGACGGTAAATAACGATTAATAAAACATCAGGATACTCCTACATTGATGTAAAATTTCAATTGATTACCAAGAAGTTGAAAAAAATGGATCTACTATGTTATGGACTTTAGGGGTGGCTCAAGTCTTTCTAGAGAAGGCAAACAGGAGAATTAAGTGGCCATCGAATACACAGTTTATTAAAAATCAAAACTAAGAATTATCTTTGATTTTTTTTCACAAACTTGAAATTTGGTTCTTAGAATTTGAAGGATATATCAGGATATGGTAGACCAAAGGTAAGCCAAAGGTCTACCACATTCTGGTATATCCTTTACATTATACATCGATTTAGACCTGAAAGAATGAAAACTCTTAGAATTATTAAAATTATTAAAAGAATTTTAAGGCATCCAGAAAAATGCAACTTCCCTCTATTAGTTATGGATATTTAATACAGAGGGTACTTAGTGGTAAGTAAGAAGTATAGAGCAAAAATTGTACTAAATTAAGAAAAGGGAAGGTTAAAAAGTATGGTACTTCAGGAGATCATCCCAATGGTATTGATTGTCTATGGCTTATATCGAAATTAAATATTTTAGCTACGTATTTCTCAAAAAATAAAATGTAATTTCAAAAAAAAAATTATATACGTAGCGTGGCAAATGTAAAAGACAATGAAGCCACGATATCTTTTTACTCTTATCTTTCACAAAAAACATGTTTTACACGTTTAATATTGTTTGTATTACAAACCATTCATCATCCTTCTACGAGTGGTACATATTATATAATATTCTCATTTAATTCCCTTTCCATGGTTTGCTACGTTAATTTATTCTTTGGCCAATTACATAGCGATGTCTATTCACTTTACATATTTAAATAAATGCTTTAGAAGTTTATAAAGTATCAGTTGCATTAGCCTTGTAGGTTAGCCTTCTTTTTAACTTTTTTGATGTGTGAATGTCATAGTAAACCACATGCACGTTTTTTTTTGATCGGTTGATAGCATTATTAAAGTGACGAAAAACCAATTTTTAGTTCTGAAAAATTCATATTTTGGCAAATTTTTTTATTTAATATTAATCACCAAATGAAAATCCAAAAAACGATGGATGTGGCTATGATCTTCGGTGACGTCACAGTTCATATATTCATATATTGTGTAATAATAATTTACACAATTTTTCTCAGTTTCTGACCCTGAAATCATTTTTTTACCCTAAAAATTATCCTTAATTTTTTTGTATAGAAAACATGTTAATTATATTTAGTAAAAGTAAAAACTAAACTTTTCATTAATCATTTCAATACTGAATCTTTTAATATAAGTAAGAAACACTGTTTTTCCTGGTAAACTATCATATTTATTTTTTATGAAAATTACAAAGGGTAACATAATATTTTTGTTGTACTAGGAACACCGGAAAGTAATTTAGTTTTTAATCCTGTAGTCATCCAATTGCCATATTTCTGCTTATCAGTTATTTCAAAGTGGTACCAAAGACATTTTAGGATTAGAGTGGCTTATTAACTTACAAAAAATTACAAAATATTTTTTATTCCGAAATCTATATTGAAATGGTAAGACCAAACACCCAACGGAATACAAATTCGGTATTGTATACTCTTCGAGTTTCACAGGGTAGCAACGTAAAGATGTTACTAAAAAAAATTTCAATTTTTATCTAAGTACATTAGAAGTTCATTTATATTAAATGACTTTTTTAAGTTTAAGTTCTATAATTTTCAGTTCTCCAACTGGTACCAACGAAAAATTAAAAAAAATTAACCAATTAGAAGTTAAGGGAGGAAATGGTGCCAAATGTATGCCAGGAAGTCAAAGAGCTGCGAAATATTCCTAATCAATATGATAGGCCAACCATATACTCAAAAGTGTCCAGGAACTGTTAACAAGGAAAATTTTATGCTGCAAAATGGTAATGCAAGATTTCTTTGCAAAAGAAAAGCCCTGGAAATACTAAAAAATTAAGGGAAGGGGGTGATTTTTTCGTACCCCCTATAATTATCCAAAGTTATTCCATCGGATTTTTATTTATTTCAATCGTTACAAAGTTTACAAAATTTAAATTTACTAAGAAGTTAAAGATTAAAAGTTAAAGAGATGTTTAAAATATAATTAACTGATATTTTCCTTAGTAATCAATTAATTTTTACTAATTTGGCATTAAAAATTTGCACAATAGATGTCAAAACGTTGATACTATTGAGGCTGATTAAATCATTGATTTAAAATCAAAAGTTGTACGATTTTTTTGTTTTTTTATTGTAAATTAAAACGGCATTACTTTCTGGTCTCCCTAATGCTAAAAAGATTCGTTCATACTCCAATCGTCTATTTTCTGTCTTTTTATTTGCGAAAAAAATTTAAAAAATTATAAATCAGAATGGATAAATTAACATACTTTTCCCTTAAAAAATTTCTGAAGCATAATAAAACATACCTGACCACAAAATTTCAAAAATTATAAGAAGCTTAAACCATTAACAACTAGTTTAAATGCTTTAAACAACATTTGTCATAAGAAAACGTACATGGGATTTTGAAGCTTCTGTACTGTGACGTCATTTTAATGTCGGGTTATTAGAAATTCGTTGGAGGCAATTTGAATTTAACGGTGTTTTTGGCATATTTAAATGAAAATTTAATAGATTTTATCAAGTAAAGCTTAAAATTAACAGCCACATTGTTTTGAAATTAGCTTAAAGCTTTTTTATAACATGTGCTTTAGGTTTATATTTACAAAAAAAAATGGGTCCCATAAGGAATGAAGGGTATTCTATTTATACTTCTAAGTAAGCTTTTACTTCAGTTGTTCTAGAATTATCATCCACCAATTGTTTGAATCGATTTCTTGGTTAAAATTAGCAAGTATTTCACCAACTCTTGCCTATATTTAACTATGTTTTTTTATAAGTTTCTTATAAGAGATTTACAAGAAAACTTTTTTTTAAGTACACAAAGTTATTTTAATCAAATTCCATGTTTCATTTACGAAATTGAAAAAATGTCAAAACCTCAGTTTTATTTGATAATATAAATCAAATATTTCATTTTCTTTATGCTTTTCCAACGTTTACGACTTTCGCAAATATTAACTAAACCAATTTATTGCATGGAACGAACCAAAAATTTTTTTAATATCTTTGAAATTATAAAAAGAAAATATAATGCGAAGCACCGTGATTCTCTTTTTGCGTTGGTTACAAATCCGTTTCTCATTTCCGCCACCAAAGCTCCTGTCATTGTCTGTTTAAAAGAAAAAAAATCGAATAAAAAAATTCATTTAGCATGAGGTTGTCATATGACCCGATAGAGGTAGAGATTAATCATTCTTCTTTTGCCCATCTTTTGCATGTGTAAATATTCCACAGTGATGGGAAACACAAAGAAGCGCAAAACCAACGAAACATTTTCAAATATTAAAAACCGAATTCTCTGCCATAAGTCCTAATCCTTGTAACATTATATTGTTAAAATGACAAAGAGGATGTTTTTTTTTTGGTTCACATTGTACACCTATTTCTCTCTTTGAATTTTCTTATCAAAAGCTTTGGTGAACTTTTGCTCGTAATTCTCCGGCTACATTTGATTTTCTATTTTTAATTCATTAAAACTTATTTCTTTACTTTCACAAGGTAATTAAACTTTTTTTTGAAGAAGCATTTTCTTAAAGAAAACTTTTGGAAACTTTCTCCAAGTTCAAACTAATAAAAAGCTTTCTAAACAAAAAAAAAACGAAAAAAACCGAAACCTGTTGAAAAAAGCTCCAAGTTTAAATCTGACAAGAATGTTTATTGGAATTTCTGTTGGCCAACTAAATTATTATCATTTTTTCATAACAAAGCTTTATAGATGAAGCTGCAGGAAGCTAATTTATCATATTTTCAAACGAAAAAAAAAATTTTTTTTTTGTCGCCCACTGACTCGTTTTTCTTTATTAAATCGGACGAGTCAGACAAAGAGACGGTCGAAGAGGGTGAAAAAATGTGTCAAAGCTCAAGCTTTATCCTCCACCGTACCCCCACTTTCCTTCTATCCCCCTTCCCTCTCCACTCACCGGTAACAATGTGCTCAGAATTTCTTTTCTCGCGCATTACTGCCTCCATGTCCAAATCGGGGTTGATTTCATCGACATTTTCACCATTCACCAGATGCACTTTCCTCGGCTCCTGCAACTAAAACACATTATTAAAAAAATACATAATGTTCCAGAAAAAAATTTAATATCCCCCACCCCTTCTTCCCCTTCCCGTTTATATTCACAAAGAATATATTTGCTTCTATTCACTCAACAAACATTTTATTTTATCTATTCACTTTACAAATAGCAAAAGCTCTCGAACTTCATATCTCTTACACATTAAAGCTCGCATAATATACAAAGAATTGACGACTAGCGACAACAGAATCTCTCATCTCCCAATTCACCCGTTCTTCAGCCATTCTTGAAGACATTTCCACCCCGTTTCCACTTGAATGGAGAAAGCTCTACGTAATCATATACTTTACTAACTACGAATATGTCTTATCTGAAAGCTCTGTTTTCATCATTGTTACAATATTAGTTATTTTTATTGAATATAGAAAAGTGAATAAAGAAATATTGGATAATGAAATAAATACTACACTTCTCTATAGTGTATGATATGATGGAAGAAGCAAAAAATATCTATTGAAAAATAATAACTCAATCGAATATCGAGAGGAAAATTTCGCTTTAGTGCAACTAGT
Source organism: Sisyra terminalis (assembly GCA_958496175.1). Lineage (NCBI taxonomy): Eukaryota > Metazoa > Arthropoda > Insecta > Neuroptera > Sisyridae > Sisyra > Sisyra terminalis. The sequence goes on along the minus strand of OY292279.1, from coordinate 17,503,276 downwards.
CACGTTTTAATATGTGATAGAAAGTAGGCGTTGGTCGCTTATCACTTGTTTCTTTTCATTTAACCAATGGTGTCAAAAGTTACAGAGAAAAACATTTGAATATCTGTGTTTATAATATTTCTGTAAATTATCTGTTACTATGTACCGACTCTACGACTTTAGAACAGTAATTAAATTTATGATAATAAAACGAGACTGTGGAACTCTATTACGTTTATAAATTAATATTCAAATAAATTTGTCTCTTGTTTCTTCATTTTAATAGCCAATTTATGAAATATCATATTTGCTTGATAGAAAATAAACATTTTCCTTTACGTTTCGTAGTTGTGTTTTTGACAAAAATTAAAAAGCGGTTTCGAATTAGTTTGGAACTACTTTTTTTTCCGGTCTGTAAAAATATAAATTTGTCTTAAAATAAAAAACATTTTTCCCCAAATTCTATTATAGTCGGCTTCTTATAAGATTCTTATTAAGATTCGGCAGCAAAATTAGTACATGAATAATGTAGATAAGCAAAACCTATTTTTTAAATATTTTTACTAGTTGGTCGAATTCATTTCTCATAAGGCGCCAATTAAAAATTGCCCACCAATACTTACTATAAATTAAAATATAATTAATTTATTTTTAGAGAAACATTTCGTTTACATCTTATGGAAATAAAACCTACATCACTTCACAGTAGTGTATTTAAAAGATTTTAAACGTCACAGTTGCTGCTGATTGTTTAGCCGCAACTTCTACGCACCCATGTGTAAAGAAGTATGACTTCCCAAGGGTTTTATATGGAATGGAAGGATGGGCTCTTCTCCAGAGATTGAAAGACCAAATTGACGCATTTGAAATGTGGGTGTACTGTCGAATCCTGAAGATAGTTTGGAGGAATCATGTGAGCAATGAAGAAGTATCAAATAGATGAAACGCCAAAAAAACTATTATGATTTCCATAAAGAAGGGAAAATAACAAATATCACCTACTTAAGCTTATCATTCAGGGTCGAATTGAAGGCAGAAAAACTTCGGGAAGTAGAAGGATATCCTAGTGACCCGACCTTTCTGGGTGGTTCGGAAAAAAATTAAAAGATTTGGGCACAAAAGTTTCGGTAACTAAGAAAAAATTACGAATTTTACGTTGTTCCAGGATAAGATGGTATTTAGTAGCAATTTGTTGAGGGAAACCCAAAATAGGGGTTTCGTTAATTATTGATTATTCAAAATTAAGGGGGTGATATTTACGATAAATGTGTTTTCAATCTCATCCAAATTATTTTAATTTTAGTTCGGTAGTTCTTGGAATCATGAATACGGAATAATTTGATGTTAAATTTTCAAAACTTGCAAAATCTCATTGATATATTTTTCAACTTCTTTAGACGATAATCATGGTTAACATATTGCACAAGCTGAAAAAAAATTAACAAAACTTTCCAAAATTTTATAAATTAAACATCAAATTATTTTGTAACTTTTGCAAGTTTCCAGGAAAATTCCTAATAATTTGTTAGAATTTCAGAAACAGTAAGTGTGTTCTCATTTGTTCGTTAAAATAACAATTGTTGAAAAATTTTGATTCTACTTGATGGCAGATTTAATTTCCCGCGTGGTTGAATTTTTTACTCCATTCCTTAGAGAGGTTAAATCGTATATTCAAGGCGTAAGAGTTTATTCCTATTTCCTAATAAATTCTGGGTTTCAATTTCTCTTCTTCCTTTTTTCTCCGAACCTTCTAGTTCCTTTTCTATAACATCAAAGATGTATCGTTTTTCTTCTTAGAATATAACCCATCCAGATATTACAATTTGGATGATAATTTCTCCATTGATTTCAATACTTCCACATTTACGTTATTGGTCACTTTTCTTAAGTATATTTCAAAGCTTTTTAGACACTTCTTTTCTTATTTTCTTAGAGTTTAAATTTCCAACTAGTATTCTTCTACACTCCACACATAGAAACTGTATAGTACTGTACCAACTTTAGCAGTTGGTTGTGGTGTTTAAGTTAAAATTTTTGTAATCAAAGGTTTTATTCCCAAACTTTATTACTTAATTTGAATTTTAGTTCTAGGTAAAAGTAAGATATAGTAAAAGAAGGTGTTCCAATTTTGCAATCGTGATGGGAAATGTGTCAGATGTGGCGCCGCCACAAGTTTGTCCAGAGTACTAACTTAAATTACCTTAGTTAATCTACATAAAAGTTAATAGCCGTACATAAAATTAGTTCTTCTAACACAATTGTGGTAATGCCACATCCGGATACATTTCCCACCATGTATTGCAAGATTAAAATACCTTCTTACATATTACTTTAGGTAGAAATATGAAAAACATGAAACGAAAACTGGATAACATTTTCTCGTAACAAAAATTACCAGTCTAGAAAACAATGTTAAAGATGCCTAACATTTTAAAAGTTAAAGGGGGGATACTAAATGATAGTGTAGTAAACGAAGGAGTGATACTTTTTTTGGAGTCAGAAAACACAATTTTAAAGGTTAAGTCGGGACGCCTTTTAAGGGATGCATAACTCTGTATAAATAATATCTTTTTGATACTTTTGAAGAATTGTGAGCTTTTCATTGCTAAAAATAAATCAATGTTTTGCAATTTTATTTGTATAATCAATTGATAATGTTTAAATTTTCCATTAAAAACCAGACAAAATCTTTCATTTTTTTTTCTAAACTTAAAAAAGGAGACTTTATAATTTAATCTAATGGTTAAGAATGGCATACTTGATCATATACTTGGGAGAAAAAAAAAACAAAATAGAAAGAACCTTTTTTTCTTGGGATCAAACAAGCTTTGACGTAGATAAAAACAAATGAAAAGTTAGATGTTCAACAATAAAAAGCACTCATTTGTTTTTCAGTTTTCCAGCCCAACTAAGAATATAGAACCATTTTGTAAGGTGGCTTTCAATAAAAAAGAGGTCTTTAACATTTCATGAAAAATAGTAAATATAATAAAAGTTATGAGATGTTAGTTGGAGCAGATAAAGTTATAAATTTTACGTGAAAACATTTCAATTGTTACACACGAAGATATGAAACATTTGAAAAACGTAATTTCGTCAATATTTATTCTGCAATAAAGGCTATAGAGTGACGCCGAAATGAAATTCTCAAGGCTTTTCTTGTTCATAATTAGATTATTATACATATAAAATAAAATTTTATTGTAAAAAATGTGGCGTTTGTTGTTCCAAAGCTGCATGTGGCACGGGAAAACGAGAGGAACTAAAAGCTTGGGAATGGAATTTGGATAATTTTGTTGATATAACAACTACAAAACTAATTTTGTGGTGAATTGTAACGGAGGAAACTGAGCTTTTCAGCATTAAGTTGGGGTTCGAAAGTTTTGCAACAGTGCCAACAGTAATAGCTAAAAACGATATCATGATTGAAACTTTGTACAGAAACATTTCAACTCCTAAGTGCTAATTTTTCTTTTACAAAAGAAACCAGAATTGTATAGAAATTAATTTCAGTTCAAGTTACTAGAAAACTCATATAAAAACTTTCCCCTTCACATTTCTACTCACTTCTTTTTTTTATATACAATTTCCTTATAGCACTACACGTAATTATTATAAGCCCATATTATTCGGAACCATCCAATACTAAGCTCATGATCCATACAAATTTGTATAATGAAATATATTATCTTAAAGCCCTTTATTATATTTCTGTAATGACTTAATCCATAAGCATAAAAATGATGTGGTCTTTATTCAAATTATTCATTCATTAATGTGTACGTCACCTGGTGCTTTTTTGATCAATTATAAAAGGAAATTAGTTCTTGAACATTATTAAGATATAAATCCTGACTAATTATTATTTTTCGAAGAAATCATTAATTCCAATTATTCTATCTTTGTTTCATACATCCATAAAATACTTTTAGATTCAGTAACTATTGTATCTTATTTTAAAAGTTCTATAATAAAAATTAAATCTTCATAACTTTTTTATACTTTCCGTTTGTCGTAAAGTGACATGTTTTTAGTTAAATAAAAGTATAATAAAGGAAAGTAGTCTAAGATAATAACCAAGAACATATTCCAATCTCGCAATGTATGATGGAAACTGTGATCAAATGTGGCGCCGCCACAATTACTTCTAAGGTATTAACTTAAATTACCTTAGCTACCTTACATTAAAGTATACTATTTACTTGTCTTATCAAAAAAATTATAGTGAATAAGAATCCACGTGGATCCCATGAAAGATCTTATTCACAGTATTTTTCCATAAAAATTTATAAGTCAGTATTGTAAATTTCTTGCCAGAACTTAATTTTAGTTACTTTGTTATTTATTTATTTTCATATATATTCTGTTACAAATTGAAAAAATATTTTTATTTTCCTGTGTTAATTAAAAGATTGAATGTTGCAAAGAATATTATCGTTTTCCACCTCCGTCAAAGATATCTTGCGCTTAAGAAAAATTTAAAGCATATTTAAAACAATGAAAACTACCAAAAATACGATTTTCAATGTAAACGTTTCCCTTGAAGTTCCATATGAATCCATATAAATACATAATTTCCTATGTGGTTTCCCACATAAACCCATTTGCATTTTTTTGATAGAATATTCTTTATGCTTTTAGTTTAAGTTAGCATTCCAGACACATTGTAAGATGGAATACCATTTAATATGTTAGCTAAAAATACCCTGAGCGAATTTTCGGTATTTGGTAACCTTTTCTAGTTTTTTTCATTATAAGTACAAAAAGTTATTTCCAGTTGTGCAGAATAATTATTTTAAAAAAAATTGATTAAATATTTAACTTTGAAAAAAGCTCCTTTTGCCTACCTTCAAAAGCGCATGCAAAAGTTTTAATTTAAAAAGTTAATTTAATTTAAAAGTTAATTAATTTTAATTTAAAAAGTTAAAATTTTAAGTGTTTCTTAAAGTAAGCGTTTTAAGTATACTTTATGACGCAAAAAGTACTTAATATTAACTTTTAGTTACTACCCGTGAATTATGCACAGCCAATACATCTGATGAATGAAATCGAAATGACAGTTGAAACTAATGACAACAATAAGTTAGTACAAACAAGTTGACAACAATAAGTTGATATTAAAAATATGTTAAAACACTAAAAATGAGGAAAAAAAATAGTTTAAAAAATTCGTTTGTATTGAAGAAATGCACTAGTAATTAATTAATTAAAAAATAAATTATTGAACAGAATCTTCGTAACAATTTCACCATCGATATTAAGGCGATATTAGTCAACTAATGAGAATCGTGAGCTATCTAGTTATGTATCAAAGCGAGAGGTGCAATTTTGTTTATAATTTGGTAATATAGAATACCCCTCACTTTGATGTACAGCTAGATAGCTTACGATTTTCATTAATTGGCCAATATCGCCTTAATATCGATTGTGAAATCGGTACTAAGATTCAGATCATAGATATATTTTGTACTTTTTTTGTGCATTTTATTAATAGAACCGAAGCTTGGAAAAAAATTTCTAACTATTTCTTTGTAGGTTAAGCACCATACATCCATGAGTTTCTAACGTAATAGTATTGATAGTCAATGAAGAAAAAAAAATCAATGGGATAACAAGAACAAAATATAAATTAATTACGTTAATTACATTCTGAACAAAGAAGAGATCATATTGGATGTTCTAACATTGAAAAATTGGAACTTTGGATTTACTAAATTTACTAAATGTTGAATTTACTATTTTGAAAGCCTATTGATGACCGAGTGGTCATGACGACCGCTTCAAAACTGGTAGATGCTGGGTGTGGTCATAGAATCGAGCAAATTTTCAATATTTCTCGATTGACGGTTTTTATTAACCCTAGAGTCTTAAAAACTTATATCCTTGGTAGTTATAAAGCAACGATTAATAACTCGAAAAACTACCTTGATTGAAACCTTGACGCCAACAGATGGCGCTGGAGAGAAGAGTTCAACCACGTGGAAAAGTAGAAAAAAAATCCACAAAAATTTACTGGCCACTATTAGATTTGAATGGAATAATATGTGCTTGTATTATATAAATCATAAATTTGTATAAAAAGCTTTTAGGGTGCGACTTTTTTAAATTTATTCAGAAAAAAAAATCCGATACATTCAAACCGCATTCTAATTGTTTTTGAATTGCTTAATCATGCATTATATACATTAATGCACTTGCAGAAGCAGCTGCTTCGCAACTGCGCATTATTCCCCAGTTCCAAAGCAATCAGAATTCGGTTAGAACTCTAGCGGAAACGAATCTAATATTGTTACCAATAGAAAAGATCTCATTACCTACATATTCATACATGGAATTTATTTTCATCGCATTTTCCAAACCCATTCCCATTCCCTCTGGACCCTTCATCTTCTTTTTTTTGCGTGTTGGTTTTTTTCTGTTGCCTGTAGCACAGAATACGTCAATGATTTTCTTTTAATTCATATTGATGAGCTCAATTCAAATCACAAAATGTCTATATACATATAAATACTTGTATGAAAAATAATTTATTCATCTTTGTGAATATCAAAAGGGCCATATCCTATCAGTAAAATAAATTGAATCCTCTTGAAATCAAATCGAATTAATTCTATAAATAAACCGACGGAGTTTACTTGTGGAAAAATTAATATATTAATGTATTCTGTAATTAATCTATTTCATTGAATTTCATCAATGGTAAATTAATATTAAATGGTGTGGACGACGGTACTGGTGAAGTTGTTGAATTCCAGAGAATTTCATTTTATTGACGTGAATATCTTTTTCAAAAATTGAAGTGAGCAACCGATAACGTTTAAATATTCCCTGGAATATTATTCGTGTGGAAATTGATCCTTTAAACGTTCTGTTTGGAATAATATTATTTCAATGGTTTCATTTCAGACTTCGCATCTTTTCGAGCAACACCGAAAGAGTGTATATGTGTGGGTGCACTTGAAAGCTCTCCCGAGCTTTTGCAAACTTTTTTTTTTGCCCTTTTCAGTTAAGTTTAGCGTCGTTAGTGGTTGGAGAATCGACATCCGAGGCGGGAATGCACAACCGGAAACGACTTCTCTATAAACTACATAAACGGGCGTCCGAAATGTGTATTAGGGGATGATTAATGCTTGGATAAGAAGAAAGTTCACCGAATCTAAATGGGACACGAAAGAGCAAACACCCGCTGGATAGTTGATTTTACCTAAATGCTAAATTAATTAATTTACTTGGTTTGGTGATCAACTTTCAACAGAAAGCTTTAACAAATAATCAGAAAAGTAAATGGGAGATTTTCAACCCTTAACACTTGTTATTCCAAACTAAAACTTACAGTTTAGGTCATGAAAGCTTCAATCATCCAATACCAAAATGCACATCTTTGTAATAACAAAACTTACATCTAAAATATTTAAATAATCTAAAAATATCCAAGCATCTAAAACTTACACCTTAGATCATGAAAACTTCAGTCACCAGTACCAAAATGAATATCTTTGTAGTAACAAAACAATAATAATATATTATCAAAAATTATTGACAAAAAATGTTCCAGAATTTTTTTATTACCACATCAACATGTTCATTAAATTCAGATTTTCTAAAATCTTATATTAATTTCCCGTTAAAATAAGAAAACAATTCTTCTGATTCCGGATTAAAAATCAAATTCTTTATTAATGAATCTTTATTATTATTAGATTTTATGTAAAACGTTTCATCCCTTTGCGGGATTATTTCAATTTGGTTACTGTCACAGGGCTTTGGACTAAAAAAAATAAATTAAATTTTCTTCTTAATGATTTATCTTTGATTTTTGTACAACGTTTCGTCGCCTTTCGGGACTTTATCAAGTACTGTAACAAAAAAAATTAAATACAATCAGAAACACTGACTAGAAAAGAATGTTTATAATTGATTTAATTTGTTTTTTTTTTTTGACCAAAACTCTATGATAATAACCAATTTAACTAACAATGGACATTAATCGAGTGAATTATTTCAAGTGTTCAAGTGGAAATCCGAAATCCCATGAATTGGTAGCTCGTCTTTTGTTTTGTATTGGAATTGAATACTTTTTCCACAAAAATGCCGTTTTTTTTCAATTTTTTGTAGTTTCGAGGATTTTTAACAATCCATGTTGTTTAAACCCTTGTCTTTTTTAAAATATAATAATTAAATTGTGGGCAATAAGGACGAAGCTCCTTGTAGAATATTCTACAAGGAGCTTTGTCCTTATTGACCACAATTTAATGATTATATTTTTAACAATCTTTTATTTGTAAACAATTTACACATTGTTATTTTTGCGCAACGTTTCGTAGTTTATTACTGCTTCTTCAAGCAATTATAAATTACAGTAAAATGTATAAAGAATAAATTTTTACAAGGATGAAATTTTAGAATAAGTTAAAAAATTATTCTTTATACATTTTACTGTTATTTATAATCGATTGAAAAAGCAGTGATAAATTGCGAAACGTTGCGCAAAAATAACAATGTGTAAATTATTTAAAAATAAAAGATCCTAAAGAATCCCGGGAACTACAACAATTTGAAGTTACACTACAGGACCAGAATCAGAAATGAAATATATAAAAATGTCATTTTTGTAGAAACATTAGCTCCCTTCTGCAAATTCTCCCATCTCAATTTCTTCATAAAAGAAGTAAAGGGAAAATCCATGATTTCATGTTTCAAGAATTAAAAGGTTTAATACTAGAATAATACTAGAATAATAATAGAAGAAAACTTAAATGATTGAGTATTAGAAAACATTTTCTCTCACTAATTTTTCAATTTTACTCGTGTTTTCCCTTCCCACTCCTATCCACTACGTGGGGGTTGTTAAGGTATTGTCCACTTTACATTTACATTTACAGGTACATAATATTTTTCTTTCTTAAATCAATTGTGCCTTTGTTATTTAAATTTTAGATTCCCTTAGTATTGCCCCATATGTTTTTCAAAAAAAGCTACTGTTTTTTTTAAATTCCTTATATATTTTTTTCCAACAACCTGAGATAGGGACAATGTGGTTCCTGGCCATAAACATCAGAAATTCTAGGTCTATAATGAACTCTATATTTTTGCAGAATGTACTTTGGAATTTTGTGATTTTTTGGAACCTTTTTGATCCTTTAAAAAGCTTCTTATCTTAATTTTTTTAATAATACAATGAAGAAGAATAACCACTTCGAATGGAAAGAATTAAAATTTCCTGGGGGAAATGATAAAAATTATAATAAAATTGAAATTCCAATACTGATATGTATCCAAACGGTGAACTGCGTTTACAAACTTTCGTATAATAAATGAATGGGACTCCTCAACCCCAGCAAATTAAAAATGTACTACTAATAGAAATTGGTGTATGATAAGGAGTAAAAATATCTGATCATTTGCATACAAAAACAATAACAATTGAATAGGAAAAACTTATGATTAATTAGATTGTTAACCGTCAATAGAATTAACATCGATTTTATCTGGGAACCGACGATATGAATTGAAAAATTGCACAAATAGCGGCCATATTTTGTTAGGTCACTCATCGAAAACGTAATAATTCATCGTTTGTTAATATCTATTTGAAAAATATATTTTAGTCAAAAAGATCAAGTAAAAATGATTAGCTTAATGAAGCACTTTCCAAATTTCTCTAGGACTTAATAGCAAGATTCCCAAAACGTAAGGATCCTCCCTAAACTCGTAAGGATTTCTTAGCATTGACAAAAAATTGGATCCAATTGAAATATATTAATTTGTAATTTTAAGATTCTATCCACGAAACATTCACCACAAATGACCAAGTAATACCCTTGGTTACGGAAATCAAGTACATTGGGATACACCTGGACTTCATCTCAATCTACGAGCTGCATGCCAGTGCAGTGAGGCTTTGAAAAATTGGTTGATATTATTGGTCTGTGGACCTTTTTATATCAAACAATTTGGAGAAGTTCCGATGGTGAGGCCTTCTCGTGGCGTAGATTGTCGAACGCGGTTACGGGAGGATGTAACAATCCTCTCGTAACCGAGTCGCGAACATCACCATAATTCTGGCGCAGGGATATTGGGATGAGCAGCCCTTTGTATCCTTAAGAGACCTTGATGAAGATAACCGAAAGGTTAAACCATGGATAGAATTTGAAAACGAGCGTTTAAAAGATGCACAGTCTCTGCCGTCCGCATCGGCAATGGAGATCCTGGTTGATGTGGATCAGCCCGGGATCAATGGGATGAGTGGTGACAGTACACTGGCCTCAGGTCTACCCAAAAAATTTGCGTGCCCAATTTATTAGGACGAGAAATCATCTTGTTGAATTAAACAAGAAAATCAATGTGTCGAGGGTGCCACCAAATGGTCCAAGGAAGAGGACCGTATACTAGAGAAACTAGTAGTAGATGCGGAGAGGAAGGTAGGTCCAATGTTCAACTTGTTACCTAGATTCATTAATCAACACCTAACGACCCCGATTTCAGAGTACACCGGGGAATCAATCAAGTGGCGTAGGCTATCACCTATACACTGCGCCCTAGCACATTTTCCACAGATATAGCCAGCTGAGTTGATAATTTTTCGGGAACTGTAGTAGCTCTTGGATGGAAGATCGCAACTTAGATATCAAGTTAACGATTTACAAGGTACGTGACTAACCATAAATACACAAAGATCTCCAAGGGGCTATGGTAAAGAGTGAGATACCTAGATACATTCGAAATTCCTGAAAAGACTAGGGAAACTCCAAATATTTTGCTGTTTATCTTCTGGACAATTTGGGTTACCATCTAAGATTAAATCAAATCTCAATTCTGCAGGTACCATTTAGAGTCCTTTTAACACCATAAGGTTGTGTTTTCCAACTTGGAGCTGCGCCTTCCTAGGGAATCGTGGACTAGTTTATGGGGAGCCGCGAATATTAGCCAGGATTTTGAGCGATGAGAATTGATAAACTTTGCATTAATTAACAATTTTTCTAGTGTGTATGAGTTTATCTTTATGATCAAATAAGGGAGCCGTTTTAAAATAAAGTTTGGAAATCACTGCCCTAAAGAACCCCTTTTAAGAGATATGGTCTTCCCTCAGTTGTTTTTTCATCCCATTTGCTTAATATCCGGGGACAGATTGTGGAAAACAAAAATTAAGATAGCTTCTAAGAACTTTAAATAAAGTTAACATAAGTTTTTGGGAATAATATAACTTTACACCTACAATAATAATTCTAAAAATTGGATCAGTAGACCCAGGGATTACTTCCTACGTCTTATGTACAAACTTATGTTCTAACTTTACCACTAAGTATAATAATATTAAGGATTATCAGTTTGAGCAATATTTCAAGAAATTGTTGGTAACAATTTTCGAATTACCCTTACGTTAAAATAATTGAACCGATTATAACTATTTGATTGAAATTAATCCAAATATATCCGCGATCCGAAAAGGTGCTAATACTAATGATGTCAAATTGAAATTATTTTCATTAGCCTTATAATCCCCAAGATTAAAGGGTTGTTTTCAAATGAATCGTTCAAACTCCCATTTAGAATATTACAAAATGATTTTAAAGCTTTACAGTTCCCGTGTGGGAGTTTATTTATATATGTTCGGTGATTTAAAAGCTTCACAAAGCCTTTGTACCCAAAAAATCAATTAATTATAATTAATTTATTCATTAAATATGTTTTAATAAAAAATTATTATCATCCAGAAAAAAAATATTTCATTTTATGTTTAAAGAAAAAACAGCTCCATCTGAAATAATGAAGTATGAAAATTTATGACTGTAACAAAAAGAAAAATTTGTTACACGAAGAAAATTAAATTCCTAGATACGAATTTTATTATACGAAGTTCTCTTCACCCCCCACGATTTAATATTATTGTTATTATTATTATTCACTTAGTCGTAAAAAAATAATTCAATTTCAGAATGAAAGAAGGACTGAATGAATGAATGGGAAAATGGGAAAAGTCAAATCGCAATTTGTTGACATTTAAAGCTTTTATTGCAATAATATTATATAACGTAATATATTATAATACGATACATAATGGCATTATCGTTAAATGTGTTATTGTTTAATACATCAATTGTTTGCCTTGAAATCCTCAAGTTTCTCAATTTATTTTCTCAATTTCCCCATACATTTAATTGTAACAATTTATGGGATTAAGAAGGTCGGTTTAGTCAATCAAAACAAGGATAACTTGATTTGTAAGGATAAATTGCGATTCGTAGGTAAAGAAACGCTGGTTTTTAAATTTGCTATAACTTTTCTAGGCTATGCATACTTTGTTTTCGATTTAATTAATGTTACGTAATTGAAAAAGAAAATTTTATTATAATTCGAACGGATAAAGGCAAATAAAAATATAAAATCTACTTTTAGCGATTTAAAACAATTTTTTTTTCAGTAGATCGTTCCTAATAGACCCAATGTACATATTCTAAAAATACATTAAATTGTTTTAAAAATGTTTTAAACTAATATCAAAACAAAAGGTATATCGAAATTTTTAACTTTACTTGATAAAATCAAAGAAATATCGCTAAATTCTTAATGGTTAAAACTATTTCCTCTATTTCTTCTATTTCCTCTATTTTCCTATTGGCTTGGTATTACAATGACGTCATAGTACAGAATCTTCAAAATCACACGGATGTTTTCCTATGACAAATATTTTTAATCAAAAACCATAAGATTGTTTAGATCGTTCAAACTACATGTTAATGATGGAAAACATTTAAAATATTTGAAATTTAGGATGGTTCCACTTTATAATTGGTCACCTGAGCAAAGAAGTAGAGAAATTATCTGCTTCAAATAGTTATGATGAAGATTGAAGGCTGTTATTTTTTCTGAATATAGCCTGTATATATTTTCATAATACACAGAAATTATGCCCCGAGCAAGCGGATTATGTAAGTTGTAACTATGAACAATTCATATCTTAAAAAAGAGCGAAAGAGAGTAAAATTGCTTAATTATTATATGTTGCGCTGTATAGATAGCCAATTTTTATATATAGATATTTCTATATATAAATATACAGATATTTCTCGATTGACAGATGTTTATTAACCCTAGAGTCACTATGAACCTTAGTAAAGAAAGACATAGAAAACTGTAACTTGAAGTATTAACGTATCTAGTACCAACATACCTTCCAAAAATTGTTCTAATACCTTTTTAGGGATGATTTTTCATTGTTATTGTCCTAAAGCTTTTTCTACACTTTTTACTTTAGTCAACACTTTTGAACTATTGGAAAATTATTAACTATACTTTCATTCAAATTTCAGATATATTTTGATTGATTGTGAAAATAAATTTTCTATTAAAAAATTATTATAATTTCATACACAATGATACATGTTTTTCTAAAAAAAAACTTCCTCATTTTCCAGCCAAGTAAATATTACTTAAACCTTTAGAAAATTATTATCTGGATCTTACTTTGAATTGCAATTACAGTTTAAATGTTTGGAAAAACAGTTTTTCTTACTTATATTAAAAAGATCTGTCTTTTTAAAATTAGTAAGGGAAAGCTTCGTATTTACATACATTAGACACAACTAACCTCTACTCCATAGAGTAATTAAGAGTAATTTTTATGGTTAATGTTTTCCGTAGTGGAAAGTGAGAAAAATTGTGTAAATAATTATTGTTTTTGTAATAACCACTCAATGATTTGTTCATATATCAGTTTTAATATATGAACTGTGACGTCACAGAAGACCCATAAACCCAAATATCGTTTTCGGACCTTCATTTGCTCATTAAAATCAAAACTTTTTTTCTGCTAAAATGTAATTCTTTTTCAACTAAAAATTATTGTTTCTTACGTTAATAATGTCCTTCATTAATTAAATAAAATGTACCTGAACAACCGAGTTCAATTCGGTCTTTTTTGTATTAAATCATGAATTTTTAGGTATAATACCAAATAAATTGGAAAAAAGAAACTTATTTTATTGACCTACTCATAATTTTCAATCATTTTACGAACCATTCGCCTCTTTTGCGAGGAAAAAAATGTTATTTAAAGTTATTTTAAAAATGTTTGACAAAAAAAAAATGGACTAACAATTGGAACTGATTTTTATATTAGTCTATATTCATACCGGGACATAGTGAAAATTTACATGAATTGGCGCAACAATTTTTTGTAAAATTTTTTCGTTTTCTTGAAAAATTGCGTTTTTCCATAAAAGATAAATTTATATACAAACTTAAAGTACAAAAATTTAAAAATTAAAGTTTTCCTTAAAAATTTGAGCTTTCTATTCCAGAGAATGAATTCATTTATTGTACATTGCAAATTATTATCGGAATTTGGCGTCGAATATCGAATTCGTTTATTTTTCATCTTCTTTATAATTTCACCGTCGTTTGCAAAAAAATAAAAAAAAGTTGCCATTTAACCAGGCGCCACCATTCGGCTTATATATCGGCTTATTATAAAATTAAAATTATTAATGAGTAGACATCGGATTATATGTTCTATCAAAATGCCAAAATATTTATGCAAATATGCACTAAAAAGGTCGAAATATACAAAAAATATTCACAATCAAATTATTATAAGAAATTATTATAAGCACAAATATATTATAAGAATTTACGTTTTTTTCACATTAAATTTATCTTAATATATATAACTCTTCTGTACTGGTATACAGTACTGAACTTCTCCAAAGCCGCCAAACCTATTCTCCAGAAATTTTTTGTGTGTATTTGAGTGGGAGCTTGGATGGTTTAGATCTACAATTGGACCATAAAAAAGGTGAAAAGCTGAAAATGAGCTTTCGACGTCAATTTACGTTACCGGACAAAATTTGAAATTTGGTGGAATTTTCGGAGATCTCCTCAGAAGTGCCGTTAACAAATGTATCAATTTTCTTTATTTCTTCAAAAACGGGGTTTTTATACAAAACTGCTTTTAATTTGCCACAAACCTATTGTAGTAGTTTACTCGAAAAGGCGTTATTCTGTTTAATTATTTTATCGAATATTTCCATGGACTTACCCAGAGGAATGCTTCTAGTTTCTCAATTGCATCGAATATAATGCTGAAATGGGTTGCACTAAGGGCAAATTTTTTTTTTTTTGCTTTAAACCTCAGCTGGTTTGAATTGATTGCAATGGTTTTGATCTTTCAAATTTTCTGACTACTTCTTTTATGGCATCGAAAAATTCAGCGAAAAACAATAAAACTTTCTACCAAGTACCCCACCGTGTTAAAATTGATTCTGGGGGTAGTATTACGTTTGGTAGTTACTCTTTATATGCTTGTAGTCGCCACAGTGCTTTTAAAAGCACTTTTTTTATAGAAGAAATTAATTTATTGACTATCCCGAACTTGTTTCTGATCTTTTCCGCAATTTGAAATAATTCGTGGGCTAGCCAGGTGATGTGAAGCAATATTGGGTACAATACTTTCAGAGCTTGACGCAAGGGGGACGTGTCGACGGAATAATACAATATGCCTAACACGTAAAAGTACTGGAATAAGCACTATCAATGAAAAAGTATCAAATTATCCAATAACGCTATAAAAATAGAAATTATATGCCGTTGCATATGCAAACATGCAAATGCATATAATCCGATATCTAATAATGAGTATAAAATTTGGATCTTAGCTAGGTCAACAACCACAGTTGGTCATACGTTGAAGGAACATACTTTGAGGGTTTTGGGATAAAATTGAACAAATTCTAAAATAAAGAAAAATTAATAGAAGTTTTATCAAACTTTAAGAGACTAGATGGATAAATTAGAAATAAATTTTCGCCCAAAAAGTAGCGAATATTGGAACGTTCCTTAAAGTTACTTGAACAATTATCAATTTTACATGACTGAAAAAATGTATATTTTTTATGGTAGCAAAAATGCTTTTGGAAAAAAACTTTCGACATGGATAAACGTAATAATTCATTGACATATTTTTTCCGGCTCGCTAATTTCCTCCAACTGTGCACTGAAATTCCATTAAAGAATTTTTTTGCATATAAAAGTTTTGAAAAATTTATTTCGAATGAATACACAATAAACTCAAAAAAAAAACGATACATAGGGATGTTAAATAATTCAGATTTGCACTTTGATTTTTATTTGGTAACATATTGAACGAAGCGTTCATTCGATTTAGGGAATGGGTTGGGATTTAAGTGCGTTTAAAAATAAATCAAAAGAGCTTTTACGTGTTTCAGAGGTCGTTACTGTGAAATTTTCCGTCATTTCACGTCAATTTTCAGGCATATCTACAAAAAAAAAAATATCGAAAGTAAGTGTCGAAAATTTTAGCGGAAAATTCAATTTACCAGTGAAATATTATCGAAGAAAAGTGCTTTGCTTTGGGCTGCTCATTTTTGATTTCAAATAAAAATTCATATTCCAAAAACTTTTTTTCCAACTTCATTAAAAGCCCTTAAGAGGTTCGTGAAAGTTTTTCCGTGTGTCCTGTCTCCCTTTAGTAAATAATACGGTCAAAACTTCTCTTTCTCATACTTATTGTTTATCAAAACGAGGCGAAATGGAACAAAAAAAAAAAAACGGTTTTAATATTCATGTAACAACAATGCTTACAGTGGAAAACTACCCTCTTCGGGGTAGGGGTCGAACCGTCAAGAGCCTAACATTAAAAAATAAATAAAAAATATAACATCCTCCCTCGACCACCCTCCACTACTCAACATACATCAAGCACTGCGACTATTAAAAGCACAGAATTGTTTTTACCCTCCTCGAAAAAGGAAAATCTAATATTGTATGAAATAATGAAAATTCTTTAAGATGAAAATGTCAAATAGAAAATTAGTCGCAAATTTGATTGATTGAATATTATATTATTGTGGGTGGTTTTTCGATAAAATGATTAATAGTTTTGTTGATTTAATGGGAAATAAGCTTTTCTTTTATTGGGAAATAAATGGATTATTTTACCACTCGCTTCATTTTCGTTTTAAAGCCTAAGTGAAAGTTAATTAACTTGTAAAGTAGCCCCAAATTAATGGTTAAGCTAAAAGAGGAGAAAGCATGGGTCAAAGCTTGCAAATCTGATGGTGAAAGTTGCATTAATCCCTTGAATCTTTCTACTAAAAAGACATACACCACAGTAAAATTATAGGAAAAACTACAATTAATCATCGTAATTTTTGTTTTTAATTATTGCAGTGCTGGATTCGAACGAACTTTTGGTAGTTTTTACGATAAAGCATCGTAAAAATTACTTTTTTCTTAAAATAGTTTATGTATACATCTTTACATATTTAAGTAGTGTGTCATAGGCATGAGTTCATTGAAAAGCCTTAGAAAAAGGGAAAATGTGTAAGTAGTTTTGTCTCTTTTACTTCTATAAGTTATTTGTATATATACACTTCCACCTACAAAAGAATTCCCAATCTAACACCATACTTTTTGTTATGGTATTTATTATAGAAACTGTAATTATAATTACGATATTATAACATAAAAATTCAAATGTACATTGTTAGTACCATTGAAAATATCATACTGTGAAGACTTAGTAAATTTAGGTCTAGTCCCAGATTGTATTTAATTGATTTTATGGATATTTTATAGATTAAATTGTAATTTATACTACATTTTTTCCATATACGTTTCTCTGATTAATTTGTTCGTTTTATCAAATTTTTGCAGTTCAACATTTGATGAAAAAATTTGGCATTTTTGGTAAATTTTAAACCTAAAAATATTATAGTTTTAGAGGTTGGAATCAATTTTAATTCAATTCTCATTCTTTCATTCTTTGCGAGCCAAACTCCGACGTTGTTCTTCACTAGAACATTCTTTAATAATTGATTCTATTTATGGAAAGAACTTTCTAGCCCTTAAGAGCCCTAAAGCCCGAAAAGCCCTTAAGAACTTTTTTATAGAAACCCTCCCCATCAACTATGAACTCAAATATTTTCTCAAAGACTAAACGCCCTTTGTTTTTTCGTTTCTATAAGGGGCCATCCATAAATTACGTCACAAGTTAAGGTAAGGGGAAAGGGGACGGTAAAGGGAATCGGGTGACAAGGGCAAAAAACAAATGAAATATTTTTTTTTATGTGTTCTCTGAAAATGACAATCATGAAAAAAATATTTTTTATGCTTCTACATGAGCACTATAACTCATAAAAATTGCGTGAAAAATATTTGGTGCAACACCTTGAAAAAAAAATGAAATGTGATTTACGCCTACTAATATACCACGGTTTTATTTTTTTTCGAAGTGTTTCACCAACTTTTTTTTCATAAAACTTCAACAAAAAACAGGCCACATATAGGAGCAAAACAAATATTATTTTCATGATTGTAAGTTTAAGGAAACATAAAAAAAAAAATTTTATTAGGTTTTTGGTTTTTCTATATTTACTCTTAAGATGATTAGGGCTAGAGGAGGAGGGGAGGTAAAAATTCTTGTGACGTTACATGTTCAAATTTTAATTATTAAAGTCCATGGACACAATATGATTAGGTTTTAATTCTATTTTTAATTTATAATCAATCTTTTATCGTTTCTTAATAAGTCAATTATTTTGCCTATTACTTAAACTTTAAAGTATTTGATTTTATGTGGAGTTTATTAATTGTTTAATGGAAATTAAAAAAGGAAATTAAGCTATTATGTCAATTATTTCATTTTTTTTAAAATTGAAAACTATATAACGTCACACCAAGGATGACTCAAAAATGTAACCATCTGTGAGAGGGTTGAAGAGGAGGGGGGGTCGTAAAATTTATGTGTCGTAATTTAAAAATGAGTTCAAGATCAATTTGTTTTTAACTTCCTATACTCAGTGGCGTAGCGTGATGGGTGCAAGGGGGTCATGGCTTCAGGTGTCTCATAAAAATGGGGCTGTATATTGACATTGATAATAAGCAATATGAAAAATTTTTAAAAACTATTCTATAACGTTCAAAAGTTGTTACGAAAAATAAAATATTTTTTGTAAAATGATCGTTTTAATAAGAAAAAAACTACACTTTAGTTTTGAAATTTAAAGTAAACGCCAAAACGTTTAAAAGTGTCATGGCGTCGCTTCTGACGTCATGATTGTTCTAAATAAAAATTCACTAAATGATCATTGAATGATTTAGTTTTTTTTTTTGGTACCCGAAGTCAACCACTTATCCAGTATCGACCAAAGTAGTACTGATAATTATTGAATAGTTAAAGAATTTAAAAGTATTTAATTTCTTACCAATTTTCTTGGTTATTAATGAAAATAGGGAGTAGCAAATTTTCGGTCAGCTCCGGGCGCCAAATATGCACGTACGCCACTGCGTATATCTCCCAAATAGCCAACGAGAACATTAGGAATTTGTTGTGGTACTTGAGTTTGTTACGTTTTTTTTCCAATTCCCGTTTCTTGAAAATCAATCTCCGGTTTTGTGTGGTTCTTGGCTAGGAATTTCTTTAGTTTATTTGTTCATTTAATAAAAGCTCTTAAGAACTTTCGTTACGAGCCCTCTCCCCGTATCGTAACTATGAATTCAGCTGTCCCTATTACATTTTTATTGGGAAAATGGTTCCAAATTATCTTACGGTTTTATGTTTTAATTTTCATAACTCATTTTATCATTTACTAATAGCTTAAACCAAAAAATAGCAAAATCTTATGTATTAAACGAGCTATTCTTGTATGTATGTATATGTTTTGGTTTCTAGAATTGGCTGTAACGATTTTGAAGAAAACTTATAACTCAATAGAGTTTTGTTTTTAAAGTTTATCTGTAAAGTTGTTATTTATGAAAAAACGCAATTTTCCACGAAAAACGAAAAATTAAAATAAAATTGTTGCGCCATCTGTTCATGTAAATTGTTACTATGTGCCGGTATGAATATAAACTAAAATAACAATTAGTCTTAATTGTTACTTCATTGTTAAAAGAATATTTTTTTTCTTGCAAAGGGGCGAATTGTTCGTAAAATATTTGGAAATTATGACAAGGTGATTAAAATAAGTTTTGTTTTTCCAATTCATTTGGTATCTTACCTAAAAATCTATGATTTAACAAAAAAAAAAACCGAGTTGAACTCGGTTATCCAGGTACTGTGTATTTAAATATTAAAGAAGGAACAAAATATGCAAGAAAATTTATTTCCAAAATATAACGTTTAAAGCTAAAATTAGTTATTATAAAAAGGATAAGCTAGGGAGGTTGAAAATTGGTGGTAACAGGTGGACAAAAGACTTGAATTGGGATTTCCATCGATTTAATGGAAAATCTTAGGCTAATGGAAACGAATTCCCATTGGGGATTGGCAAATCCCTCAATTTCACCACAACCTGTAATTATTTGGAACAAAAATGAAATATTTTCTCATATAAGAAAAAAAAAAGCCGAGTACATTAATGGACTTTCAATGCGAAAAGAAATGAAACATAAAATTGAATTCGAAGAAAAATAAAACACCCCATCGCACGTTATGGGGTAGTAAAACAAAGAAAAAACAACACAATTTCCCGTTTTAAATGTTATTAAAATGCATGGAACTTTATTAGTCACAAAATTAACATGTTTTAATAATTTTTAGCGATCGACCGAACGGTTCACAGCGTTTCGAAGCGAAAAAAACATTGATTGAACAATTTCGTACTTGAAAATTGCAACAACAGTTGGAAATAATTTATAATTGCTTTTTGCGAAAAATAACACAAAATAAAGCGATACGAGGTTGAAACGCGACGTGGGTCGTGTAAGGTGTGGTGGATGGTGAGGTGAAAGAAAATGCGGAACGAAAGCTCGTTTAAAGTTTAAAGAAATAATAAAAGCTCACATCAGCCAATAATTTTCTTGCCGTAAAACTTTTCCAATTGAATGTTTTACCTCAATAAATCTGTATTGGGAAAAAAGATATAAAACCGAGATTGATCCAATTTCGTTAAAAGAAAATCACAGTTTTGTATGACACAAGTTAGTACTAGCGATATTTTTATTAATTGTTTTTGCAACTCTAGGGTTCATAATAATCCGTAAATCGAGAATAATCAAAAGTTTACTCACTATGAGATTTAAACTTAAAATGACTAGTTTTAGAGCGGTAACCTTGACCACTCTGCCACTTTGATAACTCAGCCACCAGTTGGCTCATTATTGTTTTTTTATTGCATAAAAATATATAATTACCTTTGTTTATTTTAAAAACAATGACTGAAAGTTTTAAGTGTTTATATTCTTTTTAAAGAATTTTTTCGGGAGAATGCGTTGGTGTAATTTTAAACCTACTTCATACTAATTGCATGACTGGCGCTTTTTTTCAAAAAGCTCAGCTTTTCATTTGTTTGGTGATTAATTTCCGTCGAAGTTTCGTCGTGACAAGGCGTAATTAAACGGATTATGTAGGTTAATTGATTTTTTCAATATTTTTGTAAAAATATTTGGGAAATATTCTTTCGTCAAAAAAGCATAGTTGAAATGCAATAAAAATCTACCCTTATATTATTATTTAAGAAAATTTAATTCGTTATTTTTAACAAACCGTTTAATATAATATCATTCTATAAATTCTTTTCTAAAGCTGTCGAAGAACTATGTCTATCATGTATACGATATAGTAATTTTAAAATAATAGTATTATAATAAATTATAGTAATTTTAAAGATTTTAATGCAAGCAGATTTTCACTAGGGATAGTCGGGGCTGGTGCTCAGGGTGGCAAACTTTGTAGGGTGAGAAAAAAATTTTTTTGTTGTTTTCAAATACAAATAATTAATTTCTCAATACAAATAACTAATTCTCTTAATTAATTGTTTTTATCATATTTGTTTAATGGATAATTCTAGTCAAATATTTTTTTTTGTTATTGACGTATGTAATATAATATAATACAATTTCTACAATAAATTAGTTATTTTAATTTCTTAAAAATATAATATCTAAACTATAACTTTAAAAAAATTTTCAGTGTTAGGGTGGCCTTTTCAACAGTGTCCAGGGGCAGCACTAAGTTTAAATCCGGTCCTGAATGCAAGATAGATATTTTACAAACTATAAACTATAAAAAATTGGTGAAAAAATATAATTACAGTCGTGGAAGGGAAATTTTTAAGAGAATTAATTATTTAATACATAAAAGCAGATTGTCTTAAATATATATTGGCAGATAAGGTCCCAAATATGATTTTAGTTAAGAAATCCACCGCCAGATGGCACTGCCTCTCTTCCAATTGAATTTTCCAAAAAAAATTTTTTATTATAACTTTTGAAGTGCTAGAAATCAATAAAGTAGTTAATATCAAAATGAGAGCTAAGGAAATTTGCAACTAAAAGGTTTTTAGTCTAAGAAATTAAGAAAAATTTTGATGAACTTTTACTTCAATGTTATATGTTTTATATGTTTTATGCCGTTAATTACCAATTTCAAAGGTCTTATTTGCATCAATCTCCTAAGCTGAACAACGCCTTATGTTTTACTAAAATTTGGTTTTCAATCTCGAAAATCTCTCTATGGGAAAATTCAATGAAAATTTTCCACTGGGATAATTAATATAGAAACTTTAACCAAGAAATTTAAGGCAAAATTTAAATTCTTAGGAAATTTTTACGAAGTTTATCCTAGAATTGTATAAATCAACAATATTCTCAGTTTTTAAAAACTTTAGCTAAGTATTGATTATTATTTAATTAAGTAGGCAACTATTTAATATTGGTTAAATGTTTTTCGGGAACTTGAATAAACAAATAATTTGATGTTAAATTTTTCAAACTTTGCCACGCTACATTGATATATTTTTCAACTTCTTCAGGCAATATTTTTAGTTAACATAACATTTTGATTCATATGATCGTATTATTACAAATGAATGTCAAAAAAATCCAAAACGTTCCAACGATGATGTCAACTTCAAATATTGCCTGAAGAAGTTGAAAAATATACTTATATTATATATAGTAATTCCTTCTAAAATATTAATTGTTTTTTGAAAAAAAAAATCTGCATCATTTGTATCTTTTTTTGAAAATACATATTTTTTATCGCCGTATTATAACGCTGTTGAAGATTGTATAATTTTTAGTTTGATTTATGGAGGACATTAAAAAAAAGTAAGCGGAGGAACTGTACCCTCTATAAGTCTATACACTCCAATATTAATAATGATAAATGATCGAATGTATGATATAATTATACCTATATACCTATATTAAAATAGTAATTTATAATACCTGTTGAATTTTCGTAAATTGTTTTCATTATAGAGAACAATTTTTTAATATTAATTAATTAATAAATTTTTAATTTAATATCCTTTATTTATCGCTACCCCAACCCCTACAACGGCCACAGGCTGCCGACAGTAACGATTCTATTAAACCACAATTTAAAAAAATCAAATATTATATTTTAAAATCCAAACCGCAGACTTTACAAATGTAATTTTAAGGTTTTGGTTAGGATATTTTTAAGAGCGAAAGGGGTAAATGAAACCAATAATACATATTCCTTATGAATAATACTTATTCCTAATTAAGATTTTTACATTGGAAACGGAATAAATGAAGGAAGTTGCACCTTTTGACTCCTTCTGCATCCGCATCTGACTTCAATCGGCCATAACTCCGTATAAAATTTTCTGATATTCATAAAGGAAAAACTAGAATAAAATTTGAACGTTTCTTCTTTAGTATTGAATGAATTAATAACTTTATAACTAACTATACTGCTACAACAGAACATATTTTCATTGATGACATAAAATTTCATTAAATTGTAATGAAAATTAAAAATCCTAGTAATAACTTTGTACTACGCCTCCGAAGACTCTTCCTTTGTTTGGACCTGTGGTTCTTAACCAAGATTCGATTGAACCCCAAGGGTTTGGTGAGTCAGTCTCGTGGGCTTGGAGGATATCTCGTTTTAATGGTTTTGTTCTTTGTTCTTTGTTCTTTATGGTTTTGTTCATTTAGTGGATCAATGTATAAATACCTATTGTATATATTTCCAATTTCGAAGGTATTAGGTATATGCTATTGGTAAGGGTTAGTACTTCCAAAAAAGGTTAAAATCACTGCTTTAGACTGTCTTTTTTAAGAAAGCTACTATGAATTTCATTTCAACATAAATTATGAGCTGATAGAATTGAATAAATTAATAACTATATAACTAACTTTATTGCTACAACAGAATAAATTTTCATTGATAAAATTGTAATGAAAAATATAAATTCCTAGTAATATCTTTGTGCTACGTCTACAAAACTTAAGTACTTAGGTTCCGAAGGCTTTTTTTATATTTAGATCAGTGGTTCTCAACCAGAATTTGATCAAACCTCAGAGGTTTGATGAGTCAGTCTCGCGGGTTCGGAAGATATTAATCGTTTTAATGATTTTGTTCTTTATGGTTTTGATCATTTGGTGCATTAAAGTATAAATACTTTTTTTTGAAATTTGAAAAAAATATTATTATTTTTCCAGTTTAGAAGGGTTCGGTGAATGAGTATATGCAATTGATAGGGGTCAGTACCTCCAACAAGGTTGAATCACTACTTTAGATTGTCCTTTTTTTTAAAAACTACTATAAATGTTCAATTAAATTTCTTAAATTTTGTACTAATTTTCATAATTCTTGGCTATTTCCTTAATTTATTTTTATCTTAGAAGTACTTATTCAAAATTCAAATACCATTACATATGCTACTAAAACTAAAATTCCCCCCCTCTTTTGGATTTATTTTTTCTATAGTTCCTGCTCTCTTAAATTTACAACACTCTCCTTCTTTTGGATTCCCTTTTCTTTAAAGTACTTTTTTGAATTTCTAACATTTCATAGCGAGATTGGAACCAAGAAAAAAATACAGAAGTTTATCTTCATCTTAATTAATTAATTTTTATGACAAAAAAAAATGTTTTCCTAAAAACTTCTAATTTTCAACCAAAAGAGGTTCTCAAGTTTACTTTATTATTAGATACTCATAACTATTTACCGAGTTATCTAATTTTGATGATTTTGATACTACACAAAGTATAACTCAAAGCTGGTTCCGTGTTAAAAAAATGCTTGGATATTTCTTTAATTTATTTTTATCTTTTAAATAGTTATTCGAAATTAAATAAGATTACATATGCTACTAAAACTAAAATTCTCCACTCTCTTTTGGATTCCTTTTTTCTATAGTACGTACTCTCTTAAATTTCCAACACCCTCTTTCTTTTGGAATCCCTTTTCTCTAAAGTAATTTTTTTGAATTTCCATCATTTCATATCGAAAATGGAACCAAAAAAAAAAAATACAGAAATTTATCTCTAACTTAATTAATTAATTTTCATGACAAAAATTTTTTTTTTTTCAAATAACTTCTAATTTTCAAACCAAAAAGGGTTTTCAAGTTTATCTTATTATGAGGTACTCAAATCTATTTATAAAGTTATCCAATTTTGATGATTTTTTAACTACATAAAGAATAACTTTAAACTGGTTTCGTGTGAAAAGTCAACCCTTAACCGCGGAAAATTAGAGAATATCTGATTTTATTTAAGTTACTTTTATTAGAAACTAAAATAATAAAAAAAAAATAAAGAGTAAATAAATCTAGTACTTTAAATTTAAGTACTTATTCCAAATTCAAATACCATTACATATGCTTCTAAAACTAAAATTCCCCACCCTCTATTGGATTCCTTTTTTCTATAGTAGGTATCTACTCTCTTGAATTTCCAACACCCTCCTTCTTTTGGAAACCCTTTTCTTTAAAATAATTTTTTGAATTTCTAAAATTTCATAGCGAGATTGGAACCAAAAAAAAAAAAAAATTAACAGAAATTTATCATCAACTTAATTAATTAATTTTTATGACAAAAAAAAAAAATGTTTTCCTAAAAACTTCTAATTTTCAACCAAAAGAGGTTTTCAAGTTTACCTTATTATTAGGTACTCATAACTATTTACCGAGTTATCCAATTTTGATGATAGTTTCGTGTAAAAAGTCAACCTTAAGCCGCGGAAAATTAAAGGGTATCTAATTTTATTTAAGTTACCTTTATTAATAGACGATAAAATTCAGATCTAAACTTTAATTAAATAATAAGACAATTCAGGTTGTTTGAGTTCGGTTTTTTTATTTAAATAATTTTTAATATTCAAATTAGCTACGTTTCGTTACAGTAACTTCATCAGGCTTCTTGAATCACAAAAAATATAATAATTTCAATTTAAATTCAAGAAATAAAAAAAAAAGTTACTTTTATTAGAAACTAAAATAAGGAAGAAAATAATAAAGAGTAAATAAACCTAGTTACTTTTTAATTTCGAAATTTAGTTCTTAATACTCAAATGGTTTTTTTTCTTTTGCGATTTTTAATTTATTTTTTTTTGGTCGAAATAATTTTTTCTTAAAAAGTTTTTGTATAAATTTTGCTTTAATTTTCCAAAGATTATTTTTTTTTTAAAAAATTGAAAAAAAATATACTTACTGCGTTCAACAATGGATTTGCGGCAACAATGACAGCCAAGTGCAGCATGCACGCGACAACAATTAGATGCATCTCTTTCGCCGTTGAAATGTTTGGAAAATTTGCCGTGAAAAATTAAACTGGCCAACAAACCGTTACCTATCAAAATTGTTGCAATTGATGATTGATATACGTGAAACGTGAAAAATTCGCAATAGTGAAAATCTCGTTTTTACGTTTTTCCTCTTTGGCGTCCCTTGTCTATTTCACCCACTCAACGTCGCGACGCGTCTGTTATGAAAGCGTCCCGATGCCGACAATCGCTCTTATAGCTCTCTCCCACAGAATCCCGAACACAGTCCCGAGCCCGAATCCCGAATAAAACACGGAATAATCTATCGGATAGCTCTGCCAATCTACCTGTTTATGCCTGTAAATGAGTCCTCGCCACAATATTAACAGAAACTTTTCTTTTTTCTTCGTCTTCGCCTTCGACGTCTTCTCGTGCCGATATCTGTTGCGCTTTTCTCGTTACCAATAACACAATACACAATTGTTTCAACTATTTCACTTAGGAAGGTAATGAAATTTTCCGTAGATCGATTTTGTATTTTTTGTGCCAGTAGATTATTTTCATTTTCCAAATCAACGGGTGAACCTGGAGGCCAGTCGAAATCCTTGCGACCAAGCCATAAGTCCTGAAAAAAAAAATAATTAGTTTAAACAAATTTATCCTGCTTAGTCAAAAATCGATGCAAAATCTATTAATAATTTTTTAAACTATAAATTTTTTCCCCATTTTGTAGCCATTTTTAAGACATGTAAATTCACTAACTTTTCTTGGGTTGGCAAAAGATGACATGGAATTTCTTTAATTTCAAAATTGTTTTTAACGAAAAAGACATATTTGCCTGATAATCCATTGGATTTGACCAATTTTAGGTCAAAAAAAAATGTTTAAATTAAGAAAATATAACTTTCCTCTTTGGTATCTTTTCCTAATGTAAGTTACGCAGTACAATTAAAGTTCAAACTTTGAATCTTATTTTATTATTGAAAATTATTTTTTTTCTTTTTAGAAACAAAATGTCACTTTCTTATTTCTAACGATTTTCGTTTTAACAACTATATAATATACACTATTTATCTACATACTTAAGTCGGATTGTGAATTTAAATTTCGCGCTATGTTGGAAACAAATACAATATGCACATGCACTAATTTTAATTAATTTAAAATCACTAATAAAATAAGTAAAACAAATAAAATGATAATAAATTTGATGAACCAATACGGACCTAACGATAAAGAATGCAAAAACTTCAAAATAAATTAGTTTCCTTCTAAATGAGGTGCTACATGCAATTTTTTTTATGCAAAATTTCAACAATTATTTATAAAAAAAAACTATAGGAGACCTAACGAAAAAAAATATCGGACCTTAACTGACCTAACGATTAAGATCATTACCAGTTCGCAAATCCTTCGATGGGGTGGTAACTTTGCATTGGTGAAATACCTTTGCATTTGCATTTCTACATCCACAAAGTTCTACCAGTGGCGTGCGTTCTAGCGTGCGTTTTTGCCGCCCAGAACCGACGGGAAATTCATCGCTCCCTATTTCCCTCGTTAGTTAAATAAAATGGTAAAATGTCAAATTCCTTTAAATTCTTTAGTTATTTAAAAATTTACTCATTGTGTTTTTCTTTAAGCAAAATCTTTTACTTTCCCATTTTCATGTGTCGCCCGGGGCCATGCTTTGCCCCCCCCCCCCCTCAACCCACTACGATACGCTACTGAGTTCCACGAAGTACTGTAAATGATGAAAACGACAAGAACATGGTCTATATATTTTAGGTCTCAAGTATTAAAGGTGGCACTTATTATTGAACTAAAACCTACCCTCAAGACGTAACTAGACCATATCCCTAGAAAAAATAGATCCCCAAGTAATAGACTTTTTAAGAAACGTCATAATACTGTGATTAAGTATTAATGGGATGGACTACCTCAATTTGAAGAACCTTGCCAAGGTTATATGGCATTCAAGGGAAAAATTCAACTACGCGTGAAAGTGTACCTACTATCAGGTGAAAAACAGGAAAAAAAAGAACTAAAAACACCAATAGGTTTTCTTGTAAAATCATATTACTAACTTCCAATAAAATTTAAAAACGGCCTACTGGTGGCCGGGTGATCCTACTGGCGACCACTCCAAAACTGGTAAGTTTTGGGTTTGATCAAATCAAATCATCGAGCAAATTTTTGATACTTCTAAAATAACGAATAATAATTAACCCTTTATTCACTATAAGTCGCTTAGTAGTTATAATGTGACGGAAAATAGCAATTAATAAAAAAAATAAT
Source organism: Sisyra terminalis (assembly GCA_958496175.1). NCBI lineage: Eukaryota > Metazoa > Arthropoda > Insecta > Neuroptera > Sisyridae > Sisyra > Sisyra terminalis. The sequence continues at coordinate 17,474,517 of OY292279.1, read as the reverse complement.
AAAAAATTAACTTAATGTATTTTTTCCTATCTTCCTTAATTTGCAACTATCTTCAATTATAATTCTTAAGATAACTCATCCATAAACCTTATCCACCAGCTTATTCTTCCCCCCCTCAATCCATGCTCCCTATAGCTTTTTAGTAGTTAAAAACCTCTTTATCTCGTTCTTACTTTTAAACTTCGTATCGATTCGTTCTTTCTATCAAGGGAAGATAAAACGACGCCAGCGCTCGTAGTGAGACGTCCCGTACTATCATTTTCGATACAGAAAAAATGATTGGCTTTAAGTCCCCGATTTCGACCGAAAACTAGTTTCGGTCGGACCCTAATAATTTGCTAACGTTTCAGAAAGTATTGTATCATATAAAGCTTTTATTTGATAAATTATTCTAGTAAGAGATTATAAAAATTATGGAAAAGGAAAACAGTAATTCCCATTCTATCCACTTCTGGAGAAAGTGAATATACTTTTCTTATGGACATTTAATTTCCGACATAATGAAAATAGTACATTTTTAGTGGAAGTTATCTTCCATCATACGTTTAATGTTTTAACAAATTCTAAAACTAGCAACTTCTCATGAAATATTCACATTCCAACATTGACACAACTGACAAATGGCAAAAATTGGCAATTGAATAAAACCAAATTGACAGTTGAAACAAATGACAGCGATCAGTAATTTTAAAAATGAGTCAATTATATTTGGTTTTCACTCACACGTACATGGTTGCAATGTTTGTTCTCTGTCTTTAACGATATACATGCATATGCTTGCCTATTATTACTTTGATAGATTGTTGTCTAATCTATGAAACATACAAAAGTAATCTATAAATATAAATTTGAAAAACAGTATTTATGACATATTGCCCAGATATGTACTTCGATTGCCATGCCATCTTCCTCAGAAGTCATCAAGAATTGTGTTGCTCCATTAACATCGTTTATAATTTTTTTTGACCATCTTTCAATAGAAAGATATGTGGGTTCTACGATGCTAGTTTTTTTTTCAGTCGGAACCAATTTCAATCCCATACAGTATGGGTTAGTGTCTTAAACTTAATAATAAATTTTAACCCCTTCTGGAGGGCGTATGTTAATTGATAGTTGTATGACTTCATTGCCTGGATTTTTTTGATCTGTGATTCCCTAACAATCCTTAAGCAAGGTTGATTTTAAATTACGCGAAATTTAGCCTGGCTTATTATATTATGAAGTTTATTGATTTTTCTAGACTTCAATCGATTAATAACATGCATTTTATTTTGGTAAAACTAGTAAATGGCTAAATTTCACAGCAATTGAGTTGATTTTTTTATATAAGTTCAAAGAAAAATGATCAAAATACCAATTTAATGATATAGAGACACAAAGAATGTTCATAAAATGAAATTTTGGTTACCAAATTTTTATTTAACCGAAGCATGAAAATTCCATCTCAGCTGTTAGGATTCAGGGTTGGTTTTCCGTATGAAAAAAAGGAAAATTATTCAACAACGATGAAATTAGTTTTCAAGCTGAAATTTCAAAACTAAAGTTTTCGCCGACTGTTCTCAATGCTCATCACATTTAGAGTAAATCTTCTGATGAAATTTCTAATTAGGGAATCTGATGATTGCCACCGCTTCATAATTAATGTTGATGAAGGATAAATAAGCACCGACTTACAATAATAATACTTATGTCGAAGCATAGAATAAAGATTCCATATTCGCACACCTACCTACAGGGATGTTGTAATTTCATCCTCGAATAACTTTTGCTCTTCGAATTTTCGACGGCAAATGCGTGTGCAATTCTCAAACAATATTTACACAAAGATTCTTGTCTTATCGTTTCTTTCGTGCCGTTTCTCGGCCTCGAGTCATTAAAATTTTTTTTTTTTAGAGAATTTATATTTTTGCAGTTCATTTCTCACTTTTGATCGAAAATAATGTCAATAACCGATAGCAAATAAATTCGCTCGTATTCTGACCTTTTGAATTTATTCCAAGTAAATATTGGAATTATTGAAGCAGAAAATTCAATCAACTAGCATCTTGTACAAATAAATTCAATTAATTAAGAACAAAAATGTAAAATGAAATTTTCTAATTTAACATCAATCCCCAACTCATAATCTTACTTAAATAATTCTTAATTCTGCAATACTTTACTATAAAACCTTGGTCTATCTTCTCTTTCTATAACATTCTATTAAAAATCGAAAAAAATTCTATTTCTTTCTATAAAACTATGAAAAATTTTTGCTTTTCTCCATCAAAAAATTACAAAATTATCATTAAGACTAATCTATACGTTCAATTTTCAACCTCTTCTGGAGGGCGCATGCCACTTGATAGACTTATGAAAACCTCATAATTTTTTAGTATTCAATCCATCAACAATCACACTTTAAACTTCTGGCATAATGAGAATTCTAAACAATATTTATCGTCGGTCTGACAATAAATGTAATTGATTCTAATTTTTGAAGTAAATAAATAATATTGCTACAACCACAGTGATGGATTGAACCAAAGAGTTCGATCGGATGATCTAGTGGTTTCTAACTTCGTTTAAGTGTTACCAGAGGACGTTATTAATAAAGTTTTGGCTCAAGTGTACTTTAGCACACCCACAATCTGACAACGTTGCATTTTCGACTTTGTTTTTAATTTAATTCGCGATATTTTTGTTAATTCAATTCTAATATGGTATAATTCTCTCTTTTGTAGCTAAATTTTCATTATGGACCTATTTAATCGCGAATTAAATTAAAAACAAAGTCGAAAATGCAACGTTGTCAGATTGTGGGTGTGCTAAAGTACACATGAGCCAAAGTTTTAGTATACAATATAAACTACTATTCTTTCCATGGTTTTACTACCCTGGTTGTAATTTACAATTCCGAACATTTTCTAGAGAGCTCATTCCTTTAAAAAACTAGTTTTTCTCAATTTTTCTTCTTGAAGTTTTTGTAAAAATATTACCACGTTTTGAATACTATACCTCTTTTTTTGAATATAAAATAAATAACTAAAAAAGCTGATATTTTCGTTCATGGATACTAGAACATATTCTAAATGTAGCTATTTTAAAAATATATCAGTTTTTAATTAGGTAAATCCTATAAATTTATCCTACTATTGCTACTAGTCGTAGGTGAAAATATGCATGTTTTGTCTATTCTCCGCATAAACTTTTATCTGAAAGATTAATGTCACTTTATAGAAGTAAAAGCACTGGCTTTTGTCTAATTATATATGTGTTCTTGTATAGTGGCTAATAGCTAGCCTATATATTAATTATAGTGTTTCAAAAAAATAAATCAATTTCCTATCATTTTCCAACATCGAACACTTGTTTACATATTAAGGCCCTCGAAAATCGATGGTGGATATATACGCTTCATGGAAAACTTATATTAAAAGCAAAAAGTTTTGTTTAGAAGCAATGGTGGACTAACCAACTAATGTAAATTTTAACGATGTATCTAATTTTTGTATTAGGTTCAAACTTTTATTAAACACCCGTGAAATATTTACAACCAACACTGACAAATGACATCGAAATAATAGTTGAAATAAATGACAACAATCAGTTAATTCTTGTGCGATAATATCCAAAAGAAAAACTTCTAGTGTTCAATATTTATTAAAATAAAAGAAAAACAAAACGGTGGGTGTACTAATGCGCACCCGTGAGAAGTTATACTTATTTGTTGTATTTAAAAAAAATGTTTTTAATCCACTGCCATAGCATATTCCGCTAGTACCTGAAATGGTACATTAGATATTAGTAGTTTGTGTTAACTAAAATATGATACAATTTTAAACAAAATTTTTACTTTTAATGACAATATAATAGGCAAATGTATGTGTGACGGCAAAGACAGAGAACGAAGAATGTAAACACATACATGTGAGTGCAATAGAGATATAATAATAACTGTTTCAACTTTCAACTAACTGATTGTTGTCATTGGTTTCAACTGTCATTTCATTTCGTTTTCATTAAATTGCCAATTTTTACATTTATCAGTTTTGTCAGTGTTGAACTGTGAATATTTCCCAGAAAGTTACTAATTTTCAAATAATCGATTAAATTGGTGGCTCATGTTCCATTTAACGACATCAATATCTGGCAACGTTACATTTTCTACTTTTTTTTTAACTAAATTCGCGATTTTTTTGTTAATTCAATTCTAATATCGTATAATTTGCTCTTTTGTTGGTAAATGTTCATTATGGCCTGATTTACTCGCGAATCAATCAAAAAAACTAAGTAGAAAATGCAACGTCGCTAGGCATTGATGTCGCTAAATGAATTTGAGCCAAATTGGCTAATTATACATACTATATAGTATTCAACAATACTATACACAATTGACTACTTATACAAATTTGTATCTTATATATATGAATTAACTGCATATCAATACAGCATGGGTCTTTAGTTCGAAAAGTAGTTATCGAAAACATTTACCATAAAGAAGTGGATTTTAGTCATAAATTGTAATATATAGATATGAATAAACAGTCAATTTTATATAGATATAGTTTGTCTAAATAGTCAATACAAATAGCGACAAAGTAAAAATTAAATTATTACAATAGTAATTATATATTTTGATTACCTTTTTTTTATCTATGCATAGAAACTGATTTTCAATTCAAATATAGAAAAAATATAATTCAGTATAATGTATCTATCGATTTTTCTTGTATTAATTTAAATATTGCATTGGATAATTTTTAAAAAATATCTTTCTTTTAAGTGTGTTTAAACTATTGTTTATTAATATGGATTTAGTTCAAACTATAAACATTGAAAATGGTTGAAGTTTGACGAATATCGAACTTTTAAAATTAAATTAACAATTGATGGTGGCTGTTACTTCGTCGTCAATAACTTCAGTTGGTTTCCTCTACCGAAAAATAAAGCACATGTGCTAGCAATCGACTCGATCGACTCGACTACGTTTTTAGTACAAAAATTTTTAGCAACGGTGTTACCTTTTATTAAAAATTCAGAATGATCAATATTCTAAACCCCCGCTAAAGAAATATAACTTTAAAAATATTAATCATCTTCATAATTAATTAAAACTAGAATATTTGGAATAATCTCAAATAATTTTAGATAAATATTAACAGTATCTGTTACAGCAGAAAAAGGTTAGGTATATAACATTTTTTAATACACATTGTATATGTAGCTTTATAGAAAAATAATATATCTAATCAGGAAAAAAAATGGCACTTCGGTCCAGAAAGAACACCGACTCCATGTTTGAATTTCATTGTAATTCATATTTATTTGTATTAATCCAAAAATTGAACAAATTTTGGAATCAATATCAATAAATATGAGTCGAATTATATTGATTTCGAATGCAACAAGTAAAAGTCAACAGTTTCTCGATTTTTGGAAAATGTTAAGTAAATAATTCTTGATATTGTTGCCTAGTGTAGATAAATGCATACGTTTGCATAGTGTAAGTTTTCGTGTACATAAACAAACATTAAACATATATTGTAGATAAAACGTGTGAATAAATTAGTGGTTTAAATAAATATCCGTAAAAAATAAATAATTTCTATCGTTCTTTCGTCATTCACAAACCTTGACGAATCCATGGACAGTAAACAATATCAGTGGCTTTATCAAAATTCAAAGAACCCATAAACTTCATCAAATATGTTTTGATAGCACTATAATTATAAGAGCATATATTTTCTTAAAAATTTTCAAATTTATCTTTACATGTTTTTAAGAACTGCGTACCAACGATTCGCTAAACTTTTAATACATTTTCTCGATTCGGTTGCTCAAAGTTAAGCTTTGGGAAGATTTTCCCATTTGTTTTATCGAAAAGAAAACAATCAATCAATGGAAAAAACTTTATAGAAATATAATTTTAAGTTTTTTTTTTAATGTATTGTTCCTTTTTTTGTGAGTAAGGGAATGTTTCACAATTGACGTCAGAGATTCAGAGCTTTGGGAATAGCATGTTAACGGAAACTTTCGAGTGAAAAAGTTTTGAGACTTTTAAGTAGCTGTATGATTTTAATAAACTTATACAAATCTCAATGAAAATAAAAATAGAAGTATAAGTGGAAAGTTCAATCCGTAGGCTGAACAGTAGAGTTCTAATATTAATCAGTCCCCATTGGGAAAAAGAAGTCGTAAGGCTTTGAAAAACCTCATCACTTATGCATTGAATCATTGAAAAATTAAACTATTTTAAATTATTTGAATATTTGAAAAGGAAAATCCAATTATGTAACACTTCGTCACCCTTTAATTATACTTGATAATATATGTCGATAGTGTCTTGATTAAGCTTCTTAAGCCACCCATTTCAACCCTTTTCATCCCTTTAACAAACTTGTAATTTCCACTCACACATTCCATGTAATGATCCATTTTCTGCACTAACTTCATTCTATTAATAAAAATCATCCCCTTTAACCTACTTTAAAGGCAATTTTTTTGCATTCAACTCTTAATTGAAAAAACTTTTTTAATATACTTCAATGAATATACAATAAAGTGTAAAATTAAAATGAAAAATTACCTTAATTTTCACAGCCAATCCCCAGTACTTGATCACTGCACTTGAGCTTAAAAGCTTATTTTTTAAACAATTTTTTTTTATATTTGAGAAAATTAACTACTAATTGTTAAGATTGCGACGCAAGAAATGAATTGTTATCGTAAACTTTTCGAATAAAGTATTATCATTTTTTTTTTTTTTGGATGAATCTTGTAAATTGATTTAGTCAGACAAGGACAAGTCAATTTAAATAAATCACAAATAAAATGCTGCTTCTCTCACTTCTACACCGCCCCCCACCCCTTCACTTCGACGTCATAATCCACCACCTCAAGTGCCACAACATATACAAAATACATAAACTTTTTTTTTTCATAAATTTTATTTTTCTACGTCTGTTTCAAGAAAATTATTTATTAAATATTTACACACGACATACTTCATTCGTCGCTTTCCTCCTCCTCGTCTCCGTTCCCCCGCCACCCCGTCACTCGTTCTTTTTTTCTGCTTCTATTTACTTTTTTGCTCTCTTTTTCGCATGAATAAAAAAAAGTATATAAAAAAATAATTATGAGATCGACTTGAATACGAAAACATCGTAAATTTATTTCTTGGCTTTTCACATTTTGCCACACGTCAAAGAAGTGAGAAGAAGAAGAATATGATGAAAAGTGGAAGGGGTACGAGGTGGGGAGTGGGGGAAAGAAGATTAGTAAGTGCGCGGGATGAAAGGGGTGGACATGAGGGTGTTGAATGTGGAGGTTTTTACACATTGTTGAAGCATTATTGTTTGTTCTTCGTCAATGACACAATTTATTTTCAGATCAAAATTAAGGTTTGCTTCGTGAATGGGTTATCTTCAATATTACATAACGTCACCACTTGGCGATGCCAAAAAGTCTGATTCGAAAAAAAATTATCTTTTTTTTCTTTTGAAACGTTTCCACGAGAGATGTTTCCAAAGTTCTGGGAATTTTGCTACAATTTTGTTAATTTTCGTCAATATTACATTGAAGGTTTTCTCCATAATCTCCATTTAACAGAATACATTTATCCCATCGATAATCTTATTTTTAAGCCTTCCTCAAAGAACTTTTTCGGTACTTAGTCCTCCTATTAATGGTACAATTTACGTCAGTTGAACTTTCAAATCGAACATCCCGTAAGGGTTTTTCCAATTCTGGAAATAGATGATAATCACTGGGTACAACATCCGGGGAATAAGGTGGATACGGAAGCAATTCCTATCGTAAATCGTTCAAAACATCCTTCGTTTTCCTTGCACTATCCGATTACAATAACGGATGCAAATTTCCAGGCCGTTTTTCGACAAGTGCCTCGGGATAATAAATTCGAATAATTTTCTGCATTAATTGTAGTACCTTTTGCCAGATAACTCATAAAAATAATCCCATCGCAATCCTAGAACACAAGAAGTATTACCTTTCCAAAAGTCGGAACTCCATGTATCTTAAGTGGAGACCCTTCTGCAGATTTGCACCATTTGGATTGATTTTCGTTTTCTGGATTGAAATAAGGAATCCATTTTTCGTCAGCGGTAATTATTCGTTACCAAAGTTCAATACTTTAATAGATAACAACTCGTGAGGTTAACGATAAGTATCATACGAAGAACCAAGCAGAAAACATCGAAAGGGCGTTCATACCTTCAGCCAATCACAGTTGGGTGATCGAAAATCACTGGAAGAACCACGCAGAAAACATCGAGAGAATGATCCCACCTTTAGCCAATAACAGTTGGATGATCGAAAATCAGTGGAGGAATCAAACCGAACCGATCACACTATAAGAAAGTAAGATCACGTCAAGTGGGCTACCTATTTACCATTGGAAATGGAAGAGAATATAAGAAAAATGAAAGGAAACATAATTTACGGAGGATGTGAGGTCAGGGAGGAGGAGGGGTGAGTTTTTAAGGATAAAAAACGGTTTATCTCGATTTCCGGCAAAACTTAAGTTTTCACCAAATTTCAGGACTTTTTTTTTGTAAAAGATTAAAGTTAAGAACAAAAACTTGGTTTTTTGAATTTTTCACATAAATTTTGCGATTATACGAAAAAAGTTTTAGTACAAAAGTTATAGATCTTTTTCTTACCTACAACTTTGCTATGCAACTTTTTTCCATAGCACTTGTAGTTTTACCGGAAATCGAGATTAAAAGTGGATCACCGTCAGAACGTAAAAAAAAATGACTTTTTTAAAACTGCTGCCATTTTTTTTAGAGATATTAAAAAACGATCTTCGGCATGTAAAAGTTGAAGTTTTGAACTATTTTTTTTATTGCCCCGACATCTCCCCCCCTCCCCCTTTTACAGCGCTTTGAAAAAGGGCCCTCAAAAATGAGGAGGCAAACAGGAGACAAGTTTTCTCGGAAACCGGAAGTCGGATCATGATTTTCCAAAGAATGTAGGTTTTGATAATGCGTCTTCTTGGTACTGAACCTCGAAAATCCGAAAAAAGATAAAAATTCACAAAATTGCGCGACTTTGAAAAAAAAGTTTAAAAAAACGACCTTTTGTTGGACCTTTCCCCCTCTCCCACTTTGAAGGGGGGGGAGTTTTGGCCAATTTCAGAGGTTCAGTACCATGAAGACGTGTTGAACTATAACACTCTCCAGTTTCAAGTCAATCCGTCGGATAGTTTCTGAGAAATCTCTTCTCCCAGTTTTAAAAAGTTGATTTCGAGAAAAACGCATTTAAAGTTATTTTAAGATATTTTTTTATGTTTTTATCAATTTATTCAATTTTTATCAGTGAAAATACATTAGTCAGCTATTCCAATCTTTTAACACGTTATTCTTGAATGTTATAAGACGACATTTATGGAAAAAAAAATCGATTTTTTTTTCTGACGGTGATTCACCCTTAACCGTTTTTTACCCTTAAAATCTAACCCCTTACTCTTACCGACCTAAGATTACTCAAAAATATTTTTTCCTTTCATTTTTGTTGTATTCTCTTCCTTTTCCAATGAGTTTCATCCTACTATAATTTTGTTCCACTTTTTACCATTTTCAAAGGCTGCTGCACTGGTCTATCATCTATAACTGATTTCTAGATGTACTTATGAATATAAAGTATAGTTTTTCGTCAATAATGAATTATTTTTTTTTTTTGGGGAAAATGGACAATAATACTTCATAAATCGTAATCAAAAAGTGGTATAAACTTAAGTAAAAGCTAGGGATTGGACTTAAAAATAACAGATTTTTATTTCTGAGACCAAATATGATATTATACAATAAAAATAAACTGTTATTCAAAAAACACAATAAGTTATAATTTTGGAAAAAAATCAATGAAATAAGTCGCAGTTTTAAGATAGTACATTAATCTTTCAAAGCCATTAACAAGAAATTGACATTCGGAAACATAGTAATTAGACTTAACTACACAGTAAAGCTTTTTTTTTAATAGAGCTTTTATCAAACAACCCTCTATCAATTCATGCCACCAAACCAATCTTGATAATGCCATCGTTTATCATTCTGTATCTACCCTTTGCAATTTCACACATAATTTAATAAAAGTAATAATATAATTGCAGAAAATATGAAGATACATAATTACCATATAATTAGCATTTTCCGACTTGGTCGTTCCCGGTTTTGTGTCCTTTCAATTATACGTCATAATTAAGCAATATGAATACCGTGAATACTAAATGCCTTGGAACTTGAATATTTCAAGCTTCCTTTTCGGTATATAAAAGCTGATGAAAGCTCTGGGTGATACGGGAATACCAGTTTCGCGAAAATGATTTTGTTGTATTACTTAAACTTGATTTCTTTTGTTGGCCTGGATTGGAACAATAACCATGTCAATTATAGGCTCTATAGATGTCTGGTACTCTTCTTGTTCGGTTCTTTTATAATGACCGAAGTAATGTTTGTATTTCAATCGGGAATTTCTTTATTGTCGGCTGTAAAAGCGCTTAATGTGATTATTTTTCACATGAGTGGCGCCTATCAGGTGATTATGATGAGATTTTATTCTCCGGCTATTCACAAAATCATTAATGAATTGAACAGTGATAGATTGTATAAAAATCATTTAACAAAAAGCGCCCACGAATTCGCCAACAAGTATGTGGTATTTATTACGATTTTAATTGCGTTCGAGTTATTGTTTACGTTTTTGCGGGCTTATCTTTATGTTCCGAAACGGGAAATTTTGAAACCGGTTATGCAAGAGTTGCCGTATAACAGCTGGTTCCCATTTGACTTGCAACAGTCCCGGAAGCACTACAATATGGCCTTCTTTTACCAATTTTTTAGTATAACACTTTCGGGATACGTTGTTGCAATCCCTCATTTGCTCATTCCCGGAATAATGATCCATATAACGGGGCACTTTCAAGCTCTAGCGTATGAATTTGAACGACTTCGAAAAGAGCAAATTCTTCATCCGAATCAATCGATTGATGATGAAGTGAGGAAATATTTTATTTACCTCCAACGAATTCTCAGGTACGCAAACTATATTTTAGACCCTTTCCTTGCTACTAGCAGCATCGTAGATTAGCTAATCTGGAAATGTAGAGAAGTCTTATAGATTCAGCTATCATAAACTGTTATAGATCAACTGAGGATAGGTGCTCAATTAGAAGAATATAGTATAAGGTGCACAACAAAATTCTTTGATGAAAATGCAACTTGATTGTGAATAATTTGTTACAAAGGTATCATTCAAAGTATTCCCCATCGTTAGCTACAAAATTTTCCCATATTTCCGGTAGAGCCCTAATAAGGTATAGTCACCAAATTTCGTCCCCAAGCTTAATTTCGCCCCCGTGGGTATCTTTTCTTCTAAATAACACCACCTAGTTTTTATAATTTGAATTTAAAGTCAGTTAAGTCAGACAATCATTTCAAATTTTTAGCGGTGAAATGTTGGGTCTGTGTCAAGATATTTAAAAAAATAAAAAACTTGTCAAGGTAAGTTTTTGATTGAAATACTATCGATGAGGTTTAAATGGTGATGTTCTTGAATTATTTAAACGAAATTTTGCTAAAATTTGATGTTATCGCTTAAAATTAAATCGATTATATTTTCATTTAGGTTATGACATGCGTTTTTGGTTGAATACATGTTGTCAACACAACTGGCAAATTCCTAATATCGCCCCCTTACATAAGCCTAATATCGCCCCCTGGACGATATTGAGATTACTTCGTTATTCGGCAGTTGTAGTTTTTCGACAATCATTTTTTCAATAAAGTATTTAGTGTGGACGAAACAGGGATCAGCACCATGATAAAATGGGAGAAAAGTGGATAGGATGCACAAAATGTTTCCAATGGATGCATGAGGATTGTGTTGAAAATCCAGGGCCTAACTTTATCTGTTCAATTTGCTAAGAGAATTAAAATTACTTAAAGTTTAAACTATAGGTACATCAATGATTAATAAGTCTGATTAGATATTGTTATTATTATGATTATACTAATAATTATATATTGTTCAAAATATAGTTTATGTTTATGTAAGTCCTGATTATTGTGATCTCAATAACGTCCCCGGGACGTAATTAGGTGCCAAAAAAAATATTTTCAGAATGTCTACTTTTTTGTAAAGAATATTTTTTTATAAATAATAAAGAATTTAACAGATTTTTTTTTATTTAAAATAATAAAGAAATGTTAAAACTAAACTTTGACGTTATATTGATTACTTTAATCGCAACATTTTTTTCAAAATTTTTATTTTTCAAAAAGGGGACGTTATTTGGTGACTCTACCTTACGGTTACCGAAAAACTGTGTATCTTTTGAGGCTATCCATGAATCATGGCATCTTTTAATGTTTTCATAAAAATGAAAATGCTGATCAACTAAACCTTGTGTCATGGACCAAAACTAGTAATAATCTAATGATGCAATATCTGGGGAATACGGCGGCTGTAGTAGGACTTCCCATTTGAGGGTTTCCAGGTAGATTTTTACAACTTTGGCAACGTGAACCCGAGCATTATTTTTTTGTAGAATCTTTTTTTTCACACCTCTGATTGTATTGATTAACTACTTATAAATGGCTTGATGGGTAACTCCTAATACTCTTAAAAGTGAGCTCTTTTTGCATTTGGCATGAATCCTAATCAAACAATGCCTCCAATGCAATGACTTCGAAGGTTTTTGGTCTTCCTACATACGGATGGTCGACAATCTCGAAATTACCGTCTTTGAAGCCACAGAACCAATCACAGTTCGTTGTATAACTTAGAACAGCATTTCCGTAAACTTGTTGGAGCTCCCGATGGGTTTCAGTTGTAATTTTTTTCAAATGAAAGAAGAAAATCATCACTTTCCGTAAATGACGCTTATTTCACACAAAACCAAACATTTTCAAACAACCAAAGTAAAATCAGTAATATATCAAAATGGTTGGTTTACCATATACCTGAACTTAGTTGCGCCCCTTATATAGATATTTGTCCAGAATCTGGGGCGCTATTCTTTAGTTAGTGGCAAAAACTTGGAATCACAAACTGGGAAGTAAAGGAAAAACTTCAAAAAATAGGTTTGCTTCAAACGCCATTTAACCAAAAGATTATGGGAAAATCATCTCTGAATCTAACTAATGCTATTTTAGAACTTACAAAAACCATGGTCAAAGGAGCAATAGGGTTAATAACCGGCCATTTTAGATTGAGGAAAAATCTGCACTCAATTGGAACATAGAAAGTAGATATTCCGACATTAGGGTTTTCTTAGCTTTGAACAACGCTTTACCTAAATGAAGACTTACGAAACTGGGACTACTTAATGGATCTCAGAATCAAATTGGCACTTAAAACCTGGAGCCTAAATTTGCTTAGTTACTCGACCTGAAATGATTGAAATAAGGACTCCGGAAACACATTAAGCCTGCAGTATTGAACCATGCACAACTTCTTCATTATGAAATAACTTTTTCCTCACGACAAAAGTTATCTTCGTACATAATTCTTCTAATGGTTTTAGAAAATCTTAGTTCTCTTTTTTGTTACTAATTTTATGTACCTCCCCCTTTGCCTAATAAAGCGAGTGAATGCCAAAATTCGCCCAAATATTTGACTCAACTAATTACAAACTATACGGTTGAGATAAAAGCAGAAAAATATTTGATCAATTTATGGGAAATCTTCAAGTAGTATAGGAGTTAAACCGAATATTTTTAATCCTTGATTTTTTTCAATTTTTTTTATAGTATCGCTATGGATTTTCGGGACATAACGGCGATTTGCGTCATCGGACTTTTGCCCACAGCATTCATTTTTTGCGCATCTTTACTGATAACTACTACAGAGGTAAAACAACAAATAGTATCATTAGATAAAAAATCTAATAAAATTACTCTTTGGGACTTCTTGGGTTCATATTTTGCAGCTCATTTGTATGTTAATATACGTTTTAACTGGTGTTTGATAGTAACGAATTTTTGACCACCAATGGAAACTATTACGAAGTTGGGATCATCCATAAAAAACGTCCGATTTTTGGATCTGCTCCCATTTTTGGATAATGTCACACTTTGAAAATCCTCTCACCTCTCTCGGGTTCTTTAAAACCTCTAAAACATCCTCTTTCTCTTCCAAAAAATTATTCATCTTAGTTCAAACGATATATAAGGTTTGAAATCTCTAATATCTTCCGAATACGATCCCACTCCCTTGAAATCCCACTTTGTTACATTTCAGGACTCCTTATCAATCCCCTCATGGTTGACGTCTTTTATAAAGAATTATTTGTGAATGGACCCAAAATTAGAGTCCAGTATTGTCAAAAAATAGAATCAGAACTAATTTTTGCTATCTCTACAGCTCTGAGTAGGACATACCAAAATTTATGAGACTCCAAAAAAGGTTTGAATAATTTTTGGTAAAACACCAAGCAGATATGAAATATCTTAATTTCTCATATTTTTATATTTTTAAACCCTGAATCTTCTAAAATTATGTATGTTTTTATCCGTATAAAAATGATCTCCGTAGATCCAGCACAGAAAAATTTCCATATTTGGAAAATCCTTCTTTAACTGACTAAATTTACTAACCTTCAGCTAACCGTTTCTATAACTTCTTAAGCTTCCAAGAACCTTTGGTGCTTAATGTAAATTTGAATTGGAACTCCAATAAAATAGAAGATCTTGCGGTACTTAGTTTAGTTTTCCATGTAGTTGAATTCTTCCTTCTTGTGTCGTCTATTCATGCCAATATTCCTTCACCCAGGGTAATTCTTTTCTCTTTTTAATAAGACCAGGATTTCGATCGATCTTCTCCCTTTTTTTCTGGGAATCATTCATTTTCCCTTCTCCATCACATGTGAGTCCTTTTTCTTTTAGAATATGACCCATCCAGTTGGCTTTTCTTATCATCACATCGATAGCATTTCTTTTTTCGTTAATTCTCCTCAAAATTTCCACTTTTATTACAAGAATTAGTACCAAAAACTACACTTAAAAAATCCTTCAGAATAGGATCAATGTTTCAGTAATGCCATTAGAATTTTTGAGAAAATAATTGGTGAGAATTTTCGAGTAAAGATCTTTTTTAATTTACTGAATTTATATTATCATAGAAGAGTAGAACAATAAATAATTCGAAAAGCAATTTCTACAGTATTTAAATGTTTTATTATATTTTTAATTGGTTATTTATCTTTACTTTACTGGTTATTTATCTTCGTTTTATAACTGCCAAGGTTTCAAACGACTTTAGGATTAATAAGAAACCGTAAATCGAGAAACATTGAAAATTTGCTTGATATAAGATTTGAACCCAGCACCTACTAGTTTTGGAGCGGCCAGCTTGACCACTCGGCCACCAGTAGGTTTTAAAATATTTAAAAATACATAAACTAAAATAAATTATAAAATCAGTAGTATTATCACAATATGTTACCCGTAGATCAAAAAAAAAATCCCTACTTGTGTATCTGAAACAAAAAATATTCCTTTATTTCTACCCTTTACTTTAAAGCAATATTTTCTTATACATACAATCTATGGATGAAAGTTTCAAGCTTCCAACAACGAAAATATTCCTGTTTCTTCGTGCTTTAATAAAACCGTGAATTGTTATGGTAATCTATTGAAATTATTCCGTTGAAACCATACTGACACAATTTCCAATATTTTTACTATTAAATATTCATTTGTCCTCCAAGAACCTTCGTTCCTTTGCTAGAACCCGGCTACGAGTACAGTGTAGTAAGCACGGCTGAAGGAAAAGCAATATTTGAAATGTTAATTTCCTCGTATGTAGGTTTTCTTAAATAATATCTATGTAAAAGTTAAAGTTTTCTTGAAAATACAAAGGATATAAAGTGTTTATTTTACATTTTTCTTTTCAATTTAACTTTGATATAGTTCTATGGACTTATCATATTTTTCAGCCCATCGTGGAATCATCGACCGAACTTTCTTATGCCATAGCGATTTTCATTGATCTTGCTATGCATTGTTGGTTCGGGAATGAACTTACACTTCAAGTATGGAATTTAGAATTTGTTGAAAATGTTCTTTTAATATTTTCTTGGTATTTTTCATTGAAGAGTGGTTATATATCCAGAGAGGTGTACGCTCTTGACTGGTGCCAAGTGTCGAGAAGAATTCAAAATGATGTTTACTTTACATTAATGCGTTTGGATTGTCCCATCGTCATTACCATTGGAAAAGTAGTGCCTTTAACTCTCAACACATTAGTAAACGTAAGTAATATCTAACAATGAAAATTGGATGTAATTGGCTTTCAAAATCAGTGAAAAGAAAAGCTTGGGATAGAAAGCACTTGCGGAATCCTTCAGGGATCTTGAAATACTACCAATAAGGATTATAATAGAAAGAAATACATGTTTAGCACCTTATTTCCCTTTGCTCTATAGTTTCACAGTCGAAAACATAAAATCGTTCAACTCCTTTTTTTAATATTACCGCCTTAATGTGGAAGAACCAAAGAATGGAACCATGGCACATAAGTCGCAAGATAAATGCCCTGTAAAAAAAAGCTTTAAAGCTTTTGAAATTAGAAGAGACAGATCAGAAAAGACATTTTGAAATCACTACATTTAAAATACGTTTTTGTAGCGACTGCTTCTAAAGTTGAACTTTTGTGCGTTGTGTGGCGGGGGTAAAGAGCCGTTTTCTCATCATGGTGGCAAGCGTGCGCGAAAGTAGAGAAACCGTGCGCAAAAGTAAATAACAGTGCGAAAAAGTAAATTAAATTGATACCTACATAAACTTTGATAAGAAATAATTAATATAGGTAATTATTTAGACTGTAGTTTAAACTAAAATGTTGTTTTTATTCATAATTTTTCTATAAATTATTCTTACTATAGAGTTGAAATTTTTCATATATAAATAACAATAATTAATTTTTCAATCTGTTTCTGTTGAACTTTAGGAGCAGTCGTTACAAAAAATTTTGTTCGATACTTATGCTTAAAGTGAGGTACCTAGTAGGACGAAATTGAGATACTTGCTAAAGGGACTGATCATACACAACATGATCAGTCCCTTCAGCTCGTGCATCAATTTCATCCTACTAGAAATCCTCACTTTACGCATATGTATCGAAAATAACTATTAATAATTTTAAACGACTTCTTATGGGGTTTTTGAACATTAAAATGCCTTTAAATGTCTTTTCGCTACCACTGCAAAATGGCGGAAATGCAACAGTATTATTGATTGAGCGCTAAGAAATCATGAGATAGAGGTAAATATTAACTTTGTTATATTCTATCAAGAGTCGTCAATTTGCTTCATTGAAGGTGGAGCTGGGTAATGTCATTATTGGCGGCAAAAAACAAATATAATTGATATCTATTTTTAAATCTCATAGAATTATTAGTACATATTTTCAATTCATAGCTGTTTTGCAATTAATAGGATCTTAATTCCGTTATTATTTATAAATACGTTTGTAAAATTATACTTTTGATGTTGTAGCGAAATAAAAAAAATATAAATATACGCTATAAAATAGAATAGAATAAGTGAAAATATATAGAAGTTGTTGGTGACAAATATGCAACCGATGCGTAGCATTTCGTAGCATGTCTGATCATCGCCCATATTTAGGTCTTTATCCTTTTTTGTTACACGCATATCAGCTTTTCTATCAACCTTGTTAGAATGCAACCCATTGCTAAAAATGTACAAAAAAGTTATTAAAAACATTTCAAAACTTTTAAAGTTTAAATCCCTTGGTCTAATATGGTGAAGGAGACTTTTGTTTTGTAATACTATTTGAAATGTTTTTTTCAAAGTATGTTTCTACATGATTCAAGCATTATCATAGCAAGTAATTACTACTTTATCTTCTGAAAAATATAATAAATTTTAGAATTGCTAAAAATTAGTTTTCATATCAAGAGAAATATAGACAAAATAAATGACTGCCAATGGTATTTTTAGCAATAGGTCAGGGGGAGTAAAAAATGTTTTATAGAAAAATTACAAATATTTAAAACTTCCAAAAAAAAAGCTTCCACTACTCGTCTTGCGAGTTAAAAGCCTTATTTTCCCACCATTCTCTTCGTTTGTTTATAGATATAGACTGTTGTAAACTATATGATACTAGTACGTACCCGTGAAATAATCACAGCTAACATTAACACAACGGACAAATCACAAAAACGGACAATTAAATGAAATTGAAATGACAGTTGAAACAAATAACAACATTCGGTTAGTTTCAATTTGAGACAATTATTATTTTATATCTTTCTTTCCTCACACGTTTATGTTTACAATCTTTTTTCTCTGTCTTTGAGGAAAATACATACTTATATGGATTTTTCTATTAATATATTGATAATAATAAGATTATATCAATTTTAGTCACGATTACGAATATAAAATGATTTCGTATCATTCAATAGTTTCAGATAAAGATATTGTAAGAATAGCAAATGGGAAATACAAACAATTATAAAGTAACGATTTTTTAATTAAGACTCCATCTCTATCCTAAATTATTTGATACTTTTATATCAGATTCGATTACGGTTTTGGATATCTGATAGTTTCGAGTATGCTCACGAAGTTCTACAACAGTGGTCTTCCTTTTTGGAGGTATAGACCTTTCATCAATTTCATATGTGCATTAATTTCTTTATTAAAAAAATATAATTTGATTTTTTACTAGTCAAAACATAGGTATATTTTTATAACGGAACCACTCTTAGAATCCGACGAACCCACGAGACTGACTCACTAAACCCTTGGAGTTTGAACAAACCCAGGTTAGAAACCACATCTCTTTAGTATTTCGGATCAATTTTTCAACATTTAGGGTTTGCAACATTTGGCATTGATATACACGATTAATTAATTCCTTTAAAATTTCGTGCTAGAAATTATAGACAATTTTAGGCTTAAGATTTTTGAATTGTTAATCCTTTATAACTCACAATCTAACCGAGTAAAAGGACTATTTTTTTTTCTCTTATGAAATGTAATTTAATTTACTAAGTCTTATTAAATTTTTCCTAAGTACTTCATTTTCTCTCCTCTCCCCCCTCCCTAAACTCAATCCCCAAAAGTTTTTCAGTTAAATATTTATTTTGGTTAGCAAAATTTTATGTTAAAGAGTATACTCTGGTATAAATATTTTCTTTGTTATACATTTGATTTGGCTATCAGTACTATTGATCTTAATTCGTATAAAGGGCCATTCATTACTTAAGAAGTGAGACGAGTTTTGCCTTTTTAAAACCCAACCCTTCTGTTGACAAAATAAAATAAAATCCATTGCATAGAGAAAAAATAAGAATAATAGAAATAATAGATTATATAAATAATATGACCTATTTTTCCTCAAAAGTGCGTTACGTAATTTATGAATGGTCCCTTACGATCGATAAAAGTTTTTATCAGAGAAAGTATGCATAATTTTTTTGAAGCCTGTGTTATAGAATTGTATTTTCCTAAGCCAGAGTTACATATATAACATCTTTCCAAATTACTGTTTTTTTTCCGTAAACTCTTTAATTTCCTCAAAAAAAAAAATAAACAATATTCGCCTACATTGGCTTAAGTCTTAAATCCCATTCGGTGTATTTCCAATACGATTTTTTAATTTGATAACTTCATGTAATTGAAATTCTAAACATCGTTGTTTATATATGTGAAATTGTATTTCTTCGTATACTTAAAATTATCGTTTTGATTAAAATATCGCGTCTGGCTCGAATATCACGTAGGTAATGTTTTCACAAAGTCAAACGAAAATAAATAGAAAAAAAAATTACATTTCAGATCTTGCGAACAACATATTCATTCTATACGTTGCTGGTACAAATGGCTGAATAAACTTGTAATGGATATGGGAAAATTAATTAAGTAATTGTTTTCAAAAATCATCTTCTTGGATTTCGCTTCAAACTTTGAATAATAGTTGATGTAAATATAGTGTTTAATTGTATTATCTCACAGTCTTTAAACCAAACAAAGATTATACTTTAGTATATTATGATTTAAATTTGTTCAAATCTCTTCAAAGATAATGTTTGTATTAATTTAGTTTGTGTCTCTAAATTAAATTTTATGTTTATTTTAAGAACAATAAATAATAAATTGCAAAAAAATGAAGAATTATCCTTTCTAATTTGATTCTATTGTACTAACACTATTCGCAATAGATCACAATAGAATTAAAGACTGAGATTAAGACTGGACTGGATTTAATACTCCAATGAGACCTTTAATACTTATGTATTGATATTTTATATTTTAGTTTGATAGTATCGATAGTTTAGAATAAAAAAAGTAAACTCTTAAATAATGATAAAAATTTAGACCGGAGCTGGAGCTTCAGATTACAAAAGATGGAGCCGGAGTCGACACTAATGTTGACTAATGTAGTCAAGCTCCTCAACCCTAGTTTTAACAAGTACTGTACAAAATCTAATATACATTTTTTTAACTTTTTTTTTAGTTTTACAACTTTGCTACAGGAAATAAAACAGTAAGCTACGTTGATTAATAATTTTTCCTTCAATTTGTAATATTCCTTCGGCAAATATGATTTTTTCGCTGACTTTGAGCAGTTATTCTGTTTATAAAACATATAAAATATATTGTGGTCCAATTTATGTAGTATAATTTAATACAACAATATATAAAAAACATACCATAAACATAAATTTGAACAGAAGTTCAAACAAAAATATTTGTAACGTATTGCCCAAATACGTATTTCTACTGCTTTGCGAATCATCACAAAGCAGTCACGGAATGATCCAAACTACTTGATTACCACAAAGGAAGATTGCTTGGCAATCGAAATACGTATCAATATTAAGGGCTAAAAATTGTACAATGTTTTTGGAAAATTGAATTAGACAAGCCGCTAGCCGTCGAGACGTGAAATTTGGAGGATATATACCTTATATAATGTAGTAGATTGAACCAAAAAAAATCGTTTTTTTTTTAAATACATCAAAAGTATTATTGAAAATGACAAAAAAAATATAATTGTGAAATTTTAAGCCTTTAATAATGAAATAAAGAATTCTTTCATCGCAATTTTTCATTTTTCAATTCAACCTATTTTTTTTCTCTATTTTTTGGTAACATCCCTTTAAAAGAGTTAAATAACATTCATTCTTAAAGGAAATTGATGATTCTACAAAAATGTCTTATTATACATTTTCGGCAGACCAACCGTTTCCTTATAATCGAGCCTTGAATATTGATCTGATTTTATGATTTAATTTGAACTTCAGAATTTTGTAACTAGGGAACAAATTGATATTCAGGGCAAAATTTTAAAAGAAAAGTAAAGGCTCTACAAAAAAGGCCTCTTAAAATTTTTTGATAAATTTACTTCTTTCAAAGTTATACCAATTACTCAACTTTGACCATCAATATATTTAAAAGAAGTATAATTAATTTAAAAACGCTTTATGACCTTTTTTGTAGAACATTTAACTACCTTTAAGGATATATACATTTGCTCTGAATATTAATTCGTTTATTAGTTACAAAACTCTGAATTTAAAATCAAATCGTAAAAACAGATCAATATTTAAAGATCGATTATAAGAAAACGGTCGGTCTGACAATAAATTCATAATTAGAACATTTTTGTAGAAAAATCCTTTCAAGAATGTAAGTTGCTGTAAGAATGTAAGTTGACGAATATTTCGTCTGATAGTTCAAAAGACCTATATCTTTAAAAAAAGAAAAATCGATTTTTTTGACCCAGCCTAAAATTTACTCAATGTAAAATCGCTGGTTTTTACTTCCGGAATTGAAAATAGAGATGCAAAATTACAAATAAGAACATCGATATTTTTAAAAGTGAAAAATCGAAGTATATGAACGATATATCGATTTGTTTTCGATACTTTTTATCATTATTTAAATATATTTATATAAAGTATTTCTTAAATAATAAAATACTGTACTCTAAAAATGTAAACTTCGTCAGTTAGTAATCTAACGTCGTTAGATTACGTTTTAGATAGAAATTTACGCCTGTGACTAAAAGAGGTATCTGTTTATGTGTGTAGCTGTAGATCATCAATGGGATTGTGGTATAAAATATCGTTCTTAAAAAATCGCTTATGAAGAACGATATATCATCGATTGATGTCAAAACATCGATATTTATGACCGATATATCAATGTTTGAATAAACCGATGTATCATTTGCATCCATAATTGTAAACCATTATAAATTTGATAAATTTTCCACTTAATCTCAATGTAATGCCGAATCTTCGATAATGATAATTCTTTTAGTATTTTCTGCAATATATCTGAGTTATAATCTTTCCGTTTTCATCTTTTATTCTGAATTTATTTCTAAATATTTATTTGTTTAATATTTTGCTTATTTTATCAAACCATAAACTTAAAATTTTATTTTTATTTTATTTTGAATTTTATGGCTAATTTTTTGTTTACTTTCCTGTTGTTGAAGTATGAAGTTATTGACTCAAGAAGTTTCTACAATCCATAGTTATCAATTCTTTCCAAGTTGCATTTTTGGAAGATATATTTAAAATTATTAATCATTTATTTTCACACAATTTTAACGATTAACGAACTTTGATTTATCTACTTAAGATATAGTCCACAATATATTCATGTAAGCTATGTTGTTTGCCTATACGCTATAATGTTAAAATCAGAGAAAGCCGAGAAAGCGCTCTAAAGCGTTTTAACTCCAATATATGGGCTAGAAAACATGATTGAAAATTTTTCCAGAAGAAAACCAAATCAATAACATAAGGATACACCTTGGACAAGGCTTTACACTGTGTAATTAGAAACACATAGTCTTTGATATGCAAATTTTTCGATATTTATGGATTGTAATCAAATGTTGTTCTATCGGTTTGGCGATTAGGCACAACACAATTTCGTATTACGTAATTGAAACTTCAAAGCTTCATCAAAGGTGACAAAAACATGGAATTAAAATTCTTTTGAGTAAAACTAATCAAAATAAGAAAATAAAACAATGAACAATACGTATTTAAATTACATTAGAAAGTTTTTATCCGCCAGTCTATAGTATTAAATTTTCAAAAGATTTTAAATTCTTCATTTTTTTCTCGACTTCGTTAAATGTATGTAAAATTATATGTATGATATTATTTAATGAATTATAAAATCTATGAATTAAATTTATATGAATTATATGGGGTTATTTATAAAAGGCGTTTAACACAAGGGGGTGAGTCATTATTTTTTTACATACCTTCACAGGATAGGGTATCATAAATCGTCGGAAAAATAACCCTTATCTGGAAAAGCAATCTCGCAATTATCCGTTTTTTTTTTTACTAAATACAGAGGTTAGGAAATCATTGTTCCACTTATGTAAATGGGCTAGGCCGTATGTTCCTCAATTTACAAGTTAATGTAACCAGAGAGTATGATTTATTTAAATAATAAAAAAATATATTTTTACGGATCCAAATAACTAGGAAATAAAAGACAAGGAGATTCTTTTTGTGTTTAAAATAGTATTATCTTTTTGGGAAATAATGATTAGTAAGTACCCGATATTTTGGGACCTCTAAATATTATTCTAATTCAATTATTCGTTTCAGAGCTGACCGATGACAACAGAGAAATATATTCATTGGATTTGAATTGTTCATCATTTCCGAACGGACATTTGAGGAATAAATGTGAATCGTTAGAAAATCATCAATCAAATTCATTAAGGGTATCATTCCCACAATTGTTTAACTATAATATTAGATTTACATATTGAATTACTATAGCAATCAGTGGTGTAAACGTTAAGTGATTAAGTGGTAAAAGTGATAAAAACTCAAAATATCAGAAAGTCAAAAGCTTTTTATTTACTTTATATTTGTATATGACTAACAATTAATACTTTTACATGAATTATATAAACCATTGTGCGAAGATCAAAGTATATACATTTAAAACAACTTAACTATTAAATTGGATTTTCCAAATATTGTAATATTTTATTGATAATAATGCAATTTTCTATTTTTCCATTCTACGAATCATCAAGTTGTTTAGAAATTTGGTTGAATTATATATTTCCTGATTGACTATTTATTTGTTGATTTCATTAATTTCCATTTTTGTATGTAGGTAATTAATAAATAATAATAAAAATAATTAATAATAATTCGTTATATTATCGTTTAATACATTGTTACGGATCCGAAACTGTACTTAGTTCGAAAATCATTCCTTATATTTAACGATGTTACATGCGACTGAAGTTTAGATGGATTTATGATTTCTTCAGGAACTTTGATGGTCGATTTAATCCCTTAACTGTGGTTTGTTTTCGGAAAAATTTGCACAGCATGTACGGATGAACTTATACTTTTGTTATACGATGGTTAACCCACGATTTTTTTTAGACGAAAAAATTTTTTGTTTCGAAAATGAAATGTTTCGTTATATTATCGTTTAATACATTGTTACGAACCCAAAATTGTACTTTATTCGAAAATCATCCCTTATATTTAACGATGTTACATAACTGAAACAAGGGTTGCCTAACTGCTACATTTAGTAAAAAATTGGATAATTGCATGCATTGCATGATTGCTTTTTCAGATAAGGGTTTTTTTTTTCCGGATATTTATACAATGATGTCCTTACCTGTGTAAATATGTAAAAAAATTTGTCCTGTATGCAAAAGGACACCGACAATATAATTTCAATGTTTCAAAAAGAACAATATTCAAATGCTTAAAAGGGATATTCTTTTTCCGTGAAATTGAGCGGAATATTTTAGATTGAATCATTCTTAACGGTAGTGCATAAAAAAATACATTTATTGGCTAAATCCTTGAGGAATCAAAACGAAAAGATAAAGAGGTGAAAATGTATGCACCAAATTATCCCTAAAATTGGTCGTTTTCGAGGGGTGACTTTTGCTTATACGGGCATATTTTATCAAAATGTGAAAAAAAAGTGAAATTTTTTTTGTCCCATGTGCAAAAAGACACCCGCAATATCATTTTTAAGTTTCAAAAGGGATAATTTTTAGGTGCGTAAAAAGGATATAAGGGATAGTTTTTTTCACTGAAATTGAGCAGAATATTTTAGACCGAATCGTCCTTAACGTTGCTAAGGAAAAATATTAAATTTTTACTGGTATAGTTGTCCGGGAGATCAAAACGGAAATAGGGCAATTTCAAGGGGTGACTTTTCATTATGAGGCCTTGTTTTCTCAACGGATTATGTAACAAGACCTACATGTGAATTGTAATGTGAAAAAAATCATCCTGTGGGTAACAGGACCACCACAATCCCACTTTAAAGTTTCAAAGAAAACAATTTTCAACTACAAAATGAGGATATTTATTTTCATTCCACGTTATAGATGTAAATATTTTATCTTCTATCTATTATTATAAAGAGGAAATATTTGATTGTTTGTTTGCTTTGAATAGGCTCCGATACTATTTGACCGATTTGAAAAATTCTTTCACTGTTGGGAAGCTACACTATTTCCGGTGAACATAGGCTATATTCAATTTTCAAAAAAGTTAGGGATTCATACTAAAACACCAAAAATGTAATCCAAGGTCTGAAAAAATTACCAAAAAACATTCTTTTATCGCGTGCGCTGCGAAAACTATTGGTTATAGAACAAAATAATGTAGAGCGATTTTGCAGAACATATCATTATCTACAAAAAATAGAGCGACAGCATATGTCTTACTATTATAGTTATGTCTCAATAAGTCTTTTTTCATTTTAAAAAATATATATAAATGCCACCGTTAAAAAGCTCTTTTATTTATACTTTGGGATTAATCCTTATCAAAATAAATGACTTCATATTTAAGTTTGCTTCAATACCATTATATAACTTTTTGAGTTATTCAATTTGAACATTCCATTCGAAAGATATCACAAGTTTAAACATGTAAGTTATTTGAAAAATGTCGCATGGTTACCGCATTTTACTTACAATTAAGACCAACTTTATTGAACTTGGCGATATTTTTTATTTATGTATAGATGCTGATTTATTTACAGAATATTTGGTCTACGGTAGGTATACTTACCGTAGCTAAACGCAATAGACATACTTTTTTAGATATTTGTAAATATTTTTTGAAAATTAATTGATTAGTACATAGAACAATTTTATTCTTTGCAATAGTTTATTAAATGTGTCTTTTTCAAGTTGAAAAAATAGTGTTTTTAAGTATGATTATGTTTTTCGTAAAAGAAATAAGAAAAATAAAAATTTTCATATACCACTACAAATGGCAAATTTGAAAAGAAAACATAATCTACACCTACGTTACGCAGACGAAGTTGCAGGGATCAGCTAGTTACCAATATTTTCAAAAAATCAAAGCTTTTTCAACCGGATTTGAAACGATACCATTTTCATGCTAAATTTACTCTATATCCTATTATTAAAATTCAATTAGTAAGAAAAACATTTAAAAAATTTTATATTGAGACGATTGAAGTTTCATCCACATTTTACTGGGAAACACTTTATTTATCTTTGTATATTACAAACTAAATATCTTCGAATTCACAAACTTATTTGTTACCAAATTAGCTGAAACTAGTATTAAAAATTTTGACCAATAATTTTTTAAAAATTTTTAGTTAGATATTTAGTAGTTCTATTTACTAAATTTATTGCAGAAAGCCATTTTCGTTCTACTTTTCCTTTAGGAATTGCGTTGAATTGGATTTCAATTACGTTCGGTTTAAATGTATTGTTGATTGATAAGTAATTTATCTCAATTGATAAGTCTTCGGAAAACACTTATCGTCGTTCGGTGAGAAAATTAAAATTACTAAAACGATCTAGTAACGAATCAGTCAGCTGACTTAATTATTAATTACCTCAACCCTCAATTCCTCTAATGTGATTTTTTTTCTTCTGCAACTATACAAAATGTCCTACACAACTAAAATTGTATTCAATACATTACTTATTATAGCACTTATCGCTATCATATTAATACGTAAGTTTGCCAATTTAGTTAATATAGTATCTTTAGTTAATAATTTTTTTACAGCCTTATATTTACTTTTAACGGGAAATGCGTACAAGATTGATATTGGAGGGTAAGTTTTGTTTTGTTAACCCAATGGGAGTGATATTTTCTTAATATTTTCTTAAATTTCACTTTTTTATATTTCAGATTTTTAACGGAAACTTCCCCGTTTATGTGGGCTGGACTCGGAATTGGTTTATCCGTATCACTATCGGTTGTGGGAGCTGCCTCCGGTATTTTCGTTATTGGTGTCAGTATTGTAGGTGGCGGTGTTAAAGCTCCTCGAATCAAAACCAAAAATTTAATTTCAATCATTTTTTGCGAAGCTGTTGCTATTTATGGACTGATCATTGCCATTATTATGTCAGGAGAAATTGAGGTAAGAGCTTAAATATAAAAATATCTCTTAAAATACGATTAAAGTACCTAAAGGCGCCCAAGGTACCAATGCTCCTGTTTTTTTTATGAATTATTCTGGATTTGTTTCTTCATCACGTTGAATTCAAGACATTGATAAGACCTTGATAGTTTTTCACATTTCTTCAACATTCTCAATTGAGTTTGAGTTCAAGAACCATCCTTGTTTAAGACATTTAAAAAAAATACGTTAAATTTAATTGCTTTTAAGGATTTTACGGAGATACAATCGGGGACAAAAGTATATAAAAATAGAAATTTGTGAATAATTACGTCGTACAGCATATCATAAGGCGATAAATAGGTCGATACTTAAAAAACTATATAAATTTTAAGAGAAAATCGGAAATTTCCCCAAAAATTTTAAACAAAATAAGAAAAAAAAATATAGAAAATTTTTAATTAACTTTTGGGACTGAATATGCCATAATTTCAACTTAACAAATCAAAATATTATTGATTTGATGCTCATAAGTTATGACTGCAGAATTTATTCATATGATGGAATCATAAATAAAACATTAAATTGGCATGTTTTTAAGACAATATTAACTAAAAAATAAAAATTACATTAATAATTCAACATTATACAAAATAATGATAAACGTGATAAGGCTGTCGAATTTATAGATTGGCAGCGTTGGCAACTTTAGTATGTCTCTCTTACATAGTATGAATGAGCATGCGTGACATGCTTAACATTTATAAAATAAATTATTTGACATATTTCATCCTTTTCCGCTTGGTACTGTGTTCTCATGAGTGTGACAAAGATAAAATATGCGTTTTATTTTTATCTAACCAAATGTACTAACACAGCTTGCATTATATATAAGACGATAAATCTCAGCTGACGACAGTATTGCCAGGCTTTCTTATAGACTTATTCATTTATTAAGTAAAAACCATTTTTTCGGTGTGTTTATAATTTGTTTCTTAAAAACTGAGTAGTGAATTCAAATAAACTTATGCAAAATTAGTTCTCTAAAGTTTAAATTACATATTTTGAAAGCTTTGGATGCCTGGTAGCATTTTTTCCTGCTAATAAAAATAAATATAATCTGTTTGATCACGAAATCTCCAAAAGATTACGTGTAAAATCCAGCTTTAGTCATTTTTTTGTGGACTAAAGCTCCAGTTCTGACTTGGGAGCCAATTTTTAACTCTAGCTCCAGTTCCAATCAAAAATGTTATAATTTAGAATATTTTTTTTCACCTTAAGTCGTTAACATCAAACATCAATTTAAAAGCAATTATGTAGCGATATCCTTATACCAATGTTCCTTAAGTTGTGTAATTTGATTCTTAAATTAATTTTTGGGGATTTCTCTTTTAATTTTCCGGAAAGAGCTTCCATGAAAACAATTACATCCCAATAATTTATTGTTTAATTCAAACGGTTAATTTTATTCCTTAAAATAATAATAAAGGGCATTCGATTGGAGTCAAAAATATTTTTCTAGAAAAATCATTCCCAGAAAAATGAGTCAATTCCGAAACCGAAACAAGAACGATTGATATTCAGAGAAATTATGGAATTCCTGTATATCAGCCACGTCAGCGTGGATCAGAACCATTAAGACCCAATTTGCCCAATTTATTCGCGAATAAAAGGAATACAAGTATAAGAAATAGTAGAAAATGCAACATTGCCAGATATTGACGTCTTGAAGGAGACATCAGCCGATTTTATTGTATTTGTTGTGAATTTTGATTGAATTTTTGGACTTCGAAATTTTCGAAATCATCCCAACTAGTTCTTATTGGATCTGATCCACGCTAACGTGGATGATCCACCGGGATTATTTTCGAAAATAAAAATAATCAAACAATTATTGCTCAAATAAGTTACCTGGATCAAGCTAGTTCCCGGCGGGTCCACATTCTTTGAATAGATCTTTTGGGATACTTTAATCCATGTAGCCTTCTATAAATTCATTGCATTCATCATATTAAACAACCCATTTCCAAAATTAAAAACATATTTTTTTTAAATTTTCAGTATTTCACAAATGCCGATGTCGATAACAATTTAGTCCTAAAAGGTTCCAATTGGTACGCTGGGTACTCAATGTTCGCAGCAGGTCTTTTAGTCGGTTTTGTTAATATGTTTTGCGGCATTTCTGTCGGTATTGTGGGCTCGGGAGCAGCTCTATCGGATGCCGCCAACGCATCCCTTTTCGTCAAAATTCTAATCATCGAAATTTTCGGCAGTGCTATCGGACTTTTTGGCCTTATTATCGGCGTCCTAATGGTAACAAAGAAATACAAAATTTTTGGAAGAATACTCAAATAATTATTTTTTTTTAGATATCGAAAGTCTCGATGAAGGCAAAATAAATTATTTGATTACTTAATTAGCTACATCCTTAATTAAGATATCTTTTAAGTCTTCTACTCTTTGTGTATTTATGTTAGTGTCAAAGCATAAAATTAGGTTTTTCTTGGAAATTACTCAGCATATCTCGGGATTGCCTACATCGCAAGAATATACCTTTTTAATTTGCCGGGTTCAACAGAATGTGGTTCCCCAATATACTTATTGGGATATTGAAAATTCAAACTATTCTTTTGACCATCGCAGCATGCGTATTTATTCAGATTCCAATTTTTTAGTTTCAATTTCAAAGAAATACCTACATTTTGGCTTTTGGTGGTAATGAATGCAACACATGGGAATAAAGGCGCCAATCTAGCCAAGCTTCATTATTTTTTAATCCCTCCTTCCCATAACATTTATTTTTTCAATTATTTTATTAAGTAAGATATCAAAGCTGGTGCATACAAAAAAAAATTCTTCTAAATTAATTTTTTATAGGAAAATGCATCAAATTATACGTAGATCTCTTGTGGAGAATAGAAACCAGGAGTCCAAAATTAGGTAAAGTCATCATAGATTAGGTAGAACTAAAATGGACAAAACAGAACAAAGGTTCATAGATTAATGCTATAATTTTGTGCTGAAAAAAATTTATGGATCCAGACTTCTGGTTTCTATTCTTTTCGACACCTACGATATAATGTAAAACTTGGCATTTTGGCTCTTGATTCTCATGTGAAGAAGTTTTAGGACTTATGAGAACTTAGAAAATACTATTTGTAATGTATATATAGATGTAAATTGTTGAAAAAAATCGTTAATATTATTTAATAAAATAAACAAAAATGCTCCATAGGAGCAATATTTTGACAGTTATGTAGTAATATTTTTTGTTGTCGAAACTTCATAGAAACTTATTTTATTTGATTCCAAATAAAAATCGTCAGTTGTGCTGCGTGCAAAAAGGGCCCAAATGTTTGAACCGAAAAATCTTAGATAGACAAAATTATGTACGATGCATAAACACTATTATGTGTTATATTTTTCTCTGGCATTTAGTATAAATTATCTCCTGTTGTTCTACATTTATGTTTTAACGTGCACGGGTGAACCGAACAAAATTTCCGACAACTGCACCCTCTTTTAGATGCTCTTTACACTCGAGTCGCTTCCTGTGTTCCCGAAAACCCGCTTTTTCCAGGACCTTTTCGGTCACACCTCTGAACCCACCATGGAGGAAATTTTCAAATCGCTCGGAATGGACGTCGATGATCCCGGATACATTTGCGAAATGGTGAAAAATCGGTACGAACTGCAGATTTAATTATTGATATAGATTATAAAATCAAAATATAATTGGTACGAAAATCCATACATATAATTCCAATTGTAATTTATATAATGCCGTCAGAATAACCAGAATATCCTCCATAGAACTACCATTTATTGCAGTTTCCTAGTTAAAACTTTTTCGCCTATCCAGCTATTGGATATTTAGCTTTGAGTTAAATTTGATAGATCATAGTCGAGAAACAATTCTACTCATTTATAACGACAAATCCCACTGGAACAGAAATGCTTTTAAGAATGGTAGCAAAGTGGTCCATAAATGCCCTAAAAGTAATAGACAAAGAAAAAGATGTAACCAAAGAAATCGAAAATCCCTTTACCAATTTTCTTTTGTCCATTTTATCAAAATGGGCATTGATCATACAAACCTTTTAGTAAAAGAAAGTAAGATGTTAGGCCTGGTGGTGCAGCATTATACCTCCTATACTGTGGTCCATGGCATCTTTAAATTTCCTTTTACTGGTTTTTTCAATTATTTTTTTATTGTAATTTACCGTCGTTCTATAATTACCAAGATCTTAAGCGACTTAAGAGTCACTTAAAATCCGTAAATCGAGAAACATCGAAAATTCGCTCGATGCGAGATTGGAACCCAACATCTACCAGTTTTTGAGCGGCCATCCTTTAGGCGAATATCATTTTTAATTGTTGTTTACCGTCGATTTCTATCATGTTACTATATCTTATTCAGTGGTAGTTTTTCAAATTTGCCGCCATTAAGCCATTTAATTTTCGTCGCACCTACTGATTTCTGAAATTCGATACCCAATTTTGCAACCATATTAATTACATTTATTCTATCAATGGAATCACAATTTGGACTCTATCACCGTTACTACATCAATATTTCCAGTGATTAATTTAAAGCCAAATTTGCTACCCTATACTTCAGCCTGCTGGTAAATCCACTGACTTTAGCACTATTATTAGCACTAAAGTCATTAGCAACTAATAACTTTAGCAACTCTAGGGTTAATAAAAATTCGTAAATCGAGAAATATTGAAAATTTGCTCGTTACGAGATTCAAACCCATAAAACCTACCAACCGTGGTCACTTGGACCACGGAACTACCATCAAGTACTTTATTTAATAATAAAAAGCAATACATCCGAGGCAAAAACACTGGAAGATCTTTAATGTCCATAATGTCATCCCCTATCCAAATTTCCCCTTTTATGTATGATCCTCTGATCCTTCGTTACCATAATTCGTTAATAATTTGATTTCCCTTTTTCCTCAAAATCTATCAACTAAGGTATCCGTCTAAATTGGAAGATAGCTATTGAAAGTAGAATTTTGTAACTTATGGTAAATTTTTAACTTTAATGCATTCTATATTCCTATCATATTCCACTTAATCCACTACTTAATTTGGGAAGAAAGAAAAACAGGATACTAAAACCTCTTAAAGGAGACCACTATTATATTGAGGAAACACCTATAATATACACCAATTGGATAAGTGTTGACCCAAATAAATGAAGAAAAAAATGAAAATATTTTAGAACGCAAAATATAGGAAATCAAAAGAGAGGTTTCCGGAAATTAGAATTAGAATAATACCCAATCCAATAAGGATATCCAATAATAAAAAGCTTAGTTCCACAGTATATGCCCAGCGATTTCATTTGTTAGTTTGTGAGTAATTCGTGTTCCTTTCCGAGAAAAAGGGTTTTGGAGATATAGAATCTATGATTAGAACTATCGGGTTGGCCAATTAAGCTCTTTTTATTAAGTTTTGAAATCTCGTAGTATTTATCAGTAATACTATTGAAGTCTTCTCCTTAGGAACTATTTTTTTAAATTATTAATTTTCGATTTGTTAAGGTAATCTTGTACAATATTATCACTGTGAAGTGATGATTCTTCTCAGGGATTACAATTTTTTTCATTTCGAGAATAAATCTAATAATTTCCAAATTGATTGAGGTCCCAGATATCAACCTTTCAGCTGGCATTACCTAGCTTATACTATTGACTTTTTTACAAATGTAGATTGTATCTTTGGTGTGCCCGACATGAAAAGGGACTCCGCAACTTGGTCGAAAATGTTTACTTTAACATCGACAGCGAATTAGTGTACCACAATTTCTACTGCGATTTCGGTCCACTGAATATTTCGTGTCTATACAAATATTGCATGAAACTATCCGATTTTCTCAAGCACAATCCATCCAAGCGAATCATTCACTATACGGTGAATGATGAGAATAAACGTTCGAATGCGGCTTATCTGATTGGATCGTTTTGTATCATTTATCTGGGAATGCATCCGAAGGCGGTTTATAAATTGTTGCGTGCCAATAATATACCAATATATCGCTCGTTTATCGATGCCTCGCAAGGTGGTTGTTCAGGGTGCACAATTCGGTTACTGGAAGTTCTCAAGGGGATCTACAAGGCGCACATTTTTGGCTTTTTCAACTTTGCCGATTTTGATATTGAGGCGTACGATACGTACAGTTCGTTGAAAAACGGAGATCTAACGTGGCTGCTACCCCAAAAATTCATCGCTTTCATTGGTCCTATCGATACACCCCAATCGTTCGGATTAGTTACCGGAGTCAATTGTCATCCAGCTTCCTTCTACTTAAACAACTTCTTCTACTACGATGTACGAACTGTAATTCGATTGAATAACAAACTCTACGATGAATCCATGTAAACCAAACAAACTTTTCATTTCTAAAACAATTTTATTTCAATATATTTTCTTTTCACTTAGATTTACAAATAATGGAATTACTCACCATGATTTATATTTCACGGATGGAAGTTCACCAACGAAGGATATTTTGTTGCAATTTTTAAACATTGCAGAAAATGCAAATGGTGCCATTGCTGTTCATTGTAAGGTAATTTCTTAAAAAGACTCCTAACTATATCATCCTTATGGTACTTTTCCAACTCATTCGAATTAATTCCTCAAGTTATTCACTCAAATCACTCGACTTAATCACTTATATCAGGGGTCTCGGTAACGTATTGTTTTCTATTAATTGTTCTGTTTTTGATTTAAGGCAGGGTTGGGAAGAACGGGATCTCTAATAGGAGCATTTTTAGTAAAACACTATCGAATGACGGCGTATGAAGCCATTGGATGGTTGAGAGTTTGTCGACCAGGATGTGTTATCGGGCAACAACAAGAATGGCTTCATCGAGTAGAAAAATGGTTATGGCACCAGGGAACCCGGTATCGGTAAGAAAACAAAGAAATTTGGAACAAAAAAAGAAACATGTGGCAACGTCGATTTATGCGCGAATTACATTAAAAGAATCAGAAAAATAAATAATATTGAGCAACAATGCCTAGGCGATTTTAAATGGATTGACCAATTGGATGATTGGGTCACCATAGGGAATGAGACGTCGCCAGATGTTGACTTGTTTAAAAAGATCCTGTGATTGATGGGGTACTTTTTGTAAAGGAGTTTCGTATATTTTCTAACAAGAATAGAGTATCGGGCTCAAGTGTACTTTAGCACACCCACAATCTGGCAACGATGCATTTTCGACTTTGTTTTTAATTTAATTCGCGATATTTTTGTTAATTCAATTCTAATATGGTATAATTCTCTCTGTTGTGGCTAAATTTTCATTATGGACCGATTTAATCGCGAATTAAATTAAAAACAGTCGAAAATGCAACATTGCCAGATTGTGGGTGTGCTAAAGTACACATGAGCCGATTATCGAATGCCTTAAAACTTCTAAATACAAAATATGAATGTTGATAGCAACATAAATCATGATTCCCGAATCTGATCTATAGAAATATGCAGTGCTCATACATATTTTGTATTTAAAAGTTTTGATTTTACTTCATATTCATATTTCGTTGATCCGTAATCAAAAAATATGTTAAATTTTAATTTCTCAACTATCGTTTCTAGCTTAGACCATTTTGGCGAAGGTGACCGCATTCCACATCATCGATATGGTATTTACAGTGTTAAATGGCAAGACCATCGTGCAACTCTATTACGCCAAACGAGTAGTATCAATAAATATCACAACCGTGAGAGGAGCACAATTACTCCACCCAGTAAGTTTCTAGAAGAAGAAAAGAAAATTTTCTCAGTAATTGTTTTTAGGTCGAGGGCCAGTTCCGACCTCATTACATGAACATAAAGATAAATTCCAGGTCAATGACTTAGATCCATCTAAAAGCAGTGTTTATCAACAATTCCTGCACACGATCGCAAAGGTGACGAGTCCAAATAATGTACCAAGAATGAATGCAGATGCACCGTTTAGGGCGGCGACGATGGGGAGATCTCAAGTGGAAAATCGCAAACCTCAGAAAAATAATGCATCCACGAATACCAAAAGAGATTATTCGTCGTCGAGGAAAAGCATGGAAATGAAAGTGTTATATGCCAACGAACGGATCAGCCAAAATCCCAACCGTGTCTATAACAGCGTGAAGGGTATGCTTGAAAATATGGGTAGCTCATTGTATAAAGTTCTCAACTCTAATCCTCCTAAAGAAAGTGAGAACAATCGTATTAGCTATCGAATTCGAAAATCAATTTTTCTTTCAAAAAATATTTTTAGAGGAAATTGATGAAAAGGAATACTATACGGTTCCGTGTACTAAAATGAATAGTCATTATCGGTCTGAAAAATCGGCAGTTAATTTAGCAACTTCGAAACGTCCAAAATCATGCAATATCGAATATCGAGTGCCCGTAACGCAAACGAAACCAGCTCCAAATTTAGGAAAATATTCCTCGAAAATGACGTACGTAAAAATTCATTTGATTTTCTTAAAGGTATTCCTATCGATTGCCATAAAACTTCCAGATACAAAAAATGGGTGAATATAACAATAAAATCTAATACTTCTAGATATTCCCAACTATTTTATAATAATAATGACCACGAATCAGATCTAGACAATTGCAGGGGGGTTGTGGGTGGTAGGGACCGTACCGGGTGACACCATCACAAGGGGTGACTCCAAAATGCAAAATATCACTGTCTATGATTCTATGTTTCTCCATGAAATTATGGGCTTACAAGCCATTTTGAAAAGAAAGAATAGGAAAGCTACTTTTAATGCATGTGCAGACTATTCTGAACTCCAGATCAGATCAAAAGCCATCAAGAGAATAGCAGTAATGTTTGAGGCTGTTCAAGGCAAGAGTTTGATATCTGCCACTGAAGAAGAGTTTCTAGTGAACATTCCAAAATTGAGCTCTTTCTATGATGAGTTATCAGAGAAAGGGTTTTTTAAAAATACCAAGGCTGAGAAGACACCTGAAGACAGCAAAGATTGATCTCGAAGAAGCCAAAGACTTAGTACTTGACTAGTACTTGACATTTGAAATTTATAGCTGAATGGGACTTCCTAGAATCTCTCCCATATCTCTCAGGAGTTTTTCAAAGCTCAAGTTTATAAAGAACTATTTGCGGTCTACCATGGGACAGTCAAGGCTTTCTAATCTTGGAATATTATCACTTGAAAGTGATTTGGCAAAAGGAGTTGATTTTTATGAAGTACAGAGGTGTGAAAATTATTAGACTCAAGACAACTCAAGAAAAAAAATCACATTTTTGGTTTAAATATCATAAATTTAAAAATTACACTAATTTCACTCATCTAATATTTTGTGTGGTACCCTTTATTGTTAATAGTTTATTTTTCCCATCCTGGCATGGGATCTATACTATTTTTTCATTTATATTTTATTATGATGCCAAATCTTAATGAGTTCGGTTATCAGATCCACCCGTGTTGTAATAATTTAATTTTTTGTTTTTTCTTCACAATGGCCCAAAAATTTTCTATGGGATTAGCATCAAGACTATTTCCTGGCCCAGAAGGCACATTAATGTTAGAATTTTTGAGGAATCCGTAACTTTTTTGGCTTTATGGCAAGTAACTCCATCCTGCATAAAGATAAAAGTTTCTTCCGGAAACCACTCTTTAGTTTGAGGCAATAACCTCGTTTCAAGACTTGTATATATTGGTGTTGCCTCATAGCAAGGTTTATAAAATACACAGGTGGCCTCATGGTGGCTACGTGACGTATCCAGAAGAAATTCGTACATATCTTCAGACTGATTCAATTTCAAAATTCTTAGTATGACATCATTTTTTTTTTCTAATGGAGCAACCTGTGTAATTTACAAACCTTGGCCTCATAGTACCTTCCACAATGTATATCCTACCGGTACCCTTTGCTGACATGCAGCTCCAAACCATAACTGATGTTGGATGTTTTACAGTCTGGGTGATATATTGCTGGAAGAAAGTAAAAATCTTCTTTTGAGTCTAATAACTTTCACACCTCTGTAATTAACAATGTCGTTGTTTGCAATTAACAATGTTGAAGTTTGCAGCTCTAAAGGCAAGGAAAAGGAAATTCTGATTTAGTCGATATTTAATATGACATAAAATTTAGTGTAAAAATCGACCTTGAATTATGTTTTCTTCTATTGCCTTTGTAAATGTAGGACCTATATTTATAAACATTACTAAGGATTCTGTATGTCTATGGGGTGTCGTGAGGAGGGTGACACCATGAGTTACCGCACTGGGTGACATCAACCATAGTGACGCCACTGTACTCACATCAATCAATTAATGAATAAAAAATTCTAAAGATATTAAGACTGTTGAGAAAATTTATAACTGGATCAGACATCTAAAAGAGGGGCTTAAATAACAGTGATTGTAATACAATAAAACTGTTTAATTTACTAAACTATTGCAGAGATTATTAATTAGGTTGCAAATCTTTTAGAAGTGTTATTTTTGTTTTTATTGTTTTTGGATCCTTTCTTTGTTAAATTTTTATTAAGAAACTAAGATTATCTCATCAGCACCAGATAAGATTAACCCTATAGCCTACTGGTAGCCGAGTGGTCTAGGTGGTCTAAGTGACCGTTCCAAAACTAATAGGTACTGGGTTCGATCCTCGTATCGTGCAAATTTTCAATATTTCTCGATAATGGATTTATTTAACCCTAGAGTCGCTAAAGGACCTTAGTAGTTTTAAAGCGACGGTAAATAACAATTAAAACAAGATTAACCCTAAAGTCAAAAACGAAATCATCTTTTTTCATTAACAACTTTCAGGAAAGGTGAAAATGAAAAAAAGCGTTTGCAACTACTTGAAAAGCTGGATAATTATACATCCAGCTCAACGGTACAATGCTCGTACACGAAACCTCAATTTTCTGGGAATATTGCGCCACCAATAACTCAAGGAGATCGTCTCAACGCCCTTAAGTTAATGAACGAGAATGGTGAACGCGAAAGACGAAATCAACCCTCTTATAATAATTTCAACCAAAAGCGATACCACCGATAAAAGAGTTGATTAAAGAAGCTTCATCGGAATGACAAGAAAAAAACATTGTAAAATACAAATGTCTTATCACTTTTCTCTGTATTATAATTTATTGTTTTCATTAAATACATCCTTTCAAATTGAATTTTTCAAAAAATAAATAAGCCTCAGTAAAAATTGTCGAAAAAAACTTATAAGTATCTTTTGTGGAAAAAGATTTTTTTTCTTCTTGTAAATAGAGATAAAAATTGAAAAATCTGTTTTAAATTATATTAGTTATGTGCTAAAAAAATAAAATTTCTATTTTTTTTTAAATTGAACCTATTTCAATCGTACATATATTATAATATATTAACTTTTGCATAATTATGAATTAAACACTTTTTTGGTTTTTGTTTGATTCTTTTTTTAAGTTTTTTTTTCGTTTTATAATTTTGCACCCAATCCCAATCTTAAGACAAGAATTATTTAAATGTTTCAATCCAAACTAGTCGACGAAAGTAACAATAAGAATAAGTAACGAACGAGAGATTTACAAGCTTTACAAGCAACGAAATAGAATTATTGTTGGGATAAGTGCCATCTGTTGGCAAACTTAAACATTTTATTGGTATAATAGGGTTTTAAGGCTTAGTAAATAAATGTTAAACATAAAGAAATTGAAAAGACTCCTCTTTAGTTTTCCATAAGTCCAATGTTAAATACTATTACCAATCAGGTAAGGATTGAACACTTCAATGAATTTATTATGTGGCCAATAAATTTATTATGTCAATTATGTCCATAAGTTGATTCAACGTATAACGTTGAATTCTGTAAAGCGATCGCATTGGACGCTAAGCGACCGCTCGTCTAGCTAGAGAATTTCACGACAAATTTAAACTAAATCAAAATAGTATGAATCAAATGACATGAGATCTGTGGGAGTTTTTAAACCCTCTTTTCAAAAGCGCCATCTAATTTTATGAGTGTTTAATATACTATGCACTATTGGATAAAAAATAAAATGATGTCTCAAGTGCAGAAGTCGACATTCGTGGAT
This sequence comes from Sisyra terminalis, assembly GCA_958496175.1. Taxonomy (NCBI): domain Eukaryota; kingdom Metazoa; phylum Arthropoda; class Insecta; order Neuroptera; family Sisyridae; genus Sisyra; species Sisyra terminalis. The sequence continues at coordinate 17,435,042 of OY292279.1, read as the reverse complement.
GTAAGGTTGAACAGGTCAACTTCAGTAATTTCCCCGTTTGTTGCCAACACCTCAGCGCTATCTACTGTTTTTTACTAAGAACTAGTGAAAGGGATAAACTTATTTTATTAACATTAAACTTATGGAGAGTAAAAGAGTAAAAGTTCGGTCTTCCATACAAATCAGTACACTTAGTCAGGAAATTTATGAAATATATCTCCAGTTGTTAAGGAAAAAATAAATCTGTTTTTCAACGAGTGGCGGCGCCACATATTCTAGATAAAATCGCAATGCGCAAACTTATCATTTAAATTTCTAAAAGTTTCAATAGTAAAATTAATACTAATAATTAATTCATAGTCAATTTAATTCAAATATAGAGTTATCTTCTGGGCTTAGAAGGTAATATGGTATGACTTTTATATGGTATGGTATGGTATGGTTTTTTAAGATCCGTTGAAAGTTTTATTTTCTAAATTCACTACGCTTCATCGCTTATCGCAACTTCATCAGGCGTCTTAGAGTTTTTTTGTGATCCAAAACACCTGATGAAGTTGCGATAAGCAACGAAAAATATCCAATTTGGAAAATAAAACATCTAACGGATCTTAAAACTCTGAGTTTTCTTCTTTAACTTAATTCAGACCTTATTAATTCATACCATATTATCTTCTGCGCATAAAAGATAACTATATATTTGAGTTTCCCAGCAAAATTTAAATTTGTAATCTTTGCGTAATTAAAATTTGTGTACCTATTTTTGCCTACTGTATATATGGCACCCTCGCATAGTCGAATAAAGTTCTAATTTTTTCCATGAAACCAGAGACGAAAAAATTATTTCCTGACTTCTGAAGTGCACATATTTGTATTAGAAACCATGAGTAAAAGTCAGCTAGTTAAGAAAATAAAATTTTAAAGGAGAAATAACGTTTTTAAAAAAAATCATCTTAAAATATTTCCTATAATTTTAGAATATCAGTTTAAATGATTGAAATTTACGTAGTAAATGGTAAAATCTAGTGGTTCAATATTTTCCTGGAAGGATTTTTAAGTTATTTGAAAATACTTCTATTTCATCAATCCGTTACCGTTTCTTAGGTCATAATCACATATTATATTAATGAGAATAATTAATATTTTTTTTTGCTCTAATATTTCTATACTTAGAGATCAATACCGCATTTTTTTGATTTGAATATTAATTGTTTAAGGGCAGTTTTTTTTTTTCGTTTTTTCGCACATTTCTTTGATCTACCCAAACATACATTCTTTACGGTTGCCAATATCGATTTGCCAAAACCAGAAAACTCGGACTGAATTGATGTCATGCAGAGTTCAATCCTGGCTGGTTTTCGGATGCCGAAAATGGGCGAAAGTCTTTATGAAAAGTGTTGTACATCGTAACCGAGGCTATGTAGTTATTGGGCATGACCTAGAATTTAACAAAAAAATAAGTTGAGGTTTTATATTTTCCTGATGAAAATTATGCAACCTCGAAGATGATGTCTTGGTAACCGTAGCAGAACGTAGAGCCGAAGGGGTTTGTTGTATTGGTCGAGCTAGCTCGATTGAGTACAACAGGGCGCTCCGATGGTTTCAATTGCTCGCATATGGCGTCCCATTTCGTGTAAGCTGATATGTTTACGTGCGGTCCGACCGGACTTATGTCGACTAATTTTGGCGAAGTTGAATTAGGCGGCGGAGCCGCACTGGCAGTTTTTTGAGTTGATAAATTCAAGTTGAACTCACAGCGGTGATACATATTGAAATTATAGTGTCCCGGATAATTGGTGTGCAAAACAAACTTTTTCACGCGTTGCGTTTTTGCGTCAAATAAAATATCGAGACCCAATGTAAAATAATTGAAAAAATAGTCACTTCGACGATTGGCCACCAGTCGATTGGCATCGGGACTGTGAATTTTCATTTTGTCCTCCGATTTATAAAAGACTTTCGACGGTGCACCAAGTGCACTACATACTGCTTGGCATGATAGTCCGAATTTAATGTTTCTCGTAAACTGCACTCGAGCACTTTCCAAACCACGCGAAGATCCTAAAAAAAGAAACAAATCTACCACTTCTTCAAACCACAACTGAACAATTTACCTTCGGTGAATAAGTGAAGTTTAAGTCCTTTAGTTTGATCTTTTTCCCGACAAACATCCGCCCGTTCTAAATACAAGTGATTATAAAAGCACGACAATGGCATCTCCGGGGGTAAGCACTCGGTGATTTGACTCCCCGTATAAATGGCAGTGCGAGACACTAGTGGAGAGGCTCCGTTTGGAAAGTGCAACGAACCCAACCCATGTGCGTATGATGGCTAAAATCAAAAAAAATATCCCTTAATTACATTCCCGGAAACATTTTTCAAAACGTAATTATTTACTTGAAACTTGCTATCGATTGGAAAATAGAAGGACAACCCTCGAAAGTTTAAGACAAAAAGTTGCTTTTCCGAGTCATATACACCTGGGTGAGTCGCCCCAAACGAATGTTCTATTTGCTCGATTGAGGGTAAAATTTCAGGTGAATTAAACAGAAGACCACTAAAAAAAAGAAAAAAATTAGTTAAGTATTCATCTGTTACTTCTATATCGCTAATCGAATATAAAAAGATAACAATCATAATTATATTATAGAAATACGTAAAGAGCATTCCAGGAACAAATTTAAGACGCTATTGCGCACGATATGCGTCTGTCCAGACTTATTTCATGCATGCCTAGCCTTTTATAAAGTATATCTTATTTTACAAGAAAAACATTAGTGTCCTTCTACCTAACAAAGGAAAAAATCACTACAATTGCTCTCAATACTTCCTCCTCAAATATTTATAAAATATTTATTTATTTATATATTTATTTATAATAGTTGTAATTTTCTTAAAAAGTTTGAATGCTTACAGAGAGACAATATCGCCCCCTTTGGGACTAGATAGAAATCGTACCCGTAGGTCTTTATACTTGGATATTTATAAAACTTCTAATGAAGGACCTGTAGAACTTATAACTGCCAAAGGCAGAGGTGGATTAAATATTGAGAATGTCCTAGATAAGCACTTCATCGTCGCCGCCCTAGCGGCTATATATTATAAATTATAACTAGTACTGCTATCTGGTAGTAAACATTGATGACTGTAGATGGCATTACTATATGTATAAATATAGATAAAGATTACTCCAAATTGGAGTTAGCATTTTTTCCCTAACACAAATAATATCAAATATAGACGTATATTTTTTTCCAAGCGGTCGCGTCGCCCCCCTTCATTAAGGTAATATAAAAGAAGATAATTCAATCCAGCGATGCATCATGAGAAATGTGTCAAGATGTGACACCACCTCAAGTGTGTCTAAAATACTAACTAATCGAAACTATCTACTTTTATGTTAACGGTTTAAGTTAGTACTCTAGATACACTTGTGGCGGCGCCTCATCTTGATCACATTCCCCATCATGCATTGCATGATTGGAATACCTGCCTTTATATTACCTTACCTTTTGTAATACACTTCTAGCCAAAAGAAGTGTCTACGTATAGTATAACACAAAAATATTTAGTCGCTATTATTATCAAATAAATTTTATGAAAACAACAAAGAAATCTTTCAGTAAACCTTATAAGTACTAATTGGTTTAAATTTAGTATATAAGTCAAACATACTATATGTGTGATAAATATTACTCCAAGTTGGAGTTAGTATTTTTTTTCCTAGCACAATTAATATTAAGTACAGAGGTACTCGCTTCGTGCCTCTTTATTAAGGGAATAAAAAAGAAGGTATTCCAATCATACAATGCATGATGGAAATTAAAAGATAATAAATAAGAAGATATTCCAACCATGCAATGCATGATGGGAAATATGTCAAGATGTGGCGCCATCAATAGTGTGTCTATAGTACTAGATAACTATATACGTTATATTGGTTAATGCTGCAGACATACTTGTGGCGGCGCCACATCTTGACACCTTTGCCATCATGCATTGCGTTATTGAAATAGTTTCTTTTATATTACTTTACCTTTTGTAACATCGTGCCCTTAGGCATATGTATGCTTAAGTATATGTATACCACAAGTATGCATATGTATCATTAATATACCTTACTTATAATACACCTCTGGTCAAAAGAAGTATCAATGTATACTATGACAAGAAACATTTAGTTACTATTATTATAAAATAAATTATATGAGAAAAACAACGAAATCTTTGAGCAAAACTTATAAGTACTTTGTGGTTCAAATTTAATATATAAGTCAAACATTAGAGGCATTACAAATCGACATTACAATTTAACATAGGCTTATAGCCATCTTTCCCTATCTTATATTTAATATGTAATTTATTTCTCTATAGTTTGTATCTTTTTTAAAATATGCAATCATTTAATTTAAAACTTAAACTTCCAAATCTTGAGTTAGCTCACGAAAATCGAACGAAATTAATCAGTTGCAATACAATTTACATTGGTAGATTAAAATAATCACAATGACGATTGCAGACCTTGAACTAAATCTTACTTTTATTTGTCCAATTTTCATTTTCGATAAACCAAATGAAAACTTAAAATTTAATTTCACAAAGATAATGATTTATAATTATTTTTCAAGTCTTTGTGCTATACATACCAATATTTTAATTTAATTAGCTTCATATTATATATTTCGATTATTTTCAGCCGTTGAACGACCGGATCGAATATTAATCTAATGCCATCTTGAGGCAAATTTATTACTAAATCAACAGCTAAAGGATTCTAAAACAAAAGACAATCGTTGGATAGAAAAACAAAAGACTGGTCAAATTCAAGGCACAGCCTACTTACGATATCACTATATAAAACTTGAACTCCTTTAATAATACCAATTTGAGATTGAATTATGGCGACCGATTGCGAAAAATGCATTCCTGAAACGTGAAGAATTCGAGGAGTGAAAATATATATGTAATTATTTTAGCATTATTTTTCAGACATACCCAAAATAAACTCCCAATTTTCGCACCCCAGCGATCGTTCGGGAATCAGTTCCAAGTCCAGCATCGTTGCCACCCTTTTAAGTCACAGCAATAGAAAGTCGAAAAGGTTGTCCAATTGTAAAATTTTCGCGAAATAATGGTCCGTTTTTTGTCAAAACCCTCTTTTACGCAGTGCTTTGTTTGGGATTTAACTTAGGCAGCCATTTATTATGACAACATTGAACGTCTGGGTGGGATTGCCAATACAATTGCCTCACCCTCTAAATTGTCAAATCAAAACAAGTCCATTCACTACAATAAAAACAAAGAATTTATCAATTTCTCAACATTTTTAAAATCATTTTACAATTTTCAATACCAAATTTAACGATTCAGTGTCTGTTTGACCAAAAACCAGAGATCTTAAACAATGACGAATCGAACAAAGAAGTTTCACTCATAAATAGTTGAGAATCACTCCAACAAACAAACAGCTGACTATGACATTTGTATAAAGCGCCAATTTCAAAATATGTTCTTAAATAAATAATGACATTTTTCTTCTTTTTATATTTATTTAATCATTGTAAACATAAAGAATAAGTTCCTTTGCCTCATTATTGCTATTTGTTTTAGCAATGAATCTTTACTGCAATCAAGGTTGTCAAATAAAAGAATGTTCAATTTAAAAAAAAAAATATCCTTGAGTGTTAATAAATAACGCAAATTTCGTTTTTGTTTTTTTGGAATTTATCTGGAAAAATTATCTAAATATTAATAGTTTTAGTAAAAATTTGATTTCAAAGTAATTTGAATAATTAAAAACAATATAAAAATTCTGTTTTATACATCAATTCCAATTTTATACATCAAGAATCTACTTTTCCTTATTTTCATAGCAATTATATTTATGGAATTATATACTTACTGAAAGACGTACAAGAAAGAGGAAAGAACCATTGGTACCTGTTGTATTAAGACTAATTGTAATTGATTTAATAGAGTACTTTTAAACTATAACTTTTGGCATACAAGCAAAACTTTCAATTCCATCTAATTTTTATTGACTATAATAGCATTGTACCCTTTTACAATTGAATTTTCCTTATTTTTTGAGAATAACTTTCCTTTATGGTAGAAAAAGATAAATTCCCAATTTTGAGAACTCATTAAACTGAGTTTTTAAGCGTACTTAACCGACAAAGTCGAGTAGTTTGAAAACCAAACTCGCGAATTGAAAAAAATGTACTTCAAAGGTACGTAAATCGAAAAAATACAAGTTTAATCCAGTTTTAGACTCTGATTTAATGACATTTTTACAAGTTTAATAATAACAAAATATCGAGGGATAAAGTTTGTTGTTATAGTTACGTATCCATCATCTCCATCCAAAATTTAATTACACCAGAAAAGAGAGACTTATACAGAAGTTCAATTGATATGGATGAAGTTTGGCTACTCTGTTGGTCAATTTCAGAGCTTCGGTTAACCGACCACTAGTTGTCGCTGTACACACTTAGCCTTAGCCAAATGTAATTGTGTACCAAGGGTTATAAAATACACAGGTGGCCTCATGGGCTACGTGACGTATCCAGAAGAAATTCGTACATATCTTCAGACTGTTTCAAATTTCAAAATTCTTCGTATGACGTCATTTTTTTTTCTAACGCGGCAACCGGTGTAATTTATAAACCTTGATTGTGTATAACGACAACTAGTGGTCGGCTAACCGAAGTTCTGAGATTGACCAATAGAGTAGCCCAAATTTCGTCCACATTTTTAACACCGAATTTAACTTCTATACAGGTCTCTCTTCCCTGAATTATACCACTGGATAGTGAAAAGTCCAAAAAATCGGTACACAAAGTTAGGACTATGACAAATCATACAAGGCGGAGGGAGAAGCGCCGCCATTTGGAGGTTACTATTCTGTATTTCTAAATGTTCATGTGACATTACTTTTGATACAGATAAATCTATCGATTGCATATACATTAGTGTAAAGTGTTGCACTGATTATATATGGTGTTAAAATTAAAAAAAATATATATATACTGTCACCCTATGCGCGCCAAATACTCAAATCCGGTATACTATTGAAGGAATTCTCAAATGCCTTCGAGTGATTCCAATAAACTACCATATGACCGAGTGAGGTAGTCCCAAAAAGTAAAAGAATGAATGAAGCCAGTACATCTGCATCCGGAAGGGGGGTGAAATTATGTAAGTATATGAAGAAATCGCTTCTATTTTGAAAATAAAATATTACCTGCTACTCACTTATTCGTAAATATAACTCCCGGCTAAGTCCATGACACAGCCAAACCTCATTTTTTTTTCCATTTACACTAATAAGTCATCAAATTTGAGTTCCTAAACTTGTAAAAATTTTGTCCTCTACCCAATACTTTTCAGCTTTACGATCCTTTTAAAAAAATACAGAAAAAATAGGTGCATGTTAATCGACGCTACGGAGCCCTTCATTGTCCGTGAGCCAACACGCAATTGGTCGATTTTTTATTTTTAATATAATTCAAATGTCTAGAAGTAAATCTTCTCCTTCTTTTAGGAGAAAATCTTTGACATCAAATAAAATATGAAGTAAAAGTTTAAGTAACGTGAGTTATAAGAATATAAAGAATATTACTAGTAGGTCTATAGTATCTATTTTTTATTGTTCTTTACCGCCGTCTTATAACTACCAAGGTCTTAAGCGATTCTAGGGTTAATAAATTCGTAATCGAGTAATATCGAAAATTTGCTCGAATCGAGGATCGAACCCAAAACCTAGTTTTGGAGGGGTCACTTTGACCACTCGGCCATCAATAGACTTTATTTAATTATGGTTAAAAAAAATTCAAAAGACACCAAATAAGTATGGTGTTGCTAATAGCGTAGGATTCGTACCTACTAAAGAACAAACCTCTTTCTTGTTATTCCGTGGAAAGGGGACCAAACCCCGGAAACTTTATCGAAAGTCCACGGACCAAAAATACGTTAAGGTACTAAATATTTATCAAAAAGCATTGTCCCTTCAGACAAGGTGGAAAATTTGGGTTGTTGAGAAAATAAGTGCTGTTTTTCCCCACTGTTAGTGGAAACTACTTCCAAAATATTGACCAACATATTTTTTTTATCCTTAAAAACTGCTTTTGTTTAAATGATTGATTAGGTTTGGATTTTTGTTTAAAATTGACTAACCATAATTTTTATTAAAACAATAAAATATTTCTTTTCAAAATATCAAAAAACCCAGCAAAAGATTTGTAAGTTTTTAAGTAGTAGAAGGGTCGTCCAATTCTGGATGCGTTTTTAAGCGTTTATTTCTATCAACCACTCTGACCTCTTTGTTTTCCCATCACAATCATTAATCATTGCTTCCCATTTCAATGCAATAGTGGAATTTTCTACAACAGTAGTTGAATACTAGGAGTCGTAGAGCTATAATAGTAGAATCCTATCATTGAATATGAGGAATGAATTATTATCATTTATAGAAACTTGCCAGGGATAGACGACAATGGGAAGAATTTAACCAGATGGGAAAGTAAACCTGCTGTCAGGTGAAAAATAGGGAAAAAGTAGAATACTTTAACTAGTTAATAATCTTTTTGACTCATAAAAAAAAACTTTAAAATTAGACCTTGATCTTTATAGATTATATAGTAGTTGTAGGTAAGGTAAATCGATGTTATGTTATATTCGAAAAAAATCTTAATTAATGTATTTTCTAGTTTTCCAAAGCCATCTGTAATTTCATACCATGCATAGCCAACGTGATAAGCTTAAAAGATTTAGTCACAGTTTTTTTTTACAGTATAATTTATAACTTTGTTGTTTTCGATTCTGTTTTGTTTGTTTACTTTTTTTAAATCGCTGGATTTTTTCCGTTTCATGCGTGCATATATGGTGGCCTATCTTAACAAAAATGAGGGTTGTTTGTGGAGGGGGTTTAAGCGAATGCTGTATAAATATTTTGAAATGTGGTTGATTCGAGCCAGTTGTTACTGTTGTTGCAAAGAGGTCATATGTATATATATGACAAAAAGTATATAAATAAATCAACAAGTTGTTCACAATATTATTTAATAGAAGAGAAAAAGCCGTGAAAAGTTTGGCCGAAGTTACAGTTAGTTGAAGGGGAAAGAAAAATTTTTTCTGAGAAAAAATTTTTTCGAGATCGGTTTGTTTGTGTTCCATACTGTCATCCTGGACGTAGTATGGAAATTGTGTTGAAACTATGCCAATTATTTTTACTTGTAAGAGAATTTTTAAAAGAAAGTGCCATTCAATTTTTGGAGAAAATCAAAGGGAAATTCGCGCTCGTCTACTATTATTATAACTATCAGAACTATTCGCATTGTAAGGAGAATTTTCGCAATTTGAGAGCAGCTGCTTTTGGTGTCGCTTTAAATTACACTGACATTTTGTATTTACGAAACAAAATCAGATAGACAACAATTTCGCACCGTCTTTTGTTTTTTTTGAAACAAGTGAACGCGGCACTGTAACGGTTTTCGTTTTTTTTTCGAATTTTCTTTGGGATTTTTTTTTCGGCAAAATGTATTGTCTAATAAGTCAACCGAATTCTGTGATAATTGAAGTACAAGTCGACCCGAAGGCGATAGGCCAGGAGTGCCTAATGAAGGTAATTTTCTTTTTTTTTCTTTTTTAATTAAAGCGTAATATTTGTTGTTATTTTGCATGTTTTGTATAAATAAAACCAAAAGCAAGCGATTAATCTTCTAAGAGTGCGGTTATCGTAGTGAGCTGTGATAAACAGAGCACTCTTTGCAAAATGAAAAAAACCGCTATCTGTACCCAAAACAAATGGGAAAAAAAATTCCAAGACTAACTTTTCCTTGATATTTCCGAAAAAAAAATATTGACCAAATATCAATGCGCTTTTACCACCATTTTGATCAAACGCGAATAACGTGCTTTGAATAAATTAAAACTAAACTATTGTTAGATTTCGGCATAAAAGGTCACAGTAATTGACAAAAAAAATAATACTTTTCTGGTTTTTGCCGTTAATTGTTAAATAAAACACCAAAAAACTACCAAAAAGGTTTGCCATTTTCTTAGAACCATCAAAGCCCCCCTTTCTGGGGAAATAAATTTCAATATCCGCACCCTAAGATTCATTATATAAGTTTCGTAAAAAGAAAAAAAAATATAATCACAACCTTGGTTAAGTCTTCCTTCTGTATTTTTTCGTAGTATTCGCCACCCTTCTGAAAAGGGGTCAGTATTCACTGTAGGGTGATACCATCCCCCTTAGAAATCATTGATCTAAAGTTTAAACAGCTGAACTTTCCCATATGGCACATCAGTTATCGAAATTTGGCGTACTTACAGTCGCAAAATCAAGTTGAAGCTCTAAATAATTAAAATTTCCTCATTTGGAAAATTCCCAACCTTTATTGAACTCCCATTCTTTTACTTCAAAGAAAAATTACTTCAAAATTCTTTTTAAACATCCTTCTTATCGTACCTTTCTAGGTAGTATCTGTAACCAGGTTCCAGCTTATACTAAAGGGGCGATACCGCTTCTTTTGGTATCGATTTTGTGAAGACTATTGTATAACTACGAGAATTGACCGAAATTAGTTTTTTCGGCCAAAATTCGGGACCCGAGGTCAACTACTTTTTCTGTATGGAAAATAGTAGTACCGAAATTTAAAACGACACCAACGCTCGTAGTGAGAGTTTCGGTACTACCATTTTCGATACAGAAAAGGAAATTGACTTCGGGTCCCGAGTTTCGGTCGGACCTTAATAATTATTTTTTATATTAAATACTGACACTTATGAAACACAAATATTAAATATATACCCTCAAAAAGTGAGGGATTTTTAGATCTTCGGAGATCTAAAAAATTATTAAAACTTATTTATATTCTTTTTTTAGGATTTTTTTTACTTTTGGCTAACACAAAAAATTGACAGTTAAATTGTGCTATAAAGAATTATATTGGTACCTGAAGAAGTCGGAAAACCGATGAAACTTGTAGTACAAAAAATAATAAAAAAATCCTTGAAACTTGAGAATATAAATAATTTTCAACTAATTATGGAAAAGAACTATTCAAAATTTTATCCCTATTTTAATATAATTGGTAATTGATAACTATACCGGGTATCTATTGATGAAAGAAATGTCAACCCTCATTCTCCTTGGACATATTTGGATCAAAATTAAAACCGGCTGCAATTAGCTACGGTTTAAAAATATTATCATCAATCAATTTAGAAATTGTTTTCTTCACGTGCAATTTGTTATCGATTCGACCGCACGACAAAAATAGCGCAGAAATTATTTGCACAAATTATCATTTCAAATGTTCATATTATCTAAATATTTGCACAAACTATGCCAAGTGTGATATTTTTCATATTTTCAAGTTATTTTCAACTAATATTTTTGTACTTGATTTGATTAAAAATATAATCAACTTAAGTATGCTTAAGAAAATTATTAGGTAAATATGACGTTTAAGGCTACGATTAGTCAAAGACATTGTTTGCCAAAAAAGTTGCGAAATGCTTAACAATGCTGCATGGGGCTATCACGTGCCTTGTGCTTTTTTGTTTTTTTAGACAACAAAGCAACTTCATTTGTTTCGATTCGTTTTTTTTTAATCATTGTTGTGAAAAACAAATGAAAGTTGAGTAGGACATTTTAACCTAATTTTGAACGTTTTTGGACTTATCTCGTATTAAAAAATATAAAAATAATTGATGTGATTATTTTTATGGTCATTGATAAGGAGCTAATCAGACCGATGTGCTGTAAATTAGAATCGACCGAAGCAATTTGTCATTTTTTTTTATTATAAAAGTCAATGTTAAGGTTCATAAGAGTTATTATGAATATAATTCAAGATAAAATTATTGAACTTATGTAATAATTACTTTAATTATGTATAATATATATCCTGTATCAGGTTTTTACTACATTACTTATTACATAGTATTTAATTAAAATAATAACAATAATAAAAGAGAAAATTTATATCAAATTTTATTCCGAAAAAGATATATATTTACTATAATTAGATACTAAAGGTATTTAATCATTTGAAATATTGTAAAGTACCTAAGTACTTAACTTAAGAGACTTTGACTTCTAATTACGATGATCGATTTGTAATAGAAAATTAATTCCAAAGTTCAATGGTCATTATTGATATTTTATAGTATTTTTACTTTCAAATAATCAAACATTTGATAATAATCCGTTTTGGTAGAAAGATTTCTATTAAAAGTTTGCAATTTCAACTTTAAAAAAATGTAATCAATTATGTTAGGTAACCCAAAAAAAAAAAACTATTTTAAATATCGAAAGTTAATAACATTAATTGAATTGCAAAAATTGAAAAAGAAATCAAAAGACCTCTTATGGCAAGTGACTTCGATAGTTTAAGTCCCAAAATTTGATGTTTAAGGGTTTAACTATCTACCATAATCCGTGACATAGGAGTAAATAATTTGACTTTTGGGTCTTTAGTTCTTATTATAATACATTTTTGCTAGAAGATCGCCGTTTTTAGCTAGTATGGCCAGGTATAGAAAATCACCGAAATTTTAGGAACCACAGGTGACGAATTTATCTAGAGGGGTCGAGAAACATCAGGTAGACTCATCACTATATGACGTCATTGTCACTGGCCAATAAACAACGATTTTTCAGTAGTATTCTTGATTACAATGTACAAGATCATTGGCTGTTGTTCTCAAGATTTCGGAAATTATCTATGCCTTTAAGCAGACCGTTTATGGTCTAGGACTAGAATTGCCCATCGAGGTTCTCTGATGCCCACATGTTATTTATTGCACCCATAGTTGAAATATTTGATTTTTTTTCTGTTTCTGTTATTTTGATTATATATATCCCTCTTTGGGATTTTGCTCAATTTGTTCTCAATCTAATGAATCCCAGAAGTTCTTTACAATTATGAAGTTATAATTCACAGTTAACTAAATACAAAGCAATATTTGTTTAGCAAGGATTAGCTGATTTACTTTTATATACTCTAAGTATATAACTTAAGGTTTTTTCTTTTGAGGTAATGTTAATCTCTTATTGTTATTTACCATCGTACTCTAGAGTTAATAAAAATCCGTAAATCGAGAAATATCGAAAGTTTGCTCGATATTAGATTTGAACCCGCACCTACTAGTTTTGCAGCGGCCACCTTAACCACTCGGCCACCAGTAGCCTTTGATTAATCTTTTAATTAATTTAAAAAGTTTTAAACACAAAAAATATTATTGTTTTCAGAGAAAAAGTTGACCCGAAAGATTATTAATCATATTTTAAAACTGGATATCTTTTAAAAATATCATAGGCAAATTGATTCCCCCCCAACCTTTGTTCCACAAAATGGACTCATAACCACTGAGATATAGACTAGAGTAAACTTGATCATCAAAAATTTCGTAGCTATTATTCTTAACCAATCAATTAAATTTAAGTTGACACAAATATTTGAGTTCCCGTAGATCGGGCATGTCAGCGTGGATCAGAACCATTTTGGCTTATTTTATTTTCGAAAATTCAATAAAAATCTATAGCTAATACAAATCGGCTCATGATCCTTTAAGAGACGTCAATATCTGGTAAAGTTGCATTTTCTACATTGCTTTTATTGCAATTCGCGAATAAATTGAGCCAACATGGTTTTGATCCACAGGAATACCCAAATTCTCAATTCAACCATGACAATTTGAGGAAAGAATATATTTTGTTGAAATATACTGTGGAAGGGTACAAAGACTTGATAAATTGATGGGAAAGAATAATTTAACATTGTCTTATGAAGCACATTCACTTTAATTTACATCTCAGTGATTTTAATCTAATTTTCTGTACCTCCCCAACTATTTGGAAATTTGTTGTTGTTTGCCCATTTCTTTTAAACATCTGGGAAAAATTGCCAATCGATCGTTATAAATTTAAATGCCAAAAATTCATAATTTGGCATATAACATTAGGTGGTTGACAGGTACGGTTTGACATTTAAAAACGGAAAATTTGTTCCCATGACAACTGCCAATTTTATTCCTACGATATAGGGAATGTTTGTCTTTTGTTTTCCATTTTCCATATGACTATATGCTTATTCCTGTAGTCTTTTTCTCATCTAAGCAGATCTTTAAATTCAATTCTTTTGGATACTGCAATTTCCTTCCCTGTATGGCATTCAATGTTAACCTGTTTCCTGTCAAAATTCATTCAAATGTTAATCAGTTAATCCTTACTCATAGTCATCTATATATAAACAAAATATTATCCTAATATAAATTCCAAAGCGATCTTAGATACCTCAAAGAAATCCGTTGATGTTTTTGTGAATCATTTTCCGTAGTTCCTACTTCCTGGTTAATTGTTTCCGATAGTCAATTGTTTTTGAAATTTTAATTGAGTAAGCAGTGCTACTTGAGATATTTAGGTACTTTGAGGAACCATTATGTCATTAAAAAACAAGTCGAAAATGTAGCAAAGTCTGGTTTGGATCCAAAAATAAAACTTTTGTTCCGCAACTTGTCTGCGAAAAAATGTCGTCATTTTCATATGTCCACTTGCTCCAAAATCAAAATGGACGATATTGAGATTGGATTTGAACGGAATTGGGAGAAAAAAAATTGGCGTTTTTAATATTTGTTGAATATGTTTGGTGTATTTTGTACGATAATAAGTGGTTATATATGTGTGTGTGATATACACACACATATGTTCGTACTATGAATTTTGTTGGACTTTGGACCGAGTATTTACCTTCAGTCGGATGGACTTTGCACCTTTCAGTTGTTTGCTACCTGGACATTATTTGGACTTTGATCGCTCGTTTCTCTTCGTTTCACTTAGCTCTCTTACTCTTTCTAGCTCATCGTTTAATTCGCCTGCATTTGATAATATCTTCAATTGACTCGAGCAAATTTTTCTTAATAAATTTGCAGTTTTCTCTGCTTTTTTCGCTGAACAAATAAAATGGTGGCGGATGTAACGAATGATTTGATTCGCATTTGTTTTTGCTAAACAAAAATGCAAGAGAACACAAAAAATTTGCATAAATTTTGCATGCAAAGCCTGCTTGGTCAGTTTATGTCTATGTATCAAATTTGCATTTTCCTTTTTCCAAATATTTAAACCTGGAAATCCAAAAATGTTTCCATAAAACTAAACCATCTTTAGTCGCCTTAATTCAAAAAAAAAAACAGAGCATTTGAATACAAAAAATTGCCTGTAAACCATTTTTTTTTTATTAAAAATTCAATTGAAATTAAACTTTCTAATATTAATTAGTTTTCGAGAATTTTACCTTCAAATTTCAAATCTCTAAACACTAACTCTTCAATATACTCAATCATTAATATAAATGATACTTGTAGATACTAATTTATAGATTTTTTTCCAAATTTATTACACTGTTACAACAAATTTCACAATTCGGCGAAAAGTTCACTAGTCTCATTATGATTTGGCTTTTACTTATTGAAATATTAAAATTTAGAGATGAAACAAGTTTTGTCACTAATCCTTTTATATACAGAATGTTTAATACATCGTTTATCAAACAAAAAAATGTAGGAAAAATTAAATTATTCGCTAATAAACGCGTCATGACAATAATTTTTTAATCGCTCGGTGGCATCTGGGAATCTTGTAAGAAAAACACAGTTTTTAAAATTTATTTAAATACATTTTAGGGATGAGATTAAACCTACGAAGCTCTTTCAAAACAAATATTTAAAAAAAAAATTATATAAACCTCGCTTTTATTAGTAAAATGCACTTAAAAGGAAAACGAATAATTTTAGGAACTGAATCTTTGTACCGATTGCCTCATTAATGTTAAGGTGATATTTGTCAATTACTGAGAATCGTAAGGTATCTAGTTGTGCATCAAAATGAGGGGTGTTCCATATTGCCAAATTGTAAACAATATTGTACTTCTTGCTTTGATGCAGAACTAGATAGCTTAGGATTCGCATTAATTGTCTATTATTGTCTTCATATTGATGGTGTAATCGGTACGAAAATTCAGTTCACAAACTTATTTTGTACCTTTCTAGGTAAAAAACAATTTTTATTATTAATTTTGTCAAATCAGAACAATTTGTTGTCATTTGTTTTAACTGTCATTTCGATTGCCATTACATTTAATCACTTCCATAGACCCCTGTGATAAACATCCAGGGTTTTTTCAAAGTTAAATATTTAATTAGAGTTGAAATATTTGGTTGTTATTAAATTTTACGGCGGAATTATGTCTTATCATCGAGAATAAGCAGGTGTGCCAATCAATATATTATCAATATCAATTTTGTAAAATTTAAACTAACTGATTGTTGTCATTTGTTTCAACTGTCATTTCGATTGCCATTAAATCGATTCACTTTCATAGATACCTGGAATGTAAGCAATCATTTTTTTAAAGCTTATGTATTAATTAGAGTTGAAATGCTTGGTATTTATTACATTTTACGGCGAACTCATGCGTTATCATTGAGAATAAGCAAGTGTGCCAAAATTCAGCAGGATAAAAGGCTAGGAAGCAGGTGAAAAATTAGATTATAATTTATGTACTTTACAAACTAACGACAAAGTGACTTAATAAAAACGAAGTAAAAGCAAAAATTTCTTTTACATTATTATTTCAAAACGTTCCATGCTTTTCTGCAAGTGATATCCATATTACAATAGATCTCTTCCTGTCAAAGAATTTGGCTTTACTTCCTTAATAAGTTTTCTTATCAATGACATAGCAGTGTCTATCCGCTTTGCGTTGAGTTCTCCATTATTTCAAATGTGAGCCTCTTAGGTTCTAAAACAAATGTTTAGTGAAACATTTGAAAGTTTTTCATACTTTTGGTATGCTATACGTAATTTTTGAGATCAAACTTGTAAATTGGCCAGAAATGAATTTTTGAAACTAGGAGATAACAGTTTTTCTTCTGTTTTTTTGGCAAACTGTACCAGGTAGCCTGTATAACTAGAATTAAATAAAAAGAATCAAGGATTTTTTTTCCATTTACATAGCACTTCTAAAATTTTTGTCGTAAAAAATATTTTTTTCTTGATACATAAAAAAAAATACAACGTTTGTCACTTTTTATGACACTTTTATCAAATTTTATCAAAATAAATGCGACACACATTAAATGTGAACTTAAAAACCTAATCTACCGTAAGACCTCTAAATAGTCGGCTTAGTACATATAAAAATCCTCAATTTTTTTTTGTCGTTTTCTCGATTGCAGTAGGCTTAGACAGGAATTACAATATTATAAACAAAGCTTACGTGATAAACACAGTACTTAACAATAAAACAACCTTCATTTGTTTTTTTAGTTTCAACTGTTTCTGTATGTATAAACAATTTGATACCATTATTGGCTAAAATGGGCTAAATTTGAAAGTTTTTATTAGTTTGTTAGTATTGAGAAATATTCTCAGTAAAATTTAAATATGTAAAGCTTTTATTTGGCAAAATTTCAGAAAGGTTATCGAACCTTGTTTTTATTATTTCTTTTATTGAATTTCACGTCGGAAAATAAATTGTGGATTAATTTTGCATATTATTTTTTTTTGTTTTAAACAAAAAAATATCCTTCTATTAGGCCTAAAATCGGTAAGGAGAATTGAAGTTTAACACTCTTGGGGTTTTTCAGAATCTGGTTTAAGGTCTTCTATTTTCGTCTCATTCGGATTTAAGAATAAACTTTCCGCATTCTTAAGGAAAAAAAATTAAATCGGTTGAATTCTAATTTAATTTTAATTGAAAAAGAGCAGACAGAAATGTGAGAACTTTAGTCAATAATGGTTGGCTCGAGGCCTATACATTGAATGAAACAAGGTTTTAAAGTATCATAAACTAAAATTCTAATCTCTTATGTTTCTGGTTTTCGTTTTAATCTGGGTCTAATGGTCTAGTTTAAAAAAAAATCAATGAAGTTAATTTAATTCCTGCTAATAATGACAATGGATTAGAGAAGATAATTTGGAGCTATGACCCTAAAGACATCGATTACGTATAGGTGCCTGAAAAATTTTAGGGAGTGGAGGTTTTTACGCAAAGGTATGAGTACTAGAAGTACTTAGAGTACATTCAATATTAGTCTCAAAAAAATAATTTTTTGTACTAAAATTTTTGAAAGAATTTTGGAAAAATTACTAAATTTTTAGTATTGTTTGTTCAGTTGAGATTAAGTGCACCTTTTTGTACTTCCTGGATCCCTTTTTGAGATTCAGTAGCTTAAGAAACCTTTACAGTTGGTGTATTAGGCATTTCTTGTTGATGTCGATTCCAGGATTCGCTATCCCCGGCTCCTTATTTCTCCATTCATTCATAGTGCTGTATTTCGAAAAAGCAGCGTCTTTTTCCAGAAAAAATCGACATATTGGATCACCCACATGTACTTCAATAGTATAGCTTCTTTAGTTCAAAGTGGCCTGTTATTAAACCCGTTACCACTGTGTTTTATTCTATTATAAAATTAAAGTTTTTCTGTAATTAATTTAGGAGTACTTTTCTCTTAAAAATATAATCAATTATAGAGATCAGATTTAAATACTAGTGTAGAACCCATTAGGCTCCATCCTAACGGAAAGTATTACGGATAAAGATCAGCTGCTTTAACTACAACGAAATGCAATTTTAGTGGAGAAGAATGAGTGAACGAAATTTGTTGAGCTTAGTAGTGCAAATACAAAGCAAGTTGTAGTATGCATGGAATGGATGCGGATGGAGTGAGAAAGACTATTTCTTCGCACCAATAAAAACGTTTCACCGATCAGAAATCTTAATATATAAGATATTTAGAGGAGGAACAATAAAAATGTTACGAAATGTAGCATCAAGGATGAAAGAGGTTTAAAATCTTTACAAACCAAATGACTTCATTTATAAATGATTTCTAAATAATCTTATAAAATATACTGAAGAATTAGAATTATAAAAATACTTTCTTTTGTTTTAAATTATCTACATTGCACTGCATATGGAAAAGTGAAATCAATTGATTATTGTCTATGTTACAATGATTTAATGGAATTAGTTCAAGCTTTCGTCACTAATTGGCGTAAATCACTAGCTGACTAAAATATTGGGTATAAACTTGCTGAAAACTTCGCTCGCAAAACAATTCAAAAATTGTAGTACTAGATTAATGCAGATCCATGAAATATGTCAAATTTCCATTCTTCACCACTCAGTTATAGATAAGAAATTTCTTCCCTTATAATGCTTATTGTGGAAGCAACAATGACTGTATATAAATACCAAATTTCATCAAAATCGGTACAGCCGTTTTCGAGGTAAAAGAAGATAAGTGGACAAGAGTTTTAGAACCATCGTGAACCGAATATTTGTTTAGAAATTGGATCAAATGTAAATGTACCTTAGATTACTTTAAGTTTACCAGTATAAAATAAAGTGGAATTTCAAAATTTTCAAGAAGGGGACGCTAATATCTTCCTTACCTAGGTAGGCCCTACGTACTAAGATCCTAGATCTTAGTCCCGACAAATTAATCCATACTAGGGATTTGATATTAAAAATCTACCAGGTTAATCGGTTGTTCGGGTATTCCACCTTAGAGTCTTTTGGTTCAACTGTTGTCCAGTAGGTTTAGTGTAAGATTGTTCGGATAATCATCTGATTTTTTCCAGGTATTTTTCGCTCAAACTGTAAAAATGGCGATATTAAAGAACATCAAGGCGGAAAATATCGTTGTTATTAGAAACTAAAAACTTCAATTTTCTGCATAATAGGAAATCTGTCGAGATATGGTTCTGCCACAAGAGTGTTTGGAGTACTAACTTATGTTACCATAGTTACCTTAGGTAAGTTTCGATTTTAGTACTGCAAACACACTAATGGCGGCGCCACATCTTGGCTTATTTCCCCCTTCATGCATTGCAAAATTCGAATACCTTCTTAAAATCTTAGTTACTGTTTTTAGTTACTATAAAAATCATGCCTGCTCAGATGGCGCTTCATATGCCACACTAGATTTTTTTCGTATTTCTATTTTTCGCCGTATGCACGATATATCCATGTATACATAACGATGCCAAAAATTCAACGACCCATAACTAGATGACCATTGAGTAGATCTCCACCACGATAAAGAAACATTATCCTAAAAATCATTATTAGCTGGACCAAACAGGGTACAGCTCTAATAAAAAGAGGCAGAAGAAGATTTATCAGTCCTTTTGCTGCTCTTCTACTTCTAATTTGATTTAAATTTAAAAAGGAGCCAGAGGAAATGTGATACTTTCATCCTTAAAAACCCTATTATCTTGATCTCTACCAGAAACAAGACTAAAAATGGTCAATTGCCACTAAATGAAAAGAACATTTATTTTGGTCTGCTTTTCAAACAATAAAAAAAAAACCAATAATAAATTTTGGAAACAAAGAAAAATATGGACCTTGAAATATTTGTGATAAAATATTTAATATTCAAGTCGCAATATTTTAGTATTGATATAGCTTAAAGCCGTAATATTGGAAAAAAATATATTGCGTTTTATGTAAGCACCTACTATCTACTAAACATTACGAGGGCCTATTAATAAAATTTATCGTTGCATATGAAGAAAAGAATGCAAGATGTCACTAATAAATAAAATAACAGTAATAACAATATTATGATAATTAAACGAAACTTATTTATTCACTACAATTGACTTAAGAGTCGCAGGTAATCATAAAACTATAAATAGCGCAATATACTATAAAAAAGCAAAAATTTCCACCATATTCTTTTCCTTTGTTCCCATTTAAAAAATTAATAAATTATTCAATCGGTTGTTTCTACTTCGTAATAGTAACAAGAATTTTACGCGTTAAGCAAAAAAAAAATGTTATTTAAATTTTAAATGGAATTAATAAATTTTTCTTTTTTAATTTTTGCATAAATTATAATTTAAATGTTAATGTTGAGTAAAAAAAAGACGATCAAAATAGCCAACAATGAATATTAATCTCTTCATTTAAGTTTACTAATGGTCTTCTGTAGACATTCTTAATGACTTAGTTATAAAAGGAAGGAAAAATCTACACATTACAATTATCCATTTTCTCCAATGATTATTTACGAAGTCTTGATAACTACTGGAGTCTTTAACGACTCTAGGGTTCATACAATTCGTAAACCAAGAAAATTGAACCCCACGAAAAGATCATCACTGGGTACACCAGTAAATCATGAAATTTGGCAAGAAGCAAGGCCTTATAGCACAAATGTGGGAAAAAATCCGAAATTAAACTTTTAAAATTTTTATTATTACCCCAATTTACATTTGATATATTGTCCTTATATGTATAATCTTGAAATAAAAGATTGGCGGGTAATTTTGAATTTTGTATCTGGGCATGTAATGAATTTTACGTTTATATATCTGTACCTTCGATTTCATATGTGGGGCACACTTTTAAGTGGATATTTGAGTCAAAACTCGTTTACTTTGGATATTGAACAGAAAAAAATATTTATAGATTATGGATAATAAATCTTTAAGAAAAATGGGGAATTATCGTAAACAATTTGAAAACATGTTGACTTGATTCAGCTATCGCGATTTTATAAATAGATGTTTTTTATAATCATAAACTATCAATAAAGTATTAAGTTCCTCTTCAACGTGACTGTTATATGTTTATTGATATTTATTTAGGCAACTTATCAAAAAATGATAGAAATCCTTTTTTGTAAATTTTACAATTTTATCCCATATGGATTCCTATAGGAATCCACATAAGAAACTACGTGGGAAAATCACATACGAATCTACATGGGAAACCACATAGGAATTCATTCGAATACACCACATTGAAATCCACATGGATTCCAATGTAGATATTTTTGATAGGGTACTTTTTATCCTAATTCCCAAAAAAATTGTTATCTAGACAAAATTTTCAAACCTGTTTGGATGATATCGTTCCGTATTTATTCTAACGTCTAAATTCTATAGTTTAGAATTCCAAATATCAAAAATTTTCAAATCCATTGCTGGATAACAAAAGTGATTGAAATTTTTCTGAATTGTGAAATTGTTTTCCGATGGATTCCTATGTGGTTTCCCATGTGGATTCGTATGTGATTTTCCATTTGGGTTTCTATATGGTTTCTTATATGATGAATCCACATGGGAAAAAAATTGTACATTGTAAAAAATCATATATTCCACAAAAAAAGATTCCTGTCATGCTTTGATAAATCGCCTTGTTCTCCTACCTTAACTGACAAAAAATTGAATACTGAAAAAAAAAATTGATTTTTTTGGTTTAAAGATTGGAATCGTGCAAGGATTGAAATAGCTTGATTATCTTTTAAGGGAATCCTATACGAAACCACATAAGATTATAAAATTATTTCCACATCGATTTTCACAGTTTTTTTCTCATTAAAATTGTAGAATACCATGTTAATTACATACCAGAAATTAATTGAAGTTATGTTTTTTTCAATATGTCGCTGTATGACTACTAAGGTTTTTAGCGACTCTAGGGTTAATTAAAATCTGTAATCGAGAAATATTGAAAATTTTACGATACAGTATTTGTAGCTAAAGACGTTAGTAGGTATAAAGCAACGGTAAATATTAAATTACAAAAAAATCACCGTTTCTGATATGGTTTCCGAAATAAACCCACATAAATCCATCTTTTTCCATGTGATTCATAATTTACTGTAAAAAGATTTAGGATAGAGCTATTTACTGTAAAAGGATAACCACAAAGTTTAGTAGATCTATCTTCTAAAGTAATGAGTCGGTAGAATATCGGGAAACAAGTTAAAATTTACCTGTAAGATTTGAAGATATTGGGATAAATAAAAATAAACAAAATTCAAATAGAAAATAAAATAAATACTTTTAAAGCGATCGAGAGTTAAACAGCTGTTTTAGTATTTAAAAGTTTGCTAAAGAAAAGAAGTTAAGAATCTTTCCCATGTGGTTTCCTAAATAAATCCACATAACTCCATTCTTTTCCTTGTGATTTCCGAATAAACCCACATAAATCCATATTTTCCCTTGTGTTTCATGAATCCCAAAAAAAAATATTATCAAATTTCTTTTAGCTAGTAACTGTAAAAGTATAGTCACTTAATTGAGTAGATCTATCTTAAATAATGAGCTATTTGGAAGATATTAAAGCGTTGTCCTTTAACTTCATATTTGTACAAAATTTCAGGTCGGTGGAATATCGGGAAACAAGTTAAAATACACCTGTAAGATTTGATGATATTGGGACATTTAAACTAAACAAAATTCAAATGGAAAAGAAAATAAATACTTTTAAAGCGATTGAGAGTTAAACAGCTGTTTTAGTAAAAATTTGTTAAAGAAAAGAAGTTAAAAGGAGAAAGTTTCTTGTTATTGTTATTTTTTTAATGACTTGATAAATTTAGTGGTAATTTCGAGGACTTTAGTGTTAATAAGGCAAGTGGCTATACGATAGAGTGAGAGAGTGTGTGTGTAAGTGACAGCGTTAGTGGTATTAGTGAGTAAGAGGTTCGGTCCAAAGTCCAAAGTACACGGTGTCCTCCTCAACGATAATAACAATAATGAAAATAAACACTCATATACATAATACATACATATATGTGATATAGGCTTAGTAAAAATACCGAGCACTTACGACAAGGAAGAAGCGAGGGCGTTGATGAATGGGGAAAGAAGACCGACATATTGTACATAACATATGGTGGCCACACGAAGGCAATTATAGCATTAGCATTTCCAATGTGTTTTATGTATTAAGTGTACGCCATAATGGCTCTCGGACTCAACTTAATATCCGCTAGTTCGTCCAAAGTCCAATTCTCGTTTCGACGATGATGCATTTATTTATAGATACCCATTCGTTGCACGAATGATCGTTGAGTTTCGTAATTTTTTTCTACTAAACGGTGACCGAGAAACTCTCAAATCAGAGGAGAAAAAATTTGCACGTGCTAATTTTAAAATTCCAGAAATCCAAATTGAATTTCCCAAAAAAAAAGAAGATCTAGGTAGCCTTGATATGGCTACTTAACTTAGGTATACAATAGAAGGATCAAGGTAGCACTGACTAAACTATCCTAGGCACTATTCTAGTCTCAAAAAGCAAAATTGATTTTTTCTTAAAATCCTGGAATTAAAATTGATTTCCCCTAAAAAAAGATCTAGGTAGCCTTGATATGGATACTTAACTTATAATAGAAGGATCAAGGTAGTACTGATTAAACTAAGGTACTATTCTAGTCTCAAAAAGCAAAAATGATTTCTTTTTGAGCTCCCATCAATTTACAAAAATAGGAAATCCTAAAAAAGGAACACAAAGGATCCACTTGCCAGGAATTATAATTTTTCTTTATATTAGGGGGTGGGGGATAAATAATCATTTGCCTTAGGTCAGTGCTTCTGAAACGTTCCATACTGACGACCCAATTTTCAATTTTTCATCGTCTCCCCCTCTTGATGTATGATAAAAAATATGTAAATGAATTATTGATGTATTATGATAATTTCTGTAGTCAATGTTTTGAAAACAAAATATGGATCACAAATAAATAGAAAAATAACGTAGAGGGTCAATTTATTATTGGTTTTTCTTTGTTTTTTTTGAAAAAAAATTCTTTAATTTTTTCGCGCCTTCCATTTAGAGTTGGTGCGCCCCCTTAAAGGTAACTTTTGCGAGTATTACAATGAACTGTAAATGTACAGAAATTTCCTTGAAAACGATTCATAGTGGCCCTTGGGCCACTTGAAAATATAAAAAAATATGCTAGCTTCTAACTCCGAAAATAAACAATGGTTAAGGATGTTATGGAGATACAGGAAACTCCCGAATATCCGGGCTAATGTTGGGGAGAGGCGACACGGATTATCGAAAAATACGGATAATTCGAACTATAATAATTTATTCCTAAAATTCATAAAATATTTCAATCTCATTTATGTAATATAATTTACTAAAGTAACGTATAAACATAAATTTGAACAAAAATTCAAACAAAAGTATTTTAGACGTATTGCTCAAATATGCATTTCGATTGCCAAGCAATCTTCCTCAGTGGTGATCAAGTAGTTTTGGATCACTGCGTGATTGCAGACAAGATTTCGTGGCAATCGAAATACGTATCTGGGCTAAACATCAAAAATACATTTGTTCACCCTCCCAAAACTGAATTGTTTTAATATGCTAATGGTCTTAACTATTAAGAAAATGTATGATTCCTCCCCAAATATTTAAAGTCATGCACGGATAACCCATAAACTAGATTATCCCCACCCGGATAATTGAGAGTTTACTATATGTCAAAATGCTACCTGATAACTAAAAATTTAGTAGAATAATCCTTATTTAATGCTAAAGCACCTGTGAAAATTTTAAAATAATTCAATAAGTCGTTAAAAAGTTATTGCAATTTAAAAATACTATAATTTTACACGTAATCTTATGGACATTCAATAATCGAATAGACTAAATTTATTTTTATTAGCCAAAAATGCTACCAGGCATCTGTTTACCAGTGTACCAGGTATCTCCATAACATCTTTAAATTGTTATAAATGCATTTTTGATTGAGAAACTAGAAAAGTGACTAATTATCTTAATTGGCATCCTGTTTATGGATATTCGGGATACGAATACCATAAAATGGCAACAGGAAATTTTAATTTTGAGTTATAAAAAAAATAATAACTTCCTCCACTGTTTTATTTCAAAATTTACCATGAAAATTGAATTCTAATATAAACGTTATTAATAATAGCAGTTTCGAAGGCTACTTTAATAATTTCTTTTCCTGAAATTTAATTTGTAATTGAGAAATTAATTAATTGATGCCTTTTTAATTGTTGAATACGTTTATGGCGTAGTTGTGATAATTAGGTTAAAACTGTTAAAAGTTTTAATCATTCTGTGGGGATTACAATGTTGCAAAAAAAAAATAAGTGTTGAGTAAAACTCGCATTGTGTGTAAATGGGCGATAAAGAGAAAAGTCCAAAGTCCACGATCGCCGGGGAATGACTCGTTTAATGCGGTGGCCGATTCGATGGGACGGTGGGGCGGTAATCGGGGGGCCGCGATGCACGTACTTTGGACTTTGGACTGACCTGCCGTGTCCACATTGACGGAGAATGACTGTGTTTAGATCGAGGTGATTTAATACGTGACCATATCAAACGTAACGATCGACAATAGTTTTGTTCGATACAATTGATTTCGGGGGCCCAATTTAATGGGCACCGTGCGGACTCAGGCCTCGACAATCTGGCCTCATTGCGCCAATAATTGCGAACGCAAATTAACAAAAATCGGCTCCAATTTAAACAAAAAAAAGGATTACCTATTGTATTGGAAGCATGAGTAATTGATTTTTTTTTTGTTTTGCAAAAAAAATAAATAATAATGAAAAGACAATACGAGGCCTTTTGGCCTTATTTTTTCCTTGGTTGTTTCAATCCGCGTTAAAAAGTCCTCAAGCAAAGTTCAAAACAAGAACTATACTAATGAAATAGGCACCGTAATGATTATGTGACTATGTTATAACATTGTAATCAATTCAGAAGTTCGATTTATCCATTTTTTTATAAATACGGTAAATAACTTATAGGCAACATTTGGAACTAAACCGAAAAACATCCATAATAATTTGCATGGTAACTAGGGTGACTAATTTTATCACAAAATCCAAAATTTCTTACCATTGAAATTTGTCGTTTTAATTTTGAAATTTAATAACTTGATCAATAAAATTTATAATTATAGTTTAAATAAGTTCTATAATTTAGGGAATTGCCGACATAGTTGTAACAAATTTTGGCTAAAATATGTAAAAATGTCTTAGAAGTCGGAAAAAGTTTTGATATCTGAACATTGATGCGGAATATTAATAAAAAATTTTGTATTGTTTTTTTATCATCGTTTTATAACTACTAATGTATTTAACGAATCTAGGGTTAATAAAATCCGTTATCGAGAAATATTGAAAATTTGCTCGATATGAGGATCGAACCCAACACGTACCAGTTTTGGAGCGGTCACCTTAACCACTCGGCCACCAGTAGGCTTTGATACACTTTTGAGGTATTTATTTAATATTTGGGTTTTATAAGTGTTAAAACTTAATATCGAAACATGTAGTTATACAATAGTCTTCAGAAAATTGATCCCAAAGTGATTGGTATCACCTCTTTAGTATATGCTAGAACCTGGTGGCAACGTCTACACGGAAAAATGCGATAAGAAGAATACTTACAAAGGATTTTGATACAATTTTCCTGCTTCATTGCCTTTTGTATTTTTATTAAAAGAATTATGGGTCAATAAGGGTTGAAACTCTTTTTAAAACAGAAGTTTTAATTATTTAGAGTTTAAGCTTGGTTTTGCTACTATAAGTATGCCAATTTTCGATAACTGATGTATGATAACTGATATGTCTTGTACCATAAACTTTCGTCCTTTTTCATGTGGTTTCCTACAGAAATTCACAAGAATCCCTCTTTTTCCATGTGGTTTCCTACAAAGACCTACGTAAATCCATATGGGTTTATATGAATTTTATTGATAGGCTCTCCTTTCTCAGTTGGTTTTTCTTAGAAGCTAAATAACAATACAGTGTTTTTAAGAGCCGCATGCGGCTTATGAACTGCAAGTTTACATGTGCCACTTATGGCCGGCCCTTTAGCTATTTAATTTTATTGGTTACCTATTTTTATTTTAAAACACATTTAGTAACGATTAAAAATATGGAAAATTTGCAACAATAGTTTTAATGAGTCAGGAATAGAATTATCGAATTTTTTGTCGACAAAAATGATTTACATAGTAAACAACAGAAATAATGTATGCTGGAGAAAAAGGATATGGTCGCTAGCCACCTAATTCTCATGATTTATTATTGTAGGTTGGTTACATCTTAAAATGAGTCGGATGAGCTGGAAACTTTTCCTCACCATAGGCTAATTTCCATATGTTTAGTGGTGAGGAAAATTAAAGTCAGGGAATTTCATTGGGGTAGGAAATTTAGGAAACTTGAAAGGAATTTCTTCTTAATTTAGTATTTAGATTGGGAAAATATTTAGGATTTTTAGTATTTATATAGAGGCTGCTTTCTTTTTTTTTTGTACCTCTTCAACCCTGAAAATCAACGATCAGCACATCATGATCAGGGATTAAGATTGCTCATAAAAAATATCGATATAAAACATCGATGTTTTTAATATTGAACTGAGACTAAAAGGTATTATTCGTTACTCTTCAATGGTTTTGGGGACAAAACACAAAGGCTATTAAACTATAAATGCAAAGAAATATGCACTATGTACAGAGATTTCCCCAGTAAATCATTTTGGTTTTACCCAACAATATTTCATTATTTTTCCTTCAATAACTACTGTAATAATGCCGTAAGTCTCTATTTAGGTACCTGGTTCTTTTTCCTAAAACTAAAATAGAAAATTCTTCCAAAATACTACACAATATATAAAGCTTAGGTACTAGTAGCCGAGTGGTCAAGGTGGCCGCTCCAAAACTAGTAGTTGCTGGATTCGAATCTCCCGAAGAGCTTTTCAATATTTTTAGATTTTTTTATTTCTATAAGTCTTAAAGTTACTGAAGACTTTCGCAGTTATAAAGGGGTAGCAAATAAACATTAAAAATACTAAGACATTATTATAGGAATAATTTTTTTGCTAATATTTCATCCTAGTAAATTTAGTTGTGGATTATATATTAACGATTTAAATTTGAAGTAGTTAAAAGAAAAAAGTAAAAATTACACCAATTACTTTAAATATTTAGTGTTTTTTCTGTTGAAATTGAAAATTATAATTTTAAATATATAAAAATGAAGTCATTGAAGCAATAAATGCAATAAAATAGTTATAATTGGCCTCTTATCGATTGAAAATGAATCTATTTGGAAAACAAGTTTTCTAAACTATTAATATTCAAATTAATTATGTACGATATACATGTTTGGTGCATCTAATATATACTTATTATAATAATGCAACATAATTATTGACGTGAACAATAGATAAAATGAAATTTTTAAATACAATGCATTTTTAAATCTATATTTATATTCCAGAATATTGAAAAATAACACAATTTTTCCAAAAACTCAATTAAAATTATTATCATTTCCTTGGCTTCTTCGATTAATTGTACAATGTTATATGATTAATCGATATAATTGCATTCATTGATTGGAAAAGTGAAGGAAAAAGACGAGCAGTTGCGAAAATGTTGCATGTGTTGAAACATTTGTCACATCCACGTGCTTTTCAACTCTCAATTGCATTAATTTATGATAATTAATTGTGAGTTTTTCATTGTAAATCTTTCCAAAGTCAGCTTCCTCGTGGAAATGAGGAGAATGGATGATTATTGGAAATATTTTTTTTCGATTTGAATTAATTGATTTCGTTTATCTTAACATATTTGCAATTAATTTGCCGTTTTTGTTACAAACACGTGCCCCAAGTTTATCATACTTTTCGCCTTTAAAAGTTTACATTTTTTATCCTTGGTTTTCAGACAATAAAAAAATTTTAAAAATGAAAACAACATTTAAGTGATAAGAGAATATTAAAATAGCTGAATTAAAAACTTAATGTAAAAATTAAGGCCACATAACATGCTAATTTTTGGATTTCTATATGGTGGTAATTTTCCATATCGGTTTCCCATTTGAATTCCTATGAGACTTCCCATGTAATTTCCTATGTGGTTACCCATGTGGATTCCTATAGGAATTCACATGGAATATCAAATGATTTACACACTATTTTCTCATAAAATAGTAAGGGACAGTACTGTTAATTACTTACTATAAATTAATTTTATTTATTTTCACATATTTTGTTACGGATTGTAAAATTTAGTTTACCTTCCAGTGTAAATTAAAAGTTTTAAAGGTTCAAAGGACATTGTCGTTTTCCATATCCGTTAAAGATTTCTTGCCTTTGATAAAAATCAAAAGTATATTGAAAACAAAGAAAATTAACACAATTACGGTTTCCAATGCAAACTTTCCCTTTGAAATTGTGCAAATATATGCAATTTTATGGCGTGAATGGGGAAAATGAAACTTTAGTGTATAATATCTTGCAATTTCGAGTGAGCGGGTAATAGAATTATCTAAATTTTAATTTCAAAACGAAGTCCGCTAACTGGAGATATTGTCTCTAGCGACATAAATCCATTCTTTCTTTGTGGTTTCCTACATAAACCCACCTAAATATATCCTTTCCTATATGGCTTCTATATAAACTCACATAAATCCAACTTTTCCCATGTAGTTTCCAACATAAATCCATACGGATTTAAGTGGATTTTTTTTTAAATTTTTAAGTTAAGTTGTTAATCTGTTGGACATCAAAATCTGTCTTTTTTTAAGTCAATTTTTAAAAAAATACCTTTGTGGTTTCTTACATAAATCCATCCTTTCCCATGTGGTTTCTCACAGAAATCCATAACGGATCTATGTGGATTTTTTTGGTAGGGAAGGGGTTAAAAAACAAGCAAATTCTTTGAGTTATCAAGCTATCAACACCCTCAAGAGCGAACCCCTAAGTTTCGAAGAAATAAATTTCCTTGATGGAACAAAATTTATAGATTTGGAACCAAAAGTCTAATATTGTATTTGCGCCAGAAGGAAGTTAAGTGGTGAAATGAATTTTTATAGACACGTTGTAGTGATTAAATACACATCAATGAATAATTAAAATCAATTTAATCTCTGACCATTTGATTGTGCAACAATTAATTACAGTAACTGCCATTCAATTTCGAATCAATTGAAGCAAAAAATTGACTTTATATAATATTATAATATATTCCTAACGAATGCAAAATTTTCCTTTCAAAATAAGTTTGATGACCTAATGCAAAAATTGATTATTTTTAAAACGGATTCGTAATCTATACCGATCAGGATTTTTGAGTTTTCGTGAACCATATCGAGATTATTTTCGAAAAAGATAAGAATTAGTAGGTCAAAAGTGGCAAAGTACTTCCTGAAAACATCTCAGTAGTTCTTATCATCAAAAACTTTTTTTAGTGTTAGTCTTAACACAAATTACGATAAGGGTTGATTTGGATCATTAATAGTATGCATTTTTTGTGATTAAGTGATGTGTGAATTTATTACTTTGCAAATTTCACTTGTTTTTTTTTTTAATTTGAAGTGTAAAAAGTCAAGTTCTTATGATAACAACTTAATTAATGTGAGCCATATTTAAATTAGAATTTCAATATTTTATCTAATTATACTTTATATAGTTACTTCCTAAAAAATTTCAAATCTAGCACCAAAAAACAAATAACTATTCGTTTGGTTCTCAGTAGTTCCAAGCGGTTCCAAAGATAAACTGCTTTATCGATAATTATTTTGGTGGCAACTTTAAATTTTTGAAATGAGAAACTTTCAAAATTTTATTATTCATATAGCTATTCAAGGCTTTTCCTTAAACCAATAATTTCCAACAAATACCTTTCATTTTTTTTTCGAAATGCACGAATATGTTTAATAAAAGAGCAATAAGATAAATTTAATTATGTTAAGGTTTTTCCATTATGTGGAAAATCCTTGATATGTCATCCACAAACCGGTATTTCACAAGTTATTGAAGATAAAACCGTTGAATAAATGAAATTATTAATCTCATTTCAGGTGTGTAAAAGTCTTGGAATCAGCACCGAAACCGACTATTTCGGATTAAAGTACATTGGACACAAAGGCGAGGAACTATGGCTAAATTTACGCAATCCAATCGACCGCCAAGTCGGCAATATTTCACCGCTGCGTTTTGCGCTTCGCGTTAAATTTTGGGTACCACCAAACCTTCTTCTACAAGAAACAACAAGGTATAATTTTCATAAAATTTAAATAAATAAATCAATGTTTTATCTCTATTTTTCTTTTCTCTAGACACCAGTTCTTTTTGTCGGCGAGGAAAGATCTATTGGAGCAAAAATTAAAACCTAATGATTGGGAAGTTGCGGCTCATATCATTGCATTGTTGGCCCAAGCCGAAACCGGAGACTATGAGGCACATTGTCAGCCACATGCTCTCTATTCGCAATGTTGCGTTATTGCACCAGAAAATTGCAACCCGAAACCATCGGATTTGCTTCAGAAAGTCGTAACACAGCACAAAGCTTTAGCTGTAAGTATTTATCTTCCTTAAAATAAACTATTGAGTTTTAAGTCTTCATTACGAGCTATTAACATAAATTATTTAATCAGTAATTTATTTAATACCACTTTTTTTGTATAAAAATTACTTAAAAATGGAAATTTGCAATGAAGTTTAGCTATAAAAAAGAATACTTAATTTTGAAGTAATATAAATAATCATAAAACGAAGATATCTTTTAGACGAACCAATATTAGAACATACAACTTCTAAAGTTACGATACTTAATCAATAAGCCATTTGTTGCGTACTTTGAACATATATTTAGTTACGTATATAGTTATTTATTAACTATAGAATTAGAGGCTCTCGAATCTAATGAGTACTTCGGAACAAATTAGTATTTAAGTTGCATAATTAACTATTACATAGTTAAATTCAATTACATTATATTAATTATATTATATTACATAGTTATTTTCAACTAAAAGCATTTAGTAAGTCTATCGGTATATGGAGCTAGACGAAAGAACGTAACTAAACTACTTATGGAATTTAACCTACCTGGACTCTATTGATCAATAAACTACTATTAAAACTCAGATAATGATAACTTTATTCAAATAAAACTACAATAGCTACTTACTCCCTGAACATAACCAATTTGATTTTATTTTCCGTAAATTATTCGAATAAAATTAATTTTAATAAAAAGTCCTTATCGAAAATCCGAACATATAACATATAAATATCATTTTTTGTTTATACACATACTAGAGCAGTGGTTCTTAACTTGGGTTCGAACGAACCTCAGAGGTTCGGTGAGTCAGTCTCGCGGGTTCGGTGGAGGTCAAGATATAACCACAACTCATATTATCTATGTACAGTAATCTCTCGTTTTACGGATAGGATGCGAATAAGTTCCTCATAAATCGAAAATTTGTTAAACTAAACCGCTATTACTATGAGATCCTATTGGAAAATGATGGATGCGTTTCAGATAATAAAAATATCCGTAAAAGAACCCAATTTTACTATAGATACCCACTAAATATAGAGCGTAAATAAATCAACACTGCATTTTACCGCAGAACATCAAATACTAATTTGTAAGAATGCTTAATAACTATTTTGGGATTCCCCGTATAACAATGCCAAGCATCAACTGGATTAAAAATCTTTTTTATTATTTTATTTTTGGGATTCCTCACAAAAAATATAAGCAAAACAGAAAAAAATTTACATATATTGTCCGTAATTAATAATGTTTCATCCGTATACCGAAATTTTGATACTTAATTAATCATATCCGTAATATCGAATTTCCGTTAAGTTAGCGTCCGTAGCGGAGGATTACTGTATAAATATAAACCTAAGAAGGATTCGGTAAAGGAGTATATGAAACTGGTGGAAATCAGTACCTTCAACAAGGTTAAGGACCACTGTTCTAGAGATTCTCAACCCTATCGAATTGGAAATGTCTCAAATCAAGTATTGTATATTCGATTAACGTATAAAGAAAAAAATTACCTACACTCAGGTACATACCTACAAAACTAACTTTATTTTCCAAGTTTAATTTAGTATTATTTAGTACATTTACGTAGCAATTATTTGGCAATAAAATGGCTCTTAATGAATGAAGCAATTAACGTATTTTCTATGCCTAATTTTAGTTAATTTCTTTTAAGGGTATGAAGCAATCTACCGCTGAATATTGGTTGTTGAAAGAAGTTTCGGCATTGGAAGGATTTGGGGAAGAAGTTTACGTTGGAAAACCCGATGGAGCTTGTAGTTTGGGAGTGGGACCACATGGAATATCCGTATACCAAAAAGACTGCCCTAAACAAAGGTAAATGCACAGGAAGTTAATTGGAAGAAATTCAGTATTAATTTTTGGTATTATTATTGCAGCATTCCATATACGGCAATTCAGAGTGCCTTATCTCAAAAGAGGATGTTTCGATTGGAATATGTTTCACAGGATAATGTGGAAAGTAGTATAGAAATTAAGTTGGAATCTTCACCAGCAGCTAGTGGATTATATCGGGCAATCACCGAAAAACACTCGTTTTATAGTTGTGAAACGGTACGGAGTGCGGTTACTGCACAATTTATTCGCGATCTAAAGGTAATTATATATTTTTTGTTGTTTAGTATATACGCAAGTCGAAATTAGCCATTCGTTTTGTACTGTGCGATTAACACAAAGACTCGACTTACGTATTTCCTTTTTATGCAAATATAAGTTGAACTTATAGAAGCCAAAAAACTTTGGCTCTTCATCACTGATTGAAACAATTATTTATCGGTATTGGTCGTTCTTCGAGTTGCGTATACTCGAAACAAAAGAAAAACAGTTACCTAAAATTGCTTTTCTAAGGCTAATTTTGGTAGTTACACCAATTAAAAGATTTTTGTAATCTAAAGATTTGTTTTTTCTTTTAGGGTACAATTATTTCAATTTTCAATGAGGACTCAACCCTAGGAAAAAAATATGTGTTTGACATTGAACGCACATGTCGCGAAGTTTACGATAACGCACGGCGCGCCCTCTACCAAGCAGAAATGCAAGAAAATGCGGGCTCCAGTTCAAATTCGCAAATTGACAACGAAACTTCGCCATTCAAAAATTGCACCAACTGCGATAATTGCCCAAACGATAAATGTCAAGTAAGTCTGAATTTTCATCAAAAAGTTATACTTTTTATTTATTGTTTATTTTACTTTTTTAGGATACCCGGGATCGATTAACGACATTCATCGATGCATTGACCTGCCATATTTGTATGGACCAACCGATCGACTCGGCGTTTTTGCCATGTGCCCACGCATTCGCATGCGTCACATGCGCAAAGCAGTGCGACCGATGTCCTCTATGTCGCGGGGAAATTCAACAAGTTCAAAAAATCTACCTGCCGATGCACCATGAAGAAGAGTTCCACTATAATAAAAGCCCAGCCAATAACTTAATCGCAATGACCTCAACCGAGGCTGAATTCTAATACAATCGCTTTAAATGTCCTCCGGTGATTATTTAAAGGTGCTCGATTTCTATCTCTTAATTAATTTATTAATCTTACTAACCATTAAACATATATATATTTTTGTTAATTTTAAGAGAATGACTGATTTTTTTTAAACTGCAATTCTGCTTATTTTGTCAGCAAGAAAATATGCTTTTTCGTTTTAATTATTTAATGTTAACGTTTAGTCATTATGAGCAATGCAATTTTATTCTCTAAAACGAAGAAAAGAGGAAGTTTTCTTATTTTTCAATGCAATTTTAAATATTTAAAGTATAACATACAAAACGAGTGACTGTGAAATTAAAAAAGGGAGAGAATATATCCCAATAAGTTTGTATTATGTATATAAGTGATTTTCTTTTGTATATTATTCGACCGAAATCGTTTGTACTATTGAGTTTTATTGATTGTGGAGAGAGCATAAACTCAAAAACGCATCACAAACAAGTATTAGTCTTTAGTGACATAATGTAACGAAAAAAATTAGCAAATTAAATTGTATAACTGCAATAAAAATGATTAATAAAACGATTATATGTCACAAACTGAATTTTTTGAATTTTTAATTACTACCTTTTTATGAAAATAGCCTTACAATTATGCGTCGTATTTATTAAAATGACTTCATTTTGTATTTTATTTTTTATGTTTTTGCGTTCCATTTAAATTTTTTTCCTTACCAATTCAATTCAATTTCATTATTGTATTGTAAATACGTTACCAAACCATACAAATAATTGAACCATTCTTATAACTCATAATTATGAGTCATTTATTTGTTTTCCTTCAAAAAAATACAAAGAATAATAAAAATGTGTTGGGGCAACAAAAAAATTAAGTTCAATTTAAGAAAAAAAGTTAGTATGTATAAAAATTATATCTTATTTTTCAAGGAAATTATTTTATGATACTACTTAATTATAGTAGTGAGATACTATAAAGTAAATACTGCGTAGTTATAAAAAGGGTATAAAAAATAAACCTGAAAATGTTTTTCTTATCAATAGTTATTGGCAAATATGTGTACAGCGTTACATTGGTGTAGTAAAATTGCCTATACAATCAATTTATGTGTTTTATTCACTACCATAGAATCACGGGCTACCGACTCTATAGGACGAACGTAAAGACAGACGGACAGGGATTATGCGATAGTCAAATACAAAATCAATGCAGTTGGAAAGAGATAGAATTTTCACCATAGATACTTAATTTTTTACTATAATACGATTGGCGCACTTGGTTTCATAGAAGAAGAACAGTTTCTATCAGTTCTGAATGCTCGCAACTGTTCGTGACAAAATTATTTTTCAGCTTGTTAGTTTTTGTAGCCACCATAGCAAGTTTGGTTCTTCATTGTGAGATGGTGCTCACGAGCCTAAATGAGTTATTTATCAGAGAAGAGAGTTAAGTGATGTTAGCTCACGAGTACTTTATAAGTCTTACACTACTCATACCCCTTATGCCCCTTATCCAGACAATCAGTATCAATGATATCATATAATGAATTATATCGAGAACAGCTTATTTTTTACTAATAAGTTATCCAATATTTCGATAGTGATAATATACTTTGAAATAAGGTTTTATAGTCTGCAATAACTAAATATTGAAATAATACAATAAATATAGAAATATTTTGATTCAAAGCGCTTAAAACCAAGCGTTTTTTCAAACTATCTAAAATATACTTCTGGAGCTTCTGGATATGTTAACTTTCTCTCATAGTGTTGGTTTTGGTTACAACCGTTACAACATTTATATTGTTTAAACCTAGTTTGTAATTAAATAAATATTGTTTCTTTTGTATGTTTTGTTTTAAACTTGTTAATTAATAAATTAATTACAATAAATAAAAAGTATTTCTTTTCCTTCAAAATAATTAAAATTTTCAGCTAAAGTTATTGAGTTTCTAATTATTAGTGAAAATTCAGACTTTTTAATATGAATACATATTTTTTAAGAAGCATCTTCCTCACTTTTCTGCAATTTAAAAGAGAAACACTTATTCAATATTATTTTTTGAATATTAATAAAATTATAATTTCTATCTCTCTATTACTTTTTACTTTATATTATACTTTATATTACTTAAGGCGAAAATACAATCTGCTAATACTTTTTTCCACAATGGAGACCTCACAAAATATTTCTATACATCAATCAAAAATATTTCTATATATCATCGTTTCTTAAAATTAGCTACATTTATTATATGCGAATTATTTTTTTTCCAAAGTGAATGAATAATAAACGTTTCAATTACATGTGTCAACGAATTTACAAAATCTTTATAACACATATCCTTCAAATTTTACTAATTTCTTAGGGTGGGTTTTGTTATATTTTCATGTTAAGCCACTTATTTATTGTTATTGTTAATTGGTAGATTTTTCTATAAAAAAGAAACATAAATGATGGTATGTACAAAGACCCAGCGTTTAGTGACTATATTATCGATAAATTATTATTGAACGAGTTGACATAATTTTGTTAAACAGAATTTTGTAAATAAATTGATATAATATTTTCCGCAACTATGTCATATTCTATATATATATACATACTAGCTGATCCCCGCAACTTCGTCTGCGTAACGTAGGTGTAGATTATATTTTCTTTTTAGAATTGCTATTTGTAGTGGTATGTGAAAATTTTTATTTTTCTAATTTGTTTTACGAAAAACTTTATCATACTTAAAAACACTATTTTGTCAACTTTAAAAAGACACATTTAATAAACTGTTACTTAAAATAAAATAGTTGTATATAATGATCAATTCATTTTCAAAAAATATTTATAAATATTTAAGAAGAGTATGTTCAATAGCGTATACCGTCGGTAGGCATACCTACCGTGAACCAAATAATCCATAAATCAATCAGTATCTATACATAAATAAAAAATATCGTTAAGTCCAATAATGTCGATCTAAATTATAACTAAAAAAAGTCGAAAGTTATCAAAATTCTCGCGTCAAAATAACAGTAGTTAAGAGTCTAGATTTTTGAATATTAGTTGGAATCTCATCTCACTGTTTCGATTCCCGAATGAACCTTTTTCCAAAAACAATTTTGTAAAAAAAAAGTCTAACGTAAGATTCGAACCCACGTCTCTTTTATTGTGAGCATTAGAATGCCTGAAACATAAGCGAATGCGCTATGAACGTATAATTAATCCCAAAGTATAAATAAAAGAGCTTTTATAGCGGTGGCATTTATATATATTTTTTAAAATGAAAAAACACTAAATGTGACATAACTATAATAGTTAGACATATGCTGTCGCTCTAGTTTTTGTAGATAATAATAAGTTCTGCAAAATCGTAGTACATTATTTTGTTCTATAACCAATAGTTTTCGCAGCGTACGCGATAAAATAATGTTTTTTGGTAATTTTTTTCAGTCCATGGGATACATTATTGGAGTTTTAGTATGGATCCTTATTTTTTTTTTGAAAATTATATATAGCCTATGTTCTCCGGAAATAGTGTAGCCTCCCAACAGTGAAAGAATTTTTCAAATCGGCCAAGTAGTTTCGGAGACTACTCAAAGCAAACAAATAATCAAATCTTTCCTCTTTATAATAATAGATAGATGATTGCAACCTGGAGCAATTATATATTCTGCAGAAAAGCATTATGGAAGCAATTTTTTGTCATATTTTATTATCATCAATAAATATATATATATATATCTTCTATGCTAACTCTTCTTCGGTATTTAGAACAATTTGAAAACCAATTGTTGTTATATGACAAAAAATTGCTTCCATAATGCTTTTCTGCAGAATATATAATTGCTCCAGTTCACAATCATTGGTTCATAAAAATTAGATTTTAAAAAGTTTGATTGTTGGAAAACAAACAAAAATTGAAAACCGCCTCTATGGTATAAGTACGTACTACCTAAACTTTCATACTAATTAAGTGAAATGACGTTATTTAAAATGCTGTAGTTAAAATTATATAACAAAAACAGAAACTTATTATTAATTAATTATTTATTTATTAATTACACTTAGTAAATTCAAAATTTCGATTGTTGATTAACTCTTCATTTTCTCAAAGAAACTTAATCACCCCAATTCACTCTTTTAGGGTAGGAATTTTCCAAAAAAAATCTTTTCACATGCCTACTTCTTATAAGGAATACACTGAATTTTAAAATTTCATCTGGCAGAGGAGATATATAATTACACGATTTTATGTATGCACGGTTTTAAAAACGTATTTACTTTAAGCTTTATTAATATAATTATTTTTTTTTACTACTACTGTATTTTTTTCGTTAATATTTCCTTATTGAGCAACCGTAAGGATTTATTTTCAACAATTTTGTATAAAAAAAAAAAAAGATTACTCTAGGATTCGAACCCACGTCTCTAGTATTGTGAGCATTAGAATATCAGATACGTAAGCGAATGTGCGCTATTACCGTATAATTTTATTAAGTGTTCATTAAGTATAAAAACATTTACATTTCAAAAAGGCACGTCCCACGGGAACGACGGGAACGGGAACGAACGGGGTAAAAAGTATCCTATGTCCTTCCCCTAGTTCTTAGCTACCTCCCTACTAATTTTCAGTCAAATCGGTTCAGCCGTTCTTGAGTTAGAAATAGTGTAACTAACACAACTTTCTTTTATATATATAGATTATATATAATAATTATATATACATATAATTGTATATATACATATTATAAAATACAGTCCCCAAACGCGACACAAATATTTGAAATGTGAAATTAGCAATGAATTTTGAGAAAAGGTAAGTTACCGAAAGGGACAAGATTTAAATTTTATTAGATTTAAGAAGCAACAAATATTATATCAATGGACCAGTTTTAATAGTTTTGCAAATTTCTCCTTATAAACCTACAATTTTATTGTCAAACTGAGTATTATTTTTTTTCTATAAGTCCACTACTATTCACTACCTTTAGGTAGGTAATTCATGAATGAAATAATAGCATACATTTACAAGTTCCTAGGTACGTCTAAGTAATGTATAATAATAATTGTATAGTTTATTATTTATTTCTACTACTGCAAAGATAATTAATAATATATTTCTGTTGCCTTCTTTCATTTGACGTAAACAAGAATTGGTAGGTCAACAATATAATAAAAACGAATATATAAAAAATTTATTAACATTGGTTCGTAATTTATTTGCTTTGTTATTACGTTAGCTTTATTGTGATTATTGTTGCGGAAAATATTTTGTTCTTTTGCTTAAATCATAAGTGGAATGTGTGCAAAAATATTAAAGAAGTTGAGATTTCATTTTTGAAATATGGACAGTATTTTCATTCAACTAATTATAAGTGAAATTAAAGTAATGATATTTGTCGCTAAGGTAAGTAAAATTAAACAATTACATTCTTGACGTATTGTTATGTTACATCGGCGTGGTATCGTGCATCGACTATAAATTAATTTTTTTTAAATATATAGGGAAATGAAGTAGATAATCAATTAGAGTTTTGTAATTTTTAAGACATTATGCGAAGTTGGAACCATCAAAATGTACCAACATAGGTTCTAGCTCCGACTCTTTTAATATCTAACGACTTTTTAGCTGCGGACTCTGGTTCCAACTCCCCAGATTTGATTAAAATAAAGGCTTATTTAATTGTAAAATAATTGTGTCGTCAAGTTGTAAACGGAACCATCAATTTGAATTAAAGAATTACAATTTTTTTCAATTTTTGTTTGCTAAGAACAATTCTATATCAATCAGAAAAATGGATATAGACAAATTTGATTTTCATATGCGACAAAAAATCATAATATATGTAATAGAAAATTGGGCCAATGTACTAATCGATGATTACTTATATAAATAAATTCCATTTTCACTCTATTGCTAGTTTGCTTTAAGTGACAACCAAAACTAAAAATGACCGCTTGAACAATGGTACAATTTCTTTGGATTTACCAATACTAAAAATAAAAAATAATAATAAAAATAATATTTTTTAAGTAGAGCATACTACTTACATAATTTGGGATTTTTTTCATATTTTTTCAAATAGTACTTCATAGTGAAAAAAAAATAAAAACAACCACTTTAGTGGTGTATGTCAATTGCTTTTACTAAATCTGAATATACATACATATATAAATACACATATATAATTGTATATATATAATGAGTAAGACCTTTTAATAAAAAAATAACAACTATGTAGGTTTTGAAAATCTTTGAAAAAATGAAATTGTTTTTAAACTTTATTTTTTTAAACCATGATACAGTTTTGGTACCGCTGAGAAAGTATTTTTTTAAGTATAGTATACTACTTACATAATATGAGCTTTTATTCAGATTTTTTCAA
The DNA here is from genome assembly GCA_958496175.1 of Sisyra terminalis. NCBI lineage: Eukaryota > Metazoa > Arthropoda > Insecta > Neuroptera > Sisyridae > Sisyra > Sisyra terminalis. The sequence continues at coordinate 17,393,561 of OY292279.1, read as the reverse complement.
ATAGTACTTCATAGTGAAAAAAAAATAAAAACAACCACTTTAGTAATGTATGTGTGGTGTATGCATGTATATATATATATATATATATATAATTATATATATGTATGCATATTCAGATTAAGTAACAGCAAGTGGTTGTTTTTATTTTTTTTCACTATGAAGTACTATTTGAAAAAATCTGAAAAAAATCTCATATTATCTAAGTAGTATATTCTACTTAAAAAAAATACTTTTTCAGCGGTACCAAAACTGTATAATGGTTTAAAAAAATAAAGTTTGAAAACAATTTCATTTTTTCAAAGATTTTTAAAATCTACATAGTTGTTATTTTTTTCTTAAAAGGGTCTTATTGACTCCTACAATATATAAAATTTTTAGAACAATCGGTGTAGTAAGTTCGGAGAAAAAAATTGTCTCTTTTTTTCCACATTTTATTTTTTTTTGGGAAAAATAATGATCGTAGAGAAATCAAATTTACAGGATCTGAGTATTTTATTAGTATCTACACACACTGTAAATTTCATAAAAATACTGTAAAAAAAAAAATCCAAAAATTATTTTCAATGTTATTTAGATAGGATTTTTGGTCGGTGCTCAGAGGATTTATAACTCTCGTCGTCTGCACTATTTTCCCTCCAAATGGCGTTTCATTAGTGCAAGAAAGATAAAGTAAAAACTGCCTTCGTGGTGATGTTCTCTAGGATAAAAAAATCCCCACTCTTAACAAATTTATCAAGCACACCTGTCCTTAACGCTTTTGGTGATAGAATTCAAAGCATTCAAGATTTAGTTACAAGTGGTGTTTTGTACAAGTGCTGTAAGCAGCAAGAAACGCTAAGAAATAAGTGAAGAAAATGTGGCGAAAGTAAGTTTCTTTTGTTTTTCCTCAATTTTTCTTTTTTTTCCAACAAGAGGATAAATCCCTCTTGTTGGAAAAAAAAGAAAAATTGAGGAAAAACAAAAATAATAAAACCCCCCACTCCCGGACGCCTGGTCTGGAGATACACATACATACAAACATAGTAAATAAAAACTTGCATACATACACAAGTAGATAGCAAGTACGAACTAATACATTCCGTATCTTTGTCTTACATACTGACTATATCTTCCTTCGCTTTTTCCCTCTGATTTGGTTGACTGCGTTTTCAAGCTAAAATATTCGTCAGAATATTCGTTAGAATTTATACTGAATATTAACTCTACAACGATCAGCCAACAAAATTTTAAAGTTTGAATTTTTCGAAATTTTCCTTTGCCAATCGATGGAAAATCGTTCATGGAGGTTTATGACAAAATAGTTTATTAATAATTAATTAATTAATTATTTATTATTAATAATTACTGATAATTTAACCATTGATATAGAAAAATGTTAGGAAAATTGATTTTTAAGCGACGTAGAAAGGTAAAAATGCAGGAAAATATTGAAAAATATTTTTCAATAACATAACAACAACAAAAATTAAAGAAAAATTAACGTTACCTCTTCCCCCAACGAAAAAACTATAAAAAAAGAAATTTTTAGTTTTTTTTTTTCTAAGTATTTATTGCAATAAAATTTTCCAAAAAACAAATATCGAGACATCATTGAACACTCTTTTCACCCAAATTTTGTCATCGTTTGTGAAAATCAACTTTTCCCACAATAAATTTTTGAATTTAAAACTCGGAAATAACACTGTGTTTGAAAATTTAAAGCTTACTGTGGGAGAAGTTGATTTTCACAAACGATGAAAATATTTGGGTGAAAAGCGTGATAAATGATGTTTCAATTTTTGTTAATATTTGAAAATTTGTGAAAATAAATGTTACGAAAAATTAAATTTTTATAAATGCCTTGTTTTTTCGATTTCTTTTCTTGTTTTGGAGGTGAGGTTCTGGTAATTTTTCTGGTTGTTTTTTTTTTTTTTATTGAAATACATTTTTCTAAATTTTCCTTTATTTTTGCTTTTAAATTTTCGTAATTATTTAATTGGTTTAATTAATGTAAATAAACTATTTTGTAGCAAACCTACGAACGATTTCCTATAGATTGACAAAAGAAAATTTCGGAAAATTCAACTTTTAAAATTTTGTTGATTAATCGATGTAGGGTTGAATATTTAACCAGATTTTGAAATCACAAAATAAAAATATTTCTGTTGAGCTGAATGAGTTCATACGTCTGGAATAAAATATCATAAAACGCAAAACTGTAAATGTTTTAAATATTAATGTTTAGATTTTTTTGTAAGTCCTCTTTATTCTCAAAATTCAATAACTAAAAAAATAAAACATTAACTTAAATTTCTGCTTTAAATATTAGCAATATTTAAATTACTTAAGTATTGAACAATAACTACAAAAACCATTTGATTTTTGCAGTTAAATCGTTATAACTTCAGAATTTGAAGTAATTGTAAAAGTAGGAATTATTTTGTATTTTTTTTATTGATCGCTTAAAATTCTAACAATAATTTTCAACAGATATAAAGGCGGCATAAGAAAAATCCTTAATGACAAACAACTTATACAAAAAACTGGAAAATGAAGGGAAATGCAATTGATCCAATCGACTACGTCTGGGATTTGAAAGGAGTTCTGTCTGGCCTACCTAGCTGAGTAAAGTTTACGGCGACAAACATGGGAAATAAATGTAAATATCTAATTTTATTGAAAGTCATTTATATAAAATATACAAGGATTTATCTGGAGAGTAAAAAAAATATTTTTGCACTTAAGAATAATAATATATGTAGAAATCTAACAGATAAATTTTATTCTATAGATTAGCTATCTTAAGGATGTGGTCTATCCATCCATAAAAGGAAATACCGTCTCTTAGTCTTAATGAATAAACACTAATCATACGAATATCATTTTTCCATTGTAACTTAATCATCACATTCGAGTTTAAAGCCATTATACAACTGCTAGTTGTATTTTTTCTTTCTTTAGATCGAATAATAAAATTTATACAATATTTTTCAACAGATGCAGTAGCGGAAAATGATTTTATTATGTGGAAACCAAAAAGCAGTCGAACATCGATGAAAATCAATACATTCAATCGACTACGTTTCGGATTTGAAGGGAGTGTGTAGCTGGTTGAGTAATGTTTACTTTGATAAAGATGGGAAATAAATAAAAACATCTATAATTTTATTGACATTAATTTTTATGACATCTTAACGACTTTTGTTTTGCAAAAATGATCAATTAAATTTCATTCATGAAAGTTTATAGATATAAGTAATAGACACTAAAAAAGTCGATGAAGAATCTGAACTTGTTCTTAAAACGCTTTGTAAATTTTTATAAAGTTTGACATATTATTTCGAATTTAAAAATATTTGAATTTAAATAATCATATAAATAATATCAGTTTACTAGAGTTTTAACTTCAACGGGTAATTTTTGTAATAAAGACTTGTGAATTAATAACTAATTGAAAATATATTTCATAAATTTCCTGACGAAGTTGAAAATAAACTAAAGTTTGAAAGTTTTGGAGAAAAGTACACTTTTTCAACTCAAACACTCAAAATACTATTTTATTTTAAAGAATACAATGAATAAAATAAATTTATGAATTACAATCTATAATTCTGATTATATTTTATCAATCTATATTTCTGAAAGCAATTGTATTGTTTGATTACTAGCAAAAATTCACCAAGTCAAAAACATTGTTGTGTGCAAATACTAATTAAAGATTATTCTTTGTATTCGAATAATCGATTAGACCATTGTTAAGGTCATAAAAAAATAAAAAGCAGAAATAAATATATAACTTAGGTGTATTATAAGTTTGTTTCGGGGGAACAATAACAAATGTATGCATAAGTATATTAAGCTTATGACATCAAAAAAATAGCATTTAACATGCTATAGTATGTAAAACAAAATAATAGTTTATAATTTTTAAAAATATTAAGATTAAATGTTCAATTTTATCATTATTGTCTATGAACAAGGTATTTTTCAGTGCCACATCTAGATAACTGTAAAATAATTCATTTTTAAAGAAAATTGGACAAATAATTTTTATATACTTTTTGAACTGGTATATCATTATTTTTAATTATGATGTATAATATTTATAATAACTGGTAATTATTGAAAATGATTAATATTAATTAGTATTAACATTCATTAATAATATTAATATTAATAAGCCAGACCATAAGGAAAATTTAGCAATAAAAGAGAAAATTATACGATATTAGAATTGATTAAACAAAAAAGTCGCGAGTTAAATTAAAAACAAAGTAGAAAATAAAACGTTGCCAGATAATGTCGTCGCTAAAAGAGACATGAGCTGTTTTAAGATATATTTATATATTTGGGCCAAAAATACCTAATACTGGTTAATGTTAAGGATAACATATAATGTAGTAATCATTTTTAGTTGAAAAAGTTTTGATATTATAACGAAACATTAGTTGATTATTATATTATATGTAATTTCTGAATTTGAAAGTAATGTAAATAATTAATTTAGGTGTGTTTAAAAAAGTTGTAAATATTGTGTGAAACAAAAAAACAAAACAAAATAATAAATGTACAAATTTTTATGAATAATAAAAAAAACATTATACTTGTAAACCATTTCTTCTTTTATTTTCGTATCTATATTCTCAGAATGAACTTGTCTCATATTTTTTTCATTTTAAAAGTTAGCAAAGATAAAAACCTTAAATATCCCACCAATTCTATGATATGTTTGTTTCGTATTATGCACTAGTCTGCAAAAATGTATGAAATCATATGAAATAGTGAAACCGCTCTAGTAAAATGTTATAGGACACCAAGGTGGTGGGATATTCTCTGTCCGTCTTCTAAGGACAGCTTTAACATTGGAGTCGGTAGCCCGTGCATAGAATATAGATGTAAATACTAGCTACAGAACTATTTTGTTAAGATTTTGAGAATTCTGCACACGTGGACACGCAGAACCTGCTAATTATCGTGATTTAAAAGTTAATTCAAGTAAATAAAAAGCTAAATGTTTATAACATTTTTTAAAATGTTAACAAATGTTATCTTTAAGTGCATTTATTTTCAAGTTATCATAAATTTTGAGAATCACCCGCTAATAATTCTTTTTTACGAAATTATTTATTATTTATATATTACAGCAGTGGTACATAATGATGCAGGTAAGCCGGATAATTGCCCAGATGACGAATCAATGGTAAAATTACCTTTTTTGCTTTTTTTTTTTAATTTGTAGCAAATTTGTATACTGTTATACAAAAGGGGGTTAAAATTTATATTTTTCGGGGCACTAAAAACCCTAAAATTGGCTCTAAATTACAGTAGAAGAGTTGTCCTTTGTCCTTGGAGACTGGATATTGATTTCAGGGTATCGAAAATGCAAAAAGAAAAGATGGTTTTTCCTAGTTATTTACAGTCCAACTTAAACATATAAAATATATAAAATCATTGGTGTAACCCCGTGGTAGATCTAACTCAAAAATATTAAGATGAGTTAAGGGTGCAAAAATCGCTTGAAGAACTGTTCAGGTACTAAAGGAATTTATATGAGCGGATCGTAGGATAATTTTATAAAAAAATATGGTGACCAGAAGGAAGGGCGTCGGTTGTAAGATAGTAAAACTTAAAAATTTGCAATATTGTCCCAGAATCAAATCAAGAATTCAAGGAACAATTTATATTTTTCAATTGTTATTTACTGTCGCTTTATAACCACGAAGATCTTCAGCGAGTCTAGGGTTAATAAAAATCCATAAATCGAGAAATATTGAAAATTTGCTCGATATGAGATTCAAAGCCAACACCTACCAGTTTTGAGGCGGCCACCTTATCCGCTCGGCCACCAGTATGCATTTTATAATCGTTGTTTCTCAAATTTCTATTATCTTGTCCTTTGACAACAAACTTTTGGTTAGAGTTTACCTATCAACAATGTAATGTTACTGTTAAGGTATGTGTTCACGTTAATCAATGCACTAATTCTTTAAAATATAGTACAAAATTGAGGTGATATACCTTCTGTCCTCCAGTGGGCACTTTCTAAATGGACTGTAGTGCTGGTGTGATTACCAAATAAATAGAAGGACGCGTTGGGAAAGTTGTCAGAAAGTTTCTTCTTTAGACGATTATAGTATCATTTTTCCTAAGATTACAAGGAAAACATTAAATAAAACATATGGTTTTAATTGTTATTTACCGTCGCTTTATAACTACCAAGATCTTTAGTGACTCTAGGGTTAGTAAAATTCTGTAAATTGAGAAATATCAGAAATTTGCTCGATACGAAATTCTAGTTTTGAACCTTGACCACTCGGCAACCAGTAGACCAAATAAAACATAGTCTACAATAAATGCAATAATAAATATTTTTGATCTGAAAATATGTAAAGTATAAAAGTGTGAAGTTTACTTGAGTAAATTAGTCATATGAATGAGTGATTGAATGAATTGAGTAACTAAATACTACATATCGTTAAGTCGTTCAGTCGAGTAATCAAGTTGAGCATATCAGCCGAATGAATCGAGTGATTGAAACGCAAATATAAATTGAGCTGAAAAAATTGTCCTTCCCCTTGAAAGAAATCTTCCCTGTACACCTGGTCTCAATTATTGTAGTGTATACTTTTATTTTACAATTTACTACGTTAGTATTATTTTTTTCTCAAAAAATGTTTATTTTTTCATAGTTATTTCGTTTAAAATTGAAACAAATTAAAAATTATAGTACATGTTCTATTTAATGTGAAAAAAATCACATTTTCGCCGGCAATTAAACATTTTAAAAAAAAAGTCCACACCTTTATAACAAATCTAATACTTAAAATAACACAGTGCTATTTCTATTATACTATTAACAAAAAATCATTTATATTTTGGTCTTAAGAAATGTAAATTTGATTTTAGAAAAAAAATCGTTTAAACACTCAGAACATTAATAATGCAAATGACTGAAATTATAATACCTAAAGCTAACTATTTTTAATTTTGCTCATAAAAATCTTCGTATTGAATAATTTATCCCAAAACGGTGAAGTGACTCCAAAACCTAAAAAATTAAATACTTAAAATATTATTTTAAACAATTTTTTGAATACACTTACCATTATTGAAGTTAGTAAAGTGGTGAAAATGATGATATCGTTTCATGTGATGCCAATAAGAATTAGGCGACGGAGATCCATGATGCAAATAATAATGAAATAGATCGTACATCATATACCCTGAAATTCATTAACTATTAAATTTATCAGAAATTCTGGAGGTGTCTGGATTTAGATATTCGATTAGAAGTTTAAAACTCCTTAGAGTTCAAAATATATAAATCCAAATCTGGTCTTAAATTCATTACCCAGTATAGTTCCTGATCCTAAACTATAAGCCAAATGATACGGAAACACTGAAATATAAATGTAGAATCCCACAGCCACTAAAACAGCAAATCCAGCCGGTGGAAAAACCAAACGACCCTTATCAAATGGAGCTTTATGGTGCAAACCATGCAACAGAAAATGTAATTTAATAAGTGTGGGGTATTTCGGCGACGGAATAAAATGAAACAACCATCTGTGAGCACTGTATTCCAACAAAGTCCACAACCCAATCCCCAACAATGCATATAACATTGGGAACAATATATTCTTTGAATCTAAAAACAAAAAAAGTCAAACCCTAAAACCTTTCATTATGTTATTAAAGATACCATTTTTGAAATGAGCATAATAATTTCCATATCCAATATAGAAGAGAAGTCCGGAAAACGGGAGCCATATTATCGGAATTATGTACCACGGAGCATTCGAAAGTTTTTCCAAAATCGGATTTTCGAAGAGGTGAACATTTCGATGGACAGGCGACGTGAGCCATTCGAAATACCGGCTTTCCAAATTGGCCACTTGGTTCAGCATCGGCTTAGACCAGTCAACCAAGGTCTAGAAAAATGAAAGCATAATCTTGACATATTTGTTTCTTAAGATTGTGACGAAGAACACGTAGATAAACGAACATTGTATTTATATCCAAATATAGACGATGTATAATTAATTATTCTCCCATCATGCTAATATTTACATTTGAAATACTCTAAATATATATGAGCGTTTAATGAATCAGTTATTTTTTATATTTTTTACTAAATATTATGGAAATTCTATGCAAATATTAAATTTTTAACTTTATTAATCAGGGGTATCCATTTAATTACGCTACACTTTAAAGGGTAGGGAGATCATCATAAATTCTTAAGAAAAATGTGCCAGAAGGGTACGAAGGGTTTTGAAATCACTACATTTAAAATACTTTTAATAACTTTAAACAACTTCTAATTGGTTTTTTAAACATTAAAATGCCTTTAAATGTCTTTTCGCCACCACTTTAAAATGGCGGAAACGCAACTGTAGTAATTCATTGAATGCTAAGAAATCATGAGATAAAAGTATTTGTTGTCTTTGTTATACTCTATCAGGAGTTATAAATTTGCTTCTTTGAAGGTGAAGCTAGGCAAAGCTAATAATGGCGGTAAAATACAAATTAAATTAGCATCCCTTTTATATATTGAAAATTCGGCTCATGTGTACTTTAGCACACCCACAATCTGGCAATGTTGCATTTTCGACTTTTTTTTTAATTTAATTCGCGATTAAATCGGTCCATACTGAAAATTTAGCCACTAAAGATAGAATTATACCATATTAAAATTAAATTAACAAAAATATCGCGAATTAAATTAAAAACAAAGTCGAAAGTGCAACATTGCCAGATTGTGGGTGTGCTAAAGTACACATGAGCCGAAAATTCACTAAGTGTACACTTTCTGTTGCAAAAATTAAATAAAATATTTTCAATTAATTTTTAAAGCGTTTATCAAAAATTAAATAAATTGATTCTAAGAAATTGTTATCGCCACCTGGTGAGTTTTGAAAAGAAGATAACAAAATTTATTCGAAGGAGGAGTCGTGAGATCAGTTATGTTATTAAATGCAGCATAATAGGAGGAATCAAAGGATTTGGTGAAAATGTGACTAAGTTCCAATATCCTCTATATCTCTTATTCCTCCATAAAGGATCCAGAAAGTACTTCCAACATGATGTGGCGAACCTTTGTCCGAATATTCGTACCAACGTTTGAGCTAAGTGTTTTTGATATATAAAAGGAAGAAAACAATGTATTCAAAAGTGGGGGAAGAAGAAAGTCGAAATATAATTGTGAATCCATACATTCGAGCAATAAGCTTCTCAATTATACCCCAAATATTCTATAGATATCTTTTGATTCCAAAACATTTTTTATTCAATACTATTTTTATCTTAATGGTACAAATGTTCCAATTATTAGTCCTAATGGGTAAATAATTCATTAAACGTCCCTAAACTTTATTTACCACAATCCATGAACCAATACAATCGTTCAAATTTTTGCATAATTTGTGGGGCTTAAGTGTACTTTAGCACACCCACAATCTGGCAACATTACATTTTCGACTTTGTTTTTAAATAAACTCGCGATATTTTTGTTAATTCAATTCTAATATGGTATAATTCTCTCTTTTGTGGCTAAATTTTCATTATGGACCGATTTAATCGCGAATTAAATTAAAAACAAAGTGAAAAATGCAACGTTGCCAGATTGTGGGTGTGCTAAAGTACACTTGAGCCATTTATGGTTTTCTCAGTACAACGTGGATTCCTCAGGTAAGCCTTTTATAAAGGTGAAGTCTTAAATATTTTACTGGCTCTAATTCTAAAATAGGCTGCAGCCTTTAAGGTATGACGTTGAAGATTGGGTACTACTATATCAGTCGTTGGTAAATCATATTCAATTTAAATTTACTTTTAATCATTTAAACTCCATAAATTCGCATCAAATTTAAATATCTTTAAATTCGCACCAAAACTAGCACAGAACAGCACATGGATTAGTGATCGGTATACTCAACGACGAGAAACCGCAAACATTAACATCATTTGTAGCTATTGTTCTTGCAATTTAAACTCCAAAATACTTAATTAAAGGTGACTAAGCTAGTAAAATTTGTTTTATATTGCTAAATCATTAGATACTTAAAGAGTTAAGCATCGCTTGAATTTACTACATTGATTGGAAATAGCTGTTTAACTTAATGGCTAGCCATTCGATAAAATGGCTAGTCAACCTATTTATGTAGTACATTTGTGGTGAAAAGTAAAAATTTGAGTAATAATAAGTCGCTTACTTCTAAATCTTCACAAACGGTGTTATCGCGCTTTTGGTCTTTCCTATAGTCCTGAAACAAATACAGTGCTGCCGGCGAATGTTGGGTCTCGTGAAACTGTTTGGTGATTGTTTTGTTTTGAAACGGACGCAATACTTTGGCTCCACCCGGATGAAAGTGCAAGAATCGTTTTATATCATACAAATGTCGACCATACTTTACAATAAATTCAGAATTTGGATCTACCGTCTTCTTTGAGCTTTCGTCTTCGGACGCATGCGTGATATTACAGTTGGCATCGTATCTAGCAACTGTTTCAATATCTTGGTTTTCCATTTTTAAAAAAGAAAATTTCTGCAAGAAAAAAACGTTTTTTTTTTAATATGGTAAAACAATGATTAATAAAAAATGAGTAAAAATTTGGTGTTGTTCTTTAAAAGTCACAAATATTTTTCCCTCGATAATTTTGAACATTCACCTTTTGCCATTCTCGGCTTATACTTAGTAGATAATTAATTTTAATTGTTTCTACCCAAAAAGATAAAACCTTTAGCTGAAAATCCATTCATTTATTATGAAAAAATAATTGGCTGTTGGTATCGTTGGTAAATCTAAAGTAATACAAAAAAACGGAGTTCCTATTTAATTCTATAGTGGCGTAGAACTTTATTTTTCAACCCCTCTTTATGCTGTATTATTTGTAACGAAAAATCAATTCCTTTAATGACTACATAGAATTTATTTATTATTTAACAATAATTAGTCGAGTTTTATCTATTTTTTTTTATATACGAATCTATATAAAAACAATGCTGCATTGAGAAAATATTACAAAAAAGCCTACCATTAGCAAAGCAATGAATGAATTGTACTACGGAAATGATAAAACAACAAAAAGAATATCAAATTTTAGAATCTAATAGTTTCAATCTTTATTGATCAATATGAAAATGCCTTATTGTTATTATGACATATATAATTAATGCTCATGCTCATTATAAATTACAAAATGGAAAATAATAAACAGTTAACGGAAGGGTAGAATTTAACTTTAATGCTTACTTATAAATTGTATATAGTTTGTAGTTGGGGGTATTGTTAGGCGTAGCTAATATAATTGACGCTTTATCCATTCTAAAAATCTTGTATTCGTAAATTTTTAATGCTTTCAAACTCGATGTTAGGAATTCTTATTGTCGGGGTCGCAACCCTTAGATAGGTCACGAAAAACACTCGAAAAGTTTTAGATCTAATTATCCCTTAAAATTTTCTTTTAAAATAAAAATCAACCTTATTATAAAAATTGCCATATAAATACGTTTACTTTCTGAACCCCTTTTGAAGAACAAAGAAAATCTTGTATTAAAAAGTTTGGAAAACGCTGAACTTTGTATTTCTTTTTCAATTATCCATAAATGCTTCGCGGTATTTATTGATGCAAATAGGGAAAAGAGCTTTGGTAGACTAGTTTTATCTATATACAATATACATGTCTATAAAATATCAAATAAAAAAATAATTACATAAAAACTTTATGATTTTCTAGAAATGTTTCTCAATGTAAGATTTTCGTTAAATTTGGGTAATAATTTTTTATAAGGGACTGTGGATATTGTTTTAAATTAAGTTTTTTTTTTTTTACAAATATAGTTTATTCCAAACCAAATTATAAAAAAAAATATGTCCAAGGGTTTAATGGATATTAATAACCTTCCGTGAAATATTGACAAAGGAGTGAAATCGAAATGGCAGTTGAAACAAATGACAAGAATCAGTTAATTCAAATTTGAGACAATATTAACTGCATTTGGTTTCCACTCACACGTATGTGTTTACATTTTTTGTTCTCTGTCTTTGCCGCCATACATACATATGTTTGCCTATTATTATTATTATAGTAGGTAGTAGTCTTTAACAAGGCTATTTTCGAATTTTTATAGTTCCAGGTCCTAAATGCTTTACAAATTGATGAAAAAAGTTTCTAGTCAAGGTATTTTTGTAGCTGATACAATACTTTTAAAGTAATGACCGTTAAAGAGAGATAGTATTTCCGAATTAATTTGAAGGATAAAAAAGTTAAATATGAATCCTCTGTACAACAAGTTCTGTAGTCTTTCTGATTTTCTTTACCAAAAATAAATTAATAAATGTATATTTCTTTTAGTGATTGTAGTATTTACGTACGGCTCACAATAAATATTTAAAATCATTAAACAAATTTATTTTGTTTAGTTTTGATAGTTTGGTTCAAATTCCTTTTAGGTCAGTCAACATCTGGCAAGGTTGCATTTTCAGCTTTGTTTTTTATTGTATAATTTTTATTTTTATTTATTGCATAATTTTTTTGTTATTTTAGTTCTAATATGGTATATTTTTCTTTTTTGTGGCTAAACTTTCATTATGGACCAATTTATTTGCGGATTAAATTAAAAATAAAGTAGAAAATGCAACGTTGTTAGATATTGACCGACCTAAAAAAAACTTGAGCCAAAAGTTTTATTTTAATAAACTAAAAAATTACTTTTATGACGGCTGATGAAAGATTTCAAAAAATATACAGGGGTCGATGATTAAAATAGTTTGACGACCCCTGGTTTAAACAGTGTAACAGTTCAAAAGCAGCGGAAAAACCTAATGACTACATACCTAATGACTAATTGGCTACATAAAAAGTATATTTTTAGTTGAATGTCAAACATTCTACAAAAATATTTATACTTGATTATTAGTTAATTTTTCAACAATTGCTAAAATTTCAGAAAACAAAAGACGTTTTTAACAATTACTTCAATGAGAAACATCGCTGGAAAAGCGGAATACCATAAAGTTGATACTAAAAACTAAAAAGAGGTGGAAAACAGCAATGTCACTTGTGACATTAAATCGTTTAATTAGTACTGAAGGACATACTTAATTTTGTACTCCGTAACAAAACATATTAAATTAAATAAATAATAAAATAACTAAAATTAATTTCTGGTAAGTATTTACAGTGCAGTCTTATTAAATTTGATGGAAAAGTACTGTGAAAATCCAGTTGGAAATCAATTGATATTCCTTTGTGGATTCCTATAGGAATCCACATAAAAATCACATTGAAATCCAATCTTAAATGTTCTTCAAAAATATTTATATTTGATTATTAGTTTATTTGTCAACGATTGCTAAAATTTCAGAGAACATAAGAAGTTTTCAACAATTATTTCTTTGAGAAATATTTGCTGGGAAAGCAGAATACCGTAAAGCTGATACTAAAAACTTAAAGAAGATGGAAAACGACAATATCCTTCACGACATTAAATGGTTTAATCAAAACTTGAGGACATACTTAAGCAGGCCATTCACGCTCCGACTTGCAGTACTGCTAGTCGGACTATTAGTTGGATCGGCTAAAGGATCCGACTACTCCGACTAGAAATCCAACTTCCAACTCATTCACGGTCCGACTTTAGATCCAACTTCGAAAATCGGACCACAAGTTGAACTGCAAGTTGAAGTGTGAATGGCCTGCTTTAATTTGGCGTTCCCCAACAAAGTATATTAAAATAGATAAATAACAAAATAACTTAAGTTAATTTTTGGTAAGTATAAGTGCTGTCCTTTTTCAGATGGGAATAATTTGATATTCCTTTATGGTTTCCTATAGGAATCCACATGGGAAACCAGATAAGAATTCACATAGAAATCAACATTGGAATCCACATGGATTCTTATGGATACTTGGAATTTTTTGTTAGGATTGCTTTCCAATTTTCCAATAATCGCAATATCTACTGAAATGACTCCGATTTAGTTCTTATAAAGCATTAATTTTTTGGAATCTAAAACTACCAAAATCAATTTTGAAAAAATTATGAAGCATTTTGAGAAAAAATCGAATAATTCTATACATTTTTTTTTTCAAAACCAAAAAATCTTATTTTTACTGAAATCCACTATTGTTCCTACAATGTAATCAATTTTTCTTTAGAATTTACCATTAAAGGATGAGTTTGATCTTTTTCAATTTATAAAATCACTGAAAAACACCAATTCCTCACTAAATATAGTAAAAAAAAAAAAATTAAAAAAAAAACAACTTACACCACTGTTATCAATTATCAAAGCTCACCATCCATTTGTTTCATTAACATTTAAAACCAATACCATTTTGAGGGAGCAAACTTAAGGGAGAAAACGTGGTGAAAACATTGTGAACTTTTTTTAACTCTAGCTGGTACAATTTTTCGTGGCGACTATATTATTGGAAAACGATTTCCGCTTCACATTAAATAATAACTGTGACCCAATGTCTTTTTTTTCCTTCCCTTTAATAATCGAACTTGAAACTTGAAAAAGCACCCCTAATAGCAAATTGTTTTCCCCACTTTATTGTTTTTTTTTTAAATTTATATATTTTTTTTTGGTCTCCGAAAAAAGGATCTTTCTTTTCCAAGATTCACTCCAAACTGACCACGAAATCAATATGAGTTTCTTCGTCAATTGCTCGCAAGTCTTTTTTCCATGTTAAAATATTCAAAACGAATTAATGTTATTATGTATCAACGTTTATTAGTTCCTCTGCCTCGTTCTATCTTATTATTTTTTTTTAAGCATTTAACAGGAAATTTTCATAAACCCATCTCTGTTTTTCCCCCAATATCTCTTCTCAAATAATGATAACATTAACTAAAGCCTCTTATTAATTTCGATAATTATCCGTTGTTTGTTCTATTATTATCAATTTAAATGTACAAGAAAAAAAATCAAAGTAATATTTTGGTATTATGTACATTTACTAATAATTTTGGAAAATCTATAATTAAAAATGGCAATGTCAACGCAAAACCTTTAAAAATATTGCATAATTTGCATACGTAATTGAAAGAGGCCAATTAATTGACCATCGTGATGACAAGAAAATAGATAAAAATTTAATAAAATGCTGTTTCAATGAAAATCACTTTTTTTTTTGGATAAGTAATTAAAAACGACTTTAGGTACTCATGCTATGTACTCACATTAAAATACTATCTAATGAAAATATAAAAAATATTGTAAAATATTTTAAACAATTTTGTATAAATTATGAGGCATATTGAATAAAATAAAGTAATATAAGTAAAAAAAATCAAAAATGCCGTCGCTAGATGTTATTAATTATTAACGGTTTTTATCTTGAATTAATTATAGAAAAAAAATCATAAGCATTGGAATTTATAAGAATGACCATAAATATATATTTTTATTATATACAAGTCAAATTTCGATTGACAAAATTGTGTTGATTCTAAGACCAGGTGTGAAAAATATCGACTCAAATATTTTTTTTGATCTATCGGATCATGCGATAATAATCCAACTTGATAATACCATTTCCTCAATAAAGAAAGGGAAGGATATCTGACAACCGTAAAGTTGGCACATGAACTAAATATAATGATGATATTCCATTTAAACGACAAATCGATTGATTGTAGTTTCTTAAAACAAAAATAGAGGATATGAGGTCAAACAACTTTCTTATTAATTCTAAAATCAGGTGTGAAAAATATCGCCTCGAATATTTTTTTTGATCTATGGAATCATGCGACAGTAATTCAACTTAATAATACCTTTTCCTCAATAAAGAAAGGGAAGGATATCTGACAACCGTAAAGTTGGCACATGGACTAAATATAATGATGATATTCCATTTAAGCGGGAAAACGATTGATTGTAGTTTCTAAAAACAAAAATAGAGATTATGAGGTCAAACAACTTTCTTAAATTTAAAAAAAAAGATTAACAACATTACCACCGTTAAATTATAAAGGATAAGGCTTAAAGATTTCTCACATTTAACGGGGTTACTGCCAAGATTGTTGTAGAAACAAAAAATACGGGAATGAGGTCATTCGATTGGTTAGTTTCTACTATTTACAATGCCTACCAGGAGTTGAAACGGTTATCCAGGCTTTATTGTCGAAACTTTTTACAGGAAAAGTATTCCATTATTCTTCCACACTTCTTCTATTAAAACGAATCTCTACCACTGATTTTACTATTGTGCTTCTAAAAATGCCTCTTTTTAACAGGGATGACTATTGAGACTTTCAAAAGGTCAGGAAATCTAGAAATAAGTAGCCAGAAACTATTTAGCAATTGAAATCCGATTAATTCCATTGCTTGGTTTCTTGTAGAAAAGTTTTAAGAGGTCAAGTAATCATCCATGTTAAAGAAAGGTATTTTGAAATAGTTTAATTTAAAATACCTTTTTAACAGGGATGTGTATCAAAATTAGGCGTTTTGGTCCATCCAAATCTATACATTGGTTTTTATGACGCATTATTTATTGACTATTTGAGGAAAATCTTAACATATTTTGTCTATTTATCAACTAATTTTTGAACAATTAGCACAATTTTTCCAAGCTAATTATTGGGGCAAATAAAATATTAAAAGAACATTTGGACAGTGCAATAAATTTTAATACATTGCCAAAATTAATCTAATGCCAATGTTAAAAATGTATACCTTTGTTTCAATAAAAACGAAATATGATTGACACGAAATTCAGGTTCAATAACTTTAGCTTTTGATAATTAAAAATTAAATCATTATAGAGCTTATCTTCGAATTCATATAGGTACCAACACCCATATGTGATCAAAAGTTCTCATAATTATTTCTAATTTAAACGGAAAATTCCAAGAAGTCTCCAATTAAGTCCCCCAATTTTCCTCAAATGAGGAAAACTTGGAAAAATGAAATCCAATGACAAGGTAGACAAAATGAAAACCGAAAACTATAATTAATATTAAAAGACGTATTTTCTCTGAATATCTAATTTTTCTAAATTATATACCGAAACAATAACAATATTAAAGATAATTTCACGGTTCATAACGAATTTTAAGTATTTGATTTACGACATAATATGTTTTGATTATCTTCAAAAATAAATTTGATAACTTGTTAACTTAACACTAGATATTACATGATTTTTTTTCAAGAATTCTATATTTAAGGTTCATAGAAGAGAAATTAAAGTAGATAATAGTAAAATGAAAGCAAAACGTCGTTTGTCAATAATCAATAAAGAAGTAATTTCACATGTTTTATAACTTTTTTTCCGTAATGTGGGAAAACACTTAAGTGTTTTCTTTCAATGGAAAAAAGCAATACCTTATAAAATCCAATAGCCAGTAAATTATACATAAGACACATTTTTATGATTCGGAATTTTAAATATTGACTTTTATATCTTCAAATGGATGTTAGGAATATTATTTTGTAGGTCTAGAAAATTTGGAATATTTTTTGTAATGTAGTAGGTAATAAATTAATAAAAAAATCAATTAATGGGTGAGTTTATGCAACCCACGATACATAAAAAATCATTCAGGATATAGCAAATACGGAAATAAATAATAGGCATAATATATGCAATACATAAGTATAAGAACCAAGAAATAGTTTACAATCAATTGTTCGGAAGATTTTTATTTATTTTTTATTGCTTTTTACTTTTGCTTTATAACTACCAAGGTCCTTAGCGACTCTAGGGTCAATAAAAATCCGTAATCGAGAAATATCGAAAATTTGCTCGATACGAGATTCAAACCCAGCACCTACCAGATTTAAAGCGGCCACCTTAACCACTCGGCCACCAGTAGGCTCTACATATAAGTATATTTTTATGGGTTAAAACGAGTTGATAAATACTTTCTCAAAAGAAATCCAAAAGCAAACGTATAAGTGAGAAACAACCCTTATATACTTAGTTGCTATTCGATTTCTATTTATAAGCTCCACTCATTTCAATATCAACAGAATTGTTAAGTAAAATATCTCTAAATAAAACTAAAACCAATTTTAGATTTGTATTTACTAGGATAATTTTGCGTTGATCTAAGCATTATTTCGACAAAATTTGTTTTGCACAAAAAGAATAAATCATTATTCCACCCCTAAAATAAATAGGGCAGTTTTTAAATCAAAAAAGTAAAGTAAATTGAGTTCTAGATGAAAGATAGATCATAAAAAATATCAAAAAATAAATAAAAATGACTTAAAATATACACAATAAAGAATTTTCTTTCTTTCATTAGTTTTTTATCACAATGACTTCTTAAAAAGTTTATTTGATATTTTCTCTGAAATAATACTTTAAAAGTATGATACTTACGATACTTAACTAAAACTTCCAACGGTTCTACGGAAAAGGTTCCAATTTTACTCCATCCCTATTTTTTATTGTTATTTATCGTCGCTTTATAACAGCTAACGTCATTAACGACTCTAGGGTTATTAAAAATCCGTAATCGAGAAATATGGAAAATTTGCTCGATATGAGAATCAAACCCAACACACACCAGTTTTATTTAATTTTTATTTACCGTTGTTTATAACTACTAAGGTCTTTGGCGACTCTAGGGTCAATAAAAATCCATAATCGAGAAATATTGAAAATTTGCTCGATACAAGGATCAAACCCAACACCTAGGTACCAGTTTTGGAGGGGTCATCTAGACCACTCGGCCACCAGTAGGCTCTCCCTCCCTTTTTTGTAACTTAAAATTAAATTATTACCCATATCACGTATGCTATTAAAAATGCAAAATTAACAAACTTAAAATGACCTCTTCTAGTTTGGTCGAGAAACATTGACTCTTCCGACACTCATAAATGTTTTCGGATCACACTCTAACGTTAGTTGCATAATAACTTACAATCCAATTGGTGTTTACGCTAATTTATTTTATGATCGATAAACACATTATAGATTTTCATCAAAAAAAAAAAAAAAAAATAAGTAACTAAAAATTTCAAAAATTTATTACATTTGCAACTTTTGTAAGTGGTAAAATTAACCATAACATTCACCACTCTACTTAAACAAATTACAAAATAACTCAAATGAATAATAAAGAAAAAATTGATACAAAATAACCAACAAATTTCTAATTCTTTACAAAAAAAAAAATTAACAAAAAAACATAACATATTTTACAAAAGAAACCTATTAATTTAACTTTTAAATTGGCACACACTTATGTATTAATAGTAATAAAAAATCATTGGAATGTCAAATTATAATTACATTTATATATAAATCATTTTTTGGTACTTTAAAAAAAATAACTATTCTCTATAGACATTTAAATTTTAAACAAATAATCCATAATACTCTTTTACAATAAAAAGAACAAACATTTAACACTGACTTATACATATATTTAGTTAAAATATATAATATTTAATTCCCTCTTTATATACTGACCAGAACGTTTTATTTTTTAAAAACATTTTTTTTTTTTGGGGTTTTAAGGAAAGATTGGTAACTTGATTTGTACTAGAAATTTAGCTCTAAGATATTTGTGTAATCAATTGGTCCACGTTTTGATAATTTGGGCGATTTCAAAGGCTTGAAAATTGCTTGTACTCTTTTCGCTTTGTTCAGTCGAAATTTATGAAAGAAAAAATGGGTAGAAAAGATTTTCAACAGCACAAAATGACCCTGTGTTGAGTAGACGATTTAATATTAATAATGCACTTGCTGGTGACGCCGATAAATTTGAGATCAATTTTTCGCGGTAGATTATTGCGATTTCCGGACATCAAATAGAAAAATTGAAACCAATCGATTGGAAAGTTTGGTCTGGACGTTTTATTTTACTTTCTTCGATTTTTTCATTGTTTTAATTACGGTCGTCATATCTAAGACTTTACGACGTCGGCCGTATTTGGACGTTAACGTGACTGTGTTTACGTTGTCGTAAATATCGTACATGTTAACTTTGGAAATTTTTTTCTCAGCTTGTCTTAGTGAATTTTTTTTGTTATCGATTCGTAGACTGATTCGCGTTTGGGTTTTATTCGAATTATTGTCAACGTTGCTTTCCACTTCATCATCTTCGTTGTCATCTTCCTCGTTATCGGTTTTGCGTAAATTCACTTCATCACTGTGGCTCGACTCACTTGTTTCGTTTTCCTCATCCAAATTGTTGTTGTTATCGTCATTGGACGATTTTCTTCGGCGTTTCGGCCACGAAATGTTATGTAATTTACTATTATGAATTCGGTATCCGGAGATGCTCTTGAATGAACTCAAACATAGCACACAAAACGGCTGTTGATGCACTTTAACATGTGTGATTAAACTTGCCCGAGTTTGGCATACTTCATTGCAAATTTTGCACGTGAACATGCCAGGTTCGTCGTCGAAAAGATTGTCATCCAGGTCGGGACTGACGACTTCGTTGGTGAAGAGCTTTTTGCGAGAGTAGCGTCTTTGGCTGGCAAATGCCGCACTTTGAAGCATTGGTGTATGTGCGTTTGTAGCATATCCATCATAAGATAACTTATATCCAAAAGACTCATTTGAATACGGCGCCATATATGGCGCCGTTGTTGTCATTGAATAATACAATGTGGAAGTATAATAATTGTTATAGCCATTATGAGGATAGTAACCATTGTTAAAGGAAAAGTTTGAGCTCGAATTTGCCAATGTAATTTGACGAAATAAAGCATCCCAATCACAGTTTTGCAGTTCACTCAAAGACATTTGATTGACAATATCCTCCGGATAGCAATTCATCTAAAAGAAAAAAAAATAGAAAAAAATGTTCCCACAATTACAATTAATAGTAAATAATATAAAATGTATAGATATTAAAAGTTTTAAATCGATTTTCGAAACGTTTTTTTTCAAAACAAAATCAAGTGAAAATGTGTATGAAACCTAAAACTTTTTTCTCGTTCATTTCGATGGTGGTAACGAAAAAATGTTACCGTTTAATTGAGAGAAATTGAAAGTTAAAGGTTTCAAATTTCTTTTACCATCGATAGCCAGGGAATTGTGTGTTAAGAAAATGAGAATTTTACCTTTTTTTAGTCAAATGTCAGCAAATTGTTTACAAGAATTCATTTTTCTTTTTGGGTCGAAAATGCGTGTATTTTTCAGCGCTAGAGGGCACCAGGGAACGGTGCAAAATTCATAACTAATTGAAGCGCAAAATTTAATTTCAATGTTTCATTTGGTTTCATTTAAAAAAAAATGGATTTTTTTAAAAATATAACCGAATTGTATCGTATCTAACTATAGTTGCATTTAAATTTAAATTCTTTTAACTTTGTACTAAAAATCATTGATGTTTTGCAAACTTTTATTTACATCATTTATATACATATTTTCATTGCATTTTTTTGGGTATGTTTACATTGTTAAAAAATTTTTCTGCAAAAACTCTAATCTAAAATTTTCAAACAAGAATTTTAATAGTACAAATTAGTCATCAATTAGTGTATGAGATCAAAATTTTACAAACTAGTTTTGGCACTGGCGTGCTGCCAATACATCTTCTGCATATACATCGCTTAATATTTTCTTGATTGAACAGCATTTTACCTTTTCTATAGTGAAAAAGTAATATATGAGGAAAATTCTGGTTTTTGCTCTCCATATTTAAAAGGACACGCATCAAAAACTATTGCGTAGAATCATTTGAGCTTTTTCACATACAAGCTTTGCTATATTAGATCTCAAAACATACAATGATTATACCGATTATACGGCTTAATTATAAGATGAATGCAAAAAAATACAATCAAATCTTCCGAACTTTTCGAATCTTTCCGAACAACCCAATATATTGGTTAAATACCTTAATCATCATACACTATGTCAAAGTTAGTATCCCTGTTAAAAAAAAACGTTTAAAGGCATTTTAAATTTTCCAAAAACCCATTAGAAGTTACTTAAAGTTATTAAACACACTTTTAAATGTAATGACTTCAAAATGCCGCTAAATGCTTTTTTTAATAGAAATGAGTATCTGCGGTTGTTTTGTTCATTTTTTTTGTATAAAAGCTTTAAAAGCTTTCAACCATTTCCTTCCTAAATTTTTTATAAACTGACATATAAAACTATTAATCAACAATGGGAATATGAAAGAAACAAAAATATTTGGTAGTGTGAATATGAAACCCGCCCGTTTTTAAATTTATCGAATTTTCCTTGTTTCTAATCTTCAACTAGATGGCGGTAGTATTGACTATGTAAAAATTCAAATTACTTCACTTACACATGTTTTTAGCATATTGAAATAAGCAAACATAATAATTGACATTTGTATAAAATGAAAATAAATTGAATTCTATCCGTTTAAAAGCCTGTTTCGATCAACCAATTGTTTGGTAGTTGATTTTCATATGACACACGCGTGAAAAGCCGTACAATTTTCCTTTTGCATACATAGGTTTGTCCACACATACCGCGACTCATTCATACAAACACACACTACTACCACTTAAATGACAATCGATTTTCCTCTATCGGGAAATACGGCGAGGAAAATTTCCCCTTCTGTGCGGCAAACCTGGTGTCTCTATATTCTATACAATTCGTTGCATTAGTGCGTGCGCTCGACCACTTTGGCATTCAAGTGGTGCATCCATCGTTGAGTTTTTCCATCGACGTTGCACATCACCTGCATTTTTCCACCAGGTCAAGAAAACGGCTGGAAAAATGGCGTCGTGCACCTCAGCCAATGATAATCTAGAGTTTTACCTGAAATTTCCCAGTCCGAATTTCAACTATCAAGCCCTCGCCGCCGATACCGACGAAAGTTTTGCCATTGACGAAAAGAAAGTTCCTGTTGTACTGTTACTAGGCTGGGCCGGGTGTCAGGATAAATACTTAGCGAAATATTCCACGATTTATGAAGAAAAAGGGTACGAAACACTCATGAAAATGTACCCATTGGATTTCAATATTTTATTTATTTTAGCTTAATTACAATTCGGTACACTGCTCCGGTTAATTGCTTGTTTTGGAAACGGCGTGAGATGATTAAATTGGGTGAAAAACTAGCTAATCTTATTGTAGAAATGAATTTTGAAAACCATCCGATTATTGTGCATTTATTTTCCAATGGAGGAGCCTTTCTCTACCAACACTTATCGCTGGCGATACAAAAACTTAATAAACCGATTCAGGTACTTCAAACACAATTCCAATGATAATAGAAGTTTCTTTATCCCTTTTATAGATTCGAGGAGTTATCCTTGACTCTGCTCCAGGTGAGCGAAGAGTTTCGGCAATGTATGGTGCTATTTCGGCTATAATTGGTGGAAGTGTCTTCTATAATATATCGATGTCATTATTGACTACAATCTTCATATGCTTTATTTGGTTGTTCGAAGTAAGTTTCATCTACTACCACCTCAATCGTGATCAACCCTCGGTCAATTCTTTAAACTCAAAGTTACCCCCTTAAAAAGTCAATTGTGAACAATTTAATACCACATTTGTTTTACTGTAGTTCTAAATAATTACAAATTGATCCAAATAGTTACAAATAGCTGGGAGTTAAAGCAACCCTATTGATATCAAAAAGAATGTAATGTAAGTTGCCTATGCTTGTTTTGAACAACCGTTCAAGGAAATTGTAATGGCAGAGATAATATTGTATTCTCATTAAATAATCATTAAGAGATTAGTATTACTATAATAAGATTAAGGAACAGTTTCTTATGTATATTTTATTATTTCTTTGTTTCACGATTTAGTGGTTGCTTTATCTCTGTATCAACTATAACAAGGGCAAATATTTCAATTTTCGAAGAAATTGGAATACAGTTAATTGTAATTAAAGTAATACTTTTCACCTCACTAATTGCTATTCAAACACCTATTTTATTCAATTGAAGAACACAATTTAATAACGAAGGTGGTATAAAACGGACTTCTTCAACCTGTTCATTGGAGATCCCATAAATAATGGAGATGGGCTAAGAAAATGTTAATTCTATTTCAAAGTAATCAAATTCCTTTGCTTACTAAAGTTCAATATTAAATTTTCTGGCATATTTTAAGACTATAATCATAAGAGTTTAAAATATTGGCACGAGGGTAATGACGTCAAAACAATACCAATTACCGGAGCGTAAATACTGTTGAAGGCTAAACACAGCAAAAAATGATACAAATTTCAAATTCCCTCCGTTCACCTCTGTGAACTTTGAAAATATTTAATTGAGCAAAGAATTAACTCTAAGAAATGAGTTTTTAATGCACCAAATAGTAGTTTTAGAAGATTTAGTCTCCATTACAATAGAAAAATTGCCGAATCTTCGACTGGTACCGTAACTACGGTCGTACACTTTGGTACGTCTTTTGGGATATAATTGGAGAAAATACACAAAAAATAAATAAATAAACAAAATATCCTCCCTAAAATTAAGTTTTCGGTTTTAAACGAAACTAAGGGAGAACCTTAATTTCGGGTTCAGTTGTAAAAACTAGTTTTGGTTGAATCCTGCAATTCATCAAGCTTTCCTTCTATATTATGAATATATGCATTGGCAATTACATTGAGGCTTGTATAGAGATGCTATTACTAAAAGTTAGTATAATCACTTATGAAAAGCGATCCTGAAACTAAAAATTTTTATGATTGACCTATCAAAAAAATTCACATGTATATGAATTTATGTTGGAAACCACATGGGAAAAGATGGATTTATGTGGTTTTATGTAGAAAATCTCATAGGAAAGTAAGGATTTATGTAGGAAACCACATGGGGTAGGATGGATTTATCTTAAGAGAAATATTCATATTATTTTTTTTTCCTTTGATCTGGAGTTCCTCTGCGCTGCGTCCTAAAAGGACTATATATTCATATTAAAATATTTTTGGCGGAGAAAGAAAGTCCTTTGCGAATTATATCGTTTGATTAACACTGAAGGATCAACTTAATTTAATATTCCATAACAAAATATAATAAATAAACTACAAAATTACTAAAATTAATTGCTGGTAAGGAACAAAGAACTGTCCTATAAATTTTTATAAAAAAAAAAATAGTAATTTTATAAAATTTTATAAATAAACTGTGAAAATTATTTAATACTCCTATAGGAGTCCGAAACCACATAAAAATCCCCATAGGAAACTATAAAAGAATCCACATGGATTCCCTGGATTCTCAACTGGATTTTTTTGATAGGGTGAAGGACTCAAATTTTACCTTTTTAGTTTGAGGTAAATTTTTTTTTCTCATATTTAATTCAATCGTAATTAGTCATCAACAGTATTGCTAGTATCGGTTATCCCCAATTACAGTTTGCAGTATTGTAACATTTAAAACTTGTTTTTTGCAGATAATTAGTATTAAATTTAGCAGAGTGAAAAATCTACCATCCAATCCGTTTGGTAATCTGAAAGATGAAATATTTCTGTGGCCTCAACACTTCATTTTTTCCAAAGCAGACGATTTAATTCCTTACACTGTACTTATCATATACTGAATTATATTATTGTTAACTGTGATTAATTATTTCCTTTTTTTAGGATATTGAGAAATTTGTTCAATTTCGAAGACAAAAAGGGGTTGACACAACAACGCTTTGCTTCGAGGATAGTCCACATGTGAAACATTTCATCCAGTACAAGGATATATATGTGCGAAGCGTTTATACTTTTATCAAGAAATGTTTGGCCTCGGATAGGAATTATTACAATCCAAAGGAAAACTTGCCTAGGAAATTGAAATAGCTTCACAATGCAATTTTGTTCGTTGACCTTATCGTACATTAATGACATAATGAAAAACATTCGAATTTTCTTCTTAAGCCTTTAAGAAGGTCAAATAGTGAGAATTATTATTGTTAATAATAAGCACAATTTTTCTTATTCAATGAAATTCCAATGTAAGAAGGCTAAATTATTTTCGGTTTTAAACTTTCTGATTTTTCCTGAGATTCTCGTAGTGTTTGAAATTTTACAACCATGAAAATAATATTCAGCTTAATAACAAATTAATGTTAACGTCCAATTGTGAGATTTTTGTAAAATATGTCACAATTAAATTATTGCAACTAGAGAGTGTGACGAACAACATTGTTAGAATTTACTAAGAAAATTTATAAATTTCAGTATTTGATTTTTTTTGTTTAAATTTTTTAAACAGAAACGATAGCACAATTCTACGAAGTTAAAGGCACCGGCAGAAATGTTTCATAAAGGCGACATTTTTTTACAGATGAACTATAAAAACGGTCACTAGGCGTAAATTTATCCAATTTTTACACACTCGTTATTTTCTTAACTATACAAATAAAGAAATCATTTCCATTGTGCTAATCATACATTTGAGCAATGATATTGACGTCATATAGTGACGTCTCTACATGACGTTTTCCATTTACAATCAACACCTATTAACCGTAACTGATTCATTGTCAACTATTGATTCAACATCGATAAATATCGAAAAATTATGGGTACGAACCACATTGTATGAGATCACCATCTATGTCCACCAATGATTCCCAGTTCTTATGAGTAGTTCATATTCAATACGATCAAAAGCCGGCGCCTGAAACTATTTTTATGGATTCCATTTAATTTTATCGTAGACTTATATTTTTTTATGTTGACATTTTCTATACACTAATTTAAATTGTTAACTAGTTTTATAAACATTTAAACTATAATAAAAGAACTATAATGCACTAATAATGTTAAATATTTCAAATTCAAATTTATCCTTTATAACATTTTTTTAAGTTTTTAGCCATACCCAGTACGGATTTAAGTTCGATGCTACCCTTGTTGGTCCATAACAAGGTGGTTATCAAGATAAAATATCTAATTTTAAATTATGCCGCCTCTAAAATAATGCTATCTCAGGCCCAGGGCTCACGGGCCTAGGCGTAAATCTGGCCAAACCTTAACATTATGGAAAAAATCAGTGTTTTTCAATAGAGGTGATACCCCCTTTTCAGTGGGCACTGAAAAGTTTCCCTAGAAAGCTGAAATGGCTATCAAATGGGGGGGGGTATAAAGGGCTCTAGTGTTCCTTTCTTTTTAAGAAATTGGTGTGATGAATCATTACGAGGAGAGTGAAAAGAAAAGAGAAAAAATAATTCTAAATCACGAATTTGATGAAATTTTAGTATGATAACCTAGGAATAGCTGAGGCCATAATTATTCATGTAAACAGTAGTTTGGAATTTCAAAACTATAAAAAAAAATAAACTAGCAAAAGAGTACTTTAATTGTGGTGAGAGAAGAGGTACGCATTATTTCAAGATCTCAGGGCCCCCAAACCTTATTTATTTCCTAACGACTCAAAAATAGGGAATTAAGTAGAATTGGTATGAGGTAAGTATATGCGTACATGGTACCTTAAGTTGACGGACAATTAACATAGCCATTTCAGCTTTCTAAGGAACTTTCCAGTGCCCATTGTAAAAGGGGTATCACCTCTATTGAAAAATACTTTCTGATTTTTTCCAAAAATTACCATTAGGGTATGGCCAGTGATGGATTTACGTCTTGGCCCCGGTGAAGCCTGGGCCTAAAGCGGCACGATTTTAGGGGCGGCATAATTTTCGGAATGCCAAAATTTTAAAGACAAAGAATGTACAGATAATTCAAATTCAAAAAGTGATTTGAGATTAGTATGGAGCATTTTCCTATGTTCTTCATTTTTATTATTCTTCATATGTTCTTCATCTTCCTATGAATATATTATCCCTCTGTATTAGCGCTTAAGTAGTGTTCTGTTTAGTCATATCTACGGCATATTCTGTTATGTCCATATTGAGCTATACTTAAATAGCAGAATTTATTTGAAAGCCTATATTTTTAATGATTTTCTTCTTTGTTTACATTTATGTTTTATAATTTTAAAGGAGTTAAGCAACACTTATAACAAGACTGCATTGCTGGTAATCTGCATTGATTTTTTAAAATATTTTTTATAGCTTTATGAGCTTTATCATTATTCCCATTGTTCCGAATTTAGTCAATTGAAGCGAACATTGAATTTCTCCTTAATATCACAAAATTGATGTAGAATATTTAATTATTTATTCTAATGGAATTAATGATCCCCCGATTATTTCCTAATATTTTATTCTTTTTTTGAAAAAAACGGGCATGAGGAATGCGATTCGATTGATTGGTGACGAAAACAGAGACAAACATATGAGGAATTAATTGCGCAAAGGGAAAAGTGAATGGTCAAGGATATACGCATGCCTTACAACTTGGACATACGTCGTTGTTTCCTATTTGCTACTATCGTTGGTGAATTGAGAGAGAGGGAAATGATTGAATGGGTCGAATATATTACATAGCGGTATAAATTATTGGTGTGTTGTAAATTAGTTGTAATACGCTGTGGACTTCATTTTTAGAAGTTTGTTGAGCAAATTATCAAGTTTTTACTTTTAATTTTAAAATTGTATTGAATTAGTTCAATAATTTCCAAAATGGCTGTTCACATTACTGATTCGGTATGTATTTTTTTTGCAATTTATTATTTGAATTTGATAGTTTCATTGCCGGGTTTTCACTTAATGGAATTTTTTCGTTTAACCTTGAACGGGAATTAATTGTCGTATGGTTTTTATTGATTAAATTCAGTGTTGTTAATTAAAAAATTGTGAAGATTTAATCGATTAATTTTAATTTTTTGCATTAAAAACTAAATTATATTAACGGGCGGTAATTTTAAAGTGAGGTTACAACGCCATAATTGCACATCCTGTAAAGGAAAGTCGCAATGTTGTTTTGTCCTTGTTTAACTCATTGATTTAGTTGTTAGATGAATAAAGAGGGGAGGTTTTCCCACTTGCATCATGTTGCAATAAATTCCATGGGAAAATTTATGACTAATGCGGTATAATATGTTGATGTAATCTCTTAAGTTGGAATTCAATGATTTTTTTTCTATTTATTTTTAAAGAGATTTCTTGTAGTTTCTATACTTAATACCATAACGTTTTGCGACTATATTTGTACTCTTTTTATTAAGATAATATTAACCGTATGATACACTATTCGAAAAATTGCAACCTAACGGTCATTGATAAACTTATCGAAATACTTTAGACTATATTAATTAAATTAAATATTTTCTCTTGTCATATTTGATTTGATAAAGCAAAATTGACACTCAAATTAAAATTTGCTGATTAAGGAGTGGCCTCTATGCTAGTTTGTAGCAAAATACGTACTTCTTTAATCAAATACTGAATGTTTATTAAGTTGATAAGAAAAACCACTAACTTAAACCATATCTTATTAATAAAGCAAATATATATTGTAGTTAACATTTTCGATTGCATGACAAACGAAAACTTATCTACTGCAAAATTTTTACTTCCACCTATGTTTGTCTAATGTAATTAATGTTAAATTTTTAAAAATAATGAAAAAAGACCTTACTTCATTAAATGACTTTAATTAATTTCAGAATGATTTCCAACAAAAATTGGAAGAAGCAGGAGATAAGTTAGTCATCGTGGACTTCTTCGCCACCTGGTGTGGCCCCTGCAAGATGATTGCCCCAAAACTGGAAGAATTGGCCAAGGAACTTTCTGACAAAATCGTTGTTTTGAAAGTAAGAATTTCCCCTGAAATGTTCAAGTCGTAAAAACTAAATTTATTCTTTACATTTAAGGTCGATGTAGACGAATGCGAGGATTTGGCTTCTTCGTACAATATCTCCTCAATGCCTACCTTTGTTTTCATTAAAAATAAGGAAACATTGGAAACATTCACCGGCGCCAATTACGACCGACTCAAGTCCACCGCCCAAACACACTTGAATTAGAAAAAAATACTTAAAAAAACCATGTTAACGTACTATTATTGTAAAGCTTCGTTCATTTCAGTTAGTCCTCCTCAAAAGGCTTTCCAAACTGTTCGTTTAGGATAATTTTTCATACATAGAGAAATGTTGTACAATTTTCGCCCTTTGTGGTTTACACTTAGTTGACAATTTTAAATGATTTATTGTTACTATTTTTTTTAAAATATTGCAAATGCCTTTCACCCGTTAACATTTTTGATAAGTATAAGTAAGTTACATTGAAAAAAAATTGATATATTTTTAGTATTTCAAGTTTAACTTGTTTCAAATAAAACACGCTGTATTTCTATATCGATTTTCAAATATATTTGTAGTATTAATTACCTAATGTTTATAGAAGTTATTGAAGCACCACATCTCCCGCATATACGTTTTTAATTAGAGAAAATGAGATAAAACGCTATATTTAAAAAGAAATTTCGGTTTTTGCTCGAACATTCTAAACAGTGAATCATAAGAAATAAAAATATATAAAAAGGTGAGTATTTTAAAAATGGTTCTTGGTTCAACTTACTACATCCCCCTTAAGTCGTTATCTGCGCTTGTCGTTTACATATTACATACATTATTTGGACTCTGGTCTATTATTCCCTCGATTCGTACATCTTATCTTTGACCTTGATTTCGTAGATCTAGGAGCTTATCAGAAAGTTAGGTCGGAATTCGGGAAATGCATAAATCCTTCCTTACGCCGACCCTGACTGCAATTAAAGTTCATAATTGTTCAATTTAGTTTTTATCTTACACAATGGAAAAAAACTATTTTCACGTTTAAAATCGTCAAATCTGGCAACGTTGCTTTTTCTACTTTGTTTTTTATTTAATTCGCGAATAAATCGGTCCATAATGAAAATTTAGCCGCCAAAAAGAAAATTAGCCCATATTAGAATTGATTTAACAAGAAAATCGCGAATAGAATAAAAAACAAAGTAGTAAACGCAATGTTGCCAGGATTGAAGATTCTAAAAAGAACATGAGCCAATAGAAAAAATATGCCTAGTTTGAAATAAGAATTCTGGAACCATATTTTGGTATTTGAACCTGGAACTTCCAGAAGTCTGAAGTTAGAATACTGTGGTTCCCAAAGGAGACGCTGGAACTTGGAATCTATACAGCTAAACTAGTTACTGGAGATAGATAAATACGATATTAAGGATTTTTTTAACTGTTGTTTACCATCGCTGTATAACTACTAAGGTACTTTAGTGACTCTAGGGTTAATTAAATCTGTTATCGAGAAATATTGAAAATTTGCACGATACCAAGATCGAACCCACTACCTACTAGTTTTGGAGCGATCACCTAGACCACTCGGCTACCAGTAGGTGGGTATTAAGGATTGTTATGGACAAAAAAACGTTCGATTTTTTCCGCATTAGATGACGATTTACTAGTTTCAACAAAAAAAAAAATAATTAACATGATTATGGGTGTGACTACTTTTTCTCCGAAAGAGAGAAGAAAATGTTAATCGATAGTAAAATTATTTGTTCTGTCCAGTACCGGATTAAGACATTAATTGACTAAATTAGTGTTTTAGATTTCTCGTTTTCAACAATCCTCAAATCCTTAATTGTATGTAATTTACTAAACAATGATTTTTTTGTTAAAAACTATTATAATATTAACGTTAGGCAATCATTGAAACTCACCAATTGATGGAAACCAAATAACGACCCAGGTCTTTTTTAGGTCGGTCAATATCTGGTAACGTTGCATTTTCTGCTTAGTTCAATTCTAATACGGTATAATTTTTTCTTTTGTGGTTAAATTTTCATTATGGGTCGAACTATTCGCGAATTAAATTAAAAGCACAGAAGAAAATAATAATATATAAAAGGCACATGAGCCCCAAATAACATTAAAGTAAAAATTGTAGTTATAGAAAATATATTTTTTCACTGTAGGACTCCCAAATTTCAAAATTCGGCTCTGCTTATACTGAAAAACAAGTAAATGCTATCATATACCTTATTTAAAAC
This sequence comes from Sisyra terminalis, assembly GCA_958496175.1. Lineage (NCBI taxonomy): Eukaryota > Metazoa > Arthropoda > Insecta > Neuroptera > Sisyridae > Sisyra > Sisyra terminalis. Next base: position 17,361,775 of record OY292279.1, on the reverse strand, counting down.
GTTAGTAATGGAGTTCTGGGTTTCACCATACAAATCTAGCATAAAATAGCCTTAAAAATTTATATAATCGTTATAAAATTTGATTCAAATACATTTTTTTTAGAATATAAAGATCTATGGATAATATTTGATTTTTTAAAATACATAAATAAAATTGTACGTTTAAAATAAATATGGCCTATATAATATTGTAAAAGTATTATAAAATATATCAATATAGTAAATAAAATCACTAGAGCATGCATTATTTGGTATAATATAAAAATACCAACAATATTGTAAAAATGACCAAACTACGAAAGAATGGAGTAAAGGTATGGTACTATTGCAGGTTTCGTTGACTTTGGCTGCGTTAATTTTCTTTAGGTTTAAAGGGGGGAGGGGGTCAAAGAAAATAGCGATGGGTTCACATATAGATAAGTGTAGTGATAGACTTATCGTGTATTCGTTAAGAAATATACTTGGAGAATATGAATATCGGAACTAAAAGGACATAATTTGCCATGTTCTGTTTTGTCATACGAGTTTTCAATGCAAGCAAAACAAGTGAAACCTGCGCTGGATTTTTACCTTTACCATTCTTACTCTTGATTTTTATTAAATATAAGATTCGAAATTATAAAAATATTAACCATTGATATCAATAATAGTAAATTTTCCATATCATAGTGAACTTCATTGGGAAAAAACTATAAATTCGGTCATTTTTACGAATTATTGTTGGTAATATTTTTTGGTTCTTTTAAAATACGAGTAATACTTATTTTAAATCATAACAAAAGTCATAGTTGGGCGGATCATCCGGAATTGGTGGTGGATCTTGCGGAATATCAACTCCTTCTGCATCCAACAGTCTTAATTTAATGTCCATCGAGAGCAATGTTTCCAGGTCATTTTCGGTTTGTTTGCTTAACATTTTGTTGCCCAACAAGGCATTGATTCCATCGGTCCAATAGTCGAAGACTTGTTCGTCAGGGGCGACAAAATCCAAGGAGGTAACATCCACCGATTCTAACGTTAAGGAGAAGGCTAGTTGATGGGTGGTTTTTCTTCCACGAACATCCTTCATGTGTGGACAATCTTTACCGGTTAGTAATCCCTTAATATCGACCACAGCCAATTTATTTGGAAGATCTTCCAACGATGGAACACTCTTCTCGTCACAATCACCGTAATGGAAAACTTTATGATTGGGTGAAAGCCGTACGTACCAGAACTTGTCTTTGATGCGTTGACCTCGAGATGAGTATTTAGTAAACCGGGTTCCTTCTACTAACAATCCGAGACGTTGTTCCTGAATCAGATCCATAATTTCTGGAGTAATTTGCTCTTTGAGTTCGACTATTGGTCGTGCATGAGATTCCCATTCTTCCCGGGACGTGCGTTCCTGTTGCCACAAATTGGTGATTTCCGAGTAGGTTAAAAGTTGGAGTTTTTGTTTGAATTTATCAAGACCTGGCGGCTGGGTTTGTAGAGCTCGGGTGATTTGTTCGCGAACTACGCTGAAAACTTTGACAAAATCTTCGGTGGTTGCTCGCATTTCCTTCCAGGTCTTGTTTAAGAGAACTATGCAGATGCAAAAGAATTCTTCGAAAGGATGGTCATGGGTGAAGAACATAGGGTGGTATGTTTGACCCTGTTCACTGGGAGCCTCACCAATTCGCAGGACTTCACATAAAAGCTTGACAAGTTCCACGCTAGTACGACCAAAAGGACACTCGTGCTCGTCGGCTCGACAACTATTTTCTAGCACCACTTTTGTGTAACTTTCCGTGTGGTTTCTTGCAAAGTAAACCATGCAGTCCAACGCAAGCATTCCTGGAGGAGTTTCGGTGAAGTCCAATGCCGGATTGATATCTGATTTGAATCCAAGTTTCTTGTAGTCTTTGGCAAATGTTCCAAGTTGACGACGCGCAGTTACGTCGTTAGATGCTGGACCACCGTCGCTATCAAAAGCAATACGACGAAGTTCTTTAATTTTGTCATGGGCGTCTTGATCCTGAGGATCCATTTTAGATAGCATGCGTTGTTCGAGGAGTCCTAGTGACAACGTTTGTAGAACGTATAACTGATGTGCCATTTCGGTACCGACATGCCCCGAAGAGTACTGAATTATGTTATTCAGGATAACATTACGAACTTGTTTTGAACTAAGAGTTGCGGCTATAGTGGCTCGTTTGGCTGCATCAGCTTTGTAAAACAAGCTATTAATTAAAGCAACGGAATTTTGTTGAATCACCGGATGGTTAGCGTTAGATAAGTGAATTACAAGACTGGCAAATGGAACTTCTTTTTCAACTTGTGGATATTTATCGGTGCTATTAAGAACGATGTTCTCAAGAATTGATAGTGAGGCTTGAATCACTTTAGCATCTTGAATCACGGCTTGACTATTCACAAAACCAGCAACTTTGTTGATAAAAGGACTCTCTAAGATATCCCAAGAAACGATACCGTGGTCCATTAGTTCCACGAAAGATAACAAGGAATAGGCCAGCATGTTAGACTTGTATTTTCCGCTTTCGATTTGACTGATGATTAATGCTAGGCCTTGTTTGTTGATAAATTCTAAAGCGAAAGTCATATCCGAACTTAGCGTTGATAATTTTTGTAAGGCCAAATTCTTTTCTTCAGGTGCTCCCGTGTTCAACTTTTGGAGAATATCATGTGCGGTTTTCGATGGGGAATGTTCGAGACGAAGCACTGAACCATTTTTGATGTCGTTACGGTTTTTTTCAGTGATATAATTTTGGTTGTTACTTTCGGAAAATTGAAGGGCGTATTGCTCGGGATCGGAAAGACTCCAGCCGTTGCACAACTCCTGAATAATTGCGGCGAGTGGTTGGGCTTGGTTGAATTCCATTAGCTGTGGAACTTGATCAGTCATTTCCACAGCAATTTTAACAATGTTCGTATCCTTCATTCCAGGCATTTTCATTGGATTGTTTGACATTTAAAACTTTTTAAAACATTCAATTATGAGCCTTTTGAGCTTAGTTTATTAATAAAATATGTACTTATCGATAATATTTGAGTTTTGTTCGGTTTAATATCACATCAAAATTGAGATTTTTATTTAAATTAAATATTATTTTGACATTTTTACACTGACATTGTTTGACAAGACGCCATTATTCTGAGCAATTCCGGTGGGGTTCGGCTTCAATTTATTACATTCGATTAATTTTAATTAAGATATTCATAAAACTCATGGAATGTCATTAAATATATTCATTATATATACGTTTAAGGTAAAAATCAAATGACTTTTAAAGCTTTCATGTTGGAAATAAATCAACACAATTTTCCAATAAAAAGATTGACAATTTATGGCGCCATCTTTTGGTGATAACACAAAACTAAAATAGACAATAATTTGAAATTCGTATTTTCATAGATTATAGCGATTATAGGATTATATTGTTTGTTTAGTTTTTTAAATTATTATTTACCGTCGCTTCAAAACTATCAAGCTTTATAGCGACTCTAGGGTCAATAGAATCCGTAAATTGAGAAATATCAAAAATTTGCTCGATACGAGATTCGAACCCAACACCTACCAGTTTTGGAGCGACAGCCTTGACCACTCAGCCACCAGTAGACTTGTTTAAATTATTTGATCCGAAGTGGATTCAATCTTAAGGACCCAACATTTTTACTTCAATAGAATAGAGCATATTTTAGGCTAATTTTCAATACTTTTTGTGAATGGTCTAATTCATGTAAATGAAGATAAATTTTGGCAAGAAAACATTTCATGAAGATTGAAGCGACCAAAGAACGGCTCAAGTCCTTTTCAGGTCAGCCAATATCTAGCAACGTGGCATTTTCTACTTTGTTTTGAATTTAATTCGTGAATAAATCAGTCCATAATGAAAATTTAGCCACAACAGTGAAAATATATCGGCTTAAGTCCCTTTTAGAACAGCCAAATCTGATAACGTTGTATTTTCTACTTAGTATATGTTCTTTTCGCAATTTTTTTGTTAATTCAATTCTAATATGGTACACTTCTTTCTTTTGTGGCTAAATTTTCATTATGAACCGATTTATTCGCGGATTAAATTATCAGATTTGACTATTCTAAAAGGGATTTGAGCCAATATACCACATTGGAATTGAATTAACAAAAAAAATGCGAATAGAATAAAAAACAAAGCAGAAAACGCAACGTTAACAGATATTGACCGACCTTAAAAGAGCACTTGAGCCTAAAGAACTTTTTAGGAATGTTTTAAAGTTATTGTCTCATTAAATGATATAAAATAATTACTTTGTCCATTAAATAAAAAAAAATCGTTTATGTGGGGGAAGGATATACTTAATACTTGCAAATATGAAGTATATTTGTTAATTGAAGTATATAATTATCTAAGATGATTTCCTGAGACTAGTCATTGGTGAAGGGGAAATAGGATTCAGGAAAAATTTACAGGAATATTTTTCTTAATACATGCCTATTATATGTACTAGTTATTATTTTTTTTTTATTGAAGAGAAATAGTTTTTAATCTTTATAAAAATTTACATTTTTTTTTCTTTCAAATATATTATACATGTAATAAGTACTAAGTGCAATATGTGAAATTTTCTCATAAAGATTCTGAAAGGATAATATTTCCGTGTTTTTGTGTACTAGATATACTCTTCAAAGGACCAGTTTTAAATGATTTTGATAAGGCATTTTCGCAATGAAAAGAAAACTACGCATAAATGTTCCCGTTTGCCTTGCAAACGCTCATCAAAAGCTTTCAATTTGAAAGTTTTCAATAATTTAGAACAATTTTCATACCTTGAACTTCGAAAAAAACATTTATTTCAAACTTTTTTTTTGATTATCTTTGAACGCAGTCTTTGGGTTGAATCGAACTATTTTTTAATGACATAAAAATTTACACTAAAGACAAAAGCCTTAGTTTAAAGTCTTATGAAAAAAATCGATCGAATTTAATCGATTTTTTCCTGTATCCGATCGCAGTAATAACATTTTCATTTTTATATTTGTACTAAAACACAACAATACAATTTCTGTTTTATAAATAAAAAGATAAACTAAATAACAAACATTTTACAACATTATTTTAATAGTATTTACAATAAAGGAAATGAATATTCGAATTTAAAATATCAAATAATTGTTTAAAACATTTGTAATGTTAATATGAGTACCCAGTGTTTTCTTAATCCGGGCGTTTGATTCTAAATATGTATACAAATATTTTTTCAGAGAAATTCTAACATAAGCAAACTCTTGACGTTGAATTTTACTTTCTTGCTTTTTAACTCTAAAATAAACATAATTTATTAATATAAATAATTTTTCTTAAGTGTTAATATCTATAGGTATGCATTAGTACGATACAAAAAATATTCACAAAAACCAAAACTTGAAGTTATGTTTCCTAAAAATTGGCACCTCGATAGTATTGATAATATCTTTACAAGTCTCAAGTATATTTGGTTTGTGAAGAACTGAGGAAAAATATTCACTAATATCACAAACATAACAATTAGGACAATTTAGAGAAATTAAAGGAAAAAAAATGAGAACTAAATTACGCTGGATGGTAATTTATCAAAAGTCTCTCGACGTCCAACACTTTCACGATGACGTGGTAGTGTTCCTGATATTGTCCCTGTGCTTCCCAATTCCGGACATCCGTTTGTCGTTAATAATTCGATCAAACTTCGAACGGTCGTGGCATTGAGCATTTCTGACGTTGATGCTGATGAATTCATACCATTTCCAGTTGTTTGAATTTTTGCCGAAGCTAACGCATACGTTAGACAACTTCGTCCCTCGTGATCTAATAGTTTTGCATTTGCATTGTACTAAAAACAAAAGAAATTAAATTGATAAAAAAACAAGACAAATGAGAGTCTAACTCGTGTACTAAGTTCCAGACAAACTTGTAGGTTTGCAGATAGTTTGTCAACAAGGGAGACGCGACTTGAAAATTTTGACTAGTTTTTTTTTCTTCTAATATTCTTTAAATTTCTCACCAAAATTAGATTCAATCTTAAAACTAGTGCGATTAGTTACATGCAAATTTGTATTTTCTTAAATGTTTATACAGAATTTGATTCTTTACGGACAGTTCATGAACTATGAAAATATTGAATCGAGCCAAAAAAGCTTTCAATAAGGTTGTTGATAATTCCAATTCCAATTCTAAATTATTTCAAATTTTATTTCATTGAAGGTTTAAAGATGTCTCTTCAAAATTCAAAGCACACAAGTTTAAGTCACACTTTATTCGTTTAATATTGACTTAAAAGTGTTCCACGTCGACGAAGTAGAGAGTATGAACAAATTAGCATTAGTATCAGAGTATTAGCATTATGTGCAAATATTATGCGTACTGGAAAAATGTTAATAATGGGTTCGCTATTCGTGGTCAATGTCAGGGAGGGGGATGGAACTTTTTTTCACAGTTACTAAAAAACCTTATGTTTATAAATAATTTGTATCAAAAATTTAAAGAAATAAATGGGAGATGTAATTTGGGTTACCTAACACCCAATTAATTGCGCGCAAATCATAAATTGTCCGGTAGAAGATTGATTAGGGTCGTGAAAAATTTGAAAACCTACTTTTGACAATAGGTTCCCAATTATTAATGATTATTCTTAAGTAAAAATATGTAAATGCATACATCGCGGCAATTTATTCTTTAAATTTTGAAATACTAAATATGTTTATTTTTGGGTTTTTTCATTAGTTTTTTATCTCACTTAACGCGGGGATACGTTGCAGTGCTAAATGGAACAGTGTTAAATAAGGCAGATTCCGGGCAGGTGAAAACCCTCGAAAAGTATTAGAAGACGTTTTCTGTTATCAGCGCTGGGCATAGTAAAGAAAAGGAACTAAAATTTTCTATTCATATTGGCGTGGTAGTTTTGAATTGAAATGAATATCATAATTTGATTACACATAGCAGAATTGTAATTTGTATAATAATTTAAGAAACCCCAATACAACCGCATAATACTGCAACAGTGCTCGTCAGAGCAGCGTTAAACTTGATTCTAATCAAATTTATTAATTTTGGATAAACGAAAACACCTCATGTCCTTTAATTTACTCGGAAGTTTTCAAATCAGTCAAAAGAAGGACATAAAAAACCGTAATTTTCGATTGCTTTAACTGAAAATCACAGTTCCAAAAAACCATAGAACTTCGGGTATGATACCAACTGCAAATTAATATTTCTATACGTTACTGCGAAAAAGGTTCGTGACATATAGATAGACAAAGAAGTGATCCTACAAGGATTCTTTTCATAATGGAACCCTAAAAGCTAAAAAAAAATCATAGTTTTTTACCCAAATAAGAAGTTGAGCAATTCCAAGGTTTCCCATTGCACACGCCAAATGCAATGGAGTTCGTAAATCTCGAGCATTGACTGTTGAGTTTACTTGATCAACATTGGCGTAAGCCAATATCGTGATGATCGATTTCATGTCAGATCTGCAAACAGCATCGACCAATTGTTGTCCCAGAGGAATACCCGTACCGGCAGCAGCCAAAAACTCTTTCATTTCATACTTTGATCTAATCCACTGTTCTTTTTCTTCACGTGTTGAACTTGGCGTCGGTTTACTAAAACCTCGAGTGTTGGCCTCCCACACCGAATTCGCTAATTTGTTACCAATTGCTAACATAACACTTAAATGTGCAGGTCTGTAAAAAAAAACAATTTAAATAAATAGCTATACAATTGACGCCCAAAGTACGATCAATCGGCCTATTTTAGAGGTGGAATTAAGTAATATTTATTCGTGAAATTGGAGACAAAAAATCTAAATGTCTAATTATTGAAATTTAAAAACCATGATTTTTATAGATACCATGATTTTTATGTTGAAGTATAATTTAGAGGAGTCACATTCTCAAAGGAAATAGACGCATACTTGATGTTTTAAAGACACTGGAAGCTTCCACGAAAAAAGGAAGAAGACAAATTGAAAACGGAAATGAACTAATTCGATTTAAAGAACCGTGGCAGAGACAGACGAAATTAGAGGGAAAAATTCAACCACGCGGGGAACTAAATCTACCGTTAGGAGAAAAAAAAAAAAAAAGAAACAACTTACGGCCATTCGTCCAAGTCCAACGATCGCACTTTCGATATATGCGAGCCTAAATTACGATGAACCCCCGAACATTCGATGCACATTAAAATGCCTAGGTTGAGACTAGCCCAGTCCGGATTGGCTGAATCACAGTCTACGCAAAACCCATTTCCCGGTACTCGGGATCGAATCGCTTGAATCGATGTTGCCTCCATAGGATTGTTGGCCCGTTTGGCCTTCGACGATTCATTACCCTGTAGAGAATTTAAAATTTGCTGCTCAATCGCCGACACCCATTCGTCACGTTCTTCACAACTAGACGCCTCAAAGTGCCACTGTTTGTTGTCCAGCGAAACAATGTAAAACTCAAATACATCCGATTCTAAGAAAAGAAAAGAAAAATAATGAAATCTGTGCTTTTTATTATAATTGCGGTTAATCCAATACTGATACTGTTAAATCCACCATTTGTAGCTCAAGCTACTTAGATTAATGGATTATTGGATTTTCCTCTGACAAAAGTACAGTTTTGGACCAATTTTAGGGTGGAAACTCTTTCTTACCATCATATTCTGAATTTTTCACACTACTGCTTTTCATGCGTCGATGTCGTTTCTTCACGTTTGGAGTTTCCATTTTTGTTTCGGTGCTCAAAAATGAGCTACTGGTTGAGATCACCATCCCTTCATCACCACTCACACCTGAGAAAAATCGTCCCCCTGCTTCTTTGGTTGCATCAAACGGCGTTAAACTAAGTCCACCAAGACTTTCGTTAATGTTCGACGCACTTAATCCATTTGACCCTGATACTGTCGTTATTATCGACTTGGAACCACGTGGTTTCTGACCAGGAACTTTTACGGTCACGTATTGCAACGATATTTCCTTACCATGCACATCGTCCATATAGTCCTAAAAATTAAGAAGAGAAAAGGTAAACTTTTAAATTTAGTGGTTTTTTAATTACTGCAATTGTTGCTATTGGGATTAGACCGAGAATTTGAACTTTGCGATAAACGTATTGTATTCTTAGACATGCAGTATATAGTCTACTCGTAAGAAGCAAATTTAAACGAAAAACTTTTGAGCTTAGAAATCTATAATCTTGTAAAGTTTCTTATCAGAGTTCTAGAGTCGCTACAGGAAATTGTTAAATCAGTGATAGTATGAAAATATGTAAACTGCAAAAATATTGCTAGTAGAAGCGCGAACTTACATGTAAACTTGGATGGTAAGTTAGACGTCCATCGTCGCACAAGGTAACATATTTCTTTTTCCAGTCTTTATTTAAGGCTTTACTGCTTCGTTTATATAAATATCCCTGTTTCAACGGAATCGCCCTTCCGCTACCCAATTCTCCATTTTTAAGTTTATCATCCCCTTTTTTCGATGGAGTGAACAAATTAGAACGTCGTCGACTTTTACGTGACGTCGTCGGCGTACTACTCGGCGTCGGAAGATCTTTGCCGTCTTTGGTGACAATTTGTGGTGGTTGAAGATTGTCAAATCCCTGCGATGTCGCCGTATATTTGGCGATATTGTTGTTTTCCGTCGGTATCGCTTGAATTACGTAGGTTTGATGGGACCCGCTGGAAGTAACCAGCGAAGTTCCACGTCCAACGCTACCGCTGCCACCGCCTCCACTACTTCCACCCAATGTGGACGAACTCGAACTCCATTTATCGTCGAGGCGCGACTCCAATTTATCAGCCTGACGATGCACGTGATGACTTGATGAGAGAGTATGAGATTGTCGACCTCCACCACTTGCATCCTGATAAATTATATCAAAAAAACGAAATTTTATTGTCATATAAAAAAGGTTACAAGGTAAATATGATAATTATAAATATATTCCTTTAAAAAAGGGAACTTTTTACGTGCTATCGAACGATTGAAAATTCATATCAATATTGAATTTATTCCTTATATCTTCGGCGCCACGATTTAACCATGGATCTCGTATACCTCCTTCAATAAAAATCTTGTATTATTGCAATATTAATGTTTGCTTTATTTTGGTTTCTTCTATAATAATCCGTGGTTAAATTGTACCGAAGAAAATATTAGGAATTTCCCGCAAATTGTATTGCTTTTTCGATATTTTTATTTCGTTTTATTTTTTTAGTTATTTAAAAATAGTTCAAAAATAATCAAATGATAGCTGTAACTTCTATACGAACTTTCAGTCGCTCGGTGGCACCTGTTAATATTTTCAAAAAAGGCTAAAACAGACAATTTAATATGAGCATATTTTTGGGGTGAGATTATACAAAAATTTGCAATTGATTAAATAAAAGGGAAAATCTTTTCCTAGCTTAGAAAACTTACAAACTGGGATCAAGCTAAATAAAATATGACAAAAAAAAAGAACACCATTAATATAATTAAAAATACGGATGCCATAATCTTTGAAATTAGACCTTGATCTATATATCACAGAGGTATAGTATAGAAAAGCTATTCTCAATAAGTAAATGAAAATAAAAATGTTACAATTAACTTATGTAAACGTTCTTTAATACCCAGTAAAATTTTGTTGTTGACCAAAAAAGTTGAAAAACGCTGGTATAGAGGACTAATGTACTTTACTGAGACTAATACTTTACATCCGATTTTCATGCTTACCAAATATACATAAAAAATTTCATGAAAATCGGTCCAGCAGTTTCGGAAGTGTTTGATTACAAGCACCGTGACACGAAATTTAAATATATGAGAAATAGCATGATAAATTTTCGCTAGTATTTGATAGTTCTATAATCAAAATAAATGTTTTTATGAGGAGAGGGGGCTAGGTTCTACCTCAATACAGTGTACAGGGATATTTTGCATGACAATTCTATTTTAGAAATTCTATTTTAGCTTGCTTTATTTTAGAAAAGCTTGATCACGTTTTTGCCTTCCATTGGAATTGAAGTTCTATACAAGTCTTTCTTCTCTGATAATGATCACTCTATACCGTATCTCCGTGGTGTATATACAGAACAGTGAAATTAGCGAACTTAGCTAGGTCAAATGGTAAAACAGAACTAGACAGAATAGATCATGACATAGTAGAACATGTCAGAATAGGATATGACAAAACAGAACAATCACAAAACATAATAGGATATAATCTGAATAATAATGAAATAAAGCTAACTGGTAGCCGAGTGGTCTAGGTGACCGCTCCAAAACTAATAGGTACTGGGTTCGATCCTCGTATCGTGAAAATTTTCAATATTTTTCGATAACCTAATTCAATAACCAATAACCGATTTAATTAACCCTAGAGTCGCCAAAGGACGGTAGTAGTTATAAAGCGACGGTAAATAACAAATAAAAAAAATAATAAATAAAGAGTTTCACATTTATTCCGTTTAACTGGTAAAAAGCACAAGTTTCGAAGTATTAGACAAGCGTATTTCCGAGTTCTATTGATGTTCTGTTTTGTCCGGTCACGCTTTTTTGCCCTTATTGCAATGAAATTATGGAGGAAGTTTGAATACAACTTGTAAACGTTTTTAACGATAAAAAAATGCATAAAGCGTCACCTTATATGCCAAAGAGTTGTGACTAGGCGATGCGTTACTATGATTGTTGGAGGCCGGTGAACCGGCCGTCGATCCAAATCCATTAGTCGGAGACGGCATCGCTTGCTTTTGTATCGTCGTCAACGTCGGCACCATCCCAAAGTGATTGTTCGGCGTTGACGGTCGCGAATTCGACGGCGTCAAACACGCGGTCGACGACGACAAACGTTGCTGCACAATTTTCTGGCATGCTAAAACCATAATTTTCATATCAATATCCCACTTTTCGCAAATTAGACCATTTATATGCATACCATCTTGGAAAACTCGGTCCACATTAAGGCCATATGTGGCACATGTCTCGTAGTACGAACACCGTTTCAAGTCATTCGCCAATTTTCGAGCTCTAGCATCGTCAATCACACGTGGATTATTTTCACTGATAGCATCTAAAACGAAAAAAAGAAAATGTAGAATAAAATAATCAATACGTTGCCAATTTTAAATAAATGACCCAATTCTATTTACATGGAAAGTTTTATCAGATTTTCATTAACAAAGAGACAACAAGGAAAATTGTTCCACTCTCGGAGTTTACAATACTGTGATTGCAACTTGTATATTGAAAAAAACTCATTTAAAAATAGAATGAAATCGGAAAACGGGAAGGAAGGAAACGAACGATACAAACATATTGTGAAAATATTGAAACTATGACGGTTTTTTTCCTTGAAAGTTTACCTTGACGATTTGGCAAAATTTTCTCCCACATTCAATCCAATTTTGGCGAATGCGGAAGACTGTGGCTATGGTTGATGGGTGGAAAATGTACTCACCTTGTGTCCCCACAAGAATCAGAGGGATTTCGGCTGAATTTCGAAAGTGAGACATTTTCGTGTAATAATTGTAGATTGCGTTAAAGCTGGCCTCGTTTTCCAAGCTGAAGACGAAAATGACGGCATCGACCCAGGAGGTAAACTAAACGAAAAACACATCAAAGAACCAAATAAAAAAGAACGTATTGAAAATAATAAAAAAATACAGCACTCTTTCGCAGTCATACTAAAATTCAGAAACGGTGTTTTGGGAACATTGAGATTGAAGACCTCGAGACCCAACTCTCTTGGTCAGTCTTCCGCTAGGAATGTCAAGGCTGACTAAACACTAAACTCACCGAAGACATCGAGGCAATATCCCCGGAGGAATACTCGTGTTCTCTTCTTCTCCTTCTTTCGTTTTGATCAATTTTATTTCGGCTCTTCTTTATCTAGTTTTAGGCGATTGTATTTCCCGTCTTCAATAGCCAACCGATATATGGATATTGTAAGATTAAATACAGGTTTTTTTTAAATCGAGCAAAACTGCATTTCCATATAATTAATTCACAAAAGCATAAATATGACATTTGCGGTTGAATTTTACCTTTTTTTGTTCACTTTATCAACCATTCTGTTGTTTTTTTAAAGTTCATTAAGTTACTATTTATAGGTCAGAAAAAGAATTTCTGAATCAAAAATTCAAAAAATCAGTGTCAATTAAGATTTTCAACAATGAATTTTCTTATTGCTAAGCTTCAAAGCCTCAACCGCAATATTTCTTAACCTGGGATGCCCGCACCTCTGGGGGTACGAAAAGGTATTTTTGGGGGTGCAAGAGAAGTCCCTAACTCTAATTATTAACTTTTTGGTAATAAATTTAAACAATTTTTGCAAACAAAATATATGTTTCTAAACTAAAAAATCGAATCACATTTCAATGGAGACCTATTTTCAGATTGTCCGACTCATTTAAAAGGTGAAGAAAAACTACTCAAATACATTTTGTTCCAATTTTAATGAGCAATCTTTAATGAAATTACTCATAGGTATGACCGGTTTGACTATACGTGTGGTAAGGTGATGAGACCTTACCGAAATACAAAAAACAACCTTCTAATATGCCGATATATTGGTACATACTGGACATAGTTTATATCTATGAAAATCCAACTTATCAATAAATTTTCGGAACCAATGAACTTTGTTTCTAATGAAGTACAATCCTATTCAGGGTCTCCAAATTTTTCTCTACCACAAATTTCTAGGCTAAAATTCACTTTTTTCACTGGTATAACTTACAAAACAAGAAAAACTTATCAATTAGAAATATGCCCCATTTTTTGGAAAACATTACGTAATAAAATCAATCAATTTTGTGGTTTTTATAGGTATTGTTTTGAATTTATTATTCAATGAACTGAATATAAATAATAAGATTGTTCACGAATAAATATGTCTACACCTTTTCCAATCGAAATACTAACCAAATTATAAACATATTTTAAAAAAAGGTTTTATTTTAAAAAGATATTAGCCAATTAATGGGAATCGTAAGTTATCTAGTTGTGCATCAAAGCGAGGGGTGCAATTTTGTTTACAATTTGATAATATGGGACATCATTCGCTTTGATGTACAACTAGATAGCTTACGATTCTCATTAATTGGCTAATATCGCCTTAATATCGATAGTACAATCGGTAAAAGATTCAGACTATTCATTTAATTTTTAACCTTTTTAGTGCATTTTATCAATCAATTAAAGCGAGATTTTTGAATTCTTTTTTTAAATATTTTTACTTTCTCATTTTTTACCTTTCAATATATTATTAATATAAATTTTGTCAATTGTCTCAACTAACTAATCGTTGTCATTTATTTCAATTGTTATTAAATTTACTCACTTTTATATACATGTACTTTTGAAGGTAGGCAGCCACAGTGTTATTCAAGGTTAAATATTTAATTAAAGTTGCAATAAATTTTACGATGGATTCATACGTTGTCCTCGAGGACAAGCAGGTGTGCCAAAATTCAGCACAAAAGTGCTGAGAAGTAGGTGAAAAATGAGTTTATAAGTTCCGTACCTTAAAAACTAACAAGTTAGTTAATAGAATCGGAGTAAAAAATATGTAGATCTTTTTATCCAATTCCCCGATTTTTGGTGACTCAACGGTATTCGGTGACTTTTTCGATTGACCGCTGGATATCTTTAGTTTTCTTTATATAAAGAAAGTAATAAAATCATTATTGTATGGATAAGTGAGAAAACCAAAGAAGAAGGTAACCTCAGCAATACTATTGGTTCAAATGCTATTAATTGTTGTATGTATATGAAAGTATCTAAATATTGAGTTCTGTAACAAGTATACTTTAGTATAGAACTGGTACAAGGATTATGTTAAAGATCAACACTTGAAATTAATTTACAGTACTTTTTAAAAACAATTTAATCTACTGGTGGCCGAGTGGCCTAGGCTTCCACTCGAAAACTAGTAGATGTTGGGTTTGAATTTCATGTCGAGCAAATTTTCGATTTAGAGATTTTTATTAACCCTAAAGTCACTAAAGATCAGTTATTATAAAAAGGGCATCCATTAATAACGTGAGACCTTTAAGGAGGGGATGTGAAGCAAAATTTCATACAACCTCACATGAGAGAAAGAATGGTCTCTGGAAATATCATGTAATTTTTTAAAATTGTTATTTTAAATAAATCCAATGTAATCAAAGCATAGATTAACTCATTTACATTGTAAGTAAGCATTTTAAAAAATCTCACGTGATTTAGCAGAGGGGGTTGAGCAAAACCTCACGAAATTTTACCAAAAGAGGAGGGCGGATCGAAAAATAGCTAAAATTATCTCACATTGTAATTAATGGATACCCCCAAAGCGACGGTAAGTTTTAAACAATTTAAAATCATAAACAAAGCCTACTGGTGGCCGAGTGGTGTAGGTGACCGCTCCAAAACTGGTAAATGTTGGGTTCGATGTTTGTATTGAGAAAATTTTCTTTATTTCTCAAAGAAGGATTTTTATTAACCTTAGAGTTAGTAAAGACCTTAGTAGTCATGCAAAAGAAATCCATTGTAAAGATTTGGTTGTAATTGGAGATAATTCTGAGAATTTTAAATAATATACCGACTTAGTAGAGTCCATTTTTGCTGATAATTAAGCAAGCGGGAAAAATTGAAAATTGAGACATATTTTCTTATAACAACTTCATTTCAATAGGAATTACATTTGGTTATATGTTTTGGATTAAAAAAAAAAGAATAAATGATAAAAACCAGGTATGAATTTCAGAGGGTGAAGGTATACACAAAGTGATTGATGAATGGCACAGACGAGAGGGTTGAAAGGGGATGATAATGAAAAAAACGGACGCAAGCTTTCATTGACACAAAGACGTAGGCTGAGAGTAGAAAAAAAAATGCGTTCGTTCAACTTACAACGTCTTATCAGCATCATCATCATCATCATAACAAATATTTTGCGTGTATACAAAAGCGGAATGGAGAAGAACTTGATTATAAACACTGAAGAACTACAGACGATACCACCAATGAAATCGTCTCAACAATATTTCAATAAAAGTTTTAAACTTACCCTTGAAAGTAAATTTTTGTAAAGGATGATTTCTTGCTTTTTGTTTCCACTCACATCAGCCGATGGAATAAAAAGTCTATTGAATTATTTGGTAATTCGTTTTATAAATAATTCGCATATAGTGATTAATTAGAAACTTAAAAATTTTTCGACCATCGAAAAGTTACGACCGCTTCAATTAGTGAGGACGACGCGTACTCTCGGCACGACGCCACTATTACCGAAACGCCGATGATGACGACGACCAGGACTACGACGACGACGACGACGTCGGCGCCTGCACTTTTATCAAAAAACATTTCAAACCCCCATCCCCATTTTCCCTGTTCAACCCCTATTACGACGACGTCGATCTCACTTCCACTCGTTCACCAGCGGGTAGCTACTACACGGAAAATTCGAGTCTCTTTCATCTCGATTCGGAGTGAGGGATCGATACGAAAAGCTACCTCCAATGTGCACCCCTGTGCATTCATTACGTCACGGCACCAAACGCGAACTGACAAAATAGACGGACTGGAATATTGCACAAGCGTTCTACCCTCTCGCCATTTCACCCGTGAGTTTATTTAAAATCAAATAAAAAAAAATAAAAAATTCAATATAAAATTTTCCCCAAGTCAATGGCACCGATACGTCCAGAATTAGCCAGGTTTTAATCTAATACAGCCGATACCCGCTACTTCGTTTGCGAGATGTAAAAACACGTCAACAATGTTAATCATTAATCGAGAAATCAAACTTCCTTATTTATATAACAATTTTAGCCTTTTTAAGATCTTTAAAAGTCTGCGTATGTGTACTTAAAAAATAAATCTTCCATATCTTTGATTTAATTGAAGCAAGAAATAATAGCAGAAATGATTGCAATACAACTAATAAAACAATGAATCAAATATAAGAAACCAATGGAATAAATTATTGCCAGTTGGTCTTCCAAGCTTTACGAACAATGAATGTACTAGAATAAGTATACGTCGATACACTTGTTGAGATGTACGTAGAGACTTATAAATCAACTATATGTTATCATTTAATTCGTGAATTTAAGATAGTGCACTTAAAAATAAGAATATTTTTTTTACCTAGTTGAAATATTCTATTAGAATTCTCAATTATACATTAATAAAAGAAAATTTTAAAAAACATTTAGCCCTTTATTTCATTCCTAATGGTTGAAAATCAAAAAATATATTACCGTTAGGCGATAGGACGTTTGTAATTATTATGCATAAGCCATGATTTAAGTTTAAATGCTAACGTTTTGGAGTTGTTCTCGTAAATAAAGGTATACTATAACTATAACTACTATAACTAATGGGAATAATTTATTTATTCATTTATTTGGGGCTGACAACTATGCTTAGCGGTTTGGTTTATTAAGAGTATAATTTATAATTAATTTTTATTGAATTTTATGTATCCTGGAAGCTCTTATTATTATTTTTTATAAAATGGATCATGAGAAAGATTATTGTTGATAAAATTAAAGCGATTGTTTATGAACGCCTGAAGAAGGCTTAATAAAGGGCCGAAACGTCGTGAATAAAAATCTAGTTTTATCTACTTATTTTGGTCCTAGTCCTTTGAGAATTTGCATTAAGTTGTTATTACCAAGGATCTGAAATTTTACCATAGGAAATAATTTGTTAAAAACTTTAAAAAAAAGGACCAAATTCGTACCAGTAGATTTCAATAGAGAAATCGTTGCAGTTTATATATTGCAATATGAAAGTTGAACAAATCCTCAGTTAAGAATGTATAAGATTTGTACCCATGTTAAGAACCCTTCTTAACCCAGGTTAAGAATGTATAAGATACCTATAGTACCCATGGCTTATAAATTACATAGGTTGTCTCATTACAAAAAAAAAAAGACGTCACCCGAAGCATTTAGAAATGTGAATTAGTCTTTTGAATAAATATACGTACGATTTTGTTATATTGTTACTAATGCTACCAACAGTTATGAATTCGAATTCCTTCTGGATACGTCACTGAGCCTATGAGACCACTTGTGTAATTTATAAACCTTGATATGTACCTAGTTATCCATATATAATAATATCTGTACTTGAGAATCATAGTATCTTAAGTTCACTTTTTAATTTTAGCGCTAAAATCATCTTAACTTAAATTCAAATGATCTTTTTAAAGCAAAAACTATCACAAGTCCCTGGCGTGTTGAAAAACAAACTATGATAATTGTACCTACTGAAGACCTACACTTCCCCTAAAATTATGCAACTTCCCAAGAGTCACGATTTTGTAGCATAAATATAGGAAAAAATCTAAAATTTGAACACTTTCAGAATATTAATATATACATATAAAAAAACTTATTAAATTCCCAATTTTGCATTTAACATCCATCATAATAATAATCGGCAAACGTTTGTATGTCGGTAAAGACAGAGAACAAAGATTTTATATAGGTACATACGTATGAGTAAAATAGAATCATTGTATCAAATTTGAACTAGCTCAGAGGTTCCCAAGCTTCTTCGATTTCTGGTGCCCCTAAGGTATCAAAATGTTTCCGCAGGACTCCGTATCAAATCCCAGGGTAAATCAATGCACATAAATACGACTTGCAAATGCACCAAATCGAATCGAGGACGCCGTATTTGAACCCTAAGTTTTACTTCCGTAAAGCGCCTTTGCCAAATTAAATACTCTAGTCTAGTCTACATAGTGCTTAAACTTGATCCCAGTATATTTTATAATGTAATAATACAAATAACATAATTTTTCATACAGGAAAATATTTACGGCGTCCCAGAGCGCCGCGGTGTACGGTTTAGGGAAGACTGAACTGATTGTTGTTATGGTTTCACCTCTCATTTTGATATAATTTAATTGCCAATTTTTACCATTTGTCAGTTGTCCCACTGAATATATCACGGGAGGTTACTAGTTTTCAATAATGTGCGTTATTTCAAACGGTAATAATAGATTAGCACATTCTTTTGAATGTTACATAAATCTATTTAAAAAATTAACTCCAAACAGAGTCGTATAACCCTAATGACAGAATAACAATAATTGATTATAAATTAATATTAAACAACAAAGTTTTGACCGATTTTCTGAAACCTTATCTTTTTTTTCGTTGTAATATTTGAAAGATGAAGGTTTTTTTCGTGTACTTTTCATCAACTTGTTAAATCTTTCTGTTTATTTATGAGTGGTAAGAGGTGGTGGCGCGACGATTTGGCTGATAAAGCAAGGCGTCGTGGCGCCATCCTTGGCGTCGTCGGTTGTTGATACAACCCCTTTAGATTCGCTAAATGGCCTTTAGAGTCCTTCGCCCATTTCCATCACCAACTTATTCCCTTCATCGATCAAAGTAAACACACGCGAACTTTCCGTTTCTTCCGTTCCACATGGGGGAAAACTCGGAAGAAACGAGATAGGTAAATTTTCCTTTGATCCAATTACATTTATTGTTTTCAGGGACGACTTAATAAACACCGTAAACTTTTTCAATAGCATCTAAAAGGACTTCTGAAAATTGCATTCATTCTAACATTCATTCAAAAGTTGTTTTTTTATGTTTCCAGAAGTAGTACCTGGAGTTCGGGTGGTCCACCTTCATCCCGAATTAGTAACAAGTAACTTTGGTTGTCGACAACAATTTCCTTTTTGAAGCGCCCTCCCTCGGGGGATTCTTCTTGCATATACGAACCGGTTAGGTACCGGTGTACAAGGGCTGATTTTCCCGATGTCAACGAACCAACGATTCCCAGTCGTAAGTCTGGCACACTTCGCGATAACGTCCATTCTTGACTGTTGACGAACGAATCTAAAAAAAAAATAAAGAAAAAATTTAATACGTTGTTGTACCATCTTAAGTTAAGATTTTTTTTTTGATCTTAACAAGTGGATTTTTAAGAGCTATTTCCGGTGTTAAAAGCATGCACCATATGAGTTTCACTTGAAAAAAAAATGGTGTGAACTCTACATGACAATTTTGCTGCATCCAGGACCGGATTAAAGATTTTGAGGCCAAAGTCTAATTTAAAAGATCCAAGACTAAAGTTTAATGGATAATTTGGTTTTTGATGTTCTTGGTGGCTCTTTGTTTAAAGAAACCAGAACTATCAGTCGTTTTATTTAGATATTGAAATATTTTATATCCTTCACAGAATTTTCGTTGTTTCATTTCATTTTTTTTAACTTCTATCTCTTTAATTATGCAAATATATAACATAATTCTTGATTCTAATTTCTTCCTAACTTTTAAGTAAATATTCTTTTAATGAGGCACCGCTGAATAGATTTTGATACAATGTAATGCAAAGATATAATATAATTCAATTTATTGTATAAATGACTGTCAATGGCAGAAGAATACCAATATTAGAAAGAAATTAACGGCTTAAATAGTCTATATTACGTGTATGTATTTTGGGTTGCCTATACATACTCTTAATTTGAGATGTACACAACACATACTTTAAAAGAATAAGAATAATGGCTTAAGCAAGATTTCTTCTATGTTTTCACTAAAATAACCAAATATTTTAAACAAATCGATTAAAATAGGTGTTAATATTAATTTTTCCCCCAAAATTCCAGCCGACAATGGTATTTTAATTGCGCATTTAAAAGATTATTAGCAAGAAACGGAAATCGTAAATTGATATTTGTGTAAATTGATGTAACCGAGAAACCACATGTCCGGGACTTGTGGCTTTTTTTCCCCAAAGCAATACGGAGGATTTTTACTTGGATACGTCTTTTTTGTCGCACAAATTTCGTGTGAATACTCAATTTTGTGTAGGAAATGGAGAAATGATTTTCGGCTTCCGCAAATACGGAAGATGTGCGATGTTTTTTGCACCGAAAACCGACATTTAATTATTGCACTCCAGTGCACACTGTTTTGATCGCATTGTTGGCCATCGGCGCCCCTTATTTTCTGTCAATTTTTTTCGCCCTATATTTCGTCGTGTCTTAGTTCATAAAGAGGTTTTGTTGAAAAAATATGTATAATACTTTTTGCTATTATACTTTCATCAGAAAGAAATTGCAAATTTTAAATGAAAAAAAAAGGGGGAAAATTCGTGTATGAAAAGAAAACAAAATTATATAGAGAAGAAAAAAAACATAATCTGTCTTTCTCAAACGTAAATTTTACAACAGGAATTTTTGAAAATTTGCCAAGGTAAAAGAAATAAAATTGAAAAAAAAAATGTAAAGAAAACATTTATTAAAGTACGAAGTATAAAAATAAAAAATAAAATAAAAACTTTATGACTTCACGGAATATTTTATTTTTATTTATCTACATTTTCAAATAATGTATTCGTTTTGCTTTTGAATAAAAAAAAATGTTTTTTTCTTTCAAAATGGCACTAAAACATCTACAACAAAATGCACTATCTGCTTTTATTCTCCAAATCTAGTAAGCCAAAAAAAATTTCCATGGTTTCCAATATTTTACATTATTCTGTAGGGAAATTGGAAACCGGGTGTCACTGCATAAGAACACGCGACTAGGGATGCGACATTGTTCATACAAAATATCGATGCTAGAACATCGAAGTTTATGAACGATATATCGATTTTTTTTCAATAGTTGTTACCACCAATTCAATATATTTATATAAAATATTTGTAAATAATAATATACGATCCCGTTAACTTGTAAATGTCATTAGTTTATCGTCGTTCTCTAGTCTAACGTCTTTGGATTATAATCTAGCCTAACTATTAGCTAATAATCTCATGGAAATAAACTGGGTAGATATAGATCATGAACGAAACTGAAGATGGGACTATGATAAAATATCGTTCATAAAATACCGCTCAAGAAGAACAATTTATCATCGATGTTTTCGGTTTCAATATCGACGGTTTCAATCGACGATTTAAAACATCGATGTTTATGAACGATATATCGAAGTTTAATAAACTTGATGTATCGATTACATCCTTACACACGACACTTAAACACGGACCCTGGTAATCATATAATACTTAAACGCTAAACTATTTTAAGCGCATTCGATCAATATTCAAATTAAGTACATCGAAGAGCCAGGTTTTCCAACCCCAAGAAATTTAAAATATCAACTCTGAAACTTTAGATAGCTTAAAATTTAAGTGTCACGTGATTTAACTGATAAAAAGTCCATTCAACCAAAAGATTGGGTAATTGAGTGAAAAATAGAATAAGTATGGTAATTAATTCATTGCTATTCAAAGTGCAAAAAAATTGTAATCCAAACAAAAAATCTTAGAATTTTGGATATTTCTTATTAAAAATCTTCTTTTGTTACTTTATAAGTCAATGCGAATGTTCTAGCAAATCCCTTGATTTTGAAAACCACTATTGCCTGTAACAATTTTTTTAATTGTTATTTACCGTCGCTTTATAACTACTTAGGTCTTCAGTGACCCTAGGGTTAGTAAAATCCGTATATGAGAAATATCGAAAATTTATTCGATACGAGGATCGAACCCAAAACGTACCAGTTTTGGAGCGGCCACCTAGACCACTCGGCCACCAGTAGGCTTCCCAAAACATTTTTAAATATCGTCTGGCTGTATAAATATGCAGTTCGCTTGGTAAAGTTAGTTCAATTCTCGAATCCGTAGTAGTAAATATTAGTAAAAATTAGTTTGATTTTTATGAACTATACAAACATCATACTAGAATTGTAGTTAACCATAAAGTAGGGATACCGAATAAAAAGATTAAGACCGTAGGTTAGTATCATAGAAATTTTATATCTGATACAAAATGATAATACGTTTTCATATGATACACATTTTAAAGTAATCTTAAATTTAAAATCTTATATAAAATGTTCCATCGTTAGTTAAAGCCAACAACATTCAACACAATTTAACTATTAAAAAAGTCCTGTGGCTTTAACTCTTCCTATCACAGTGTGGAGTAAATAAACGTTGGATTCAGACTTTTACCTATTGTAAATAAATATTAGTTTCAATCAAAAAGACTATTAAATTCTAATGTTTATTAGTTAGAACTTAGACATAATGTCTACTAGTTAAAGTAACAAATGAAAGTTTATGTAAAAAAAGGATTTAACAATTTGTACAATTTTTAAGTAAAAATTACATATATAAATAAATATTTGTACAATTTTTTTTTGATCATTTGGATGTACTGTACCGGTATAGTATACAAACGTTCAATTCTTTATGCAGCCTCCTTAATCTAATTATTCTTAGTACTATTTCAAATTTAAATAAGCCAAAAGATTTAAAGGTTAATTTTTATTTATTTTTTCTTTTTAGTCGCTCGATCGTTATACCCACCAAACAATTAAATAACTAAGACCATATTAAGTTACACCAAAAAAAAAAAGGTGTACAGGACAAAAAATTCCAAACGCAATCCCGATAGAAAAGGAGCGCCATTGATCCCCCGGGCGTTTTTATATTCAATATTTTCGGCAATACAAACCCCTAAAATTTTTTTTCTCATGCGAAACCAACGTTTGTCTTTCCCTTCATCTGAATTTTTTGAGACAACATTGAAAGCAATATAAAAAAAAACAATTGAAAATACGTTGCTTTTTTGCACTGTTTTTTGCTTCAAAACAGCACATACGGAAAGGAAACATTTTCAAGTAAAATCTTTTTTTTTTTGCTCTTATCAGTTTGGACTTTTACAGGCCAAAGGGGTGTGCGGAGTTGGAAGAGGGACGCGACATTTATTTATATTTATTATGCATAATTGATAAGGAATCGTACAGACAAGTAGAGCCATAAAGCAAAGGAAAATAGCAATCACATGTTTTCCCCCTGTTCCAATCAATTTAAACATTGACTTATAATATTGGAAAAAATACTTTATATCTAAGACGTCTAAGACCTTACGGATCTTAAGTTTGAAATACTTCTATGGGTAGAAAAGATTTAATTTTTCAAGGTAATTATTATCGGGGAAACAGGGGAGAGAGACGGTCTATCTAATCACTAAATCCAGCATCACCTGGAGGATCAAAGCCGGCTGCTTTGGATCGCATTTCAAGGGAAGATGGTCGAAGAAGAGAAGAAATTAGGCACATAAATAACAATCGACCATATAGGTATAGCTGCAAGCGACCGGTGTTACCTCTATAAAAGCAGCTACCCCCAACCCCCGCAACATATAACCACAAGCATTTGGACAAAACGGCTCGTGAATTTCAACCCCTAAACACCTCCTCCTTAAGAATACAATCGAAAATTGAAAGAAACCCAGAAAATAAAACTGGAATTCTTTGAGTGTAGAGGAAGTATATAAATCCCAACCCACGTGCTATGTGTAACAAATGCCTATCGAATATTGATAGATGAAAGGGTGTTTTATAAACATATTTTTACTTTCAAAGTTTTTTTTTAATTATTCACTTTATAACTACTAAGGTCTTTAGCGACTCTAGGGTTAATAAAAGTTCGTAAATCAAAAAATTTCTCGATACAAGGATCGAACCCAACACTTATCAATTTTGGAGCGGTCAAATAGACCACTCGGCCACTAGTAGGCTTTTTTTATTAAGTTACAAAAAAACGTCAAGTTAATGTTAAGCTCTTGGTATTATCATGATAAGTTTACGTATTCCCCAAGTAGAATATAGGAAAAATATATTTGCTTCTTCTGAATTTTTATAATTTATATATAGTTTATGCAGATTTTGCCGTCACCAAAGAAAGCAGGCCATTCACACTCCGACTTGTAGTCCAACTTGTGATCCAACTTTCGAAGTTGGACCGTGAATGGTGTTGTTGGAAGTTGATATCTAGACGGACTAGTCGGATCATTTAGGCGATCTAACTAGAAGATCCAACTAGTTGGACTGCAAGGTCTACTTGTTTAAAAGTTATTTAAACTTCAGCCATATTTATTACTACTATATGTACTTGTATTATAGTTTAGAAGGGGTAAGTTAGTGGTTTCCAAGGAGATAGTTCTTCTCTTCCTTATGAAGACTTCAGGAGACTAATCAGGTAAATGGCCGGCTTAAGTATTCATAAGGAAGAGAAGAACTACCTCCTTGAAAACCACTAACTTACCCCTTCTAAACTATAATACAAGTACATATAGTAGTAATACGGCTGAAGTTTAAATAACTTTTGAACAAGTGGACCTAGTAAAAAATAATAAGAGGAGTTTTTGGAAAAAGTTTGAATACCTACAAATTATTGGTGAACGAGTGATCCAGGTGACCACTCCGCAAATGGTAGGTGTTAAATCCAAATCTACTGACGGGCAAGATTCCAAATATTTTTTAGTTTACGAATTTCTATAAGCCCTTAAGTCTCTAGCCCTAAACTAAAAATAAGATTTTATCAAGTTCAAAAAATAGGTATATATTTGTACATAGACATACAAAATGAACACAACTATTAAGAAGGGTAAGGTAATATAAAAGAAGGTATTCCAATCTTGCAATGCATGATAGTAAATGTGTTAAGATGTGGCGCCACCCCAAGTGTGTCTAAGATACTAACTAACCGAAACTATGTACTGCTATATACTTTTATGCGAACTATCAAAGTTAGTACTGTAGAGTACAGTATTACTAGAGAAAAAAATCTTTTCTATTCATAATAAATGTACATCTACAAATATAAGTTTCCAACCACAAAAATCTCCCCGGAAAACAAACAACTTTTATGATCTACAAAGATAAGACATTTAAAAAATTCCCGTTCTACTTATCATCCGTTCCCCTCCACATTAATTTTTTCCTGAATATTAGTAAATAGACATTTGATAAAGTGACCCTTCATTTCTACCAGATACAACTCAACTATGTATGGCATTATCTGCATTTAGCGATAATATAATCTCTAGTCCATGGGGAGTCATCCTGGTCAAATCACAAATGCATTTGCCTAATAATCTGCATTGGGATTGTTTTCGCACATTTATTCTCCCCCAAATATCCTCCCCCTTTTGTATCGGCGAACAAAAAGACGTCAACAGTGTTTTCACATTTATTGCATTGATGATTTCAAATCCTACGACTAATGATCAGATTAGAAATTCGAGATAAAAGAACTCTTTTGATTATATTATGGTATTATAGTAGAAGGGACGGTACAATTGAACTGTAGGACATCGTAGCTTTTGATTTGGTTTTATTTTAATGAAGTATAATATTAGCGTATAGAGATTATAGGTTTTAACGTCAAATTAAACTATAAATTAGACATAACAGTAATTGAAATTTTTACTGATTTCAATCCGCAATCTGGTACAAATCTAGGACCCAAATTACATATCTTTACTATATAAATTCAAATTTAATTTAAATCTCATAAAGAAATAAAATCAAATGATAAAAAATGGAAATTTCGATAAAAATACCAATACAATACCAATAAAAAAGTTCAATAAAAAGTAAAATAAGACCAAAGATCATCATCCATTTTTCTTAATTATCTTTAAAGTTTATTTATAAATAATGTGTTGTTATAATTGTTGAACGTTTTAACATAGTATGCATTTTCTAAGGTCATAATCTACACAAGGATTTTTTAACTTTGGATTTTCGATTAATCTTTTCGATGTATATTTGACGTTAGTTTGGTATACATGGAACAAACCGAAAATATTAACCATTGAAAATTCGGTTACTGTTATTAAGGTATTTCCGGTTACTATATTTCTACTTTAACGTACTCATAACTGAACTCAACTTAAAATATGACAAAACAGAACAACACTAGTAAAACCGAATATAATTAGTGTTGCTTAACCAGCACTAATATCTCCATGTAAATATATTGGTCCTGGTTAAACGACACTGATTCAATTCAATTGTATTAGTCAGTATTAGTGTTGTTCTGTTTTGTCAAATTTTTATTTAAGTCCAGTAATGCGTAGATTGAAATGAAAACAATGATAATGGACTATTGGATGAACTATCTCCCTTAAAGTGTTTTTCCTATTTAAGAAAATGATTACTAACAATTTATTATTTGGGAAGTACATTAAGGTCAAGTAACATACTTTTAATGAAGGCACGATATTATGTAACGATTCATTGAAGACAAACTTAGACTCTAATCTTGTAATTTTATACCTACTAAAGAACACTATGTCATTCGTAAATTACGAAAAACATTTTGGAAGAGGAAAACATTATATCCCTTTTTCCATTATGTCTTTATTTCTCCCATTTTAATGTACTAAAAATAAATTATTTAGTCTTGCTGTATAAGTTGAAGATTGCAAAATTTACCTTAAATATCCTATGAATGTTACTCTGCAGTCTTCAAAAGCGATCGTAAACATTTTCCAGAAGTGGGTTGAATCAAGGTCCTATTTTTTATATTAGTTCGAGGGTCACTTGGAAAAAGGGATTACGAAATGTATAAAAAATGTTTTTTATTTTCCTTCTCTAAAGAAAATTACTAAAATATCTTTCGTGGATCACTGTTTGGTCAAATTCTAGGTCCAGAGGTCCACTAGTCTATACTTGTGAGTTTTGCAGCCTTTCAGAGGGTGTCCTCTTTTTTTTCAACACCAAATCATTGACTTTCCAAACAAAAATTCGCCTTTTTTCTAACCTTATTTATAAAAAAGTTCTCAACTCGACAAAATTTGAAATGAATTCATGAATTATGGATTTTACTGAATTCTTCTTTTGGGTAGTTTTTTTTACATAATTTTTCCAAATTCCCTTCTTTTCCAGATTGCCTTAATCCCGGAATACCCTGTTTTAAGAACCTTCACCTATTTACAACCACAAATATAGATAACGCTTCCTTTTACTTTAAAAGTTTACCCTAGCAATTCCAAAGAGAGAAACGATACCATAGTTCTCCGCATTTATTCCTGCAATTGGTGTCGCCACTTAAAAAGTTCCAGCTTCCACCGGAAGAAAAGGATTACCATCGAGTTCCCTATTAGGAACCACTTAATAAACCAAATCTAAAGATGACCAATTCTATGATTAAAGTTTTAGGTAACGACTTCTGAAATGAATTACGTAAAAAAACAAACACCTAGGATTTTGCGAATTAGTTTCATTCGCCATTAATATTTATCCATTTATCGTTTATTAATAATAGATTTCATTGAATGTGGTCATGTACAAAAAATATTTTTAGGTACCCCAAATTTCTCATGGTTAAAAACCGCTAGTCTATGAAATATAACAATGAGACTACAAACAAATTAAAAGATGCCATAAATTCGAATAACATTTATTATAAGAAAACCTGAAATGTTTATATGGAAAATTGTAATAATTAGTTAAGCAAATATAATTTAAAACCTTTATCTTGTGGTCGTTACCCAACTCCATACGATATTTCGGGAAAAATAAGACTATAAGTAAATCAGGTATGCTTATTAGGGGAATATACTTGTATTCCGGACTAAAATTTATAGTCCTCAAGGACTATAAAGTTTGTCTTTCAATTAAAGATAGTTCGCAAAGTTACAGGTAACTAGGATTTAACATAGTTGATCTATTTATAGCTTTATGTTTGAAGTTTGAAAGTTATATCCTCTGTTATTGTTTCCTTACCAGATTTTCGTTTTTCGGCCGTTAATACCAAAGATTTGGCTCTTTTAACACGTAACGAACGTCTTTTGATCGATCGTAGAAAAGACTCCGGCATTCGCATTCGCGCAGTAACAACAGGTGTCACCACCGGATCCGGAGCTTTACGCTCCGGTAAAAACCAATTGCGTACGGCGAACAGTATGAGGCCGGTTATTTCCACCAAGTTTGAAAAAGTACCGAGAAATGATCCAAAAACGCCAAAAATCACTACACAATTATCTTAAATCATTTCATCACTAAGCTCGGTAATTTCAAACCGAAAAATGCGACGTTCTTTTGTTTTATTGTTTATTTAAACTGTGAAGATTATGTTTTGTTTTAATTTATTTCAATTGACATTTCCTCCATTTCCTGTCCGGATTTTTTCGTTGATCCATCCTCGTGCAAGTCTGGCGCCACTATAGTACACTTTGATAAAAATTTCATTAGAAATTTCCGTTCTTTTTATATACATCTTCCGATCGTCGCTATTGCTAATCGAAAAAATTGCATAAGCCTATTATAATTTTCACTTATATGAATAAAAAAAAAAAACTTTCACGTTAACTTTCATCCAACACAAACTTGATTTCACACCAATCAATTAGACTAAACACACTAAGATTCGCGATTGCCAATTGTTTTTTTAGCCTTAAAAAATTACGTAAAAACTTCGATTTTGTTTTGATTGTTACGAAAAAAAATTGACGATCAAATATGAATGCCTCTCGAAAACAAGTGACGATCAAGTCTAAATCTAAACATTGTTGAGTGCTAGGAATCGAGTCTCGCCATAACCAGAGTGTGTGGAGAGGGGGGTCGTAACAGATAATATTATGTGACGGTGGCGAAGTAGGGGACGAAGAAGTGTAGAGGGGAAGTCTTGTAGATCCATTGACAAAAGACCATTTGGCACTAAATCCTACTAGAGTATATCAGCTGAGCACGAGGGTTGTCGAGAGATTAAATTAATTTACTATTAGATAAAGAAAAAAAGCAAAATGCTAATTCAACCCCGTTACCCTCCTTTCCACCCTTTCATTACTTATCACCGCACACTCTTCACCGGTTTCCATTTCGTTATCAACGATCGTATTTTATTTTAATAAGCCAATTTAGTTATTACACGTAAATGAAGATTTTATAAGTTATCGTTCAGGTATTTTTAAATTCTGTTACATAATTCCTTTAAATATTTTCCATTAATTGTTCTTAACAAGCGAAAACACAATTATTAACAGTCACCTTACAGTATCTATGATTTTCAACACAAAATTACTGTCATTAAAAGAAAATTATGTTTAAAAATAATTTTTTGTATAGCTATACATAAAAATAAAACAAAAAAGGCTACAAAAATGTGTTATTATCAAAAAAAAAACAGAACAATGACGTAGGTAAATCTTGTTGATATAAGACAAAGTTTTAAGGTTTCTCAGATTATTTGGTAAAGCGTTGGAATTTTCATGAAAATTCAATAATGAATGATTAAAATGAGGCTATTTTTATATGTAACGTAGATACTAATAAAAACAAATGAGTCATTTAATCCAAAATTCGAGGGATCAAAATTATAAATAGCGGAATTCATATTCTTTTATTTTATAGCTTTCAAGGTTTAAGGGAAGGACCCAAAAAAATAAAGTATTCCAACTGCTTAAAACAAATAAGCAAAGTTTTTCAATAGCCGTATAAAAAAAAAGAAAGGAAATAATAATCCGTAAAAAAAAATATAAAATAAATATTTGTCCTAATGTTTAAGATGGCGCTACAATGTTGAACGGAACATCTTTGGTCCTTTATAAAAGTTTTTTGAAGTTATACTTCTTTATGCAGGCCATTCACGCTCCGACTTGCAGTCCAACTAGTCGGACTACTAGCTGGATCGCCTAAATGATCCGCTAGACATCCAACTTCCAACAACACCATTCACGGGCCGACTTTAGATCCAACTTCAAACCACTAGTTGAACTGGAAGTCGGAGCGTGATTTTTTTTTGAAGTTATACTTCTTTAAGCAGGCCACTCACACTCCGACTTGCAGTCCTACTAGATGGATCGACTTTAGATTCAACTTCGAAAGTCGGACCACAAGTTGGACTGCAATTCGGAGCGTAAATGGCCTGCTTTAAAAAAAGGATCAGACTAAATTTTTAATAAAAGGTAACGCCGTTGCTCCTGTAGAAAGTTGCTTGCAAATGATTAGCGAGCAACTTCAGATCGAAGCTGGCTGATTTTGGGAGCGATTTTTATAGTACTTAAAAAACGCAATCAAGTCGATTGCAAGCACACGTTTTAGGTTTTTCAATAGGGGAAATCAACTGAAATGATTGACGACGAAGTAATAGTTACCATCAGTTGAGAAGTTTGTTATTTTATATATAAAAATCGATACCAAAGAACTAAATATTTTCAAATTTTATCGTTTGAACCATATCCATATTAATACATAATAGTTTAAAAACATTTAGAAAAAAATATTTTTTTGAAATTTTTCAATGCAATATTTGAAATTATGTAAGAAAAGTCAACTGAAATAGTATTACTTGTATTGCATTATGTTTTTCTTTGCTTGAATTGTAAATCAGTTCCTATACATAGATATAAATAGATAATAAAAATATATAATTACTATTGTCTTAATTTAATTTCTACTATATTACTATTTGTATGTGTTGTAGGTACACACAATTGACTATTTAGACAAACTGTATGTATATCCAATATATCCAATTGATTGTTGATTCATATCTATACATGTTAGTTTATGGCTAAAATCCACTTTTATATGATAAATGTTTTCGATAAGTATTATTCAAACAAGTGACCCGTGCTGTAATGATAAACAGTTAATTCATATATGTAAGATACGAATTTGTATAAGTAATTAATTGTGTATAATATTCTGAAACATTATACAGTATGTACAAAAAATCAACTGTGTATACATACATTACTTATAAATAGCCAATTTGGTTCATGTCCCATTTAGCGACAACAATATCTGACAACGTTGCATTTTCTACTATTTTTTTAATTTGATTAACGAGCAAATCAGGCCATAATGTAACAATTATATGGTATTAGAATTGAATTAACAAAAAAATCGCGAATTAAATTACAAACCAAGTAGAAAATACAACGTGACCAAATATTGATGGTACTAAAAAGGACCAATTTAATCTATTATTTGAAAATTAGTAACATTCTGGTAAAAATTGGCAATTGAATTTAAACGAAATGAAAGTTGAAACCAAAGACAACAATCAGTTAGTTCAAAATTGAGACAATAATTAAGATATCTGTTTTACACTCATATATATGGGTTTACATTATTTGTTCTCTGTCTTTGCCGCCATACATATGCCTATTATATTGACATTAAAAGTAAAAATTATATTCAAAATTGTATCATATTTTAGTTATCACAAATAACAAATAACTAATGCACCATTTCAGGCACTACTGGAACATGCTATGGCAATGATTTAAATTTTTAATTACGACAAATAAATACCTATAACTTCTAATGCAAAGTTAACATAACTTCCTCCGTATCGAGCAAATATACAATACTTCTCAATTACGGATTTCAATTAACCCTAGAACCCGTAAAGACCTTAGTAGTTATAGCGACGGTAAATAATAATTAAAAAAACCCTATTGCTCGATATTCTACACTCCTCTTTTGGTTACAACAGGGAAGTATTAATTAATTAAATTTTCGACTATGCAATAATTTAAATGTCAATTTTTTTAGTCACGAATATTTCCAATTAACTACCCCCCTATAATATCCCTCAATTACTAATTCTCAGTTCTTTCGTTTCCATAAAATAGCAAATGTCATATAATTCGCTTGATGCAAGCAATAAAATTAATCCATGAATTTTTTAATTGACCCCTCAATAAAGCTTTCCATTTTTATTTTTTAATATCAAATAATATTTTGTAACATATGCCATCTATGAAAAGTGGAAATTATTACAACAGTTGTAAAACAAAACAAAAAATGCCCCTCCAAACGACAATTATTGTTTTGATCGTTAATTTCCAATTGTAACGGTTTTGATATTTAAATGTATAAATAAGATAATACATTGAAAAAATAATAGGGTTAATTGATCGCTCTCCATGAAATGGCGTGTGTCACCCCTTTAAGGCTAAGAGGAAAATATTTGCATTTTACAACAATAAGAGTGCAATATATATGATAACAAGACTTAAGATTCAAGGAAAAACAAAATGACTAACGCCAATTTTCAGAGCCACCTACTTTTGTAATAAATAAAGCTTACTTAGATCATCAACTAAAAATACTCAAAATGCTCAAGTGAATGTTGAGTCAAAGAAAATTTAAAGGT
This sequence comes from Sisyra terminalis, assembly GCA_958496175.1. Taxonomy (NCBI): domain Eukaryota; kingdom Metazoa; phylum Arthropoda; class Insecta; order Neuroptera; family Sisyridae; genus Sisyra; species Sisyra terminalis. The sequence goes on along the minus strand of OY292279.1, from coordinate 17,328,870 downwards.
TAATTTTCAAGTATTTGTATTTAAAAAAAATAATATGAAATAAATTACTTTCTTATAAAAAAAAAAAAGACTTTTATTTAGTAGTTAGTATTATCACCCATGGATAGATAAAGATAGCTATTTAATAGATAAAAAAATATCTGTTTGGTAAATCCTAAACAATTATTCTACACATATCAATATTGTTGGGTGAAAAAACTCTTTTTTTCCTTATCCTCCGAATTAAATTTTATCTGCAGATAAATCTACTATCTATAGATTTGTTGAATAGGTAAGAAAAAACTAAATCTATTCAACGTTTTTTTACATTATTTATTTTATCAGCAATCAGTTACTAAGTTAGTAACCTTGACCGAATCTGCTAGCGGTATGAATGGCTTGATTAAGATTTTCTCAGTGGAATCATAGAGATGTAATATAGACTATAGAAGACTCATGTTATTTGAAAATAAAACATGATCTTTATAGATAGAAAGGATCTTTCAAATTTGATTAAATTCGATGGACCATGAAGAAATCATTGGTTATATATATCATGATCACTCTATATTACATCTCAGTGAGTGGAATTCCTTTCTGTTTGAATTAAGATGGCGTATTTGTTAATTCTTTTAAAGTTTTCCTTCAAAGCCGTTCTCGGCGTAAGGGTTGAATAATTAGATCCCCAATCTCTCATAACGAGCTTTACTTTTTGGTTCTTATTTTAAAGTCTAGATGAAGGGTTTCGTTTTGCTCATAAGATTTTAGATTGATTTCGCAGGAGTATTACGATAGATGATTTACTGGTACAACCTCAAAGTTCCAACCCGTAGGACCATATGGGCAACAATATATCAAAATCCTACGTATATTTTATATATATCAGAATAATTCACACTTCTAAATATTTCGGATCTTTCGAATGACGTCATTTTCTTCTAATGGGGTAGCCTAAGTAATTTATAAATCTTGGGAGAAACGAATCGATACGAGGTTTAAAAGTTTCTCCTACCAACGGAAGATAAAACGATGCCAGCGCTCATAGTAAAAGTTCCGGTACTACCATTTTTGATACAGAAAAAGTGGCTAGCTTCGGGTCCCTGGTTTCGGCCGAAAAAACAAGTTTTGGTTGGATTCCAAAAAAAAAAAATTAAAATAGCCATGATGATTACCAATCTTCAACGTTGAAGGGATACCAGAAGAATATGCAATCCACAAAAGTTCTTGTTTCAGTATCAGCAATTGGTAATCTTTCTTTATTGACTCTAGTACCAAATTGACAGTTTTTCAGGTAAGATTTCAGCGATCCATAATACATGGGTACACTTTTTTTATCATAACTGGCAAACATTTGTATGAATGTTGACAAAGACAAAGAGTGGAAACAAATTTGAACTAACTAATTGTTGTTATGCTTTCAATTGTCATTTTGATTTCATTCAATTGCCAATTTTTACCATTTGTCAGTTGGTCTGTGAATATTTCACGGGAAGTTACTAGTTTTATATAATAAGCCATCCTCCCATATATAATCAAATGCTTGACTAATGTCCAAGAAGACAGAGGAGCAATATTTTTCAACAAATTTAACAAAAAAAAAGAAGTTAAATACTAAATATTTTCAATGGAATACATCTCCAGAAAATGAAGAAGAGGACATATTTAAAGTACATAAGTGTATGGCTTCGATGTACGGATTTTTAAATGATCAGCCGGAATTTAAGATTTGAATTTTTCCATGAAAGATTGAAACCAGAATTCACCTTAAGTTAAACATTACACCTTTAACCATAAGATATCCGTTAAGGAATTAATTGCTCAACATTTAATAACCAAAGAAAAGGCCACGTGGCTCAAAATTACACGTGCGATGAAATTGCACGCACACTTATAATTAATATATACATTGATATAAAAGCGTTATCTATCTCGTTTTGGTCAATTAAAATTAGTGCTTAATTGCCCACCCGTCGTCTGGCATTCAACCCCAATCGGCCTTCCTGGCCGAAAAGACCAAGATAAGGCCAATTTAACCGCAGCGATTTGCTTTTTTTCTAAATCAACGCATTTACCTAATTACCATTTGAAAAAAATACAAAAAATATAAAAAATTCAGCTGTCGTTGCCATTTTTCTACATATTTTTTTTTCAATTTTCAGGTTATATCGCCACCACCTGGCCACTTGGTTATGCCGTACATGTTGAATGAAGGGTTGAAATTTTTAAGAGATTTTAATCTTTCCATTTGACTTGCTAATAGCCTAAGGCCACCGCCACATTTATTTATCGTACAAAAATAATAAAATACAACGAAGGGGTAGGTAAACGTAAAGGGGGTGGGTTTATTTATATTTAATCAAATTATGTGAATTAATTACTGAAATTGCAATGCTGAGCTATTAAGGGGTTGAATATCAAGATAAATATAACATGAATGTTAACACTTTTTTTAAAGGGTAGTAAAGAACAACAAAATGTTTTTTTTGTTTCCAATGTTTAAGTAACAATATTTTTTTTAATTTTAGTGAGATTTACGTAGATTGCGTAAACGTAACTCGAAGGGTTATTATAACATCCAAAAGATATGGTTTCCTTAGAAAAATATTTTTGTTCCCAACATTCCTGACTATATTCGATATTCAAAACACGAGAATTTTTAATTCTAGTGTCTTCTACCCTTTAAGTATTGTAAAAAAGTAAAATTCATTGTAATAGATCAATTTCATACTAAGCAAAGAAAACATACCGGAGAATAAAGAACAAAAAAATAAGAAAGTTTTTGGATCTTAAATGGACCTAAAGTCTAAATGGACCTCTAGCGGACCTAAAAAAGTATCACCTCAAAAAACAGAGCTTCTTCGATCTTCTTAATTTTTCAAAGCTTAGCCTACATTGATTCACAACTTTGTTCCAATAACTCAACAACCCTTTAAAAGACGTAAAAATTTCAAACAGTAAGCAATTTCATAAAATTTATGTAATCCAAGCCCCCTAATCCAACAGTAGTCAATACCACAGCCATTGATTACTATGATAATTTGGTTAATATTTATGGCGGTTTTTTTCCTTTTTGATTTAAAAGTACCCCAAAAGAAAAAAAAGTTAGTTTCGCATGACCGATTTTTACGTTTAACCAAGTCCAAATCGGGGGGTTGCGGAAGAAGTGAGATACACGGGGGGAAACTTAAAATCGGAAGATCTACCATTTGAATTTTCTACTTATTCAATTTTGTGATTTATTCGAAAAATTCAAATGAATTTTTTGTATCTCTCATAGTCCTTGGCTATGAGGACTACTTCCTTGTATTGGACTATTGAACCTAATTTTACGCCTCGCCAATTCCCCTAACAAAAAGGATCCATAATGCAAAAATTTACGATTTTTTTCCCTCTTAAATCTTCGATTTTTTTTCTTCTTTTGCAATCAAATGCTGAAGAGGTGAATGCAATTTCTAATTTATGCATTTTTTTTTTGTTGTAGAAGTTGATGATACCAGTAACATTTCCGTGTGCAGATTTCTTTGAGGTCTCATTATATTCAAAATATCACGGTTTTCTTCATAACATCTAATTAAAAGAGATGAAAAATGGCGTAATTGTGTTACATGCCAATAATTTCCAATGCAATATGTAGCCATACAACCTCAATGCCTTATAGGCTATGACATCATAGTACGGTACAACCCAAAAGTGACGAGTATCCAAAACAGTAACGAATTCAAGACTTTGAAACCTCCTCTATAACACTAACCTACTTATATCAAACGATTTTTCATCCCTCTTCGTATTTATAGTTAGAAAATTTAAATATTAATTCCACAACTTAAGATTACCATCTTGATCAACGTCTCGATAAAAATATTCTTCTCCATTGCAATGCATTTTTGGTTGGAGGAATCGTTACAAGTTACAACTCTTCCGTTTTTTTTCTCAAATACCGGAACGAACAACAAACAGATGTCACAATATAAATTTAATTCAACTGTTCCACTTTTAAAAAAATTAAATTCCATTTTTTAAAGATTTTTTTAGTCCTCAAGCATTAACGGAAACGTAAGCCATAAAAAAATATATAACGATGTTTGGACTCGGTTTTGGATTAATGAATCTAAGTGTGCGATGGATTATGGAATTGTTATAGTAAATAAAATAAAAAAAAAAAACAAATGAGTGTTAGTACCAAATATGGATATTGAAAAACAAAACAAAAACGTTAAACGTTGATTCTTTTTTGTTTCATTAATCATGGAAGTCATGTCGATTCAAATCTCTGAGAGACTTCAATGACTTCAATATCAATAACAGTAATTATTTTACAATTTAATATGTCTTTCTTTGTTTATCTTTTGCTTCAATCAATTTCTTACGACTCTTTTTCTTGTCTTTAATATTCCACACACAAAAAAACAATCTCTAGCCCACAAAAATTTTGCCCTCGAACACACCTGTTGAAATCAAAAAATACGGGTAAATGTCCTCAATGGCTTTCCTAATTGCTTTTCAACATACAAATGAATTACTGTTATATTTTTTTTTATAAATTTATAATTGTTATATAATTGGTAAGACCTTAAGCAACTTTAGGTTCGATTAAACAACAATTTTGAGAAGAAAAAAAACATGCGCATTATGGACTTGGATAAAATAGATCATTTTTTTTGCATTTGAAAAAAATGTATTACGTTATCGTAAATATAATAACTAGGTTGTAATATTTACTAAAATGGTGGTCACATTTAGCCTTGATTTCCATAGCCAAGTATCTCATTATTTTTTTTCTTGAATAAAATATCCACCCTCCACAAAGCTAAAGCATTTCCAAGCTCCTCAACTGTACTTCTCTAGTCTAAAGCTCGTTATAATCGCAACAAAGCTCCAACGTCATAATTATAACGTGTGATAATATTTTTCATCCCCCAACAAGCCACGACCCCCAACTTAACGTTTGTCGGCAAACTACCCCTATGAGTCATTCAGTTGAATTTAATCCGCACGATTGCCACCCCCGAATTTCTCAACAATGAAATTGAGATTCAGTCGCATCAAGTTGGCTTCTAATTAAATGTAAAGTGTATCGTGGGGAAGGGGAAAACTAATTGGAAAGTAGCAATGGATTTGGTTTCAAGTCTCCTTTGCATATTAGTCATAAGTCCATTTTTGGTACTGATGCAGCCTCGTTGACTTCATCATGAATTCATGACTAATGTAAGAATAAAACGATGCAAAATTGGCAATTTTTAAAAGGGTGTGAAGCAATGTGAATCATTTCAAGTAGAAAATCATCCTGAAGGTAAAAATAATAACATAAAGTTTAATAAATTGGTAAAAATATTCCGAGTTTTGACTGATTATTATTTGATCCTAGTCCTCTGAATATTTTTACCAATTTATCACCATCGAGGATCAGAAACTCTACAATAAAGTTTGATTTCAAGACCCTAAATGTTATAGTTGAAATTAGTAACTGCTGATAGAAATACAATAGATTTGTCTATCAAGGAAACTTTCTTCGGTAATTAAGGACATCCTTATGACTGCTACTTTGACTTTCACATGGTTAAAGTAACAATTTTCCCAATTTTACAATTTCTAACATAATATTGGGTAAACCAAATAAGGCGCAGGACAGTAAAGATTAATTTGATAGAAATGCTAGGAATTTTGTTAATTGAATATTTGCCATTTATCACTATGGAGTTGTATTTGATTGAAAACCGCACTAAAGGTACTAAAGAATACTATGAAAATGATGAAAAATAAAAAAACATATCTACAGTTCATACGCGATAGAAGACTTTCAAAAATGTGAACCTCAAGATAAGGATAGTTGTAGAGTTTAGTTATGATAATATTGATTTATCACGTTTAAAAATTATTTTACATTTTATTCACATATATTATAAAATTTTCCACACCCCGAGTCACGAGTGTACATATTCGATAAATTGTATGAAAGGCTTATGGTAACTGAAGTATGAAATAAATACTTTAGTATCGATTTGATTAATAGATATATTGTTGGCATACGAGTAATTACGTCGAGTGGAAGAACTAAGCAGAAAACATTCAAAGGACGTTTCCACCTTCATCCAATCACAGCTCGATAATCGAAAATCAGTGGAAGAACCAAACAGAAAACATAAAAGAGACCGATTGTTTTTTCCTCTAAATTGATAGAATTGACTTGGATGATGTTTGTTTTCAACAACACAGTGCAACTTGCCACACTACACGAGAAAATATCAATGAATTTTAGAATGAAATTTTTATGAAATTATAGAAATGTAATTAAAATGTATGTTCTTTTGATTAGAAAAACAAGAATTAATAAGGGCTGAGGCCTAATTCACTACTATTATAGTTTATCCTTTTTTATTGTTATTTATCGTGGCTTTATAGCTACTAAAGTCTTTAACGGCTCTAGGGTTAATAAAATCCTTATATCACGAAATATCGAAAATTTGCTTCGATATTCGAAAGTTTTACAGCAAATCTTCAATATTTCGTGATATACGGATTTTATTAGTCCTAGAGCCCCTAAAGACTAGTAGCTATAAAACCAGGATAAATAACAATAAAAAAAAGATAAATTATTATAGTAAAATTTTATTATTTTTATATTTAAAAGAACAAATATCTTAATTTCATTTCTATAATTTCATTAGACCTACCCTTAATTTATGTACCCTCAACTTCGCCTCCGGGTACAAAAAATTTAAAATCTCCGGTTACGACTACTAACATAGTTGCACAACATCTCTTAAGGTTGTTATGGGATACAATTGGAGACAAAAGTACATAAAAATAGAAATTCGTGAATAATTACGTCGTATAACCTACCCTGAGGTGAATAAATTGGTCAATACTTAAAAAATTGTACATGGTTTAAGAGAAAATCGGAAATTTTACCAAACATTGCAAACGAAAAAAAAATATAGAAAAATTTTAACTAACTTTTGGGACTGAATATGCCTCGATTTCAACTTAACAAATCAAAATATTATTGATTTGATGCTCATAAGTTATAAATGTAGAACTTTTTAATATGATTAAACATAAACATAAAAAAAATAAAGTTTAACAAAAGTTCAAGCAAATAAATTGCTGACGTATTGCCCAGATACGTATTTCGATTGCCAACCAATTTCATCAGTGGTCTTTAAGTAGTATTGGATCGCTTCGTAACGGCTGTGTGATGAGATACTGTCGTTAAAATGAAAAAAAAAATGTAGTACCTAGATCCTGATGGCCGATTTATATATATATATATATATAAATCGGCCATATATATATATATATATAAATTAAAATCTCACTCATCACAGTTATGGGGCGATCCAATACTACTTGATGACCACTGATAAAGTTTGTTTGGCAATCGAAATATGTATTTTAGCAATACGTCAGTAATTCATTTCAACTTTTATTCAAATTTATGTTTAAAGTTTGTTTTTTTGAAAATTATATTACCTAAATAAAATCACAATATATTTTATGCACTGTATAAACAACCAAAACTCAATTAAAAATAGCATAAGGTAGAAAAAATTTCATTATTCAAAAAATACAAGACAACTTAATTGAACCAAATGTAGCCAAAGTATTTTCTAAAGTTCTATCATTCTATTATTTTTTTTTTCAAAATTTTCTAAGGTCTAGTTTCATAAAAAATATAGGGTGGATAAACTTTTTACGCCTTTAGAGGCATACATTTTTAAAAATAGTGATTAAAGTGAAAAAAATATAGTGTAACTTTGGTACCCTATCATTTGTATCACTTTTCTAATAACTTCTCAAACATTCTTGTGCACTGGTAACTTTTTTTCATCCCTCAGTTGTAGGGGTGGTGTGATACCCTTAAACAAACCCATATCCTTTAGTTACTAGTAGTCTTCAACTTAAGTGTCTGTGGCTTATGAGAGTTTTTTTTTACTACGAAAGTAACTAACTAAGTATAAAATAACTAACTTATGGTTTCTTTAATTTCTTTCGTACCCCAACATAGCGCAGTTGTATATAAAATATTTTAAGATTTCAAAATTTTATTCTAAACAACCTTCTTAAATCACATTCACAAATAAGGAAAAATCAAATTCCTTCCTATTGTACCAATCTGACATTTATGGTACTTTCCAAAAACGCCAACCCTCCAAATTATTCTTCTTTCAATATGTAGTTAAGAGACCAATTTTTTCCTGCAACTTCACCTAAAACCGCTTTCAATTTATTCTTCAATGGCTATATATAAAATAAATCAGAATTTATTGGACACTTTTCTCTCACTTGGCAACCGCTCAACAATACGGAGGGTGCAAGGGAAGCTCAATTTTTATACACAAAAGCTGCACGAATTCTTTCTTCACACAAAAACACATGCAACTATAGATTCCACATAAAAATTCGCTCGTTTCTTACGCCAAATGTTTGTTTTAAACATCAAATCTGTGATGCCAAAAAAGTCGATACTTATGTGGATGCCGAAAATGCGTCGAGGGAACAAACAGCCCTTTGTAAAATAAAACACGTTATCAACAAACGCAATGCAATTCAAGAACTGTCATACACAAACAAAGCCCTTTTCATCTCGACAGTATTATATCTGATGTAGAAGATTCCGGAAATGGAAAACCACTTAAGCACATTCAACATCAGATTAACGATAAGACTACATCATCGAAACTTTGATATGGGAAAAGCAATCTTTCTCCCAAACGAAAGCAAAATTAGCAATCTTAATCCTTAAGGTTTCAATATTTCAACCAATATTAATTTTTCAAATACAAAAAACATTTCGAATTTCCACGTATTTTTTCTGTTTATCAAATATTATATTATTAACTTGTTTTACACACTTTAGTATGCGTGCAAAACGAGTTGACAATATAGTATGGAATATCTTATAGAAACCAGAAGAAAAAACGTACAAATGTAAAATTAATCACTCAAAATAATTCAATATAATAATAGACAAATATGTGTACTTACGTTCGTCAAGATAACGAATCAAGATTGTAAATACATACGAATACCCGACAGCAACACTATGCATAACAATAAGTAATGTTGAACTAGTGATAAAATCATTAACAAAAAAAAAAATACATACGTGTGGGTGAAAACCAAATATAATTGTCTCAAATTTATAATAACTGACTGTTGTCATTTGTTTCAACTGTCATTCAATTGTCAATTGTCAATTTTGATTATTTTATCAGTTGTGTCTAGCATTGCCACCTGTACTTTATAATATAGTATAATTTATTTTAATTTGTCATTTTGCTTAAAAAATAATTTGCTTTACTTTTAGCAAATTTTAACAAGTAATTATCACTGTTTACAGTATCTTTACAGTCTCAATGTAAATTACTTTCCATTTCTTTTGGTCACAAAAATTTAACAACCACCCTTTTTTTGTATATTATACGTTAAATGAATCCTAGAGATATCAAATAGTGCGAAATAAAGTATTTTCGCGTACTTTATTTTTCTTATAAATTATAGAGTACAATTACCCTAAATAACGTATTAAACGTTATAATATTTTATAAAACTTTATTATAAAGTTTTATACGTTATTTAGGATAATTGTACTCTATACTTTATAAAAAAAATAAAGTACGCGAAAATACTTTATTTCGCACAATTTGATATCTCTAGGATTCATTTAACGTATAATATACAAAAAAGGGTGGTTGTAAAATTTTTGTGTACAAAAGAAATGGAAAGTAATTTACATTGAGATTGTAAAGATACTGTAAACAGTGATAGTTACTTGTTAAAATTTGCTAAAAGTAAAGAAAATGATTTTTTAAGCAAAATGACAAATTAAAATAAATTGTACTTTATTAACCAATTAACTTTATTTGCACGAAAAATAGTGGCAACCCTCATTGTGTTGGCTATGAATATTTCACGGGTAGCTACTAGTCAGGTGTAATACTTTTCACTAGATTTCTCTTATTTTTATTTTTCGACAAATGCATTGTCTATCCATTTATGGACTGTACAGACCATTGGACTTAGTACAATTCAAGTTGACTGGAATTTTTCCTGTTTTACAATAGTTACCGGTCAATCTCAATAAATTTCCTTCACTTGAATTGTGACTCCCCCATAAAGACGATTTTAACTGACAAATAGACAAATATTTCCACCTATCCATTCTCAGTAATCATTAGCATCTTCTATAGTTATAGCTGAGAATAAAAAATTACCTACATAATCAAGCGGAGTATTAATTTATAAGGCTTTGATAATAAACAAGGAAATTACATAACTTATTTTTTAATTAAATTGATAATTTGTGAAATATGCACTTCTTTAGATATAAAATTGGTTTTTTGAGAAATGGGAATTTTTTAGTAATAAAATTATTTGTATATCACCGCTAGTGTCAGCTAGGCTATATATACAGCGGTCCCCAAACTATTTGACCTCACGGATATCATTAAATTCATAATTTAAATCCCGCAGACCACTAATAGAATTCAAGTTTTGAATATTTTGAAATAAGTAACTATTTTCCAAGGTTTATAAATTACACAGGTTGCACCATTAGAAAAAAAAAATATGACGTCATACGAAGAATTTTGAAATTTGAATCAGTCTGAAGATATGTACGAATTTCTTCTGGATACGTCACGTAGCGCATGAGGCCACCTGTGTATTTTATAAACCTTGACTATTTTCCACAATTTCTTTGTGGACCAGTGAATTTTTTCTCACGAACCACTACTTTGGCGACCTCTCTGTATATTTATTGTAAATAATATATTTTCTCTATCTGTCCATGTATCGTTATACTTCTTCTGATTTACCTGATGGATTTTTATGTTTTGAAGTATCTATTTTTTGAAAATCGCTACTTAATCGCAAAGTATATGTATAAGTTACCTGTTTAGTAGTGTTGTATTTTGTTTTTGAGAAAATGGTAACTAAAATTTTCCATTTCATAAGATTTGGTTTGCTAATGTTTTTTGTTTTCTCAAGTGAAGCAAATACGCCAATTAACTTTAAACGACCTTAAAAATAAGCAGATTATAGTTTTGTCATTTAATTGATGATAAAAACAATATATTGTATGAATATGGCTTGTCAATATTTATAAAAGAAGAAAACCAATATTTACTCTGTTGTATCGATAAAGGTTTACATTTTTTGAAGCTAAGCTAATTATTTTTATCAAATATTTTAACCAGGAAGCTAAACTATTAGTAACATTTTTTTTCCATATAATATCAAATCAAATATAGGAATAATTTATTTTTACTATTGACCATTAAAAACGGTCGCTGGGCTCTAGGCTCAAGCCAGGGTCACTGAAAAAACTTTTATCCTTCGATTAAAACTTGGATAAAACTTGTTTCTATGTACACTACAAAAAAATCAAAGGATTTAGAACGAGTTTCAAATCAGGTTTTTTTTTTCGTCATATGAACATTTCGAACTTTGTGGTCAATATTCAAATCCTTAGGTCAACTAATACCATCTCTATAAGGATACGTAAGCCAAAGTACAAATAAATCAAATTTCTTCACACCATACAATTTTTAATAACTGAAAATAGAATCGGATCCAATTACGTTTAAAAGTACTTGTATTGAAATCGTAGTCTGGAAATGATTTTATAACGACAAAGCATCCACGTGGCTCTCTTTAAAAATCATTTTTTCTTTGTTTCAACCCCTGCATTTAATTTTTTTTTCACACCCACTTAACTCAAAATTCGCTCTTGACAAAAAAGAACAGATGATTTTTATTTGTGGCCTGTTAGGCACATGCAAATGCAAATGTGGTTTCTGTTAAACTTATTCAATCGAGAAATCAATATTTCATCCCCCACGTTGCAATTATTGGATGATGCAATTTGAACCGTTCAACCCTTCCATCCTCTCAAGCGGAAGGGATATCTAATGAAAAAATTGAGAATCGAAAAGCAGAAAATTACTGATTGAGATATGAAATATACGGAAATCGTTGATATCAAATGTAATGATTTATATTTTACGAATAGATGTTACAATTTCGTAGATTTCGTCGTAAATTCACGATTCAATTTGATATTTGACAATTTGTATAGTTTCAGGTAAGTCAATGGCCAAGGAATGGCATCGAAAACTTGAGAAGGGAATCACGGGAAACGAATCCCGAAGGGCTGTTGTATGGGAAGGAACCCAAATCCCACCTGTTCAGACCATTGAAGAACTGGAAATATAAGTATTTGAAACTGTAACGATGCGCTGCTCGTTCCCTTATTTTTGCACGCGGGAATGTGAAAAAAATCTCATATTTTATCCCGAAGGGTCACAAATCACATGAAAATTTCCTCGCACTCCCCATCTAATACCATAGCCAGTTTGATATGAAGAAGTGTTTCTTTTAGCTCGATCTAAATTAGGGGATGATTCTTCCTAATCATAATGGGGTCGCCTTTCGTAATATTTTATTTCTTAACCCGTTTCGTTCGGAGCACACGAGTTTTGATTAAATAACACGATAACGAGGGGCTTTATGGATTTTATGTTCAACTACCCATACCTGTTCCATCGACATGTAACGACCTACAAAGAGTCGTTTCTTGACAAAAAAAAAAAATTAATAATATAAAACCCAAAATTTTATTTCACTATACATTTAAAATTACTAATGCTGTTTTATTTTTTAAGAAACTTTTTTCTGAAAATCTCCCTCTTGATTGCCTATCGGCATTAAAATTCTTTATCTCTTAAGAATTTGAACCTGAAAAGTCTCCATAACGTTAAAATTAATTTATTCTTTATGTTTACGTATATGTTTTGTATAAATCTATTATTTATTGAAATTAATTGAAAATAAAACATAAAAACGTAATTTTTTTCTTACATTACATTTACGATAGTTCGTCACCTTCAACAAAAATTTGCTTTTCCAAGTAAAAATTATGATACGCTCATGATTGTTCCAAGTAATATTCACAATATTTGTAAAAGCAATTTGCCAATTTCTGGAAAGTTGAAAATTTAGAATTCTTAATAAAATATAATTAAGTTTACTTTCCAAACATTTCATATCAAATATACTTTAAAATCATAAATCCTTACATCTAATGTTTTGAATTATGACGAAATATTATAAGAAATAATTTTAAACACTAATTTCTGTAGTACTCATGATTTACAAACTCCGATTTTTCAAGAAGGATGCAATTTTTACCAGAGACTAAACAATTATCAAACATCGCCAGCTATCATAGCTTTTCAATATGGAATTTCCCTGATTTTACCGGACCTAACTTCTTTTGTTTCACTAAAATAACCAATTTTTTATAACTTAACGAAAAAAATTAAAAAAGAAGTTTAAAAAAGAAAGAATATAATAAGCAGTGGTGGATTTACAAATTTGCCGCCAGTAGGCTATTCAATTTTTGCCGCCCCTAGTGACCTCTGAAATTCGATACCCTATGTCGCTATCATATTAATGGGTACTATTTAAATACACGCTGAAAAAAGTGAAAATCACGTCGAAAAAGTGTATTTTAACGCCAGATAATAAGAACGAACAATTCTTTTATAATTTGTACAGAAAAATATTATATTGGACATCTTATGAAAAAATGCAACAATGGTTATTTAACAGCATTAAAATTTAATTTACAGCTATATAATGGAAAATTATTTTAAATATGAACAACATCTAAATATTACAATAAGTTGGTAAAAATGTTTAAATTTGCAATTTACTCGCCAATTCAGAAGTCAAATTAAAAAGGTTTTTGATTATAAGTTAAAATTGATAAATTGATATTAATATTGATATACCTAGCAAATTTTATTAATTTATAATTAACAAATTGATTTTACAAACGCGCAAATAACTAACAAAATTTTTTGAAAAGGAGCAGCACTTTTCATAGAAAAGTGGAAAAAAACAGTTCCGGAATTTATTAATTATTTCAATACACTTCATGGCTAAAATCATATCAAAATTAGTTCAATGGTACAACATTAGGATATGTAAGTACAAACAACGGGATTGAATTTACCAATTCCATAATTAAAGAAATGTAAAAATATATGTAAAAAAATACAATTTAAGAGGTCGTTTATCTGTTTATCATTTTTAAAATAAATTAAATGATTTACTAAGGTCTATGGACAGAAATCCAGACCTGCAGAGCTATAATTTTTTTTCTGGAAAACCAAATTACTTTAGAAGAATGAACCAAATCTTATCATTGGGAATTGCAAAACAAGAAAATAATAAAAGCGGATAATATATACAATGTATGTACTTTAAATTCGAGTTATAAAAGTATAACTTCAGAATTGGTAACCAAATATATTATTGAAGACTGGGAAACTTATGAAGATTTTGAGCAGAGTTTTATGGCACTTAGGCGTTTAATATTGATGCTGATATTAGTAATTAGCATACGTTGGGTCTTCTAATACGTTTGAAAAAAAATAAAGTCCCTGAGGAAGCTAAATGTATTCCTTTAGGGCAAAAACGTTAATGTAGGCACCCATCAAAAGCAAAGAAAGCATTAATTATTCAATAAATTAAACTTATTTGACCTCAAAATGTTCACTACTTGGCGTTTTGTGCTTAATTTATGCGTCTATTTGATCTATTTAGGAGTTAAACGTTTAAATCTGGCGTGCAAATTATCTATTTAAAAAATTCAATATCTGGCGTTAATTAAAATCTTTTAGTGTGCACTTATATATATATTCCATTAATAAATACATTTATTCTAACAATGGAATAGCGATTTGTACTCTGTCGCTATTATTACACCTTTTCCTGTGATTAAATTGCCCTCTAAAATTTGCCACTTTAGACTTCAGCCTACTAAATTGGCCATTGACTTTAAGCATCATAAGCATAAAAAACAAAAGGTCTTTATAATTTTAATTTAAATTTTTTTAAACACTGAACAGTTTTACGACAAAATTATAAGTGCTATGCTTTTACAATCCTAAAAATAAGAAATCAAATAATAAATTTCCCGTTCAAAGACTTTAATTTAGCTCTAACAATTGTTTGTTATAAGTACATGAAGCGCCATCTGTCAGCGAAGCGGTAGACTATCGAGTTTTAGTCGAGACACAAACTTTACTATAAAAGGTTGTAGTCAAATTATATTTTTTTGCTGCCTTCACCATTGAGATAAAAAATAAAAGTAATAAGTAAAAAATACTTTATAAATCTTTTCCAAAACGCTTCACCGATCAAAGACAAGACCGAGATTATTTTTATTAGCTTTAAACAACAATGGAACACAATAACACACCTTAATCTACGACTCATCCTCCATGTTACGCGTCGTTAAATCCAAAAAAAAATCAAAACCTAAACATGTAAATTAGGCCTTCCAACCTCATCAACCTCTTCAATATTCCGTAATACACCAGATGCGTCAGCATCAGCTATTGAACTCGATGAAGAGAACAACAACAAAAAAATGAGACTTATTTCTTTTTAATCCAACGCTCGCCCATCGCGCGTAATTAGCCCACATAAGCGGTACATTTAATTAACTTGAAACTTTTCAATTTCTTATGAAAACATTCTTCTTTTAATAATTTAAAACACCGACCGACAAAAGTTTTTCGCTCATCCAATCGCCTGCGGCGATACAATCTAACTTCCAATTCGGTTTAATCTTGCAATTTGCGTGTAAACCACTCGTTAATTTCCCTGGAAACTTCCAAGCTGTCGTAAACTTAACTTAACCACCCGACAACCCAACTTTATCCGGAGGAAAAACTAGGGCATCGAATTTGATGAAGAAAATTCATGCTAATCATTAATTATTCAAAGAAAACAATATTCTCGATTGATTAAAAGAAAAAAAAATGTAACATGCAGATACGTTGGTCGATTAAATAACGGATTTCCAAATACAAATAGATACGAAAACAGCAGCGCTAAATAGAAAATTTCCCGTTTCAAATCGACCTCATTACATTCCTCGAATACACACGACGTCGATAAATGAAAATAATCTTTTTTTTTTTCAACTTTGTCTTCTTCGAACTGCACGTTTTTCTTTGTTACTTTCACGGAATTTCAATCAAAACACAAATATCTAAGTCAATTAGAAAGACCAATTTTTCACGAGAAATCCGCTCAAAATATTTTCATATTTAAATACACTAACACAAAGATACAGACGTTAAGTTTTGAATATGAAAAATGAAATTTACATCAAAACCGGAACATCAATTCCGATCATATTTCCGCTGAGCGGAAATGACGCGCCTTCAACATTGAAACAAAACAAAAAATCAAAGCCAACGAGAAATGATAGAAATATCAGCATTTAAAATTGATGACCCAATCAATCCACGGTATTTTTTTCGTTTAAATAGGAAAGATTCGAAATGCAAATATCATAGTTGATATTAAGCAGGAGTTGTTCCAAACTTGCATAGAAAAAATAGTTTATCCAATATTTGTTAAATTAGTATACCGTGAAATATATAAATCATCACAATTTTCCTTCCTAAACAGTCTCCCATATCCAACAAATAATTATTTTCACCTTTAAAAACTATTGATTTACATGGAACAATAACAAGGAAATGTTATCGTTAACCTTTAAAAACCAATCCAACGATATCCCACAAAATTATGAAAATTAAGTTAATGTCTTTAATAGACCTTAATAATCCTGTAATAGACCAAACGCATATTTTTTTTTCAATCAATAAAGAACGAGAAAATTTGACTTTGAGAGAGAAAGAGTGACAGATCAATTTTATAACTCCAAGAGTGACGTCACAGTCCATATATTAAAAACCGTCCATTTATGCAAACAGATCATTTTTTATAGCTTTTTACATTTTCCGTTATGGAAAAGATTTTTTCCATCCTAAAAATTACTATAATTTTTTTTCTAAGGGAATAAAGGTTAATTGTGTTTAGTGTAAGTAAAAACTAAGCTTTTCATTAATCATTTCCATACTGAGGTTTTTAATACAAGGAAAGAAAACCGTTTTTCCAAACGATCAAACTATAATTGTATTTTGATGCAAGATTCAATCAATAATTTTCAAAAGATTTAAAAAGTATTGACTTCGCTGGAAAACGAGGAAAATTATTTACATTTTTTTAATTACATATGTAATTGTGCATGGGTTTATAATAAGTTTTTAAGGAAAACTATTTTCGCAATTAATCAAATTATATCTAAAATTTGGAAAAAATTATAGTTAATAATTTTTCAATAATTCAAAACTGCTAACTAAAGCAAAAACTGTAGAATAAGCTATAGGGTAATAACCATGAAAAATCGGTCCAAGAAAGGTATTTAAACCATTTTTGGAAGGTATGTTGGTAATAAAAAGATACACCATTCTATACTCCATGTTTTAGATTTCAATACCTTTTTGTTTACGAATAAATAAATAAAAAAGATAAACCAGAAAATATTTTTTTCCTCAACAATGAAAGAACCAATTTGATTGAAATTTGGACACCTTAAGAAAGTATATAAAGACTGTACTCAGAAAAAATAACATATTTTAGTTTTCATTATAACTGTTAGAAGCAAATAATTTCTCTTCTTTTCTGCTTAGATAACTAATTGTTAAGTAATTTTTAAAAGATAAATTAAGATACTTTTTCTGGAAAAAATTTAGCAAGTGTAATAAAACATCCCTGACCACACTAAACTTCAAACATTGTACGTAACATTTAGTTTGAACGATTTAAATAGCCTTACTTTGTGTTAAAACACATTTTTTATAGGAAAACATCCATGAAATTTTAAAGTTTCTGTACTGTGACGTAATTTAAAGCCGAATCAATAGGACCTCGAGTACGGCATTTTGATTTTCACGATTTTTTTGCATTTTTGATTTTATCAAGTAGAAGATAAAAATTAACAGCTACATTATGTTTTGGTATTAGTTAAAAACATTTGTAAGACATTTTAAATTGTATTTAAAACATGTGCACTAGGTCTTTTGTATGTATGGGATATCATCATTTTTTTTTTCGCAATGACATACATATTAGATTGGCGAATGAGGCATATGAAATTTCAGATTTTTAACTAAATATATAAAAGTATATAATTTTTTTTCAAGGCTCCATTTGTTCCAATATACTTTTCTCAATGAGATTATAATGCGTAGATGCCAGTCTTAAAAATATTCAGGTCATTTAAACCAAAGAACATAGATTTCCCCAGGATATATTCATTTTTGTACTGTTTCCTTCGTAAAAATTATTGGGTAAAATTATTTAGTAAAACTTTTTGAAGAATAAGTCTTTCGAATAATTTTTCTATGTCCAGAATTACAGCAAAAAAATACTTAACGTAATATATAATTTGGAAACATTTCACTTACTAGGTTGACCTTTTAGTTCATAAAAGAAATCGGAAAAGTCGCATGTTTACAATGGAACAGTTTCAGGAAAATGATGAAAAATATGAGCGTTTGCATTCAAAGAATTCTGGACTATAGTTACATTGTTGATAGATGCTTTACTGTTTCCTCCAGTCATCCCTCTTTTGTTTTTTGTTAGCCAAAGCCAAACAAAATGGCAATTCCAAATGTTTCCGTTTGTCAACGAACAATTGACTGTCAAGAGCTTACCTGAAACAAACAAAAAAAAATGATGTTAAAACAATGACTTTACAGGGAGGCAAATTTTATGAGAGAAAATCGGTGAAAAATGTGAGATATCTTCATGCTTCCATTATGCAACCAAAACGGTAAAATGGCATCCTTTTACCTTTCGCATAAGGTCAATTATGATAGGGAAATGTTTTATTGGAAATATGTACCCTTATTTCCGGTCATAAAATAAATGTCATCCACGTGCCAAAGTTGGGATGAAACACGGTCGACTGGTCGAATGAATCATCATAAAAAATACTCATATCCAGTTCCAGAGCTTTGATATTCACTCTTCTATTTATTTATTATTTTTTTTCTTTATGTCTTTGTACTCGACGATATGCTCGTTTTATTTGATTAAATTAAAATTCGTGGCACGTTTCGAGCGACGCGGAAAAATTTAAACATTTTTTGGCTGCCAAATGAAATAAAATCGAGAGAGAAAACTCTACAATACCACTTGGAATAAATGAGATCTTTTCGAACATATCTCTGAAAAACCGCATTATCGATCTGTTTGGCGTAAAACAAAAACCAATGAGGAGATGCAAAATACTAAATAGTAAATCCATGGTTTATAATATCTTTTATTGCAACAACAAATAAATTATGTTAATAAAGGAGCCTTCTTCTTTGTAAAACTTAATGATAACGGAATCATTAATATATAACAGTATTAATACATTAATAGACTAGGATTACATTAATGCATGGTATATTGCTTAAACCAGTTACTGTTGATAACAAAGTAGCAAAAAAAAAAATGAAATTTGTTTAATTTTACAACTTAAATTTGAGATCTCATTATGCAATTGATAATTACTTAGAAATAAATCATTGAAATATTGAATAGTCGTGGAATAACCAAGGAATGTTGGATACAGCGACTGGAAGTATTTGAAATGTGGGTAATACAAAGAATGCTCCAATATCACGAATGAAACAAATTTCCAATGAAATACTTCTAAGGAAAAAGAACGAGAACAAATAAATTTAGGGAATAAAAGGGAAACTAAGCCGAAAATAAAAGAACCGGGATGGAGAAAATGGAGAAAATATTCATGGCTAAGAAGAATAGGAGAGAATTGGTCAGGATTTGCAATCGGTTCTAAAAGTAGCAAAAGACATAGAACAATTTACCAAAGTAGTAACCAACCTTCTATAAGAAGATGGTAGGTACTCTAAGAAAAGTAAGATACTTGGATTACACATACTAAGCCCAACTCCAAAGCAATAAGAATGAAATTATATGATGATAACTTAATCAAATATTTTTCAAATGGTATGTACTAAATGAAAGATTATCAGATACCGGTATACGGGAACCGGGAGCGATCTAATACTACTTGATGACCACTGAGGAAGATTGCTTGGCAATCGAAATACGTATCTAGGCAAGACGTCCAAAATACATTTGTGTGAACTTTTGTTCAAATTTATATTTATAGTTTACTTTTTGTAAATTATATTATATAAATTAAAACACTATACATTTTATATATCGTATAAACAGTCTACAGTGTATTTAGAACGTATAAAGAGATGCATATAGAATTTTATATGTAGCCCGCAAAGTTATAATGCATTTCCAAAGTGGTTTGCAATATCGGGATATTTGGATTGGTCACCCCTGATTTAAAACAATAAATCATCACTGCCACTTAAATCTACGAATCAAGGTCGAAAGGTTTTTTTTTCCTGAATCGATCAACGATTCCTATGGATTACCGAATTTAACGTGAGCTTACCGGTAGTGAACTATTTATAAAATGATACTATCGTTAAATCGCTGATAATATATACAATGATTAGATATATTCGTGAAAATACAAGTATAATATGGCAATTAACTTGTAATTATCTAATGATTTGGAAGATAATAACATTCGTCACGCCATAGTCGCTATATAACCCGAAACATTAGCCAAGTGTATCGAAAGTTGAACTATCGAAATTGTGCCCATCCTTTTCCATCTTGTCCAAATTATCATGAATTTTCCAAACTTTAAGATTGCACCTCAAAAGTCCAAATTAAATACCTTTGGTCCCAATAATCCAAAAGTTCCAAATATAATTTACTCCAATGGTTTTGGAATTCGCTTTAAACCCCTCGCCTTTGCTGTTCAGTAGTATACGTAATTCCATTTTCCAATTTCTAATTTCCGTCAAAGATTTTTGGTTCTTATTTCTCAATCTTCTTTTGAATATAGCAAAAGTAACCAATTTACAAAGAACTGGGATCTTACTTGATTTTATAAAGTTCCATCATTCTATTTCTGATACTTTACTAATTCTGATTACTAATCTGATACTTCTAATTCTAACGATAAGTTTTTCCACTTATTCCTTTACAATAGATTTAGTATGAAAAAAAAATCGTTTTTTTGTGCGAAAGTATCGCAGGAACAGGTATAGTTTATTTATAGTTTAACCAAAAAAAATTCAATAAATAACGTTTCATCAATTAATTATTGACTTCATAAAGCAAATTTCGAACAATATTAAGACTTTTTTATTCCACAACAATCTAAGAAACAACCTCAAAAGAAAATACCTCTTTTCAAGGATCTTGATCAAAAATTCCACCATGAGCATTCTAGTGATAGAACATTGGAAAAACTCCTTTTGTAATATAATTGGGGCAATCTAAACTAGTATTTCCCAACGTATCCTTCTTTACGAAATTTCCGAACAACCTAATAAAAGAATCGATTAAGAAATAATCGCCAAATAGTTTAGGCGAAATGTGCGGATCCAAATATTTTTTTAATTATTATTTACCGTAGCTTTATAACAACTAAGGTATTTAACGACTCTAGGGTTACTAAAAATCCGTGATCGAGAAATATCAAAAATTTGCTCGATACGAGGATCGAACCCAACATTTACCAGTTTTGGAGCGATCACCTAGACCACTCGGCCACCAGTAGGCTATAAATAAATGTATAAGTGTCTACTTATCAGAGGAATAAGTGTTCAAAATGAATTTTGATACTTCTTTTAAAAAAATAAATAAAGAATTCTTTGTAAGATATAACAATATTAAATTCCTATTCGTTTGTGATCTTTTCTACGATTTAAAAGCCAAACTTACCAATTGTAATGCTTGGCGGTGTACTTAAATATTTATAATTGCACCTCTAATATTTTTTTAAAGCAACGTCTTGAAAATAGCGTTGGTGTTAATTACTCCAACAGTGACTCACGTGAATCTTTCCAATCGCATCCATAAATAAATTTAAAAGACCATAAAAATAGCAAATTTTTATTTTTTAAAAAAAATCTAAACAAAATTAATTCTTTGGTGTTGAAATCCATAAACGAGAGAAAACGAGGTGATGAAAGATTTTCAAAACGAACCGAAACCATCTGATTTGTCTTTTCTGAAAAACTTTTAAGAAAAATAATCTTTTTTGAAATATTAGCATTTAATATAAAAACGATTTTTCTCTCACGATTTCTTTCAATGGATAATAAGATGGAATGTAGAAAGTTTTTTTCTTTCTTTCATCGTTTATAATTAAGTAATATTCTTATGATTCTCATTGTCTACTTTTGAAATTAAGAAGTGCGCCCAGAAGGCAGTCATTAACATGAAATTAGTAACGAAATCGTTCCATTTGCTTTTCAAATCAAGGTAACCGCATAATTCTTGAAACGATTAACTATTTTCCAATTTCCATCAAAATTGATTTTGCATAGAGCCTACAGATAAAATCAATTCATAGTCGAGGAAAAGTAATAAGGAAAGTGTTGGCGGACAAGTCTTAACCATAACACCCACTTATCAACATATAAAATGGGCAAAATTATATTCGCCTTCGATTAGCTGAATATTAAAATGATTAAAACTGAAAAATTTATATCGAAACCGATTTGCATATTTCGTGAATCATTTCGCATTATTATTCGAGCAGTTAATTCATTGTAATGTTAATGACAATTCGATTGTGCCTCACACATCCTGCCTGCTCAATTCTCGTCAAATATCGATTTTGAATTATCGACATATCAGTGGACAACGGAAATGTCTCATCGAATTGTTCATGAGCGCATAGTTTTGAAATATTGCCTCTAATAAAATGTGCGACATTTTAATGAGAATCTAGCTGAAGTGTAAAGTTAAGCTCATTACCTTATCAATACGAACCTACCATATTAGGAACCTAAAGCACAGGCGCGGATATAAGAAACAGGAAATGCCTGCAAGTGTACTTCCTCTTGACATATGCAAAACTAAATTAGTTTATTTCGAGTGCACAGTACCCAATGTTCAAAACTATTCATTTTACTAATAAAAGTTCACAAAAATCATGACTAAGCCTTTGGTAGACGAGGCATCAAGGTGGCCACTCCGAAACTGTTAAGTGTTGGTTTCGAGTCTTGTAACGAACAATTCATCTTCTCTATTATATAAAAATGAGTTGAGACGTGTGGGTCTTGCAAAAACTTGACGATAGCTGAACCGATTTGGATCATTTTGGTGTTGAATTATTTGCAGAAGGCAAAGGAAGGTTTAAAAGGTGAGAAAACAGGAAAAAGTTGTAAGGAAAATAGTAAAAGCAAAAAAAAATATTTTCCCATATAAACTGTTAATGTCAAATAGGCCAAATAGATGGATAATCATATATATATATATATATATATATATATATATATATATATATATATATATATATATATCTTTGAAATTCAATTAAAAAATTACTTTATTACGACGCGTTTCAACAGTTTTTGACTACCATCATCAGGTAATAATAATAATCCAAATTTATATTATTATTATTATTATTAAATTATTATTATTATTATTACCTGATGATGACAGTCAAAAACTGTTGAAACGCGTCGTAATAAAGTAATTTTTTAATTGAATCTCAAAGACATACCTATAGATATTATTATCCATTAATTTATTGTGATTCGGAAATAAATAAAATACTTATCAAGGCCAAATAGGCAAATTAGGCGCTAACACCAATAAATATTTGACAACAAACAAATAAAGTCATTTCTTGGCTTTGCAATTTTTCAAAAGTACTGCCATTTATTTATTTTTACATATTTTACTTAATATTTATTGTAATCTGTAACAATTGGGGAGATGACAATCATTTGTCAATATTACAAGGTATTAAAATACAGCAATGAATCTACTGGGTTATATTGTGCTCGTGCAAAAGTAAAATTGCCACAATTAGTCCTACCACCAGATCCATTATGCTCCTTAGTCTATGGGATAGGTAATGATTCTAAAAACTCCTTGGCCAATATTCAAAAATATAACAATTGATTTCAAATGACGTCATTTGGGGCATAAAACAAATATTATGTTTAAGGAAATTCTGAAGAAAACAGGAACATTCCCTGTCGTAAGCTTCCAGTCCCTGACGAATAGTGGCCTTAGGATCGATTTGATCAAAAAAACAATACAGTTTCAAAGGACACAAAATATTCAATAATAAAAATGTGTTTAGAAATATGCATGTCTTTAAGCTCATGAATAGGTGAGAATTTAAGGATTTTTTATATTCATATGAGTTTTAACATGTTTAATGTTTTTATGGGTGTAAATCAAAATAAGTAAAATACAATGTATAATAATTTAATTGTTAATAATTATTGTTATTGTTAGAAATTTAACAACAAAAAATACGAGTGTACGAGATAATGGCAGATTTAAATATGAAGGTCAGGAATTTGAAACCAGTTTGAGGTATTTATTATTTGTTGTCAATTATAATTATATTAACACCTGTTTCCGATTTTTATATTATTTATTATCGCCAGTTGAGAGCAGGTAAAATTCTTTTCAATTTCACACCTGTTGGAATTTACCCGGTTTTGCTCACAATATTGAACATTATGGAACATAGGCTAATAAAATTGAACGTTAATATTTGTCTATCTGAATTCTATCGTATAATTCAAGAACAGGTTAATCGATTTCGATAGTATTTTGTTTTCAGGTACATCTTAGTGTTTCGCCAAAAAAAAAAATATAAAGGTCACAAATAAGTCTAATCTAAATAGTTGTACCAATATTTTATTCTGGTTTTACTTTTGGTTCTAATTTAAAGATAGCTTTCTTGATTTGATAGAAACTTTGTAATCAAGTTCAACTAATTTTTCTTCAGAAGAAAAGGTTGCCTATTTACGTTTAATTATAAATAACAAAAGTAGCATTCAGAAGAAGGCTGATTAAAATAAATAAACGGACACCCATTAGTTGAATATAAATTGGATTCTTTAATTAAATATCTATATTCTTTTTTAAGATATCGAAAAATCAGCAAACTTGAAATCAGGGGTGGCCAACCCAAATGATATTACGTGCCACTTCGGAAATGCATCATAACTCGGCGGGACACTTTTGAAGTTATATCTAAAATTCTCCATACTAAATTTAGATACACTGTGAACGTTTTTAATATATTAGTTTCACCACTTTGGTCATTATAAAATTTATAAATTTTATAAAAGTCTGATGCATCTCGCGGGTCAAAAAATTTTCAACGGTGCCTTTTGCGGTCTGCGGGTTGGCCACCTCTGACAACCTCTGATTTAAATAAACAATGAATAATCTATCTTTTTTCTACCTATATAAAATTGTTATATTGGTTTGATTTCAAAAACTCAAAAAGTTCTGCATCGATTTAGCTCAAATTTTGTCACGATATACAATCCGCTTAAAAAATTGTTTTTATAATTTTTTTGCGTTAGTAATATACCTGCAACCGCAAAAAACGGCCTTTTCAACGGTCAATACAATAGCCACTAACTGTCAATACTTCATTATTATAATCGTGTAGTGATTTTTAGAAATAAAATAAATTTTCTTAATTGATAAATGTATATCTTGAAGTTAAGTTATAATTGGTACAGCGAGGGATGCTGCGGATTGATAAGGGAGGTGATTTTAATAATTCACAAGCTTTTTTAATCCTAAATTCAATTTATACGTTTAGAACCATTGGCTGGCAGAGGACAACGTCTGTCGAGTTGAGCTATTTTTCAATATTTATTGGTTTACTGATTTTTATTAATGTTAAAGTTACAGTAATACGAATCCTACGAAGATCAAACAATTAACCAAAAATTTGACTTAAAGTAAAACTCTAACCTAGTTCCATGTAACAACAACTGAATTTTAAACGATTTAAATACCTGACATTGCTAGAATGCCCTAAATTAAGAATCATATGAAGAATCCTCCAATTAAAATAATGGAATGGGAAATTAAAATGGAGGAATTAACAAAAATATTACTGACGAGAACGAAAATGAAGAAGTCGAAAACTATAAAAATTAATGTTGTTTTATGTATCTTTTATAAATAAAAACAAAAACGAATCTCGGAATTAAATTGAACATAGTTGTTTTGTTTGTTTCGAAGTTACCGGCGTTTATTGAAATTTTTAAATTCGACCCTGGAAAAATTGGCTATCTTATTTTGTTGTATTTAATTTACTAATTTTAAAATAATCGTTTAGCCGCTGAGTTTCAATTGAATTTGTTTTTTTATTAATATATTAAATTAAAAATCGTTGTAACCACATTAGTAACACGCACTATCTAATCTAGAATGGTAAAAAAAAAAGTTCACTCGTAAATAATATAATTTAATTGCGTTAGATAAGACATAAACGACGGATTTGAGAGAAAAAAAAACCTAACCAGAATTTGAGGCAACTTTCATCAAATTATCGCTCAAGATAATTGGGATGGATCAAGGCACCCATTTAATAAACCTAATTATCATTAATTATAATATTTACATTTCACATACCATATAATTAAGGGCGTGTTAATGATTTAATTGGGACCATATTAAATTAGCGGATCCCCATATAGATTGAGATCGCCACAAAAACCCGAAAAAAAAAATGACCGACGTTAGAAATTTAAGGAGGATTTATTATATAATTTAGAAGATTGAAGTGTCTAGGCTTCAAATTTATCTAAGAAGGAAATCGTTAATGTGGAGATAATTGGAGATGAGATGTTATGATATTTGGTTCGTTATTTAATTTTTAATTGAATAAAAAGGAAAAAAATATTTTTGGGGGAATTATTTGGTTATATTTTAACACAATTTGGAAAAAAATTTAGAAAAAAAAAATAAAAAAAAATGACCCCGACGTGATTTGAACACGCAACCTTCTGATCTGGAGTCAGACGCGCTACCGTTGCGCCACGGAGTCGCTTGGAATTTCTTTCCCCCAATACCAATGAAAAACATAGCAATTTTGTTTTCTATTTTTAAATATATATTTATATTTTTTTATTGAAATATAAAATTTATAAAAAACAAAAAAATCCTATTGTACAATTCACCTCTTGTATTCATACACTAATAAGTGGTTAGTAATAGAAAAACAATATTAAAAAAAATTCAATGAGAACTTCATTGATAAAATTATACGACCAAAAGGCATCAGAATAAATTACAAATATCCGCATTTATATCTCATTCATTTGCTCTTCCTGCCCCCTTGCCCCCGCTTCGAAGTTATTCCATTTCTTTAATTAGTCTGCAATACATGAAAACCTGTTTTTCCCATTAAAATCCACATTGCAATTGGTTTCAATGAGACGAAATTGAGGAATTGAACAACGCATAAATCTTGTATATGGTCGACGAATTGCATTGCATAGGATGTGCAAAACAAATGAAGGGGGAATAGGGCGTCGCGACGGCGCCACAATTTCATATTAAAAAAAAACGACTGGCGTCGGTCGCATGAAATCCCGTAATAATAATAATAATAGTAATGAAATATCCAGAATTTAAAGAATCTAGATATCCGGAAAATAAATACACTTCAACTCCAGCTAAGGACATCAAAATGTTACAGTACCAAAACTCTTTTATTGCTCCAGAAAGATTAAAATTTTCTTTTAAGGTCTAAAGCAGTGGTTTTCAACAGAAACGTTAAATTATCCCCCCCCCCCTTCCCATGAAAGCTGGATGTTATTGTTAAGAATTGCATGGTACAGAAAAGTGTTGAATCCTTTAGATGAAGAGGGTAGCGGGTTGGCGGTAGTTCATAAAAGATTGGAAATCTATAGTCTAAAAGAATGTAAAATTTAAGGTTTAAATAGGACAATTAGGTAGTTCAACATTGAATTTATTTATTTTAATGGAGAACCTACAAAAATTACCTAACATTAGCAGTTCATGAAAATATTTAATTTGTTTTTGCTTTCAAAAGTTTTTTAAGCTTTAATCGGTCCACTATGTAGAATATAGTTTCAAGGACCTCCCGGTCTATATAACTATCTAGTGTTCGTACCTTTCCTTACATTTTTAATTCGTTGGGGTCGAGAGACCACACAAAACATTACGGATACACCATGTAAATTGTTCGCCTACCTATTATACATGTTTAATTCTTTTCAATACTAAACTATTTCAAACCTAAATTAAATTTCATTTTTTTTTTTTTTTTTTTTTTGTAAAGAAAATTAAGTTTCTTGATTTTTACTTATCAATTTATATTTGAGTGATAGGTAGTTTACAACTCTAAAATTAAAAAAATTACAAAAATTTTACAAAACTTAGCAAGAAATGAAATGAAGTAATTGCGGCAATTTTCGCAGGAGTATAGTAAACTTCTTTAAACTTTATTTAATTTTTTTAAACAGGTGTAGACTATCCCAAATTCATCTAGACCAGTGGTACTTAACCTTAGAGGTACTGACCAGGTACCCGCTACTTTCATATAGGCGTGCATCGAACCCTTCTTAATTGGAAAAACATTTTTTTTTCTAAATTACTATATAATTATACTTAGGTGGTGGAGCGGGGGTGTGTCTTGACCTATGTCGAACCCGAGAGACTGGTTTACCGAACCCCTGGGTTTCGATTGAACCCAAGTTAAAAACCACTCATCTAGGATATTTTCTATTACCAATATGTCCAATTTTGCTGAATTTTCAGACCAAAATTAACTTTTTCCCTCCCCATACCTTTAACAAAACTATCTCACTTACATATTTTATTTGTTTTATCTATATTATATTGAAACTATTATTCTTCAGAACCTTTATCTAATATGCTTAGTTTCCACCTTTTCCAACCTAAATACTAATAAAATTATGGAAAAATTAAAAATTTATATATATTTTTTTGTGTTTAAATCTCTGATTTCCCAGGTTGTTGGATCATAGAGATGTAGTATAGAGTGCTCAAATTCATAACTGTTGATAACTGTTCATAGCATTGGTAACAATATATCAAAATCGTACGTATTTTTATACAGATTGATTCACATTTTTATAAGTATTTTTTTTAATAGGGCAACCTGAGGAATTTATAAACCTTGGATTCAACCGAATTTGTTCAAGTTGGTTCAAGTAAAATTACAGTAGGAGATAGATCGGATCTCTTATTATTTGCTGGGTCAAATAAAGTTAGACATGAGTCCTCCATATCAGTACTTCACAAACTGGAGGGCTCAGCGCTTTAGGAACTCCTGGAACTCCTACCAGGAATCCACGAAATATTTTAGGATTATAAGAAAAAAATTATAAAAAAAATCTAAAAGATGATACCGTCACAATACTTTATCCGATATTGATAAATGATATATACTAAAATTTTAAATTATTTAGATTTTGTAATAAAAAGATTATTTTTAATAAAAATATACCTATAATAATGATATATAATAATGATATATAATAATGATATATAATAATGATATATAAATTATGAATTGTGAGTCACTAAAGTCTAAAATTTTCGGGAAGGGAAGTCTTAGATCTTTTTCTATTTACGAGGCCTTGGTATGAAAAAGTTTGGGAAGCACTACTCTATACTACACCGTGAAAACATATTTCCATACTATGCGTACTGACAAAACTCGAAATCATAGTCATTAATTTGAACATCATTTATTATCAATAGTAATTAATAGGAAATAAAATAAAAATGGGAAACTTTTTTTGGGCTAAACCTAAGGGTTTTGCAGCAAACTTAGATGCATCCAAAAAACAGGGGTGGTAAAATGCAAGTTACTTTTTCCTTGTTCTTAATTAAAATTTAAACCTGTTTTACCTCGTAGAAAAAGTTAATACATATTTCCTTTTAATAAGTAAAAATATAAACCCCGCATTTATGTGGGGTTTAGCTAGGGGCTAACCTAGAAAGAGGTAATTTTCTTGTCCCATTTTAGCAGGTAATTACAAATTATGTACATCTAGAGATATTTACCTACGTAACGTTCGAGGTTATAAAATCTAATTATTATTTACATTCGATTTGTGTTCTAGATTTTTTCCTTCCGTTAATTTAATATACTATTAAACTATATAAAAAATGGCCAAGAGAAATCACTGAAAAATCGGAATGCTTAGAGGTCAAGATTGGCAATGAATTAAACCTTGAAATTAGCAAAATTTTATTGAAAGAATATAAAAAAGATTCAAGAGATATAAGCAACGCAGAAAATTAATACTAGAAAGCGGATTTTAACGCTTCAATGCTTCCATATAATAGAAAATTTCTTTAGTAAGTAAAAGTTATTTCTCTTGTGGAATCGCTGTGTTTGGTACATCTTTTACATTAGGTTTTTTAAAGAAATATTATTCAATTATTATTTAACAGAAACTTCCTTTTTTCTGGTCTGAAGAGTAAAATTAAAAGTCTGCACTGAATTACTTCTTTTTTTCTCTGTTCTATAATGAGACCTTAATAAATGTTAATTCATGGAATTTAAATGAATGTTAACTTGGATAAATTTGGAAATGCTTTCCTCGTGTTTGAACCATATGCGTTTTATCGTGGATATTTTTATTTGATGTCAGTTCTATTTATAAGTGAATTGATGATGACTTTTCTATCCCTATTTTGAGTCCCTTTTACGCGACTCTGAAATTTGAAACTATTTCTAAGGAAAAGTTTGGGCTTGATTTCAAATATTTGGAAAGAAAAAAATGGCTAACAAAATGGCGCGAAAATTTGAATAGTTGGAATAAATTTAAAAACAAGTAAATAGTTGGAGAAATAATTAAATATTGGGATCCAAGATGTTTGAAGGTGGTTTGTAAAAAGAACAACGCAATTACTAAGGGTTACAGTGAATAAAGTAATGATAGAAAAAGACAATTAAAGGAAGGTGAGCCGAGATATGAATAATTAAGGTAGGTAATTTTTCGTAGGAACTTCTAATTGTGATATAAATTCCAGGTCACAAAAGCATTAAGGCAATGGTTCTTAATTTGAGTTGAATCGAACTCCAGAGGTTCAGTGAGTCAGTCTCGCGGGTTCGCTGGAGTTTAAAACACATATTATAACCTATGTATAAAAATATATCTATTTTTTAATTGTTATTGACCGTTCCTTTATACTCCCAAAGGCTTTAGCAACTCTAGGGTTAATAAAAATCCGTAAATCGAGAAATATCTTGCTCAATACGTGATTCAAACCCAACATCTACCAGTTTTGGAGCGGTCACCTTGACCACTCGGCCACCTAAGCTTATACCTATGTTTCAAATTTTACAAAATCCTATTTAATTTTTCCAATTAAGAAGAATTCGGTGAATACGATGTGAAACTTGTGACAGTGAAAAATACCATTGAAGAATAGGTCTACGAAAATCACTGCTCAATATGGAAGAATACCTGTGAACAAAGACAGTAAAAGAATTATGGGAAACCCATCCCAGAATCTAACTACTGAAATACTTGATTTTACAAGAAAAGAGTAGTAACGGAAAATAACCGACCACTATAGCTGAACAAATATCTGTACATATTTGGATTACTTATGGGTGATCTAACATGAAGATTTTGCCAGGTAGTGGATAAATCCACTTCTCATGTTCTATTGGAATGCAATGCTCTGAATAAATGGAGACCTAAAGAACTAGGGATAACCAACCCTGGAACTGAAATAACGAAAAATACATAGAACACCGGTTGCTATGGTCCACCCAGCTACTTGGTCTCATCTAGATGAAATAGAGACCCAGAAAACACAATAAACCCACAGGTTACGGTCTTGAGGCACAAATTACTTCATCTAAAGAATCCCAACTTTTAAAAAAGAAATATAATATCAGAGTATTAATAAAAAAACGCCAACACCGAACTTCCGACTTCTTTAGACATCTTTCTTTCTGAGTAACTTGTTCGTTTATTGAAAAAATATTTGAAGATGTGAAAAACATAAAAATGTCTTGTAATAAGCTACAGTTCTGAACCTTATGTCTACCAACATGAGGCTAATTAATAATGGGTCGTAATACATCATCCATACATTATCCGACTAATTACGGACATTAACGATCTAAATAATGGAGATTCTAGATATCAACTGCCAATTACGATTAATCTTACCCCAAAAATAATCGATTTTTTGTTATTTACCGTCGCTTTATAACTACCAAGATCATTAGCGACTCTAGGGCTCATAAAAATCCGTAACTCGAAAAATATCAAAAATTTGCTCGATACGAGATTCGAACCCAACATTTACCAATTTTGGAGCGGCACCTTGACCACTCGGCCACCAGTAGGTTCAAAATCGTTATTATTTTTAACAATAACAATGTTTATCGTTATACTCGTTTATCATTTACTTGTTTTTCGTCAATTGAACAAAATAAGTACGAAATATGTCCTTTTCGGACGAACTTCAGTTTTGATCTTCAGTTCTGCAAAACTTATTCCAGGAACTCTGGAACCCGGCGAATTAAGAATGTATAGTCCGAAACTTTAATTGTCGCGTGATAAACTAATCAAATTTAAATGTCGCATGTTCTCATGTTACCTATAAACTGTTAAATGATTTCATCAATTGCAAAAGTGCCCTCTGTACCTGTTCGGACTATATAGTCCTAAGTTTATGACAACAAAGTATCCCATTTTAATTTGATATCTTTAATTAAAATGGTTTGTTATTAAAAATATTATTTACTATTTTAATCACGAATTAAACTTTGTTCAATTCCAACAACAGTATCTTTAAATAGTGACAAATTTTCTAAGAAAAGTTAAATTGTAACAACATTACAATGTAAAGGCTGAATACAGTGTTTTAATGTTTTAATTTTATTTATAAAACGATGTTGATAAAAAAAATTATAACGCGTCAATTTTCTCCCTTCACACCTCTCACTTATTACAGTTATAAAATACCGTTGCTACAATATATATAAATACATAGTGCCCACAAAACCACAAACTCAACCAAGAAACGACAACTAAAGCTTCCAATATGTATTCGATTTATTCAATGTTTTAATTTAAAAAGAAAAAAAACAGATCCATCTGTTATGTAATTTCTGAGTTATTTTAGGAATCCATTCCACCCGCATATTATGACAATTTTGAAAAACCAGTTTTTAATAGGTTTGTTTTTTTTTGGATGCTTAAAATCTTTTTCGGAAGTCCGAATTTTTGGGTTGTTTTGGTGGCAGAAGTTTGGGTTAACGACCACTGTGAAATCAACAGGTGTAAATTGTCCTAGTCACTATGTACTAAGGGTTGTAAAATGTACCTGCTGTTACAATAAGGGTGGGAAGAAAAGACCTTTTCTTTTTGTTTTGTTTTTCTTATCGTACAACTTTTGGCCGAATTTCAAAAATGTTATCCCCGCATTACTGGCACGGGGCCACGCATTTACGAGAAAATGATAATATTTAAAAGACTTAAAATGCCTAAAGACACGTATCTAGTCTATGTTTAGAAAATAAATCCGAAATTACGTCACTTAAATGGAATATTATGAACAGTAAGTAACGTTTTTTTCAGTGACTTTCAAGGTTATTTGCGTTATTTATTTGTATTTTTAAAGAGCATCATTACAAATACCTTCAATGCATACGACGTGGTCGCGGATTTTCTGTGCCAACAAATCGTCCGGGAAGAGTTCGATCAGATCGTAAATGGCATAAATCGAGGGATGCACACTTTCGAATCTCTGGATTTCCTGCCGAATCGCCAGCGAATTATTCAAATACGATTGCAGATGAGTTCGCGAACTCATGTTCTCGCCACAAAACCAAAATCCGAATGAAAAAACAAAACAAAAAACAAATGACACTCGCTCAACATCCACAAGCCACTATGACATTCTTCAAATTTCTACCGCATAAATCCCAAAAAAAAAAATATCTCCCAACAAAACCACTTTAATTTCACATTTTTCTGTAACAACATTCAACATCCCTCGCAAAAAACGAGCATTTTTTTTTCCCAATTGTAAAGAAGTGAAACTCAACGACTGTCACTTGTTTTTATTATTAAATGCACATGAGAATTGCAATCAAAAACGATTAACACGTAAATAAAATATTGACATTATATAAATAACAATTGAAACATTAACTAACATAATTTCAATATATTTTTTATTAAATTTCAACGAAAAAAAAAACAGAAGAAAATTGGGTTATGAATTGCAAGAAAACACAACACACTCCATCGCTAATAGCCGAACGGAGAATGATGGTCGCGCGTGTTTACTTCTCTGAAACCATAAAGTACGGTTCAAAGGTTCATTTTTCGCCGTTACTATCAACGGAATTTAGTGCATTTCCGCCATTACCATCCGATTGAATCATATCCTACTTTTATTTTCCCCCACTGGTCGACTGTTATGGCATTCAGCAATGTACACATGTAAAGATATTGCCTATACGTCACAGCTTAAATTTTTCCCAAAAAAATATTATTCATTTCTCGCAAAATATAAACTTTAATTACATTACTCTTTCAGAAAAATAAAAAAGGTACCTAAATAGTTTATTATAAGAATCAAATAGGTTGAATCAAATTATTTTTAATTAAGAAAAGAAACAATTTTTAATTGACCAAGAATTTTGTTTAATTTTCATATTTAGTCCGGTGATATTCTCGAAGTTTTTCGCATAGTTGCCACTGAAAATGCTATTGATTTAGTTTGAAATTTGGGAAAATTATGTGAAAATGACAAATAAGAATTTTTCATGTAGCTGATTCATTTACCGCACAAAAATCGTAATTGTTCGGCATTTTCGTAACAAAGAGTCAAAGCGACGGCGAAGCTTCCCGAATGCGTCTGACATTGCCGTGTTGTTTGTCCTCTCAAATCTGACATCTGTATGCTTTTCACTGGCATTAAAGTGTCAACATTAAACGACGTAACAGGACGTAATTTTTGTGTTTGGGTCCTAATTAGTTAAATGCACTTGGAAAAACTGCACGAAAAACGCGTCAGTGACGTGATAACGAGTTCCGGGCTTGCCCGGAATAAAATTTAATAAATATGATACAATTAATACCATGTGAAAACGTCTAATAGACTCATGTCTCAATTGAAACAATACGTTGTCAAAAAAACCCTATTGTGCTCCCGATTGGCAAAAAGCTGGCTCAAATGCAAATATGTTTGATTAAGTGATCATTTGCGTGATTACAAATAGGTCAAATCTATTTACGAGGATAAATTGTTTTGTAAGAATTGAGATCAACGTTCCTGTTACGATGTCCAAGTGCAATTTCTAATCGACTCGACAAAAAAAAATCCAAATTTGCAGACAACAAAAGGATCGAACAGGGTTCAACAGGGTCAAACAGGACTCAACTTGTTTACGTCGGTAATTCATAATTTGCATTGTTGCGAGAAAATTTCAAATCTTTCCAACTTCAGGTATTTAAATTTATTCAAATTATTCATCAGCAATTAAATGATGTCATAATTACTCAAATATCCAAACTTATTAATTACTAAACGAACATATTTCTTGCGATTTTCCATTATTTTATTCGCACTTTAAAAATCGGAAGTGTTAGTCACCTAAATTCCCTATAAATTTCTCTTCCATTATTCAGTTACTTGTTAATTACATATCGAGTAAGTAGAACGTAAAACCGTACAGAAATGTATAGGAGAAAGACATTTTCAATTTATTCAACTTTTCAAGTTTTCAAGGCCAGAAATTAAACATTTTTTTCTTCTTTTTATAGAAATGTCGAACGGAGTATATACGGGCCTTTTGGTTCCGTCTCGGCAGCCCAATGTGACAACATTTTCCCCGAATTCTCCAGGAATACGGAATAATCCGCCCCTAGCGGGGCCTGTTTGTGATCAAATTAATTATGTCTACGACATTCCATCGGCTTCAATATTCAGTGTTTTGATTATATTTGGAATTTTATTTACGTTTTGTGGTAATTTGTTTAGTTGATATTTCTTTATTTGTAACCTAATATAAGATTTTTGTAGGATATCGATGTTTTAAGCTGGTAATGTTTTTGATTGGATTTATTTTTGGGACTGTCATCGTCTACTTGATAACAATTCAAGAAAGATTACTTCCTCCATATGGAGAAGCTGGTAAGGAAAATTCTTTAATTTAAATTAAAACCATTATCAAATATTTCAATAAGAAAAATTTCTTAGAACTTTTGAATAAGATACCAAGGTATCCAGTCTTTTTCTTCAACACAAATTCCCTGACCTACCATCCTAAAATTCGCTTTTTCCCCTGATCTAACTTACACAAAAATTCTCAATTATATAAATTTTGTGAAAAAATTATCATATAAAATTAAACAATATTGTGATTTTTCATCTATATAACTACCAACAAGTTCTTTACATATATGTTTGTTTACCAAATTTTAAATATATCTGGATATTTTGAATATATGGTAATGTTGCATTTTCTACTTTGTTTTTAATTTAATTTACGAATAAATCGGTCCATAATGAAAATTTAGCCACAAGAGACAATTACAACATATTAGAATTGAATCAACAAAAAAAAAACCTTGAATATAGTAAAAAACAAAGTAGAAAATGTAACGTTGCCAAATTTGGCTGACTTCAGTTTCCAAACTTTCCAGACCGTTGTATATCCAACGATGCATTTTAGTTACCAAAAATATAAACAAACTTGTATAAAAGAATCTAAACTAGTGGTTCTTAACTTTGTTGAAAGTATTGACCCCCCCCCCTCAGTGTCATATTCACATCCACTAAATCTTTCGTAATTGAAAAATAAACTATGATTTTTTCAAAGTCAAAATATAGGTACGTATTTATACATAGGTGCAAAAGATGAACAAAACTATTAAAAACCCGCCGAACCTGAAAGACTAACTCATTTAACTTCTGGGGTTCAATTGAAACTAGGTTAAGAATCATTGATGTAAACTGTGTATAGTTAGTTGAGGAATGGGTGAAGAGGGTTGTTTTTGGTACTAATGTAGTACCTACTTTCTTTTCTTGATATTTAGAAAAGTTATTTTATCTTTGACTTCACAATGATGTGTTATTAGTTGTATTTTTGCAGTAGATGACTTCTCTAGACTCGGAGATTTAATATTTTTATTATAGACCATACATATTTTAATTAAAGTTAGAACTATTAAGAGTCTTGAACTTCTGCCGAAGATTTAAGCCTTTAATATGTTAATTTAAATCAATTAAGAATAGAGTATCAGTTAACATAGAGCAGTTTTTTTTATTAGTTATTTATTGTCGCTACTTAACTACTAAAGTTTTTAGTGACTCTAGGGTTTATAAAAATCTGTAAACTGAGAAATACTGAAAATTTGCCCATTACGAGATTTGAACCCATTACCTACAGGTTTTGGAGCGGTTATATTGATTTCGGCCACCAGTAGGCTTAATGGAGCAGTCTTGATGAAATAATTTAAAGCCGAACAGTTTTCAGCTCTAGACCAGTGGTTCTTAACCTTGTTGGAGGTACTGACCCCAACAATTTCATATGTTCATTCACCGAACCCTTCGTAATTGGAAAAACATAGTATGATTTTTAAAATTCAAATAGGTATATTTATTCTTAGTTTATATTAGTCCGAGATGTGACTTGACCACCACCAAACCTGCGAGACTGACTCACCGAACCCCTGGGGTTCGATTGAATCCAGGTTAAGTACCACTGCTCTAAACGCTACTTGGTTTGACTGAGCCGAACTCTTTTGGTGTAAGTTGAAGATTTGGGTTATTTTTCAGTTAGCAAAAGCACAGTTGAGTGTCATTCTTAAATTATTTAAGTTCAATAGAATATATATGAAAATTCATTTAACGAAATTGATCCATATTTCTAGCCAGAAAGTTATTAATAAATCAAACAGGGAAAAACGAATTTCGGTCTGGAGTGTTAGGAAAATTTTTTGTTAAAAAAAAAGCTGAAAATCCTAGATTTACAAGGATTGACCGAACTAAAATGGATTTGTTAAAAGTAGTCGCAAAATCTTGTTAGATGCATTCCTATTAATTTGTAAATATGTTTTACATGTTTTTTCAGGTGTAGCTCTTTTAGCTGGAATCCTTTTTGGATTGATAACAATGCTAATTCAGTACATTGGACTATTCATCACAGGATTACATACCGGACTTATAATAGCTCTCGGAGGATTGACAATTGCGGATTTCTTACTAGAAGAAACTTCAACATCTATTTGGATCACTCTTGGAACCTTATTGGGGTCCGGATTACTTTTTTCTGTAATCAATTTGCAATGGATGAAGGGGTTGACAATTTTTGGAACAGCTGTATATGGCGGTGCTTTGACACTGACTTCGGTCGATTATTTTATTGAAAAATGGGCTTTGATTCGATGGATTTGGGAGAGAGCTTCATTTCGCCAACCGGTTGATCCTCCTTGCTGGTTCTCGTGGATTATATTGGCTATATGGCCAAGCTTTTTGATTCTGGGTTTGGTGGTGCAATGTACTTTGACGGGACGTGGAATTTATCACCGAGAACGTAAGTTAGTTTAGTGTATTTGTTATTCTTGTAGTTAAGAGTTTGTCGTTTTATAGCAATAGGATCGAGAAAGAAGTCACGAGGAAATGTGCAACGCGGTCGAACTCGGGCAGAACGTGCCGAATTACGGCAGAAAAAGTATCGGTACCTTTATCAGGTACGTACGGCTCATGGTGATGTAATCAGTCAAAATTTTGTCAAGTCGATACAAAAGAAAAACGAACTGGGAGCTCCGGGAGAATGCAGCACTCTTCAGTCGGATGCAACACATATTACAATTCTTCCGGATGCCCAGTTAGCAGCGTTAACAGAAAGCGAGGATGATAGCCACGGCGAAATCAATTTGCACCGATGAGACTAAGTCTTTGAACAGGATTTTGCAAGACAATAGCCGACATTAATTTTATTGAAGAAAAATCTTTTTAATGTTCAAACACCTTTTAGAGGTCAATTTAGGAAAAAAGAGAAACTATTTTGTCAGATTTAAATGATAACGCATATATAGTTTTATATTGGTCAAATTCTTTAAGTAAGCCAAAATGTTTTTGCTGGGCGAAAATGACCAAAATTTGATAAGGTAGTTGACAGTTTCCAAAATCCTTGTTAATATTTTTTATTAACTCAAAAAAAAAAATTAAAATATTGCTAGAACAAGTAAAGATAAATGTGATTCATTCTGTAAGTCAACAATTAGACGTTTTTACTAAGTAATTTTCTAGGACTTATTCAGTGATATATTCCCCCTTATTATGAAGGCTAGAATTCTTTCATTCCCCAGTTATATGAGAATGCCTTCCGTTATTTTTATTTAGTAATAATATGTTCCCTATGGCGAGTAAAATAATTAATATTTGTAGTTCAAATTTCATTAAAATAAACGTTAAATAGACGCCAGAATTTCATGCATTAACAGTGACGTAGCTACCGGGAAGCAACTGGCAGCAATGCTTTCGGGCCCCTTTGAAAACTTATTTAATTAGTATTAATATATAAAAAAATCATATATTTAATAAACTTTTTTTATTAAAAAAATGCTTAAATAG
The DNA here is from genome assembly GCA_958496175.1 of Sisyra terminalis. Taxonomy (NCBI): domain Eukaryota; kingdom Metazoa; phylum Arthropoda; class Insecta; order Neuroptera; family Sisyridae; genus Sisyra; species Sisyra terminalis. The sequence continues at coordinate 17,289,504 of OY292279.1, read as the reverse complement.
TGTGACAATATTATCACTAATATAATAATGACAATATTTCCGATAAGTCAAAAATTTTCTATATTTTATGAGATTATTAATAGATTCGTGAAAAATGAAATTTGTCATTTCCTAATTCTCTTGATTTATTTATATTTTGTTATTAACATAAGTTAAAAAATAATATTCCTTCATATAAACAGTTCAAACGTTAGTAGGGGTTCCGTAGTTGAAATTTGCTTAAAAACCTACGAAATCTAAGTTACGTTACTACATAATTATAGATTATATAATCAAAAACCCAAAAAGCAGAAATTATATTCTTTCTTATTGTCAACTATCTTATTAAACACAATACTGCCTACTGATTTAAGTTTTTAAGTTAATTTCGCATACAAAGCATTCCTTGTTAGAAAATAAATAATTTATTTTGTTATATTTTAGTAAATCAAAAAAAAAATATGTCTATTTAAACTTTTAATGAATGTGATTAAAGTGACGTAAATATTTTTTATCAACGAATATATTTTTATGTTAAGCACTATTTGAATATTTCGATTTACAAAAGAAGCACTTGTGATTATTTTAATCTATTTACGTTTTTTTAAAGACTTTTTTTATTACAAGAAAATAATTTATATTTAAATAAGTCTGCTACAAAAGAAACATGTTTCCAAATTGGATAAAACGCTTAGGACAGAAAAAGCTTTTATTTTAAGCTTTAGACAAAAATAACTGCCAAGTACATAGGTAGAGGTAAATTACTGTAAGCTCGCCATTATTTTTGCCGTCCTAATCACTTCGATTCCCTCCTGTTTAGTTAAAATAGAAAAATCCAAAATAAAATCAGCCAATTTCGCTCATTTTTAAAATTAAAAAGTTTAAAGAAAAAATAGAATTTAACGCTCAAATTTTGCCAAATTTATTTGTGGGCGTATTTTCGATAGGGAAAATTATAAGCCATTGCCAATTTTAACCGTTGAATTTTACAATTAATTGAAAAGTGTTCTTTCAATTTTCTTTACTTTAATGTTTCGTAGAGTGTAGAGGAAATCTTTTTGGACCAGAAAATGGAAAAGCTTTTGATTTCAATTTTGGACAAGTGAATTACTTTTTTAAGTACCTAATACATAAATATATTTATTGTGATATTATTTTAACTTTTATTTCCTCAAATTAAATAGAGTAATTATTAAATAAAGAGTATAAAAATATTTAAACTAGATCAGAAAAAGTGAAGAATAGGACAATTTTGGAAAAGTGAATGGATAAAATATATTTTGTAAAAATATACTGAAGGATTTGAGTAGAGATCGGGTTTGCAAGTGCTGGACACCAAAAATAAAATATATATTTACTTAAAGTATGTATAATAACTATAAATAAAGAATTAAGAAGAAATTTTGAAGTTTTGTCTTATTTTTTTTCTAACACCTAAGTAGCTTAGACAAAAATGAAAATATAAAGAAGGGTACCCTCTTTGAAATTACGATAAGAAAAACAGAGTAAGTATTCTTCAGGTTTCTTCAATTTTAAGTAACTTTCCTCAACTTAACAATGAATTAAAATCTCTATAATCAATGAATCACGATCTACATAATCCGACATAGATTTTCTAGCACATACATATATCAATATAGTAATTGCATTGCAAAGAATGTATTTAAACACATACGTGTGAAAACCAAATATAACAATCATTGGTTCAAATTTGAACTAGATGATTTTTGTCATTAGTTTCAACCGTCATTTCGTTCAAACGATTACGATTTCATTCAAATGCCAATTTTTGCCATTTGTCATTGTTGGCTGTGAATATTTCACGGGTAGGTACTAGTATTCTACGGCATTCTATTAATTAAATTTACCTATATACATGATTGTAATGAGCTCGATGAATGTTTTTTTTTTAAGAATTAAACCCGACTTTATTTGAAAAAATTGTCTCACACCATCGCAGACTGACTAATTTGCTAATTATGATATATTCTACATTCTTAAGATATTTTCAAGAGCGGAATGTAAATCCATGCTCATGTAAGTAGTCGAGGAGAGGATTACTTTCCACCTTCTAACAGGAAGTTATCTGTAAAGTATCCTGTTAAAAAAGGCATTTTGAAATCATTACATTTAAAATACCTTTGATAACTTTAAACGAATTCTATTATGATTTTTACTTCGCTTCTATTAACTTACTTTGTAAGGTACAGAACTTATAATCTAATTTTTCACCTACTTCTCAGCACTTTATCATGCTGAATTTTGGCACACCCGCTTACTCTCGATGACAACGCATGGACCCGTCTTAAAGTTTAATAACGTTAATAACCACGAAATATTTCTACTATAATAAAGTATTTAACTTTGAGGTTGCCTACCTTCACAGACGCATGTAAAAGTGAGTCAATTTGATGACAACAATCAGTAAGTTCAAATTTGAAACAATAATTGACAAAATTGATATTAAAAATATATTAAAAGACTAAAAAGAATAAAATAAAAAGATTGGCTCATGTGTACTTTAGCACACCCACAATCTGGCAATGTTGCATTTTCGACTTTGTTTTTAATTTAATTCCATAATAAAAATTTAGCCACAACAGAGAGAATTATACTATATTAGAATTGAATTAACAAAAATATTGCGAATTAAATTAAAAACAAAGTCGAAAATGCAACGTTGCTAGATTGTGGGTGTGCAAAGTACACTTGAACCGAAAGATTTTAAAAACGTCGCTTCGATTGACAAAATGCTCTAAAGAGGTAAAAAATAAGTTTATGAACCTTCGTACCGATTGCATCATCAATATTAGCCAATTAATGAGAATCGTTAGCTATCTAGTTGTACATCAAAGCGAGGGGTGTTCTTTATTACCAACTTGTAAATAAAATTACATCCTTCGCTTTGATGCACAACTAGATAGCTTACGATTCTCATTAAATGGCTAATATCGATGGCCTAAATATCGATGGTGCAATCGGTAGGAAGATTAAGATCATAAACTTATTTTTACCTTTTCAGTGCATCAATCAGTAGGAACTATCAATAGGAACTATCAGCATCTATCAATAGGAACGAGGTTTTTAAAATATTTTTTTCACATATTTCTATTGAACATTTGAATTGCCTTTAAATTCCTTCTTTAACAGGGATATACTTAGTGTACGTAGAAATATAGTGTTAGGGATATTAGCAAAAAAAAAAGAGAGAAGCAGTCTTTTCTTTATTAATGATTTATTGTCGCTTTTTAACTTCTAAGGTCTTTAGCGACTCTAGCATTCATAAATTCTGAAAATTTACCCGCATTACGAGATTTAAACCCATTACCCATAGGTTTTGGAGCGATTACGATGATCACTCGACCACCAGTAGGTTTAAAGGAGCAGTATTGATGAAATAGCTTTATTAATGTGAAATTATTGACTTGAATTAACTTTGACTGCATAATACTGTTTTTTCTTGTATGCCCCCTTCAATTTAAATTTTAACTAAGTCCTTGCATATGTTTACTTAAGTATAAAGAAATGTGTATAATAATATACAATATCAATGATATATATAATAAAGAAACCTTCGGTTTCTACCTTGCCTTCGATGCTTGGTATTAACAATTTACGCTTCGATTATGCTAATTTTACGTTCTTATTACTATTCCTAAGTAAAAATAATTTAACAATATTTATATTTCTCGCAATAATTCCTTATGTGTTTAAAGTTTAAACTCTAAAGAATTACACAGAAAGATTGACAAATAAATCGATATTGATTTTTTAAATTTACCTGTAACTTTGCTGCCGTTTTTTCGGGCTTTCCATTAGAAATTATCGACGAATGAAACTTTTTTCTAACTTTCCAATCAATAATTGATAGATTTATGAACACATTTTTAAAGTTTCACAAGGTTTTATTTCAATTTTTTGGGCAAAACTCAAATTTAAAGTTAACTGATCTGATATTATGAATCATAACGATCATAACAATAACAAGCGGTTTTGGTTCTATTGGTTCTATTGGTTCTATTTTAAAATTAGGGATTTTCCACTTTTACCAATTTAACTGTCGCCAAATTGGTTGGTAGCATTTCTCATTTAATTTTAAACATTTTGAAAGAAAATCAATAAATATCATTTTTAACATTTTCAGGATGTTCTTCTTTGTTTATATTTTAATTTATATTCAATGATTGATTTATTTTCGTCAATAAGAATTAATTTTGCATGTTATAAAAAATATTTTAATGAAAAATATGACCTTTAAAATTTGACATTGTCTGATAATTAGGTCAACAATATTCGATTTGAAAGTACTTAAAATTTTCTGTTAGAATGCTTACAATCACCTGAAGTATTTAGATTTCATTGAAATAATTTCAAAATTATGAAAATTGTTAAATTTGTTAAAAATTAATCAAAAAAATAATCTTCATTGAAACATACGCATGCGTTTCATTTTCCAATTAGTAATTCATATTCCATGGGAAAAATAACCTCATTTTCAAATGAAGGTAACAAAAACAGCAATAAGAATATGTAATCACAACAAATAGAAAAGATTCAAACAATTTTCATGCGTTAAATTAAATGGCAATGCCAGTCACGTACTATCGATTTGTACAATAGAGAAATACTAAAGGCAATTGATGTCTTCAATATAAACTGCAACAATCATTTCACGCAAGTTAAATCAGGTGGATTTTAGGTGTTGGCTAATCAAATGCATTATTTAACTATTTCTGTTCAATGTTTTGTAGATAAGGGACAATGGGATCAAATAGTAGTAAGAAAATAGCTGAAAAATGTTCGTTTTTAACGCCTGACGAACAAATTGTTGTGCTCAACTCGTTTAAATGTGCGAGTAAAAATTCGGACAAGTTAAAGGAAGAGGATTTAGTTGTAATTGTTGAACTTGCTTTTGAAAGATTTCTTTTACTAATTTTGTGCTTTTTTAAGAAATTTTGGGGGTCGCACATTGATGGTAGATTAACACAATACATCACCAACTTCTTGTTTGGTAAAAAAGATCATCACAACGCAACAGTTGGATTTGAAAGATTTGCGGAAATGTATGTCTTCTGCACTCGAGGCTTAGTCGAAGAACGTCTCTCGGTTATTTTGCAGTGTCTTGGTTGTCTTGACAACGAACCAGTCAATGTTACATATATTTTGATCAAAGAAGTCCGCGAAACGTTTGTTTGTTTTAAAGCAAATATTAATTTTTCTTTAAACAGTTTGTAGAATCGCTCGTCTCAACTTATATGAAAATACAAAAAACCGGTAATGGAAAACAATACAAGTCGTGGACATCACGCGGATCTTTCACTTCCGCTCAAAATGTGCAAAGATTTGCCGAAAGTTTGACATCAACCTTGGTTAATTTAAACCAATCATTGAATCATACCATTTTGTGCGAATGGCTGCAAACATGTAGCACATTTACGATACTTTTGCGTCAAGTGTTTGTTAGTCTATACGGAATGACTCATCGAGAAAAGGAGAAACATAGTAGTGGTATATTTTTTTTTATAAAATATCATCCAACAAAAATCAAACGATTTTTCTTCTAGGCTCAATGACACATCCAAATGATGAAGCTCCGTTAAGTGAAAAAGAACTGAGCTTAATTCCCCTGTGTCGAGGTTTAGACCTGATTCCTTCCTATCCTAGTTTGTTAGACATGAATCAATTGGTATTTCTCAATAGCCATCTACCGCCAGACTTTCAAAGCGAGTGGCGGTTCTTATTTTCTAGTCAAATTCACGGAGAATCATTTTCAACACTAATTGGTCGAATTATAAATCAAGGTCCATCGATTTTAATATTAGAAGATGCCAATGGTTATATGTTTGGCGGCTTTGGGACAGAGTCATGGGAGCTGCGGTCTAAATGGACCGGAAACTCCGACTGCTTCTTGTTTACTTTAACTCCAAAAATGAGAATCTTCCCCTCAACTGGATACAATGATCATTACCAATATCTAAATTTACATCAACAAACATTACCCAACGGCTTGGTAAGAACTAATAAAATAATTCCTCATTATTCTGTTTTTAACGACTAACATTAATATAGGGAATGGGAGGACAATTTGATTATTTTGGATTGTGGCTAAGCGCTGATTACGGTAGTGGTCATACAAGTGAAACGTGCACCACTTATAAACATTATGTACAAATGTCCCATCAAAAAGTATTCAATTTTAACCATTTGGAAGTCTGGGGAGTTGGACCACCACTGCCACCTCCACAAGACGATGAGGAGGAGGATGTAAGTATATTTTATGAAAAGACAGTGTCTAAACTCAAGTATCGTACGACAAATCCTTAGGTCCTTTCCATAAATAACGCTAAAAAACGGTTTTTGACACAATCTCATTCGTATTTCGATTATTAGGCAATCTTTTCAATGGCCTGCATGTGATATTGAATTTCCAATTAATATCTGAGAATTCACTTAGTAAATGAATCATAAATAACGAAAAGAATAAGATTTCAAGATTTCTATATTTTTATTGTGAATGCTTTAAATTCTTCGATGCTTTCGAAGCTTTAAATTTATCTAATTCTGAATTTAATCAGTATTAATGAGTATGACAAATATTACAATGCAATGCATTTAAGTTAATCCCATTCGCACGTATTAAATTCAAGAGTTTGGCCATCAACACTGTTGATGGCCATTGAATAGATTGGCAATTAAAGTATTTAACTTGCCCAGTATCTCAATTCGTCTATATGGTCTCACGTTATTAGTGGATTTACTATAAATGAATGCAGTTTTAGTTATTAAAATAAATATCAACACCGTTTTAGTCCGAGACTCAATCCATTCTAGTTCATTCCATAATCCAGTATTCTCATTCTATTCATGACACGTTCGAAACTTGAGTTTGTAATTTTTTTGTTCCATTTTAAGACGATATTTTGGGTTAATAATAAAAATAACACTTTGATTTGTTACAGTTACTCAGTGGAAGTATATTAGACGAAATTGAAAGTCGTAACATCTTAGAAATGGCTGGAAAGAAAATTCATAGTGATGGATATCGAGACCAAAACTGAAAACGGAAAATACAATTAATTTAATTACTACACGAATATTTCATAATTGTAAATCACTTTTTATTTTTTACAAATTATTTTTAAGATAGAGATGATGAACGAATATATCTATTTGTTGCAAAATGCCAAACTTAGATTTTTTTCATTATAAGTAAAAACAAAATAAGGAACATAGAGAAAATAGTCTTTATTAAATGTTCTTTATAATAACTAAATGTTAGAAATCATCCAAGTATCAAACAAAACCCTTACGATAGCAATTATATTTATTTTATAGTTACAAATCTAGTCGAAAGTTTCGATTATATGATGAAATGAAACAAGAAAAAAATTCACAAGGAAGAAATTACACACGAAATAATTACTCGGAATTTATTTATTAAAAAGTTTTGAAAGCATTATTAGACAAGGAATTGAAAATATTTAAGCAGTCATTTAATGAACGGAACTTGGAAATCTTTAAAAGTATAACGAAGCCTTTATGTGGTCCTGCACATTACACTCTTGTTATGATCATTCTTCAACAATGCATGATAATGTCCAAAGATTTATTATTTTGTTTCTATTAGAAAAAATATGGAATTTCATTCCACAAGTCTTCAATAATTTGTAGTTCTTAAAAAGTTTATTGAAAACAATAGCAGTTTCTAAGTTTGGGTAATTTTTTCTTTGTGTAATTCTTTCTATGAGTAATTTTTTCTCGAGTAATTATAAATTATGTAATTCTGTCCTGACACCGAAAATTTCATTGTTAATGGCACAATCACATTATTTAATATAAATGAAATTAAAAATGTGTTATATGTTACTTATTTATAGATTTAAATATTATATAGTTATTGAAATTGTTATATTTATATTATATTTGTCTAAAACAAAACGAAACATGTCACATTTATCACACGTTTTTCCAAGGCAAAAACTCACTTTCTTTTTGACTTTCTGATTCAACAACTATGAAAAATTTGGAAAAATAAAACATTTCTTAATACGTGGATATAGTTTCTTGATTTCAATTTTTTTCCTTTCTTTAATATCAATATGTTAATAGCCAAGTATATATAACGCATCCGATAATAGAACCGCCCAGGCCTTAGCATTTCAGAAATTTAATAGATTTTGAACTTTCTTTCGTTATACTGCATTATACATAGTATGCAAATTGGAAAAGTCTAAAGTTATGAAAAAAAGGGATGAAATACACATTTCCGTAGAACTGTTAAAAAGTTTTAAAGTGGAGAGAAATAATCCTCGAATCTTCAATCCTTAGATAAATTAAATGTTCATTCATTGTTCCCAATCGAATCCCCAAACAATGAAAGTTACACCATGCAATCAGTGATGGGATTTAGCCGGTTCGATAGAACCGTTTCGTAAATGGTTCTCAAGTTCGGCAGTTCAGTTAAAAGTAAAAAAAATTATACTTTAAAGTTTAACTTTTAATTTCATGAATTGGTAAAAATATTCAGAGGACTAAGATCAAATAATAATCAGTCAAAATTTGATTATTATTTGATCCTAGCCCTCTGAATATTTTTACCAATTTATCATCATCGAGGATCTGAAACTATACAATAATTTTAATTACATGTTTACTTCATAAAATTATTAAAAAGAAATACAACAAAATAGATATACGATATTGATATACCACATTTTATCTCATTTATGTGCGCTTATTGTACATACAGAACTGTATTGACCTTTGATGTCTTTGATACAGCACGTCCATGAAGATATGCGTTTGGAATTTTGTGTATTTATTCATCAAGTCATAAATCATTCAAAACTCGATTATACAACCCCAACCACATTTATTTGTAGCAAACCGGTCGTAAAATTATTGGAATCCCACCATTGGATGCAATGTGTTAATATGAATGTTTAACACCTCATTAGTGTGTCGTATTAGTGTCTGTATTGTGTCGATTGTATATTTTAACAACAACTTATATTAGAAAATTCAATATTAGGTAATCATTTAGTTGAACGACGAAGCTATGTATTTGAAGAGCACAAAGATGAATGAGTGAATGATCAATGATCAAATCCTCTAGTTGATCTAAATAAATTTAATATAAATTGTTAGTTATAGTCTAATTCAAAACTAAAATAGAACATAGCCTACTGGTGACCGAGTGGTCAAGGGAACCGCTCCAAAACTGGTAGGTTTTGGGTTCGATCCGTATTTGTCAATTGCGTATTTTTATTAACTCTAGACTCGCTGAAGACTTGAGCAGTGTTCAAACGACGGTAAATAACAATTCAAAAAAATAATCCTATGCAGCGTCCCTGCCTCTTGCATTCCGGATGAATTTTTAACGTAAAACAATTATACAAGAATCCGACTGGTGGCCGAGTGGTCTCTCTAAAACTGGTAGGTGTTTGGCGATGTTGGATTCGAATCTTGCATCGAGCAAATTTTCGATATTTCTCGATTTACGGATTTTTATTAACCTTAGAATGAATAAGCACCTTAACAGTAATAAAAGCGACGGTAAATAACAAAAAAAAAAACAATAATCTATTAAAATGGTATAATTATTTTGACTTTCTTCAATCAAATATCATTTTTTAATAAGTTACTGATTGTAATCGAATTGGAGCCCGACCAGACTAGAACTCGAATATATGACCGATATTACTCCCCGTCTTTGCCTTTGAATGTGGTTGTTATACACGTGAATATCCACTGAGTTGTATCATATAGCCGATGCGCTCCATAATGCTCTTGATAAATATAAGTTTTTTTTCCTCAATTTGCTTGTTGAATCATCGATGCCCTTATACTGCATTTTGATATAAATATTTTCTTTTCTAATATGAGAACACGTGTAATAGTTCAATAGGACAACCACGAGAGTTGAAACAAAAATAGAATGTCAAGAACCGATGACATCCAATTTTTATAGACAAATTTATGACTAAGTTAGCTTTAGTGTACAACTGGTACAACTTAATGGTTATACCCTTACGAATAATTATTGTATTATTTCTCAACCCACTTTGTTCATGGATTCTTTTAGTAGCACTTGACAACATACGAAATATACTCGGTTTCAATATTAAAATTTGAAAAAAAAAATATATATATATATATATATCTAAATTAGTACCATTAGTACAAAAAATGAAAAATAGGGATTTTTTATTGATACAAGATTTCAAGTAGATTTAAATGATTTTAATTAAACATATTTTCTATTTATAAGATAATAGGCTTTACACATGAATAAGAAAATACATTAGTTTTAACTTACCAATCATTTTCAAATAAAGTTATCAGTAAAATTGCGTTTCACATAATTTCCGTAATACTAAATCAGCTGATAACTTTAAGATATTTTAAAGAGTATAGTTATTTATGGATATATTTATTTTTTGAATATGAAATTGTCTATAATTCTTGTTAACTGTTTGTTTTCTTTCTAAGTTATTATGATAAATTTATTTCTTAATTTCAGAGCGTGTCTGTTACATTTATTTAGTCTCGCATTTTTCTTATAAACCTAATGTCCATTTTCCAGTTATTTCATGGTTTTCAATTATTTTAATACAAAATTACCGCTTGCTTTTAAATTAAATATAGCGAGAAAAATTAATTAAAAAAAAAACCTTATTTAACAATCTAAAAAGTTGGCGGCCATTAGTAGTTCCAAGGCGATTTCAGGAGCTATGGGAAACTCAGGTATTTCAGTAGAACTATTTGTGTAGCGAACTTTATATGTGAAATACATACAGACTTTTTGTAAAACGTGAGAACTGAAAAAAATATGGAAATAATGAGAAAAAAATTGGAGGAATTAAGAATAATATTAGTTACGGTATTTCTCGAAAATTCACTTCGTTTGCCTCGTTTTCGGCGAATTGGCCAGGACCACTTAACATGGCTTTGATAGTGCCTGATGTTAGGGCATGTTCTCGTTTAACAATGAATTCGTGACCGTCGGAGGAAATTAATTTAACATACATCGCCTCGGGTCCTTCACAACCTCCGTAAATTCGAGTTTCGGACGGTTTTTCCATGGTCACATCAGTGCTCATTTGTACATCAGTCATTTTAATTTTTTAAATGATTTAAATGTTAATTAAACAAAACAAAGTAATTAATTTATTAAAATTCAAGTGATAAATACCGACTAACGAATTGTCTTTTATATTGACAATTCTAAACACCACTACCAACTTCTTTTGTTTGGTTATTTTTTCAATTTTTTGTTTGTCATTGGTGGACTATTAAGTTCTAGTTTCTTTTTAGTTGTGTACCATACGTTTCTATCAGCTCTATAAAATACTAGATCTTCAAAACAAATCAAATTAAATTAATTTATCATATCACGATCATCACATAAGATTTTATTAAATACTATTATAAAATATAATCATAAATTTTTATATTTACAAAATAAAAATATAGAAGTCTAAAATAGCGAAATAATTATCAGTTATGTACATAAATCATTAAATTGCAATACATTTGAGTAACTTCTGTAATTGAGAAAACAGTTTCAATAGTACAATATTGTGTAAAGGGATTGAGTTTCGCTTAACATGAGATAATAATTTAGATACTATTTTTTTACTTCAATAAATTATGCACATTAATGATAAATACAAGAGTAAGTTGCCATGTAACTATTTTTCTTTGTAAGATAATAACTATATTTTTTAACTGCATTATAAACAGAAATAATCTATTCAGTACGATTTGATTTTTGGCATAAATTGAGACGAAATATCCGATTTATATAATATATATACATAATACTATTTACTTAGATAAAGGTTATTCTATTTCACCCAACTTTGTCACATTTAAATAAATTTTATATAAACTATATAAAATTGTATTACTACATTAGATAAAAAGAAATTCGACGTTGACGACTAAATTAAATAAATTAATATTGACATTAAAACATCTACCGTTCAGAAAACTTTTTAAATAGCCGTTTGTTTTTCTTTTGGTACATTTACGGTTACTGTTTCGGAAATTGTAGATAAATGATCACTGTTGTTTGCGACAATGTTTAACGCACTAACTTTTGCCCGTTGATATGCATTAACTGTGTTGAGCCCAAGAAATCTAAAATTAACATTTGAGTTTTAAAATGTTTCATGTCAATAATACATTGTTATCAATTTGAAGATAATTACCTGATACATAAGTAGACGACAAGCATAGCTATACTTATACTAAGTATACGAATATATGATCCTTCGAATAATTGAACAACAATCCATGCACCAGCTACGGAAATACACATAAGTGATACAATTGCTGTAGTAGAGAGCCAATGTTGAGCCGTGAAGCCACGTTCCCAATCTAAACGTGAATTATGTTCGACTTCATAATCACTTCCACATACTTTACATTTCAAACTGTCTGTATTAGAAGCTGCAGTACTCTACAAAAATATTGTTTATATTAATTTTTGTAAATGTGTACCTAAAATAAAAATTACTTACCTCCACTAACCAACGTCGAAGACAATCGTGATGTACACTTGAAACATCGCCTGTACACTGACAAGGTTGAATTAATGGTTGATCTTTATCAGAATCATAACAGATCCAACAATCTTTTTTGTTTAAAAACAATTCTCCCTCTTCATTACTTGCTCCCAACTAAAAATAAATATAAAATTTAATATTTTAGTATGATTAAAAATTAAAATATTTCTTTTTTTTTTCTTTAATGGGCTGATTTATTTTCCACTCATATGCTGCATCGTTAAAATTTTATTGCGACAGTGATATTGATAAAATTAGTATTTTTATTGCTTTATATCAACAATAGCAGAACCATTTTAACACAGAAAGCTTACGAGTTTGAACAAAATTAAAAAGATCATTCTGAGAATTCGATAAAGTTATGGGCTTATATCCCTTTTAGATCGATCAAAAGTTGACAACATTGCATTTTCTACTGTTTTTAATTTAATTCGCGAATAAATCGGCCCATAATAAAAATTTAGTCACAAAAGAGACAATTACACTATATAAACTAAAAAATGCAACGTTGCCAGATTTGACCGACCTAATAGGGACCTGAGCCGTACTATGTATATGAAACGAAGACTACAGATTATAAAAGGGTCAGCCTTCTCTTTTAAGGGAAATAATTTAAAAACCTATTTTTTAGAAAAAAAAAAACTTACAGATTCTGTTTCCTTTCCATGAGATTTACTAGGAATTGAATCAATATCGAATTTCTTCAATAGCTTCCTTGGATTTAAAATCCACAACTCCCCAGGTTGAATACAGTTCCAAAGAACACATGGAAACCACAAAGTGACTCCAATTTCAACCAATCGAAACACAATATCGTGCCAATTTCGAGAATGTACTGGAACTCTAAAAATTTGAAACCAAAAAATAAATAATTTTTCCTTTTTAATATTCAATGATTTTACTAACTTCTTTTTCCAAAATTCGCTTAGAGTTTCGGAAAATAAAAATCCAACAATAATAATCATCATGAACGCCATACTTAGTAGTCCGACACGAGATTGATGCAATTGAGACATATTGACTTTTCTTTGGTAATCACATTCGATATTTTGTTCAGTGTGAGATTTCGGTGTGATGTTTGTTTCTTTCGAACATGATGGAACCGCCTCCAGTAATTCGTCACCCTTGGGTGTCCGACTGTGTTTTGAGCTACTAATTGATGAAACAGTAGTATCTGACAAAAAGCCGCCACGTACTTTGAAATAAACTTCCACTCCGTAAATCAAGAAAAATACAACGACGATAAACAGTAACACGGCGTAGCATCCATTGAAAATATTAGTGTAGAAGCTCTGGAATAATAAGTATCACCCATGAGTAATGACAAACCAGCATACCACATATAGAATTTGAAGAACACTTGATGTGTACTCCAAAAGTTCGTGTACAACTTAAAAAATACTTATGAAAGACAATTCAAAAAATGTAAATTATTTCAAGATTACAATTTCAGTCGTCATTCCCTCACATTGAAAAAAACAGAAGTATTTACTATATTTTAATAATAATTGCACAGTAAAGTATGTTGTCAGGGACAATAAACTTCTGCAAAAATTTAGATGTAACAAAAGTTTATGTACCAAGATTTTTTAAGTTATACTTCATTTCGCCATTCCCTCATTTCAAATTGAAACGATGGAATGACCATATATAAGGTAATGGCTTTTAAACTAGTCGAACTAGACTATTTTTTATTTCTTTGCTTGTTTGATTCTTAAATTTACCGTTTTTTTTTTCTGTTTAAGATGAGAATATCATTCATATTTACTTTAGTGAAAATTATTGCTGCAAGAACAATGCAGAGATACAAGTAGTTCATTTTAACGGAGCAAGACAATAAACAACACTTTACAGAGGATTATTACATTTACGTAACAATAATACCGTTCGGGTTCAAATTTTTTGTCCACTATCAAACAATAATAGAAACGATTCAATAACGGTATGGCCTATAAAAACCGGTTCTTCACTTTCAAAAATATAAATCTTATCCTTGTAATTTGTCTAAAATAAGTTTATTCTGGGGACCACTATATTTGTAAAATCTAGCTACTAAAATACTATAAAATTGACCTAAAAAAGAAACAAATGTTTAAAAATATTTTTCTACCTAATTTCGGAATTTGATGAGATTCCCCCATATGTATTGTAAATACAAAAGTGAAATGTAATTAAAATGACAAAAATACATGTTTTGTTGTATCATGCATTTTTACACCCTTACATTTTTACACCACAATGAAATGAAATATTACCTTTTCTTCAGCTGAGGTTTTTGCCAAATTTGTTGTTACAAACTCTACCAATAATAGACTGTAAGTAATAAAATTGAATGTAACGAATCCCAGAAACGATTTGGATAAAAATTGAGGTTTCTCCCAACGGATGTCTCTTAGATGAAATACTTCAGCCCAAAAGCATACGATTAAAGATGAACCGGACATAAGTAGAGGATAATATGCACTGAGCAAACTGCTTGACCAACTATCCTTGTACCAATTCTATATTTAGAAAGAAAAAAAAATGGTCAAGTAAAATTTAATTGATTTTTTGGTTTGTTAATTACCGGTTGTGTGAAATATGCGCCTCGAATTAGACTGGCGAGAAATGTAAGAAAGTAGAGGAGTTTTTGAGTGGTGATTTTACAAGCACGCAGAAGAGTCGGTGTCTTGAGTCGTTGATATTCTGAGATTATACACATTATCAGCTGGACAATGCAAATGAATGCAACCAGGAAAAATATGCCACCAATTCCTGTGTGATATGGCATATTGAGATCATCACAGTAGTCACCAGAGAAACGGATTTCACAGATACAGGTTCCATTTAGACAATCGCCACGGCCGAGGCAATTTTGAGCACAGCTCATCATGCGGCTCCACAACATATTAAATTAACTAAAAATAAAAAAGAATGAAAATTTTACTTTCCTTTCGTCATATTTTATTTCTTTATCTAAAGTTTGAATTGTTAAGTGAGTAAATTGATTTTTTCAACTAAATTGCTGAAACGTGATAAACACGAATAACAAATACTTAGTACACTTTTTTTTTATTGATGAATACAGTTCAAGGATTTATCTTTTAATGAAATTCTATTCTTTACCTATATATTACTTCCTTATTATTCTGATAGATAAAGAGACAATAATAAATATTAATTCTACATTGTAAAAAAACAGTTTATTTAAGGAAAGGCATTGTCTTAATTATCCCAAATCTTGTTTGCAAACAATGATTCCTAATTGAGTGTAAACAACACAGGCAATACTTTTATACTGTAGCAGTAAAGCTTCTAGAAAAGATTAATTCTGAACAAAAACTTAAGTGGAAAATGAATTTTATATCAACATAAATGTAAACGTCAAATAACATGCAATGTAATAAAATGCATAAACCTATAAAAACCAAAATAAATGAATAAATAATTACTGCGTAAAACTAACACATTGTGTGAAAAATCTGCGATGGAAATATACTCTTACATACATCTGCCAAAACGTATCGCTAATTTGTTTCCGATTGTTTCCGTTTATATTGCAAAGTATTCAAAACTGAACACTTAACATTTAAATGATAATGTCACGTGCGAAAAATTTGTTCGAATGAAAATATTGGGAAAACATTTTCGTTACATGATTAGCGCACAAATGTCATTCACCATTTTGTTCCCTACATAATCGATTTTGCTTTGTCCCTACAAACAAAGATGGGGAAATACGATATGTCAAAAGTGCAACAAAGATGCATACTATGAAGAAGAAATCAATTGAGGTCTTTAGTCATGCGCATAAACATATGGAACCAAATTTGAAAAAAAAGGAAATTATTTTTGATTTTTTTTAAAAATCAAAAAGTAAATTGATTTTTAGTATCTATGAACGAATATTCATTTTAATTGTATTATTTAAACCTAATTTATGTTGTTTAAGAAAAATACGAGGCAAGGCAATTAAAAAAAATATATTTCAAAGAAATTTAAAGTGTTTGTTGACAATTTTATTAATAATTCAATTATAGTTTTTCTTTTTAATCCTTCCATTGAGTATTGTAGGGATAGTTTTATAATCATAATGGCTTACATTCAGTTTGTGATACAAAATCGAAACCGAATTTCAGATTATTTTTTATTTAAGTTTCGACTGAAACCGAAACTTCCTTTAAAGTTTTAAGACAATTAATTTAGTTTTATACAGTTTAATTAGTTACATATACATAGTTTCCGATAAAACATAAACTTTTGATCAGTTTTAGCAGAAAATTTACTTATAAAATTAAAAGCTTCCTTAATGATTATGATTAAATTTGGAATTTTGGTAAAACTCATTGTACTACTCACAATTGGGTTTATATCATGACGGGAGACAAATAGAGGAAGACATCCTCTATATGCAACCAAAGGATAAATAAAAATCAAACTTTCAAAACTACGTGGGGTATCGTTAGAAAGATCCTTAAGTAAATAATGAAGAAGAACTATAAAATTTGTTATACAAACTAATAATTTACAAGAGATACGCTTCTTACCCTGTTAAAAAAGGGGTTTATATACCTTTTAGAATCGTCAAATCTGGCCATAAAGGAACCCATAATGAAAATTAAACTACAAAAGGGAAAATTATATCATTAGAATTGAACTAGCAAAAAAATCGCGAAAAGATTAAAAAACAAAGTAAAAAATGCAATGTTAGCAGGGTTAGCAGATTTGATACTTAAAGGATACATGATCCCAAAAAAAAAAATTAAATGTGCAGAAAACCCATCAGAAGTTATTTAAAATTGTTTAAAGTTATTGAAGACATTTTAAATATAATGATTTCAAAATGCCTTTTTTAAAAGGATAAGGTTGTAAAAATCATAATTTTGAGATGGATGTGTTTTTTCTTTGTAGAAAAAATTGCTACAGTTCCTCTCACTGTTAGAAGAAAGTATTTTGAGGCATTTTGAAATCATTATCTACATTTAAAGTGCCTTTAATAACTTTAAACGATTTTAAATGACTTCTAATGAGTTATTGAACATTTAAAATGCCTTTTTTTAATAGGGATTTTTTATGACTGACGATAAATTTAAACAAAAATATATCAACATTATCATAAAGACTATTAATAAATAACGCAAAATAAATTTTGCAGTTTTCAGATTCCTCAGATTATTGCCTTCTTCTTACCCTTTAATGTATTATGTATATTATCCTTTATGTAATTACAAATAGGAGATACATAATAAACCTTTAAGACTATATATCTTTCCCAAAGCTCCTTAAGTAATTTATGAATTACCCTCACTAGAGCGACGATTGATCACCCAAATACCGTTGATGTACCTGTTCATAAACTATATACATAGGAATGGTATAGAACAGGCGTAGGAGTAAATAATTTTACGATTTTTTCGTAGCTCACACTATATCATACGTTTTTAAGAAAATTAAAGAAATAATCAAATTTTACTTTTGAAAACTCATAAGAACTTTCTGTTTATTCAATAAACTCAATATTTTTCCACTAAAAAAGATTGAAAACTCAACTTAAATATCTGCAATATATATGTGTAGACATTTCTCCTTGTTTTATTGATCATAAAAGCTGAATTTCAAAAACTATTATAAAAGAAAAAGATGAAACAATGAAAAAAGTTGTATTCCTTGAGTGCAATCAATAAATAATTATTCTCTTTACAGTTTTTATAACACTTTGCTATTCATTTTTTATAAATAGCATAAATTGTGTTAGAAAATATAAGAAATTTATAAATTTAAATATTACCACCCACCCGAAACGCAATTAAACATTGCGCAAACGTCAACAACTTGCACTCTGCGGCACTATACACTGGCAAGTTCCTCGATGCAAGTTAGGTAAATATTTTGTTTGAATTAATTAAGTTAAGTAACAAAATAAATACGTAGTTTTTTAAATTTATCAATATAATTTTTACCTATTGAACGTTTTACTTGCAAATATTATGGATGACATTCTTTTAATTTGTAAATGGAGTCCAGAAATTTACTAGGTTTACTAGCATAAGGTACGACGAAGCCAGTTACTGGAATCGACTATCGTTAGATCAGTTGATAAATCTGTCATTGCAAAATAAAATTAGTGAAAAATGTTTTTCTACGTATGTTTACATAAAGTGTATGTGTAAATAAAAATAAATTGTTGCAAAAAAGAAAAAATTGAAATTCATCGATTTGAAGTTGAGGTAAATGGTCTAGAGGACTATATGTATTGGAATTAATGATTTTATCGAAAAATATTGTTTATTTCTCATCCTTACTATTCTTTTTTTAAAATAGATGCAAGGAATTGAGAGCTTGTCTCTAATGGATACGTTGGAGGCTGGAAATACGTTAAACCACGGCAGCGGTATGAACGCAATGAATTCCAATTCGGTGGCGACCAGTGGTCCAGGAAATCCCACAACTGATCATCGGTTGTCAATTTTACATGAAATGCAAGTTAATAATTTTGATTTGATTCGATTTGCTTCATATCGTACAGCTTGCAAACTACGTTTTATTCAAAAGAAAGTCAATTGTAAGATAAATGTTTAGTCGATGCCTTTAAATATTCATATTTTCAATTTTTGTAGTACATGCTGTTGATATATGGAATGTGATTGAAGCTTTTCGGGAACATGCCCTAAACACATTAGAACCCACTTGTGAGCTTAGTGTCGCTCGTTTGGAGACGCTTTTATGCTCATTGTTTCACAATTTAAATAAACGATTACCTCAATCACAACAAGTACCAGTCGATCAGTCTTCAGCAATTTTACTTAATTGGCTCTTATCTGCCTATTCAACTATGGAAAATGTCGGTAAAATCCGAGTATTTTCCATTAAAATAGCCCTGGCAACAATGTGTGCCGGAAAACTAATGGACAAACTACGTTACATCTTCTCTCAAATCTCTGACAATAATGGTTTATTGATTCATTGGAAATTCTGTGATTTCCTTCGAGAAATTTTAGCGTTACCAGCTGCCGTATACGAGTCACCATCGTTTAGCTATTCAGAATCCTCAGGAACGAGCATTTTTCCCAACAATGTCAAAGTAACAGTAAACGATTTCATGGACTGTATGATGTCCGATCCAGGACCGGCTCCGCTAGTTTGGCTTCCACTTCTTCATCGATTGGCTGGCGTTGAAAATGTTGTACATCCGACCACATGCGATGCGTGTCAACGTGAAAACTTTGCCGGGTTTCGTTATCGGTGCCAAAAATGTCCTCATTACACTTTATGTCAAGAATGTTTTTGGCGAGGTCGTGTATCATCCGCCCACACAAATGAACATCAAGTCAAAGAGTATTCCACTTATAAATCGCCAAGCAAACAAATTGGACATTCGTTGCGGAAATCGTTCCGATGTGTTCCTGACAAGGCCAAAAATCCGTTACCTCGTTTTCCAGAACAGCCCGAGAAGACGTTGAATTTATCGCATATTGTACCGCCATCGCCGTTGCCATCTCACAATGGTTTTGTGGATAACGCATTTGCTCCTTTTGATGTCGGATCAATGGATAGTAGATCTACAGCACGACGTTACAGGTATAAACAACAGAAAGATATAAGAATGACAATTTTAAATTACCGAATTGACTGCTCCTGATATATATATATATATATATATATATATATATATATATATATATATATATATATATATATATATATATAAAGTAATGAATTTAATTTTAATTAAAAGGCATTTACGGTATCGCTGAATTGTATTCAAACATGAAAATTATCCGAAATTAACGCTCGTGTGTAAAAGAAGGGAAACCCAACGAGAGTGATTGTTGGTCTTGTTTCTGCATATAATAATTTATTTTTTTTGGTTTTTATAATAACTATTCTATTATAAATGAGTAATACATATTCAAACTACAATTCTGCATAGTAATTTTTTTTAAATATGAAAAACGCAAATAATTCGAGTTATGAATTAATAATCATTTTTACATTCATAGATTAATTTATACAATACATTTATTAACTGTAATTTAGCGTCGCTTTACAACTATTACGGTCTTTTAACGACTTTAGGGCTAATAAAAATTCGTAATCGAGAAAATATCGAAAATTGGTCACCTAATGGTCACCTAGACCATAGTTTCTCAACCTTTCTATATCCGCGGACCACCCAAAAATCCAAAAATGTTTTGCAAACCTTTATTATAGGATTAAAATAACAAGTATTTATATAATTGAGTTCTTATTCAAAATAATTAATATGGAGTTAAAAAGATATAATGGAGCTTTTAGGTGTCTTTTTCACGCTGTCGCTAGTCGCTGGTTTCTAGCGAAAAATGTGGTCAAGTGACTAAAATGTAACTAGTGCGCCAAAATTTGAGCGACAAATGAGGCTCTCGATCGAATATCAATGTACCGATATAACCACTTTATTGTATAGGTATGTGTACAGTCCCGGGCCACATTAATATTTATTAAATTTTATTTGTTACGCTTATTACCAACTAGCTTGACCAAAAATCATATTTACTAAAAAAAAATTGTTACCATCAAATTAATTAAACATCTTAATTCTGGTGAGCTGAATTGTTTAATATTTAATTGATAGTCCATTTACTGATATTTAAGTTCGCATTCTGCATAGTATGCTGTCTATGTAGGACAATACCGTCTGCTGTATTTGTGGATGATGATTTCATAGGTTAATATTTTTTTCTAAGGGCTATTTCTTTATTATTATCCTAAAATTGGGTAATAGGGATAATAAAAAAGGTTTTATCCTAATCCAGAAAATATATTTCTTAAAAATCAATACAACTTTTTATAATATAAAAAGTAAACAATATTAAATTTAATTTAGTAAAATATGTAAATTTTGTATAAAATCTTAAGTGCGTCTAATAATATGGCCAGGGGCTGTATATAATTGCGAGTAATAATACTTGTTTGTAAATATTTATCTTATGAAATATAAATGAACCAGCTGTCTGGTGAATATGACATGTACGGTAGAATCCGGCAAAATAGGTAAACAAAATTAAGATTTATCGCTACTTTTTTCATATGGCGCATATGCTATATTTTAGTCACGGGACAACAATTTTCTCCAGAAACCAGCGACTAGCAATTCCATGAAAATCCACCATATTCGAGGATAAGGTGGATTTACCTGCGATGAGACGATTTCTAAATGGTCCCATACAAATGTATGGGATCATTTAGAATTCGTATTTATGAACAAATAGAAACAGATGTGGAATTAATTCTATTATTCGAAATTTAAGAAAATTTTTGCGATTCACCCAAAAGTCTTCGTGGACCACCCAAAAATCTCCACGGATTACCAGTGGTCCGAGGATCACCGGTTGAGAAACTAGGACCTAGGATCACTCGGCCACCAATAGGCTTATACAATACAATTGTTGGTCACTTATAGAATTAATAAAAATGACGTCATAAAGTGACGATTACTTTATGTTAACAATTGGCCAATTGTCAGTTGCTGCTAATCAACGCAAGTTTAAGTGCGATCGATAAGCATCGAAAAAATCGATTTTTCTCGACCACACTTTTGAGCGATTTCTCTCTCTATAGTCTAACGCCTCTAGCCATTGTTTTAGTTTTATACTTCGAAAAATATTGATTCGTTTTACCTTTTAAGTAGTTTGGATAGTAGCCGAGTGGATGATGAGCATCGTTTAATTGCCCGTTATGCAGCAAGGCTTGCTCAAGAATCAAAAACCATGGTAAGTTTTGCTAATTTTGCTATACTCATGTTATATACACAGGATGTTCTACAAATAATAAAAAATCAAAAAGAATTGAAATAAAGAGTTCATTGACATCTTTTAACTTTTTAAATACTTTTTTTTCAACTAATTAAATAAGATAACTAATAAGAAGTGATAGAAAACGTTATGAACGACAAAATGTAGTACTTTATATTGTACTATTAATTCTATTTATTGATTGCTAATATCATTTAATTAAAGGCTCTCTCAGGAGTTCTTTGTTTCAAAATTTTATTGCTTTTTCACTTTTCCATCTCTTTTAAGACAAAGGTCTGGTAAATCTGGAAAGTCAGGGAACTTAAGAAAATACTCTGGAAACTTCTACTTTATTCATAATGCAATAAGTATTTAGATTGGAAAAGATGGAGACGCCATCGTAAATAAGCAAATTATGTATAGAACCAGAAGTAGAATAAGTTTTTAGTCGAAATGTTTTTTTAAATCCGGAAAGTCAGGGAATTTATATTGAACCAAAAATTAAGCATCCTGAACATCTGTGTATTAAAGAATCGATGTCTTGGATTTTCGTTTGTCGCTACCCTTTGCACCTTAGCATCCTAGAAAAACTCAAATTCTTTTTTAGGGTCGAGCCCCTTCCGAAGCCAGCTTAAGTTTAGACACATCTCGAGCTCAACGAGAATTAATTACGCAACTCGAAGCCAAAAATCGAGAAATAATGCGGGAAATTACAAAATTAAGGTAAACGAATTGATTTTAATTCCTGTTTTTTTTTTCTCTACAATCATTTCTTTTATAAACTTTAGACGGCAACAAGAAATGGAAACAGGAATGTCTGGAGGAGGGGATAATCCAGCTTTGGTGTCTGAATTGCGGGCATTGAGGCAACGGAAAGAAGAATTACAGTCTCATTTATTTGTCTTGCAAGATTCGAGGAAGCAATTAATGCTTCAATTAGAAGGATTAATGAAAATGCTAAAAGTAATTGTATTTTTTTTATCTAATACAACACAGCGGCTTAATTTAAGGGTCTATCATTCTTTTATATTTGAATTTTTGGAAGTTAGAATCCTAATTGTGATAATTACGTTACTTTACGTTACAATTTTGGAAAAAAGGACTACTTTGTAAGAATTGATTTAATTTATAGAATCACCAGTCTTCACCTCGATCAACTCCGAATTCATCGCCTAGAAGTGCTAAATCTCCACCTCTACCATCCAACATCAGTATAAATCAACAAACAATAAATCAAAGTTCACAGAATATACGAAATATTCCTGGAACAAATATGATGAACAACCAACAAATGATGGAGGGTATGTCCGACCCGTTGGCCGGAGTTGGAGGTGATGTGCGTAACGCTTTCGGTGGTCCTAATACAAATTTAGGTTTGTCCCGTCCATAGTTAAAGATTGATGACCACTATGTATTTTTGTGCAAAGCATGGTTGTTTTTTATTTGTTGCTTTATTGTGCATTTTATTTAAACTATTTGTTAACCACTTGCCACGAAAAGTTTTGTTTATATTTTTTATGTCTAATAGCTAAATAGTTACCCTTACTATTTTTAATGTATTATGTTTTAATTGTAGTTTGATTATGATTTTAATGCATTTGAGTAAATGATAAAAAAGCGCCATATATATGGGAGGTGTTGGAATGAAATACCTTACCTACCAAGATTCGTACCAATTTTCGGCTTACGAATTTTCAAAGACCCTAAAGTCGTTTAAAATCATAGCTGATACAAAGTAAACCCTAAAAATTATTTGAAATACCAAAAATCGAAACACGTAATTTTATCATTTACTCATTTTATTAAAAACTTATTTTGATTTCCGTCCGAAATTATATCAACGTTAGAAATAATTTGAAAACTATGCGAATATTTTTTTTTAAATTTTACAAATTTTATGCAAGAAACTTACAACAAATTCTTCTAACGTTGATTTTTATTGCTTTTATTTTTAATTTATATTTGTGAAAGTCACTTTTTGTTGTTTTTTTTTTTGGAGTGTATTATTTTTGTGTTGTTTAGTAATATGCAAATATATGATTTTTTTAATGTTAGTTAAAAGTGAAACTTTTTTTTTATTTTGATTTTAACATGCAATTATCTTTTACACCAAAAGTCATTTTTACATCGGATAAACCATACAGAGAAAGTTCGAGAGGGGTGAGATGATGGAAAATCAGAAAATTGTGGAAAATACTGTAGAAACTCAGAATCGTGTTCAAATAGTCTTTCAACAAATGTTTCAAATAATTGGTTTTAATAACTAATTCGGGGACCTGTTAAAAAAAAACATTTAAAATTTAAAGGTTTTTAAATGCCTTGAATAACTTATTTGAACATTTTTAACATTAGTACATTAATGTAAAATGGAATCAATGTATAAAAATGATGCTAATTCAATTTTTATTTTGTCGCCATTAAAGACTTCACAAAGTTCCGCCTTCAGAGAAGCAAATTAAGAACTCTTGATAGAGTATAACAAAGACAACATTTATCCCTATCTCATGATTTCTTAGCGTGCAATTAGTATTACAGTTGCATTTCCGTCATTTTGTAGTAACGATAAGGAATTTAAACGCCTTGTTCAAAGAACTCAGAGAAACAGGTTCGAAATTATTAGAGACATTTTAAATACACTGATTACTTTTAAATGTCTTTATTTTCATTTAGCTATTATTCTAGTATAATACTATGGTGATTAAATCTTTTATGCCTACTATAATACATTGTATTTATTAGCGGGCATTATAATTCATAATTCCCGTGGTCAAGGGCAACCTATTAAAAATACATTGGAAATTTGAGGGCATTTCATAATGCCTTCAAATTTATATTTTGCTAAGAAGGCTTGACTCCAATGTGAATTCAATTAAATATTTTTCATAGAAACTTAACTTCATATTATTTACAGATTTGAATACATTTTGCGAATTTAGAATTGAGATAAAATTTATTTTTTCTTACGAATAGGCGTTATTATGTGATAATGCCCATCGAGCGACATACATCTAATTATATATCATAGTTAGATATCACCTAATAACGCCTGAGGTGCATACAAACTTCTATTTTTCATTTAATTCGTAAGAAAAAATAAATTTTATCTCAATTCTAAATTCGTAAAATGTCTCCATATCTGTGAATAATATGAAGTTTAAGTTTTCATGGAAATTTGAAATGGAATTTCATATTGGAGTCAAGCCTTCTTAACAAAATATAAAATTGAGGGCATTATCTTTCATAATTAATTTTTCAAATTAATAAATAATTAATTATTATGAATTATAACGCCCGCTTATATATACAATGTATTATAGTAGGCATAAAAGATTTAATCAACATAGTATTATACTAGAATAATAGCGAATTGAAAAATAAAATGCCTTGAATAACTTTTTTGAACATTTTTAACATTAGTAACGTTAAGTTATTAGTAACATTAGTGTAAAAAGGATTCAATGTATAAAAAGGATTCTAATTCAATTTGTATTTTGTCGTCATTAATGACTCCACTTAACTCCGCTTTTAAAGAAGCAAATTAAGACCTCTTGATGGAGTATAACATAGACAACATTTATCCCTATTTCATGATTTCTTAGAGTGCAATTAATATTACAGTTGCAATTCCGTCATTTTGAAGTAGTAACGAATAGGCATTTAAACGCCTTGTCCAAAGAACTCATTAAAACAGGCTCGAAATTATTAGAGGCATTTTAAATACACTGATTACTTTTAAATGCCTTTTTTAACAGGGAATAGGACAACATATACAACCACATAATTCTTTATACATAATTCCCGTTACAGCTTTTTCTGGCGTTCAAACGTTGAAAACGAATCTAGGAAACTCACATAATATTTTTTGGTATTGGTAAATATCACATCATACACTTAAACTCTTGTTTTATAATTGTGTATTAAGTGTTTTTTATTTATTGCTGGTTTTTATTGTAGTTATGTATGTATTTTTTTTAATAAAAGACTTATTGTCAATTTCTAATAGTTGTAGGAGGTAGATCGCTACGAAATGATCTTCTGGTGGCTGCAGATTCCGTGACCAACGCCATGTCGACATTGGTGCGAGAACTAAATTCAGGTAAAACTCCTCCTAATGTAGCACAACAGTCCGAAACTAAAGAGTAGTAGAACTAATGTCACATTTTCTCGAATATTTTTATTAATATATTCTATATATACTTATTCAACCTTCCTTCCAAATGATTGATGCACTTTCAAACAATATTAAAAGTATAAAAAGATGAAACTACTGTTTGAACAATTTTCCTTTTTAAATTTATAGTTGAGACATTTTTCTTTTGCATTTGTAGAATTTACTTTTTATTAATTTTACCATGAAATCTTTGAAAACGTAGACTGGCTTAGAAAATACTTTTCAACTAATAAGAAATATATTATTTTGCATAGTCTAAAATAATTGAAATAAATGGAACTTAATACATATATAAATTTGTGATTTATTGTTGTTATTTGTCTTAATTGTTATATAGTACAATTTTACTTAGAATGAGCATTTTAAACATGAATTTAAAATATAAAAATTATAGTCTAATAAAAAATATTGTTTGTCTCGTCCATATTTTATGTTCAAATAATGCACGATTTTAATTGTAATTATGTATACGTAATTATAAACTAAAAACTTATATTTTTTATTTTGTATAGTTTATTATTTGTTTATTTGATTAATAAATTGTTATCAAATATTTCTATTTCCTGTCTTACTCTTGAATTATGTTCAGCATGAGACTTTTTTCAACAGTCGCATATTGATTTTATCATTCATAAATTTATTGAATATAATTTATAAAAATGGAACAACCTAGTTAAGAATATTATAAATGAGTGCATGGGTTTTTATCAAAGTGATTGTTATGATAATTTGGATTATAAAATATTTGTCTAGAGAGTCTTTTTTGTGCGGATTTCAGTACTTGCATTACAGCTCCCTGAAAGATTCAGAGGAAAAAAGTTACAACTGTAATGTGGGAAGATTAATGACCAAATTTATAAAATGAGGATTGATTTATAGTGTAATTATTAGGGTTTTTGAAAATATTTTTTTTTATTAAACAGCTGGATTAAAAATTTCGTTTAAGTATTTTTTTAATGATATTAACGTTTTGTTGTTGCACATCGCACTTTTTCATAAGAATATAAAGTAGAATTCTTCTCTTCCTTTGGTTTTTATTGATAATCGTAAACAACGAGTTACTCAAGCAAAAAATGTTTGCCTTTGTTATCTTTATGGAAAATAAAAAAAGGTGGACAAAAGTGCGATGTGCTGCATCTAAATGTTAATACTTGGAGCTTATTTTTTGTCAAGTGCCCTTTTTTACCTTATGACTATATTTTTTTTTGATATATCCTAGTAGTCATACAAATTAAAAGCGTTGGAATATAACTAAAATTATTGAGATAATCTAAAAATCGGTCAATGTTAGCACTTTTTAATATATCTATAACAAGAGATTGAAAGATGATAGTAAGTTTGTAAGATGCTTACATCGTACAGTAATTACAGTAATTGCTTAAGATAAGCTAGGTCATCTTAGGAAGGTGATATTATTATCCACATGGTCACTATATTCAGGTTTATTTACATATTTGTATTAGACTATTTATTACAGTATTACAGAATTCTATTGATTATTCTCTGAAAATTTATAAAATTGTAGACATTTTTTGTTTCAATTAAAAAATTTTCATTAAACTGAAAAATTGGTATACATATGGAAGGTGTGTGTACTTTTTTATGTTAAATCTTTTTATTCTAATATTTAATTAAAAAAAATTAAAGTTTTATTGTTATAAACTGGATGATCTAGACAATATGGTTGTTCATTAAAATTTTAGATTTGTAATTTGTATAAAAGTTTATTTTCCTTTGAGGCTTGTTATTTACTTTTGTATGTCATCAAATATATTGATAAAAAATAAACTTATTGGAAAGAAATTTGCATGTTTTGATTTTTCTTCTGTATTGTTAACAAAGAAAATAAAACAGCATGTGAAATGATATTTTGCAAAAAATAATTAGTAAAAGCTTGCAAAATAGTGTATATTAATTGAAATTATTTAAATTTATCCAAATAGTGACGATTTTGTAAAAACAAATCTACATTTACCTGATTTGATATATTAAAACCAGTTTTTCGTGAATGCTTTTTAAACTATTTAATATTCTTGTCTTAAGAAATATAGTTCACAAGTTATTAGTTTAAATTATATAATTACTATGGCTTATCCTACAATAATTCAATGATACTCCACACAATTATGTAAAATAGATTTTTGTCTATCCCTAAATTATATGAAATTGGAAAACGAGATGTCTTCTCTTATTTTTTCCCATAATATAAAATATTGACCCTATTGTGAATACAATGAGTTGTATTTAAATAGAAAGTTCCATCAAAATCGGTTCTGCTGTTTTTAAGAAGACATATAGGCAAACCGACAAACAGACCACACTTTTAAAAACAGTAAATTTGAAATAAAAGAAACATTTATTCAAAATTTGAGTCAAAAACTAAAATTTTGATATATTTACCAGAATTGATTTCGTCTCTCGACAACTATAATTTTATATCCAACTTTTACAAACAGAACTTTTAAAAATTTCAAGGCATTTATGTATTTTTTATTGTTATTTACCGTCGCTTTATAACTACTAAGGTCTTTAGCGACTTTAGAGTTGAAAAATATCGAAAATTTTCTTGATGACCTACTAGTTTTGGAGCGGTAACGTTGACCACTTGGCCACCAGTAGGCTTTATATAAAAATTGTTGATTTTTATTTTATTATCTAATGATATCGGATCTAATGTAGGAATCGTATTACTAATACTTAAAGCTTATAAATTTGGGATGTTACTTTCTAAAATAAAGTAGCTGCTTTAGAACATTTCAACGAAAAATTTTTTCATCGAAAATAAGTGAAAAATAACTGTAGGATAATAATAATTATATAAATTACAAAGAATCAATTATGAGTAAAGGCTTTTTTATTAAAATCACCAAAAAATTATCGATTTTTTCGATGATTTTCACTAATTTATTTTTACTTTTACAAAGCATGTAAGAATGAGAAACGGAACAAGTAGTTGCAACTATTAATAACAATTATAAAAAAAAAATCATTTGAATTGCTTTTATTAGTAAAACTATGATTTTTCCTTGGTTCCCTTAATGTATTTTCTGTCGTTATTTTAACACTCTTCTGGATTTTTAACTCTTTCTTTTTGTAAAAATTAAAAAAAAAACTATTAAATTTGAAAAATGATTGAACAAAGAAAGATATTATTGTGTTTCGTTTGGAATGCTGCTTGCTGAATGTGTTCTTCCACATTTCTACACACAATTTCCAGAAGATCACAATGAAAAATCTATTATTGTGAAGCCTTTAGGTAAGTGTTAGAACCGAGTATGTGGTATTTAGAGGGTAGTTTTCTTTTTCATCTTAAAACAATTCATAACTTTCTTTATTCTAAATACTTCGTAACTTATATAGTCGCTAAATGTTTTGTAATAAGTATTAGATTTTCAGTTTACCTGAATAGCAATAGATTTTACCACCTAAACACCAAATCATAGAAATAATTTTGTTATAAAAACCGCAAAGCATGCAGCTCATGAATATCCTTAAAATTTAATTTTACTCTATGCGCAAACTTTAAAAGAGGGATTAATTGTATTTTAGACTTTGAGGAAGATGGAGATGATGAAATGAGCGATACAAATGGTTGGCAAGAAGAGCTTCAACGACGCTATGAACAAGAAGCGAGCTTTATGGCAGAGCTTCAAGCTCGGCAAATGAATGGAAGTTACATTGAGTCTAACTTACCGATG
The DNA here is from genome assembly GCA_958496175.1 of Sisyra terminalis. Taxonomy (NCBI): domain Eukaryota; kingdom Metazoa; phylum Arthropoda; class Insecta; order Neuroptera; family Sisyridae; genus Sisyra; species Sisyra terminalis. The sequence goes on along the minus strand of OY292279.1, from coordinate 17,259,335 downwards.
GATAAAAGTATCGAAAGAAATGATCTTGAGGTACTTACATCGTAGAGTTTTAATTTAAAAATAAATGCTTTTTGCTTTGCTAAGATATTTTCATTTATTTTTTAGCCATCTGCACATGAAGAGTTGCTCAATGAAAGCTTTGGACCTACTAGTCAACAGCAAGCGAAAAATGATGAAACCAAAGAATGGGAGGAGGCGATGAAACGTTGGGTTAATCGAGAAGCGTAATTTGAAAATAAATTATTTGTAAAATGAAGGATAATTATAGACAAATTAATGATTATTGTTTTGGTGCTGTTTAGTCACAGCCATGGCTAAAAGAATTGAGGAAAAAACTTCTTTTCTAAATAAAACTCTTCACTTCTTTGCTTTTTACGGAAAGAATTTTTAAAAGCTTGAAAAGTATACTTTAAGTAGCGATTCCGAGAAGGAGGCACCCGAACTACTAATAACTTTTTTTAGTAAATTGTAGCGACCATTGTTGCATTTGTAGTTGAAATGCACAAATTCAGAAATTCTAATTTTGCAGTTGATTACCGTGGTAATTATTTCATCGTAGTGAAGACAATTTTATTTGTAGTTTACGTTTAAGCTCAACTAGAAATCAGTACTCTGGAAGATACTTTATTTAAACTTTCTAAACGTTGTACCTCCAAAATTAATGGTGAAGTTATATTTGAAGCTTTTTGGAACAAAAAACAATTGCGAATTAAAAGAAAGAATTTAATATATACAAGATTTATGTTTTCTTTTTAAAATTTAAATATCTTCTTAAGAAAAATATAATGGTGGAAGTATATCATTTAATTAAGGTGGAAAAGAGAAAAATTGAATAAAAATACATCAGTTCGAGTGCCACCTTCATAAAGCCTTAAGCACTTTGCTGTTTTTGAAAGTTTATTTATTTGAAATGAAAACATTATTCGTGGAAAATCTTAGTTTTTAATTATGAAATCAAAATTAAAGCTTGTGCAAGCAAAAGAGTATCTTTTGCTCTGTTCAAGAAGGTATTATATTTAACTTATATATAACTCGTGTTAAGATTTAAAATCAACTACACTAGTGCCTCTACGGAAATAGTTGTAGGTAATTTTATCGTTTACCCCATTTGCTCTTAATTGTTGTAATTATTAACAATCAAATACTTGACACTTAAGTAGAAAAATTGGCACTTTAAAATAGATTTCTATCCAAAGAGTTGAATGCCTTATAGTTAAAAGTTGGTTTGAAGTATTTTTTTAAATGTTATTTACCGTCATTTTATAAATACTAAGGTCTTTAGCGGCTCTAGGACTAATAAAAATCCGTAAATCGAGAATTATCGAAAGTTTGCTCGATACAAGATTTGAACTCAACATCTACTTTTGGAGAAGCCACCGTGACCACTCGGCCACCAGTAGGCTACCGATTGGAAGTGTTTTATGGTGTAAATTTAAACGGATTTAAAAGGAAGTAAATAGATTTAAATAAATTGATGTATTTTTATCACAACCGACTATAGTGTAGTGTAAGTTGCCTATATTCGTTTTGATTGTATGAACAACAAAAATATTTTGGTGAAGAAGGGGAATTCAAAAATGTATTGAATAATTCCATGCATTATAGTAATAACTGAAGTCTCCTTAAAATAAGTGGTTTCTTCTTCAGCAAATTTTGTATAACATTTGAAACACGAGTTTCAGCCTTATAAATACAGATATATACTATTGAGATCCGGCGAATATAAAATATGAAACCCACTTAGCGATTTTTGTTCCAATTTTTATCAAGTTTTAATAATTTATATGAGGGTTTCTTTGGAGACTAATGTTTTCATTTTGAATAAATAAAGAAAATTTGATTCACATTTGATTCTTGTTAAATATATCATCATATAAATCGACTAAGATTGAATCTAATTTGGGGAAATAAAATCAATTTCTTACACGTACATCGATTTGACTGAAACCTACATTTATTAATTTGAAGCTAAATCTAAATATAAATAGAAAATTGTTAAAAATACTAAGCAAGTAACTCTTACAAAAATGCACAATTTAATTGTAAATTATAAAAAAAATATTAACGTATTCTATAAATATTAAACACAAATGTTATATAATATATATACAATGCTGAAAACAATCTCATTTTAGCTCATTTGTATTGATTTTTTACGCTGCTTTTGTAAAATTTACATAACATATTATAAGCGTAGAATAAAACAATTTATATTGTTTAATTATATACATGTTAAAAATAACATAAAAAAAATAATATAAAATATCTTAACTCTATCAATGACAGTCTGAAAAAAATATAATGTACGAGCTTTTCGCAAAATATAGCCCAAATCAATGAATCTATATGCAATATATTAACGTAACAATATGATTAAAAATTATCATTTGAAATAATTTAATGTTTATAGATATGTAATTAATACAATTCACAATTGTACCACACTTTTTAGGGAAATATTTATGATTTTGTAGCAAAATACAGTTTTAATAATCAATTTTTGGAAAATCAAATTATATCGTTTTTCCACCCCAATTTAAATAAGTCTCATATTTATTGTTTAAGTTTATTAAAAATGTGCTCATCTTATCATTTTTTCCAGTCTGAGAAAGAAGTATCATTATCTTAATCATTGTCTAAATTTATAGTAATGGTAGCAGCAAATGCGAAGATAAGATCATTTTTTATACAATTTGACTCTTCTTTTGTAAAACTTTATCGATCCTTGTACTCTTCCAAAGATCCATAAGTGACAATATTATTGATATCACTTACGTAGTTGTAAGTATTACTAATTAATACTAACCATCCTAATTACTTCGTTTACACTATTTGCAAGGAGTTATGTATGTCTAGAAGCCTATCATAAAAGGGTAAGCCATGATAATTGATGTTTGAATATGAAAAGGTCATTAAATTTTCTTGATTCAGGAGAAGGGGTGACTAAATAAGCTGTTTTTTGTAATATCTTGGATCTCGTAAAGAACCATGAAATGAAGTTTGTTGTACCATCATCTCGTACTAAAGGGAAGGTTTAAATTTTAATGCCATTAAAATTTAATAATAAGCCATTCATATATAATGTAAGGCATTTCAGGGAGTCTTAATTGTCGTATTTTATGAGGAAGTTTGAAAAGAGTAAAATTTGTCTTACGTATTTAATGACTAATTACTATCATTTTAAATTAGCAGTTGAGGAATAAGGGTAAATTACCCCGGATGGGGTGAAAATATTTTTTTTAGGGGATAGTAAGGAAATTTTTCTAATTTGCTGTTACATAAACGAAGTAGTATTTTTACAAACCTTTCTTTAAACTTATAGTATTTATTGAGATATACTGGGTGGATTTCATTTCATTTCCCACTACTGAGAAGGTACTATCGACTTACGTAAAAATATTTTAGGGTAATAGATAAAAAAATTCTCCAACCGTTGCTTTAAATAATCAATTGAAGAAGCTGTGAAAAATATAAATTTTCTGATTTGAATTTTATTTTAACAAAATCACAAATTACAAATGAATTTTAATTTATTTCAAAAATTAAACAAAAATATATATAGTACTTAGTATGACGAGCAATTGATTATAGTTAAAACTTATCAATAAGTTGTAAAATGTGTTGTTCTTCTTGATCCCTCCATTCACTGTTTCCGGCATCTCCCAAATTACCAGCATATTCTAAAAATAATATATTGATATAAAACAATTATAATTTTTGGTATGTTAAAAATACCTCTCATTATATGACGAATGGTTTTCATAGACGAGGCTCGTAAATTCAAAATTTGTTGCACTCTTTGTTTGATGGAAGGAGGGCCACCAGTCGAAACCTCCAAAATAATATAATCGACCAGTTGCAAAGTAAATAGCCCGTTTTCCAAACGTTTTAAATATTTTTCATTTTTACGTTCTTCATCATCGTCATCATCATCGGAATTCTCGTCCATTTCTGCTTCGATTTCCTCAACCTTTTCCAAATATTTAAAATGCAACTCCAACAATCGATCGACCTTTTCATGGTCGTTTTCTGTGAATTTACTGACTAATCTCTGTCGTTGTGAACCGCGACAATTTCTCAACATACTGGAAATAATTGAGACAACATGTTCTTCGTGTTGTTCAGCAGATAAAGTTTTCTTTCGATTTTTTGTCGGCGTTTTCATGAACAACGGAAAAATGGTTCGAAGACCTAAAATATCTACGAATTTGTTGCAGTTGTCTTTACCGTCCGGCCCCGACATGGCATAGTCCAACACTTTTAAAGATCCATTTCTCGATAGCTTCTTTTCTCTTCAAATTAAAAATAATTTTAACTAAAGTGGAAGGCAAATTTTTGATTCAGTTTTACCTTAACATTAAGTTCATAAGTTGTAAACCTTCTCCTTTTAAGAACTTATCTCGATTTGGTGCTTCAAATAAACAAGAACATAAGCAGTTAAATAAATTTTCCATCATTTCCTGCTCTTCACTTGTATTAGGGTCGTGACGCTTATAAAACTAGAAATAAACAATTACAAATTCATTCCCTATATATTTTTTCTATTTACTAACAGCCAATTGTTGCAAAAGGACATCAATTCCATCCATTTCGCCCAACGTAATTCGATTTTCATGATTGTCTTGTAAAAGTATACTTAAAATTTCACTAGCATACAGTTTATTGGAGTCAAAAGGTCCACGTTTTCGTAGTCGTTGTAGAAGCCATTGCATGAGGCCTTGTTTTGCAGCATCGGAACAAATCGTCGGTCGAGCTTCGGTTAAATTTTCGAAAATTCCTATAGAATCATAAAAAATATAAAAATTTTGGTGAATCAACAAGGATTATTTTGTTTTAAGAATTGTACCTAAAGTATTATGAACACCGTTGGCTTCTTCAGGGACAGTTTCGTCTAATCGATCCATATTTTGAATCAAAAGGGCACAAATTTGTTGGTCTATTATTGCATCTAAAAGGGCATCGGCTCCATCAGGACTTTCATTTAAAATATCCGCGTCGGTTAATTCCTAAAATATTTTATAATATATTAGTCATAAGCAATATCGAATTCTTCTGAACAGTCAATTCGATTTTTTAATCAAAAATTCGATACTCTTGAATGAGTGCTACTAATGTGTACTGTATGTATATATACATACTGTATACATAATGTGTACATGTATAATAAATACTGCGAAAAATGACTTCAAATTATTCCTTACTCAAAATTAAAAACCGATATTCCGATTAATAACCGAAATTTCGATCGGACACTAGCAATTCGATCAAAAATTTAAAAGTACTTACCACAAGTATTGAAATCGAGAGCATCGAACATTTGGATTCAATCGAACATAACATTTAATTTAACATAGAAACTTTAGGAAAAGATCACCTTTAAATGTGCCATACATTCTGTATTAACTTATTTTTGTACGCAAATATAGACTATTATGATTTTTACGCAGGTAAACCTACCGTAAGTACGGGGAAATTAGTTATTTAATATTAAAGTTATTAATAAATAAAAAAGGATTCTTGATAAATAGTAGAAGTTTCTTTTTATGCGTACGCATCGTAATAGAAGTTGTAATAGATTATTATAAAATAAGTAAAATTAATCGAAAATGAATAATATAAAAATACTAGACATCGTTTTGTTTTCTAGGAAATTGTTATTTCTTTTATAATATCAACATAAACTGTATACTCAGGCTTGAAAATAATTTAATTCGCTGGGGTTGTGTCGATCGATGCACGAAAATTCATATGCACTATTAGTAGTATTCTTTACATGACAATTTGATCGTGTCACTGGAGTATTAAATTATTTTTTAAAAATTAATTTATTAAAGTATATTTTATGACCTAAAATTTATAACAAAAATACATTAAATACCTGAAGTAAATCCACAACCGCGACTGATATATCAGTGTTTTCATGCGACAGTAGTTCCAGGAGAGATGGTATTACTTGTAACTCAACAAATAGAGGGTAAAGATCAGGCACAGTAGCAACTGAATGTAATTCTTGAAGGATTTGATGTAATTCAACTTCGCTTTCCATAAACTTTTCTGGAGTATCAGGAAATTTAATTCTCATTTCTCGATTTCTCAAACATCTCTTTTCAAATACTAGAACCATTCGTTTGATTGCAGCCTCATCAATGACTTCTCCCTAAAAATTCAATATTTATTTTAAAACAATATCAAAGCTCTTGGATCGGCTAGAGAGCAAGAGGGACTAAGAATTTGGTGAAGATACAACTTGTATCAATTTTTAGGACTATTAGGGGACTCTTAGGACTTTTATAGGACTACTCTTTTAGGACTCTTAGTTCTAATCCTCTACTTTCTATTCCTCTTGGTGGACACCTGCTAGAACATTATATACCTCTGTTTCTTCTGTTTCGACATATTTCAGGATTTCTTGCTTTTCTTTTTCCGAAAGTTCCAATAAATCGGCTACGTGTTGACTGTTTTGGGAGCTTGATTTGGAATGGTCTGAGGAATTTCGGGCTTCGTTTGCAATTTTGTTGGCTCGGGCTTGAGCTATACGACGTATTTTTTTCTGTCGTTCAACATCATTTTCAGTGTCGGAATCGTTTTCTGCTTCGGATGGACGCTTAAGTACCTGTGGAGGCTGAGGACATAGAAGAAGAAGAAGAAACAATTAGTATAAAAGGTTTTTGGCAAATTATTAATACAACTAACCTTATAAGATAATAACTCCCCAATATCCATTTTATTTATATTTTCTGTGATAAAAATTCAATTATCGAGCTATTAAAAGTTAACCTCAAAACTTAAAATAGTTTAAAATGGAATTAGTTATGGATGACAATGAGAAATTATAGTAAATAAATAGCGACAAGTAATGAATTACTTATATGTTTTCCTATTTTTTTCTTTATTTTTCTACATATAAAAAACCCAAAAAAAACTTTGTTTTGACGCTTTTGACGGGTTTGAAATTTATCCAAACAACAAACCTAACGGAGTTTGCGCTAACTACCGGAAGGCCTGAAAAGCTCCATGAGTTTCATTTGAACTGAGAAATAATTAGAATTTTCGAAATAGATTTGAAACATGTACGTTCAATGGTAAAATTGGACGGTGCCGAAAAAAATAAATAAATTATTCTTCTTGACGTTTCTCGAATTTTTCAATAGTAACCATTCTTAAAGTTTTTATTCAATGTTAAAGTCGTTAATGTATTCTGAAGTTCAATGAAGCTTTCGCACAAGTTAATGTAAAAACCAGTACTAATTTTCTTGGTTGAACACAAAAACCAACGATTATTTTTTAAATTAGATTCAAGAAAATTCAATTCGTAAATCCCAATCAGATTTAAAATGCCTCAAAAGTACAATAATGCGACAAGGCGATCTACAACAATAAAACAATACACAACTTTTATACATCAATGCAATACTGATTGCATAACCACTACATTTAATAATATTTTACGGGAAGGTTTAAGCCGTTTAAGCCGTTTAAATGAATGATTTTAACAAGGGTTAATGAAGGTGATGGTTTCTGATAGGAAACCTTTGTCTGAATTTTTTGCAAAAACTCATTTTTCTCTTTGGAAAGACACGAATACAAAAAGACAAATCTATTAAGGGAAAGAAGAATATTGTAGCATTGCCTTAATCTTAAGTGAAATTTTTAAGCCGTTGTCTTCGGGAGACAGTCGTTGTCTCCAAAATACAGTTGTTTTTTCTGAAACACATTTATTATTTTTCGAATCAGCAGAGCTTATTGTCGAATCAGCATTGTTAACACAACTCTCGGCTGAACTATCATTTGTAACATGTACTTTTCTAAATGGATATTGTTATTATCCTTAAAAATTGTCGTTATTGCTTCATGCAATTATGCTGCATTGAAAACTATAACCAAGTTCAAAACAGTAGTGGATCGAATATTGGTCCTTCGAGCCGGATAATAAAAAATTAATTTCGTCACCAATATCGTTAAAAAACAACTGTATTTTAGAGACAACGACTGTCTTCCAAAGACAACAACTTAACAATTTCACTTAAGATTAAGGAAATGCTACACAGCAAATATAAAGGATAGTTTTTCCGGTGTTTTTTAAAGTATAAACATTCATTAGAATATCGATGTGAAAAAAAAACAAATAAATTATTCGATTTGCAAAAATAAACCCCTAAAAACAAACATGGTAAATATAAAAAAGGGTCTTCAAGAGGTCACTTTTTTATTATAAGAGTTACTTCTCATCGCGTTTTTCTATCGGAAGCATTCTTAGAATTTTTTTTTTCTATAGTAAGAAAGCACAACGGCAATTTCACCCCCGAATAGTAAATTATAACTTTTGAATAACTAAAAATATAACTTTTGAAAGCTAAAAAATCATATAAAATGTAAATTTTTTCACCCATTTTGAAACAATTATCATTCGTTAACAGTATCTCAAGGTAACATTTAAAAAAGTTTTTCAACAACCACGGGTTCTTTGTTACAAGGAATATATTCTAAGAAACAAAAAGCCTATAAGTCTACTGGTGGCCGAGTGGTTTAGGCGACCGCTCCAAAACTGGTAGGTAGTGGGTTCGAACATCATATCGAGTGAATTTTCGATATTTCTCAATTAAGGGCTTTGTTAACCCTAGAGTCGCTAAAGTTCTTCGTAGGTATAAAGCGACGGTAAATAACAATTAAAAAAACACTCTATATAAACAGCTATTTTAAGGGTTGTTTTTTATTTATAGTGACGAATGGTATAGAAGCTTTTTGAGTGTATACATTTGTTTGAATATAAAACCCAAAAATGTTTATCATTGTTTAATGATTCCTTAAGATTGAAATATTCGATCGAATATTTAAACCTTTCGGGACTAGGAATGATCGATTGATAAATTATATTTTCTTTTCCTACATTTTTTCTATGACCACTTAATTTTAAGTGAAAAATAAGTTTGAAAATAAAATCCTTTGACGGATTTATTTTAAAGTTTTTTTTTGAAATCGGCTGAAATTTGAGAGCTTTCTTCAAACCGACCAAAATTGTAACTTTTTATACCTTTAACGGCAATTTTATTGTTATGATTATTGTTAAGAGCTTTATGGATTATTAATTAATTCGTTTTTTATCGGATTCTTAATCGAAAATTTTCAAAAGCTCTTTTCGATAAAACATACAACAATGTATACAATAATAAAAATTGTAATCCAATAATTTTTAAAATATATTTAAAAACCCTCACGTATGAATTATATAAATACAAACAAAGGCAAAGCAAAAAAAATGTGTTAAGTAAATACAAAGCTTTTAGTAAATAATTGGTCAAATGATTAGTTTTTAATTGGTGCTCTAATATCGGTGCCACCACGGTGGCTAATGGTAATGTAATTACGTTTTTTCCAAAGAATTAGACGCATATTTTTACCGGCTAATAGATTTTATACCTATAAAAGCTAAAAGCCCTTAAATCATAAATGTCTTTGGTTTTTAAAATATATTGATTACTTGACGTGATTCCATCATGAATATTTCGAAGACACGACAAGCACTGTCGTCTCCATCACGGGAAAATGGGAAAATACAATTATTTATTTGTAAAAAATATTAAAAATTTAATCAAACAAAGAATTCCAAGCCAAAAATAAATCAATCATTTGAAAAATTATATTTTAAATTGAATGGGGACGCTTTAAGCTTCAGCGTTTTCTTGTTATATTGATTTTTAATTTTTCAATTAACGAGTTAAGCTTAATCGATAAGAACTTAATAGCATATTCATTGAAATCAGAAGTTTTAACGAGCAATTTATTACAAATGGATTTTTCAAGGGAAAAAATATTCCACAACTCATTTAGATTTATTACCGAGTCGTAAAATATTTAGCAATAGGGATTCGATGTAGAGCATTGAATCCAGAAATGGTACCAGCCAGTCCCGTCTCCGATACAGGTATCGGAATGTTGCCAGTGCAGCTTTATCCAGCTAACAGGAAGTGCTTTTACCGCGAGCTTTCATAAAGAAGTAAGTCCATTACTGTCCTATTTTTTTTCCATTGTAGTAGTGCTGTAAAAGGGGATTTTTTTTAGAAAAATCAAAACCGGACGTCACTATAATGTTTGTTTCATGAATGCTTTCGAAATTTTCGGAATTAACTTTGGAGGAAAAGCGACGTTTAGAGAATGAAAAGCAAATGGTTCGAGACGGAATGGCAATGTTGTCGCGACGCAAAGTCGAAAACTTACAACAAAAACTGCAAGAACAACGAAAAGTAAGCAAAATCAATAGTGTAACAATTAAATTTACGTCCCTAAACTGTATTTTAGCTTCGCGATATGTTGGAGAAGTATGCACCGTGGGGCAAACCTGGTGGTGGTGCACCCAACAATAATATACGAATGAAAAACATTCGAGACGCAGAATTGTTTCCAGTCGATGAAAAACAAAGGGTATAATTGTTTTCGATTGCAAAATTCGATTGTTGGTTCTAATTTTATTATTTTAGGAGGCTGCAAATCGTCGAGTAGAGTACCGAATACCGCACCGGGTACCGCCAATGAAACATAAGCATAATACTTTAATTAAAGAGGATCCTGATTTACGGTTTTCAACGGTTGAATCTGTTCGAAGAGATGTGGAGAATCGGCTTCGGTATCAAGTCGATAAGCAAGAACAGGCCAAATATCGGCGACAACTAGGTGAAAGAATCAAGAATTTATTAGTTTTATTTATATACACTTAATAAGAGAAAATTCAATACTAAATCCGGGATGGAGTTGATTCGATATCAATATATATATCCCGGGATATGTAAAGTAATATTGAAATTTAACCGAAAATATAACCGTAATAATAAAGCTTATAGTAGTTTTTAGTGAGTGGATATCAAAACAATGATTATTGGTGTGGACAAGCTTTAGTAACTTCAAAATTTTGAACGATAATTATTCGTCTTGTATTCATTGATACCAAAAACTATTATAAGTGAGAGATCTGGTGGAGAAGTAAAAAAATAATCGATTATGGAAAAAATCGATTATTTCTTCTAAGAAAATCAATTATGCTAATCGATTTTTTTGTTCACTGTCGATTTTTATACCCGCAACCCTCCCGAGTCTAGATAGGAATCCGAGGTGATAAAGAATACTGGAGTGGTAAAAGTACTTACTTTTTCTACGACTTTTGGTAGTTCTTAAAAATTTCCAATTCACCACACTTACCGTAACATATACTGAAATAAGACAAACATTCCTTTTTGATAATAAAAAAAACGATTTTTCCAATTCCAATTATTTTTTCTAATAAAATCGATTTGAGCTTTCCTGTTAAAAAAAGCATTTAAAGGCATTTTGAATGTTCAAAATTCCATTAGAAACCATTAGAAGTCGTTTGAAGTTATTATAAAATCCCTTTTTGTTACAAGGTTACTAGAGGCTAAGTGGCCTAAGTGGCCGCTCCAAAACTGGTAGGTGTTGGGTTTGATCTGGTATCGAGCAAATTTTCAATATTTCTCGGTTTATGGATTTTTATTAACCCTAAAGTCGCTAATGACCTTGGCGATGGTAAATAACAATTAAGAAAATAGGTTTTTCCGTATTGAAAAGAAAAAAATCGATTTTTAATAAATCAATTATTAAAAAATCGATTCTTTCTTTTCAATGTCATATCTCTATGATCCAAATAGTGAAGAGTTTTCATTATAAAATCAGGTATTTCATTCCGGTTTTTATTACCTGCTTTTTACCCTCGAAAGATGTGTTAATTGCATTTTCACACTTGGTTGGAATTTGATCATTCTTATTTATTTAGGTATTCAAGGTTTTATTACCTGATTTTAACCTCCGAAAGATGTGTTAATTGCATTTTCAAATTTGGTTGGAATAATTAAAACGCAAATTGTTTTCTTACTTTCAAAACTGATACTATTTATATTCGTGAGGGTTTTTATAAGAGAAAATTGTAAACAAAATGTTGGAAAACTCACCACATTACTGCACGCATTTTTATTATTTTACAATATTTAATTACGTAAATGTCAAGCTTCTAGAATTTTTTCTGGGTTATTAAAATTTTTCTGACCTGGATTTGATTCAATCCAGTCGAAAATATATTTTAAAGGAAATAAAAATAAATTAAAAGAATAACACAAACTCAATGTAAACTTATGAACAATTCTTTGATTGCACACAACACGTAGCCATGTTTTTAAGCCGTGCCTACGTATCAATTCTCAATAGAGAGAAAAAAAATATCACCAAGTTGTCCTATCCCCACGATGGAAGTTCAGTCTCCTTGTCTTGAGTCTCTGGCTTTTTCAAAGTTAATATAAGAACGTTTTAAGATCATTGGTACCACAGAAATTAAGATTTTCTTTATAATTATTAAGTTATAGGTTGAAATACCGAGATGATTTATGTTCTCCTTCTTTGTTTACTGCAATATTCAGCATTCTGCAGTCACTATAAGTCTTAGTTTTATAAAACGACAATTCTTGTTCAATAAAAACAGCAATATTTTGTCTTCATCCCGGCTGCACTATTTTCCGGATAAAAAGAGAGTTGAACTGTATAGAATGTTACATATACGCTAGCTAATAGAAGTGCAAAATAATATTTGAATTTATTGCTAATTTTCTTCTAATGAAAAAGAAGCCAAATTGTTACCCATTAGTTCGATAGAAAAGTAGGGTAGTGCTGCCTATCTGCAAAACAGCGTTGCATTGCGGTTTGCCTAAACGCAAATCTATGCGAAGACTCGTTTGTTTCTATGGTTTCAATGTTGACCACGGCACTTTAGGCACTTTATATGTAATCTCAATTAAAACTTTTAATATCATTATGTTTATTATACGATTAACTATAATTACTACTATAAAAAAAAGGGAAAATTTTTTTCATTATTTTTTTATAAAGAATATAATTGAGTGTTTGTAATTACGAGATTTCAATCGTTTATGGTACCGGAAAGACATTAGCGTGGAAGATTATATTTTTTAATTGAAAAATTAGCCGAAAATTGCTTCACAAATGTTTCAACCGACTCTATAATCTAACAGCCAATCCAAACTTTTCAATCGTACAAATGAGTAACGGATTAACTTGTTTTTACTTAAAAAGGAAATGAGGCCCAATTTTCCACATCTCGAGTGCCAAATTCAAGCATTATTTTCCACCCCACTTCTTAAATGATTGTGCTCATATAGTTATGCAAGCTTATACAGACTACAATAATAACCCTTTCTAGTTTTACTCTTTATTTTTCTAGTTCTATCTTTTCTAGTTCTAAGTAGAGCGCCACCTAGTATTCTCAATCTAAATGCATCTTTTTAACCTTATTGAACTTTTACAAGCTTGTTATACTATTTGGGGTTTTTACTCATGAAAATGAATAATAGATGACAAAATGCTGATTTCAGCTTTTTCTTAAATCAAAGAAGAAAACGCGGGTTTTTTAAATTTTAACGGATCTTAGAAAAATCTGAGTTTTCTTTTTTAATTTAAAATGATTAAATATTGAAAAAAAAATCACTCTGAAAACTTCAAACCATTAATAGTCTCATGAAAACTTTGATAAATAAGGATTAAATCCTTGTTTTTATCAGAGAAAATGAAGTTGAAAATCTCCAAAAGCTTTATTAATATCTATATTTTTTGAAATTTAGATAAAATAATTGCGGAACAAAAACGAGCACGCGAAGCACTAGACAGGGATAAGAACGAATTTGCTCGACAATTGGTTCGTATAAAACTTTCTTTAGCTCATTTTACTTGTGAAAAAATGTAAAAAAATATTCATAGGCCAAATATAGTATGCCTTGGGGTCGCTCAGGCCCTGGAGGTCGTCCTTGGAGACCTCCTCCTAATATTGGCTCAAATTTCTTTAATTCTCTGGTAATAATTCTCTTAAGTGGCTCCTTTAAAAAATCTCTTTGAAACCGTTTGATTTAGGGATGGACCACTGAGGCCAAGCTCAAGAGCATTGAGACTGAAAACTTCAAAAAGAACATGACAGGGAATGAAGAAGTAAACAAGGAGCCGAAAAAGGAGTTGAAAGACGAGAAGAAGTCCCAAGGGAAGTATGGAGACGACACTCGCCAGTCAACAAGCGAAGTGACCGGTGGAGTTGAATTAGTCCCATTGTTGGCCAAAAGACGAGCTGCTCAAGTACGATTACCGCTTCCTAGCACCGATATCACTCGAATAGAATATCATCCAAGGTAAAAATAAAGTTATTTTAATACTGAACTTCAATAAAATTTCAAAGAAATCATTCTTTTTGGGTTATATAACTCAAATTTGTACATCTATAATTCATTGGTTGCGAAATTATTGGCTCATTTTTTGTAAACAACCAGCCGGTAAGTTTACATACCCGCGTGGTTGAATTCTTCCTTCTAACGTCGTCTATTCTGGACTAGGCTATTTATTTCGAGGTAGTCCATTTCTCTTTTTAAAAAATCCAGGTTTTCAACTCATTTTTTTTTCTTTTAGTCACCCGACATCTCTTCTATATCTACATAAAGAATTAATCCTTTTCCTTTCAGAAAGTAACCTCTTTAATTAGTTTTTCTACTTGGCCCAACATCGATAATAGTTTTTTCTTTGAAGACTCTTCTCAATACTTTTTTCCGGTTCGTGACTTGATAAATTCATTTAATTTTCTTCAGCACCATATTACGAAGCTTTCCAGATACTTCCTTTCTTGTTTCTGATCCATAAAATGATAAAATAGCATCTTAAGTTTCAAGTTTTCAAACAATTTTTTTAAACAAACATTATTCTATACATTAAGTATTGTCTTTCTCCTTTAAAATTTTTACTTTTTGGAAAATATCATCCGAAAATCGACCATTTGAAATTTTACAATCATATAATCTTTTGAAATCTTACTTAAATTTTCATTTTATTTCTATCACTAAAGTATTTTTCGTTTTAGATGGAAACCAGTAGATCCAAACTATTTACAAGAACTGTCGCAACAAGTGACCCTTAAAACCAAACACTTAAAGGTGAAATTCCAACTTGATCCTACCAAAATTTCGGTTTTCATTTTAATGGAAAATTTCAGGAAATTCGGCAACAAGATACTGAATCCAGTAAAAAACATTTTGAGACGTGGCAAGGTTTTTGGGGGAAACCGGGCCATGGAGCTCCACGTACCGATTGTAACCAAAAGCGACGTTTGTATACGTTATTGTATCAACAGCCAACAGTTAATTCGTAATTTTTTCCAAAAGGATTATTTAACTAAGGATTTTTTCAAAGCTGAACTTTTATAAAACTATAAGTATAAATTTACTCTGATTTAAAAATTAATAAACAAATTTGTAAGTGATTTTTTCTACTAATATTCATTGTTCTCCACCTTGATTTTTATAAACAACAATTGATATTAATTCAAATCTAGAAATATAGATTTACCTTTTTACGTTGTGTATTTAAAAATTTGTTTTTTCAGTGCTAAATTTGAAATTTTTGTTCTTTTTCTATTCGGAAAGTAGGTACTCTCGTCAACTCGGTTATACCTCATAAGCGTATGTAGTTAAAAATAGTTGACAAATACTTTTCGAATAGAAATAAAATAGCGATATTTTTAAGGGAGACGATGGCCAACGACCGATTTAGTTTTCTTTATGACTTTATTCCCTTTTAAGTGGTATCTTTCAATACTAGTTTCTGGCAGAATTCTTCAGAGCATTTCCCTTATTAGCAGTTTTATTTCTTCTTCTTACATTTTTCTTAGATTCTTCCGTTTTTTTTTGTAGCTATTAATGTTTGTTTCTCATTTTGTATTTATCTTATTAATGGTTAATCTTATTAATGGCTCAAGTTTATGATATCACAAGTTGGCCCATTTTCATTTTCAATGCTACCCAGCAAGTATAATATTTTTTGTGACCACGATATTCTTTTTTTGTTGAATCTCCTCAATACTTCTGCTTCCACAGAGTCTTCTACACTTCTGTTTCTCTTTGTTATTTTTGTATAGTTTTTGGTAATTTTTCTCTTGTACAACATTTTTAGAAGCCTTTGGTAATTTATTTCTTCTTTAAAGTTTTAAATTATCTTGGGCCCAGACCCATCTTTCCCATTGGGCAAGTACTCCGCCTGGTTGTGAATGTCTTCTGAACAGATTTTGCTTCGTTGATTTTAATGGACCACGTGTTGAACCAATCCTCCAGCTCACCGAAGGCGCCTTGTAATTTGGCTGCTAATATTATCACCTGCGTGGAAAACCAATGAGGAGGATCTGGAACTAGTTGTCGTACACCAAGCCATTGGTTTGTTAACCAAGAAAGAGAAAAAATATTCCTAAATAGAATGCGGTGTCACTTTTGTTGTAATAAAATTGTAAAAAAAATTACAAAAAAGCTTTAGATAAGAAAAATCCTGCCTAATTTATTTGAAGGTGGAAAGCTTTGGTGGTGTAACTTTGATGTATATTCATATCATGTATAGTATCATATTATGGTTGGATCGAATTATCATTAGAAATCCTTCTGAAAACAAATCCCAAATAAAATGCAGTGCTTAAGAACCATCATCCTTTTATCCTTCTCGTCATCATCTATCATCATCCTTTTCGATCATGTAAGTTGGAAAAATCTGATGAATGTCTTTAAAGGGATTGGAATTTTCTAGAATAATATCTATACAATTAAATCTACTTTGTGCAAGAAAGTTTAAGTTAGTATAGATGGAGAAAACATCAAAAAAACGAAAATTAATAGCGAATTCGCGAATTCGAGGAATTCATCAAGAATACTTATAATCATTCCCTCTAATATCGGCCAAGAATGGTTAACGAAATATAGGAAATGAAATTAAGGGAAATAACAATTAAATTCTCTAATATTCCAAAATAATTTGTTAATTTTGTGATTGAAAGAATTTAAATTACATAATTGCGTAAATTATAAATATTACAATTGTGGTAACAATCGGTTTTGATATCCCGAGATAACAATCCAAAAATCGAAAAAATGAAACATAACAACATTACCGCCATCTCTTTGTTTATTATTGAACTCTCAGTGTATCTTTGAACCACGCTGTAAAAGCTCTAAAAGCTACTGCTACAATTGTTACCAATTGTTACCATCATTGTAATATATTCAATTTGCACAGTTACTAATTGGAGTTCTTTAATTCACAAAATTAACGAATTATTTTGGAATATTAAAGAATTTAATTGTTATTTCCTTTAATTTAATTTCCTGTACTTCGTTAACCATTCCTGGCCGATATTAGAGGGAAAGATAATAAGTATTCCTGACGAATCCCTCTATTAATTTATGTTTTTTTGATGTTTTCTCCATTTATACGAATTAAAACTTTCTGTGCCTTGCACAACACAAAATAGATTTTAACTGTTTAGATATTCTTCCAGATAATTCCAATCCTTTTAAAGATATTCCTCAGTTTTTTCCAACTAACATGATCGAAAATCATCCTGATCCTATAATTCTGTATTCTTTTTGCGACAATTCCCATTCTTGTCATAGCATTAATCGTTCGCTTTCCTTTTATACAACCCAATTGATCCACGTTTCGTACCTTTCCCATTTTCTTTTCAATCTAATGGTATATGAGTATCTAGTACTTATTTTTATTTTTTTAGTATTTGAACCAAAGTCTTAGAAGAAAAAGGCTTTTGATTCTTAAACGTTGCATTTTGTTTGGGATTTGTTTTTCAGAAGAACATCTAATGATAATTCGCTCCATTTATAAAATGAGATTATAGAAACACTGGAATATACATTTCCATTAACTTAATTTCCAAATATATTTTTATTAATTTTCTGAAAACTTTTTAGCTTTTTTTTTTTTAATTGTTATTTACTGTCGCTTTATAACATCTAATTTTTTTAGCAACTCTAGAGTTAATAAAATTCCATTATCGTAAACTATCAAAAAATTTGCTCGGTTCGAGGATCGAACCCAATACCTACTAGTTTGAAGTGGTCACCTTAACTACTTGATCTTTTTTGTTTTGAACCAATTCAGAACTTTTGTATCCCCAAGGGGGGTATGCCCCATTGTTTCAGAATCACTACATTAATACATCAATAACACATTAAAAACACCTCTGGGTTTCTGATATGGAAGATCTTCCCTTATGAATGAAAATATTTATTAAACATATATCATTAACATAATGAAAAACTGAGAAAACTTTAATTATTTTTACAAAAAAATTATAACAAATACTATTAATATCTGCCATGACCATGGTTAGGACAAGATCCAGGCCCAGGTCCATGCCCGTGATGACCGTGTCCATGATCGCAATCACCATGAGAAGGTGGAAAATTTTTGTGGAAATCACAATCAAAAGATGGATATAAATCAAAAATTGGCACAATCGTAGGCATATTAGCAACAGTAGCAGTTGTCGGTGCAATCGGTACAGTTATACTTGGCGTTGGAATTACTGTCACAGTATTCGCAGTAGAACTATTGGGCTAAAAAATGAAAATATAAGTTATTCAAATATCCTGCAAATATCAATTCAAATATCAAATATTATGTTATCAATTAAAAATAAATACTTGATTTGTTGAATTAGATTGAGAAGGAGTTGAATCTGGCGTATTTGTATTAGGTATTGGAACACTTGTAGTATTATTAGGAGTTAAGTTGGGTGGTGTTAACGCCTGCACAATTTTAGATAGGGTCTCATAGTCGGTAGGATCTCCAGTGACATTTGCTACTCGGATCGATGTTCCATTTTTATTGGTCTATTAAAATAAATATAGTTAAAATAGAAATTACTTCTACCAATTTTATGGTGACACCTTAAGAGCCAGTAGGCTCGGGATCTACCATAATTCCTCAATGGAAAATAAAAAAAATAAATCTATACTCACCGTAAAACTTATTACAAAATCACTATTTACTTTGACTACAAATACTAAACATAATAGATAACTACAAGTATTGAATGCAAACATTTTCTAATTTATTAACTCTTTACTGTGGTACTATTCCGAATGCAGCACAAAGTAAAGTTTAAAAAGTCCGTACAAATATATACTCAAATTTTGTGATCATAAATGTATGTTTTGTTATTTTTATTGGTAGTATTTTTACTTATCAGATAATGATGAGTTTGGATATATTTTTTTTTACTGTACGGCAATGAATAATTCCAATATTTAACTGTCAATATTGATTCGTGAAATTGAATCAGTTGAAAAATCAAATAAAGATAAAGAAATCTTATAGAATTATATTGGGGCATTAATTCTGTATTTACAAATAGTACTAACATAATTTTCGTTAGCTTTCTGTAATCATTTGGTCAATAACATTGGGTTTATGGTACTAAATATTTAATACTTTTGTCACTTTTTTTTAAATAATTAAAAACAAAAAAAAACATTAATGTAATTATTGTTCGATAATTTAAAGTCGCATAATCTAAAGAATTAGGTTTCGTTAACATTGAGATAAAAGGCTTTTAAATATTTGAATTGAGGATATTAATTTAAGAAGATATTCATTCTAAATTATATAAGAGCAACCGGAAAAACGATAAGTACAATACTGGCTTTTAAAGCTTATATTTGGGAAATTTATAGTTATACTTTTGTAGCTTTTTTAGTTGTTGTCGGTTTCTAAATTTTAGATTTTGTTGTTAGTAATCAACAGTAACTGTAACGGTATTCCTTTTGGAATCTCTCCTGTGGGCGCTTTCGAATGGTGTAAAGTCAAATTTTTATTTTCAAATAAATTGCACAATCTGCATAGGGTTGCAATTTGTGCATTCAATCCATAGGCAATCACATGTAAGCACTAGTCCCAGTAGATTAGTGCTGTATAAGTACAAAGATCTTTAACAATCAATAGCGACAATAACAATAATAGTAATTCTTATAGCAATAACAACAATCATAAAAACAATTAACATTATCAATAAGAACAATAATAGTAGTTATTTGGGGGACTGCGTAGTCCATAATAACAATATCAATGCTAAAAATAATGTGAAACATTAATATATAAGTAATATATAAAAATAAGGCTATATAATAAGAAATAATAATTTGGCAATAAATAGTTAATAGGAATATTTGTTTAGTTACAAAATCTATCAGGCAAATCTATTACATTCCATTTTTGTAATCTTCTTATCATCTCACTGTTGTCCAATAAGTTTATTGCGAGGTGGTTGGAATGATCGTCTAGTTTTGTCAGGTATTTTTTACTAAACCTTTGATTGTTTTCCTTTACAGTTGGCATTTCTGTATCTTCATGTATTTTTTTATTGTTTACATACCGTGGAGCACTGATTATTTGTCGTATGGTCCTTGATTTGAATCTTTGTAGGATTTCAATGTTGGAGTTGGATGCAGTACCCCATAACTGTATCCCATATGTCCATATGGGCTTGAGGATGACCTTGTACAGAAGAAGTTTATTTTCTGCTGATAATGGTGCATTAGATGCCATTAGCCAGTACATTTTTTTGTATTTTTTATCTAAATGTTCTCGAGTTTTATTGATTTGCACAGCCCATGTAAGTTTTTGATCTAAATGCATTTCGAGATATTTTACCATGCTCTTTTGCGGTAGTTCTGTGCTTTCCATTGTAACCGGTGGACATATATTTCTGCGCAGTGTAACCATTATGTGTGTAGATTTTGCGTTGTTTATTTTTATTTTCCACTTTTTTGCCCATTTTTCTACTTTGTTCAGGTTATTTTGGAGCTTTAACGAAGCTTCATTGGTTTCATCTGCTGCGGTTACGACGGCTGTGTCATCAGCAAATGTTGCCACTAATGCATCTGTTGTATTTGGCATATCGGCTGTGTAAAGGGAATACAACAGAGGTCCCAGTACGCTACCTTGGGGAACCCCGGCTGTTATTTTCCTGGAAGTCGTTATTTCCGATTTGTATTTGACTTGCAGCATACGGTTTTCTAAGTAGGACGAGATTATGTTAAAAAACTCAGGAAGTTGTTTTTTGATTTTGTACAACAGTCCGGGATGCCATACCTTATCAAATGCCTGTGCCACATCCAGAAAAGCCGCAGAACAGTATTGTTTTCTTTCCTGGGCATAGCGAATAGTTTCAACGATTCTGTGAATTTGTTCTAATGTTGAGTGACCATTTCTAAGCCAAATTGGTGATCTGGTAGGATTTTTTGTCTTGTATTATTGGGTGTATTCTTTTAAGAAGTAATTTTTCATATACTTTGCTTAAGATTGGAAGCAGACTTATTGGTCGGTATGAACCAACCTCTTGGGGAGGTTTTCCAGGTTTCAGGATCATAATAACCAACGCTATCTTCCATTACCCAGGGCTGTTCTATTAACGGCATTGAAAATGTGGGTTACATAAGCAATTCCTTTTCTCGGTAGTTCTTTTAGTATCTTCCCTGTTATCGAACCTGGGGCTTTACCTGATTTTAAGGCTTGCAAAACGAAGTTCACTTCTTTAGGTGACGTATATCTGATTGTTCCAACATTACTCCGTGTGTTTGTGATTTCCTCCATGATGGTTCTTGTATGTTCATCGTTGTACGATGGAATGTCATGGGGGGAGAAAGCTTTTTCCAAGTGTATCGCGAAACATTCAGCTTTTTCAGCATCGTTTCTTGCCCAGTTGCGGTCAGGCTTTCGCACTGGATAGAAAGCCACATTTAAATCCAAATTAGACCATAAAAGCTTTCCACCTTCAAATAAATAAGGCAGGATTTTCCCAAAAACAAAGAAAACAGTTTTTTTTCGATTTTTTTTAAGAGTAACTTGAAAAAATGGAACTTTTTGTCAAAAATTTATTCCTTTATTCATTACCTGAGGAAAGCATCTAAGAAAAATGTGCATAAAGATCATATGAAGACGATTGATTCAACTGTTTTGAAAAAAAATCAATATATCTCGAATTCGGATTTTTTTTAACCCTAGAGCCACTAAAGATCGTTTAGTAGTTTTATAGTGACGATAAATCATAATTTTAAAAAAATGTAATACAATTTTAAAACCAAGTTCCCGTAACAATGTTGTTTCAAACTATAATAGTAAACTACACGTATAATACTGTAACATATTCACTTATAGCTGCAAACACTAAAATAAGATTTTACTACTACCCGGATCAACTTAAAACTTTCAGAGATTATACTTATAATACAAATTATATGTACTTTCGAAAAATTCAACCAAAAAAAAAATTTTTTTTTTTGAAAATAGTAGAAGATATTCGCTTCACTTTGGTCTTAGACTAATCACTTTATTTAAAATTTTCCTATTGTAAACCATATCCATACTTATGAAGTAAACGCATCGCTTAGATATCATTATTTACTAATTACACTTACAACAAAGAAAACAATTAGTAAAATAAGATAAGTAGTTTTAGAAAATTATTTATAATAAATATCTTTATTGTGTAACACACATTTTAATTGCTAATTTAAAAATTTTAGACATTCAAAAGGCTCTTGAACATAGTTTATGCGATGTTTTTTTCGAACTATTATCAGTAAATTTAATTTCACTATAAAACTTTATTGAAACATTATGCAAAGGTATTTACTTATGCCTGTGTCTATATTGATAAAAATGCCAATATTTTATTATATAAAGAAAAAAAATATTTATTTAACTAAAAAATATAATAAATTGCTTAACTCTACAGAATGTAAGCAAGTTAAAGTTGGTGGGAAAATATTTGTCTTCTCCTACTACTATTAGGAAAGTTTTAAATATATTTTCAGTTGGTAATTGTACTTTAAATGTCGTAAAACACTTTTATTTGTGGAAATCAATAATAAATATAATGAATTATCATTTTCTGTTTAAAATTATTGTAGTTTTATTTCTTAATTTTATTTCTTTGGACATATTTTCAAATGCTAACAGTTGTTATATTGCTCCAAAAATATGTCCCAATGAAAATATTACGTATTGGTTAGTAAAAAGGTAAATGTGAATTTTCTACTTAATTCTTATAAAGTAAGCGAATATTTTCATAATAATTTTATGATTAAAACATTTTTTTTATTTGGGTTTTTGAGTAAAGATTTTGTCCACTAGTCTCGAAAGTTTAATTAGTTTGATATGTTTTAAGAAATAATCAAGAGTTTGATGAAGTTCAGCTTTTGACCAACTTCAGTGAAAATTTGGAAAGCATAAGTTTTGATTCCAATGTGCTAATGAAAGTTCTTGTCCATGGATTTACGTCAAATCGAAGTGATGACTTCAATGAGGAAATGACCAAAGGTATAACTTTTATATTTATGTTTTTTGAATGATTATAAGGCCTTGTTTGACTAAGAAATTCTTTAGTTCTTCAAAAAAATTATGTACATTATGTATATTGATTGTTAACAATAATATGAGCCTTACTGGTGGACGAGTGGTCAAGGTGGCCCCTCCAAAACTAGTAGGGGATGTAGCAAGGTTTATAAAATACACAGGTGGCCTCATGGTGGCTACGTGATGGATACGTGACGTATCCAGAAGAAATTCGTACATATCTTCAGACTGATTCAATTTCAAAATTCTTCGTATGACGTCATTTTTTTTTTCTAATGGAGCAACCTGTGTAATTTACAAACCTTGGGGGATGTAGTAAATTCTAACAATCAAGTTTTGTATATTTTTACGGTTAACAAATTTCTATTCATTCTATAATCGCCTAAGACGTTTTAAACACTAAAAAATATGCTGTAACCTGATGAGTCCTCTCGATTATTGTTTTTTCAAAATTTCCTAACTGGGCAGCCCACTTTTGATTAATCAAAAACATATTTCAAACTGTTTTCTAGAACTATTCAAATATGGTGAATTTTATATTATCAATGTGGACTGGGGTCCCCTGGCTCAAGGAAAATCTTGCCGATGTGAAGCTTCCCAGAACGTTTTTTTAGTGGCACAATGCACGGCACAATTCATAGAAAATTTAATATCCCAAACCAATTATTCACTGGAAAATATTCATTTAATTGGTTTTAGTATGGGAGCCCAAGTTGTGGGTCTTATAAAAAACTATTTATCCGACAATCTTGAATTATCCCACATTACTGGTATACAACCATAAAGTAGTTCTATAGCATCCTTGAAGATAATCAATTCTTTGATTTAAGGTTTAGATCCAACTCTTCCATATTTTGACGAAGGAAAACCACAGTTGACGTCACAATCGGCCGAATTTGTGGACGTAATACATACAGCTATTGGTTCTAAAAGCCAAAGAGAACCCAGAGGTCATATAGACTTCTTTTTGAATAACAGCACATATCAACCAGGATGTGAAGAACAAGACTTGATTGAAGGTAATTAATTTTAAGTTGAACTAAAAAAATAATGCATATCATATTACTTTGATTAAATTTTAGGAAAAGAACATATTTGCAGTCATCGACGGGCTTATAAATATTACGCGGAAAGTATAAACAGCAAAGCTGCGTTTATTGGAGAGGGTGTCCAGAATTATTGTCAGAAATACATTTTAATGGGCTATCATGTTCCATTAAAGTATGTATTTCATTAGAGCTTTTTAAAAAAATTCATATATTCTTAATTTTAGCTCTTCAGGTGTTTACCATGTAAAGACTAAGGCAGAATCTCCGTATGGTTTAGGCATGGGTTTCGACTAAAAATATTACAGATCCAAAAAAAAAATGATGAGATAATGTCAAAATGTTAATGCAAAATATGAATTATTATGTAATCAAAAGTAATCAATACATTTTTATAAAAAAAGATCTTCGAAATATAAGTCCCTTCTATTTCCTTTAGGAATGATATACCAGAACAAGATGTGCTGCTCCAGATCTTTCAAATATCATTAGGAAGGTTTGTCCAACGAAAAATCTTTCAAATTTGTGTGGTAATTCCTTTTTTTAATAGATCCAGGATTCTACTGAGTTTTCCTCATTTTGTCTTCAGGTGATTCTAGTTTTCCTGAGCTCCATTCAGTTGACCTATACTCTGATTATCGTGCTTTTTTATTGAATATCGTCAATAATTCTAAATTTGTAATTTGATTCGTCTATTTGGCTTTCTTCGTTATATTCTAGAACCACGTTTCAAAATTGTATAGATACTTCTTTTTTTGTTTCTTGAGAGTTCAGGAATCCGATTCATATATTACAAAATTCCACATATAGCGTTTTAGTCACTAATTAGCCTCTTCAATTTTCTCATTTCTGCAGGTGTATCTATTTTATAGTTTTACAGTCCATTGGTAATTACTTCTCGTATCCACCGACAGGTTCAAATCGTCAGCGTATTTGATGACTTTACGTAAACTGAATGCATAAACAAATCCAAATCTTTATTTTGGATCTCATTTTACGTATTTCGTCTGCCGAGTAAACTTTTTTATTGGATTAATTCTTAGGCATCTTTGGTAACCCTTTCAGTTGGACCATTTTGTGTACCTTGCCTTGGTATAATCACTATAGTACAAGATATCTAACTAAAGGGATATTTTTAGAGTAATAAAAATAGAATACCGGACCTTTAAAAATCAGAGATCTACCGACTTGCATCTCTTTTTGGATTAACAGAAAACATATTGGATAGTATAGAAACAAAATATAAAAAGGAATCTTAAAAAAGAAAGATAAGCAAAGAAGAGAATTGACCCAAAAAGAAAAAAAATCCAATGTCATCTACATATTGGAATCATTTCAAGAATACTTTGTGACCCATCACGGAATGTGGTTGTCCACTGAAGAAGTTTGCTTCGCAGAAGAAATATGAAAATATCGGGAGATACAGAATCCTATCCACTCTCAGCCATCATCCTTTAAATATTTCTGCTCGATTCTCTGGGGTGCTTTTGAATTGTGAATGGTAATAGGTTAATTTATTTTCCTTTCAATGAATATAATGATTATTTTTTACAATTTCCATGAATTGCAACGCTACTATATACTTATACCAATATGTGTCCACTGATTACAAACATTTTTGTTTATTAAACATTTATAAAAATAATATTTATATTTTATTATTACTTGAAACATATATTTGTGTTTTGTCTACTTAAGTCTTTAAAAAAAATTGAGAAAATTTTATAAAATTGCACGGTTGGCTTCAACTCAAATCTTTTAAGAGGTGTAAAATGTTTCTCAAATTTTTTGGATTAGCATCCATTATAATATCTGTAGTAATTGGAGATTTTACGATAAATATTTCGGTGAGTAAAACTACTTATTTTTCGCTTTTTTATTATGAAATTCGCTTTTTCTTAGAACCAGAAAAATGGTGTTAAGGTGGAAGTATCGAATGTGACTGGAACAAACCAGGACTACGTTGCCTTGAATAAAATAGTAACGGATTTAAAAGATTCGGATGTGAATAAAAATATGGTAATCCAGAATTCAACTAACAATTCTTCACTAGACGGTAACAAAGTTGGTAATGGAAATATAATTCCAATATCGTCAGATGGAGTATCAAATGTTCCTGCTAGTTCAAGTACAAATAGTATTGTACCTTTAGATATAAAACCAACATTATCAGTTCCATCGAGTGGAGCTAATACTTCTACACAAGTTAACAGTAATTCTAGTTCTTGTGGTTCAACCAATTCCTCCAGTGATATCGGAAATCAAAATAGCTCATCTCTTCAAATAACACCGACTTCAGCAACTGTACCGTCAAATACTGTAGCCACGTCTTCTTCAGCAATAAATAGTACCAAAAGCAATAATCTAACAGACTCGAATACTTCTATTCTACCAACTACTACATTAAAACCAGCAAATTCTACTTCAAGTGTTCATAATTCATCTAATCCATCAATTCTACCATCGAAAAAAACCAAAGGAAAAAATACTACTACTTCTACTAATCCAATGAATTCCAGTAGTGTTCTAGTTAATCCAAACAATGCGACTATAAACAAAACAGATGTACACATTAATCCATCGTCAATAACTATTAAGAGTGTCCCTCCTAATATCAATCGTACCAAATCCGAAACTTCAACAAATTCTGCCAGTACTACACCAAAAGTACTACCAATTACCTTGACATCTACACCATCTGTTCCATTTAATACCGTAACTGCTACAATTCCAAAAGTAAATAACACCAATTCTAGTTGTCCAAACAATTCAGATACTGTTCCAGCTATAGTTCCGACTACCACACATGCATCCTCTTTGGCACCTTGGACATTTGTTATTACTACGATTATCTATTCAGATGAAGATGAAAATGATACTCCACCAATTTTCACGAATCCTTTTAACCAACCAACTGATCCTTTAGATATTCCCATATCTATGTTATCAGATTGGAAGAAACCAACCATTTCAATTATTAGCAACTACTTTTTAACTATGGAAGATGATAATGATAATGATGACAATGATGATAGTGTTGACAAGAAGAATCAAAATTAATATTTTTTTTTTCATGGATTTTGATTTACTTAATTAAAAGAAAGGAGAAGTAAAATAAAATGTTGAAAAACTAAAAGAAACTGGAAAATGCTAAGCTAAGGTATATTTTTATATACGTATATGTAAATCATATGTCGTTATACTAGATATGTATGGTAAATATTATAATTTTTTATTATAAATTACTAGTAGTTACCTGAGAAATATTCACAGCTAAAATTGACAAAAATTGTCAATTGATTGAAATTAAAATAACAGTTGAAACAAACGACAACACTCAGTTGAGTCAGTGATGATTGTATATGGTTTTCACTCACACGTATGTGTTTACATTCTTTGTTCTCTGTCTTTGCCGATAAACATTTGCCTGATATGTTTGCCCATTATTATATTGATTGACATAGTAAAATAACATAGTTAAAGATGTAACATTTGTGGTTATAGAATTTGAAGTATTTGCAATGGTTTTGCATTGAGTTTTGAAAAAGGAAGTTGGCTTTAAATTTGGCTATGAATATTTCATACACTGATAATAATATACAAGTCTACTGGAGGCCCAGTGGTCGAGGTAACCACTCCAAAACTGGTAGGTGTTGGACTCAATCTTCATATCGAGCAAATTTTCACTGTTTATCGATTATGGATTTTCATTAACCCTAGAGTCGCTAAAGACTATATTAGTTATAAAGCTATGGACATAATAAGTTAAGAAAATAATATACTGTATGGAAAATAGTTTCATTAAAAATTACAAGAAGAAAAGGGGGAATGAACCTGAATTCCTAGAACCTATAAGAGCCAGACAATATGAAAGGTTGGTTTCAAGGAGTAGAAATGTTTTTTGGGTCAAAAATTTTCTTTGGAAACGAGATTGGTTTAATATATGGCATAGATGACATAAAACGTTTTAGGTTTTGCTTGCTTCAACGGATTTTTTCCGGTTTTTTAAAATTTACACTCCATACTTAAGGACCAATCCTCTATTATGTTCAAAACTTTATTGGAGGTGTTTTGAAAGTTTGTATTATGAATATACAATTTTAAAAAATTTTGTGGAATTATTTTTCGAATTGGTATTTCTTTCTTTCCATAGTTTTGAATTTATTAATTTTCCTTTCAATGTTAAATGGGAAAAAATATTCAAATTCAACTCACCTTTTTCAAATATTTAGCTTTTGATGATTCGGTATTTTGGTTGCTACAACGCGTAATACATAATAATATTTCTTCATAATTTATATACAATTTAATTTAATTGTATTCTATTTGTTAAGGTAAATATTTGATAACTTTATAAAATAAATATTGAAATTAAAAGTATAAAAATAAAATTATTTGCACGAATAATATGTTCTTTGAAAACATAAAGGCACTATTGTCACATTTCAGTCAAAAATTGCATCATTTTTAGAGGCAAATTTTTTAAAAGTTTCTTTGTTTCAATGGTTTTTGAAATTCGGAAAATTCGAATTTGAAATCGACATTTCCCATAATGCATTGCAGGAATGGAATACCTTTTTATACATTACCTTTAGCCCAAACAACGAAAGCAAATTTTAAGGGTTTTAAGCGTCAATTTTACATAAATTAATTTTTTTCCACAAATTTGGGAAATTTTACTTGAAAATTTTGGCTCATGCGTCTTTTAGAACTATCAAATCTGGCAACGTTGCATTTTCTACATTGTTTTTAATTTTATTCGTGAATAAATCGGTCCATAATGAAAAGTAAGCCACAAAGGAGAAAATTAAACCATATTAAACAATATTGTAATTAAATAAATAAAAAAAATGACGAATAGAATAAACAAAAACGTAGAAAATGCAATGTTGCCATATTTGTTGGTTCTAAAGATGACATGAGCCAAAATTTTGAATTATAGAGCAAACGAATAGTTTTTGGAATATGGAATAACAATGGTATTAGTTTTATTGTTTGGGAATTAATTATTTAAGATCGATGGCAATTTTCTGTTTCCATTTTGAATATGCAACAATAAACATTTAGATCGTCTAAATAATGGGGTCAAATATTACAAAGGATTTATATTCTTTCATCGTTGCCATTTTTTAATTAAATTATAAATAAAGCATAATTTCGATATTCCTCGTCTACTAATTCTTAAACTATGAAGCTATAAATATCAATTTGTGTCCAAAAGTTTGCAAAAAATTACAAATTAAATCTGGTACCTGTTGTAAATCTTGGAACGTAAACTTAAATAACTTAGAAATGATTCTTTTTAAGCCATAAAATAAAATTTAATTCCCAAATTATTTTTAAATGAGTCTACTTTAATATAAGTTCCTTAAATCCCAAAATTTTATTGGCTAAGTACTACAAGCCGTAGCAAAAAAGAAAATTTTAACAATGTCGGTAAAATAGATGTCGTGTATTTTAAGAACCTAGTGCTTTTTGCTTAATAGATTTCAACCTAGATGGAAACCACGTCTCTAATCCATTTTCATTCTGATGGCTGATTCAAGTTTTAAAGTGAACAAATATATTATTTTATAAAAAAAAAAACAATAAAGAAAAGCCTCTTTAGTAGTTCATAAATACTAAAACTACTTTGAAATCTTTTAACGACTCTCGTACTAGCTAAAAATGAAATAATAATTTGACTAGGGGATCTTTGAGTAGGTACTATTGGTACTATAATGTGAAATTTGGAAAAATAGTGAGTTCTATGACGGTTGAAACTAACTAAGTAAAGAAAATAAAATTTCGTACACCTATTTCTATATGAAATACGAGGTATTTTTAAAGAGTTCTTGTAAAATTTAAAAATTAAATTTCTATATTAAACCAATAGTTTGTAAGTTATACGTTTCTAGTTCAAAAAAAAAATGGCATTCTTCCTTTATACTTTTAAACTAGTGTATGTGTACATTGGTTTACCATAAATTATCGAGGTAACGATAGATTTACACATCCAGGGTTCAATTGGTTCAAAATAGAGCTTTTTGTTTGGTTTTATACTTTATATTTCTTAAAAAAACTTTTCGATTTTTTTTTTACTAATTTTCTATGGATTTTCTATCCATCAATACAAGTGGTATTACAAGTTTACATTTGCAGACACATATTCAATGTAATTTACAATTGTATTGTTGTACATTAGAGATACCACAGAACCACACGTATCAATGATGAATGTTTATGAGTTGACCTATGATAACACGTGTAAGCAGATCACGTGCAATATTCAATAATTTCTCTCAAATACCACCATAATATATTATATCTTATACATGTGTACATGCGGACATACGGCTAGACATATGTATGCCAATGTATTACATGAA
This sequence comes from Sisyra terminalis, assembly GCA_958496175.1. Classification (NCBI taxonomy): domain Eukaryota; kingdom Metazoa; phylum Arthropoda; class Insecta; order Neuroptera; family Sisyridae; genus Sisyra; species Sisyra terminalis. Next base: position 17,228,686 of record OY292279.1, on the reverse strand, counting down.
ATAACACAATGTTCCTACTGGTAATACTAAATATATAGTATGACACATAATTTAATCATTTTACAAAACAATTTTTTTAGTCAAATTCAGTAAAATATACAAAAACACTTTGCAGTTTGCAATCTCTTTTAGATTAAAAATGAAATTCCAATCTGCTTTTCAAAAAAAATCATTAAAAACACTCTTTGGTGCGTAAATCATCTTAAGAATTAAGATTCCAAATGATTCATGATCATAAGAATCCATAAAGTTTGGCATAGAATTTTGCAGAATCTTTCCCTTACTAAACTGTTTAAACCAAAAAGAAATGAAAATTGATTGGATAGGTCATTTATTGATGCAACATTTTTTTGGTCTTCTAAATGAAATATCTCTAATTGCAGTAATAACTCTATGTTCCCAAAGACAATGACTTGCAATTAGACCAACAGCAATAGTCTAATTTAATAGAGAGCATTTGTTTTTCGGCTACTTTAAAGCGTAGAGCGAATAAATGAATAATTATTGGTCCGTAATTAATAAAGTTTCAATGGTCATTATTTAGAGGACGAAGTGAACTTGATACAAAGACAGCACGATTTAGCACTTGATATGTAATATGGTTTAGAATGAGAAACTTTTTATTAAATAGAAAAACCAATTGTATAAATAAGTCTCAGAATTTAATGTAACAGTACTGAATATAGTATGCATAAGTTTTGAATAGCATGAAAATAAGCACGAAGAGTTGTATTTTAAGCAAATGACACCGATTTTGTTTTAAGAGTCTTTCCTTCATAGTATCTTTTTAAACAAACAATAATTTAATATTGTAACAGAAAGGGACAAAGTCTGTCTCTTTCTTTGTGCCATGCCGGCACACGATTGGCTGCGTAACTTCTATCTCTTTCCCACCAATGCGAATGTACATATAGATTGTTCTGGAAACATCTAGTAGGTGATGGAACGTTGGCAAATATTGGAGTATATTCTAGAATGTTGGGTTGCGGGTATGTAAGGCGCTCAGTCAAGCCAGTTGACAGTTCTGTATCGTTCATCTTGTTCATCTTGAATTTCCGTTACAACAAAGCGATTATTAGTGATTTCGATTTAAAAGTGATTATTGTCATTTAAGTGATTGTTTTGACAAGTATAATTGTGTAATAAAAAGTGTATACAAGTGTTTTAAAAAAGTGATTGTTAAGTGTGAAAGTGATTATTTATTTCCAAAAGAAATTAAAAGAACGAATAAACGCCCTCTCAATACAATTTTGAGACGTCACGTTACAATATCTATACTAATATATAAAATTCTTACGTCTGTCTGTACATTTCGATTTTGAACCCAATTTTAGGGTAAATATTTGTTTCAAGAGGCCCTTATTCCGAATTTAACATTTTTAAAATTTTTGTCTGTCTGTCTGTCTGTGTGTCCCGATTTAACTAAAGAACGGAACAACCGAATTTGATGAAATTTGAAGTTAAGATACAACACAATTTCCCACATACTATAGGCTACTTATCATTCCAAAAAAATATTAAGGGAAGGTATTCCCAAGGGATGAAAACAGAATTTTTTACTTTAGACAGGTGAGTTATATACCATTGGAAAGGTAATTAAAAGATTGAAAATAATCTGTAAAAATATTTTAAGTTGAACTGATAAAAACTCAGTAAATTCAATTTAAAGTTTAAAAATTGTCTCTTTGAAATATAAACCTTTATATACATAAACCATATAGTTGATGTTAATAGCGTAATGGCTTACGTATCTAACATTCTGATGCTCCTAATTATAAAGACGTGGGTTCGAAACTTACAGTGAACTTTTTTTTTTATTTTTTTTTTTATAAAATTTTTGTAAATAGACCTTTAGAGTAACTCAATATTGAAATATTAACAAAAAATAATAATAGTAGTAGTAGTAATAATAATAGTAATAAAACATTAAGTAAATACGTTTTTAAAACCGTGCATACATAAAATCCTGTATTTATATATCCCTCTGACTGATGAAATTTTAATATTCGATGTATTTCTTTTAAGAAGTAGACATTTGATAAGATTTTTTTTTGAAAATTCCTACCCTAAAAGAGTAAAAGGGGTGACTAAGTTTATATGAGAAAATGTTAAGTTAATCAACAATCGAAATTTTGAATTTAATAAGTATAATTAATAAATAAATAATTAATTATAAGTTTATGTTTTTGTTATATCATTTTAATAACAACGTTTTAAATAACGTTATTTCACTAAATTAGTATGAAAGTTTATGTAGTACTTATTCTAGCAAAGCAATTTTTATCTTTTGTTTGTTTTTCAACAATCAAACTTTTTAAAATCTAATTTTTAGGAACCAATGATTGTGACCTGGAGCAATTATTTATTCTGTTGAAAAACATTAAGGGAGCAATTTTTTGTCATATATTTCATTATCATCAATAAATATATAAAATCTTCAAAAAAAACTTTTCTTCGGTATTTAGAAAAATTTGAATATCAAATATTGTTATTGAAAATATATAAAATATTCTTATTTCCGTCCACGGTTTCTATCTGTTTCCAACAATTTTGTATGTACAACGTCTAAATGTGCGAAATCGAATTGCTTTTTAGTAATGATAATTAAAATAAAGGTCATAATTTTTTTTGTTTTACATTGTATTTTCCAAATAAAAGCATATTTGTGTCGATGAAATTTGGAAAATGTTTTTCTTATACGATGCAGATATATAATTAGAAAGGGTTTTTGATAGTTCCTCCTCTTAAAAAGTGAAAAATGGTGGCAAAGTTTGTACGGCATAACGTCTATCAAACAATCGAAATTTCAAATTTAATTATCAAAATATTTTCGTAATAGACGAAACGTTTCATCGCCTAAAATAAAACAATGTTGATTTATTATTAGATTCAAAAACGTAGGATCTGCTTAAAAATTTATACTCTAATATATATATATATATATATATATATATATATATATATATCTGAAAAAGGTAAAGTTCATAAGTGAGCATTAAGTTTTTTGGCTTTCACATATTGTAAACCTAAAAATCCGAAATATGTATTCACAAATAAATAGATTATTGAGCGAATATCGAGTAGCGAGCAATTCAGCGAACTAAAAGGAAATGGTTTAATTATATAGTTGAAATTCAGATATTTTAATAATAATTGCATAGATACACAATGGTTATACTTGATTATGGAGGAACTGTGTTTGGTGCGATTGAACAAATTTTAATTTCGCGGTAGCTTAGTACATTGCAGTAGTAAAATAGTTTCGAGAAAAGGGTTCATTCGAGAGTCGAGACAATGAAATGTGATTTTTACTACTATTCTAAATATCTAGGCAAGTGTTTTGATAACTTTTGACTGTTTTAAGTCATAATTATGACTGACTTTATGGAACTTAACGATAGTTTTTATTTATGTATAGATGCTGATTGATTTACGGATTAATTGATTCACGGTAGGTATATCTACCGTAGGTATACGGTTATTTTAGGTACTTTGTAGATATTTATAATTAGTTTTTTAAAATTAATTGATCATTTTATACAACTATTTTATTCTAAGTAACAGTTTATTAAATGTGTATTTTTAAAGTTGACAAAATATTGTTTTTAAGTATGATTATGGTTTTCGTAAAAGAAATAAGAAAAATAATAATTTTCATATACCACTACAAATAGCAAATTTAAAAAGAAAATATTATCTACACCTACGTTACGCAGACGAAGTCGCGGGGATCAGCTAGTGTTTATATATAAATGTTGCCGGAAACTAACTATTACTTTATGCATTTCTCACTTCCTGGAAAAGTCTATTTTATTTTGAGATACTCCAAAGTTCAGAATATCCCGCATTATTAATTAATAAGCGTTAAAATTCAATTTTCCAACAAAAGTTATAACTATTTTAAATATAGTTTCTGTAACTTCTTGAGTAGAGAAAATATTCTTCGATTAGCTTATACCGTTTAAATTTAAAAAAAAAGTGTTGCTAACTTATGAAATTTAAAAATTTTTACAATGAAAATGGAATGGGATAAAACAAATTCAAACATATTCTATGAGAGGAAGAAGAACATATATGGATTTTTGAGAAGTTTCCAGACTCAGGCTAAAATTGTATATAAGGCGGTTGGCATTCACAAGTCAACAGTTTAGTTCAGTACAGAACAGAACAGTTTTGAAAAACAAATTATTGATGACTTAAAACACAAATCCAACGAACCCGTCAATATAAATAAGTAAAAATTTAATAATAGATACAAACTAAAAATTATTGCTAAATTACAAAAGTAGCTATTAAGGAAAAAGGAGAGGGTTGTAGTTTTTACTTTCCAGTTTAGTATTTGCCACCCAGTGGTACTTATTCAATTGTATAGTGTCGATGCTTAAAACCAAACTTATGGTACGATATGGACCATTTTCGCTAAGGATTGACTGTATTTTTTGGTAAGAGTTTTCTAAATAGTTCCCACAAAATGAATAACAGATTAATAAGTCTGTACTCTATACCAGCGTTTCTTAACCTTTTTCAGTTCACGGACTTCTATAAAAAAAATCATTAATTTTAATGCTATAAATACAAATTTAAAAAAAATCATAAAAAATGAGATGAAAAATAAGTCTGCAAATCCCCGGGGTTCACGGATCACAGGTTAAGAAACCCTGCTCTATGCTCTACGATATGTGCTCATTTTTAATTATTCCGCTTCTCAAAATCAATGTTATTTTTATACTATTATCATTATTCTTTAGAAATTTTCGTGGTTCTATAAATAGCATGAATTCTTTACGGAATTTACTTTACCAAACTTAAATTCTTTCAAATTGTATACCGTAATAGAGTTGGTTCTAGATTTGACGAGAAATTCCCAATTCCAATAGGAATTTTTATCACTTTATTAAAAGATAATTAGTTATTTTCAAGAAATGATTTAAAATTTAGGGATCTTCGGGAAATAACTGAACAACAACTTTGAAAAATGCGATGATTTTTTAGAACAATGGTTCTTAACAGGGGTTCAATCGAATTCCACGTTGCTACTAATAGTTCTGGATAGCTTAAAAACCCTCTCCTAATAAGCAAATCTGTCCTAATTATTTCGATTGTTCTTCTAATTTGTTTTATGTGGTCTAGATAACTGTTTCTTGTGGATTTCTACTGAATATCGTAATTTTGATATTGCGGTGTAAACTTCCAAACCTATTTAGCCATTTTCTTGTTTGGGCATTTTTTTGGAGCTGCTCTTCCAATTCGATCAAAAATACAGTGTTGTCGGTAAATCTTATAATGTTTAAAACTATTCCATTTATTTTGGTTCCGTAACGATATTGAATAAATTTAAACTGGATAAGACCAATGATAAAATATGGATCTAAACGAAGAACTACGGAAAAAGATTAAAAAAAGGCTCTAAAGATATTTGAAGAAATAAAATAAAATTTATTGCTTAAATAAGTACAATACTTTTTGGTGATATACCTTCATGAATCATCCAATCAGCGTTCATAGATTGTGATCAGAATCAAATAGTTTTAGGGTTGGTTTTCACCATGCTTTGTAATTGATGTTTCTATTGGAAAAAAAAACAATATTTTAAAAAAAAATTACTTTTGTTCTTGTAATTATTTGAGTAAGAAAATATTTTTTGATCTTTTATGATTGTATTTTCGCTTCTATAGGTTAGTAAGGTTGTAATCACTGATGCATTGAATTTATTGTTAACGACTACTTAACGATTTGTTAAAAATATATTATTAGTCTACTAGTAACACCTTAAGATCATTATTTAGATCATAGATCATAGATCAGTGATTTTTAAATTTTGAATAAATTCGGCGACATTTTGAGGCATCTTTTCAATGCTTTCATGCCCCAAAAAATGGTTTCTGGTTGGCTAAAATAAATTTTCGTTGTAGTTTGCTTACATAAAAATTGTATGTATTTATACTTCCTCAATTCTGAATTAGAATATGTAGGAACATAGAAAAATGGTTGTTTGAAAATTTGTATTAATCATTATTGATTAAATCGAAAAAGAATATATAACTTACTAGAAGTTGTAAAAATTAAAAAAAAAAATGTAAGAAACTTAAGAAGAATGAAATAAGCTTAAAAGCTCTACATAATAAATTCATCTGCTCTCTTTTCAAGCATTTCGCATTTCATGACAGCAATTCGATCTTAACAGGATTTTCTTGAATACGAAGAAAAGTACGGGAAATTCATTTTTTCTACAATTTTAAATAATACCATAATCGATCATATTCTCTAGTCTTGAGTGAATTTAATACATATATATTAACCACCTATATATGTAAATCTACGTTGGCATTTATAATATCTAGAGGTCTACATATTCTACTGGCTATATTGTAGTGGTGAGGAAAAATAACGAGAAAAATGCATCTGGAAATGAATTTTACGGAAGTTTAACCACGACATTTTCAACGTTTTATTACGAAAATCTCCATCGTAATAATTTATCAACGCCGTTAAGTATGCTGAATTTGTTTAAGTATAGTGTTTGATTATAGAAAAATGAAAATTATATTTAGATTTTCGTTGATATTTAGAATGTTTTTTCATATGGTTGGAAACAGTTTTCCATTCGTTCAAGTAGTTTCTGCGAAAAAATTGTAAACATAGTAGAAAAAACTACCAATCAAAAAGCTCAAAAAAGCTTCTTAAGCGCCATGATTATTTGTGCGGTTGTTTTTAGAACTACATTCTTTTCATTTACAGTATAACAATGTAGATCGTTTTTTTTTTGTTGTAAATACAAAACACATACATATTATTGGTTTAATAAAAGCAGACGAAGTCGCGGATATTAGCTACTAAACATTACATTGAAATTGGTTGTAGTTGGTCGATGTGGACAAATGAATTTGAACTAAAACACGTTTAAATGAGATAAAACGGTTATTATTATTGCTTTTGTATCCCAGTTTTAATATTGGATGAAGTGATGGAATTTCGAATTTCATTTACAATAGTGATTGGTATTCATAGGCTGTCAGATGTAAAACGTTTGATGTTAATTACAATATGGCTCCAATGCTAAAATATTGGCGATTATAAACGGAAAATTTGTGGCAATTTACATTAAACATTTTAAATCCGAAAAGATTTAAATACTGTAAAGCTTGATTTTTCTTTATCCGTTATCACAACCCTTTTTACTTATAACGAAAGACCTAAATTTGCCTGGATTTAGATTGATTTTGCTAAAAAACATTATAATATATATAATAGACTGGGTCAAAAAATTCGACTATTTTTTTTCTTTGAAAAGTATATCGAAAATATTGTTCAAGGTGACAAAAAAAAATATCGGGAATGCTTGAGCCCTTAATATTAATATTAAGAGGTCTATCATTTTTAATTTCGATTTTTATTTGTGCTTTCATTTTTGCGTCAATGCTATCAAACGATCAAGATAAAAAAATCATCTGTACATAAATTTGTAGAAAATCAAATTCCCCATAAAAAACGTCTCTAAAAATTTTTGCCAGACACGCCGTTTCCGAATAATCAAGCTTTAAACATTGATATAATTTTTAGATTTATCTTCTTTATTTTGGATTTTTGTAACTAACGAACAAATAAATATATAGAAATGAAGAATATAGATTCTTGAAGGGAATTTAATGCTCTACAAAAAAGGTCTCTCAATGTTTTTACATAAAATCACTCTTTCAAAATTTGTTCAACAACGAAGAAAACAATAATTTAATTTTTTCTTTAATTTTAATTGTGAATAACTATTGAAAAAGTGATTTTATGTAAAAACGTTAAGAGATCTTTTTTATAGAACATTAAATTCCCTTTAAGAATCTATATTGTTCATTTTTTTATATATCTTTGTTCGTTAGTTACAATATTCCAAAATAAAGAAGATAAATCTAAAAATTATATCAATGTTTAAAGCTTGATTATTCGGAAACGGCGTATCTGGCGAAAATTTTTAAAGAGAGGTTTTTTGTAGGGAATTTAATTTTCTATAAATATATGTACAGATTATTTTTTTAACTTTGATAGTTTGATAGCATTGACGCAAAAATGAAAGCACAAATAAAAAATCGAAATTAAAGATAATAGACCTCTTAATATTAATATAAAGGACTCAAACCTTCCCGATATTTTTTTTTGTCACCTCGAACAATATTTTCGATGTACATTTCAAAAAAAAAAATAGACGAGTTTTTTGGCCCAGTCTAGTATATAATACATGTATTTAGTTAAGAAATAACTTCTTCATTTCTTACGTGATTTTAAATGCTATTTTAAATACCCCAATTTTATCTTTCAATCTCTGGGTAAGAGTCCATCCTTCCATTTTTTACAAGACAATCGGAAACACAGTGCACTTTATTATTTTTAACTGTAGTTAATGGGATAAAGTTGGGCCCCCCAAAAATTTTCTTATCTTTGTAAAGATTCCCCTGGCTTCTTTAATACGGTTGCAAATCTCTTGCTCTATAAAGCACTTCTCATGGATAAGACATCTGAGGTATTTGAAATATACCTCTCTTTCTACTGTCTATCCACGAAGTGCAAATATAATGAAACCGAACGTAATGTTGATTAAATGGCATCAATTTGAAATCGAATACCGGTAGAGTGCGAAACTCTTCAAGAAGTACATGTTTAAATCTTTATACGGGAAGTGCCTTTGTTATTAAAAAATGTGAAGTTCAATCTTTTGCGCAATGGGAAATGAGTCAAGATGTGGCGCCATCAAAAGAGTATCTGGAACACTAACTTATGTTACCTTAATTACCTTACACAATGTACATATCGGTTTAAGTTAGTACTACAAACACACCAATGGTAGCACCACATCTTGATACATTTCCCATGATGCATTGGAAGATTGGAATACCTTTTTAATGGCTTACGTATTGTAACGTGATGTCTCAAAACTGTATTGAGATCACGTTATAAGTTCTTTTATTTCTTTGGAAATAAATAGTCGTTTTAAACTCAAAAATCAATTTATTAACACTTGTCAAAACAACAATCAAATGACAATATAGTCAAAACAACAATCAACAATCACTTTTCGCTTTGTAATCACTTCGATATAACGTAAACGGAATTCAAAACTGAACTGAACCCTTGCTTGAACTTAGCCTCTTATATACCGCAACCCAACGTTCTAGTATGTTCTTGCGTTTGCGAGACTTTTCTAGAATCTTCTCTTGCATTCTCGTTTATTGAAGAGAGAAAGAAATCATTAAGCCAATCGCGTGTTGGCATGGCACAAGGAGAGACAGACTTCGTCCATTTCTGTTACAATATGTTCTGAACATTTGCGCTGCTAGTGACGAAAAAAAGAATTATGATTTGGGCTATAATTGATGCACATCAATTTTGTGAAAAGGTCTGTGAAACCCTAAGTCTAAGAATCATTTTAGAATTAATTATACTATGATTCATAAAATATTATATTGTATTTATGTATGATCAGTCGATTGGTTTTTACAGAAGAAATTTTGAAACTAAAAATCGTATAGTCATTTTAAACTACCTAATATTTATCAAGATTTATTTGAAGTAATATATAAGGTTTAATATAGGAAGGTATTTAAATCCTGCAATGTATGATGGGAAATGTGTCAGGATGAAGTGCCGCCTCTAGTGTATCTAGAGTACTAACTTTAACCGAATGCATTAAAGTATATAGTTTTGGTTAGTTAGTATTTTTGATACATTTTTGGTGGCGCCCCTCATCTTAACACATTTCTTTTCATGTATTGCACGATTAAAATGCATTCTTGAAAATTCTTTATTTTCTTTATTTTTTGTGATTGAAGAAGTCTGATGAAGTTACGATAAGTAACGAAACGTAGCTGATTTGAATATTAAAAAATATTAAATAAAAAACAACGATCTTAAACAACCGGAATTGTCTTCTTGTTTAATAAAAGCTGAGATCTGAATTTTATCATCTATTCTTTATAGTATTTTAGATTAATTAAAAAATGAAGTTGCTATCTTGTATCCAGAATATGAATCTTAAAGTAAAGGAATTTTTGTCGCTATATTTTTTTAAGGTAAAGAATTTTCCGTTTCTACCCTTAAATAAAGAAAATTTTCTTATCACATCCGTATATGTTTATAAAAAATATTTTTTTGTCCTAACTCAGGGCAAATACTTCATAAATTTCTTGTCACTCAGTACGTTTTCATCTCAAAAAAGTTATTTGTGCAACTGAAGTGGAACATAATTATTCTTCAATTATGAAGGTTTTCACGTCTCGTAATATTAAATATTTGAATGACCCATTTAAAATGAATTCTAGGTTTCAATATGCATATCATATATATATACATATCTGTATACATTTCTGGGAAATGGAAACGAAATTGAAAAAAATCCGGAACTCACTTAGAATTTGTCGTGCATATTTTATGGCAACAGTGCTGTAACCACTCTAACCATTTGCGCCCCTTGCGAAGACTCTTCAAGCTCTCGACATTATTTCCGTCATACGGAGTTGCTATTTCCTTCCACTCAATTCATTGTAGATTCTGTTTTATACAATTGCTTCAATGCACACTTCAAAATCTAAATTGTAATTATACCGAATAATTATCTTATTTCTTGTTTTGTTGGCTGAGTGTTAGTGGAAACGTGTGGTTTGCTTCAATGGTGGCGGATAATGCTGGTGTCTGAGTCAACTTCTATTTATTACACGTTACTAATTTTTTTTCCATTCCAATTATACACCATCGCCATTTCATTAGCATTGAATTCTTTCAAATGTCTACAAAAAATATTCTTCACAAAGAAGCTAACATAAATTGTAAGAAAATACTAATCTCATAAATCAAATGAAAATTTAAGGGATAAATTATAAATTTATCCACATATCCTTTTCAATTTCCTGATCAAAGTTTGTACTAAACTACAATGCTTCTTAAAACAATCTTAAATATTTTGACGACTTCCTTCCCCAGTTGTCGCTCGATTTCGAGAGTAGTAACTAATTCATGATACAAGCATTCTCCATGCTTCTCAATCCTCGATGGTTCTCATTACTTCTGTTAAGATATTTATGAGGTCATTGATTTAGTCTATGATTTTAACAAGAGAACTGCCTCTCATTCTCCAGACGTTTACTTTCCCTGGGATCATAATTTTCTCCATCCTATCCTCCCATGTCACAAGACCGAACTATTTATGGGGGTCTTCTGGTTTGACGCACTGATTTTTGAGCATTTTTTGTAAAGACCAATGAAATGTAAGGACTATGAAATATTTATGCATATTTCAAGAGTATACAGTTAAATTTTTAGCCAAAAATATTTAGTGGAACCAAAGTTATAGTGGTCTGAAGACACCCGCCTCGAAAAAATGGACACCCACTTCCTCCATGATATCAGCTGATTGGCTTGTCTAAAACAAAAAAAAAACAGCAGGGTTTTGATCTGTATACTTAAATACACCGAGAGAACTACGATCAAAAAAAAAAAAAAAATTGAAAATTGAATTTTTTTTTTTTTTTTTTGAACTATTATATATTTTACACCAGTTCAGCGATGTGTCGCTATATCATGGTGGTGATGGCAGGCAATTGGTCTTTAGCAGCGTTTAAGTAGCTGGAGGAGTTGAACTTCGTTCCTCTGTCTTTTGTATTTTTTTATTTGTTGATTGGTTCTTGATCTTGTGGTCAAACATCTACTATTTCTTGGAGCTCTTGTGGGAGTTTCCGCTTCAGCCTTCTATGATTTATGGTTTCTCCCAAGCCTAATTCTACTGCACTGGGACAATTTTCTAGGCCGTTAAGGAAGTTCCTTGTGAGTGCGGTTAGAAAGTCTTTTAAGTATGGGACGTTCATTTCGTGATGAATTTGGTTGTTTCTCACATACCATGAAGTTTTAGTGATGATCCTCAAGACTCTATTTTGGAACACCTGTAGCTCATTATGATTTTTCTTTGAGGATGGAAGCCAGACTGCGCAAGAGTATGTGAGAAGTGATCTAATGACTGATTTGTATATCATCAATGAACATTCCATACTTAGACGAGACCTTCTGTTGATAAGTGGTTATAGTTGGATGAGTGTTGGCTTCTCTGATTTTACTTGAGATGTGGTTTTTCCAGGTTTATTTCGAGTCCAGAAGTATGCCCAGATATTTAACAGGCGTTTTTTTCTCACACCACGGAATTTCCATGTGGTCCAACACGATAGGCTCCAATTGGTTGGAGAAACGTCTTAGAGAGAAAATTTTTGCGACACTTTTAGATGGATTTATGAGAATTTTCCACCTACTGAATCAGGAAGATAGGTGGCTGATAGGCTGCTGGGTTTTCTGAATGACCCTTTGAAGATCTTTCTCCAGGTTGAAGATGGCGATGTCATCCGCGTACATTGAGATTATAATTAGATTTTTGACAGATTTTGGAACAAAAAGTTCAAATTTCATGTATTTTTTTTTTACTTTTTGATACAAAAAAAAAAAAAAATGGAAATTTTCAAAGTTTTGAATAAAATAATAGTTTATTCGATCAATCTAGATGTACTATGTAGAGCCTGTAAATCTGAAGTAAATCGGCCAAGCCGTTTTTAAGATATGATGGAGGAAAGTTTGAAAAACATGGTTTTGAGAAAAACTTAATGGTTTTAAGTTTCAAGTAAATTATAAAGATTTCTGTATTTTTATAACGACTATATCTTTCGAACGACTTAAAATATTAAGAAAATTTATTACCTCTACATTCTAAGGATTCTCCATCTTCCCATTCTTCATTTGAACCAACTAAACCAGAGGATCCCCTTAAGTATGCGCCTCTGGATTTTTGGGAGCAGCATATATTCAGTTCCCTACATATAGACATGTTTGTTCCGTGCACCATCCAGGAAATCTTCCACATCCGGCAAAATTTTACTTTCGTGCGATATGATGCGATCAGTGTTCGAGATTTCAGGATTATGAAAAATTCCGAGGCAACCATGGACTAAATTGTGAAGAAATTTAGTACTCAAGGTACAATTTCTAAGAAGCCACGTTCGGGAAGGCGAAAAACAACATATAATAGGCTAAGGATTATTAAAGTGAGACAATTGATGATTGGAAAAAGGTGCTTTGGAGTGATGAATCCAAATTCGAAGTTTTTCGTACCAAAAGAAGAATTTTCTTCCGACGATAGATCAATAAACGAGTGAAGGAAGGCTGTACTAGACCTTCTGTTAAACATGGTGGAGGGTCGGTTATGGTTTGGGGATGTTTTGGCGGTTCTAGTGCAGGAGACCTTGTAAGAATTCAAGGAAATTTAAACAAAAAAGGATATATACATAGAGGCATTTTAGTAAACAATGTTGTGGCATCTGGAAATTAGTTAATTGGTTCCTAATTTCTTTTTCAACATGATAATGACCTAAATACACATTAAAGCTTCGCAAATTTTTTTTTAAGGAACAAGAAGAAAACATTTTAAAGTAATGATATGACTTCCACAGTCACCTGACTTGAATCCAATCGAGCTTTTATGGGATGAACTTGATTAACCAGTTCGAGTACATTGCCCTATCTCAAAGGAAGATCTTTGAAAAGTACTCCAACAGGAAATTAATATCTCGTTTAATAAAGACGAGTTAGAAATTGAAAGTTTTATAATTTTTTCAACTTTATTGTACAAATTATTGTTTATAACAAACTATAAATAATCAAAACAATTTTTTATTTGAACACGAGTGATCAATACGTACAGGAAATGTTGATACTTTTGATACTTTATAGAGGGCCGGTATAGAGTCGATACATTAGGTTTTTGCATAAGGGGAGCCTTAGGATCACCTTAGGATCGACCCTTCAATATATAAGTCAGGGGGGTCTAACTCTTATGGCAGACTTGGTTCCCGAAATATCATACTTAGCGCGGCCAAATATAGATGGCGTGGCAAGCATTTCTAGTTTTAAATAGCACAGACCTGGGGTAAAGAACAAAAGGTTGGTAAAAGTAAAGATGTTGGTAGTAGTGAAATCATCTGAACGAACTTGTTCATTTCAAAGTAAAACTGACGCTATTAACAGCTGTCGATCTTAATTATTTGGAATCGCATTTTTTCATCGATTTTCATTGTCGCGGTCTTCCATTATAGGAAACGTGTGTATCTTTGTAGGCAGTGTTGTGTATTTTATTTTAAAAAGCCACCACAATCAAATACATTTTTTTACTTCTCAAGATTATTACAAAGGTATGTATTTATTTAGTAGCTAAGACCCACTGTTTTGTGGCAAACCCAAATATGTTTGAAATTCAAACTCGGGATTTACTACCTACTCTCATTGGAATTTTATTTTTTTAAGTGAAATAAATTTGTTTCAGCAACGATTCGACGATTTTTCTAAGTCGTTGCAATTCATGGCAATCGAGAAGGATAATTTCCAGGATTTAGCTGTTATTTCCAAATTAACGCATTTTTAAGTATACTTTAACATGTTGTCTGTAATTTACTTCAATTAAAGGAAATTGAACAATGTAAAATTTAAACTTATAATTATTACTATTTCTAAAATCATTGTCCAGTTTTCTGTATTGATCATATTTTGTTTTAAGCAATTTAAATTTTTCAATGCTTAATAATGTTATGTTTTGTATTTCAATTTTTGTAAATAAAATGTAATTTTCAATCAAATTTTCATTTTTCTATATAAAATATTTCAGGAATAAATTAAATTTGAAAATGGCGCTTAAATCCAAACTGATTAAAAGAAGATATCGTTATTATCGGCTGTGCTACTAAACTAGCGCCATCGGTAATTGACCACAAGAAATAGACCTTTTGGAGGAACAAAAAATTAACATTGAGTTAGCCTCCCATGATATAAGTTTTAAGGTAGTTGAAAAATGTTTGGTTTTGGCTTATGTAGCGTTAAAGCTTCCGTAAATCATATAAAATTTCATTAACGATACGAAATTAAGGAACGAACATTACAAAAATGGAAAAAATGTTGGATATTTTAATTGTAAATAACGGTGCGTTCTTCCGTCATAAACAACGATTTATGTCAATCGGAAATATTTGGAATTATTAATGAGTGGAATGTTTTATTTATTTATTACTTGTTATTATTTGGTTTGAATGTTATATTTTTTCGTATCGATGGTTGTGACGATGTGTACAAAAGAGAGATAATCGAATTCCTAACGAATGATATAGGCATTGAGATCGACATTTACACATACACATATTCATTGCATACGTGAGTTATTTGTGCAATGAACGGGAAATAATTACTGCTAAATGATATATCCACAATTTGCATACGTATTGTGAGTTTGAGTTTATGTACGTGACATTTAGTAACTACTAAACTCCCTTTGTTCATTCGTCCTGTGCCCTTTGCCAACGCCTATGATAAAATTAACGACATTTGTAATCACACATTGACAGTCCTCGATATTTATAGAATAATTTTATGGTGGATGCCCGCGTTGTTTTTAATGAGTTTCAGCGCAACAAAATCGCCACCAACAATCATTATACAATAAAAGCTCTGCTTTTCAACCACCGACTTGTCCACCTAACACCTACCGAACGGCCTACGCAATTCTCCGCATCATTATTGAAAATCAAAAATCAAATCACCGATTTAAAGTCATGTCCATTTTTCATATTTTTCACGAACGCATTAAAAACGGTGAGCTTTGCCAGGCCGGATTTTAATTGATCCCGGAATTCGAGACGGGTTAATATTCATTAATACGTGTAGATTGTATTTCAATTTAGAAAAGTTTTCGCGTCACAAAAATTTAATTAAAGCTGACCCAACAAATTTTGAGTCGTTTTAAATATTCGAGCTTGTCATTTTTAATCACTTCGATTTCGGTGTTTCGAAAATTAATTAATTGCCAACTTGAACAAAAAGCATTTACGGGCATCACTGATGAAGAGTTATTCGCCATACTATAGGTAGAAATTTTCATATTTCATCTTTGATTGCATTTTTGTGTCCAATTCCTTTAATATAATATTATTGATATTCAAGCTTGAGTTCAATAAATCAATTATGCCTATTTAAATGTGTATATTTCTTTATTTTTTAATGAAACTAATTAGTTAGTTTAAGATATGCAATTCGATTACCAAGCAATCATCCTTAGTGTTTGGATCTTTCCAAATACTCTTGAAACCTTACAACCTCAACTTACAATATTTATCATATAATTTTTATTTTATTTTAAGTACATAATATTTATGATATCATTGCGCTTATCCACCTCCGCTCAAAAGTATTTGGCCACCCTGAAAATCTCGATTTTCTCAATATGCATTTATTTTCCGTAGTTGTGAATACTTCATCCTAATACCAAAATGTTGATCATCAAAATGTTGATCATCAAATGTTCATGCAAAAATGAAAGCATAATTAAAAAATCGAAATTAAATGATGATAGACCTCTTAATATCAATATTAAGGGCTCAAACCTTCCCGATATTTTTTTTTGTCACCTTGAACAATATTTTCGATGTTCTTTTCAAAAAAAAAAAAAATTGTCGTTTTTTTTGGTCCAATCTAATATACAAGTCTTGGGAACGAGGTTATTGCTTCAAACTAAAAAGTGCTTTCCGGAAGGAAACTTTATCTTTATACAGGACGAAGCTCCTTGCCATAAAGTCAAAAAAGTTATGGGTTTCCTCAAAAATTCTAACCTGAATGTACTTTCTTGGTCAGTAAATAATCCTGATGCTGATCCCATAGATAATTTCATGAGCCATTGTTAAGAAAAAACTTAACGATGGGGAAACAAAAAAATAATTGTAAAAAAATTAATAGAGAGTATGCCAGCATGAGAAAAATCAATTATAAACAATAAAGAAAATCACACCAAACATTAGATGAGTAAAATTATTGTCTTTTTTAAATTTATGACATTTAAAAGCAAAAGTGTTTTTTTTTCCTTTGAGTCTAATAATTTTCACACATCTGTAAACTCCTATGTACAGTAATCCCCCGCTTTACGGACAGGATCGTTCCTTATAAACTATACGGAAATCGAAAATCCGGTAAACAAAACCGCTATTACTATGAGATTTGATTGGAAAGTGGTAGATGCGTTTCCGTTAGTAAAAATACCTGTAAAAGAACCCAATTTCAATATGGATTTCACACTAAATATAGAGCGTAAACAAATTAACACTGCACTATAACGCATAATATCCAATACTTATTCGTATGAACGTTTGATAACAATTATAGGATCCCCTTTATAAATAAAACTAAACATAAACTGTATTTATGTGCTAAAGATATTTTTTATTATTTAATTTTCGGGACCCTCCACAAAAAATGTAAGCAAAAGATTTTTTAATTGTGCTTTCATTTTTGCGTCAATGCTGCCAAACTATCAAGATAAAAAAATTTATTTGCACGAATATTTATAGAAAATTAAATTCCTTACAAAAAACGTATATTTGAAAATTTTTGCCAGACACGCCGTTTCCGAATAATCAAGCTTTAAACATTGATATAATTTTTAGATTTATGTTCTTTTTGAAATATTGAATTTGAAATAAATTTACAAAATCTTGAAATTTTGTAGCTAACGAACAAATAAATATATAGAAATGAACAATATAAATTTTTAAAGGGAATTTAATGCTCTACAAAAAAGGTCTTTTAACGTTTTTACATAAAATCACTTTTTCAAAAGTTATTCACAATTAAAGTTGAAGGAAAAATTAAATTATAATTTTTTTCGTTGTTGAACCAATTTTGAAAGAGTGATTGTATGTAAAAACGTTAAAAGACCTTTTTTGTAAAGCATTAAATTCCCTTCAAGAACCTATATTGTTTATTTCTATATATTTATTTGTTCGTTAGTTATATAGTTCCAAAATAAAGAAGATAAATCTAAAAATTATATCAATGTTTAAAGCTTGATTATTCGGAAACGACGTATCTGGCAAAGTTTTCAAAAAGACGTTTTTTGTAGGGAATTTAATATTCTATATATATTTGAACAGATTAATTTTTTAACTTTGATAGTTTGACAGCATTGACGCAAAAATGAAAGCATAAATGAAAAAATCGAAATTACAGATGTTAGACCTCTTAATATTAATATTAAGGGCTCAAACCTTCCCGATATTTTTTTTTTGTCACCTTGAACAATATTTTCGATGTACATTTCAAAAAAAAATAGTCGATTTTTTTGGCCCAGTCTATTGTATATATTGGTCTCATAGTACCTTCCACAATGTACAACCTACCGATACCTTTTGCTGACATGCAGCTTCAAACCATAACTGATGGATGTTTTACAGTTTGGGCGATACATTGCTGGAAATAAGTAAAAATCTTCTTTTGAGTGTAATAATTTTTACACCTCTGTACATCAAATATAGAACTCTGACGTCACACATACACTCTGCAGTCAACCACGTGTGTTTACTGAAGTCAGAAAATATTCAAGAGTTTTGATATTTACAAAAAATATGGTGACAGATTAATTATTTTAAAAATAGCTAAAATTTGTTTTAGCCCCAACCCTACTATATATAAGATTGAAAGCTTGAAGCTTTTTTTCTAAGAAAAAGCGAAGATTTTTTTTCGTATTTGTCGTTTGAAAAGAATGTTTTATTTAGTTTAATTAAATTGAGAAAATTAAATTGAAATTGAAAAAAAAAAATTAAACAGCTTAATAAAACATTGGTGTATTGGAACACAAAAGCGAGTTGTAATAGTATTTGCTGGATCTAGTTTTAATTAAATCGAATACACTTTATAGAAAATCAAATAAAAATATCTGTGACGGGATAAAAACGTGTGGGAGCAGTTTTTATTTGTCTGGATGATAATGTACAATTTCATCAAACGCAAAAGGTAATTCACGCCTTCTGCGGTTTCCGTCATCCCGGCCTTCCCGGTTTCCCGTCGTGGCTGTCAACTTAACTAACCGCTTCTTTGTGTTACTGACTTAATGGTCGCTTTGGTTGTCCAACGCGGGGTGGCACATTCTCGGGGATGTACGCTGGGGTGATTTAGCGGCGCTCCGGGAACGGGAATGGGA
Source organism: Sisyra terminalis (assembly GCA_958496175.1). Classification (NCBI taxonomy): domain Eukaryota; kingdom Metazoa; phylum Arthropoda; class Insecta; order Neuroptera; family Sisyridae; genus Sisyra; species Sisyra terminalis. Next base: position 17,209,662 of record OY292279.1, on the reverse strand, counting down.
ACGGTGGCAAGTGATTCTGTGTGTTGCCAATGGAATGTCATTAATCAACCACATCCCATTCTGTCTTCTGTGTTTCCCCATTCCCATGTTTCGTGACAAATAGAAAACCACGTCTTTGATGCACTTTTTCCCCATATTTTCCTTTGATTTTTTTTGCGCAACGTTTAATGTAAACTACACAATATATTTATGTTATTAAAATTTAAAAATCTCATTTATTCTCACACAAATTTATCTGGAGGATAAATTCACGTGGCGCTCGCTTGTCAGCCCCTTAATTTATTTAAGTCTTCGAAAAAACGAGGAAATAGTGAGAAAATAAAACGGGGATGATATGGAAAATGGTGCGAAAAATGGTTGGGGTGTACTAATGCAAAAATACAAAGCGAATTATTGAAGTAGAAGAAAGGATAACAAAATGAAAAACATTACTTATTTTTCTTTCGTTTATAAATAATGGCGTCGCTTATTTATACGAATATAGTGTAGTGCACAGAGGCAAAACTTGCAGATACTCTTATATCAAGCATCCACCTCTTTGAATGAACCTCAACAATAAAAACGCGTCGACTTTTCCTCCCCGGTCGACAATTTCACCGACTCGACTAATGTTCGAGCTTTAATTAAATTAAATGCTTTTTAGATTTTTTTCTCCTCAATTTGAAAAATCTAAGTAAGACCGGAGCATTGTTGGGGTAGCGACCAAGCAAAAAGCTCATAAAGATGAACACGAATGATGCAAAATAATAAGACGTAATAATTATAATTTATATACGCTTTTTTCTCGTCTTTAAACTGACAGATTTTTCATCAAGAAAAGATTATTTTTCACTCTTTACCATAAACCACTTAATGGCCGTAAAAATGTTATTTCCAGCATCTACGATTTTTTGTTTAAAAGCTTAATTAGTTTTTAAACACTCATAAGAACATCTGCTCATCTTCTTAAAGCTTTCCAACGACAGCACGAGCCATTACTGAAATGAGAATCTGACATTAACGATGACGCTTTCTTGCGTTTGTAATAAACTTCTGTTCAGTATTATATAACATCAAAAGCTCAACTAGCTGGGTGTACCACCGATTTTTTTTTCTCACTGAAAGCTCAAAAAACATAAACAAACTCAAGTTAATTCCTGCCAGTGGTTGAGTGTGTGTTTCGACCGATCCGAACCGACCGGAAATTCACCTCCCCTTATTTTTAATATTAGTCAAGAAAATGGATAAAAAGCCAAATACTTTTAAACTCTTTCATTATTTGAAAATATACTCTTTGTAGTTTTCTCGAAGCAAAATATTTGAGAGAATTTTCAACAAGGAAATAAAATAATATCAAAAATTACAATTATAATATTTCAAATTCTGCTATATTATATTCAAGTACAGGGCTTGAATTAAAGGTCAATACTTTTTACAATGGGACATCGTAAATTTCATTTAACAACGATTACTACTTTAAACAGCAAAAATTTACGATATTTTTTAAATTTTACGATATTTTAATAAGAAATATACATTAGTCGATAAAGAAGAACTTTTCCTTCTCGACTATTATTTTTTTTTACTCTGAAATCTTCAAAATACTTTTAATATAAGCTAAAAATAATAAAACTAATTAATTATGTCATAATCCAAACCACGCTTTTATGCTAGAAAAAAACAAAAATTATCAAAAACAAGCTTACTTTTAGACATTTATGTAAGGGAGACTGGGTACAAAAGTTACGGTGGGTCGAAGGTAACAAATGCTTTCTAGGTTTATCCAATGGGTGAACATCGTTTTGCTGACATCAGGTTATATCCTAGAGCACCCCCCTCAATCGCATTAAGTCGACGCGTGCGCAGTGCGTTGTTAGGTTATATAATAGGACGTAATGTGTTTTAACGAGCCAAAAGTAAGTTTATCGACGTTTTTTTATTTATTATTTACATAGCCGTAAAAGGATCATAGTAATCCGAATGTTTGCATATCCATTTTTGATTAGATAAATTGTACATTGTTTAAATTCATTTTTGTCTAGCCCATTCCGTTTTAAGGTTATATTACACGTTTTAGTATAAATGAGAATGGGTACAAAAGTAACATAGCCCCCTAGGGCACAAAAGTAATATGTTACTTTTGTCCTCGAAATGATTTTATTGCTTACATCATATTTTTATTGATATCTACTTCAATAGAATGGTTTTCAATACATTTCTGTGTCGGTAGTTCTTCATGCAGTAGTTCTTATGCGTTATCGCGGCATTCTATTGATTCATTTCCTTAAAAGATATATTTTTTGAGTATTTAAAATGCTGAATTTGGTTTATATCATTAATAAAAAGTCTTTAAATAAGTAATTTGTTGATTTAACTTGTACTATTGTTTTCATTGGCAATCCTTAGCAGTCATGTTACTTTCTATCCACAACGTGAAAGTAACAACAGCCAATTTTTTTTAACTCTGTGTTATTCATATAAAACACACCATAATTTAATAAATCAAATAACTATTGTGAAGAATATCAACTAAATTTATATGTGGTTATATTCATTTAATGACAATAATAACACCCAGCCAGAAATCAAGGTAAAAGTACAAATTATTACTTTTGTACCCGGTCTCCCCTACAGGACTTGAACTAAAACTTAATAATTTTTACAATGTGTTATCGTAAATTTCATTTGACAAAAATTACTACTTCCAACAGCAAAAATTTATGATATTGTACGATATTTTTTAAATTTTATGATATTTTAATAAGAAATATACATTAGTCGGTACAGAAGAACTTTTCCTTCTCGACTATTATTTTTTTTTACTCTAAAATCTACAAAATACTTTTAAAATAATCTAAAAATAATAAAACTAATTAATTATGTTATAATTGAAACCATGTTTTTATGCTAGGAAAAAACAAAAATTATCAAAAACAAGTTTACTTTTAGATATTTATGTACCAAGGGCGTTATTAAGGTGCTAATGCCCGGAGAGCGAGATAATATAGCCCGAAGGCCTCCAGCCCGAGGGATGTACGTCATAAAATCATCTAATAACGCCTGAGGTGCATACAATCTTTAATTTTTCATTTAATTAGTAAGAAATAATAAATTTGATCTCAATTCTAAATTCGCCAAATGTATTCAAATATGTAAATAATATGAACTTCAAGTTTCTATGGAAATTTGAAATGGAATTTCATATTGGAGTCAAGCCTTCTTAGTAAAATATAAATTTGAGAGCATTATGAAAAACAATTTTTTAATATTTTTAATTTTTAATAGGTTGCTCTTGATCACAGGCATTATGAATTATAACACCCGCTAGTTTATACAATGTATTATAGTAGGCATAAAAGATTTAATCACCATAGTATTATATGGTATTATACTAGAATAATAGTTAAATGAAAAATAAATAACTATGAAAGTTATCAATTAGAGACAGTGTGTTGACAATTCTTTTCTAAAATCATAAATGCGAAAGTTTGTATGTATGGATGTTTGTTATTCTTTCACGTAAAAACTACGGGATAGATTTTAATGAAACTTTACTATAATATAGTTTATATATCAGAATAACATATTTACAAAGATTTTGTGTGAATTGTTAAAAAAATAACGATAAGTATCAAGTAAGAAGGAAAACATTCGGCCATTTGTGACTTATTCCACGTTAGCTACAAACCGTTAAAGTTACCGAATATAATGTTTAATGGAAACTATATAATATATACAAGTTCATATGGTACTGATTCCACGACTTTATTTGCGCGCCAAAAGCATAATTTCCATAAATCGACCATATTTTCTGCCCACATTATATAAATTTAAGATTTCTATATTCAGAAATAGTTTTGGCTCAAATACAATAATTCTACTAAAATACAAGATTTACTAACTCCTAACAAACATTGTCCTTTTATTAATTATTATAATTTGGTTTAAAAACTAAAAAAATTGGAACAGAAATATTTTTAATGTCAACACCATATTTTATTAAATTAATATTAACTTTTCGCACTAGCTAATTAAATCAAAAGCTTCGAAAACCTACGCTTAGGTTTACTTTAAATTTTCAAAGAGAAAAAAAGTTTAGAGAAAAAATATTTCTCTGGAAAAAATGATGAAGACAGTTTTATTAATTATTTTTTCATTAAGATTTACACTGGTGAGATAATGGCACTTAAAAATGTCTCCCCTAAAAATATTTTATGAGAAAATAATGAGAATTTTTTCTTATCTATATATATATATATATTCTTCGAACATTATCTTATTACATCAGATTCAAGAAAATTTCTAAGGGATGTGTCTATTATGTTATACACTTTGTGTTTATAAAATCAAAGAAATTTTTTTTGTCTCAAAAAACTTTTTAATATTATATTATCTTTCATTTTTAATAAAATACACAAATTTTCAAACTGGCTATTCATTTAAAATCTGATTTAAGCAACTAATTTCATCACATAATACAACACCTGTAAAATTAATAATGGCCAGGTATTTCCTAACCGGTGGTCCACGAAAATTGGATGTTATATTTTAAAATTAGATAACAATTAATTCGTTTTAATTTTAATGAATCAAATGAAGTGAAAAAAATAGCAAAAGCAAGTTATACAGTTCAAGGAAAATGAATTTAGTATTTGACCGGAAAAGTTTTTTATGATTCAATACCTTCTTTTCTAGAGAGGGCCAAAAAAAAAACTTTATTTTTTTTTGCAAAATTATATCAATCAGAATGAGGAAAACAAAATTTGATGTCAGTTTGAGCCCTTAATTTTAATATTAAGACGTCTATTATTATGGTTTTTTTATTTTTATTCTACTTATACTAAAACCTTGATTTAAAAAAATGTTTTTACTTAATTTAATAGAGAATAATATTTCTTACAACAAAGGTCTTATTGGAATTTTTCGTCAGATGAGCCGTTTTTGTGTAACTAAGCTTTTAAATCGATGTGTTGAAAAAACATGACTGATTCTTGAAGGAAATTAAATTTTCTACAAAAGACATATTGATGAGGCTCATATTAATGAGGATTACATTAGCCCCGTATTAAAATGACGTCACAGTACAGAAACATTAAAGTCCCACAGATGTTTTTTAATGACCAATGTCAGGGCTGGATTTAGAAGCTGGAGGCCTCGGGGCAACAAAGGATGTTAATATTTAAAGTAGTCATGTTTGTACATAGTACTGTAGGGAAAGGTAAAACACGAAAAACATAACAATGGAAAAGTTGTTAACTAGTCTAAATTTGATTTTTTTTCGAAGTCTTTATAGGGGAAGCCCCTCTTTTGTGGAGGCCCCAAAACTGTAGCTCCGGTTGCCCTCCTCTAAATCCGGTCCAGATAAATGTATAAAAACACAAAAATAAAGCTTACTTAAATTGTTTAAACTACATGTTAATGGTTGAAACTATTTACAATATTTTAAATTTAGGGTGACCAGGTATATTTTATAATACTTCGTATATATTTTAAAGGAAAAGTATGTTAATTTACCCTTTAGAAATCACTTTACAATTAGTCATTTGAGCTGAGAAGTAGAGAAATAGTAAAGCCTTTATATATTTTCATATGTTCAAATTTCAGTCAAATTGGTTCACTAATTGTTGAGAAAATAAATGTTTTCTGATTTAAAAAAATTCAATGAAGATTACTATAAATTTGAACTTAGTAGAAATCAATAGTTCTTATACATTTTAATCACCTTAATGAAGAAGCTTATGTTCTTGAGTTGAGTGGTCATTTCTTAGAAATAATTAATCAAAGTCTTAAAAAAATATTTATACTTTTCATATACTTGTGTTAATAAATTACAATTATTAAGCATTTTATGTTTTCAATTAATTGAAAGTCTTCATTTTTAATTTAGTATCAAAGAAGTTTTAAAAAATATCTAATTAAGATAGATTAAATTTTATAATAATTATCCCAAGATAAATGTTAATTTACTGGCTAAAAATGAGTAATCATGATTTCAAATCTTTTTCCTGCTATTTGTGGACAATGATTCACTAGAACCGCTTTTTATATAAGCATTCTGCCGTATTTATCTAATTAAAAATTCAAATATTTGTTTATTTATTTCTAAAAAATTATTCAAATATATGAGAATTATATTAAGTATACCAGTATTCACCGTCGAAAAGGGAATATAAATTTTCATTCTGGAAAAATCTTATCTTTAATTTTGGAAATAAAAAGCTTTATCCGAAATTTCATAATTTTAACGTTGAAATTAATCGATCCATTATATGAATTGATTTGGTTTACTTAGAATCGTTTTTAAGCTATTGGAGGCCCTGGCGGTATAAGGATAATGTGGCCCCTAAAAATATGGCAGAGGACAAGAGTTTACTTTTTATATTTATTGCAACACGATGTATCGATGTTTGAAAAAATCGATGTTTCGTTTGCATTTCTAGTTCTGGATCCTCCTCAGCGGCTTTTCGTGGATTTGATAGTAATTCAAGTGGTTCCCAACTGGTAATTCGGAATTTTTCTCTAAAGAAATTTTCATCAATGTTACATTAGTTTTACAGTTTAAATTTTAATTTTTACCGGAACAACATACTTTATTTGTTGATAATTCTAAACATAATTGGAGCAACACCTAATCGTAAAGAAGGTAAAATATCTGTGGGTGATTTTTGGGGTAAAGTATCCTGGAGTTTCCATCTTAGACCTACACTATCCTAGAATTAGTTTTCAATAACAATATTAAGGGTGGATCACCGCCAGAAAAAAATTTTTTTTCGATTTTTTTTCCATAAATGTCTTCTTATAACATTCAAGAATAACGTGTTAAAAGGATTGGAATAGCTGACTAATGTATTTTCACTGATAAAAATTGAATAAATTGATAATAACATAAAAAAATATCTTAAAAAAACTTTAAATGCGTTTTTCTCGAAATCAACTTTTTAAAACTGGGAGACAAGATTTCTCAGAAACTATCCGACGGATTGACTTGAAACTGGAGAGTGTTATAGTTCAACACGTCTTCTTGATACTGAACCTCTAAAATTGACCAAACCTCCCCCCTCCTCAAAGTGGAGAGGGGGAAAGGTCCAAAAAAGGTCGTTTTTTTAAACTTTTTTTTCAAAGTTGCGCCATTTTGTGCATTTTCAACTTTTTTCGGATTTTCGAGGTTCAGTATCAAGAAGACGCATTACCAAAACCTACATTCTTTGGAAAATCATGATCCGACTTCCGGTTCCCGAGAAAACTTGTCTCCCGTTTGCCTCCTCATTTTTGATGACCCTTTTTCAAAGCGCTGTAAAAGGGGGAAGGGGGGACATATCGGGGCAAATAAAAAAAAATAGTTCAAAACTTCAACTTTTACATGCCAAAGACCGTTTTTTAATATCTCTAAAAAAATGGCAGCAGTCTTAAAAGAGTTATTTTTTTTACGTTCTAACGGTGATCCACCCTTAATTATAATAAAGAGAACTGCTGGAAAATTCCGGGAATCATACATTGGTATTTAAGCCCAGTGCATTACTTACTATTTTTTATCAACGACTCTAGGGCTCACATAAATACGTAAGGTGATAAATACTGGCAATTTAGCTGTTACGAGATTTGAACCCAATCCCTACCGATTTTGGAACGAACACCTCGACCACTCGGCCACCAGTAGGTAATCATTTTTTTATATAGTAATGTATGGATCTAGGCAGAAGCAGGACCATCTTCAACTGATTGGAGTACATGGGAGTAATGAGGCCCCTATGCTTTTAACAGAGTATTTTTTTTGCTAAAGCAGGTATAAAAAGTAGATAAGAAAATTCATGATTATTTAAATTTGTATTTTTTACTTTTTTACAGTTACATTAAATGAATAGATAATTAAGTTGCAAAAGTTAACAAGCAAGTAGGTATTCTAGGCAGTAATTGTCGTTTGATTTTCTTCACATATATACAATTATCGTTAATGAACCGTTGGTGATTTGGCAGAAATTAGGAACCTACCATCAATTGCGGGGCAAGAGGGATCTACTTGGAAGTGGAAGATAATTCCTACATTACATTTTGTGGCATTAAATTTTGGGGAAATGAGTTTTGGCTGAAATATTTTTCGGGTATTCAGTATATTATATTTAATAGGTGATCGCTGGGTGTTGAAGATAATTGAAATTTTTAAGACTTTTGGTTCGTCAAAAATTTGGTTCCGTTGTTCTGGACTTTGGCTTCGTGTCCCAGATTCTGGAAGAATTCTTGCCTTTTTTTGTCGATTTTTAAAAAATTATAAACAAAATACAGAAGTCCAATCATTATTACGAATAGGCTTAGATTGTAGGGGCGAGGCGCACCAAACTTCATCCTTATGGATCTATTAAAAGTTGATTGTTCTTGTTATTTGGGTAAGTACTCCATGCAAATTTTAAGAAATTCCAAAGATTTACTTTTCTTTTGGTCTAATTTTTCCAATGGGTAAACCTTGGTGAAATATCATATAAAATATCGGAGCAAATTTTCATCAGTAAATAATCATTGAAAATGGAAAGAAGAAATATTATTTGTTTTGAGGTAATCATTGTGATTTAAATTTTTGAATTTATTTGCACCTTTACTTAACATTTTCATTGTCTTACCCAAGAGATTGGCAATTCAAATAAAAATATCTTGGAATTATCAAAATCTAAACATCACAACAAATAAAACCGAGCAAATTTATATTAATTCTTTCATATTTCTGCTCTTATTTATATAGAGATTACAGTATATTTATATTTTAATAAAAATTTGATGCTTTTTAAAATAAACTTTATTAATATTTTGAGTATAAGTTACCCAAATTTACTTTGGATTTGTACCGAAATTCAGTGAATGTATACATGTATATGTAATTTAATACAATTGTGAAGTTAACTATAAAGTTCAATATTTTTCTACACCAATATGGTTTATGGTAAGTCTTTGGAAAGTATATAGTTGGATTTCGTAAGATTAGTGAAAAATGTGCAAAAAATTAAATTTATGAAAAAAATTAGTCCATGTGTAACAATAGAGTGTGATAGGGTAATTTCCAAACAAACAATAAGAAATAAATGTGCTTTAATTTTGTACCAAATTTTTAAGCATAAAAACGAATAAACTTTAGGAAAATCATATTTCCGAATAATATTATTACTTCAATTGAAACCAATGTAATAATTTTTGTCAAGCACAGAGGCGTATTAAGCAAAAAGCAAAAGAGGCAAGATTAAAACTTTGCCATTATAGAAACTTTTTGGCTGAAATTTTAGTGTTAAATCGCAATTATTTTTTGTTCGTTTGTATTTTTCGGGAGTATCCTGTAAATTTTCCCTTTGCTATTATTAATTGCATTATTGTTGTTTTTACTTTAGTAGGGAAAATTTTTAAGAGAAAAGGAGGTAAGAAAAACTTTTTTAGCTTTAAAGTGACCATTACTAAATTATTACTAAATTACCATTACTATTACTAAATCTTCTCTTAATAAAACTCTAAGATCAAAACTGGAAAACTAACCCTACTGCTTTGTTTGTTGGTTCCCAACAAGAGGAATGTTATAACCCCCCTTCCCTCAAAGAAAATAAATACCTGATATTTTCGCCAAGAAAATGATAATCCAAAAATGTAATTCACAAAATTTAAAATATTTATGAGGTTCAATTAAAAATTGCTGTCAGTGTCCTTGGTGCTAAAGTACTTTATGATATGTAGGTACCAATTGTGTAATGAGTTTGTAATAAAAAAAAATTACGAATTCGACACTCAATGAAATTTTATTAGTATATAACCATTCTCTTATCATTGAAATTTTTATTAAAAAAAGAAGAATAAATTCATAATTTTTAAGTGAATATTACATTATTTCTTGAGTTTAAAAAAATATTATAATTTTATTGATAAATTTTTACAAGAGCAACTATTCGGGGTTGAAATATAACTTTTATTTTCGGTGAAAAAATTGTGTCCAAAAATCAGAAAAAAATTAATATCTTACTCTTGTGTTTTACAAATATTACCGATTTTTTATGTACAAAAAAGAGTAAGATATTAATTTTTTTCTGATTTTTGGTGATATATATATATATATATATATATATATTAGTGAAAGGAAAGTATATACTGTTTTTCTCAATTTTCATTGGGAAAAGAAAATTATCTACAAAAATAGTCTCCCAAATAAGACTTAGGAGACTGATTATATTTTGCAACCATAAAAAATTTATTTTCCTTTAAGTTTTTCATTTCATTTTCCTAAAATTACAAATCTCGATAGTTATTCAATCATTTGACTAAAACAATAGTCTGTTCAATAGAAACAACATTCAATTTCCCTCCCCTGCTCTAAGCATAACCATTTTCCATATTATGTATTTAAACATAGGTAAAAATATTTGCATTAACTAAATTTCTGGAATACCAGGGCTTCCTTGGTTCTAAATTTTATAGATTAAAATAATAACATACAATTGATCCGTTTATTTTGAAAGTGGTGCAAGTCCGTTTCAATGACGGTCCATATGGCATTTCTGGTTTTTGCAACTAAAACAAAGTATATTGATTATTCAACAGCTAAGTTTTCACAAATTATTGATATAATTTAAGTTGTAAACAAAAACACTACTTATTCTTTACTCTATAGTTTTTTATGTTTCCATGCTTAAAATGATAGTATTATACGGATTGTTCTTGAAATTGACTTAAGCCACTTTCAAAATAAACGCTTCAATTATTAAACTTGTGCTACGTATACATGAAAAATTAAACTTATGATTCTTAAATACTACGTTTAATGGTAGGATGTACATTACAGTGAAGAAGTAGAAGAGTGAAGAAGTAGAGGGACAGAAGAAAGTATGAACAGTTTTCGAATCGTTCGAGAGATTAATTTTCTTTTTTTATGAAAACACTTTTATAACTTTCTCTCTTTTCTTTTTTACCACAAAAGATTTTAAAGTTTTATATCGTTACTTATATATTATGATTTTGGGTACAGGTGTTCTTCAGATTAGTATGATTTGGTTGCTTCTTATTCTCGATTTTGTTTTTAATCCAATTCGTGAATAAACCATCCATAATAAATTGACCAATTAATTCATGAATTGAACTAAAAACAATATGGGAAATGATACGTTACCAGATCGTACTGGTCTAAAATATAGTGCCGAGCTTCATCTTAATTTTTTTTCTTTGAAATTTTATCTGATCATTAAGGCTTCTAAGTAATGTTCAGGTATTTAAATTTTTTTAACTTATTATTTTTCTTGTTTTTATAGAGCTTAAGTATTTTTACTTTCCAGTGAAGATTTGTACTAATTGGGTTCTCAATTCTTCAGGTACAGTAGACAACTTTCTTAGGCAAGGGCAAATTCAAGGGGGGGGGAGCACGGGGGCACGTGTGGAGATGACAGTATAAACTAATCAAAATTCACAGTATATACTTAGAAACAAATTGCATCCCTTTCATGCACTTGCAAATAAAAGATGATATTGTGCCCCTCCCAGGAAAAAATCCTGGATCCACCCTTGTTCTTTGGTATATGTTTTAAATTTTGTAAATTCCTCCATACTTCTGATATCCAAAGAATTTTCTGATTTCCAAAGAAATTTTGAACTAATAAGTTAAAAATAACAATCATAAATAATGGTTGTAACAAAAATTTGTTACTGCTGTTTTAGTGTCAAATATTTACAGGATATCTTCCAAAATGTACTAACCAACAATACCTGGTAATCTATAATATAAAAATAAATAATATTAATATACATATAAAATCATTTGTCCTGACTAACGATGGATTAACGTAAAGCCAAAACCGCTGCTCGCCGACTTGAAACTTAAAATATGGGTGTATTTCCTTTTATGAAGTTGGTATCCGATATAAAAGGATTTTTGAAAATTCCTGCCCATACCAGATTGAAAAATGGAGTGATAAAGTTTGTACCGAATAATATACGGCCTGATCAACAATCGAAATTTGAAATTTGAAAATCAAAAGTCTGTAAAACACGAATCATTAAACCATTTTATAAATTGAATCATTTTTCGATGAGAAATTTGTAAAAGTAACAAAAATATGACTGCTATATAACAGAAATAAATTGTTAATGACACCATGTTGATGGCGTTCGTAGGCTCAGAATACCAGTACAAATCTGTTGACAATTTGGTGCACAAATTAATGCTGTTTTTCTGTGGAGTTCCTTAGTACACTTAATCCACATGGTTTTCCGTCTTGTACAGTTATCTTGATAGTGAATGTTCCAATAATGCTACTACGAAATATCATTCCATCAAAGTTAATCAATGGAACCAGGTTACCTGTAAAGGCCGTGCATAAAAATTTGGTAAAGCCCTTTGCATCAATTGGCTGTATTCGAGATAAGTCAGTGTTTATACGACGGATATCATTTATACCGTCAAAGTATCCATTTAAGTTTAAAATACTTCAATACCCTCTTGAGTTGTGTTTCATCATCACAATGAATAAAGCACAGGATCAATCATTGAAAGCTGGAGAAATTGACCTTAGGAAGAACTACTAACCATATGGCCAATGTTCTGGGACCTACTCGAGAGTGAGATCACCTAATGATCTGGTGCTATCAACACTAGAAAAGAAACCCAGGAATGTCGTATATGAAGAGGTACCTCGAAAGAGTACTGTTTCCTTATATACTGCTTTAAAATTAACCATGAAATTACGTAGATAGTTAGTAATAATTAGGATAAGAACAAGAAAATATGCAAATATTTTTGATTTTTTACTATAAAGAAGTTATCAAGTAATTTATTGAAAAATGCAATCAAATATGTATGTTTCAGTAGTTCTGTATACTGAAAATAATATTTTAAACATATTTTAGGTCTAGAGTTTATAATTCACCCAGAGAAGCAGCTGGGTGACAGCTAGTGATAATGCTTTTATTATAACTATTTTATTTGTATTTAACATGGTTCAAATGTGATAAAGAAAAAATATTTTTATTTGGGAAAGTCAATTTGGGGGGTGAGAGGATGTAACATGGTACCACCCGGGGATGGATTTTTAGGTTAAAATCATATTTGGGACCTAACTCATCAGTAAGTAAAAAATTAACTTTTACGTACTTTTTGGTGAGTGCATAATTGTATATGCTTAAACGTCTGTACTATCAATTTATTTTGAAGTTGTTTCTTTATAATTTGTACAGATTAATTTTGTGCGCATAATACTGGAATATTAGCCAATATTGGGGAAAATTTATAGTACAATTCTCTACAGTGTACAGTATTTTTTTTTTTGTTAAACATATATTGACCATGAGGATTGTGATCCTTTTACCCAATTTGTAGGCAGTAATCTAGCATGGTAAAGAACATTCTAATTGGTGGGTCTCATAAACATACGGTAGGTCACTCGGCACTTTCCTCTATAATCGTTTTGTTGGTTGAGGCTCCAAAATTGACGTCATCAGTGGATTTGGATGATGATGTAATTTACAAAAGTATTTGGTGACAAAAGCCTGCTTCTAGGGTTTCATTAGTGACGTACCATGGGGTTTCTGCCAGTTGTCTAAGTAGTCTACAGTTTTTATGCTAGAATTACTGGAATAGTCCCAAAGCTCAATTTTGTACGTTCAAATTGGAATAACGATTGTTTTTTAATAGAAAAACTTAATTTTCGAGGGTTTTCCTAATTATTGAGATTGTTGTAAGCCGGTTTCCTTTTTTGTACAATACGGCGCTTCCACGTGACCCTTCCATCTAGGTGGACTCCAAGATATTAAATATGATATAATGATTTCTCGAGGAGATCTTGATGGTGTTTTGGGTGACCAAAGGGTATATTTCTTTTCTTAGTGTGAAAGTGCCCTGATTTAAATTCGTTTATGACGACCTTCCATTTATTTGCCCACGTGTTCAGTAAAATTCATGTGGTGACAGTAGATATAAATCATTTCTGAAGACATTCGCAATTATTTAAATAAAACAAAATTGATAACTTTAAAATTTACAGTTACATTAGCTTACATTTTTTTCCAACCCACATCCATAAATCCTGGTACAGGATCGAACTGAGTTTACTCTAGGACAATATATCGCCATTAGGGTTTCTGTCGAGGAAAAACAGTAATGCAGAATTTAAAAAAAAAGAAAATTATTTGATGTTTAAATAGTACGAAGGATATGTTTTGTCCTGGATTGGACTATGTTCTGAATCGCTAAAAAGGTTTGGTCAAGAACAGGATAAATAAATCCAGTGGTAGTTACTTTAATGTTTCGTGTAATCCCAAAACCTTCTATTTTGTTGGATAGTTTTCCAGCATTTTTAAAATTTTGTTTTGTACTATTTGTATATTTTTTTGCTTATTTTTGCACATAAAGCTCCAAGACTGAACTTGCGTGTTTCTAATTATGTACTGCAGTTAGGCTTGTCAATTTTTTCTGGGCAATTACGGGATAAACAGCTCAAATCACTTTTTTTTTCAAACACATTTTTCAGAATTCATCCAAGATACGAGATAACGACTACAATCCCGGAATAATCCCGGCTATCCGGAACAGTTGATAACCCTAGTTGTAGTACACATTAAATCAAATACGGTACTTACATTTTTGACGTCACGATCGTTAGTAACTTTAGTAAGATTTTTTATTTCTTTGTTTGTTTTACAACTTGTTCAAATATATATTTCGGCATAAACTTTCAAATAATGCTAAAAATTAAATTTATGCCCACGTAGGTTTAAAATTCCTTGTTAAAAGAAATTGAAATGAAAATACATATTCATTTCCCTGTTCCACAATAGAACTGAAATGTTTTTTTTTATACAAAACATTCTACTAAATTGATAAATAAGACTTCCTATCATAATTAATCGATAAACAAAGATATTGTTCATGTAATTAGAATAATTGTTCCCCTTAATTGCCCTTTGAAACTCGAGACAAATATGTAGAAAACGGTGAATAAATTGCACATACATATGTATTACAAATTAAAGATATCGGGAAATAAAGAAATTTTATATACATTTTCTTGGGATTAAGTTCTTATCAGCTATCAACATAAAAACATAAGATATAATTTAGATTTAATGTTTATTAGAGGCGCAAGAAAATGGAAAATTAGACGAGTTTTCAGTGTTAGGTTCTTTGTTGGCGTTGTGAATATTTGAATGTGGATTGTAAATTTAAGCTATTATCGACTGAATTTTCATTTGTGATAAGCGATAATGGATTATCAGTGTATTGGCGGTGAGTGATACTTATATGAATCTGATTTTTCCAAAGTAGAGTACCTAGGTACTTGAGGCATTTGTTTTTTTTTCTTGTTTATTTTGTATCCATGGTAATTCGGATGATAACAATTGAATTCAAAATCATTGTTTATGTGTGGATATTCAAAAATTTTAGGGCATTTTTTTCGGAAAGTGTGTTTTTCAGTATTTTGATTTTTATTTAAAATCAGAAGTCGATTAAAATATAAATACATTTCGATCCTTGTCCTTATTAACATCGTCAATATACGTTTCCAAATGTTGAAAAAAATTGCAATGTATAGTGGTTTTGATATGTTTTTTGTTGGTATTTCTTTTTTTTTTGCACTACTGTCATTTTTTTATTATTTTTCGTCCGTTTGCAACGTTGCATTATCTATTTGGTTTTCAATATTTAATTCGCGATTAAATTGAGCCATAATGCAAATTTCGCTACAAAAGAAATAAATAAACGATGTTTAAATTGAATTAACATAAATTTCGCGAGGTAATAAAAAAACAAAGAAAAAAATGCAACGTTGCCAGATATTGACGTCCCTAAAAGAGACATGAGTATAAATTTCATATTTATTCTACGTTTATTCGAAGTTAATATATAATTAAAACAATTTATTAAACTAATTTAAATTCACAAACCAAAAAAAAATTGCAAAAATCGCCATTTTATTGTTATTACTGTTAAATTGGTAAATAACCTGAAGCTGATTGTTTTTTGATCAATATTAATTTCCCAACCGTAATTATCTGGCTGTAAAGCTTTTAATAAAATAAATATTGTTAATAATAATACGTAGATGTACATTGTACAATGTACATATTTAATTGGAATGATGAAAAATAATTCAATCGAAATTTACTGTAATGGTTTTGTGTTGAGCTAAAAACATCAACAATTTCATAAATGCCGACAATTTATAAATATTTAGACAATATTTATTACGCGTTTGAAACTTATTTTTTTAAAAAAGAAACAAATTAAGGATATTAACAAATAATCATAGTAAAACAGTACACAGAATATGTGATATCTTCAATGAAGCAATTTCTTAAAAACGTTATCTACATTTGAAAATAGACGTAAAGGTCAAACGCTGCTATGTCAAAGCTAGGTCAAATTAATTAACAATATAATTGTTAAAAATTCATTCCGAAAGGCATTTTTGGAGAAAACATCAATCATTTTTTATTATATTGTTGGTTTTTTTTCAAATGAATTGAATGCGACTTTATAATGTTGATAAAATTTATCAATGTAAACGTTTTTCTAAGGTTGAAAACAAATGCAATGCGAAGTGGTTTTTTGGTATTTGATAATCGTTGCATTGTTTTTTTTTTATTGCTATTTTATAATTGATAAGAGTTTTAGCAACTCTAGAATTAGTAAAAATCCGTTAGTCAAAAAATATTCAAATTTGATCGATATGAGGATCGAATCTAGCGCCTTCCAGTTTTGGAGCAGCCATCTTGACTACTCGGCCACCAGGAGGCTTATGCCAAGGTTTATAAAATACACAGGTGGCCTCATGCGCTACGTGACGTATCCAGAAGAAATTCGTACATATCTTCAGACTGATTCAAATTTCAAAATTCTTCGTATGACGTCATATTTTTTTTCTAATGGGGCAACCTGTATAATTTATAAACCTTGGGCTTATGCGTCTATATTCCATGTATTCCTCTTACATTTTTTTGTTGATTCATTTATTTCTAATATATTTTGCTCTATTCTTATATCTCTGTGTCTTATTTTATCTTATATTGTGCAATTTTCTTTTCTCAACTGTAAAATTTCTTTCATTTTAAGAAAAAAAAAATTAATTATAGTTTTGTACCTTTAACACTCGACCAAATTATGGACCTTGTAGGGGTAGATTTAACGGAACTAAAGTTCAAACATCCTTAAATTAATTGTATGAAGGATAATGTTGGTTTGACGAAAATTTACCATTAGATATTTATGTAGAACATTTAATTTCCTTTAAAAATACGTGTTGTTTAATTCTTTTAGTCGGATGGTTCAATAGTTTAGAGAAAAAAAATACACTTTGGATTCAAAAATCAGAAATTATAGTGATAGATATATTAATATCAAAATTTAAACTCAAAATCCTACAATTTTTTTTTCTTTGTCCTGAATAAAGTTTTTGATATGTCTTTTATAGAAATTAACCCCCCCCCCCCTTAGTGCACACCAATTAAAATGAAAATCTATATGGATCTTTTTTCAATTTACTTTATTGATTTTGTGAATTGAAGTTTAATATCTTTAATCGGGTAAAATTAATTTTTGGTGGGAATACCTATTGTAAGCAAATTAACTTACATTCTTCTTCCAAGTTTCCAAGTTGGCAAAATATCCTTAATATAACATATATACAATATTAAAGACATTAAAATTTTTTTATGATTAAAAGCTAAAATAAAAATTTTGAACTTCGAAATGTTTTATAAGGCCACTAAAAGTATATTGACGTAATTATATTCCGAATTTTTGAACATGAATTTTTGATAAAACATGGATATAATTATCTGTAATAAAACGATTAAAATTAAAATTTTTGCCCGTTTTAAAAAAAAATTTGAACTCAATGAATATTTTTGTGAATTGTTTTTACCATATTTTTTGCAATTATATTTTTGTTAGAATACAATTAGTCAGTGTAGAAGCTAAATGTTATTTTTTTTCGGTTCTATAGTTTTTACGATCAATTATAACACCATAATGTCAATATCTGTTGAAAATTCAACTATATTTTTAAGTGACGACAATTTTTATATGGATTAGGCTGAACCCTACCAACATTGTCCTGCTAGTCTATATTATAATGGCTGTAAATAAATAACAAGAATTTAAAAATATGTTTTTGGGATATTAAAAATCCCTCCCTTAGCAAATCGTAGTATCCCTTGTTGTACCTTTTATAACTTACCTTAAAGATACACATTTTTCAATTAAGTTTTGAGAAAATTTGCTATATCTCCAAAAATCACTACATAATCGTAGTAATGAAGTATTGGCAGTTAGTTGCTATTGTATTGACCGTTGAAAATGGCAATTTTTTGCGGTCGCAGATATGTTATATACGCAAGAAATAGATAAAAAGATCCAAAAATTAAAATGTTAACAAAGTATCTAAATTTAATACGGAGAATTAGAGATGTATAACTTAAATGGTGACCCACGGAGTAAGAATCCATTTCCGAAATGGCCCTCAATATCATTTGGGTTGGACACCCCTGATTGAAAATATACTGATTTTTTGATATCTTAAAAAAACATAGATATTTAATTATATAATATTTAACTAATGGGTATCCATTAATTTATTTTAATCGATCTTCTTCTGAATGTTACCTTTATTATTAGTAAATAAACGTAAATATTGAATAGATACCTTTTTTTTTTCTGAAGAAAAATAAGAATTCAGAAATAGAATTCTGGTAGGCAGACATGTACGTTAAATTTTATTAATTTGTGCTCTATAATGCTCAATATATTGAGCAAAACCGGCTTAGCTCTAAACTGGTGTGGAATTGCAATTAATTCTTTTCTCAACTGGTGGTATGCAATAATATAGTAATATTTGATGATAAAGATGTGTACGAGAAAAAAGCAGGTATAATATGCTATTTATGGATTCGGAGCCAGTTGTAAATGTGAGTTTTAATTATATGTACACTTAAATACATCTTATTTAAATGTAAAAAGAATTTCATTTGACAAAAATGAAAAGATCATCAATTTTCATTTTATCCCTCACCAGCTGATGCTCGCAACTTCGTCTGTGGAACGTCTATGAAGCCATTAGATTTATAAATCGGGATTTTTATATTCTTTACGGAAAAACGTATTCGAATCTAAAAAATAATATTTAAACACCTTTAAACAGACACACTTTATCAAATGTTGAATTTTTTAAAAGAAATCACTGTAAATATTCTATTAATTTTTAGAAAAAATCCGATGAAACTCAACACGATTATTTAAATTGATATTTTTTACACTTTATGCGTAGGATGCATGCTTATTATATATTTAATCATCCGAAAATCAATCAGCTATAAGTAAAAAATTCCATAAGATCGATAAGTCAGCTCTAAGTTGAAATATGATTTTAGGATATATTATCTAGAAATGGTTATTGAAGTTGGGTCAAAAATCCAAAAGTATAGAGTCCTTGTTTTTAGTAGATTAGTAGGACTTCAGGACACTGCTCCAATTCCCGAATGAATTTTTCTCCCAGAACCACTACCCTACTGGACAAGACCTCGAAGTTTTACCAATTTTACGAAACCTAATTCCCGATAATCACGATCACAAACTCATATAGGAATACTCATAACGATAATCGTAATATATATTCAACCACTACATAACGATACATGTATATTATTATTTGAATTTTATACAATGAAACTATATGAATCTGTTTCAAGCCCACCACACACGAATGACGTATCTATACTTTATGAAAGATTTTTTTTTAGTTCTTGGGAATTCACAAGTTGTTCGCAACAATAAGGTTTATAATTTGAATTTGGACGATTATAACTTATGAAAGTCGATACTTATAAACGTAGCTCTATGTTTCCCTGGTATACCTTTCAAAGTATACCTAAATTTTTATTTCGTTTTGGTGAAGAAACCCCCCGTTTAATGCACATAAGAATATTCGAATATTTAGCGACATATCAGCAATACATAGACGTTATGATACATATTGTAGGCGATGAGAACACTAAATTTTATTCTTAATATTTTGTTTTCTAATTATTCTAAATATGTAGTCAAAACGATCGAAATACAAATAATTTTTTTTTGCACTTGGCACATCGTTATCAACAATGAAAACGTCTTGCATTTGAAAATTTATGTTTGTAAAATAAAATATAAGTCAGTAAAATCAAATTATCCTTCCTGCGACAATTTAAAATTTACTATTTTACTTGTTTTTCACCAATGTTGTTTTTCGCAGTTAACAATTGAAAAAAGTGTATTTTGACCCAAAATATTTTTTTTAATCTGAACTAAGTGGAACTAGACAAGATAAAATTCTATTTAAGTTTTTGTTAGTAGACTTTCTCTTTAATGTAAAAAAATATAATCAATTTGAATCAATTATATATACATATGAAAGTGTTTACATAACATAAAACTTAACAAATTTATACGTATCCAAGTCATCTATTTACTAACCCAAATAATCATAATATTTTGAATCTTTGTTTTAATCACTTATAAATTGAAGGATAAATTATTATAAGATAAAAGCGATTTTAATTTTCTTATGAGTTTTGGTTAGTATATTCTAAAAATTTTACCATTGTCCTGTTATGAATTGGAAGAAACAAGAGAAGTATATGAAAATACTGTTGAAAAAAATTGTAGTAGAAAATCAAGTTTTAATGAAAATTTTTGAACTAGGAACGAAAAAGTTATTTTTTCTGCTCCTTACTATTCAAAAGCTTTCGTTTTCCACCTAGACGAATATGTTCCCGTAATAAGTGATATTTCCCGTAATTAGTCCTTAGAGAGGTCCTTAAACTTAGAGTAGTCCTTTCTATTGTTAATGCAATTCATCACGTTAAGATTCACCGTGTTTCCTCGAATATGAGATCCGATCTTATATTAATTTTATAGCGACAAAATCTACTAGGTCCTATTTTCAAGAATGATTTATTTTTTTAGTGAGAAACCCCAAAGGTATGATATCTAATTATTCTTTTCTATCCTCTCCCTTGTGTAACCTGTTAATAATCCTGTAAACCACAAGCCTAAAAAAATAATGAGTCATTATTAATAACGCTGACTAAATTGGTAATTAACTAAATACCACTGCTTTAATGTGAATTTAAATTCAAAAATTTTGTTAATTGAATTTTTCCATTAGGTCTTATCTTCTCTAGACAGGGATATTTTACGCGTTAGATCCTATACATATTATTCGAGGAAACACGGTATATTAGCTTCAACTTGTAATTTTATGTATCTTTATGTATTCTTTTATCTTTTAACTACACCAGTGGTCTCCAAAGTTGACTGAATTGTGGTCCACCTAACAAAAAATTATAAATTTAGGAGTTACCTGTTGATTTTCACGAAAAAAGAGCTTTAGTAAATGAGTGAAGGACTGTTATAAGTAAAAAAAAAAATCAGTTCTAATCCAATATTTTCAGAAATCCTGAACTCAATTGGACTTGAAAAGTTATTGTTTGTGGTTCAAAAAAAAATAAGATTGTAAACCACTTTTAAATGGAATAAGCCTAGAAGGGGTTCAACATTGTAGTAGGGAATGATTACTTTGTACGTATTGAGATTTTATTTGGTGAAAATAAAAGACGACTTTTTTGTATAATTTTTTTGGGGAATTATTATCTGGTCTAATATTTTCGGCCACCTTTTTGGCGGTGGTATAATTTCACGGGTGTAAAATTTTTGTTATTTAATGACTAATAACTGATGCATGTGCTTCCGGATCTCCTTATTAAGCATAAAAAGTTTTGGTATCTAAAAAGCTTTAAAAAAAATTATTTAATTTTTAGCAGGAAATTAGACTTAAAGGATGTAAATCCATATACAAATAATTAGTTGTATAAAAAGTTTGGTAATTTGTTTTTTTTGTAAAATGCTTTTACAGCTTTAATGAGAAGTAATGCCACACTAAATATATTTTCTAGATCAGGTATCTTCGAATTACTATTGTATCTAGTTCTTATCAAATTTTTTAGACGGCAAACCTTTACTTTAAAAGAGGAGATCAAAAATCTTCTGGATCTCAGTTTTTTTCGAACAAAATTACAATGTTATAACGTTAAAATTTTAATCTAAATATTATGTTTTAAGTAGAATATTGTAAATACTTCTCTCTATCTTTCTTGGTTACCGACCTTGCTGATTTGTGTACTACGATTTGCTCCAGATCCCCCAAATTTATGATCTACGGATTTCCACAAAACTGATAAATATTTTTAGTATTCTCCATTGGGTAATTTCAACAGGGGAAATCCAGAATTTTTCACAAAAAAAGCATAGTCATTGTTGAAACTAGGGATGAGTTCATTCCCCTTAGGGGTTAGTTTTCCTAACTAGCGTCGTTCGCTTTTAAGATCAAAATAGTAAAAATCAAGTTCTTGATTATTATTACAAAGTTGTTACAGTAATTTTAAGTACTGCTTTTATTTCTATGTATGAAGTTCTAACCACTGAGGTGTAAACTAGAGTGAACTTGGTCATAGAACCATCAAAAGTAAGTATTATCAAGTCCACACTATCCTATTTTTTTCTTATCCAGCCAATTAAAAGTCAACAAATGGCAACTATCACAAGTTCAGTCCTACATCAACGTTGACTTACACAGGAGAGAATATATTTTAAAGATATGTTGTGGAAAGGTTACGAGGACTCAAAAAATTGTTAAGAACAAACAATTTAATATTAGGCATAAAGAGTACGTCCGCTCTAGTCTCCATCTCAATGGTTTTTAGTATAAACTCTAACAGACCATCTTGTAAGGCAAAATCAAAGGAAAAAGAAGATTAAGGCGTAATATCATGATTATGAAACCTACGATTGTGGTTCGATTTTCATGTGCAAGTTTTTCCCGATGACCTCTGCCAAGGACAGATTAAGCAGAAAAACGAATTTATTCCTTGAGTCACCATTAATCCTTATTGCACTAACCAAGATGTGAATTTTCCACGTAAGTTTTTTCCTTTCCTTTAGAACACTCGTTTTTTATTTGACTATATATCTTAAGTATAGTCAATCAAAAAAATAAATGATTTTTTTCTTAGAAACGTCACAAAGAACAAAATTTTAATCTTGAAAAAATTGTTTAATTCGAACAATTAAGAAACAATTACATAAATGGTCTTTCCTTTAGTCCCACAATTAAATATTTTGTGAATATTTTCTTTTTTTACAATAATAACAGGAAGAGAACTTAATTGTGTTTTAATCAAAAGAGTCAAACGACTAATGATGGATTGATGAATTTGAGTAAATTCGACGGCAATTAAAATTATGTGAACATGCGTTAATTGGATCGTTAATAAATGGATGTGTAAAATATCAGAAACGATAATTATTTTAATATTTGTAAATATTAGCGAAAGATTATTGTTTTTTTTTTTACAATATTTATATGATGAAATGGGAGAAGTTCAGTGCTCAATGTACTGTAAAATTACCTTGATTTTGAAATAATTCGAAATAGAGGAATCGAAGAGTCATGCCATTTATATAGTTACTTTTGTCACTTCCATCGCAGTTGTAAACAGTTAGTTGGTTAGTGCTTTTCTAATGTTTATATATTTATATTTTATAAAACGGAGTTGAAATACTTTTCGGTTATTGTTGATTTATTTGTTGAATTATTTCGACGAAAATGAAATTTCGTAAATCAACTGTGTATACAATATCAGACAACTATGGGACAAGTAGAGGTATTGATTCTCATATTGATTTTAAGACACATGATTTTTTTTTCTTCAAATATCAAATATTTAATTTTAAAACTTATGTAGGTGGAAGACTTAGTAGTGTTTGAGGTCTTTGATCGACAAACATTAAATGACCTAGTAACTTTTAAAATAAGACATGGTAACAATATTTTTTTAAGAATATATAAACTAATTAATTTTTATTTATTTTTGAACTTCAACTTAAATAAGAAATGAATACTAAGTATTTTAGTTAATTACAACAGAATTTGCTGATAAGAAAGACAAAAAAAAAACATTTAGATATCAACCTACTTATATTTTACGTATAAATATTTGATTGCAATTTTAGAGTGCTGAATAGCTAGGACGTTAATTTTTTTTTTAAATTTAATATAAAAGTTTCTTATAAACACGTTATTATACTTAAGAACTCCGCTTATGATCTTCTAGAAATAAAAGATAAATGTTATTTTCATAATAATTATAATTTAAAGTTACGCTTCGCTTTTGGCTTTCGTTTAAATAGTAGATTCATTCATTTTCCTGCGTGGTTGTACTCTTCCTTCGAGCATTGTCTGTTCTTGGCACGGTATATCAGGTCAGGGTAGTCCATTCCTCTTAGTTACTCTTACCAAGAATATATTATTCCATTTCTTGAAGCTATGTTACAAAAAAAACCATTTTATTTTTGAGTTTTAATTACCCATTAAAAACATATGTAACTCAAGTAAATTATTGTTTTTGATGTAAAAACAAAACTACTTTTCCAGAGGTGGTTTCTTTTCTATTTTTATTGTTATTTATCGTCGCTTTATAACTACCAAGGTCTTTATCGACAAAAGGGCAACAATATCCGTAAATCGTGAAATATCGAAAATTTGTTCACTACGAGATTCGAACCCAACACCTACCAGAACTGCAGCGGTCACTTTTGCCACTCGGTCACTAATAAGTCAGGGATAGTTTTATTTTCCGATAAAATTACCAAGACTATAGTCATGGTACTTTGGATACAATTTATGAAATTTATATTGTAAGTTTCAAATATTATAAAGCAAAATAAACTTTACAATGTAGGAAATTAAAAAAAATGTTGAACTTAGATTAAAATAACAGAATTAATTTTCAAACTTCTTTTATGTCACACTCTATTCTCTAAAACTTCTAGCCAAACCAATTTTTTCTAGTTTGAATAGCCTTTTATTGGCCTGAAAAGTTTATTGGTCAATGTTCAACAATAATTTTTTTTATAAATTTTGGATATTCTGGATTGTTATCTCACAACAATAATGAAAGGATTGGAATCTACTGTTCCCAGAATGATAAGTTTTCTGTCAAATCTATTTACTCAAGTAATCATATGTTAAGGAGTTTGGTTTTTTGATTTTTTTTACTCCTTTTTCATCTATTATTCGACACTATTAAACTTAAAAAATCTCACATACTTCAAAAACCCTCCGAAACCCTTTCAAAACAAATATTTTTTTTCACTCAAGTGTACTTTAGCACACCCACAATCTGGCAATGTTGCATTTTCGACTTTGTTTTTGATTTAATTCGCGATATTTTTGTTTATTCAATTCTAATATGGTATAATTCTCTCTTTTGTGATTAAATTTTCATTATGAACCGATTTAATCGCGAATTAAATTAAAAACAAAGTCGAAAATGCAACATTGCCAGATTGTGGGTGTACACATGAGCCTTTTTTTTCAAAGAACTAAATCTAAACTTTGAAAGAATTTGTTGAAATATATATTTTCTTTCCGATGTTCTTTTCTTTGTACCACATTTTTGGAACCACCCTTCTTCTTTTTGAAGCAAGACAAAGCCACTATTTATTATTTTTTAACATATTAACATTTCATTTACCATCCGAAACTATAAATAATTGATAACATAATTATAAGTAATTCACAACGATTAAATCTCTGAATAGGAATTGGTATACCTGCTTGGGCATTCATGCTGAGTCCACTGGCTCACTTTTTATTCAGGTACCCAGTTTTCGTTTGTATCGAGCACCCAAATTGGTAGAACCACTTATTTTTTTCAGATTTATACATAGAAACATCGATTTTCCTATAGAAATTAATCGAATTACAACATAGTAAAAGTTTTTTCGCCATATTAGCAGGATTTTTCCATTGCTGGTACAGTAAAATTTACTTACAAAATTTGATCATATTTATACTTATGCTATATAGAAACCATTGTTTGGTTGAAATACTTAAATTTGTTTATCTACATAGTGATTTTTACTTAACGAAAATGGATAATTTTTAATTCTCTGTGTAAGAAAATCTTAGATGAGAAAATCTCCAATTCTTAGATGCTTCGGATGCTTCGCACATTTTGTGCAATATTTAATAGAAGATATTTTAATACGACGGTGCATTATCGTTCCTAAAATTTTCAGTTTCATGCCCAATTGATGCCAACTGTAAATGAGCTTAATTGGTCTCGAAAAACTTCAAATTTTATTACTAAACTTTATAGGATATCAATGCTTGGTAAAGATGTAGGAATTCAATAATGTTCCAATCAGGATTTAAAATTATTAGATGCCATTTTCAAATTTTTGAAATTTTCCAAATCGGTAATCGTAGCGGTAATTTAAAAAAACAACGGACCACTTGTGATATTTGATTCTATAAAAATATTGGAACTTACGTTTCTTGGTCCGAAAGCTTTATTTAAGATATATTTATTCATCTATTTATTATCTATTATATCCACTTTTATTAGATCTTCTGGTAGGTATACAACCAGCAATCGCTACCTAATAAATAACTAAAAAAAATTTAATCTAGATAGTGAAATTAATTTAAAAAATAAAAGTTTATTGGAATTCAAATATATTCTTTTCAAAAAATACGATACTTTTACCAGCTGAGAGATAAAAATCCTTTAGTGGATCACGTTTTCTTCAGATATTTGATCTATGACAAAACCTTTTTCTGATTAAACGTTTTAAAAGTGCCTTGAGTGCTTTGAAACTTGATCTACCCATTGATGAATTACAAATTTAATGTAATATAATTAAAATCACATTTAAAACTAATTAAATAAACAGCCATATTTAAAACAATTAATCTCGTTATTGTTTTTTTTTGTTTGTTTATTTGTTTGAGTTTGTATTGGTGTTCATTTTTTTACATACCAACAACTGAAACATTTGAACGTCGCATTGTTACAGTTATTGTGAATAGTAAAGAAAAGATAGATGGAAAATATCAGGAAATGGCAAATTATTTAATACTAATTGTAAGGTAACAATTATTCACATGAAAAATTAAATGGTTTTGAAATACAAATTGGTACCAGATAGAACTAACTCAAGGTTAAATTTCTACCTTGATTGCTATTTAATTTGATTTCATTTGTTGACACCGAAAATCTATAAATTGTTTATCATCATACTTAATATCTCTTTTTTGAAAAAAAGATTAATGATTTTGAATGTTAAAATAAAATTTATACAAAACTTAGATGACTAAAAACAATTATCCGTTTAAATTAAAAGAATATATCCACTAGTTATATCATATTTATGTTATATTAAAGTTGATGAATATTTACTAAATTCTATTCCGTTTTAGATCAACTCGCGGTAAATGGCGTTTCTGAGGAGGATGAATCTAATGAGGAGGCCGTTTTCGATCAAATTATCGATGAGATTGGCGCATATGGTCGATATCAGAAGCAATTTAATTTTATATTTAATTTCCTTTGCGTGGGATTAATATCGATGACGTACTCGAACAATATTTTTGCGGTGGCAGTGGCAGATCATTGGTGCTATGTACCAGGTCGGGAAACTACAAACTTTACAGTGGAGGAATGGAGAAATCGGACTATACCTTTGTAAGTTGAAGTTAGAAATGCCTTGATTAGAAATATAATCCCTGAGATAAACGCAAACTTTTAATTGACGATTAGTTGAGGATAAAATAGCCTAAGGTATAGTAAACAATAGTAAAACCATGAAAAAAAAAAAAATATCTCTTTTATTTTGGTATGCAAACATTCGAGGGATCAGAAAGTAATGTCGTTTCTAAACCCTTAGTTATCAGTCAGTTATCGACACTTAAAAGATATTTCATTGCTTTAATAAAGATTTTTTATGATTCGAGTGATTTGTTAAACTCAATTAAAGTAACAAAAAATATTTTCGTGGATCTTTTCCATAGTAAGTTTATAATTATTAGTATTTTCTCTATTTGGGAATTCCATATTTTTAAATATTAGTTAGACCTGAAAAAGTCGGGAAATCTATGAAACAAAAATAAAAAATGAAAAATTCCCCTAAAAAAAGGGAATTTAAATAAAATTAAAAAATATTTTAAATTTTGTAATGATTAGACCAATCCTCGAAGGAATAAAATATATACATTGAATGTATATTATTATACATATATTCACTGCTGAAAATTTTTAATCCTTTAAATCGCACTACTTAGAATGATAAAAACTTTAAACAAAAAGATGTTAAGGGAGGAAGTGGACCCAAATCCATATTCCATATAATACAGTCGAAGAGCAGTTCAATATTTCTAATTAATTTTGGTCGACGAAGTATCCAAAAGTTCCCAAGAATTTTCAATAGAGAAAATTGTATTTTGCAACACGATATTCTAAGACTTTTCTGCACAAGAAAATTTCAGGAAAAATTAATAAATTTAATAAATTTTAGGGTAGGTGGTGGTATTGCTTTACCCAACATGATTGTCCAAAGGAGTTTACTGATTTTTTATTTATTTCAATCAATCAATTATTATATCTATTATATATTTCAAAATATGATTTGTAGATATTTTGCTTGATTATCAATTGATTTTTAATAATTTGGTACTAAACAATTGCATACTAGATGCCAAAAAGTTAATAAAAAGTTCTGTCTTTTTAATGGTTCTTAAGAAGAAGTCCCAAAAAATGCTTGAAAATAGGTCCTCTCAGGGGAGAACCCCCTTAAATCTAGTTAAAATTATTATTAGTACCAAATTATATTTAACGTTTTGCTTAGAAAAAAATTAACATGTTAAACAATAAAAATCTTTTTGATACCTTACAAATATTGATTATAAAAGAGCAAGTCTTTAGTTAGACTTGAATTACGGATCATTAGGTTCTTCTTTTTTACTAGAAATTATTATTTTAAATTGCTGAAAGTTTTGATATCTTATTAATTGTTTACCTTACAAAATAAGTAAAATTAATGAAGAATTTGTTAAAAATAAAACAAATATGCATAACTGAATTCTTTTATAAATACTTTATACTATAAAGCTCATATTTTATATTTCAGTGACACAAGTTCGGATGATATAACTTATTCTTCATGCACTATGTACAATGTAAGTGTGGACGATCCATGGGTTCAAAATGGAAATTACAGAAACACAACTATTGAGACTCCAAATATAATTGGTAAGGTGGACTGAACTAAATATGTACATATGTATAAATTACCTCTTTGAAATAATAGGATGCCAAAATGGTTGGGAATACGACAAAACGTGGTATACGGAAACAGCGACTTCAGCTGAAAATTGGGTATGTGAACGGGATCTTTATGCTGCCAATTCACTGGCTTTCGGAAAATTTGGAGATATTCTCGGTACATTGATTTTTGGGCAATTGGGAGACACGTATGTACTTATTATTTGAGAAGCCTGAAGAAATGTTATATGTTTGATTTGGTTTAAGGCTAGGCCGCAGACCTGTATACTATTTAACGCTAATTATTCTAATTGTTGGACGAATAATGATGGCGTACACTTCCAGTAGCTATATTTTATTTTCAATCGCATCAGTAGTGGGAAGTTTAACTTCCACAGCCGTTTACAACTCACCCATGATAATCGCCATGGAAATATCCCCAGGAAATTATCGAGCAACTGTCGTTATGATTCAAAGTCTTTCGTGGACTATAGCATCTATTGCAATGCCTCTTATAATGTGGGCGGTTGGTGATTGGGTTATTTTTATGCTTATCACAACATTACCGAGCGCTATTTTCTTATTTACAAACAGGTAACAATTTTGCAATGTTCTATTACTGTTCTGGAACGTAAAACTTTTCAAATGTTACATTAAAAATGTAAACTTAGATTTCTAGTTGAATCTCCAAGGTGGTTGTTAACGAGAGGTAAAACCGATGAATGTTTGAAACAGTTGGAGCATATTGCTAAAGTTAATAAAAAGAAACTCCCAGCGGACGCCAAGGAGAAGCTTGAAAAAGTCACTGAAGAAAATGAAAGTTTTTTTGGAATTTTAGGATGTTTTTCCAGTTGGAGACTCGGAATGATTACTTCGATTATGTTATATATAAGGTAACTAATTTATGAATTATAATGTATTTTATTTTAGTGCATGGACCATTCAATTTATAACTTAAACAGGCAGCAAAATAATATGGTTTTAGTTTATGAAACTTTTGTGTCAATTAGTTAAACTATGGATTTATTAATAACAGAATGAAAAAATTCATTAATAAAGCCAAAAGTTTATAAAAAAGCAGTTGGAATGCCAGAGAAAATAAAACTATTGATAGATGTTGAAAAACTTTGAGGACAGCGTTTAAAAATTTATAGATATATCATCTTCCAGTATAGAATTATATAATTTAAAGAAGAAATTTTTTTTAGTCTTCGATTCAACTAATATTTTCATACACTTACAAAAATGTTTGCCAATCTTTATTACACTTTTTACATATAGTATGTTTAATTTTAAGGATATATTTTTACTCTACTACTTCAATTAAAATGTAGGTGCAAACAAAGTATATAATACGGCGAAATTTTCTTACAAAACCGTATTAAAGATTGAAAGGAGTGGTTGTTGGTGACTGAGGGATAAAAATATTATAACCTTAATGCCTATCAAACGATATATGTCCATTACCATATATTCGTTGAAAATTGAATGTATGGATTTGAGTGTAAAAGTATTCCTCGACACTATTTTGTACCATAAGAGGAAGCCTTAATCTTGGACCCAATCTGGAAGGTGCATGCCATTTGATAGTTGATATATGGTGTCTCAATAGTTTTTTGGTCTATGAACCATTTGCAGATTCCTTACAAACCCCCCCTATTGATTTTACAAATAACGTTTTTTGCAGAATGAAAATTGATTTATTTTTTAGTCAACATTATCATACTCCTAAAAGAAAGTTTAATTATCATAGCAGGAGTTTCCAACCGGTGATGCTAGTTTCCTTTGGAAACGCGAAGTAGTATTTTAAGGAGTGTAAGATATTAATTTCAATATTGGTTGGAAATAAACTAAATAATTGCTTATAAAAAAATGATTTAGCTTATGCAGTTAAAGTAACTTACTAAATTTAAACCGTTTACTAATTTTTTTCAAACCAAGGAAGTAGAATCTTTTGAAGAAGCAATTTTAAATTCATATTCAGTAAAAGTAAATAATATATCAGATACTGGCGAATTAAAGAACAATATTACAGTATGGGTTTTTTGAGAAACAATACTTTGAACAATATAAGTGTTCGGTAATGAAAAGCTTTCATTAGCGACATATTTATGCAAGTTCTGATGTAATATCCTTTTTTTATTAAGTCAAAATTTAGAAATGTGGATATCCACAGTGATGAAAACAGTGATATTCAAAATATTAAGCAAAGTGGTTGGTTGTCCTCAGGAACCGACACGTGCTTCAGGAAATTTTCTCGGAAACTATGACCGATCGGGGATGTTCCGAAACTTTCTTGGTATTGAACGCGATGCAAGAATAATTCGATATATCAAGTACGTATTGGAACATCCCTGGGAATATTGGAACATCCCCTAAATTTGAATAACAAATGTTATAGTTTTCCTGGCGCATATAAGGATTTAGCTTCATAGTGTTAAGGAGTGTAATATATTTTGTTAAAGCAACAAAATCACTGTGAAATGTAACATACGTTTAACAAAAGGTTCAGAAAATTTGAAAAATATCAGCAATGGGTTTGATCAAATCTCTCCAAACTCCTTAAAATATCACCATTGGATCCACACCCAGATATACGAATTGTAATCAACAACAAAGTGCCCTCAATGGAAAAATTAGTTTCTATTAAATATCAAACTAGAATTTAGGTTTTATGAATTTATGAACAAAAGTTTAGTTTTGTTTTTATTTATAAATTTACTTGGGGGTTTCGGGGACAAATCAAAAAGAATAGGGGTGTGAAGTACACAAATGGTTGGATGCTCCTTGCTTAATTGAAGTATTTTGTAGTTGAGATTTGAAAGTTCCATAAATAAAGTTAATAACTAATTAATTAATTTTAATAATTGAAAAAAAATATTACGATATTAATGTTGGTCAACCAACATATCATTTTAAAACTGTTCATTATATCAGTGCTTCTCAAAATCGATTTCACAAACGATCAAACTATATACATCAAATACATAAAGGAATCTTTTTTCACAGTCAATTAACTCTAAATGAATGTAAATTTCTTTACAACAATATTCCCTTGTGTTTTTTTTATTTACATATGTTTCACCATTTTGGCCAATCATTCCAATCTGCTTTGATTTATCGACTTATCTATTACTTTTTTATAATATGAAAACTATTTTTTTTAACAAAATATATAGATTTTTCACAAATGATTCTCAAAAATTTCATGAACTTAAAGTGTACCATTTTGTTTACTATTAATCTATTAATATACTAATTATTGACAATAAATTTTTCATTTCAGTACAGCGGTTAGTCTTGCCTACTACGTATTAGTTTACAATTCAGTTCAAATGAAAGGAAATCCATTTTTGAATTACGCATGGCAATCGGCTGCTGAATTTCCCGGATATGTCATTGGTCAAATAATGTGCGACCGTATTGGTCGACGCTGGTCTGGCGTAATATCGTACTTGTTAAGTTTTATCTTCTTAGTAGCTTTAATATTTGTCGTAAGCTGTAAGTATTCGAAATTAAAGCTCATCCACTTTATCGCTCGTTAAATACAAATCAAGATTACACTAAGCTCTCGTCACTTTTAGCTCACGAATATGTGCTGTTCGCCGAAATCTTTACGAGTCTTGTAAGATTTTTTATTTCTGTAACGTACTACGTCTCAGCATTACAAACACTGGAGCTGTATCCGACTTGCATTCGCCAGTCGAGTAACTCGTTTTTCATTATTGTATCATCCGGCGCTGGAATTATTGCTCCCTATGTCGTTTTTATGGTAATTGTCCTCAAATTATTTTGATAGGTCTGCGCTAAACGTAAAGTATATAACTAATAATGAAAACTTTATTGTAGGGAAATAATATTGATGAGAGGATGCCTTTTATTATTATAACAATAGCCATGGGGCTGTGTGTTATAACCGGCTTTTTCTTGCCGGAAACACTGAACGAATCTTTACCTGAAACGATGCACGAGGCGCAAGTATTTGGAGCTAATCAGAAATATTTTAGCTTTAAAATTAAACGACCTGTACAGCATCATTGTGAAAAACAGACTGAATCTAAATAAATTTGTACATAGTTTTACTAAGACGAATATTTAATTTTCCTTAACCATTTTAAGAAATTGTAACAAAAAAAATAATCACAATTAATTCCGTTCTATAAAGATAAACTTAATAAACTTACGATTCTTGTTTCAAAACCCACGTGTAATTAATATATTATTTACAATTTGTTTTCATTAAGATTAATTTAAATCTTTAACTTTATTTGTTTATAATTGTAATGACAATAATTTAATTGTAGGTAAAATTCCAGTTATTTTTCTTTAAAAGATATAGTAAAAATATATAATTATTCCCATTTTTATCACAACTGGGTTACCAGTATTAAAATTTACTCATTTTTAATTTTTAAAATAATCAGTCAATCACAAAATTGATGAGAATAGCGATGTTCACGGTTATGCTTTAAAACTACTTCACATTTCCGAATATTTTTGTGCTAATAAAATATAGAGAATCAGCAATCAACGGGGATCATTATCACAAAGCAGATGAGTGTACAATGTCCTTAAGTAATCATTTACCAAAATATTACTTAAAAAATAAATAAATAAATAAATGCGAAATCACTTTGCTTTTCGTTTGTTTGTTTACATGATATTTGATATTTCCAGATATTATTTTTTAAGGAAAGTGATAAATATCAAAAGTTTCCAGTGGGATTTTTTTCGTAAATGTAAAATTTTACTTTTGAGAAATTCACTTATCCCTCGATTTACGCGGTATCCGTTTTACGCAGTTTCACTTTTACGCGGATAGAAAATGTTTTTAAAAAAAAAATAATTTAGATTTTTTTTTTAAATTGGGTGAGTTATATAGATTAGCAATTAAAGAAATAAAAAATTTAATATTGAATGGTTGTTGGAGAGCAGTATGGCCAGAAGTAGTTGAACCTAATCATGTAATTCCAGCAAGAAATGAAATATTTAACAACATTTTAAATGTAACAATAGAGTTGGGACAAGGGTTAGAGAATTTAAATTTCAGTGACATCGATGAATTATTTGTTGATCAGGAAATAGACGAAGAAGAATTGATTTATATGGTGGCAACCAACGAAAAAGAAAATGTTGAAAATAGCGATGATAGTGATTATGACATTACCAATAAACCAAATAAATTTACATCTAAAGACATTTCGGAAATTTTACAATTGGCCAATAATTTAGAAAGTAAGGTTTTGGCGACTGATCCTATTATTGAACGTGCTGTTAAATTTCAGCGAGACCTTAAAACCCTGTGCGCGCAATACAGTGAAATTTATAAAGACTTAAATAAAAAGAAAACACAAAAATTAGTCACAGACTTTTTAATCAGACGAGTCGAAGGGCCTGTTGCTGCTGGATTTGAATCCGATGATAGCAGTAATTTCGAGCCAACCAAAAAAAATATGGTTGAATTAGAATATAGCAGCGAGGAGGCGGAATGATAAAATTTCAATTATATAATTATGTATACTTTTAACTATAAACGTGCTAAAAATTCATTAATCTAATAAATATATTTCTAAATAAAATTCTCTTTTCTTACCTCGTTTTATGCGGTTTTCTGGAACCTATCCCCTTTACTTTATATGAACTTGAAGTCTCGATTTACGCGAATTTTTATTTCCTGGAACCTATCTTCAGTTTTCGTATGAACTCGAAGTCTCGATTTACGCGATTATCCTGGGAACGTATCTACCGCGTAAGCCGAGGGATGAGTGTAAGCACTAAATCTCTAAATTGAATTATTCAATGGGGGGGGAATTTGAACTAAATTTTTTGGTAAATTACACTAAAACTAATGAAGGTATCTAAGTTTTGATATTTTCAATAGAAAAATGCATTACCAGTCTTTACCATATTACTGTGTTGCAGCATAAAATTTTCTTAGTTAACAGTTCTTCGGTACTTTTGGGTTTTTGGTTGGTCAACTAAAATGGGTTTGGTACCAGTTCATCTTTAACATCTTATTGGTTTTTTTTTTCAATCTTCGTTGATATCAGTTGGAGAAATGAGCATTATTGAATTTAAACTTAAAAAAAAACTTATTTGGCATTAATGAACATATAATGCACTTAGATAAATTAAATAATGCATTAAGTAATGTTTTTAGTAACAACTTTACGTTGTTATCCTGTGAAACTCGAAGAACATACAATATCGAATTTATCTTCCATTAATTTTCTGGTCAATTTTTTTTTCATAATTTGTTATAAATTAATAGGTCACTTCAATCATCGAATGTCGTAGTCCCATAATGAAACTTGTTATAAATAGATAAATGACAATTGAAGGATTATACGTTTAAAAACAAAATTAGATTCCGTTACACTTAATACAATATAGTATACAATATAGTACGTGTTGTATTTGTAGCTTTGTATAAATATAAATACGGAAATCGGCCGGAGGAAGAAAAGATTCAGTATAGCTGAGCAAAAGTCTTATCTTTTGTTTAGGCTAATATGGGCAATTATAAATTAAATAGATAATCCTTTAAAAGTTTTTTAAACTTCAGAAAATTATAATCTTAACAAATTCCTTCGAAATTTTACAAAAAAAGTTAATCTTTTTCCACAGTTTTTTCTTTAGAATTATCTTTGCAATCACCGTGATAGAAAGTGACTTATCCGGAGGCAAAATAATCCAAATTTCTTATCATTTTAACTTGTCAAAATGGTCTAAAATAAATATTTTGAAAGAAATGCTCCTTGAAATATAAACCTCATTAATTCAAAACAGCATACAAATAGTTAGCATAAAAAGAGAATCGAGTTTTACTATAATAAATTTATACATGCTTTCAAATTTAAAACTATAATTTAGTGCCCCAATTGTGGTTCCACCAGTTTAGGATTCCAATAGAGGACGAAAAAACAAATTCTGGGTATTCAATCGAGGAGTGAACGAGGCATAAGGTTAAATTTTAGTATGGGGATGGCCAAATGAGGAACAAGAAAGTAAATGCAAATTAAAACTATTGATTTTATTAGATTATTTGAAGGTTTATCAATGCCACTTATGCATAAAAAATGAGATTGCTCAAATGTTCATCACGGCTAGATTTACATACATTGATCCGATGGGTAAACTTTTCGTTACATCTTCTAAAAGAAATGTTTCAATGCATTTATCTCAACAATGATATAGTTTTTAGACCTTAAATAGTGGCTGGCCTATCAACGTACACTTTGCTCAACAAAAATCCCCATAAAATGAAGTGCAATGATATTGAAACCCATGATTTGGCAGGTCAACTTACATGTCCTCTATGCAAAATTTTGCGACTTTCGAAAAACCATGCAATTCATTGATATTTTCACGCGTAGTGTGGCAAGTTACACCGTCTTGTTGAAAACACACATCATACGGTCAATTTCACGAATTTGGGGAAAATCAATCCGTTATTATTGCATGATAACGTATAGAATTGATGGCAACACGTTTCCAATGTCTGCCTTTAATACCATTACTTATAATATCTGCATAATTTACTTATAGAAAAATTTCCAGAACTTTGGAAACATCCCTCGAATAATTTTCGTAATAGTTCATTTCTTTAGATAATTATTTTTTTTGTTAATATAATTAAGTAAAAAATACGTAAAATTTTATGTAACATATTACAGATATGATTTGTGGATCGTAAAGAATGTAAAAGGTATAAAGGTATAATATCATATTAAAGTACTTATAGTTTATGCTATCAGATATCAGAGCCAACGTTTTTTTCTTAAAAATTTTGGGAGCTACATCTAATGTCCTTGATACTAAAGTAAAATGATGGAGAATAACATAGAAAACTTTTAAATATTTATTTTAAAATACAACTAATTGTTTTCATTTATAACTCGACTATTATTTGTGGCTTGCAAGCTCCCTTTTGGCCATCTTTGGTACATTACCTATATGATAGAGGACACCATAGAGGCGTTAATTTTCGAAGTATCCGAAGATGTAAAGATTCCCACACCAACATATTATATTATATTTCTTTTATTATATTAAGTTTTTCAACAAATATGATTTACAAACAACACGTGTTTGACTAAAGATAATGATATACTCGTACTATTTGATACAATAAAATGTAAAATTGTTTTCGAAGTTGAAAATTTATTAGAAAGATTAATGAGGATGAAATTCTTTGATAACGTTTGCAAGGTTGAACAATTTTTCCAGTTATGCAAAAACGTGTAATATTTGATAACAAAGATAAATCCCTACTGTCTCCCCATTGATAAATATAAAGATCATTTACTTTAAGTTTCTCAGAATTAGACTCATGTTTATTGCAACAATAGTTATAAGGTGGGAAGTTAAAAACCTAAGTGTTTTAATTGAAAATGAATAATTGTTACAATATCTATTTAAAATGACTGAAGGTAAATAACGACAAAAAAATAAAAAATGGTTTCGTTTAATTTGTGTTCTATTCATATAATTGCATTTTTGATTTTCAATTTTTAAGAGAAAATAAATCTGGATGGACCAGGAGAAACAAATAAGGATGTTATTTTTGATCAAATTATTGACGATATTGGCTCATTCGGAAGATATCAAAAAGTTTATATGTTTTTATTCAATTTTGTGTTTGCGGCGTTCTTATCGATTCTATATACGAACAATATTTTCCCTTTAGCCGTCGCGGATCATTGGTGTCATGTGCCAGGAAGGGAGTCAACAAATTTCACCCTTGATGAATGGAAGCTTCGAACGTTACCAAGGTATATTTTGAATTTCCGGGTAATTTTAAAAAAAAATCAACAAAATTTTTGTGTACGTATAGTTATGAAACGCTTATGATAATGGAAGTGAAAACAAAAGTATATTGATATAATCTATATTTATAAAGATAAAATCATCAAGATCATGGAAGATTTTTACTTCTGATTTCATCTAGTAACAAAAGTTATAATTTTGATAATCAGATATTTGTGAAACAATTATTCTGGAGACTTTGGTTTAGATTGTACTCCCTTATGGTTTTTATTCCAAAAATGTAGGAAGATCTCTTCCCACAAGGTTAAACAGTCATTAGCAAGAGTGCCAAATATTAGGCAAAAGTAATCCATTATTTTACTGAATTGGTTTTTCTTTGAGCTCATACTTGGTTTGGCATTCCTTTTAAACAATTGAATTTAAAATTTCATGAAAAACAATTTTATTTACTTTTATTATTAAAGATGGGGATGATCAAAAAAAGTTTGATACATTTTCCAATTTTTCTCTTATAAGGGTAAAAATAAAAGCCAGACACCCAAAACTATGAATATCTCATACGGTTTCAACTGAAAATCTATGACTAGAGTGAATATGCTCCAGAAGCCCTATGCAAAATTTAAATTGTCATTTTTCCTCAATTAGTTGAGTGCTCAAAAACCAATCAAAATTAATTTTTGTGTCATTTACTTCTCTGTTCTGGTAATTTCAATGTCAAAGATGCATTCCATATCGGTAGACCTATATATTGTCCAAAATATTGGCGAAACTTTGAAAATTAGTAAATTAGTAGGGATAAATGGCTCGTAGTATTGTCGAAGAACTGAAAATCGATCATGAAAAAAATTTAAAACCATTTACATAAGGGTAAATTCTGGAAAACCCTTGACATTTGGGAGTCATAAGGGCTGACGCAAAAATTATTGAGCTATTTTTTTATCTGCAAATTCTTGACCAAATAAAATCAAAATTTTCCAAGGAAAATAGTAATATGGGAGGACTAAGAAATCCAAAACAAAAATATTAATGGAAAATGTTAATTGAAAAAGGCTGGTAAAGTCCAAGGTTTGTAAATTACACAGGTTGCTCCATTAGAAAAAAAATGACGTCATACGAAGAATTTTGAATTTGAATCAGTCTGAAGATATGTACGAATTTCTTCTGGATACGTCACGTAGCCACCATGAGGCCACCTGTGTATTTTATAAACCTTGGGTAAAGTCGTCCTGGAAATGGTGGACAAAGTAGAATAAAATCTGCAAAATTATCATGAGTATAATAGTACTGGAAGGATATGGTGAACCATTGATTCCAAAGTGTTCAATTGTCAATTATCAATAGTAATTGACCAGATTAAGCCAGAATTTAATAAAGGAAAAAGGCTTGTTTTTCACTAGGACAACTCCCTATTTCATATAACTTTAACAACTCTGTAGAAGTTGGAAGATTCAAGAAGTTGGAAGTTGGATCATTCATCCAACTTATGGTTTGAATTTGGTACCAAGTGATTGTCATCTGTTTTTCCATAACAATCGTTTTTGATCATATAAAATTGATCTTAAAAAATTTAGTTACCAAACTTGTATTGGTTTTTGTCAATCATGAAAAGTTGTTTTGGTAAAAAAGCAAAAAAATGCCATAAGAAAGCAATACGTAATCGAAAAAGTTCTTATATATATGAATTTAAAGTAACGGTTATTGGCATGCTAAACATTACCACGAAATAGATACTAAAAATAATGGATTTTTTTTTCTCCAATTTTATACTAAGCCTATAAGTGGCCGAGTGGTCTAGGTGATCACTCCAAAATTGGTAGATTTTAGGTTCGATCCACGTATCGAGCAAATTTTTCATTTTTCTCGATTACAAATTTTTATCAACCCTAGTCCTAGTAACCCTAGAGTCAGGAGGACTTTTCAAGTAGACACTATCTGATTAATTAATATTTGTTTTTGTTCAACGAAATTTCTTTCTATAAGAATGTCGTTTTTAGGCCTTGCAATTGCGTAAAACCCCTTAATAGTTAAACAGAGTTTTATGCTTAATATCAGAATTTATTATCAATATTTTTTTTTATTCTAAAAGAAAACAGAAATAGTGATATCAATCACCAAAACTGTAGACTAATACAAAAAGAGTACTCTGGTTTCAAAGATTATCATTTGAAAATTTTACTAACCTGTTTCCTTTTTTCAATACTGGCAACCCTAATATTATTTTTTTTTATTTAAAAAGAGAGATTGACAATCTGGAAGAATACAAATTTTCTTCATGCCTCATGTACAATGTATCCGAGAACCAGATTTGGTCATTAAATGATACTTTTGAACCCAATGAATTGACGTTTGAAAAAATTCGTAAGTTTTAAATCCAGATTAGTAATATTTAATATAAGTAATTTTAGTAATATTTTTTATTTTGCTTTCAGCCTGTCAATATGGATGGGAATATGATCAGACCTGGTTCAAAGAAACCGCTCCTTCTGCTGAAAATTGGGTATGCGATGATAAAATTTATGCCGCTAATGGTTTAGCTTTTTCACGTGTTGGAGATATTATTGGTACAATTATTTTTGGACAGCTAGGTGACAAGTAAGTAAATTTACAATAACTTAAATTTCTCAGAACTCTAGAATATTCTCTTACTAAAAAATATGTATATTTTGATGTTGATCTTTAATGGTGAAAAAGCCGTTACCAATTTAAAGTTAAACTAAAATTTTAATGATCTTAATAACGTTAAATTAATGAGTTTGATTTGCATTTTTATAAATTCCAGATTTGGAAGGAAGCTCATTTTCTTCATATCAGTAGTAATATTGGTCTTTGGTCGCTCAGTCATTGTGTTTACAGCGTTTAGCCACATTTTATTTGGAATCGTCACTGTCATTGGAAGTTTAACAGTAATTTCGGCCTATGACTCTAAAATGATTATTGGAATGGAAATAAGCCCTGGGAAATATCGTGCTTCAATAATTATGGTTCAATGTGTTGCATGGACCATTGCCGGTATAGCGATGCCCTTGATAATGTGGCTGGTGGGAGACTGGATCATTTTTAATTTAGTTACATCATTACCAGGACTTTTATTGCTTTTTTCTTATAAGTGAGAAAAATAATTTGTTGTTTTTTTGGATAAAAAATTGGACTATTACAGATTAATGGTCGAATCACCTCGTTTGTTGCTCATTCAAGGCCGTATGGAAGATTCTCTTAGGGAATTGAAAAAAATTGCAAAGTTTAACGGGAAGAAATTACCGAGTGATATCCGAAGTCGACTTAGTAAGATGTCGGGATCGGATAGCAAATTTCATGGAATTTTGGGGTGTTTTTCTCATTGGCGACTAACAATGATTACATGCATTTTAATTTATGTTGGGTGAGTAAATTGACGGTCCTTAGGGGTTTAATGTAACTTTACGGTGATTCTTGGTGCTACTTTTTACGTATCAGTTCAATTAATCCAATTACAATATGTTCAAAATTTCCATTAATTACTAGACATCATTTTCCTTTTATTAAATAGAACGTGGTTTTTATTATATTCCACTTTTATTTTGATGGAGACAAACACCTGGTTGATTGAAGAATACATCATTTAAAGGCGATTTCATGCTGACGCTTGACGCTGACTTCCAGCGTCAAATTTGGTCAAGTGGCAGCATTTCGAACGAAATGCTATCTAGATGAAAATCCATGTCATGTTTGGGTGTTAAATTGCAGCGTCAAATGACACTGGTGAAATTAGGTGACCTCAAACAAGCAGCAAGAATCGAAGGTGGAATTATCGATATATGCTATTTCTTAACCTTTTTGGGTATAGATAGTGCATTGGTTGAAATCGTACCACGGGACTAAATTTAATGCTGAAAATCAGCGTCAAGCGTCTGCATGAAATCGCACCTTTGATTTTACTGTACGTCGACTCGTTTTTGTTGCCTTATTGATGTGGTTTTAGAATAATATGTAAAAGTCAATCGATAGTTTGAAAAGTTTAAGATCTATTTTGAAAAATTGAACTTATTAATCAGTTAATCAGGATTAATGAAAATAAAATAAAGTCTTACACCATATAATTTTACTCAGTGAAAAGCAATTAAGGGAAGCAAGCAGGAAATGAAACCTCCTAGTTGATTCAATTTGGGTAGCTACTATTTATTTTAAAAGTAATTAATTTCAAAAGTAAAGTAAAGCAAAACAGATATCAATTTGACATGAAAATCTCCTAAAAATGGTCTATCTTCGTAAAAAAAGCACCTGAGACATGCAAAATTCATTCCACAAAATCGTATTTTGCGTAAATAATTCTTAAGCTTTACTGCTACACATAGATATTTCGATGTTTCTAGGTGCTGCACAAATGTTACCTACTTCGTCGTTCTCTTTAATTCAGTGAGGATGAAAGGGAACCCGTTTACCAATTATATATGGCAAGCGATTGCAGAATTTCCTGGATACATAGTTGGACAAGTTTTATGTGATCGAATCGGACGTAGGTTCACAGGAGTCATAGCCTATTTGGGATGTTTTTTGTCAGCATTATGTGTCATTTTAATTTTGTGTAAGTGATTTTTTTTCCTTCGAGATATATAAAATTTGTTCATTAACATTTGAGTTCAAAAAAAAAGAAGCAAATATTATCCTCAAGGCATGCGTTTAAGTGTAAGGACTTAGACTTTCCAATATTCAATACAAGACCTGCTCAAATGCCATCATTTACGATCTGGTGAATAAGAGCAATGACAATGACGTCATATAGTGATTAAAAATCATATACGAAGTGATATGAAGTCATTACCATTGGTCTATCATCTTAGTCATAGTCATATATAGTAACGGAGCAATACTACTTGATGACCACTGAAGAAGATTGCTTGGCAATTGAAATGCGTGTCTGGGCAATGTATGTGTATGGGTAAGGTCAAAATATGTTTGTTTGAGTTTGTGGTAACATTTTTGTTCTTTGGTTTACTTTTGTAAATTAAATTACATAAATAAGACCACAATATACATTGTATATTGTATTAACGGTATAACTGTTCAAAATAGT
The DNA here is from genome assembly GCA_958496175.1 of Sisyra terminalis. Classification (NCBI taxonomy): domain Eukaryota; kingdom Metazoa; phylum Arthropoda; class Insecta; order Neuroptera; family Sisyridae; genus Sisyra; species Sisyra terminalis. The sequence goes on along the minus strand of OY292279.1, from coordinate 17,166,722 downwards.
TATATTCAATACATATGCGTAAAGTGAGGTACCTAGTAGGATGAAATTGATGCACGAGCTGAAGGGACTGATCATACACAACGAGATCGAGTACGCTGTGTAGCGCCAGGCGAGTGGGGGTAGGCGCACGAGATCAAGTTGTGTATGATCAGTCCCTTTAGCAAGTGTCTCAATTTCGTCCTACTAGGTACCTCACTTTAAGCATAAGTATCGAACAAAATTCTTTGTAACGACTGCTTCTAAAGTTCAACAGAAAGAGATTGAGAAATTAATTATTTTTATTTATATATGAAAAATTTCAACTCTATAGTAAGAATAATTTATAGAAAGTTTATGAATAAAAACAACATTTTAGTTTAAACTACAGTCTAAATAATTACCTATATAAATTATTTCTTATCAAAGTTTATTAAGGTATCAAGTTATTTTACTTTTTCGCACTGTTATTTACTTTCGCGCACGGTTTCTCTACTTTCGCGCACGCTTGCCATCACGATGAGAAAATGGCTCTTTACCCCCGCCACACAACGCACGAAAGTTCAACTTTAGAAGCAGTCGTTACAAAAAAACTAATTTGGATCTTCTTTGATTTATAATTCACTTAAAATTTTTTTACGTTCTTAATTCTATTCACCCCCTACCCCAAAGTAAATTTAATGATTTTGAGTAGCTAAGGAACATTTCCTTTAAGGATATTTAAACTTCGGACGAACCATTTTTAGATTAGCTCCTCTTGTCTATCGAAATATGAAGTAGTGCATTCTTCTTTTTGATAGATTCAGGATTTCTGTTATTTTTTTTTATTTTTGGAGGCTTTCCAGACACTTAATTTCAATTTTTTTTTTGAGTTTTAAGCAGCAAAAAAGGAAAAGTTTTTAAATGTAGGTAGTCATATTTCACTTCAAAGAGGTGGAAACAGCAGATTTTTGCAAAAAAAAAATCAAGCTATGATAGGACCACTTTTTAATAAATTTTCTTATTCATTTTGCCCCACTAATTGAATGAGGTTTCAATTTTATGATCACTATTTGAGTTGGAAATTATGTAAAATTTGTATTGTTTTCAGCTGTGCAGCTAACTTCATATGTGCCATATATAACAGTAGTAACAAGATTCTTTATATCCTTATGTTATTATACAATGGGATTACAAATTCTGGAATTGTATCCCACTTGTATCCGACAATCAAGTAATGGATTCTTTGCGGTTGTATCGTCCATTGCCGGCATCTTAGCGCCATACATAGTTCATATTGTAGGAGAGGCTTAAATACATTTATTTCTTTTATTGATAATTATATTATTATTTTAGGGTACCGCCATCGATGAACGAATTCCATTTGTGATCATATCAATTTGTTTATTTTTCACTGTGATAGTTATATTTTTCTTACCAGAAACGTTAAATCAGTCACTACCGGAGACTCTGGAAGAAGCACAAACGTTTGGAATAAATCAAAAATATTTCAGTTTGAATAAAACATCAAATGAAAAATGCAACTATACAAAAGCAGCTCAAAATGATTTTTGAAAATAAAATATTTGAAATAAGTAAAATAAACAGTTCGATATAAGATGAAGTTGGATGTTTTGAATTTTATTTTTCCTAGACGGTAAAACGAAGAAGAAAAAAAATCAACGGAAATTATTGGGAAAGGCGAAAGAGATGTGAGGACTCTTGGCCTAATATGTTCGTTATATAAGCTATCGTTAACAGATAAAAATATATTGTTTGAAGTGTTATGTTGGTGATATTAACTGTGGTGGACGAGTGGTATATGGAGGAAGGGTTTCTAAAAAATATGGAAGATGCTTGAAGAATATTCGAACCACGTACAGCATCGAATAATAAAGATTTTTGTAGTGTTGCTACCTCATCCCCATCGAAAATATCTGGAGGAGGAATTTCAATGGTCGAAACTGTGGTGACCATTCTCTAGTGACCTCCGGTAGCCTCTCTCTTCCAGTTATCGATAACTCAATATCGAGTACCTCTCAACCATCTCGTTTCATTCCATTTCCTAGCGATCAGTATCATTTCATCAAATATTTATGCGAATTTTTCTTTTTCCCATTTTGCTTTTTTTTTCGAAAGCATAATGTTGAACATTTCCTGGAAACTTCCTAATGTCTTGAAATGTATTCTGAATATTAAACTAATACCTCTCTATACATTTTAAAAAATCAATTCAATTACTTAACCGATAAAATGGCTCCCATATATTTTCCCTTTACTTCAAAATTCCCGTTAGAAAATTAACCTTTATTAGTACAGTGGAAACATATTCTATCCTAAATGCTTACAATAATTCAAAGATAATTAATACTCTTTGTGTTAGACCTCATCAAAATACCGTTCTCCTTCACAATGTCTCAATTTCCTTCGATAGTTCAAGGATTCTGTTTCTATTTCCATCTACGTACAAATATTCCCTTTTGTCTCGCAAATATTCAGTGATACGAATAAAAGGAGAGGCCAAATAAATAGTTGTAGATGTAAACTTGAAAGGACTTGTGCTCGTGTGTTATGTAATTTTCTCTTTTAATCCTTTGCACACATCATATCGTACTACAGTTATAATAGAGACAATTTCACCTTTTCAACCCTTATCTTATACTTAAACAAAGTAATACATCGATGGTTACCCTTATCTTAATTGATTTACCTTCATTAGCATTGCTATTGCTTTAATGAAAGTGACAAATGTTATATCTGTCATTATTACTGTTTTATAATGTGAATTTGATCTCATGGAATTTCGAAGAAGTAATTTTAAGTCTGATACCGAATTATCAACGATAAAGCTCTGATATATACCATAATTACGATTTTAAAACGGTATAAGCTTGGATCGGGAACGTCGAAATTTGAGAATTGTTTTTGAATGGTTTCGATATTATTCCTGTACGTATTGTTCACTCGAATGCAATTTGTACGTAAATTTTGACATGTCAGAAATAAAGTAGTGATTGTTATTTTCAAATATGTATTTATATTGTATTATGTAAAATTAAATTTTCTAAATAAAGTCTACTTTGGGCAAGTCCACTTCAGCACACCCACAATTTGGCAACGTTGCATTTTCGTCTTTGTTTTAATTTAATTCGCGATTTAATCGGTCCATAATAAAAATAACCATCGCTTCTTCATTTCTGGCTTGTCAAAGTTTACGTACAAATTGCATTCGAGTGAACAATACGTACCCATTCGGAATAGTTATCTACAGTTCGGAATATCTCGACGTTCCTGATTCAAGCTTATATCATTCCTCTTTTTAAGCTTAATTTTTCAATTACTTAAGCCCGTATACGTAAGTCGTTTGGCTACATTCTTAATTCGCTAGGGTAGGGAGACCATGGATTACGTATTTAATGTTCGTAATTTGTATTTTTAAATACCATTACAATACGCATTAGTGCCGGGATTTCAAATATTTTATAACTTTAATCGTTTCCCTCAGCAAATCTTAGTTACAAAGTGTATATTATAGGTAGGAGTTAAAATAATGTTGCAAATACTCAATGTTTTAAAAAGATTAAAATAATAAATGATGCCAACTATAAATAAGATTCTAAAATTTCACACCATTGCAAAGTAATGTCTAAGAAAAATTTAACGATATATCAACTTCATAGAATTGCCAAGGAAAATGAAGTAATCAAATTTTAATTTTAAAAGTTTTGTATTATTTATTTCTGTGCAAAAAATACGAGCGTATTGCCGAATTTCATTCAACTTGGTATTCTTTGTATAAATATTCTTAATCCATTTTTGCCAAAAATGTCAGCTACGTTTTTTGAACTCAAATCATCAATACTGTGTTGACAAAACTGAGTTTGTATTTATTTGTATCCCAATGGGTTTGCATTTTTATACACAAGAAATGAAGGTTTTTGAGTTGTTGAACTTCTTCCAGTCGTTACTGCTACTGTCCCCAGTTCGTTAAAATATGAAAACCAAATTCTGGTTTCAGGAGCGGCAAGAAGAAAATAAAGTAAGTCCAAGTAATTTAGTGTGTTTCACTGATCATAGACAAATGACGAGGAAGGCGCTTTAATGTGGGAAGAAAATCCCAGAAAACTAGAAGTAGTTGGTCTGGGGAAAATGCCCACAGAATGTCAAGCAGAGATCTAGGTCATCGTCGTATGCCTACCGGAAAATAAGAGAAGATAACATCATAATAAAACGATAAAAGTCTTCTCAGATACCCTAGATGCAATTTAAGCGATCTAAACCTACTAGACTAATTCCAAACTGGTCTAGAAATGCAAAATACTTCTCATTCAAAGAGCAACGTATAGCAAAGTAACACTTGCTTGGGCCCTTGGATATTTTGGCATTAAAGGTAACAAAAAGGATGACGAGGTTGCAAGAGTAGGTTCAAGTATGCCATTTATGGGTCCCAGAATCAACTATAGGCGAGGAGTGCTAATGTACACAACACTAAATCGAATAACCAAATGAACTCAAAAGCAGGAAATAAAATACTGGAATTACTTAGGAGGTAAATTCTCCAAGGTTACGATTAAGAAACCTCTGAAAGAACATTAAAAAAGACTACTAAGCCTAGGACGAAAGAACACTAAATGCTGGCAAGTCTATTAACTGGGCATTGCAACTTCAGAAACCATATTCAAAGTAAAGAGACGAATACAGAGCCAAGGCATGCTGAAAATGTGGTAGGGCAGAGGAAACTGTTTCCTTTGTACTATTTGACTGCCCAGTCTTAACTCAAAGTCGTTTCACCTCTTTTGGGTCACGTGGAAATAAGCTAGGAAATATCAACCAAGATTTGAGAAGAACCAAGAATTGAAACTAGAAACAAAGCAGGGGCACAATTGTCTTTTTAGGACACAGCGTAGTGGAATTCTTGGGAAAGGCCTCCAGAACAAATCATAAGAAGTTAAAGCTTTACTTCTACAAGATTATGATGATTATACCATCAATAAGATGAAAATTTTGAACCAGAATCTCAATAAAGATTTTTCTTTTCTGTTTTATTATATATTACTGAATGTTGGACTATATAATACTTTTAAAATATAGTAAAAAAATGTATAAATCTCATAAATCTGCAAAGTGAAAACTGTATAAATCGTATATAAGTTTTCAACATATTACATATGACTTGAATGATCATTGATCAATAAAATCGATGTAATTATCAACAGACATAAATCTTGCTCGTTTATGGGTACCTAGTAGGTACACTTTACTTTAATTTCCAAGAATTTATTTTGAAATTCAAAATTGGGAAACTTTTAAATTGAAACTATACCAAGTTCACTATATCAAAACTATCACTGTTAAATATTCCAAAGATTTTATTAACCGATCGTGGAAAGTTTTAAAACAAGTCAAGACACAAACACTGCACTTTACGAATCTTACCCTCTACGAAATTTCAAATGTCGAAAATTTCGTATTATGCTGTCGAAAAACATTTTCGCTTAGCAACTAAAATTTTAATATTACTAGAAAGTTTTCACCGAAACTTTCCTCTTCAACAACGACTCAATATATGTATGTAGCAAACGAAGTGTATATGTACGATATGAGAAATAACATTAAAACTTTGATAACAACCAAAAATAATGATTTTGTTTACTGGAAAAATAACTGAGACTTGGAGAAATATTAATTTGAAACTTTTTTTCACAAAATCAAGTGTAATAATTGGCCGGTAGATGGGTGAGTGTGCGTATTGAACGCATGCACCGGATGTACTTAAGCTTTCGGAAAGCTTTTTATAAGAAAACTTTTACGTGAGGGTGACCATTACGACTTTATTAACGTGCCTCGTTCTGCAAAGTGTGACGTTTTCAAAATAATATTTTTTTTTTCGTTTTAGCTCATTAGAAACTAAATATTTTCTAAAAAAAATATTCAATTGAATAATGTATAATTATACTTGTATATGTTTTCATATGTTTGCCAATCCTATCCAGTTATTTAAGTCTTGCATATATTCTGGTTTACATATATTGCAATATTTAACGTTTGATTTAAGCGACAAAAGCTCTATTTTGAAATGTATGTAATCGATCATTATGCGAAACATTCATCCTAGAGCTTTGAAAAGTGGTCAACATGGTTAACATTTATAGTCAAACGACCTTAGTTGAATCACACTAAAAGCTTGGTAATACATCACCAGACCAATGTTAAATTTAAAATATAGATCATGTAGGATTATGGTACTTGTTATGAGACTGTATAATCCATCTAGTAAGCGTTTGTGTTTTTTTTTTTTGGGAAAAGGTACTTTAAATTTCAAATTGCTTTTACTATTGAAAAACAAGCTTTTAAAAATGAAGAAAAGGATGTTTTTTGAAGTTTATAATTCGGTTTACTTAATTTCATACAAAATTTTTTGCTCATTAAAATTATTTGGGATAAGATGATATGATTGTTATTAATGGATTAACAAAGGAAATAGATGTTTAGGAGTATAAAACCTTGGCATATGTCACAAGTTATTTATTTAATTAATGAATAAAGATAATGGGAAACAATCACTGTGAAAATAAAAATAGAAAAGATATGGATAATATGAAAATACCTACGTATATTGTCCCTAGTATTTCATATTTTGACTGATAAATTTTTCATAAAAAACGTATAAAGGTGAAAACCGTAATAATCTCAAAACATGTGGGTTTAATTCATATATCGAAGGCTCCACATAAATTTGTAGGTATATAGAAAGTTTGCTTATCATGGGATGCGTTACTTGGGGAATTGTTTGCCAATTTTTCCCGAGTATGTTAAGTGTATTTTAAGTGTTCCTCCAAAAATATTCTAAGGGCAGATAATTTTAGATTTGCATAGCAATATATATCCTTTACATTAGTATTTACTAAACTATGGATCGCGAGCGAATATTGAGTGGGTCCAAATGAGCTTCAGTAAGCTTCCAGTCCCTGAATAATAGCGACCTTAGGATAAAATTGGCCAAAAAATAATGTATTTTCAAAGGACTCAAAATATTCAACAATTAAAATGTGTTTAGAAATATCTATGTATGGCTTTAAACTCATCAATAGGTGAGAATTTAAGGATTTTTTGTATGCATTTTAGCTTTAATATGTTTAGTGTTTTCATAGGTGTAAATCTAAATAAGTAAAATACAATGTTTATTAACTTAATTGTTGATAATTATTGTTAGTAATTTAAAAATTAAAAATTATATTACCGATATCAATTAATTTCCGCAATTCAATTTTAGGTGGTACGAAGTTCTGCTATTTTATAAAAAAAATATTTGCATATAACATAATTAAGTATACAATCAATCGTAACGCAGGCAGTTTGTTGAATTTTCTACTTTTTAAATGTATTTAATATTATCACCATACAAAAAAAAATTTAATGAAACCATGAAAATTTGAAATTTGGTTTGTTTGTAAAAATATTATTAAATGGTAAGTATATATATAAAAAATACAAGTAACTGATATGAAATAGCATAGTAAAAGCTTGAATGCCAAAAAATGTGTACGAGAGAATAACAAGTTTAAATATGTAGTTCAGGAATTTAGAACCAGTTTGAGGTATTTATTATTTGTTATCAATTATACTTACATTTACAACTGCTTCCGAGTTCATAAATAACACCTTTGGATCTGCCTTTGTCTCACATTTTGTCTTTTAAGCATTACTATATAATTTCATTCACCAGTTGAAAGCAGGTAAAAATTTTTGCAATTCCATGCCCCAGCTTGGTATGAAGCCGGTTTCCTTCAAAATATTGACCATTATGGAACACAAGTTGTAAAATTGATCGTCAATTTTTGTCTACCTGAATTCTGTTGTAAGATTCAAGAGCAGATTTATCGATTTTGATAATATTTTGTTTTCTGGTACAACTTAGTGTTTCGTCAAAAATAGTGTATAAAGAAGGTCTCATACACGTCTAATCTAAATAGTTGTACGAAAACTTAGTTTTGGTTTTACTTTTGGTTCTAATTTAAAGATAGCTTTTATGATTTGACAAAAACTTTGTAATCAAGTTCAACTATTTTTTTTTCAGAAGAAAAGGTTTCCATTTACATTTAAGTATTATTATCATAATAATAAGTATTCAGAAGAAGACCGATCAAAATAAATAAACGGATATCGGATAAAGTTGGAAAAAAAATGGACCTTGTAATTAAAAATTTATGTTCTTTTTTAAGATATCGGAAAGTCAGCATACTAGAAATCAGAGGTACCCAGCGCAAATGATATTGCGGGCCACTTCGGAAATGCATCATAACTCCGCGGGCCACTTTTGAAGTTATATCTCAAACTCTCAATACTAAATTTAGATATACTTTTAAAACTTTTAATTTATTGGTTTTCATCACTTTAGTCATCATAAAATGTTTACATTTTATAATATTCTGATACATCTCGCGGGTCGAAAAAATTGCCAATATGTGCCTTTTGCGGTCCGCAGGTTGGCCACCAGTTCAGCAATGTGTCGCTATATCATGGTGGTGATAGCAGGCAATTGGTCTTTAGCGGCGTTTAAGTAGCTGGAGGAGTTGAACTTCATTCCTCTGTCTTTTGTATTTTTTTCTTTGTTGATTGGTTCTTGATCTTGTGGTCAAACATCTACTATTTCTTGGAGCTTTTTAAGGAGTTTCTGCTTCAGCCGTCTTTGATTTATAGTTTCCCTCAAGCCTAGTTCTACTTTACTAGGACAATTTTCTAGGCCGTTAAGGAAATTCTTTGTGAGTACGATTAGAAAGTCTTTAATTTATGGGAGTTCATTTCGTGATGAATTTGGTTGTTTCTCACATACCATGAAGTTTTAGTGATGATTCTCAAGACTCTATTTTGGAACACCTGTAAATCATTGAGATTTTTATTTGAGGATGGATCCCAGGCTGCGCAAGAGTATGTGAGAAGTGGTCTAATGATTGATTTCTATATCATCATTGAACATTCCATACTTAGACGAGACCATCTGTTGATAAGTGGGTATAGTTGGATGAGTTGCGTGTTGACTTCTCTGATTTTACTTGAAATGTGGCTTTGCTAGGTTAATTTTGATTCCAGAAGTGTGCCCAAATATTTAACAGGCGTTTTTTTCGGACTCCACGAAATTTCCATGTGATCCAGCACGATAGACTCCAGTTGGTTGGAGAAACGTCTTAGAGAGAAAATTTTGGCGACGCTTTTAGATGGATTTATAAGAATTTTTGGCTTATGTATACTGTAGCACACCTACAATCTGGCAATGTTTCATTTTTGACTTTGTTTTTAATTTAATTCGCGATTAAATCGGTCTATAATAAAAATTTAGCAACAAAAGAGGGAATCATACCATATTAGAATTGAATTAACAACAATATCGCGAATTAAATTAAAAATAAAGTCAAAAATGCAACGTTGCCAGATTGTGGGAGTGCTAAAGTACACTTGAGCCGAATTTTTCATCTACTGGACCAGAAAGATAGATGGTTGATAGACTGCTGGGTATTCTGAACGGCCCTTTGAAGATCATTGTCCAGAAAAAAAAACGTATTTGATAAATGTATATGTTGAAGGAAGGTTCAACGAGGGGTGCTGCGGGTTGATAAAGGAGGTGATTATATTAATTCACAAGCTTTTTCCTAAATTTAATTTATTTATTTACAACCAATCACAATCACAGGCTAGCAGGACAACGTCTGCCGGATTCAGCTATTTAATATATTTATAAATAGAATTTGAGGAAAATATATTATAGTACAATGCTGTTATAGTACTATAGTACAATACTGTTCAAATTCAGCGAAACTTTTAAGTTGATAGATTTTGTTAGTTGTCTTATATGAGTTGTAGAAGGTGCTTCGAAGTAAAATAACTTATTTCCCAAAAAATTAAAGAAATACTCCTATAATCTTAACAAAAACGGTTAGATTTTAACAAGCAATTAAAATAAATTTTTCGCGAGTAATTATTATAACTGATCATAAAGTATTGCCGCAAGATAATCTAGCGAAATAAAGTAATGGAGTATTAAAAAAATGTACAATTTTCAACAGTGGTGTAGCAGTTTTAAAATGCATATTATTAAATAAACACCCCAATTCATACAGACATTACGCTAATACTGTAATTTATAATTTATATCACGAAAATAGCACCATCGTTGCTCATTGCTCTTTGCTCGTTGTTAAACACAAAACGATCTTTATGGCAATATATGTTGTAGCCGGGGTGGGTCTTTATGGTGGTTGCCCCGTGGTTGTTTTAAACACAGTGGTATGTACCATCTACTTACATAGAGGCACACATGGAAATTGTACAGTTTACTAAAGAAGGTTAGAAACGGGCGGCGGGAGGGTGGCTATATAAAAGCAGAAGAACGGAAATGGGTGGAATGGGGAGGACATGATGTAATATGAGCAAACTATAAATTAGTACGCGGGTGTGTTGGAGTAGAGGTGGATAACGCGAGTTATTGCAAAGTAAGCACATCAACGACTTAAACGAACATGTAAGTTTTGGCAACGTCTTCAGCGTCAGCGACGACCGACGCTCTCTATAAATAACGACGCGTCACTTGCATTGAGTTTGACTGAATATGAACTTGTCAGACTTATTGGCGTCTGGATAGATGGATCGAATCAAAAGTCACATTTTTGACACTTTCCTCAAAAATGTTTAACTTATCTATAAAAATTTAACTTTGAAAAATTGTCGGTGGATATGCAATTTTCTCTTGATTTAAACATCTATACTCAACTAGCTGATACCCGCGACTTCGTCTGCGTAACGTAGGTGTTGGTTATATTGTCTTTTTAGATTTGCTTTTGCAGTGGTATATGCAAAGCCGTAACGTGGATTTTGTGGGCCCTGGGCAAGACCTTCAAAATGGGCCCCCCTCAATAAAAAAAAATGAGAATCATCTAACATATTTCCAAATACAATATTTTTTTCCATCATTTTCCATTTAACATAATGACTTTTGTGGTCATACGAATTTTCGTGTTGTGGTATTGCGGGATCAAGATGTTTCCAATCCTGAAAACCTTTTTTTGGATTTGAAAGCGTAGTAGTTTCGCTTCCAAACAGCATACAGGGGAAACAAAATATGAAATTTACTTTAGAGAATATATCCATCCATTTTCTTTTATACATTCTTTATTGAGCTTGTTCGCATAAAACCAATCCCTTGTAAATTTCCGTCCTGAATCAATGGGCACAAAATTAAAGTCAGTATCATCGCCCTGGTTTGGTCCATGTTTTACCAGAAGATAAATTATATCTTTATTCAACGGTGGCCAAGATGGCGGATCATTGTAATTAATAGTTATTTCACTTTGAATTTTGTCGTCTTGGGTAGGAAAAAAACTGATATCGTGCACTTTCTCTTGTTCTGCGTCCTTTCCAACAATCAAATTTTTATCTTTTTCGGTGGCATTATCGACCGTTGGATCCGTACTTTGTTGGGACGTACTAGGTACGCCCGCAGGGTCCAATTTTTCCTCAATTTCTTTTTTCAACCATTTAGAAAATTGTTCCGACATTAATTTTCCTTCCTCCAATTTTCGTTTTTGATTTTTGATTTTTTGTGCACCAGACAATTGTTTAGACATTTTATAAAAAACAAATAGGAGTATTTAATCTTAAAGAATATTAAAAATATAATTCACTAAGTAAATATGTATTTAAAGTGAAATTTAAACTAAATGTTTTAAAATGAATATAGTATATACATTGTATGTTTTTCAAGAACAACGTAACACAAAAATACACCAAAATTATTTGCACATAGTTAATCAACACCCACTTAGAATTATGTTCTTATAATTAATTATAAGTAGGTAATAAGTGTAAAAACAGATTGTTTATACAGTTTATAAAAAAGTAAGCCGAACAAGGAGTAACTCCTCAATTTTTCTTAACAATTTAACAGCAAAAGAACCCTTCACTTTTAACGTCGACGTCTTTCTAACATTTTTTTTCAATATTTCAAGAAACAAAACATGAGCCCTGTCAGCTTTTTATTTATCGGGTGCTATTTAAAACTGCACACACTTTTTTTTAAAGATAACTGTAAGCAATAAAACGAATAGTGAGTCAAGTGCGTGCAATAGAATATTAAGTATTAAATAAATATGTTTTTTTTTAAATAAAAATTCTAATAGCATATTCTGGCCTTTTTGGGCGCCGTCTATCAGAGCCACCAGTGGTGTTACTTATATATGTGATTTGGAATATTCATTAAAATACGAATGAAAATAATTGAGATAATTTTTTATCGGGGTCTTCTTGGGCCCCTCCGGGGCCCCCGTGGACCCTGGGCAAGTGCCCCTATTGCCCCTGCCTAGTTACGGCCCTGGGTATATGGATATTTTTCTTTTTCTCATTTCTTTTACTAGAAATTAAATCATACCTAAAAACACTATTTTGTTGACTATAAAAAGACACATTTAATAAACTTAAATTGTGGGCAATAAGGACGAAGCTTTTTGTGGAATCTTATTTATTTTTTCGCCAACGTTTTGTCAGTTATTCCTGACGGTACTATATGCATAGTACGCTAGTCGATTGATTATTATTATTATAACATGTGTGTTTGTTTTTTTTTCATTAATGTTTTTCAAACAATTTATTTATCAATACCAAATTGTATTCTTGGTCTGTTGTTCTACCAGTTGGGTCATTTTACAGCTTATTTTTATGATATTTGTGGAGTAATTTTTAAATTTTGAGCCCTGAAGAAGTCAGAAATAACTGACGAAACGTTGGCGAAAAAATAAATAAGATTCCACAAGAAGCTTCGTCCTTATGTCCACAATTTAATTAATATATTTAAAAAGACAAGAACTTAAACAACATGGATTTAATAAATTGTTGCTTAAAATAAAATAGTCGTATGTAATGATCCATTCATTTTCAAAAAATATTTATAAATATCAAAAAGAGTATGGTCTTTTGTGTATACCTATGGTAGGTATACCTACCGAGAACCAAATAATCCGTAAATCAATCAGCATCTATTCATAAATAAAAACTATCGTTAAGTTCAATAAAGGCGGTCTTAAATATGATTTAAAACAGTAAAAAAATTCCAAAATACTCGCATCCAAATATCAGAAGTTAAGGGTCTAGATTTTTGAATATTAGTAGGAATTCCATCTTACTGTCTTAATTCCCAAATGAACCTTTTCCCCCAACTATTATCCTCCTGCAATGTACAACACTACCGCGAAATTGAAATTTGTACAATTGCACGAAACCCAGTTCCTCCATATTTAAGTATAACCATTGAGTAACTATACACTTATTATTAAAATATCTGAATTTCAACTATACAATTAAACCATATTGGATAGTCTCAAGTTCACCATATATGATTTAACATATGCGTTTTGCTTTGGAAGAGCATTTTAAATTTCTTTTATCATTATGACTAACCGTATATTTAACATTCAAAACACTCCCCCCCTTTAAATTGTCATTCTTTCTCTGTCGGTAGGAACCATTAACTTTAGTGCACAAAAATGCGGGTTAGTATTTCCTTTTAGTTCGGTGAATTTCAAAGGGAATTCGTTCACTGTCGGTATGTATTTGTGAATACGTATTTCAGATTTTCGGGTTTACAATATGTGAAAGCCAAAAACTAAATGCTCACTCATAAACTTAACCTTTTGCAGATATATCAATCAGAGTTAAATTTTTAAGCAGATCCAAAGTTTTTGTTTCCAACATTAAACCAATTTTGTTTTATTTTAAGCGGTAAAACGTTTCGTTTATAACGGTACTTTGATTATGAAATTTCGATTGTTTATAAGATTGTTTATTAGATTGTTATTAGATTGTTTATTTATACCTATGTTATTCCATACAAACTTTACCACCATTTTTCACTCTTTAAGGGGAGTAATTTTTAAAAACCCTTTCTAAATATATATCTGCATCGTACAAGGGAAACACTTATATTTAAAAATACAACGTAAAGTGAAAAAAAAATATATTTTTTATTTTGATTATCATGACTAAAAACGCACATTTGAGGGTTGTTTATACAAAATTGTTGAAAATTGAAAATTGTGGAAAGCGTGGAAAAAAAATCGAATATTTTGTTTATTTTCAATAAAAATAATTGGTTTTCAAATTGTTCTAAATACCGAAGAAAAGTTAGTATGAAAGATTTTATATTTTAGTTGGTAATCAAATATATGACAAAAAATTGCTCCTTAATTGCTTTACAGCAGAATATATAATTGCTCAGAAATTATTGGTTCAGAAATAAATTAGATTTCAAAAAGTTTGATTGTTGAAAAACAAACAAAATTTAAAAACCATCTATTTGGTATTTGGCTTAAGTACTACATAAACTTTCATACTTATTTTAATTGTAATACTCAAAGTGCTGTTAACAACGAAATATTATTACCGACAAAATTCATTTATATTTATATTTAGAAATATAATATAAGTATAATTTTTTTATATAATTTTAATAACAATATTTTAAACAACGACAATACACAATTGTTATTAAAATGATATAAAAAAATATACTTATATTATATTTCTAAATATAAATATAAATGAATTTTGTCGGTAATAATATTTCGTTGTTAACAGCACTTTAAGTATTACAATTAAAATTTCGATTGTTGATAAACTCTACAATATCTCATACTAACTTAGTCATCCCTCTTCATTCTTTTAGGGTGAGAATTCAAAAAAAAATTGTTTGTTAATACTTTCTTATTAAGCAATCCTTAGGGTCTATTTACAAAAATTTAGTAATAAAAAAGAAAGTGTTACTGTGATTTGAACCTATGGCTCTTAATTACAGCATTATAGTAGCAGATATATTAACCAATACGCTAATAACATACTATTTCATAAAAATATTATGGAGTTTCGCAATTTTTTTACTTCACCCGTTTCACTTTGATTTTAAATAACTTCTTCTTAATTGTGGAATATCTGTACTGATCGTTGAAGTTTAGGAGACTATGGGTTAGGAAATACCAGTCTATTTTCATTGATCGGAAAATGGATCAATTTTATTGTAATTATTCCCATTTTTGATGAGTTTTTCCTCAAAATTAAAAAAAATCAGGAAAATAACAGTAAAAATTGTAATAACATATTTTTCTTTGTATACGGAAATGCTATCCTATGCAAAAATACAAAACCAGGTATGGATTCAAAAAATAATCTTTGAGTAAAATTATAGATTTATACCATATATCCGCACCTTAAATTTTGTCAAGAAATATGCATCTACGTGTAAAGATTATAAATAAATGAATAATTATATATTTTGTCACCTATCTTAACTTTTCTAGTTCTTTATTGAATATAATGCATTTCAGCAGCCTTTGGTTGTCATCGTCAGATAATGTTTATTGTACAGTTTCTTATAATTTTTATTATAGATAATAACTAACGACACAAGAAACATTACTTGACGATGACAATCAAAGACAGTTAAAACGCGATGTATTCACTAAAAAAGTAAAGAAAATGAGTCATATGACAATGCCTCGGAAGTAATAACTGAAGTATTTATCAATGTTAAGCAAAGAATAAAGTTATAACTCTGCAAGATCCAATAAATCTAGTTTGAAAACATAGCGATGATTTTTTTCATCCCCTGTTTTAGAAATAGTTTGTTATACTAAACTTATTTTTTCTCGATTTTAACACTTTTGTGTAGCAGTTTATAGGGAAACATTCCTTTTTAAATTTCATATTTAATATGCTTATAGTTTCCTAGAAAAATGATATACGTGATATACGCATAGGCGGTCATAATGGAGTTATGGAAAATATGAGGGATGCATTTTACTAAAGAACCCTCAAAAATAACGTACCTAGGTATCAGGTGCATGATAAATGATTATAGTTTGAAAAGCAAACAAACTTATATTAGTTTTTTTGTCAATTTTTTTTGTATAATGGATTTAAATAAGGAGTGGAGTTCATTGAGTATTTAACGTTAAAAATTTTCATTTAAGCTAGAAAAAGGAAAATACATCAAATAAACGCTTTTGTATTTAAATTTCGTAACAAAAAAAAGAAACAGTTTTGTGTGAAAGTGAAAAAATAAGAGTATCTTTTTTATAAATTCGAAGTCTTCAGTCACATGGGAATGTCACCCTTTGTGGCCATTTTTTCGGCTACCAGGAGAGTGTAAGTCGATTTCGTTGGTATGTTGGTGTACAAAAATCCCAATAGACTATTTTGTATATAAATATGTAAATTGAAACATTGAAGTCTGTTACGGAGTAGTATTTCATACCGTTATGAGTTCGTCGGGAGGAAATTATGCATAAATTTTCATTGATATTACCCGTAATATTATACGAAGTGATGAAAGCAGCCCGCGGCTGAATAACTCTCGTTCGCCATTGCGTTTGCTTTATTTTCCTCGAAAAATCTCATCTCTTACATATATAAAATACACTTAAAATACAGCGTTTTAAGGAAACTACAAATCATTTTTCCCGCACAACTATACCGAAACGCTACTATTTATGGCCAGACACATCGTTTCGTTTCAGCTTTCCTCTTCTTCTCGTGCTATATTTACTTGCTTGATATTCACTCACCATTTCATTTTTTTTTGCCACAGTTTTTGTTGAAAATGCTTAAAATGCTACAAATTTATTGTTTCTACCAACCACACCTGTGACTTTAATTACAGAAAAAAAAACACATCAAATATTGAAAAGAACCCCTGACAAATTGCTATAAGAAGACATCGAAGGATTGATGAATTTCTATGCTTATTTTTCCCAAGCCGTTAAAAATATGATCATATTTTCTGGGAACAAGATTAAAAGCACAAGAATTTAAAAAAAATGATTAAAAGCACACAAATACAATTATGTGTAGAAAAATTAAAGGAGAATTACGTACTTACTTCAAAAGTGGTTTAAATTATATGAGCTTTCAGAATCATATTTCTTCATTGTACATTTATATAAAAGATGTTTTTCACGTCTATCTGTTCATCCGCAACTCCTCCTAAGCTACGCAAAAAATTTTGATTAGGTTTTTTTCAATGGATGGAGTGATTGCTGAAGTTGGTTTTGGTGTATAATTGAACAAAATATTATTGGAATTAACTGCAATATGACGTTGATTTTTGAAAGATGTCAGAAAAAATCAAATCTTCTGGGAAATTGATGTTTCAAATACACATACAAAAATAGTCATCGCATATACTGCGGAGGAACTTCAAGTGCTTTTGGATAACGATAGCCGCTACAAGTACTGTATTAAAATAAATTAAAAGATCGTGTTCATGGTGATATTCAACTGAGATCGAACTTCTTCACGTCCAAACCTTAACGGAGATACAGTAAAAAGAATGGAGTACTTCAAATATCTCGGATGTCTTATTAACAAGAAGTGAGATATGGAGTAGGAGATCCACAGTGGCATTGAGCAAACCAGAGGAATCTTCACAAAGATGAAAGAAATATTTGTGGATTAAACTTTATTCCTGGAACTGCAGCTAAAAATAGTCAAGTGCTATATGTTCTCTATTGCTTTATATGGAATGAAAGATTAGAGTGGTAATGGGTCTAATAACCGCCCACTGTGGAATGATGAAGCATTTACATACAACGGGATTACAGGTGAATGATCAAAATGCAGGTTGTGTTTGGCAGAAGATGAAATTGCTTTGGACATTCTATGGAAATGTGATGCTTCAAATGAATGGAGACATGAGAATTTGGAGGATTAGACCCTGGAACTGAAATTATCGAAAAGCACTTAGTACGACGAGAGCTGATGTTCGCCCAGCTGCTTGTTCTTTACTAGGTAAAGTAGAGACCCAGGAAGCACAAAACGCCCTGAGATTGCAGTGTTAAGACTTAACTAACTTAGTTTTGGAAAATCCAACTTAATAAAAAAAATACGGAATTGAAGGATGGACTCTTATTCAGAGACTGGAAGATAATATTGCCGCTTTTGAAATGAGGGTATATCACCGAATCCTGAACTCTAATGATATTTTCATATAAAGAAGAGAAAGTTACGGTACACTTCAGGCGTAACAATAAATATCACCTACTCCAACTCATCATTCAGGGTCGGATTGAAGGGAAAAGAGCTCAGGAAAGAAAAAGGATATTCTGGCTAGCCAGCTTTCGTGGATGGTTCAGAAAAAGCACTAGAGGGTTCCTCTGCGCTATTGCATCAAAAATTAAAATATCCACGATGATCACCAATCTCCAAAGATGAAGGGATACCAAAAGAAGAAGAAGGATACAAAAATAATGTTTCTCATAATACCATATTGCTACAGTGATAGCATTCTTGCTTTGTATATAAAAGACTTGATTTTAAACCCCATTTTCTCCGTTTTTAATGTTCCTCAAAATTTTGATTACTAAAGGCAAAGAAAAGTTTCCCAATAAGGTAAAGTAAATGATTTATAGCTTGTAGTAAAATTATATAAAAAAATGAGGTTTGGCTGGGTCTTGGACATAACTGCGTGTTGTACGAGAATACGCAAGAAATAAGACTTAGTATTTTTAATATAAAATTTGCTATTTTATGTACATCATAATCAAGTCTGAACCACTGAGGTGCAGTATACCATAGAGTGCTCATTTTGTATATAAGTAATGCTTTCTTCATGACCCTATATTTTACCTCATATTTCTGAGATTTTATTTATGTCTACCTATGATAATAACCATTAAAGAGGTCAATAGGATTTCCGAATTAGTTTTGAGATCAAAAAGGTAAAAGATAAGTTCTGTATACTACATCTCTATAGTTTTAGCAGTAACAAGTCTTTCGGTTGTTCGATGTATGAAGTAGTAATAAATAGTAGTAAATATTAATAAGATACTTCGATATATAGAAGAAATTTTTTTGGTGTTTAAGCAGTGGCGTACCTAGGTAATCATGGGCCCTGGGGCAAATTAAAAAATGAGGCCCCACTGCTATGTAAACTGATTAGGTTTTATCAAATAAAAATATAAAATATACAAATATTTTAAAAATGCTAAGCTACTTAAACTCTTTTTTGTGCACTGCAGGGCAGGTAATAAAAATATTAAACAGTAACAATATAAATTACAATTAAAACTTGGTGTGGGTTTGGCTAATAAAACGAAATAGAGAAGATTCAAGGGTTTATTAAATAAACGTCAGGTCTACCAACTGACTAAATAACAATTATATTTACAATTTTTTCCTAGTTTTAGTTTTCGCAAAAGTATCAATGACTTCGTTTAAATCCAGGTTTGATGCGGTTTTGTTTTCAATCGCTATTAGCGATAAATGTGGGAGTCAAGTTTAGTCCATATTAATTTTTAAATGATTTTTTATTATTTTTAATTCGCTAAATGACCTTTCAGCTACTGCAGAAGTGACAAGAACTGTAAAGAATAATAAAATTAATGTAAATACTTCCGTTAGGTCGCATTCTAGCACTCCATATTTGCTCATTATTTCCTTACATAATTGGTGAATAGTCCATGCTTGAGTTAGTTGAGGTAAAACTAGGTGGTAAATATTGATAAATTGAAGTGAAAAACTAGGGTCTATTATTTATTTATTAAGGGAATTTCCTAGGCATAACTTTTGAATTTCTCTCAACTGAGTTGCAACCTGTCATATTTATTTTGAAAATGGGAGAAATTTCCAAAAGTTCAGTTCGATCGAGATTTCTGGTAAGGATTCGAGGGCCCTTTGAGCTTGAGGGCCCCGGGGAACTGCCCCGCCTAACCTCTAGGTAGCTACGCCACTGAGTTTAAGCTTCCTGTACGAACCCGAGACGGGTCGCTAGTTTTGAAGATATTTTTACAGTTGAAGGAATTAATTTTGTACACATATTGCGCCACGTTGAGGAAGTCGTAGGTTTTGGTAGTTAATCGAAAATACAAATGCTTTAACACAATCAAAAGTAATTGGAAATGAATAAAAATACAATAAGAAAATTGAATAAAATTCTTTTTTATTAGTCTCCAATAAACTTAATGGTTTTCATTTGCAAGAAAGGTTTTACGATTATTTACAGACAAACGATGAGCAGTACATGATGAGATTTATTTATTCTTTGTCTGTCAATGAAAAGACCCTCTCCATCATTCTTCTAGTAAAATGCACGTTTTATGCTAGGAATTTTTGTTATAGACAGCTTCCTTTTTCTATGCATACAGCGGAAAGGGGATGATCGTTAAGGGTGGTCTCATCCACAGCGTTTTCTTCTAGTTTTGATTCATCCGAATATAAAAGCTGGATAGATAAAAAGACTAGTCAATTCATATGAAAGCTTCTATTGCATCGAATTTGAATAATAAGAAAAATGTAAAAGGTTTCTTATAGAAACAAAAAAAAAATACAATAGAGCAGACAATGATGAAGATGAACAAGTCTTGGTGAGTGATAAAAATGTTTCCGTCAAAGCAATTAAGTAAATTAAAACGGAAATCAAAAACTATTTAATGGCGTTTTTTGTTGAGCTTGAAAGCTTTTGATCATGTCGAAGATATGTCTTAAAGTTTTTCAAATAGAAAATTTCTAGGTCAACATGAAAACAAGATATTGAGCGCTTATTTTGCGGTTCAATCGTCTTTTATCGCAATTCTACTTTTGCGGAAATTATATCTGTTCAAATAAAATAACTCGCATCGCTTTTCAATAAATCGTTTATGCGATTTTCCAACGTTTCTCTCGTCTATTCATATATTATTATTGCTGCGATTATTATTATTATTACTAAGTTAAAAGCACTTCGCATAAGATATTTATAAAGGAGATTACTTGGGTAACATTTTGAACGCGTCAGCAGTTTCTGCATGACCTGAATGATATATTTCTGTCCAGTGTGGCCTATCCGATCGCTAAACGAACTTGTTTTCCTGACCATTTTCTTCACACACTTTCCTCTGTTTCCAACAGGATACGGAGTCGTCAGCCCTAGGCATGTGCTTTTAGGAATAATGAATTACATTGACCTATGTAAATATGCATAATTGAGACATTTAAACAGATGATCCCTTTACGACTAATTTAATTTACATTCAGTACTTTTGTTTTGAAACTAGTCGAAAACTTAGTTTTCGAACCACATAAGAATCTAAGAAAGTTTTATTTTAATTAATTCCAGTAAAATAATTACAAAGTAATTCCGTAAATGCTTATTTATATTGTCAAAATAAGATTTTTTCCGCTGACTTTGAACAGTTATACTGTGTATACAATATATAAAATATATTGCAGTCCAATTTATGTAGTATAAATTCTATGTGATGATTCACATACGTCACTATGTGAATCATCACATAGAATTTATACTACATAAATTGGACTGCAATATATTTTATATATTGTATACACAGTATAACTGTTCAAAGTCAGCGGAAAAAATCTTATTTTGACAATATAAATAAGCATTTACGGAATTACTTTGTAATTATTTTACTGGAATTAATTAAAATAAAACTTACGGAAGAAGTTACGGAAAACAAGTTTAACAAGTTTAGAAGTTACGGAGTGATCCAAACTACTTGATGACCACTGATGAAGATTGCTTGGCAATCGAAATACGTATCTAGGCAATACGTCACGAATATTTTTGTTTGAACTTCTGTTCAAATTTATGTTGGTGGTATGCTTTTTATATATTATTATATTAAGTTTATATATTATTATATTAAATTTGTATATTATTATATTAAATTATACTACATAAATTGGACTGCAATATATTTTATATATTGTATACACAGTTATTTATATTGGTTTAGAAATAGTGACAAGAAATTCTTCCTTGAACTATTAAGGTTTTATTGGCTAATAACTAGTTGATATCCTTCCGAAAAAGCATTTGTCTTAAGTCGCCTGTTGTGTAATAGAATAGCCGTCATAATTTTCCCTAATCTTTGATTATTAAATATTAAATAAAATAAAATTTATTTCTCTCATAATAGGCCAACAAATACTTTTGTTTACAGTTCATTTTTTAGTGTGATGTACCTTCCATAAACCATCCAAGCAGCATCTGTAGATCCTGATTAGGATAAAAAATAAATTTGACAATATATTGTAGTTTTTGTTTGTTTGAGTTGGGGAAAAATAGATGACAATTCTTAAAAAATCCCGAAAGTTTTAAATGATGAAAAGAGTAATTCATACGTTTGCTAGTATAGTAACAATAAATTCTTCTTCCTTGAACTATTAAGGCTTTATTGGTTAATAACTAGTTGATATCCTTCCGAAAAAGCATTGTTTCAAGTCGCTTGTTGTGAAATAGAGTAGCCGTTATAATTTTCATAAAGCTTCGATTTTAAAATGATAAATAAAATAAAATTTATTGCTTTTATAATAGGCCAACAAATACTTTTGTTAACAGTTCATTTTTTAGTGTGATGTACCATAAACCATAAACCATCCAAGCAGCATCTGTAGATCCTGATTAGGATAAAGATTTGATTTTACAATATAATGTAGTTATTGTTTGTTTCAGTTGGGAAAAATTAGTTGGCAACTCTTAAGAACCTCCAAATTTTTTAATGATAAACAGAGTAATTCAAAGGTATTTTAGGCGTATTCGTCTTGTACGTATTCTAGTAACAAACAAATTTATAAACTGAATCTTAGTACCAATTGATTGATTTATTACCCAATTAATGAGAATCGTAAGCTACCTATTTGTGCATCAAGGCGAGGGGGTTCCATATTACCAAATTGGAAAAAAAAACTGCACGACTCGCTTTGTTGCAGAACTAGGTAGCTTACGATTATTATTAATTGATAATTTTTTTGCATTAGTTTTTAAGAAAATATAAACAAATAAAAATTTTATGTTCCATAAATGGATTCTTAATCTTATAGAGCAAAAACAATTTTCGTGAGACTTACCTGAAATATTGTCATTATGGTATTATTTATTTTAATACCAATAGTTTAGTTAGGTAATTTTTTGATATTATTAAGTCTATTATATAAGAATTTTTACATTTATTAATAATTAATTTTTAAAGAAATCATTTAAAGCCGCAGGTTCAAAAGTATTGCTATCAGTCGTAACTTTGGCTATACCACTAGTAATGGGTATCCTCGGTGGCAATCAATGTAATTGTCAATGTAAAACATTTCGGGGAAAAAATAAGGGTTATAATCGGCTTAACCATTTTTGAATAAATTTAATATCGCAAATATTCTTAAATTAACATTTCCTAACGTTTATTTTTATTTTCATATTTTAAAAACATGCTTAATGGATCTTTCCTATACCTCCTCATTTTTTAATGCTTAAATTTTGTAGTTTATTTTTTTAAATTTTGTAAGCTCAACATTATTGTTCCTATGAGCTCTTGTAGCTACAAACTGCTGATATATTTAGATCCACTTGCAACATATGTTCACATTTCCTCGTACACAATGTAATGAAATCGGATGAACTCTCATTAAGCATTTTAGTTTAGAATAAACACTTGTTTTCCGTTTCAATTAAATGAAATTAATTGTTGCTAAATAAAATATTTTATCTAATTTATGGTAATTATTTTATTGATTTTTCATAACAAAAAGTTCTTTTTGCACTATCTGCCTCTTGGCAATAATTTCAATGTGTCATATGTTCAAGTATTAGAGTCGTGGGTTAGTTGTGTCCAATAACATAACTGACAGTATGAGACATCTACATTAGGTGACATATCACTGGAATCGGTCTGTTAGGTCAAATATGGATACTTTTTTAGATGCTTAAGGGTGGATCACCGTTAGAACGTAAAAAAAAGGACTGTTTTAAAACTGCTGCCATTTTTTTTAGAGATATTTAAAACGGTCTTCGGCACGTATGAGTTGAAGTTTTGAACTATTTTTTTTTATTTGCCCCGATATGTCCCCCCTCCCCCTTTTACAGCACTTTGAAAAAGGGTCCTCAAAAATGAGGAGGTAAACGGGAGACAAGTTTTCTCGGAAACCAGAAGTCGATCATGATTTTCCAAAGAATGTAGGTTTTGGTAATGCATCTTCTTGGTACTAAACCTCAAAAATCCGAAAAAAGTTGAAAATTCAAAAATGGCGCGACTTTGAAAAAAAATTAAAAAAAAACGACCTTTTTTTGAACCTTTCCCCCTCTTTCACTTTGAGGGGGGAGGTTTGGCTAATTTCAGAGGTTCAGTACCAAGAAAACGTGTTGAACTATTAAACACTCTCCAGTTTCAAGTCAATCCGTCGAATAGTTTCTGAGAAATCTTGTCTCCCAGTTTTAAAAAGTTGATTTCGAGAAAAACGCATTTAAAGTTTTTTTAAGATATTTTTTTATGTCATTATCAATTTATTCAATTTTTATCAGTGAAAATACATTAGTCAGCTATTCCAATCCTTTTAACACGTTATTCTTGAATGTTATAAGAAGACATTTATGGAAAAAAAATCGAAATTTTTTTTTTTCTGACGATGACCCACCCTTAACATCAGTACCATTATCCACATTATCCAACAAGTTCAAGGCGAGGTTATAACAAAAAGTACAATAATTAGTTATACTTTTGTAAGTAATTTGATTGTAACAGATAATAAGTCGTTGAAATATTGGAAAAATGATTTAAATTATTGCAATTTTTTTTCGTGGTTCAATTTCGTGTTACACTTCCGGCATCGTCTATCTGGAAGAAGATTGTTCAAATTAGGATCGACCATTCTTCGTTTCAATAAATCCGGGATTTAAATTCGTTTTCTTCCTTTTTTCTTGGGGCCTTTAATTTCCCTTCTACAACATAAATCCATTTTCTACTATTAATTTTAAAAAATTGAATTGAAATTTCCGTTAAATTTTTATATACTTTGTACTTTCATATGTTAAAAGTAGTTTATATGTACTTCAACAGTTTTAATTATCATTTAATTCTTTATTCAGTATCAGTAAAAGATCTTAAAGTAGTGGGTTTCAATAAACAAAATCATTTTTCCAGAAATTTTTAATTGCTCATTTTTCCATTTGAGTAATTATTCGTTGAAACTCCAAGATTTCAAAGCAAGACAACTCAAAGTTCCAATGCACCAACAACATGATTAGGAATCAGATGGTATCCGAAACCAAATTCATTAAATATTCATTTTATTCATTCATTCAAATTTTTATTACATGCGCGAAATTTATGGTTTTAGGGAAGAGATTTTTGCCAACTCGGTACGGTTTTGAGTGAAACTCCCGTTTGCTCTGCACCTTGTCCCGTTTCCCGTTCGTATCCACGAATCACTGGCTGAATACATATTTAAATTTCCAACAATAACAATGATTCATTTTTATCACAAACACAATGAAAACAATAACAATAATCATATTTCGCTACACAAAAGTGGAAATCTTTTACCCTCGCCCGTCCAAAAGAAAATAACCGTAAAATGCGTCAATAAAAGAAGCGAATCGTGGCGAGAAGGGCGTAAATATTGAATGTGCGCCAATCCATAAATCAAAATCTGATGATTTCGAGGGGAAAACGAGAGCTTTTCTTACGTAATAATTTCTGTTTTTGTCAAAATGAGAGCAATACTGCACATTAGGAAATCAATAACGTTTCATATATCTACAAATGTAATCCTACTATATTTGATTGAAACGTTTCAATTTCATACTAATGATTTTGTATTCTGTTTCTTAATTTGTATGAAGTTTGCAAATACTATCGGCTTCGCCTGCGGAAAATATTATTTATTTATACTTAGGTGTTTTTCACGAAGTATACAATATTTTCCGCTGACGAAAAATACCATACTTCCAGAAGTATACTTAATTTTAAAGAGCTTAAAACATGTAGAATTCTTCATTTAAAACTCCCCAAACTTCTATCACGACACATGGAAAATACGCTTTAATCCCTTGAAGAAGTAAACGCATTTATATTTCACCAAATTTGCAAATATGTTTTGAAATTTTTGTAGTTATTAAAATGATGAAACTAATTTAACAACTCAAGGCATCCATTACATAGTTATTTAATTCTGTAGTATCAATATTCAACTCAACAATCTTTTAGAATGGCGAAGAAAATCTTTGCAGCTTTCGAAAAAATTACCTTTATTGCCAAGGAGCTTTCTTGGATGTCGCAAAACAGTTATACGCATCCAGAACAGTTATATTTACTCAAACAATCCCACCCAACCCATCACTACCTTATTCTTAAGTCCTCTCTCTCCAACTGATGTCTAAGAATAAAGGATTACAACAATTTCTTTTCACTTACACCTATTAAAGCTGGTATTTCATAAAATTGTATATTGGGATCTTTGCACTACTTGCATTCTGGATGTCCCTACTTATCCAAATATTATATGAACCACCTACGCTGATGATACAACAATCCTTATCTTTGATCCTAATCCCCTTCAAGCCACCAACAAAATGCAACAGCACTCTTTATCCGAAACATCTGCAATGAGAGGTACCAAATTTTGCCGAACTAACTCATGAATGAATAAAGACACAAAAATCCGATAAATACATCTTAGTGAAACGAGAAAATTATTATACTTTGGCCTCCTTTTTCGTTCCTAGAAATACTATCGGTTCCTAGTTATTGTTCAAGATTGGGTTGAAGGGGGAAGAGTTCTAGGAAGAAGGAGAATATCCTGGCTGGCCTACATTCGTAAATTTTTAAAATTTGCAGGCTTAAGTAACATTAGTATCCCTTACACCAAAAGTATCCATAATTGTTCGAAAAAAAATGGAGCAAAATATTATTATAAGTCAGTAGCTTAATGCAAAGCGTTCAACATATAAGCACAAAAACTTTAATGGTTTTCTAATGTCCTAATTCGCCGGAGTTGAGATTATTAATTCTTTAATAAATCGAATGCTTGTTATACTTAAAAATTGTAAGTTTGTCGCTTACATAATCATACCTGTTTAAGTGTCGATAATCAACTTCCACGTACCTAACCGTATGTCGGTTTTCCAGTTAATATACATACTTCAGTAGCACAGATTTGCCTATTCTGTAGTTCGCCAATTACTCGGAAAAGATACAACTTTTTATTAAAGAAAATAGCCGTGTTAACACGGCTATTACCTTCAACAAGGTTGAGAACCACTGCTTTAACGTGTTCCTTTTTCAATTTAGGTGTAAATACCAGAAAATCAACTTTTGAGTCTAAGGCTGAGTATTAAGGTGTCCGTTATTTCTCAAATTGATTTTTAATAGCCAACGCCCTCTGAATTTTTAGTTTAAGATATAAAAAAAAATATCCAATGCAATTAAGCTCTTAATTTCTTGATTAAACCGTGCCGGAATCATGCTAAGTACCATTTAAATAACATGGGATTATTTGCCTTTTTACTTTTAATTTTTTTTCTCAGAAACAAATGAATCAATAGATTTAAGATTAAATTATTCTGACGTAAAATTTAACGCTCTACAAAAAAGGTTTCTTATGAATTTTCGATTAAATCACTCTATTAAAAGTTATTCAACATTTAACTTGTGCCTTATTAGGCACAAGTTAAATGTTAAATTATAAATATATCTTGCAATATTTTCAACTTTTTGCTCATTTTTACTTTTTTTAACTATAAAATCATTGGAAGAGATAAAAGAGATAAAAATAATTATCATTGGAGCGCCAGTGATTATTTGTGTTAATTTTAAAGCTTTAATAGAAAATTAAACAAAAAAAAAACATGTTTTGACAATTAAAACAAGTGACATAAGATCCGAATTCGCTATAATCGTGAAATTCAATTTATCCAGGATAAATTTTCGTACTTTCATCAATATTTTGTACCTACGAAGTGAATTTCATACTTATTAATGAGACTTTCGAAAAAAGTTCAATTAAAATTCGAATTTTTACCACTTCACTTGACGCCATCTATGAGAAATTTCTCAGAACTTGTAGTCAACAAAATAAATGTAGAAAAATTACAAAATATAAATTAAACAAATTAATTTAAGTTAAATGTTGAAAAACTTTTAATGAAGTGATTTAACCGAAAATTCATAAGACACCTTTTTTGTAGAGCGTTAAATTTTACGTCAGAATAATTTAATCTTAAATCTTTTAATTTATTTGTTTCTGAGAAAAAAAATTAAAAGTAAAAAGTCAAATAATCCCATTTTACTTAAATGTTAAAAGTAACATGATTCCGGCACGGTTTAATCAAGTAACTAAGAGCTTAATTGTATTGGATTTTTTTTTTTGTATCCTAAACTAAAAATTCAGGGGGCGATCGCTGTAAAAAAATCATTTTGGGAAATAACGGACACCCTAATATACATACTTCAGTACCAAAGATTTGCCTATTCTGTAGTTCGCCAATTACTCGGAAAAGATACAACTCTTAATTGAAAAGGTTGTGGCTTTCGGATCCAAACCCGTGTTAACACGGCTATTACCTTCAACAAGGTTTAGAACCACTGCTTTAACGTGTTTCTTTTTCAATTTAGGTGTAAATACCAGAAAATCAATTTTCGAGTCTAAGGCTGCGTATGTATTTAAAAAACTTGAGTTACTTATGTACTTTAGTACAATAATTAATCGTAACATATAAAATTCGACCTAGTTTTCAGTTTCTTGAACCGAAATCCCATTAATCGTTAATTGTGATGGTAATATTTGTTTACTGGGTAGAATTATAGGTAATTCCTCCTTTTGAATAATAAAAACTTTTTTCCGTACAACTATAGTTAATTCGATTCTCATATAAACATGAAATATTTTGGTTGCATTGTTATATTACAAAGGTAAATAAAAAATTAATGCGGCATTATAATTTGCGTTAATATCGAATTGTTTAGTGAAACGAGAATAAATCGAGAAGCAATATTAGATTTATGCATTGGTTTATATTTGAAATTGCCAGATATTGATTTCATATTATTGGCTTTCATCATAATTGTGTTTATGTAACATAAGTTCAGTTGTTGTACCTATACAGTATTGTGCTTTAATGAGCTATGAATGTGCAATATCTTTCCGAATAGATGTACGGTCTTTGTATTCGAAACTGCCAGTGTTTATGTGTTTGTAGTTGGTTTTCGTTCATCCAAAGTTTGTGTTATCGGATCTACAATACTAATGAAGCATTAATGCTCTGGCTATTGGTCATCTGGTCAATATGTGCTCATTGCCTTAAACTAGCCATTTGACTTGTATAAATATTTCGTTATCGACGCTTAATTTGTAAGCATTTGTAAGCACTATGCTTTGCTTCAGTGATTCACTAACAAAATTGTCGTTTTTGATTCTAATTACCTTGAAACCGAAGGAATTCCACTACTGGCATCAAAGTGCTCTAACTGTTTAAAGTGCGATTTTTCCTGTTTGAGGTTTTGCCAATATACTCGCCAGACAATTTCCACCACGGAAAACTTTTGGACAACGTTGCGTGCGGTTTTTACACTTCGTTTGATTCTATTAACAACTTTATTTCCCAAATATCAAAAAGCCAACTCCATTTTCCTGTTTCGCTTACTCCTAAGTCTATTGCACCATTCTCAATGTATCGCTTTGAATTCCCTCTCGGTTTTGCGGTTTTTTTATCTTATGTGTGTTTTTCTAGTTTCAATTTTACAAACGGTTAAATATAAACTTCACGTTAAAAATGTACAACGTAAATACATAAACAAACGCTCCTATTTGAACCGTAAAAGCCAACGTAACTTTACTTTTCACGCTTTTTTGTGTATTCAACGTTAATTATCATAAAATGTATGTGACTTGGGAAATTTCCGTGTTTAAATGTGGACGTTTGGGTGATTAAAGACTTCATCTTTACTAATATATAAAATTCTTACGTCTGTCTGTACATTTCGATTTTGAACCCAATTTTAGGGTAAATATTTGTTTCAAGAGGCCCTTATTCCAAATTTAACATTTTTGAAATTTTTTGTCTGTCTGTCTGTCTGTCTGTGTGTTTCGATTTAACTAAAGAACGGAACAACCGAATTTAATGAAATTTGGTATTAAGATACAACACATTTTCCCACAGACTATAGGTTACTTATTATTCCAAAAAAATAATAAGGAAAGGTATTCTCTAGGGATGAAAACAGAAATTTTAACACTGGACAGGTCAGTTATATATCACTGGAAAGATAATTTAAAGTTAGAAAATAATCTGCAAAAATATTTTTAGTTGAACTGATAAAAAGTACAGTAAATTCAATTTCAATTTTAAAAAATTGCCTCTTTGAAATATAAACCTTTATTTATATAAAACACATAGTTGATGTTAATAGCGTAATGGCTTACGTATCTAACATTCTGATATATCTAAAAAAAGGTAAAGTTCATAAGTGAGCGTTATGTTTTTTGACTTTCACATATTGTAAATCTGAAAATCATACGTAATCACAAATAAATACATTAATGAGCGAATATCGAATAGCGAGAAATTCGGCGAACTGAAAGAAAATGGTTTAATTATATAGTTGAAATTCAGATATTTTAATAATAAGTGCATAGATACACAATGGTTACTTGATTATGGAGGAACTGGGTTTTGTGCATTTGAACAAATTTTAATTTCGCCGTAGTTTTGTACATTTCAGTAGTGTAAAAGTTGATACAATGAAATGGGATTTCTACTAATATTCTAAGTATCTAGACGAGTATTTTGATAACTTTTGACTGTTTTAAGTCATAATTATGACTGACTTTATTGAACTTAACGATAGTTTTTATTCATGTATAGATGGTGATTGATTTACGGATTAATTGGTTCACGACAGGTATACCTACCGTAGGTATATGGAATAGACTATACTTTTAGATATTTATAAATATTTTTTGAAAATTAATTGATCATTATATACAACTATTTTATTCTAAGTAACAGTTTATTAAATGGAAAAATAAAAATGTTCATATGCCACTACAAATAGCAAATTTAAAAAGAAAATATAATCAACACCTACGTTACGCAGACGAAGTCGCCGGGATCAGCTAGTTCTTATATAAAAGTAGTGTGTACCCTTTTGACACAAACAAAGATGCGATAATAACGATGCAGGATTATTCTCTATCAAAGAATACGAGCTGTATATTTGCCGGAAAATGTCACAATTGCCATCGGACATTGCAAACATACAGACATATCCGGTTGGGTGGAAACTAATGTACATGTAACGATGGTTGATTGATAATCCTGTCCGAAGAAATCGGTGTCAGTAATAAATTTATTATTATGGAGTTAAATTTAAAAATATTTTCCTTCGTGCTATATTCAACTTTATTTTTATAAATCACTTGATGTTAACTTTATGAAGTTTATTTTATCCTCCTGTAGTATCAATCTTCAACTCAACTATCTTTTAGAATGGCGAAGGAAATCTTTGCAGCTTTCGAAAAAAATATTTGTATTGCCAAGAAGTTTTCTTGGATGTTGCAAAAGCATCCAGAACAGTTATATTAACTCAAACAATCCCTCCCAACCCATCACTACCTTATTCTTAAGTCCCCTCCCTCCAACTGATGTCTTAGAATAAAGAGTAACAACAATTTCTTTTCACTTACACCTATTAAAGCTGGTATTCCATAAAGTAGTATATTGGGATCTTTGCACTATTTCCATTCTGGATGTTCCTACTTATCCAAATATCATATGAACCATCTACGCTGATGATACAACAATCCTTTGTATACAATATATAGAATATATTGCGGTCCAATTTATGTAGTATAATTTAATATAATAATATATAAAAATCATACCATAAACACAAATTTGAACAGAATTTCAAACAAAAATATTCGTGACGTATTGCCCAGATACGTATTTCGATTGCCAAGCAATCTTCCTCAGCGGTCATCAAGTAGTTTGGATCACTCCGTAACTGCTTTGTGATGATTCACCACCAAAATCTTATTTTGACAACAATCCTTATCTTTGATCCTAATCCCCTTCAAGCCACCGACAAAATGCAACAGCATCTTGACCTCTGGATGAAATGAAGTTAAAATGGGAAAATAAAAATTAACAGGAAGAAGTGTGTAAATTTCTCATTCATCTTAAAGAAAAAAATATGCCCGCTATTACTTTCGATTATGAAATCTTATTAAACAACACTTCAAAAGAAAGGCCGATTTTACGAGCAATGTAATTTTTAACGATGATGCTTATTTTTGTATTGTTGGCTTGGTTAATCGACAAATTGGGTTTCAATTTTGAGTTTGGAAGACTCTCATAAAGTTGTCCTGAGAATGCATCATCAAGGGGTTACTGTTTTGTATTGTTTTGAAAAAGAAATTGGTTAAGCAATTACTATTACTGGTAAAGCATCTTTTCATCGCTCTTGTAGGCAATTCTAGGATTAAATATTATACAAGCTATAAAGCACAGAATTTCAGAAAACTTTGTATTGTGTATTTTTTTATTTGTTTTTTACGGTCGATTTTTAACAATTATGGTCTTTAGCGATTCTAGAGTTTATAATATTCCGTAAATTGATAAATATTGGAAATTAGCCCGTTACGAGAATTGAACCCAATACGTTTACAAATTTCGGGAGCGGGCACCTTGGCCACTCGGTCACCAATGTACTTTTGTAAATGATTAAAATTAAGTATAGAAATTAAAGGAAACACGTTTCTTCTTTCATTTATAAGTCAATTGTATATTTTTTATCGACAGCTAAGACGTTTATTATATTTGAAGATAATGTTTCGAAATTTCACATAAAAACAAATTATGTCAATAGAAATAAAACTAGTATGTAAAAAGAATTCAAATATTTCTCATTAAAACAAAGCTCATGCCAATAAGCCATAAAGCTCTCAAGCTATCCAATAAAAAATCCACATTAAAAAAATTTGATTGTAAATAGATTTATTATTAGCAAATTCCAGTCACGAATACAGTTCAAGTCAAAATTTCGAATATCTTTTCATATGCTTTTCATATACGAAGCTTTAAGGTGATTCCAACGCGAATATATCATGCACGCACGCACAAATACTTCACTTACGATTTGCAAGACCATTTTCCTATGATTTGTTATCCTTTTTTGTCCATCTCCATCATCACGTCTCCCCCGCATACCCTCTTATATTGTATTTAACATTTTGACCTATTCACCTTTGAGGTGCAAATTTGCTAAGAAAACGACTATCATTTTTTTTTCGGTTGTGATTTATGTTTATGGGAATGTCAAAATTCAAGATTTTTTTTTTGACGGCAAAACTTTTCAATTTACTTTTCATAAATATGTTTAATAAATTTACTTACCTGGAGGATTTTCTTTAAATTGTATTAGCAATGTATAAAAAAAATATTCCGTGTAACATTTGATGATATATAATTCATTAAACGAAAATTATCAAAAGAAATATTGAACTAATAATCAACAACTTTTTATGACGAGTAGTTTGAGGTACGTATTTCGGTTGCCCCCAAGTTACAGATCCAAAACTACCAATCAAATTAGATTAATTTAGTCAGAGTAACTGTGTTGAATAAAGATGGAATTTTCTTAAATTATTTTCAACTTAAAATTATAGGATCGATTCTTCATCGACTTGCTAGAAATTCTTCAGGTCTAATTTTGTACTACGTAACTGGAATATCAGTTACCTATAATTGATATACCTCTATAATTGAGAAAAGTCTAGTTGGAATATTTTCTGGTGTGAAAATATGTTGAAATTTGGCAAAGTAAAGATTTTTTTGTAAAAAAAATTGAAAATGTAAACGTAAAAAAAGGGTTTACTTCTTTTTTATTTTTTTTTTTGTGATAATGAAAGGAATTTTTCGAACAGTGAATAAATACCTTTTCAATACCTTTTGCCATTTTTCTGGCTATATTATGTTTTTAACTGAAAAAATTTGTACTCTTTTTTTAACCAAAAACTGTTCTTGGGGGATTTTTGACTTTCTCATTTGAAGTAAAGGTTTTACCGTCTAAAAGATTTTGCATTGGTCAAAACCAACAATAAACCGAAGGTACCAGATTTGTAGATTATGATGGGTAAGATAGTTTATTCCATTCAAGTTGCAAAAGCTTTTGGGAGGGCACAAAACTTGTATGAGGTCAAATTTCTCCCCATAAAAACATAGGGAACCCATATATCGAAGTTTAAGGTTAATCCTAGGCCTTTCAAGTGGGTTATTAACAACTGAATTTGGCAAATTTTACCTTTTACCGATCTCACGTACTGTTATTCACCGATTTGCATCAACTAATGATTTAATTACGCGAAAGTGTTATTAGAAACTGTAAATTCCAATTTACTGCACGATGGGAAATGTATTAAGATATGGCGCTGCCAAAAGAGTGTTTTGAGTACTAAATTATGTTACCAAAGTTAACTTGCAAAAAGTACATAGTTTAGTACTGCAAACACACTAATGGCGGCGTTACATCTTGGCACATTTTCCTTCATGCATTGCAAGATTGGAACATCTTCTTATAACCTTAGTGACCTTTCGTACGAAACAAAAATTCCGAAAACTTGATATATTTTTAAAATTGTATCCATTTATTTCTGAATAAATTTTCATAAAATTAAAAAAGGGTAATTAAAAGATTTTTGATTGATAAGGGTCGCTCAATTTTTACTAAAGGGACATTGAATGAAAGAAAGTAATTTATAGTGTTTACACGTTAGAAAAGAGGGCATAATTAATGTACACGAAAAATGAAATAAGCGAAATAAAGTTAATTGAAGCCCGGTAAAGTTTGGAAAGTTTATGTTTCAGCCGTTTCAAAACATTGAAAAGTCAATAAAGCAACAACTGCTCGAAACAATTTTCCACTCCGGTATGGTTTTTCACCATTTGTCCTCGTGGATATGTACAGCAATTCGTATGCATTGTCAAATGAATTTTTTGAAATACGAAATTTGCACAATTCCGCTGAGTTATATATGTATATATTATAAATGAACAAAAAGGCGGGACACACTGATTTTAAATGTAAAAACTTTCAGGTACTAATTATAATTGAACGTCGAGTGTTTTTCCGTGTAAGGGGCTTAAGTTGGACATACAGTTAACACTGCGACCAACGGGTTAATTACCCTCGACGTTTTCCAGGTCGTGTGTGGGGATATGTCTCTTTTTAAGGTCGACATACAAGTATGCCAACCTAAAGCCACACATCCGACTCCCCACTATCCTACACAATCCCACATTAATGTCCAGGCAAGTGCGAAATGAGATTGCTGCTTTTTATTTTGCTTTCTTTTCTTCATATTATATTCCCGTTTTTCCCGGTTTTTTGTATACTTTTTTTTTCCATTTCTATTCTGTTCATTACAGAGATCATGCTCAGTAATTTATACACATATATACATATACACAGAGGCGTTAGTTAAATGTAAATTTCAAAAAAACAAAACCATCAAAACAAAACCTGTTTCATTTGCACATTTAACATGAACATGACACTGGGATAATAATCTTAGAAAATAAAAAGCTTTTTCAATCATTTTTACTGAATTAAAATGCCTGTTCCAATAATTTTTATTTCCTCTTTGCTCATTTTTTCTACATTTTTATCCAATCCCACTTCATATATAAAAAAAAAACATCCCTCGAATTAATAACTCTATATAACAAATCCACCAAGCTTAAATCGAGATTTCAAATTAACGTATAACACTTTTCTCATATACGTTAACAAAAAAAGCATTTCAAATAGAAGTATAACAAAAAAACAATTACTAAACCGATATCCACTAAATTTTAGTTTAATAACAAAAATAAAATAACAGCGAATACTGTTGTACCGATAAGTGGTGCTAGTAGGTATTAGAGGCCCTGCCAAACCATGTCATTAGAGCATTTTTTTTTTGGTTTGATATCTGGTAATGGATTTCAATTGACAGTAGTTAAATCTTCATTACTGAAGAACAAAAATAATTAATGATTTCAAAGAAAACACTAGTTGAACTAATAAATACATCCTCTTAAATCAAGCAGGAAGGACTTTTACTGGAAACTACATAACCAGGCCAATATCACTAACAAATTAGACCATAGTTATTAACTTTGTTATTGATTGATTATTAAAAAATACAAAAACAAACAAGTTACAACTTATGAATTCATTACTGAACCACAAAATTGGTTAATGATTTCAAAGAAAATACCAGTTGAATAAATTAATTTATCCTCTTCAAGGACAAAGGACGATAACTATAGTGAATTGGTCCCAGAAGGGTATTTAGTTCATAATTTCAGGGTATGTTGACACTATTAAGATACATAATTTCAGCAAGTTTCAGATCCCTATGTATTACCGTTTCTTCAAAAATCGAAAAAGGTGGAAATCAGAAACAAAAATTCTCAGAAACTTGTGAATCGATTTATTTAAATTTTGGATATGTTATAGAGGCTGATTTTAGCTTCTAGAAAAAAAAAAAATTAAGAGCTTTATCGGTCTATAAGATCCTTGAAAAAAGAGTGATTTTTCTTTAAATTTAAATTTCTAACCATGATACAATTTTGGTACAATTACGAAACAATTTTTTTCGAATTCCCCATCCAATTTCCTTTAAAGTTATGTGTTTTTTGAATTTTAAAAAACAGTACGCCATATTGAAAAAAATTAAAACCGATTTTTTTAACTTAAAAATCCATTAATGCATTGTTTCTTAACCTGTGGTCCACGGACCCCTGGGGGTCCACGAGCCTATGTTTGGGGATCCGCGGTCCCATTTGAAAAAGTTTGTTTTTTGTTTTTTAATGAAGGAATACTAAAATATAATGTTGTCTGAAAATTGCATCTTTCTTTCACTCAGGGGTCCTTGGCATTATGCTTGATATCCTAGGAGGTCCACGGCTGAAAAAGGTTAGGAACCGCTGCATTAATGTAATAAACAGAAACAGGGCTTACTCGATTACTATACGGGTGCAAAGAAGGGAAGATATTAAAAACAATAATATGAAAACATATGTTTTCTATTAAATGAATTCAATCATTAATTTACAAATTTTTTGGCACTATTATGATTAAGTCAACATCAAGGGTTATCTTATAAAATAAGATTGCTGATCGGTGAGCCTCTGTTTCTGTTTATTACATTAACGCAGCGGTTTCTAACCTTTTTCAGCCGCGGACACCCTAGGAAATCAAGCATAATGCCAAGGACCCCTGAGTGAAAGAAAGGTGCAATTTTCAGACAATATTATATTTTAGTATTCCTTCATTAAATTAAAAAACAAAAAACAAACTTTTTCAAATGGGACCGCGGACCCCAGGTTAGGAAACAATGCATTAATAGATTTATGTGTTAAAGAATCGGTTTTAATTTTTTTCAATATGGCGTACTGTTTTTTAAATTTTAAAAAGCACATAGCTTTAAAGGAAATCAGATGGGGAGTTCGAAAAAAAAATTGTTTCGTAATTGTACCAAAATTGTATCATGGTTAAAAAAAAATAATTAAAAGCTCTCTTTTTTCAAGGATCTTATTAGCCGATAAGGCTCTCAATTTTTTTTCTAGAAGCTGACCCTAAAACATATTCAAAATTCAAATAAATCGATTCACAAGTTTCTGAGAAACTTTTTTTTTCCTGATTTCCAGCTTTTTTCGATTTTTGAAGAAACGGTAATACATAGGGATCTGAAACTTGCCAAATTAATGTATCTTAATAAAAATTATGAAATTATCAACCAAAAACTCTTATGGGACGGATTTACTATTCTTATTGTCCTATGTTCTTTAGTAGGAAGGAGCTTTATTGGAAACTACATAACCACGCCAATACCACTAACAAATTAGGTGATAGTTATTAACTTTGTTATTGATTGTTGTTTAAAAAATACAAAAAAAAAATGTTACAACCTATGAATTTTCTGAAGTTTTATTTAAGTTTTCAATTTGGAAGATTTCAGTAAGAACTTAAGAACATAAGCTTATTTGGCTTTCAACTTACATAAGACTAATGAGCAATGACTAATGAGTGCTAAGCACTGCCACTGTTAAGCCAACCACAAGTAAACGACAAACATCCAATATGCATCTATCTAGTTGTCTGTCTACATTATACAATTTTAAAATGATATTTTTTGAAAAATCGAAGCCACAAAACAATTATTTTCTTATTTATATTCAGGTGAAAAATGATTCATGTACTGGAACGCAATATTGCCAATATCAACAAACATTTCCGATTAAAAGCAATGGCAAAGTGATAGGAAAATTGAAAATAAATTGAAACAAAAGTCGATTATAAATTGCTTAAAAAGCATCTATTCTGACTTTCCATCTTGGCAGAAAATAAAAGCTGAAGAACGAAACGATCAGAGACGACATTATTTAGCGCAATTCCCGTTATAAAATGCACGAGCTTGTTTCACTCAGGGATGTCTATGTTATTTATATTTCAGCTACACTTGGAAAATTGTAGTGCTATATTTTCCACGCGAGCAAAAAAGTGTCTAAAATTAAGTTCTGCAATGTAGCGATAGATCGATTCAAGAAGTAATCTCTCGAAACTTGCAAAAAATATAATTTCTCCACGATACGTCGGATACAAAATACAACAAAAACGGTAAGAAAATACACGACACTTAATACGTTTTATATATAAAACCGGTCGATTATTTTATTTTTTTTCTAATTAAATTCTCTAGTGCTGTGTACAAGTCAAGCTTAAATGGAAACTCACTCAAACATAATAATAATTCAGCGAAAACTAAATTAAATAAAACCATCTTTGTATTCATTTTCTCAGCAAACAAGTGGAAGACTTACGATTTCAATTCGTCGAAAATTATGTTTAAACATTGAAATCAACGTAAATAAAATTTATGCAGGTAGATAGAATTTTCCTGCATT
Source organism: Sisyra terminalis (assembly GCA_958496175.1). Lineage (NCBI taxonomy): Eukaryota > Metazoa > Arthropoda > Insecta > Neuroptera > Sisyridae > Sisyra > Sisyra terminalis. Next base: position 17,128,018 of record OY292279.1, on the reverse strand, counting down.
TTATCTCCAACGTGTACGTATACTTGAAGCTGTATACTTTGACAGTATGTTAAACGTTAAGATGTGATTTTTCTTAAGATAGTAAAAAAAATAAACCAATATGTCAAAGCCAAACGTTTCTGATACATGCGAATTCACTTAGAAGAATTGTTTACTTTCAAATAAAGTAAAACGAGAAATTGTATTTGTGTCTTTCATATCAGTTGAAACCGCACTATATTGATATTGGTACATTGGTATAAGTATCTTCCCAACTTTCTATCTAACGGTTTTATTTATTCTATTTGTTCAAGTGTACATTATATCTGGAAGTAAATTTAATAATGAATTGACAAGTTCTCCATTGCAAATTTAGTCAATAAATTGTAAAAAACTTCGTTTTTCATCAATTTTCTATTGTTTGCTAACTATATCTTTTTTTTTGTTTATCAGTTCTTTTTACTTACGCAATTTGCATAGTGGAGCAATTAGGGTAAGTGGCCCAATAGTTATTCGTCTGGAAGGATAAGTCCAGTGATCTAGCTCCTTTATTGACATCTATCTAGTTAGTACTAAATTTTTGGAATTTAGAAAAAATAACTACGGAATATTTTGGTGTTTTTTTGGCATTCAAGAGATCCGGAGAAAAAAAATTATCGCTCACACAACTCAATAGAGTGCTAATTTAACTTAAGTTAACTTAAATGTTAAAATTACGATTTTTAAGCCATTATTGGGTGCTTTTTGTCGTTTGAAATTTTTGAGAAAAAAAATTTGCTTCCCGGAAAAAGCTATTTAAAGAAAAAGTTCTAATTAGGCCATTTACTAACTATGGAAATTTCGAAAAAAAATATTGCACCATTAATTGGTGTTTTTATGTTGTTCGAGAGTTCCGAAGGATAAATCTTCAGAACTTTTGTATTTTCCCAGAAAAAGTCATTTATTGAAAAAGCTCGTTTTAGGTTATTTTCTACAAATTGAAATTTGAAAGAAATTTCTCATACTGAGATTTTTGAATGAAAAATTTTATCGATTGCATATTTTCCCGGAATAAATCATTTGAAGAGAAAACTCGATTTGGATCATTTTTCAAAAATTGAAATTATTGTCAATTAATTCGAAACTTGCAAAAATATAATTTCTCTGTGCTACGTCCGATACAAAATATTTTTTATTTTCAAAAATTTTTTTTTTTATTATAAAAGATAAATTTGCAATTTGTACAATAAATAAACATACAATAAGCAAAAGTGATAATTGTAAATAAAAATAAAGTGATCTTTAACTCGAAAAGAATTTCAAGTCAAAGGCACCAGGTTTGAGGACTTGATGAGAGGCATCAATTATTATTGAAACTCTCTACGAATTAATAAGATGATCTCTTGGCCATCGCCTTTTCAATCGACGTGAAGGGTTTTCTGGGAGTTGTAATGATGCTAACGTTTGCACTTCCGGGTTTGTATGGTAGTGTAATTTTTTATGAAATTTTTGAAATGTATGTGATACAAGTTTGGTCTCATAGGGAATATTTAGGTCTCTATGAGTTAATTCATTTTGAACATAATAGGGAGCGTTGAGGATTCTTTGGAGACATTTGGATTGAAAGGATTGGACTCGTATATTGGAAGGTTTAGCGGAACTCCACAGTTCTGTACAGCTCCGTACGTCCAGATAGGTCATAATATTGTTAAGTATAAAGTTAGTTTTTATTGTGCATACTAATTGTAGACTTGGGTCCTAGTAGTCCACGTAAAAGTCCGTAACGTCTGTTAAGTTCCTGTCTTTTTAGTTTGGTGTGTGGATTCCATGTGAGATGGCTATCCAAGTAGAACCCTATAGCAATTTTCTGATGATTTTTTTAAGATTTCGTTTTCGAGATATAATAGTGGGCGAATTTTTTTATCGAGGGTGAATGTGACATTTACACATTTTTCTTTGTTTATTTTTATTTTCATTTTTGGCTCCATACTCAGAAGGTCAAGGTGCTGTTGCAAATCTTTTGTAGCTTGAAGAGGGTTGGGATCTGAGGAAAGGATCGCTGTATCATCAGCATAGGTTGTTAATATGGTCTTAGGATGTGTAGAAATATCTGCGGTGTAAATATAGTAAAGTACTGGCCCCAATATGCTACCTTGAGGAACACCAACTTGAATTTGTGCTAGTGCAGAGAATTCGTTGTTGTACCTCACTCTAAAATATCTTTTGGAGAAGTAGAACTTAAGGATAAGGTAGTATTGAGTTGGAAGAACTTTTTACGGCTTATATAACAATCCTGGATGCCACACTCTATCGAAAGCCAGACAACAAAAACTAAGAAAATACGTAAAAAATACGCGAAACTATACGTTTTATTTATGAAACCGGTCGATTATTTTTTTTCTAATTAAATTCTCTAGAGCTGGGCACAAGTCAAGCTTAAATGGAAACTCACTTAAACATAGTAATAATTCAGCGAAAATTAAAACGAATATTCAGCGAAAATTAAAACGGTAAGTTTATGTGTCAAAAGATTTTGTTTTCATTGAAATATCCAAGAGGAAAATTGGATACAAATCCCAGACATGGTTATAAAATCAATAAAAATTGGAACGGTTCTGATAATTTAAGTTTTTTTGCTGCCAATCGTAAGACCTTAGAACAATACAATTACAATTAAGACAAATTTTGTCTAAAACATACAAACAATATTTTAAGGAATCTAAAAATGGTTGAATAACTACAGGCTGGTCTAAAAGTCACGAAGGAGTTTGAACTCCCTATTACTATTTTAAAAATGAAATTTTCTTTTTCTTGTTTTCAAAAGTTGCACTTTGTTGTTTAAGGGTTTAGATTTTTGATCCTTATAATTGTACTCTCAACACAATGTATTTTAGTACTCTTTCCAAAATTTTCATTCAAACTTTCCAATTAATAGATCCTCCTGCTGATTATTGATTTTTTATTTAAAAATAATGTTTGAAAGGTTGATGTCTCGAAAATTTCTAAATTAGTTTGAGTTTTACATGATTTATGGAATAATTTAATTTTTGATGCAAATCGGAGGTAGGTGCAAAATTTTAATGAAAATAATAAACACGTGATTGAAAGGAAAATCAAATCTCGAACGATTCATGTACTATTCTCAAATCGTTTTCATTTTCCCTTAGTATTGTAAAAATAATATCTTTAACGGAAAAAGTACTGAAAAAGGAGAGAAAGTTCTGAAGTGCTGGATGATTTTAGAACTGAAAAATTTACAATTAGTCCTCTAATGAGTTTTTCTGGAAAATATGTGAACGATAAATAATTTTTTCCAGAAATCTTGACTGCCAAAAAAGCACCAAAATATTCCGTAATTATTTTTTCTAAGCTGTAAAAGTTTAGTGCTGAAGAACTTACAAAATGTTTTTTATAATTCCAATTCCAACTGATCTAAAAGAATATTGAAAATCGATTAAATTTTTTTTTATAGTTAAAAACTTTACTTCCAACACTTAGATTTTCAAACGCACATACATTATATATGGTAAAGCTTGGTGATTAAATGCGGATGTGGTTTTTGTTTAAAGTTGTACAAAACTCGAATGAGCTTTACAAATGCGGTCCGAAATATTTGACGTTACAACTAAGCTTTTAAACTTTTCTTACAATTTATACTCGTAAAGAGGTGAAATTGTTTTTAAATTATAATATTATTAGAATAAACTCCCAACAAAGCTTCTGACTACGTCATTGAAGCTTTATCTATCCTAATTATAATAATCACAGCACTAATTTGCTAAATATCACTTATCTTACTTTAGTTATTCCATGCTTAGAGTATTAGCAGAAGCCAATTTGATTAACATAGAAATCCTTTATAAGATTAAGAACAAAAAAGCGGTGGAAAATGTGAAAAAAATGAGGTTCCCATTTTTTTAAATTCTGTTTTAATAAAGGAGTTATTAAAATAAAATAAATTTTCTGGAGTAAATTTTTTTTTCAAATGGAGCTTAAAAAACTAAACACCGCATTGTTAAACAAAATCCATTGTAAGCCGTTGTCCAGGGTGGAATAATGAGATGAGGTGGTAAATAGTTTAAAGAACGGGAAAATCGGGAAAATGTAAAAGAACGAGAAGTACAATTAGATGGGTGGAATGGTTGGGTGGTGGAAAAGTAGCGACTATGTCAGATGAGAAACGGCGACGATGAAAAACCAATGTTTGATGCAACGCAAGTCGGGTCCACTAATCTAGGATCAGCCGACCGTAACACATTCGCCATCTTTGTTCCACTCATTCATTATGTAACTCATTTCTCACAACCGAAAGCCCTTCCTTACACTTCTCATTATATTTTCTTGCGAGCTTTGTTACTGTCAGTATATAAGCTCTTCAGCAAATTACACTTAGACTCACTTTTTGTGATCACGCTTTCTTATATATTTTTTTTCCTTGTTTTGTTCTTCAACGATACTGTGAAAATATGTTTAAAAGAATATATGCTTTTCATGAAATTTTCATTTCATTTCATTATTACTCTAAGTAAAACCTATGTGCTTTCAATGCTTCTTTAATTTCCGGTTTTCATTCACTTTTCTGAAGGAAAACCTGTTTTTATCGCGACAACTTTCATAAAAGTAGTACGCCATCTTTCCTCAAAAAAAAAACGAAATCGAAGCTCAAAGGATCTTAATTATTTTCAATGAACAAAAATTAAATAAATTTTCACTTGAAAATTATACTTTTTTCGGAAAATAATTTTCCTAATATGCTTTGTACCTAAAGCTCCATACTATATTGAGAATTTTTCTAAATGAATTACCATTGAGTGATATTAAAGGAAAGTTTCAACAAAACAATATTTGAAAACCAAATGTTGACAAAAGCTCTACCGCAGCCCACTTTGTTCATTATAAATGTTTAGAATGTTTGTGGTGCAATTGAAAATTGGAGTGTTTGTTTAATTTATTTGTTCGTGTTGCAATTGACAATAATGAGAGCTGTTGGATAATATGGTAATCGAGATTTCCCAAAGATTTTTATGAAAAACTTTCAAAATTAATTAAATTATGATTTCAGTTACCTAAAGAACAGAAAGCTCTGAGATCATCTTTTGTAAAGTAGAATTATTTCGTTTGTCCAGCTTTCAAGAATTGGGAGGGGTGGACAAACTTAGTAAAATATATGAATCAGAAATCCAGAAGATCTTTTTTTTAATTGTTATATACCGTCACCTTATAACTAATAAAGTCCTTTAGCGACTCTAGGGTTAATTAAATCCATTATCAAGATCTTTTTTTTTAATTGCTATTTACCGTGACTTTATAACTATTAAGGTCCTTTATCGACTCTAGAGTTAATTAAATCCATTATCGAGAAATTTTGAAAATTTGCACAATATGAGGGTTGAACCCAGTACCTACTAGTTTTGGAGCGGCCACCTAGACCACTCGGCTACCAGAAGATCTTGAAATAGTGGTAAATGAGGTAGGCTAATAACAATAAAGATTAATGGATACATTAACTGGAGTTAAATATAGATCACTGATTTGAAAGATGGCAAGGAAAATTAATTTTTTACTGTACTGTGCTAGCTATTTTCTTGGCATGAATGGTTTGTGAGGAGGTTTGAGCAAAAAAAAAATCATGTCTTTGTAGCTTCTGCGGGCAAAAAGGTAATGGGGAAGATTTTTAAAACAAAACTTTTTTTGTAAGGCCATACGGCAAGAGTTAACCGAGAAGAAGTGTAAAGCTCGATAAGGTTTAATATCGAGATTATCCACGTCCATCAAGTTAGCTTTAGACTTTTGGATTTTATAAAAAAATAACTACGAAATCTTTTGGTGTTTTTATGTCGTTCAAAAGTTCAAGAAAAAAAATTGTTATTCGAATATTTCCATGAATAACTCTTTGTAGGGTTATTCTTAGTTGACGTTTAGAGCTTTGCTATAATAATTAATATTTTTTTTCTGCCATTATTAGGAGGTTCTTTGCCGTTCTTTAAGTTCTGAAAAAAATGATATTACTCACTTGTATTCCGTAAAGTACTGTTTTTTATAAAAATGGTTAGTTCAGTGCAGTATTTTGTAAGTTTTTAAGTGAGCCGCACCCCTTTGAATCTGAAAATAGGTCTCCACACCCCATTGAACAATAATTTTGGTTTAGTTAAAAAAAAACATTTTCCAGAAAATTGTTATCAAAAATTTCATAATTTATGTTGTTTGGGACTTCTCCTGTATCCAAAGAATACTTTTCCGCACCTTAGGTTAAGAAACACTGATTTAATGTGTTTTCAAAATTCAAATTTTCCAAAACTTTTTATTTTTACTATTTATTGGTGTTTTTTGTCGCTCCTGAGTTTGGGAAGAAAAAAGAAATATCGCTCGTATATATACCTAATATTCTATGCTTGATTTTGAAAGTTTTAAAGTTCAATATAAGAAAAATGTCCTAATAGAAATTTTTTCTTTTACAAGCGTTTCCCGAGAAAATATGCGAACAATACTTATTTCTTGCAGAACCCTTTAGCGACAAAAAATACCAGTTAAAAGGGAAAATATTTTTGAGAAAATCATATATTTAAAAAATTAACCAAATCGAGTTTTTGCTCTTAAAAGCTTTTTTCAGAAAAATATGCAAGCAATATAAAATTTTCATTCAAAATTTACAATGGGCCAAAAGCTCTTATTAATAATAAATAAATTACTATGTCAGAAATGTCAAAATAGAGCTTTTTATTTCAACGGCGTTTTCTTGGAAAATATGTAAGTTTTAAAGTTCTTTATTTCAGAAATCTCGAACGACTAAAACGCATCAATTAATCGCTCAAAGAAATCAAAACATAAATATTTTAGATTTCAAAAGCTTTTGAGATCAAACTTTGTAATAAATGGCATTTACTGGGAAAATATTAAAATTCAAAGAATTATTTTGTTTTCAAGCGACAAAGAAACACCAATTTAAAGCGCAAAAAAATCGATATGTTTTATTTATATAAAAGCTCTAAATTTAAACTAAATTAAGTACTTCAAAGAGCTTTCCGGGAAAATATACGAGTGACAAATTTTTTTCTGTTACTTGTCAAAAATAATTACATAGCTACTACTTGATGAGAATACAACTTGATGACCACTGAGGAAGATTGTTTGGCAATCGAAATAAGTATCTGAGCAATACACCAATAATACATTTGTTTGAACTTTAGTTCAAATTTATGTTTAAATTTTACTTTGGTAAATTATATTACTTAAATTAGAACACAATTTATTGCATATATTGTATAAACACAATCTATGAAGTATTGTGGTATTTTTTTGTCGGTCAAGGGTTCTGGAAAAAAATTGCCACTTGCATATTATCAGACAATTCTTTAGTAGTGCTAACTTATCATTTAGAGCTTCTCTTTTAATAATGAAAAATTTTTTTTTTAATCATTCATTGGTGCTTTTTTGTTATTCGAAAGATTTGAAAGAAAAATTTTGTTGCGCACTTATTTTCCAAAAAAACGCTATTGAAAAATATTTTTTTAAGCATCGTGTCGTAAGAATGGGATGAGAAATTCGATAAATCTTATCATATTTTCAAACTTTAGAGTAGTGAAGGTCAAAATGCCTTCCTTTTGTTTTACGTAATGTTAAACAACCCCCTTTTAAGAATTGAAAGTTAATATTGAATTTTGTGCGTTTCTCTTAAACTTAAGAAGCAATAAACATTCAGGGGGGTGGTGGTTCAATTCTACTCTAACTCCTATATTAATTATTGAGAACAAAAATATGTTTAAAATAATAATATGGAGCAAAATTTTTAAAAAGTATTATTTTATGATAAAATCTAACTTTTGCATAATAAAGGTAATAAAAAGGCTTTAACTGTATGTTTACAAGCACTTTTACATCCCTCTTATATATTTATACAAAAATAACTTTTATGAATACGAGAATAAAATAACAGAAATGATGAAAATTCAGCTAAGCACCCAACAATAAAATTATTTTCGTAATAAAATAGTTGTGGCACATTTCCAAGAACATTTTCTTCCTACCATTCCAGGATTCTGGGGCAAAAGAAGGGAGAAAAAAAATGAAGAAGAAAATGAGAAAAATAGTCCGCAGAGAAAACAAAGAAAACAATGTAGTTCCGTCCAAGAATGACCATTCAATGACCACATACAATTTTGCCGTCTTGTCAATTATTGTGATGGAAAATTTTTCATCACTTATTTCACTTCATTGTCTTATATACGCAACCGACTAGCATGGTTATCATTTCGAACATAAAAATAATGAGGAAAAATCACAACGAATGTGGTTGAGGTAATTTATAAACGGAAATAAATGATCAGCCGGAGAGTTATGCACTTAGTTTAATTAGCTGAACAATAACTGGAAAGTTTCGTATCATTTTGTTGTTGAGGAAAATTTTGCAAATCTTTGTACTATATTATTCGATGATTTATGAAATTTAAAGCTCTTTATAAGATACTAGTAGTTGCCCGTTGCATTCTCAACTAAAGGTTTTATCTCAATAAAATGTTTAATGAGACAATGTAGAGTTAATCAACAATCGAAATTTTAAATTTAATAATCAAAGTTGTTAATATAAAAAAAAGTTTATCTAAAATTATATTAAGAAATAAAATATAAGTGTTTTTTTAATATCATTTTAATAACATTTTAAATATCGTCATTTCACTAAATTAATATGAAAGTTTAATACTTATGTAGTACTTATACCAAATAGGCGATTTTAAATTTTTATTCGTTTTTCAACAATCAAACTTTTTAAAATCTATTTTATTTTATGAACTAATGGTTGTGATCTGGAGTAATTATATATTCGACTGAAAAGCATTAAGGTAGCAATTTTTTGCCATATATTTCACTGTCAATTCAAATATAAAATCTTCGATACTAACTTTTTTTCGGTATTTAGAACAATATGAAAACCAATTATTGTTATTGAAAATAAATATAATATTCGAATTTACTTGCACGCTTTCCAACAATTTTGTATGTACAACGTCCAAATGTGCGAAATCGAATTGCTTTTTAGTCATGTTAACATAAAGAAGGTCATTTTTTTTTCGTTTTACATTGTACTTTCAAATATAAGTGCACAATTGTGTCGATGAAATTTGGAAAGTGTTTTTCTTATACGATGCAGATATATAATAAGAAAGGGTTTACGAAAATTTCTCCCCTAAAAGAGTGAAAAACGGTAGCCAAGTTTGTAAGGGATAACGTTTAATAAACAATCGAAATTTCAAATATAATAATCAATCAAAGTTCGTTAAAAGCGAAACGTTATAACTGCTTAATATAAAACAAAGTTGGTTTATTATTAGAAACAAAAACTTAGGGTCTACTTAAAAATTTAAACTCTGATAAGTAGATATATCTGAAAAGGTTAAGTTAGGTTTATAAATGAGCATTATGCTTTTTGGCTTTCACATATTGTAAACCTGAAAATCCGAAATACGTATTCACAAATAAATACATTAATGAGTGAGTACCGCTACTAACGTTTTGAATGCGTGGGGGTAACAGAGCGCATGCGCATAGCCTATTCTGTACGGACGCACGGCAAGATAGCCAATTTATATATAAGAAAGTCTTAAAACTCGAATGTTATTTTATTTGGAGGCATTTTTCCTTAGTTTTTTAACTTTTGAGCCATTTAAAACCATAGTTCACCATAACAAAAAAAACGAAATTCATCAAGGGTGCAAACTAAAGTACTGTTTAAGTACTGCTTTTTTCTTACCCCAGAGGTGAAGTTGTGGGAAGATATAGATGCTCAATGAATTCTTTATCAATATTGGTAGTTTTTAATTAAATTTTTGGGATTTGAAGAGAAAAACCGTGCTTAAAATATCAGAAGAAAAGTGGTTTATAATCCCATCAAAGCTTTACTCAAATTTTGTGTCAAGGTTCTTAACCACATTATGCATGTTTGCTCATCTCGTTTTTAGATATAAAATTATAATGAAATTGATAATGATTTTAAGAATTTCCAATATGGAAATTAATTTTCAGTCGTGAGGCATTCTATCGCGATGATACGATTATACTTTACGGGAGAAAACCAGATGATAACCATGATGTCATATAATACGTTTGGTCGATAAAGGACGAACGATGAGCTTGGAAACGATAGATGCGACGGGATAGAATTATGGGTGGTGTGATGTTTCAATGGGAAATTAAACAGGATGAATCTTTGGGGTGAAAACAAATTTAAATTCAAGTTGATTCTATGGCAAAGACATAAGCATATTCTCTTCTTTAAAGATGCTTTATCGAGACCAGTTCATTACGCTTAAATGCATCATCCCTTACGAAATCATTTAATCCCATAAGAAACACTTTGCAAACTTTTGTAAATAACACCAACCGCACCTATAAACTTTTCTCTTATATTTTCAGCTGGTATAACATATAATTTCCATATCAAATCAACGTCATTCTTATCAATTTCCCATAATTAACCGATGTGGATTTGAGAAATTAATTTAAATTTCATACGTTTTGTAATATTGAATTTCTAGTTGCTGATACGAAAAAGTTATTTTTAGAACAAATAGATAAATATTTATTCAATTTAGATTGGTTTTCATTCGTATGCAAATAAATCATATTCGCGATCTATTGAAATTCAGAAAATCAGCAAATACTCGTATATCAGTTGGCAAGAATAAAATACATGAGAGGGAAATTATTATCGTCTTTATACAAACGATTTCTAGAAATTTTCAATTAAAAACTATTTGAGTTTGCTAGAAAATTGATTTCAAATTATTATTGTGGCAAAAAAAATAGCATGTGAGTGCTAAATAAACATTACACACTATTAAAGAAAACATTGGGCTTTTATCGTACGTTCAAAAATAATAATAAATATTGGCATGCATTGATATTTGGTTATAGATGACAAAGATCGAACTAAATAGTATTAAATAAAATATTTTACATTTGAAACAATCTATTAATTTTAATTAAAGTTTGTGTTTATGATTTTTTTTCCAAAGATTCTTAATCAATTTTATAATGTGCTGGTCATTAAATTACACTGATAAGTGCTTCGTTTTTCAATAAGTTCAGATGTTAATTATTAAAATATAAATAGAAGAAAATTATTCAAAAAAATATTTAAAAACCCTCACTTCTACTGATAAAATGCACTAAAAAGTTAGAAAATATTCTTTTAACTGAATCTTCGCACCGATCGCACGATATTAAGGCGATATTAGCCAATTAATAAAAATCGTAAGCTATTTAGTTATGCATCAAAGTAAGGGGTGCAATTTTGATTACAATATGGTAGTATGAAAGTTCTCACTTTGATGTACTTGGTAGTATTTTGTGTTTGGAAATTGATTCATTTTTCCATTGAACATTGATTTTTTCAATCTGTTAAGTAACTTTACAAAAGGTTTAATAATTGGATGGGCAAAATGTTTGCTAACTTATGCAACACACCTTTATACATAAACTGCATTAAACATAAATTGCATTAAATATTGTTACATTTAAAGTCAATTGATGGCCGAGTGGTATAGGTGGCTGCTCCAAAATTGGTAGTTGTTAGGTTTGAATCTCATATCGAGCACAAATTTCCTATATTTCTCGATTTACGTAATTTTATGAACCCTAGAGTTGCTAAAGATTATAGTAGTTATAAAGCGACGGTAAACAACAACAAAAATATTGCAATAATACTGATAAGATATTTGACGGTTCAAAAGCTCATATCTTTGAGTATAAACTTTTGAGTTTCACGTAATTTATATAAATATTCAAATGCACAGTTATATGTTTTGGTGATTGAAATCTATAGAATAAAACCACCAACGCTAGATAAATGATAAAATTTCAAGACTAAATAAAAAAACTTATTTAAATTTCAACCTATAAATGAATAAGATATAAAATTTACCTTTATTTTTATCATTAAGGTATTTTATTCTTGAAGCAGCCGTAGATCCTTTAGATTCAGTTTTTTTGATATCTCAAAGAATTTACCATATTTTGACTTATTTGAACATAAATAATTATTTCCAACAGTTAATTTTACTTTTAAATGAAAAAAATTGCAAAATACCAAATAAAAAAAATCCTTAAGTTACATGATTGATTTTTCATGATAAAACGACATGCAAATGATTTAATGTTCAACAAATTGAAGATAGTATACAGATTTTCTTTAAATTGTTTTAAATTTTTAATTAATATGGTGAAAACCTAATTTTTTCTAATGAAAAACTTTTATTTTGGCAGAATTTTACTAAGCAAATAAGAGCTCGTAAATGATAAGTGTGCTTATTGGTCTTCTCTGACGTCATAGTACGTACCAGTACCTACAAATTGGTACAAATTTTGAAACCGAGATAACCGACCATTGGAGGGCTACCATAGAAACTCTATTTACACAATTTTTACAACTTTTCGCCAAGAAAAACCATTTTATACTCTTAAATATTAATATCAAGTTTTTCCATAGGAATAAAGGATGTGTGTATTGTAAATGGTTTAATTCATTAATCAAATGTTTAAATGACTTAAACAACCTTTTCTATTGTGTTAAAGTACATTTGTCATCAGAAAACGTCTATGGGATTTTGAAGTTTCGTATTTAAACGTCATTTTATTGCCGAGTCTAAGTATAGAAGCATGATTTCTTCCATGAATTTTAATCACGGCTGAAGAGCTTTAGTTAAGCTTAAAGCAAAGTTAGTTCTATGTAAATTTATAAAAGTGTTACCAAAAATTTTGGAAAAATAAGTGTATTAAGAACACGTAATGAAACTATTTAGATGAATGGAAGTTGTTGCAAGAGTTCCAGAAAAGGGGTCCTCCGGAAAAGTTTAAGAGAAGATGAAAGAAATCCTGGTGAAGAAAACCAAGTTTCATCATTTCTTATTTTCTTAGGGCCAAGCTGTTATCCATGGAATAGAGAAAAGATACGTACTTTCTCGCGAAATGTGCAGGACTAGTTAAGCAGAATTTTTTAATCTATTAAATAGCTATCTAAAAGGTTTGAAATATGGTTTATCGATCCATGATTGAATACCAACCCATAATGTAATGTAAATAAAAATCATACATATATTTGGGAACCATAAGAATTTTTGAATAATTTTTGTGAAGCAAACTACAGAAAATATTAGAAAATGCTGAGATTCACGAAGTTTACTTTGCTTTTATGCAGTATTCAAAAAAAGCAATAAAAATGCAAACTTTTAAAAGTTTACAGAAAAAATAAATTTGTAATGTTGAAATTTCAATTTTTAAAACCTTCAAATTCGACTCATTTTTCGACTTTAATTAGCATTTTATCTTTCTTCAATCTGCTGCTAGTAATAATAATTATAAATTTCATTTGCTTATTAAATTTCGTAATGAACTAAGTTGTATCTTGAAAAGCAATTTTGCAAACAAATAGATAACTTACCTAATATTATGATATGTACACAGTTCATACAATAAAGACATATTAAGTAGAATATTAGACGCATCATTAGCATACAAACATGTAAACATTAACACGTAAGCTTTAATAACTTTTATGATATTATACATAAATGAAAGCACTTTCCGTTTAATTTCTTAAGCATTGATTGAATATGTTTCAAGTTTCAACATTGCTAAAATTAAAGCACTCGAAAATTTCACAATTGCCAACGTTGCTTTAATATTGAAATAAGAAATGAAAATTAATAATCAACTTGTATATAGCATAATTAACATATTAATTACTTTGTACGATACGCTAAATTTTTAACGAAAGTTATTATAAAGTTATAACGAAGATTGAATTTCAACATTGATATTTAATGAAAATAACAAAGAAAATTGTGTTGGTTTATGATTTTTAAAGTTACCAACTCAAATAATTGTATTATTATCAATATGAATTCAAGGTTTCGAACCAAAGCTAAAAATAAGGGTTGAAGTTGTACATGGTAACATTGAGAACATTTATAATTCATTTAAGAAGTGGAAGGAAAATGTTGAGTTTTGATTCCAGTTTGAACTGCAAACGTTGTTCTTTCATAATTAAAAATTAATTTTCCAATTTGCATTTAGATAACATCTATTTACATTAGTGCTAGGAAAAAGCAGTTTTCAATGAGGAAACCAATTAAAATATTATACGAAACAATTTATTGTAATATTTAATTATCGTAAAATTAAAGACATGCAAATTTGAAATTAACCTCTCGTGTCACAGTTAAATTGCACAAATTGAAAAAAAAAGTTTTTAATGTGGTATGCTTGCAATACTATATTGTCATGAGAGTAATAAGCTATCAAATAAGGTTACAGAAACTAAAATATTAATAAAGTATATTATATTTTTAATGTCATTTGACTATTTTATAGTCTTGCATTATCCTGTTGCAATAATGAATGTTTATACAACTTTATAGTCCGATGTTTAACAAGCGCCTGTTGCAGTAGGGTGTCCGTTATTTCCCAAATTGATTTGTTTACAGCGATCGCCCCCTGAATTTTTAGTTTAAGATATAAAAAAAAATATCCAATACAATTAAGCTCTTAATTTCTTGATTAAACCGTGCCGGAATCATGTTACTTTTACCATTTAAATAACATGGGATTATTTGACTTTTTACTTTTATTTTTTTTTCTCAGAAACAAATGTATGAAAAGATTTAAAGTCAAATTTTCTGACGTAAAATTTAACGCTCTACAAAAAAGGTCTCTTATGAATTTTCGATTAAATCACTCCATTAAAAGTTATTCACCATTTAACTTGAATTAATTTGTTTAATTTGTATTTTGTAATTTATTCAACATTTAATTTGTTGACTACAAGTTCTGAGAAATTTCTCAAAGATGGCGTCAGGGAAAATGATAAAAAATCAATTTTTAATTGAACTTTTGTCGATAGTCTCATTAATTCGTATGAAATTCACTTCGTAGTTCAAAAATATTGATGAAAGTACGAAAATTTATCCTGGATAAATTGAATTTCACGACTATAGCGCATTCAGATCTTATATCACCGGTTTTAGTTGTCAAAAAATGTTTTTTTTTGTTTAATTTTCAATTCAAGCCTTAAAATTAATACAAATAATCGCTGGCGCTCTAATGATAATTTTTATCTTTTCTTCCAATGATTTTATAGTTAAAAAAAGTAAAAATGAGCAAAAAGCTGAAAATATTGCAAGATATATGTTAGACACAAGTTAAATGTTTAAAAAGCTTTTAATGGAGTGATTTAATCGAAAATTCATAAGAGACCTTTTTGTAGAGCGTTAAAGTTTACGTCAGAATAATATAATCTTAAAACTTATCGTCCATTTGTTTCTGAGAAAAAAATAAAAGTAAGAAGTCAAATAATCCCATGTTATTTAAATGGTAAAAGTAACATGATTCCGGCACGGTTTAAACAAGAAATTGAGAGCTTAATTGTATTGGATAATTTTTTTTAAATCTTAAACTAAAAATTCAGGGGGCGATCGCTGTAAAAAAATCAATTTGGGAAATAACGGACACCCTACTGTTGCAGTGATCTGAATTATATATTAAAATAATATTTGTCGTCACTTGTAGTACTTTTTTCCTGATAATTCACAAAAATTATCCTTTTGCAATTCCTGAATACAGGATGGAACTGCTCGGTCCTTCTTCAGGTTTGCACCATTCATTGCATTGGTTATTGGTTTCAGGATTAACATGAGGAATCCACGCTTCATTAGCGCTTAATATTCGTCGCCCGAAATTGCAATTATACTAATTTTATAGTTCCGTTAAATAATATGAAGATGTCATCAATATTTCAACCGTAAAATTTAACTTTAATTAATTCAATTTAAATATGTTTACAATAAATTCTTTCGAGATAAATAAAACGATTTTGATTATTACTTGTAAAATTTAATCATATCATGAATGAATATCAATGATGTAGATCAATGAAGTATACTTCTCGTTATTTTAGTGTCTAATTTTGAAAAAATTCTCAAAAACATGTGTTATAATTAATTTATTAATAGTCATGTATAGCTTCAATTACATAAAAATATCTTCAATAGGTACTGAGAAAAGAATATTTACGTTAAGGATTGTCACCTCCAATATTCCCTTACTATAGGGGTTAGGAGTGAGAGTTTAAGTATATAACTATCTTAGATGAAAAACAATGAAAACTAGGTAAGATCCCTTCATTACACGCGAGTATAGTTTTCAAATCCTTAATCAATTAGATTCTTTATAAAACAATATGCTGACGTATATGTATCAGCTTCATTGTGGCAAACAGAGATGACCCCAAATATAGTATGAGAAATCTTTCATCTTCCTCATAAACATCAACGACGTTTAATGTTCATTTTAATGATTATTGAAGTATATGACTTTAATATTTTTATGACAATCAAATGGAAAAAATTCTGGCTCAAGTCCATTTTAGCACACCCACAATCTGGCAACGTTGCATTTTCGACTTTGTTTTTAATTTAATTTGCGATTAAATCGGTCCATAATGAAAATTTTGCCACAAAAGAAAGAATTATACAATTGATTTAACAAAAATATCGCGAATTAAATTATAAACAAAGTCGAAAATGCAACGTTGCCAGATTGTGAGTGTGCTAAAATGGACTTGAGCCAAAATTCTAATTGTTTTTCTATAAAAAATGATCTTGTCTTATAAGTATTAGTACCTGGAAAACCGAGTTCAACTCGGTTTGAAATTTCATGCAAATATGTTTCGGCTATGTGGAAGTATTAGGTATACAAACGAAAGATATATAACACGTACTTTTTATAAAGGTCAATAATTATTATTATTTATTTGAATTATTAAAATTGACTTTGGAGATAAAACTTTTAAAAAAATGCAAATCTAAAAGTTGAAGTCCAAAATATCATTTTAACAATGCAACTCGATAATAGATTTTTTTTATTTTAAAAATATTTAACAGATACATTTTTGAATAAAATTTGAAACCAATTGTTATACATTAGTCTATATTCAATCCAGCACCGATTATATTCATTATGTACACACATTAACAGATGGCGCAAAAAATATTTTTTCGTTTTTCGTGGAAATTTCTGTTTTTCCATAGAAAACAACTTTACAGGTAAACTTTAAACACAAAATTCTATTAAATTTCAAATTTTCATCAAAATCGTTAGAGCCGTTTTCAAAAACCAAACCACGTACATATAAGAATAGCTCATTTAATGTATAAAATTTGCTTTTTAAACTTAAAAATACTTACTTTTTGTTTGGAAAACTAGTTTTAAAGGAGTAGTAATTATTATTATGTTTTAAATCTTTTGGGTTATCCGACACTATGAGACCCTTCTTTGTGAGAATTCGACATAAATTTGATTAATTTGTTTTATTCAAGACCGAAAAGCAGTGTTTTAATCAAAAATGTATGGTTTTGATTAGTCAAATGGAAAGAATATATTGATATATAGAATAAATTCCGACATTTATTTTGATCTGCAACGTCAGCGACAAATTGGTATTTGTTAAATTATCTAAATGGAAGTGAAATAAATTTGAAATAATTTACAACTTTGTTGAAATAATAAATGACCAGAAAGTTGCAAATGTCATATGAATAAATGTATAGGCTGTTTGAATTGATTGCATTTTTCCTCGTCAACTAAATGAATCGAGCCATGGGCGTGAGCTACATTGTTTTTTTCGTTAGAGAATCATATGATACCGAGAGAGATGCAGTTAAGGATGAAATAAGGAAAATTGTCCTCTCCCGGGTGAGGATGTGAGGCAATAAGGAAGTGGAGGAAACCAACCGGGATACGACAGTTAAGTAATGACTACACGTCCGGATGTCCAGCCTTAAAGTTTCGAGTAAGTGTGGGCCATATGTAAAAGTGGCCGGCATTGTATGCTTAACACGTAGAAATTTTAGGTCTTTCCGTAAATTGCCGAGGGGACACGCCAGTTGAAACTCATCTGCTGGAAAATTACAATAGTATGAAACGGAAGATAAATGTCGCCAATTTTTAATGACAAAATATGAGTCACGCAGGACTTTTCTTTGTCGTCAAGAAATTGAAGTGAAAGTTAAAATTTCGTAGTAATTTTTCACTGTTGAATATATTCATTTTATCAATCGAGACAATATTACAAATTATGTATATACAAAAATTTAAACCAACACTTAAAGTTTTTAGAATTTTGAATTCATTTACGATTAACATTAAAAAATTTCAATACAATTTTTGCTTAAACAAACTTTAAAAAGTAGTAGAAATGAGAGCAATTACATTTTTTATTGTGTTAATGGTAATTTTGTTATTTTTGTGTAGTTTATAAGTAACTAGCTGATCCCCGCGACTTCGTCTGCGTAACGTAGGTGTAGAACATACCTTGATAATTAAATTTGAAATTTCGGTTGTTTATTAGACGTTATGCCGTACAAACTTTGCCACCATTTTTCACTCTTTTAGAGGAGGAATTATCAAAAAACCCTTTCTTATTATATATCTGCATCGTATAAGCAAAATTTTTCCAAATTTCATCGACACAAATATGCATTTATATTGTAAAATACAATGTAAAACGAAAAAAATAATGACCATCTTTATGTTAGTTAGCATGACTAAAAGGCTATTCGATTTTGGACATTTGGACGTTGCACATACAAAATTGTTGGAAATAGATAGAAAGTGTGGAAGGAAATTCGAATATTTTATTTATTTTTAATAACAATAATAGATAATTGATTTGAAGTTGGTTCGGAAGATTTTATTTTTTGATTGATAGTGAAATATATAACAAAAAATTGCTCCCATAATGTTAAATAATTGCTCCAGGTCACAATCATTGGTTCATAAAAATTAGATTTTAAAAAAGTTTGATTGTTGAGAAACAAACAAAAATAAAAAACTGCCTCTCTGGTATTTGGTATACGTACCTACTACCTAAATTTTCATACTAATTAAGTGAAATGACGTTATTTAAAATGCTGTAGTTAAAATGATATAACAAAAACAGAAGCTTATTATTAATTAATTACACTTATTAAATTCAAAATTTCGATTGTTGATTAACTCTACATTTTATCATACAAACTTAGTCACCCCTTTTACTATTTTAGGGTAGGAATTTTCAAAAAAAAAATCTTATCAGATGTCTACTTCTAAAAAGGAATACATCGAAATATTAAAATTTCATCAGACAGAGGGGATATATAAATTCAGGATTTTATGTATGCATGGTTTTAAAAACGTATTTACTTTAAGTTTTATTACTATTATTATTATTACTACTACTACTTTTACTTTTTTTCGTTAATATTTCCTTCTTGAGTAACTCTAAGGATCTATTTACAACAATTTTGTAAAAAAATAATAAAAAAAAAGTTCACTGTAAGATTCGAACCCACGTCCTTATTATTAGGAGCATCAGAATGACCGATACGTAAGCGATTACGCTACTTACATCAACTATGTGTTTATGATATATAAAGGTTTATATTTCAAAGAGGTAATTTTTTAAACTTTAAATTAAATTTACTGTGCTTTTTATCAGTTCAACTTAAAATAATTTTACAGATTATTTTTTAACTTTTAATTACCTTTCCAATGATATATAACTCATTTGTCTAAAGTAAAAATTTATGTTTTCATCCCTAGGAAATACCTTCCCTTAATATTTTTTTGGAACGATAAGTAGCCTATAGTCTGTGGGAAATTGTGTTGTATCTTAATACCAAATTTCATGAAATTCGGTTGTTCCGTTCTTTAGTTAAATCGGGACACACAGACAGACAGACAGACAGACAAAAATTTTAAAAATGTTAAATTTGGAATAAGGGCCTCATGAAACAAATATTTACCCTAAAATTGGGTTCAAAATCGAAATGTACAGACAGACGTAAGAATTTTATATATTAGTATAGATATTGTTGGATGACACAAAAAAAAATTATTGAAAATTGAAGGGTTTGCTGCCAAAGAGAAGTAGCTTCAATTTTCCAAAAAAAAAGGAATATTAAAAACATAATGAAAAAAAAATCTTAATAAACCATAATATAAGTACACCATTGTCCATATAATGAAAAAAGAACTACAGAATTGAGTTAAAAAAATGTGAGCCGTCACGGGACGCCTGGTAGAAGTGAAATTTTTTATATAGCTTCAAAATTTTAAGCTTAAAAAAATCAGCTTTCTACCAAGTTCCTCGCCATAGTAAAATTGGTTCTGGGGGTAGTGCTACGTTTGATAGTTGCTTTTTATATGTTTGTAGTCACCATAGTGCTTTAAAAAGCCCTTTTTTGTAGAAGAAATCAATTTATTGACTATCCCGAACTCGTTTCTGATCTTTTCCGCAACTTGGTATAATCCGTGGGCTAGCCAGGTGATGTGAAGCAATATTGGGTACAATATTTCAGAGCTTGACGTAAGGGGGACATGTCGACGGCATAATACAACAAACCTAACACGTACAACTACCGAAATAAGCTTTGTCAATGAAAATGTACCAAAATATGTAATAACACTATAAAATTAGAATTAAATGCATTTGCATATGCAAACATGCAAACGCATATAATCCGATGTCTACTTATGAGAAATTCATCGATATTATGTTTCAGTGGGACAATAATTACTTCAGGAATAAACTCATAATTTCTTAAACTTAATTAACGCCTTTCTGATGCTACCACTAACTTTGGAGGTATGAAATTTTTCTTTAAGTATCCTTAAGATTGTGTGCCAATAGTTGAGATGGGAAAATTTTCTTATAATTTTAGTATTTGAGCAAGATCACGTCAAGTGGACCCCCCATTTTCCACTTGATCATAAAGATTATTAAGTCCATGTATTAATTAAGTCCATGAATTTTTTTCATAAGTAGTTAGTATGAAAAATTGATCCCCCAAACGATTTTGAAAATTTTTAATTTTAACAACAGTTTTTTTTACAATAAAAATTGTTGGTACTTTTAATTAAAAACTCGATTTTAAATCAACCGTTAATGATAAATTAATGAAATTTTCAGGATTAACTGTCAAATATATGTATTTTAAGAAAACATTAATAACTAAAAATTATTTGTTTTTTATCATATTGTTAATTAACTTTTAAGTTAACAAATGAAAATTTCATTGATTTCGCGGTCAAAATTTGAAGTTTTTTTTTTCAGTCACATGCGTTATTTATCTAAGCTTAAGATTCCGGAATTAATTTATCACATTATAATTAATTATAACTACAAATAACAATTAAAAATAAAATTATTTAACGAATTTTTATTATTATTATTATTTTTATGATTACTTTTGTTATTAAAGAAATTTTATCCTTGTAAAAATGTTATAAACAATACAATAATATCATTTTTTATTATTACATTGAACAGAGAAAATTAATGAATAATCAATTGATAATAATCAATGACAGCGCTTGCCGCTCAGCGCGCTGAGATAAATAAATTCATATTGTTTAAACTAATTGCGAGCAGTGACATTTTCTTCCGGAATCTTAAGGTTAGATAAATAACGCATGTGACTGATAAAAAAAAACTTCAAATTTTGACCGCGAAATCAATGAAATTTTCATTTGTTAACTTAAAAGTTAATTAACAATATGATAAAAAACAAATAATTTTTAGTTATTAATGTTTTCTTAAAAAACATATATTTGACAGTTAATCCTGAAAATTTCATTAATTTATCATTAACGGTTGATTTAAAATCGAATTTTTAATTAAAAGTAGTTATCTACAATTTTCATTGTAAAAAAAACTGTTGTTAAAATTAAAATTTTTCAAAATCGTTTGGGGGATCAATTTTTCTTACTAACTACGTATGAAAAAAATACATGGACTTAATAAACTTTATGATCAAGTGGAAAATGGAGGGTCCACTTGACGTGATCTTGCTGAAATACTAAAATTATAAGAAAATTTTCCCATCTCAACTATGGGCAAAGTAGGTATCTACAATTTTCATTGTAAAAAAAAACTGTTGTTAAAATTAAAATTTTTCAAAATCGTTTGGGGGATCAATTTTTCTTACTAACTACGTATGAAAAAAATACATGGACTTAATAAACTTTATGATCAAGTGGAAAATGGGGGATCCACTTGACGTGATCTTGCTTATTTCAGACTTAGAAGACAATTTTTTTTCTAATAAATGTCTATTTATTTTATTGCATCTAACACCTGATAAGTAATTCTTGGCAAATGAAAGTTATTCATTTCAGGTTTCCTGCGCTACTTAAGATAATTTTTTCTGATATGTTAGAAAATAAAGTTAGCATAACTGCATATAAGAGTAATTTTTTATTGAAGATTTATTTTAGAAGTTGCAAGATAAGTTTCTAGGCAAGCTTTTGATGAACTAATTAAATATTAATTCTTCTTCCACAAAGTGTTAAAGTAATTTAGGTGAAATTTGAAATAAAAAAAAAACTTAGAATAGAAATGTAACATAATAGAGCTTTATATCGTTTTATTACTGTCAAGCACAAAGCTCGGGATATTTTTTTTCTCTAAAAAGCCAAAGTTTATGTTTAACTTTTTAAAGTTTTTTTTTTGTTTTGTGTAAAAGAACGTTATGAGCCACTGCATTTTGTTGAATATAAGTTTGTTTCGCGTTGAAATTTATTATCGGAAATCTGCTGGTGATTTTTAATCAAAAAATGGAGGTTAACGTCAGGAAAACGACGGAAAAAATTTACAACTTCAAACGGTACGTTAAACGTTTGATAGAGAGATAGTGTTAACTTTTGTCGTTCGTTTATCGTGTCCAAGTGTAAAAGAATGTGGCAAAGTAAGATATGTGCACCGAAGGGTTGAAACTCTTAACGGTATGAATTTAAGTTGTGTTATCGATAAAATAAAATATAAATCGAAGGAGGAAGTTTTTGCCCTCCGTTGCAATAAAAACGTTTAACGCTGTCAGTTGTTTGATACAGAGACACATATGCATTCGTATAGGTATGAAAGCGTGCGAATCAAAAGCTTTTGTTGGAAATCCTTTTCATTTATTTCCCACTGATCTTTGATGTTTGTAGTTTTGTCGACAGTTTGACTTACGACTCGCCGTAAATCACCTGCTGATTTTTATCAATCAACTTAGAAACACTGTTCCGTTGCTTATCAAAAACTTCGCCATTGTGTTCATCGTTTGTAGGTATTCACGCGTTATTTTTAAGAAGACAGATAAACTTTTTAAATTTCAGTTTTAGATTACTTTCAAATAACTTTTTCACTCTATACTCTTACACGAAGATTTCTCTTCGCCGCTTTGGGGAGCTCTTACAAAAGTCACCATTCTTGAAGTTATACTTCTTTAGCGATAAAATGAAAAAAAATCATACTAGTTTTTTTTTTTTAAAATGTGTCGTCGTTGCTACAGTACGAAGTTGCTAGCAAACAAGTAACGAGAAACTTCAAGGAGGTAAAAGTTGGCCGATTTTCGGTAGCGATTTGCATAGTAGGGGAGACTGGGTACAAAAGTAACGGCGGGTCGAAAGTAACAAATGCTTTCTAGCAGCGGCTTACCACTCTTTGCCCCCTCCACTTTCTTAATTGACAACTTATACCAAGCACATACCACAACAAGAAGCATAAGTATGAAAAGAAATATTGAGTGGCAATAGTGGCACCACTACTTTCTATTTATTATTTATATATTATTTATTTTACCTATAAACTCTGAAAAGTTTATTTGTTTTAGCTATTTTTGCCAGTAGGTCGCGCTTCTAGAGGTTCATGTCCCTAAATTAAACATTTTTTCGATTTCTCCTCAATTCAGTTGGTAATGTTGTGGTATAAGCGAGTCGAATAAGAGTCCTATCTAATAGCATTGAGTGGCAACCCGCTGCTTTCTAGGTTTATCCAATGGCCGAACATCGTTTTGCTGCCATCAGGTTATAGCCTAGAGCACCCCTCTCAATTGCATTAAGTCGACGCGTGCCCAGTGCGTTGTTAGGTTATATAGTAGGACGTAATGTGTTTTAACGAGCCAAAAGTAAGTTTTTCGACGTTTTCTTATTTATTGTTTACATAGTCTTAAAGGATCATAGCAATCCGAATGTTTGCATATCCATTTTTGATTAGATAAATTGTTCATTGTTTAAATTCATTTTTGTCTAGCCCGTTCCATTTTAAGGTTATATTACACGTTTTATTAAAAATGAGAATGGATACAAAAGTAACATAGCCCCTAGGGTATAAAAGTAATATGTTACTTTTGTCCTCGTAATGATTCTATTACTAACATCATATTTTTATGGATATCTACTTCAATAGAATGGTTTTCAATACATTTCCGTGTCGGTAGTTTTTCATGCAGTAGTTCTTATAAGTTGTAACGGCATTTTATTGATTCATTTCCTTAAAATATATATTTTTTGAGTATTTAAAATGCTGAATTTGGTTTATATCATTAATATAAAGTCTTTAAAAAAGTAATTTGTTGATTTAACTTGAACTATGTTTTCATTAGCAACCCTTAGCAGTCTTGTTACTTTCGACCCACAACGTGTTACTTTCAACTCGCCTACGTGGTCGAAAGTAACAACTGACAATTTTTTTAACTCTATGTTATTCATATAAAACACACAATAATCTAATAAATCAAGTTACTATTGTGAAGAACATAAACTTAATTTATATGTGGCTATATTCATTTAATGGTAATAATAACACCCAGCCAGAAATCAAGGTAAAAGTACAAATTGTTATTTTTATCAAAGTTTTATCAAGTTGATCTCAGTGCTTGCATTTGTTTTTCGTTTGTCGGTAAGGGGAACAAACCAGACTCTATCGTCCCGAACAATCCCGAACCAGATACGAAGTTTAAAAAGTGCTACCATTATAGTTGGCTAAAAGTCACTGCTAAAAGTCATTTTTTTAATGAAGAACATAATTTTTTTTATGAAGAACATCAACATAAATATATTAAAATTTTACAACCTAAACAATATTAAGACACAACTAGTAATTTTCCGTGAAATATTCACCGTCCAATACTGACACAACTGACAAATGATAAAAATTGGCAATTGGTTTAATAAAATCAAAATCACTGTTGAAAGTATAGCGAGAATTAGTCAGTTCAAATTTAAGGCAATTATGAATTCTCTCACACGTATTGAAATAGTCTTTATTGGAAGGAGGTGATGTTACACGTTTGTCTTTTAATTCATATCTTTTATTAATTTCTTTCAATTATCGACTGATATAATAATGAGGATTCTTATTAACTTCCCTTAAAGACTAACTCTTAATTACTTGCAGAGTCTTTTATAATATGTGGATGAAACTCATATGTGTGGCTTGTCTCGTCAGCCATAATTCATCTGGCTCAGCTATGTGTGCAATACAAGTCGAAGATATTTGAAATGCAAATCAATCAAAATAGAAATCATTTTCTTTGACTTTCTGCCGGTTGTATGATTATGCCCACTTTAGTATGTGTTTACAATACGAATGTCTGTCATTGCCAAAAGTACGTTTACCTATTATTATCATGAGAATTAAAATATATTTAAAAGAAAGATATTTTTTTAAATTTATTCCATGTAATATATTTAAAATAATGTAAACAATGGATTTTAGAGTTTTGGGAAAAAAGATTCATTCGAGAATCGAAAAATGAGATGAGGTTCCTACTAATATTCAAAAATCTTGATTATTATCGTTGTCGTTTTTCGATAATGATACTATTTAATATTTTGTTTATTTGAGTAAAATAGAAAAAAATTGAGGATATGTGTATCTAAATTCGATTTTTAAGTGAAAACTTCTTTAGCATCGTTGTGACTTGAAATTTTATGAAACGGAAACGGAAAGCAACAGTAAACAGAGAAACATACGCATTAATCTATAAGATTTAACATGAGAGAGAATGAGTTAGGAAACATTATTATTTCTTATGGTTGTGCGCGCCTGCGTATTACGCTACTTGACAATGGTTTTCATAGCGACCAATAACAACCGTGTAAAATTACTTATTATAATTGTGAGAATAAACCTTTCATAATTTTAATAAAATTAATTTTCAAGTTTGCCGTAAATGAACACGGATTATGGTCATGATTATCAAAAAAAAGGTAAAGAAAACAAGGCTATTAAGAAGTCAAAAGGTTCAACAGAACGTGTTTGTGAATTTCGGGCATGCCGAAAAACATTATTAAATAAGAAAAATTATAGTTCTTATACGTTTAATAAAGATTCGACTGTGCAAAATACTGAAAATGATGCTAATAAGTACTTAAATATTTTCTAATCGCATATTTCGTCCTTACTCACAAAATTTCAGTAAAATAAAAGCTAATTTAAAATAAATTCTGATATCATATAATATTACGAACTGTTTTTCAGGTGCTACTCAAATGAATGTACAACCGATTCCTTAGGTACTCAAAATTTCGTCGAAATAAAGTTGTTCATGAAGAATTTCGTTAAAATTTTTTTACAACAATATGTTCGGTCATAATATGTGCTCCTTTTTTTAACGATTGTGATTTAAACGAAATTTAAAACCACAACGCCATGAAGATTTTTTATGGATGATAATTAATAGTTCTAATGCAAATTATAATATTTTACTGTGCTACACATATTTTCAAGCAATCGAGAAAAATGTAATTCCAACGATGTCCAAATACAATAGTTTCAAATATTAAACGATACCTGCATCTTTACCACCACTGGATTTATTTCATACTTCCATTATCATAAGCTCTCGTATCATTTATCGAAAATGCAAATTTGGATTCTGGATAAATTTATGTAATATATATGTTAATAAATCATGAAATAAACCCTACAATTATCCTACCTATAAAATCTTACATTCGTCTCAATATCTTGAAGTTCATTTTTTTTTGAAAGTTTCACTTTTACCGCGTGTGAACTGCACCCATGTGATTTTTTTTGCCTTTATAGCTTGAGACACCTTAATGTTTATTTCTATTAACTGTCGTTTTATCGTTTCATATAGTTTCTACTTCATGTTCCAACAATGCTAAAGTAACTTTCCCATAAAAAAAAATAATAATTGGTCAAAGTTGATAATTTAATCCTGCACTAATTTGTTACTGTGGACTCCTATTTGTTTATTACATTTTAACACAAAATGTAAAAGGTTGCAAATTAAAATATAGAGTTTTGCGTCAACAATATGTTGGTCACCAAAAAGTTTCTCGAATCATTATGGTTCGTTAAAAGTTTCACCATAGAACATACGTAAAGAGGAAAATAATAAAACGTTCGCAATTATTAATAAATGTAATTTTTGTCAGTTCGTAATCATTATAATTTACTTAGTCCTCCAGTTTGCCATTTTATTTCTACACTAACAAACGGCAGATAATAAAATAAAATTCAACGAGACGCTTTGCTCTTTTTTCAAATATTGTGTTTGTGGTCCACTGTTAAATCCTTGTCCAATTACGATGAATCCCACACACACTGGAATATCCTGGAAGAGTAAACATTTATATATAGGTATGTCGTCCTCACTCTCACCTATATAACACTGGTTCCCGGTTTATGAGAGATGTGAAGGGCCAAAGCAAATCTAACTGGACCGAATGTCCGGTTTTGCTACGTAACAAAATTACGTGCACAGTTACAATAACGAAATTAACGAGACGCTTCCTCGGTCTTTTAAGGGTACAAAACACCACGTTTACTCCAACTAAGTGGTTTGGGATTGTCTCCAACTGATTACTGGTTTCAGCAATAATAATAATATTCTCGAAGCATTTTCTTTGTACGCCCGTCTTGAACATATGCTAATTAAGCGTTTCTTAATTAAATATTTTGATTACACTCGAAATAATCAAGAAACTATTGATTAAACAATCAAAACTTCTCCGGTAATGTCTTCAAGCATGCGTACACCTTTATAAAAAGCACCCAGATAATTTTAACATTCTATTATGTATTTAACATTAAAAAGCTTCTTTTTTCCAACATAGGTGTTTCAATAGGTACTTAATAACTTAAAAATATTCAACCAGTTTTGATAATTTTATTCCCATTTCACCTGTTATTAAGAATTCGAGACTTTGTAATAGAGTTATTAAACTTATACGTGAAAGTATTTTATTATTTAGAACCCTGATTGTCATTTTTCAAAAAATAAAAGTAAAAACCTTAAATTCTGAAAGTTACTTGTGACCAAATGAGGCGATTAGTTTCAAAACCGGTTCAATTCATTTCCAAAAATATTAAAAAATACACAAAAAACGTTTAAGAGCCATGCATTATGGTTTAATACCACAAATTTAAATGCAGTTTTATACTGGATTGAATCGGTTTTGGTCTAAACGAGTGTGCTAGTGGATGTAATGCATTGAGAATTCGTGAAAAAAAAAAAATTGCCAAAAAATGGATTGAACCGGTTTTGAAACTAATCGCCTCAAATATTGTTGGTTTTAGTACAATGGAAATCAATTTTCATTTTGCAGGCCAGTTTCCTAAAAATCTTCTTCTTTTGGTGCCCCTTCAATGTATGAGGATGTTTCTTTAGTTCGCAGTGGCTGGTATTTATACCCGTTACCTCCCTAACTTGTTTTTTTAAAAAAATATTCTTTTTCGAAATGAACTTGTATTAGAAATTGTCAATAATCGGCACATTTAAGCAATCATTATCCTACCTGCTTTGATACAATATTTTCTGTCACATCAGCTTTAGTACACTCATTGCCACTAATTATGATATATAAGGAGTGTTTACTTAACATATTGATACAGAAGATATTATTGCAAGCTTAAGACATTAAAAAATTTAAACAATGAAAAAAGAATGTAATGATGTAATGAAAGATGTTTGACCATATTCTATGATTAATGAGTGAAAAAACAAACGAGAAGTATATAGAACTTTATATAAGTTTTCAGAAACGTACTGATTTGATATATAAGGAAGTTGACGGGCAACAAAGTCAAATATGGTTTTGTACAAAGTTCAGTGCAGAACAGAACAGTTCATTACAGTGAAAAGTAACTCGATTCCGACATCTGTTAATTTAATAATCAATTTGTAAATAAATAAGTGAACAATAAATAAATTTAATACAAATTCTCAAAGAACTAGGATCAAAATAAGTAGTTAAACCTAGCTTTTTATTTGCAACGTTTCAGCCCTTTATTAAGTCTTCCTCAGGCGTTCATAAAAAATCGCTTTAACGTGAAGGATATATCAAGATGTAGAAGACCAAATAAGTGATAATTGTTTTACTTCATTTATTTCAATTGCAAAGTTTCGTTGGTGTTATTCCAACTTCATCAGGCAACTGGTAAATATTAGATAAAAACACAAAGTCCCATGATTTAAAACAAATTCAAACGCTAAATTTGGTGTGTTTCACCAACAAGTTTGGCGTATAAATTTGTTTTAAATCAAGCGAATATGTGTTTTTATCTAATATTTACAAATTACCTGATGAAGTTGGAATAACATCAACGAAACGTTGCAATTGAAATAAATGAAGTAAAACAATTGTAACTTATTTAGTCTTCTACATCTGGATATATCCTTCACATTATACATCGATTTAGACCTGAAAAAATGGAAATCGCTTTAACTTTGTCAACAATAATCCTTGTCATGAATCATTTTACAAATACGGTACAGTTAATAAAAAATAATAATAAGAGCTTCCAGGATACATAAAATTCATTAAAAATTAGTTATAAAAATTTCATTTTTCATTCGAAATGTAAATTTTCATTCAAATTTAATTTTTATAACTCGTCTTTATTGAATTTTATGTATCCTGGAAGCTCTTATTATTATTTTTTTTAATTGTACCGTATTTATAAAAGGGAATGACAAAAAAAATCCTGTGATAGATGAAGCTCTTAATATTAATATTAAGAGATGGCGCATCGCAAATTTCGATTTTCCATTTAAATAACATGGGAACAATATTCTCTTGCACTTTGGAATTTTATAGCTCACGTTGGTGAAAATATTTCGGAATGACCAAGGTATATTCTTGTAGAAAACTGAACGGTCCTAAGTTATTAAATTAAAATAAAAAAAAATATGTTAAAAATTTAATAATTAAGGGAATTTTCAGCTTAATGCAAATAACTTTTATAGAAATAAGTTATAGGAAAAAAAGTGCTCTACAAAAAATGTTCTATCAAATTTTCTCATAAAATTGATGGTTGCGTCAAAAAATTGAAAAAATATTAAAATTTCTCATTAAAGAATAAATATATCAAAAACTTGTTAGAAACCTTTTTTGTAGATCGTTCAGTTTTCTACAAGAATATACCTTGGTCATTCCGAAATATTGTCACCAACGTGAGCTATAAAATTGCAAAGTGCAAGAGAATATTGTTCCCATATTATTTAAATGGAAAATCGAAATTTGCGATGCACCTCTTAATATTAATATTAACTGCTTAAACTTTCACAGGATTTTTTTTTGTCATTCCCAACAATATTTTTGATATAATTAAGAAAAAATATATATATATACATTACTGATTCAAAAAAAATCATGAATTTGTTTTTTCTTAATTATATCAAAAATATTGTTGGGAATGACAAAAAAAAATCCTGTGAAAGTTTAAGCAGTTAATATTAATATTAAGAGGTGCATCGCAAATTTCGATTTTTTTGAATCAGTAATATATATATATATATATATATATATATATATATATATATATATATATATATATATTACTGATTCAAAAAAAATCATGAATTTGTTTTTTCATGTATTTGTATATATATATACATATTAGAATAATTTTATTTATATAATTAAAAAAGTAACAATATTATATAACGTTCCCATATGCCTTGAGGAATCAGATTTAGTGCAGATTTTCATCATTAATCGTCATTAATTAATGATTAGTTCAAACTAAAAAACTAACCTTTTTCTTGAATAATGAGTTTTCGAACATATTTGATTTTCATTTTTGTGGAAAATAAATTTCACCCGACAATAAAATTATGTTTATCTCCTGCCATATTCTTTGAAAAAATTTCAAAACGGAACGAAAAAAACATATACTTTTTACGATTACCACAACGTATCTTCATATTAGCAAATCTCTCATCATAATACTTTCATGAATAGTTGTCAGAAGAAATTAATATTAAAATGGGGAAACGTAAATTTTTAATGCACATCATCATTGGCGAGTCTTTTAGCTTATATGATAATTAAGTGCTGATACAGCCCTTTTATCTTTTTCATATTACATTACCGTTTTTTTTATGTAATAAAAAAATTACATAAAAATCTTTGGAGGATGTAGCCATTCATTTTTATAAACATGTAGAGGAAAACGATTAATTAAGAGATTTATTGCCATTTTGATTATCAGTAGAAGTAAAATTTTTAGATTGTACAACGGATGCAATTCACTTCATATAATTAAAAATTAATTGAACTATTTTACGATAACGAATTCGAATTGAACGGAAATAATCGAATTTATTGGAATGATTTACATATTTTCTGTAATAAATATATGTCAATTAATATTATTCCAAATGGGCATTTATATAAAGATCAATTAAAATAATTGAGCCAATAACTATCAATTAGTCATCAGATTTGAATAAACGAATAAAATCCCAATTAATGATGTTCTAGTATGACAATTGTAATCGATTTTTAAAAATTGTTAACCATTTATCGATGAAGTAATTTTTATAAACTTAAACCTTTCAAATAAATCAATCTGTTGTACTATAATATCTTAAAATCATAGAAACTAATGATTATCTTTCGTATGCTTAACATCTTTAATACTAACCCAAGTTTCTTATGACAGTATGTTAATAGAAATTGTTTTAATGGAGAAACCAAAATATCACACTGGGATTTTCTTAATGTGACACTAACGATAATTAAAGTTGAACAACAATCAACCTGTTGCATATTTTAACCTAATTCTAAAAGATCTTAAATTTACATACCAACTTATTGATGAGTCTTTAAACTTAATTAATGTAATTTACATTTAATGGTAATTTACTTTCTTATTTCAGTACTATGGTATGTGTTTAATAGAAAAAAAATATAGCGTTATAGCGTTATAGTGTTAAACCTCAAACTTAAATTGTATATGAGATTAATATTTTTAACCGTATTTTTAGTCAAAAATGGGATTATTTGTAAAATTAACCAATTTTTGACATGAATACGTCTTTGAAATTGCTTCTGTAGTCGGAGGCAATTCAAAAAATGAATGATTAACAAAATCTGGGGATACAGCTTAGTATTATAGCTACATATCTTTCATCTCCATCCAAAATTTATTTACACCACTGGAAAGCAAAAGGATAAAAGAATTCGGTACGATGATAGATTATGATACTATCTACTAGGGTGTCCGTTATTTCCCAAATGGATTTTTTTACTGCGATCGCCCCCTGAGTTTTTAGTTTAAGATATAAAAAAAATTATCCAATACAATTAAGCTCTTAATTTGTTGATTAAACCGTGCCGGAATCAAGTTACTTTTACCATTTAAATAACATGGGATTATTTGACTTTTTACTTTTAATTTTTTTTCTGAGAAATAAGAGAATGAAAAGATTTAATATTAAATTATTCTAACGTAAAATTTAACGCTCTACAAAAAAGGTGTCCTATGAATTTTCGGTTAAATCACTTTATTAAAAGTTATTCAACATTTAACTTGTATCTAATATAAATCTTGCAATATTTTCAACTTTTTGCTCATTTTTACTTTTTTTAGTTATAGAATCATTGAAAGAAAAGATAAAAATTATAATCATTAGAGCGCCAGTGATAACTTGTGTAAATTTTATGGCTTGAACTGAAAATTAAACAAAAAAAATCATTTTTTGACAATTAAAACAGGTGATATAAGATCCGAATTCGCTGATTGTTAAATATTTAAATATTTTATATTTATTTAAGGTAAGTTCTCAAAAAATGATTTTTTTTTTGTTTAATTTTCAGTTCAAGCCATAAAATTCATACAAATGTTCACTGGCGCTCTAATGATAATAATTTTTATCATCTCTTCCAATGATTTTATAGTTATAAAACGTAAAAATGAGCAAAAAGTTGAAAATATTGCAAGATTTATAATAGACACAAGTTAAATGTTGAATAACTTTTAATAGAGTGATTAAATCGAAAATTCATAACTACCTTTTTTGTAGAGCGTTATATTTTAAGTTAGAATAATTTAATCTTAAATCTTTTTATTTATTTGTTTCTCATAAAAAAATTAATAGTAAAAAGTAAAATAATCCCATGTTATTTAAATGATAAAAGGAACTTGATTCCGACACGGTTTAATCAAGAAATTTAGAGCGTAATTGTATTGGATATATTTTTTATATCTTAAACTTAAAATTCAGGGGGCGATCGCTGTAAAAAAATCAATTTGGGAAATAACGGACACCCTACTATCTACCCTTATGGTAGATTATCCATTATAATAAAGAGGAAAGATTTGATTGTTTGTTTGCTTTGAATAGGCTCCGAAAATACTTGACCGATTTAAAAAATTCTTTCACTGTTAGGAAGCTACACTATTTCCGGTGAACATAGGCTATATTAAATTTTCAAAAAAGTTAGGGATCCATACTAAAACTCCAATAACGCAACCCAAAGTCTGAAAAAATTATCAAAAAATATTCTTTTATCGCGTGCGCTGCGAAAACTATTAGTTATAGAACAAAATAATGTAGTACGATTTTGCAGAACATATCATTATCTACAAAAAATAGAGCAACAGCATATGTCTAGCTATTATAGTTATGTCAAAATAAGTATTTTTTCATTTTAACAAATATATATAAATGCCACCGCTATAAAAGCTCTTTTATTTATACTTTTGGTCTAATCCTTATCAAAATAAATGACTTCATATTTAAGTTTACTTCAATACCATTATATAACTTTTTGAGTTATTCAATTTGAACATTCCATTCGAAAGATATCACAAGTTTAAAAATTTAAGTTATTTGAAAAATGTCGCATAGTCGCCCCATTTTACTTATAACTAAGACCAACTTTATTGAACTTGGCGATATTTTTTATTTATGTATAGATGCTGATTGATTTACAGATTATCTGGTCTACGGTAGGTATACCTACCGTAGCTATACGCAATAGACATACTCTTTTTAGATATTTATAAATATTTTTTGAAAATTAATTGATTAATACATAAAACAATTTTATTCTTTGCAACAGTTTATTAAATGTGTTTTTTTAAAGTTGACAAAATAGTGTTTTTAAGTATGATTATGTTTTTCGTAAAAGAAATAAGAAAAATAAAAATTTTCATATACCACTACAAATGGCAAATTTGAAAAGAAAACATAATCTACACCTACGTTACGCAGACGAAGTTGCGGGGATCAGCTAGTGTTGAATAAAATCTAAGTAGATCGAAGAAGATATTTCTTCTTCCTAAGACGGGGAACTTATCCACCGATGTGTTAATTAGTCTATTCCAGATTCTAAAGTTTAATTATTTTTTCTTTTTTTTTTATTACTTATAACATAAAATGTAACTAAATGGTAATATCATCTAAAAAATAATTTTTAGGAAATAAGTTTTCAAAAAAATCCAAATAAATCCATTTTAGATGAGCTTTCAAAGTTTAATAAGCTTTAGTGTATTTTTTGTTCAATTCATTACAGTTTAAATACATAAATAAAGCTGACAGATATTGGCATTTTTGCAATTAGAGAAAAGAGAACCACATTGCAATAAATGTTGCACAACTGATATAAAGATACGAGGAATGAAAGCTATTACAAGACACGTAACAAATACTCGACTATGTTAATAAAACAACATAAATTAAACTTTTGAGGAAAGAACAAATTGCTTTAGAATGGATACTAGTTGGATGAAAACGTGACATTTATCGATTTTTTTCCGAGATATCTTTTTTCATTCGGAATAATTGCTTATCCTAATAAATGGAAATATAAAAGCTTAAAATATGATGAAACAAATAAAAAAATGTTTAGGGATTAGAAAAAAATGATCCACGGTTTTTGAGTCACTAATTACTAATTAGATTGAAATAAAGTTAGCCCAACTTAATACTGGAAAACTGTATAGCGTAATTTTTTGACGTGTATACCAAATGGACTACCAAAGGGAAGAGGATCTTTCTATCAGAACATAATAATATAATATACAATCCTAGGGATGATTTATGATGGGAAAGATATCTTAATTTATTATAAAAATCTTTAGGAAAAGAAAAATCATTTTTAGTTCACCAATTTAAGCTATTCAGATTATACAGCTTACCAAAAATATACATACTAAGAAATCATATAGGTCTCATTATTTGGGGAATAAATGAACCTTTTTAATTGTAAAATGGTGTTAAGCGTAAAAATTTTTTATCAAAAGATACTAGAAGGTATCTCTGTTAAAAATAATTTTGAATTGGCTTAAAGGAGGATATTGAATTGTTAATTCCATCGATTAGAACATTGGTTTTGGTAACAAAATGACTAAGAATCTTAAATTCAAAGTTGAATGAAAATATTAAAACATATAACCTGGCGATGCAAGGATAAAACAATTTTTGACCGTTAAAAATGAGAATACTCTCAATTCAACATGTATATTTTATGTATGATCAGGAAACATTCGTCTAAGAGTACTTCGATTTCATTGATACTTTTTATTGGTTGGAAGTTGGCCCCAATTTTAACTTCAAAGATTTTAATATTCTTTTAAGGGTAAAAAAGAAGAGGTTGATT
Organism: Sisyra terminalis; assembly: GCA_958496175.1. Taxonomy (NCBI): domain Eukaryota; kingdom Metazoa; phylum Arthropoda; class Insecta; order Neuroptera; family Sisyridae; genus Sisyra; species Sisyra terminalis. The sequence goes on along the minus strand of OY292279.1, from coordinate 17,092,345 downwards.
GATTTGTTTCACATTAACTTTGGAATAAAATCCATTATCTCAGCTCAAAATATATCGATTCAATAATTTGTTGGTACAAAATGTCATTGAAAGTTTTCAATTATTTGGAAACTATTTATAAAATTTTTCCGCTACTAAATAACGGAATTTCCTCATCACAAATGGTCGTTTAGAATTGATCTTTGATATAATTTTCTAGAAGTGGTAGTTTTATATGTAGTAACATTTTTCTGAACCATTAATCCTTTTGAAAAATGGAAAAAAAAACAACCGTTTGGAATGATGGAAGTATTATATTCTTTAAAGCCAAGAAAAACAGCCAAAAAGCTTTATATTTTAAACATGAGGTAGGTTTTATTAAATGGGGACTAAAAAGGACTTGGCTTTCCATGGGGTCCCATAAATTTTTATACTTAAAATCGTAATGAGCTTATGAGACTTGAAAACTTGCTTTGCATGATTTTTTTTTCAGTGGGACCGTATTTCCTTTTGAAGATATCCTTATACTTTTTATTTTTTTTGAAATGTATTTCTTCTGCATAAGCCATAGAAGTTGGTTACTTGAATTTGATTTATGTTCTTTGGCATCTTATATGGAAGATAAAGAGTAACAGTTGCAGATTTACAACTTTATTGTCGCCTGCTTACTAAATTTGAGTCATCAGGAACTTTGAAAAATAATCTATTTTGATTTACAAAATTGCACTCAGCTTAGTGGAAGTTGGAAGGTAAAGTTATAGTTATTAAAATTTTACAAAAATGTGCCAGTCTACTGGTGACCGAGAGGTCAAGATGACCGCTTCAAAGCTGGTTGGTGTTGGGTTCGATCCTCAAATCGAGCAAATTTTTGATATTTTTCGATTACGGATTTTTTAAACCTTAGAGTCGCGAAAGACGTTAGTAGTTATAAAGCGATGGTATATAATCAAAAAATTGTGGAATAGAAAGATTCTTACCCAGAGACTGGATGACAAAATTGGTACATTTAAAAAGTTGGTAAACCACAAATCTTGAAAATTGCTTGGATAAATCATGTGCCAAATAGAGAAATACTTATAAGACTATGCACCACCAAAAAAGTCTTATAATTTCCGTAAGGAAGAAAAAGTTATGGTTCTTCTACCACATCATGCTTAATCAAGAAATACTATCTGCTCCATGCTGTCTTTTAGGGTCAAATTATGGAGAAGAGCTTTGGGAAAAAGGAGAAATTCCTGGATGACTAATTTTTATAGGTGGTTCGGTACAAGAGGGCAGATCCTCGCAATGGTATCAAAAATTGAAATAACCATGATGATCACCAATCTTCAACGTTGAAGGGGAATCTGAAGAAAAGTCTGTATACCAAATAGTCATCTAATACTCCGGGAAGAATCTCAAAGGTTTTGATGAAGGAGTAACAAAAACAAAGTTTTTTGGAGTATTAATTTAATGCCACCAACGTGTTAAAATTTGATTAATTGAATTTACGGTATTTCATAAATTTGGCAATTTTACCTTATCCAGAAAATTTTAGTCCTCTAGTTTAATACAAGCTGAAGCTTTCAAAGTTCAAAAATACGTTGAAACATTTTGAAAAAAGAATTAAGGAATTTAGGTTCCATCAAACCTGAGGTCGTTTTGGCGGGGTACTACCAGATGCTGTGATATAGAGAAATTAAGATTATATCCAATCTACTGATCGATGATATTTGATTGGAATCTTGCAACAAGCACATTTTCTTATATATCTCAGTTTACGGATTTACATAAACCCTAGAGTCGTAACAGACCTAAGAATTTATAGTGCAATAAGATAATAAATAATAGATGATAAAATTCAGATCTCAGATTTCGTTATATAAGAAAACAATTCAGGTTATTTAAGATCGTTTTTTTTTAAATATTTTTAATATTCAAATTATTTACGTTTCGTTACGTATCGTAACTTCATCAGGTATCTATAAAAAATTAAAATAATTACAAAATATGTCAATCATACATAATTAATGTATAATCATAAATATGTATGCTTGACATATTTTGTAATTATTTTATTTTTTTATAGAAGCCAGATGAAGTTACGATACGTAACGAAACGTAGTTAATTTGAATATTAAAAAATATTAAATAAAAAAAACCGATCTTAAATAACCTGAATTGTCTTCTTATACAATAAACTATTTCAATTAGAATCGTTTTTGTGTTTCTCGTTTGGTTTTTTCAATTCCACTGATACAGTTTGTTCTGTTAAATTGAAGGTAAAGGGGTCAATCTGGGTTGATATTCAGGAACAAATGAAAGTGCTTTTTTATTTCACAGTTTAATGAATAATTAAACTTAAAAGACACTAAAGACATTTAATTTTAAAACGATGTGAAATGAATAACTTTTAAAAGAACGAATCTATTGTAATTTATTTTCGCTTTACAGTTTGTATTTTTTTTTTTTGTAAGTAATTAAAATGCAATTTCTTGATTTTTATAGTCCCATCCAATATGACGTCGTTCTTGAAATGACAGACGGGACCAATTCTGTACATATAGTACATATAAAATGGAAATGACATGATCGGAAAAGCAATTACCACTTCATACAGACATTTCAGAAGGCTATAACGACATGTGCTTCGGGTTTATAACGTCGTTAATTTGAGTACCGATAAAGTGTATTACACAGTTCGTCCATGTGTGGCGACAACAACCCCCTATTTCATGCATATTTTTCATTAGAAATTCAAATTTTTTCTAAGACACATCAAACTTTTTTATTCCGCAAAATTGCAATGACTTTTTGTCAACGGTGCATTACAATTTCGATTGGCTTAACATACAAGATGAAGTCAATCTTTCAAAAGTGTCGATTTTCCGTACATTAGTCGAATGTGAAATATTTAAATAAATATCAATTTTGTTAATGCGTTCGGTACAGTCTCATGTCGTGCACATGTTGTGATGTGTGCAATGTGAATATTTCCGTTGAACGTTTCACGGGAATGTTTGGGTGTTTTCTGGACTGGGAGCGAGGGTCAGGTGCCAGGAGCAGGAGGCTACTAGTCGTACACTATAATTTGCTGTGCTGTTGTAACCACACGATATGAATTTTTAACATTCTAGCATAAACCCGGATATGGAGCTGTCAGCTCCAGGGCGGATGTACCCTGACTATCACCACATTAAGTATATATAAAAGTATCTATGTATATAAATATCAAGTTATAGAGAGTTTTGCTACCGACTACGTTACACTGTACACAAATATAAACATCTAATATGCATGCACATATATGTGATGTATAAATATTCTGCATTATAAATATTTTGGACTTGATGAGCATTTTAAAGTCTATGTACTCCATTTCCAAATGGTAGCCTTCATCAACCGCAATGATGAGGATCCGGGACTTATATTGTGAATGTGTGATAAAATTATCAATGTACATTTTTATGATTTCCGTACCACTCATTTTTCCTCTGGGAATGATAAGGAATATTCAAATTAATTCACCTGCGAGCATGTGGAAATTAAACTAATTAAAATTACAATAAACGAAATTGCTTTTTTATTATTGTAAAATCCTCCAACAAGTCGTACGTTTAAACCATATTGACCATACAAACAACGAAAAGCTCATAAACAAAAATGACTCAACTTTAAATTTAAATACTTTAAGTTAATCATGTAATTATTTTCTAAGAAATAGTCTTTTTAAAAAAATTGAACTAATTAGGATTTCAAAGATGCATAATATTTTAAGTCATTTATAGCCTAACTAATATGTAGGTTACTGAAAAACTCATTTGCAAAGCTTTTCATTAAGCTCACATTTTATAAAAGTTTTAATTTATTACTTTAAATCATTAAATGTAAGAGAAAAAAATTAAAATTTTATCAAAAAAAATATCCATAAGTGATTATTTCTCCATAAAAAGGATATAAGATATTGCAAGAGTGACTGCTGAAATTCAAGAAGTATATTCATTACTCAGGATAGAATAAAAACTTAGTTTTGCGTTCAACAAAAATAGCCATAAAACAATTTATTATAACTGAATGGGACAAAGTCTGTCTCTCTTTTTGTGCCATGTCGGCACGCGATTGGCTGAGTGACTTCTATCTCTCTCCCACTAATGCGAATGTACATATAGATTGTTCTAGAAACATCTAGTAGGTGGTGGAACGTTGGCAAACAATGGAGTACATTCTAGAATGTTGAGTTGCGGGTATATAAGGCGCTCAGTCAAGCCAGTTGACAATTCTGTATAGAAATTCAGTTGTGAATTTCCGTTACAACAAAACGATTATTATTGTGATTTGAATTAAAAGTGATTATTGTCATTTAAGTGATTGTTTTGACAATCGTAATTGTGTAATAAAAAGTGTGTACAAGTGTAATAAAAAAAGTGATTGTTAAGTGTGAAAGTGATTATTTATTTTCAAAAGAAATTAAAAGAACGAATAAACACCATCTCCATACAATTTTGAGACGTCACGCCACATTATTGTTGACTTAGGTATAAATATTTTCTTTAAGTCACAATTGATAAATTAATGAATAATTATTTATGTTGTACGACTCATTTTTCTTATTTGTTTATAGAATACAACGTGTTTCAACAGTCTTTGGCTGTCATCATCAGGCAATGTTTATTTTGTTAATTATAAACAATTTAATTTCAAGTTTACAATTGACACAATAAACATTGCCTAATGATGACAGTCAAAGAATGTTGAAACGCGTTGTATTCAATAAAGAAATAAAGAAATTTTGAGTCATACGACTAATATCATAAATCATTAATTTCTTTTAAGTTTATAGATAAATATAAATATAAATATCTATATCGGTTCTCTCTAAAAATCTTTAAATACAAATAGTTCAATCCTCTATTTAAAGAGTTCAGGATTCTACCACGTCTTCTTCTTCTTCCTTTTTTCTTTCGACCTTCCATTTTCCCTTCTACGAGATATATCGATTATGAATTCTTTTACTCTCAAACTGATCCATCTAATTGGATTTTCTCTTAGTTACCACAATGATGATTGTCTTTTTCGTTGGTTGTTCTCAAACTTTTCACGTTATAACTCAATCTGCTCTTTGGATTTCCTTCATTTTTTTCCAATACCACAAGTTAAAGCTCTCTATTTTATCATTAGGGTTATTTTTTTAAGAGCTTAGCATTCCGACCCAAATCATGTCACATTTCACACATAGCATATTAGCAGCTGCTTCCAGGGTTTCAGTACCCAGAATCCAATCAGAGGATTCTTCCTATTGTTGAACACAACTATTGCGATAACAAGGTGGTCTTTAATTTCATTAGTGATTTTTTTAGATTTCAGATGATTGCAATGATTATCCTTAGAAAATAAAACAAAAAAAATTGAATTGAACACCAAATAAATATTGTTTTCTTGTTCGCAAATTTAACTATACATTTACCTAAATTAGTTTAAAATAGTTACCAACGCTTTCAATAGTTTCAATGAATGAATAAAAGTTTCTTCTTATTTGGTCTCTTTTGCATTGAAGTCGCTATCTTTTATTTTATCAAAATATCCTTTATTTTTAATAGGTTTTTGGAAAATGCACCCCTGTAATTTTCCATTTTCCACTATTAACACATAAACCAGTCAATAATCTGTGCAAAAGTAAAAGATTAAAACCATCTGAAACTAGTGCTGCGGAGGGTTAAGTTCATACCTAGGAAGGTAAATAAATCCTTACGGCATCCCACCTTCAACGGTTATGCCCACGTGATCTATTTCCCACGACTTTCAATTGCGATGGTCGTTTCTAAATAAACCGAGTGAAGATAAATATGAGTTCCACTTTTTAACTTTTGCAATTTCAAACTCAATTTAGGGGATGTTTCTCGTTAAAATCCATCAAATAACCTATTTTTTATATTTTAGTATTTTAGTTTACCTGTAGACTTTGTTTCGCCATATATTTTAATCGGAATCTTATTAGCCTAATTAGTTTGTGCAAATCACCATCTAGTGAAAATTTTTCCCGGAAAAATTATACTTTTGGTGAATAGGGGGAAAGAATGGCAAGAAAAAGGGGAAGCCAATTTTGTTGGCAGATTTTTGCCTTAGTTGTTTCAATCAGAAAGGACTAATTATTTTTTTAATATACGTGAGCTTTAATATAGAAAAAAATCTATTAGATATAGTACAGATCCGTTAGAATACTATCAACAGTCAAGGTTTGTAAATTACACAGATTACTCCATTAGAAAAAAAAAATACGTCATACGAAGAATTCTGAAATTGAATCAGTCTGAAGATATGTATGAATTTCTTCTGGATACGTCACGTATCCATCACGTAACCACCATGAGGCCACCTGTGTAATTTAAAAACCTTGATTAACAGTATCATTAACTTGTTTTAAACACATACAGATATCTGCGTCTGTAAAAGTTTAACATTATCAAATAGAGTCTAATCGATCAAAAAAGTATAAACGTAAAACTGTCCTTTTACAAGTCCTTATTTTTGTGAAACCAAATTCAAGGGAATATACAGAGGTGTGAAAATTATTAGACTCAAGACAACTCAAGAGAATCCTGGAATGCTCTATACTATATTTTTTATTTATATTTTATTATGATGCCAAACCTTAATGAGTTCGGTAATCAGATCCACCCGTGTAGTAAAAGTTTAGTTTATTCTTCACAATGGCCCAAAAATTTTTTATGAGACTAGCATCAGGACTATTTCATGGCCAAGAAGGTACATTAATGTTAGAATTTTTAAGGAAATCCATAACTTTTTTGGATTTATGGCAAGGAGCCATCCTGCATAAAGATAAAATTTTCTTCCGGAAACCACTCTTTAGTTTAAGGCAATTATCTCGTTTCCAAGACTTGTATATATTGGTCTTGCCTCATAGTACCTTCCACAATGTATATCCTACCGGTACCCTTTGCTGACATGCAGCTCCAAACCATAACTGATGTTGGATGTTTTACAGTCTGGGCGATACATTGCTGGAAGAAAGTAAAAATCTTTTTTAGAGTCTAATAATTTTCGCACCTCTGTAGTTGTTTGAATTTTAAGGGTAATTCGTTGAAAATATAATATTGCAATTAGAGTACAAAAAACTACCCTTAAAACATCGTCTCTTATGGGCGCAACAAAAGGTAGTACGTATTTTTTATTTTGATTTTTTAATGGACCTGTAGACTATGTTTAGCAATACATTTTGACCGGAGTCTTATTAGCCTAATTAGTTTGTGTAAATAATTACCTAGTGAAACTTATTTCCGGAGAAATCATACTTTTAGTGAATTGGAGGAAAAGAAAGGTAAGAAAAAGGGTAAACCAATAAAATTAATTTTTTTTGTTCGTAAATTTTTGCCTAAGTTATATATAGCGATTTTATCGGAAAGTACTATTTATTCGATAAATTTGTTGAGTCCATACTTTACATAATATTGCTTATTTTTTAGCCGGAAGGTGGACTTAAAGGAAGTAAATCCATATACTTATTATTAATTCAGCGACGTTTTGGTCCTTTATTTGGCCTTCATCAGGCATCTAAAATCTTATTAATACAAACACATGTTTACAGAATTTTCAGGACATTCTTAATTGTTAAATTGTTTATTTACTTTAATATTAATGAACAATTATGAATGTCCTGAAAAGTTCTGTAAACATATGTTTGTATTAATATGATTTTAGAAGCCTGATGAAGGTCAAATAAAGGACCGAAACGTCACTGAATTAATAACTAGTATGTGGATTTACATCCTTTAAGTTCACTTTCTTGCTAAAAAAATAAATAATATTATGTAAAGTATGGACACAACAAATTTATCGAATAAATAGTACTTTCCGATAAAATCGCTTAGACAATTTAGGCAAAAATTTGCCAACAAAAAAAAATTAACCTTATTGGCTTATCCTTTTTCTTACCTCTCTTTTCCTCCAATTCACTAAAAGTATGATTTCTCCGGAAATAAGTTTCACTAGATAGTGATTTGCACTTACTAATTAGGCTAATAAGATTCCGATTGAAATATATGGCTAAACAGAGTCTACAGGTAATCTAAAAAATTTAAAAATAAAAAATATGTTATTTGATGGATTTTAACGAGAAACATTAAGTCCACTTTCCTGCTAAAAAATAAGTAGTACTATTTATTCTTTTAATATACGTGAGCTTTAATACACCAAAAAACTATTACAGTATAGTTCCATTCGGATGCTATCAAACAGTAAGTATCAGTAACTTGTTTTGAACCCATACAAATAAGAGCGTATGTAAAAGTTTAATACTATCAAATAGAGCTTAATCGATCAAAAATATATGTAATCGAGAATTCAGGAAAGACTTGACCAATGACTAAAAATATTTATTAAATAAATAAATCATACAATTAAATATGAAATCCTACCTAAAAATAATTGGTTAAAAAGTCCTTAATTATATAGAGCACAAAATAATTTTAGAATGAATTTTATATGAATGTTTATAACAACTAAATAAGTTGGTAACCACCGTTATCACTTGTAATTTCTAAACAGGATACTCCCTGTTTACATATATAAATGTAAAACAGTCCTTATACAAGTCCTTATGTTGATGAAATCGAAATCAAGGCAATATGCTAGTTGTTTTTAAGGGGTTTAATTTTAAGGGGTTTTAATTCGTTTAAAATATGGTGCAATCAGAGTACAAAAAAAAACCACTCTTAAGACATCCATTCTTATGGGCGCAACAAAAGGTAGTTGAAAAAGGAACCGAATTAAACTGTTAACAGCTGCTCTATATTGCGCTATTTTATTTAGAAAACATGGTACCAGGGAAAATGCATATCGTTAGCGTGGTATTTTTTATCACGTCTCTATACAAACTTCATCATTTAAAGATCCACGTACCAAGTAATATCATTTGCAATTGTAGCTTAAATGAGGTATTTTTTTCCGTAGATCTTTTTTAACGGTACAATTCAAGAGGAAACTTTCTATTTCACGAATGGAATATTAAGGAATTTGCTGAATGGTTTCATAAATAAAACGCGAGTAGTAGACACATTCGTTATATTCCACATTTAATAATTTGAAATGAATCCTTCCGTATTCTCTAACAACTAACCGTTAAAACTACATCTGCACGTTTCAACCTCATCGCGAACCAGCCAAACTAGGATTGCAACATTTACAGCGAACTGAAAACTTTAAGTACGCCACCTCGCATTTATGTATGGGAATATATACTATATACATATATATATATGGTGTGTTATATATTATATAATAAATCACTTGTATGCGGTTCAAAACGACGCGACTCGAATCCATAAATATGAGAGCCGAGTGAGAATTATTGCATTAAAATAATTTCGCATTAATTATTATCCTGGAGGACCTGGAGCGTCGACTTGGACGCCTTATCCAAGTCTTGCATCGTCAACGTGGGAAAACAAACCTTTTCTCACGCGCTCTTCTTTAGATGGCTCTTAATCTCGTAAATGCGTCATAAAATAATCGTAAAAGGACGAGAAAGGATTGCTGTTTAGATGAGCTTGATCGCACACGCCTTACAATTACACTTTGCGGACAATTTACTATATCAACAGAATGTTCGTTGTTAATGCAAAGATTGCGAACGAATTTTATGTTCACAATTTCCCTCGTAATTATTATTGTCTGCCTCTAAATCGTAATCGTAACAATATAACTGGCCCATAACTGGCGTAACGATCGTCCGAGATTAACGCGAATGTTATGAATATCTATATCTAGATAGACCAGTAAAGTAGCTATATCTATGTGCAGTATGTATGTATGGTTATATTGTACAATAACATCTGTTCGTATTTTAGTCACCAATGCAGTTAACCGAAACAGTTTTCCAACATAAAAATAACTTAAAACTAGATTTGAAAACCGATACATCTAAAAGTATTATCCTAAGGATTAGTCAATAAAATATTGACACCTTGTATCCAACTAAATGGATTTAAATTAACAAAAAGAACACTATGAATATTCGTTTTTCTGAAAGCAGAATAATTAATTATTTATGAAAGAAACATAAAATCAATAATATTTTCCTAACGATGTAATGACTACTTATGGAACAATATTGTTTATTTTTGAAGTTTGAATAAATTACAATAAAAAATAGCTCTTCAATATTTTGGTGAACCAACACATCGGTGAGTCGCTTGACCAAAGGAATCAGACCACAGTAATTTTAAATAACTGTGAATGAAGTGATTTAATCGAAAATTTATAAGCGACCTTTTTTGTAGAACATTAAATTTTACGTCAGATAATTTAACCTTAAATCTTTTCATACATTTGTTTCTGAGAAAAATAAATTAAAAGTAAAAAGTCAAAAATCCCATGTTATTTAAATGGTAAAAGTAACATGATTCCGGCCCGGTTTAATCAACAAATTAAGAGCTTAATTGTATTGGATAACTTTTTATATCTTAAACTAAAAATTTAGGGGGCGATCGCTGTATAAATCAATTTGGGAAATAACGGACACCCTAGTGAATAGTTTATGGTTCTTTAGGACCGTCAAAAAATAATTGATTTTCATACAAAAAGCAGCGTGGAAAGTGCATTTACAGTCCCCGGTTACAAGAGTGGATTCAGGACTTTTTTCTGGAAGGGGGGCTAATATCATCTTTCATTTGCAAAAGCGTGAAAGGGATCACGAAAAAAAAATCGCAACTTCAGCCAGAAATAGACTAGAGTTTCACTAATGTTCTTTCTGTTACTTTATTCATATATTTTCAGAAATTTAATAATTTGGTTTGCTTCTAAGTATGTATTGTTATGGAATTTCCACAGTACACAAAATACCCTGGGAGGGGGCACGTCCCCCCCCCTAAATCCTCCCTTGCCTGGTTATATTAATAGACGCGCTATAGGTTTGAAATAAAACCTAAAGTAAGAGCTACTTTATTTTGGGTCCATATTTTTGATTGGGTTTAACTTTCCTGTACAAATTTTATTTATTGCGCTTATTACCAACTAGCATGTCCAAAAATCATATTAACTAAAAAATAAATTTTTAATTACAAATTAATTAATCATCTTCTTAATTATGGCGAGCTGAATTGTTTAATATTTAATTGAAAGCTCGTTTGCTGATAGTTAGTTCCGATTCTGCGCAGTATACTGTCTATGTAGGACAATACCTTCTGCTGTATTTGTGGATAATGATTTCATACGTAAATATTTTTTCTAAGGGCTAATTTTCTGTTGTGACCATCTCTTTTGCTACTTTTTTCTTCAGAAATTTCCACATATTTTTAATGGATTTCAAATCAAGGTAATTATCTTAAAGTAGGATAATAGGGAAACAAGATTTTGCTCTTATCCAGAAATTATATTTCTTAAAAATCGATACAACTTTTTATTATGTGTAAGTAAAATAAAATAAAATTTAATTTAGTTATTTATCAAAACTTACCTAAATTATGGGACTTTTTTTATATATGAAGTATTATTTTATGATTTTGTTCAAAAAACATTAGTGTAAAATTAAAATTTAGGAACCTTTTAAACTTGTAGGAATTGAAGATTTTGAAATTGGTCATTCTTCTTTTAAGATAGAAAATAACATCCTTTAAATTGAGGCACACAAGTATGCAATGGTCGGATTTATGAATATTGTAGAAATTTTCGATAAATTTGTTGTGTCTATACTTTACATAATATTATTTATTTTTTAGTAGGAAAGTGGACTTAAAGGATGTAAATTCATATACCAATTATTTCATATATAATTATTCAGAAATAATTATTATTATTTCAGCGACGTTTCGGTCCTTTATTTTACCTTCATCAGGCTTCTAACAAATCATATTAATACAAACTCATGTTAATAAAACTTTTCAGGATATTCTTAATTGTTAAATTGTTCATTTACCTCAATATAAAGTACACAATATAAATCTCAAACGTCCTGAAAAGTTCTATAAACATGTGTTTGTATTAATATGATTTTTTAGAAGCCTGATGAAGGTCAAATAAAGAACCGAACCGTTGCTGAAATAATAATAAGTATATGTATTTACATCCTTTAAGTCCACTTTCCTACTAAAAAATAAATAATATTATGTAAAGTATAGACACATCAAATTTATCGAAAAATTCTACAATATTCATAAATCCTACCATTGCATACTTGTGTGCCTCAATTTAAAGGTTGTTATTTTCTATCCTAAAAGAAAAATGACCTACTTCAAAATATTCAATTCCTACAAGTCTATAAAGGTTCCTAAATTTAAATTTTACACCAACATTTTTTGAACAAAGTCATAAAATAATACTTCATATATACAGAATGTCCACTTTTCTGCTAAAAAATAAATGATATTGTAGAATTTTATTTATATATTCAATGTTTTTCAACCATAAAATTTTAATATATTCTTTTAGAGCAAAATAAAAAAGAATTAAAGTTCTAATTTTTAGTTTCTAATATTGAATACTAACATTTATTAATAAAATGTCATAAATTTTAATCAATGAAATGTACGCTAAACGAATCTTGTTGACTTCATTTGAAACAAGGACGCAAAGAAAATTTAATAAATAAATTATAATTTTTGCAATATATCTGAGAAAATAAATCAAAAGATCTCGTTGAAAATTTCATTTGAATATTTATGGATATATATATCCATGTATTGGAGTTTACAATGGGGTAAGTTTTTTTTCATATTTCTAGTTTGAAAAAAAAATATATATATTAAATAGAAACTACACACTATACAATACACAGTGGAGATTTCTTTCTTGGCCTTAGTATTATATTTATTTCCATGCTTTTTCTTCACTTCTCGATTTGTGTTGACTATATGCCATGATTTATACGAAATATGCTGAAAAGTTTTCCACAACGCACGGCGGGAAAATAAGCGTGAAGACGGTGGCGATGATCGTGGTGGCACGGGGTAGTTTTACTGTAATACATCCAGCTAGTTTATAGTTTTACTTAAAACATAACGAATTGTTTGATATCCCTCGAGAGTAGAAACTATACGAAGAGAAATGGGCAAAAAGAAGCCACTTGACTTGATTTTAATTTAAAACTACAATCCAGCTTCAAATCCTTAGTCTTAAATTGTAAATTAAATTTAGAAATATTTCACTGGATTTTTACTTGCAGATTTATATTTCGTGCTTTCGCTATTGTTATATATAGCTACGAAGGTTATTCGTTTATAATTCCATCAAGTGTGTTTTGTCAGTTCTTTCGTACTTTTGTTGGAAATAGAACTTGAAAATCTTAACGCTTGAAAAGAACAACGGACAATTTAACAACTAGAAAAGCTACCTTGAATTTACTTCACCTACATTTTCCACATAGACAAATGTGGGACTCGAAACCAAATTAAACCACAATCACTACACGAGAACTAAGCGAGACGTCAAGTGTTTATATTTACAGAGAAATCCTTGCAGCAATTTTCTTCATTCTTTACTACTTTTTCTTTAAATTACAAAGAAACAGTTCAGTTGACCAAATAATCATAGTTTCACTATTAAAAACTGACAAATGAAGATTAAAATTTTATTTTCATTCACTATAAAAATAATACCAAAGAATTAACAATTGTTTTTCACCAAAGATGCGATATTAGTTTTCCTGTAATTTTTCTACTGATTTCTCATTCTTAATTTATTGTAACTACAAAAAAGCTTTTTGTATTACTGTAAAGTTGGCCTTCACATATTGGAAATGAATTTCTATCAAACATGTGTTCGGGGTGTATACAATTAATAGAATATATTGCGGTCCAATTTATGTAGTATAATTTAATATAATCTATACTAACATATAAAATTCTTACGTCTGTCTGTACATTTTGATTTTGAATCCAATTTTAGAGTAAATATTTGTTTCAAGAGACCCTTATTCCAAATTTAAAATTTTTAAAATTTTTGTCTGTCTGTCTGTGTGTCCTGATTTAACTATAGAACGGAACAACCGAATTTAATGAAATTTAGTATTAAGATACAATCAAATTTTACACAGACTATAGGCTACTTATCATTCCAAAAAAAATTATAAGGGAAGGTATTCCCTAGGGATGAAAACAGAAATTTTTACACAAGACAGGTGAGTTATATATCATTGGAAAGGTAATTTAAAGTTAGAAAATAATCTGTAAAAATATTTTTAGTTGAACTGATAAAAACACAGTAAATTTAATTTAAATTTTAAAAAAATGCCTCTTTGAAATATAAACCTTTATATATATAAACACATAGTTGATGATAATAGCGTGATGGCTTACGTATCTGACATTCTGATGCTCTTAATTATAAATTTGAACAGAAGGTCAAACAAAAATAAAAAATACATATTTTTGTTTGAACTTCTGTTCAAATTTATGTTTATGGTATGATTTTAATATATTATTATATTAAATTATACTACATAAATTGGACCGCCATATATTGTATATATTGTATACACAGTATAACCGGTAGGAAGTCAGCGAAAAAATCTTATTTTGACTGTATTCGGGTTTTTTTTAAGGATTTCCATCTATTTTTCCCCAAGTCAAACAAATAACAACTACAATATACTGTAAAATCTAATCTTTATCATTGCTTGTATTCTTATCCATGGTTATTACATATAAATAATTCTTCCTCTCTGGATATTTAATATTCGATGTTTTTATTAAATTTTTTGTACAACGTTTCGCCACTTTCGTAGATTCTTCAGGTACTCAATTTACAAACATCTATTGTTAAATCCATTATTTTGAATATTGAATTATTATGAGGACAGTATTATGAATGCCGAAATTATTTTACATAGATTTAACAATTGATGTTTGTAATTGAATATCTGAAGAAGCTGCGAAAGTGGCGAAACGTTGTAGAAAAAATTGAATAAAAACATCGAATTTTAAGTATCCAGAAAATAAGAATTATTAATATCTAATCTTTATCTTAGATCAGGATCTACAGACGCTGCTTGGATGGTTTATGCAAGGTACATAACACTTAAAAATGAATTGTAAACATAAGTATTTGTATACCTATTATGAAAGCAATAAATTTTATTTTATTTTAATTTTATCAAACTTGTATCGTATACCGCTAATATGAAAATAAAAAGGTAGATTTTTTTTGCCACGAAATCGATTCGTAATAAGTTACTGGACATTAAGCGAATAGGATAAGAAAACAAACGGGGGATGATCGCACCCCTTAAAAGAGGTACTTTTAGGAGTCACAGAATCTCTAAGGTTGTTCCAGAAATGAGATGCGATTCAATTAATAGTAGTGACCCGGACTGTCCAGAAATTGACAACTAAATAGTTGGAATATTTTTTCAATCTTTTAACTTTTAAGCCGTTTCCACTTTAAGATTCTTGTGTATGTCATGGTTAGTTACGTGCTAAGAAACGTCAGTGATTGACCTCAGGATTTTCGACTAAAAGCGCTGAATTTTGTCTACATTTAAGCCACTGGTGTCCTAGATACCTATCAATCATTTGGTAACAATATCCAAATTGATGATAAAAAGAAGTAAATACAAATTTTTCGAGTAAAGCAATCTTTAGCGATGAAACTCATATTTGTTTAAAATGATTTCAGGCTTAGAAAACCCACATACAATTGTCAAAAATCAATTGCATCCCCAAAGGGACTCTGTTTGATGTAGATTAAGGTATCATTGATGCAGATTTTTTTGAAAATTAAGTTGGTAAAGCTGTTACTGTTACTGGTAGTCGGTATCGTAGCACGATAAATGAATTTTTTCTACCTAAATTGGATAATACTGATGTGGTCAACATGTGATTTCCACAAAATGGTGGGCCGTGCCATAGAGTCCATTGTCATAGTAAAGTAATCCAATAATTGCATGAGATAATTCCAGGTCGTTTCGGTGATCGGAATTAGTCTCCTGGATGCCGTGATTTAATACTTTTGGTTAATTTTTCTAAAGCTTTTTGAAGTCAATGGTCTACGCCAATATTCTAACATCAACTCATACAGCAAAAAAAAGAGATTTAATATATTCAAGCACAATAAATAAAATGGTAATGAAGAATTTAAACAAAAAAGTACATATATCGCCCCTTTTAAAAATCCAAATAGAAGAATATCATAAGATATGCCCACGCAATGCACATAATCAACTTCAATAGAAAAACTGAATATTTATGGCAAGAAGCAATTGCTGTGCTTTTGGTAAGACCAGATTAGAGTTACCTTTTAACAACTATTCCAACCTAATGAAAAAATTACTGAAGAACATAACCAGTAACATTAATGCAGTTGAGTCAAGAAATATCGCTTAAATGCTCCTAATATACCAAAAGACATGTAAAGGTCATTATTTAGCCCAATAAAGCTCTACCTTAGTCTAAAAGCCATTTCCTGGCTGGGATGTGCTTTAGATTTTACGAAGACGTCCAAAATTAAATCAATTCCTGAATCACTTCAAAAGAAGAGAAATTGTTAGTAAATGGATTCTCTTAGTAGCTTTTATAATGGGATAAAGTAGCAACTATTGATGGACAGTACTTTGAGCTATAAAATTGTAGCATTATCGTTGGAAAAAGCTTTAATATGCCAATGAAAACCCAGAAATAATTTAAATTTGAATACCTTATATATCTCACAAATGAAGATGAGCTTACAATTAAAGTAAAGTTTAATTTCGTACATAGGGTTGACAATTTAAAATAGTTACAACAATTTATGACTAAAATTTATAAGTTTTGTTCCAATTCATATTGCATAACTTAACCATTTCAACCTCCAAAAATTTACTTCAGTTATTTTTATAAATAATGAATATAATTTAAATTTAATTTGATTTTGGTTTCTCAAGAAAATAATAAAGAACACTCAGAAATTGATGAACTGCCATTAAATTTTATTTCTTGAATAACTTAAGATAAGTATTTTTAACCCAAACTTATATAGCATAGTAGAACATACCTACCTGTTTTATCCATTCATAAAATAAAAGATCATTTTCTACAGGAACGGGAGTCTAATCAAAATTCATCCCTTAAATTAGATAATAAAAGCGAAATTACGTGGAGTTTTTGGTAAACGCTTTTGTAACTTCTTGTCTTTGAACTGAAAAATAGCTTCATTTCTTCAAGAAAAATAGAAGTTTAAAGGTTGCGTACATGTTATAATATGCATTCAGAGCTTTATATAAGAATCTCTATGAAACTGTGTAACAATGTATTATATATATATATATATATATATATATATATATGTATGCACGTATATATACACTCACAATATATACATAAAATATGCATCATGTTAAAATGAGATTCGAAGGTTATCAAACAATATGCATACATATGTAATATGCATACCTATATGTATGTTCATATATGTAAGGAAAATATATTTCCACGAGAAAGATGTTATTTTGTAATATTATGTGGAAATCAAAAAATGTTTTTGCTATTTATTCTCATTTCTTTTTTCACATTCAATCTAAACTTTAAAAAAAAAGAAGAGAATGATATCAAACAGCAGCTTCTTTTCTAAAATAAAAACAATAAAGCTTGTAAATGAGAGCTTTTTTTTGTATTCAAGCTGTGGATATGAAGTTTCAATGATCTTCCGAAAAAAATAATTTAAAATAAAATATTCTTTATTTATTTTCTTGATTTTAGAATTTTAACATCTCAGAAATTTAAAAATTCATTTTGAAAACCAAATTATTTTCCTGTGGAGCTGAAAATTAGTTAAATAATTTGATTTTTTACCAACAAGTATGTATTTAAATGATAAATGTTTTGTAATCAAAGAGTATGAGAGTATGATATAGGTAATACAATATAATTATATTTTTCTAAGTCTGTAGATTATAAAGAAAAGGGGAGGAGGGGAATTAGTTAGCCCAAAAACTTTGAACGAAATTCTTTAAAGTTTAACCTACGTGCTTTTAACGAATATCTTTTTTGGACACCAAAGTATATACTTAGATGCAATATTTTTTGCCATCTAAGGGTATGGTATTGGTTATACAATAAAAATATAATATTTTAAGGCTATAGACAGTAGAATGGGGAGTAAAAAGTATACCCAAAAGCTTTTTATGCAATTCTTAAAAGTTCAACCTAATGCCTGTAGATCTTTTACGCTATTTGCTTGCTCTTTGAGGTTAAAACTAAGACTACTAAATCCAAAATTTTTTCAATAATTGCGATCCAATTTTTCATTAGAAACTTAATTTTTGGATTTACGGTTCTTAAAAGCCATGTATGGAATAGTTTTTTAACCATAGGATTATTGATTTATGCACATTACTAACGATTTTCTGTAATAAATAGTTTGAAAACACAATACATTTAAAAATAATTCAAATTGCATATTATAATATTAAAAAAAACTTCGAATAGTTTTGCTGCGATTTTCTGGCGTCTTCGATTAAGATTTACCAAACCGTATGTATAAAAATATGTACCAACTTATTATATCTTGGACAGTTTTAAACAGAAATATGGAATTTGTATACAAACCTTAGTGTTTTCAATTTTTATTTTGTGGAATTTGTAAATAATAATTAGTATAGAATATACATATTATAGTTATACTTTATACGTTGAAAACAATGCATCAAAGCTCAAGAGTGTACAGGAGTTTATATTCTCTTCTGAATTTTATTGGTTATAAGTTAAAGTTTACCTAATAGAAAAAATACCTAATATAAAATTAATATATTAAATAATTTAAAACCAGTTTTAATTTGAAATCCTCTTGCCCCTCTTTCAATGAAAATTCATAGAAAAAGGGCCGAAAGCATGGTTTAAAAATATTTTCAGTTAGGGAATAAGAAATCTTTTATTTTTACGTGAGCTTTAAAGCTTTATTAAATATGTTTCGAATAGTCTGATTTGGGTAATATACCTATGCATCGTTTTGCTCTTAAATTTGTTATTTGTTATTTTTTTAAGGGTTGTCTTATAATGCCTCTCTAAATCAAGTTGTAGTCCCTATTAGTCTAAAACTCTAGTGATTGATTTTCATAATTTTCTCTTGATGTCTATTTCTTATCTATAAAAAAGTTTTGTATTGCAAGAAAAAGATGGTAATCTCTTGTTGCCAGGTCTTGACTATATGGTGGATGCATCAAAATTTCCCAATTAAGCTTCCAGAGTTTCTAGCAAGTATGTGGCTTAGAATTGTTCTAATGGAACATGATACCTCTTATATAGGCCAATTCTGACCATTTCTCAGCAATCGCTAGCTTCAAACGATCTTGTTATTGATAGTAGAGATCCAAATTTAGTGATTGGTTAATATGGAAATTTTCGTTGAAGAAATGGGTCGATTTCATTCCGTTTGGTCAAGACTTTGCAGTCGAAAATTTGATTCTTCATTTGGGGGGGGGGGGGGTAATAGATGTGGTATCTTAAGCTTATTTTAGAATCCAGCTTAGTGCAATAGGCTTAAGACTGTTTTATGATCGATATTTTGATCCTAGGCGATGCTACGACTACTAATATGCCGGCCAACTTCGATTATCTCTGTGATTTTATTGACATTTTTGACGACAAACTTGCCATCGTGGGGTACATCTTTTACATAAAAAATACATGAACAGAATCGATGAAACCGAAAAAGCACGTGATTAGCTGTTGCAGCATTGGAATTTTTCTTATATTATTTATAAGCCCCCTGGCTTATATTTTCACTTTTTTTATCAGAGAAAAACTGTAAAATATTCCGAATTTTCTCTTTGTTGTCTTCCATTTTTAACACTCTGTAACTCACAACTGAATAAACTAAATAAAAAACATGAAAAAAAATGTTAAAATGTTAAATGTCACCTTGATAATGAACATAAATTTGAAACTGTTTGATCGATATTCTACGAGATATTGATCGCTAATATCTATCGAAAAAATAATGGATTTCTTTTTCCTCATTCCATTATATAAAAATCATATCCACTCTCAATGCCAATCGTTATTTTATCTGAATATGTACAATGAAGACTCCCTGGGAGTGGCCTTGTTAAATTTTTAAAATTTCAATAATTAAAACAAATGAACATCTTTAAATCTCGCAATCCTATTGGTTTAAAGCCTCTTTGATTGAACTGTGGGTTATCGTTAGATATTAATGCATCGCTTGACTAATTTATACTTTATCTATTCTTAAGTAACTAATTTCATTTGATTCAATGTCAAGAAGTGATCTAAATGATAATTTAAATTGTGGTCAACTAATCAGGACTTTAATTATTTTTATTAAAGTACCTAAGTCAAATGAAATACTGGAAATGTGAAATGTAAGTGCTAAGGAGGTGTAGGGTTGGTTTTGAATCAATTTGAAATCATACTTCTTCTTTATTCCACCTAAATTTTAAAGAAAGTACAGCAAATTGTCGGCTTTTTTGAACGATGTCTCGTTTTTTTTATTAACCTTCCGTATACTAAGTGATTAATCTCACCATGCTATACTAGATGGGGTTTGCTATTCCCTAATTATAAAACGTAGTCAAATTCCCAAAATGTTCTTTATGATTGATAAATAAAAAGAAATATATTTTTATACCTAACTAGCTGATCCCCGCGACTTTGTCTGCGTAACGTAGGTGTAGATAATATTTTCTTTTTAAATTTTAATATAATTTTAATATAAATTTTAATAAAATTATATTAAAATTGAATATAATTTTAATATAATTAGAATATTCAAATTTCATCAGTCAGAGGAGATATATAAATACAGGATTTTATGGATGCACGGTTTTAAAAACGTATTTACTTTAAGTTTTATTACTATTCTTATTTTTAATTCTACTACTATTACTTTTTTTCGTTAATATTTCCATATTGAGCAATTC
Organism: Sisyra terminalis; assembly: GCA_958496175.1. Classification (NCBI taxonomy): domain Eukaryota; kingdom Metazoa; phylum Arthropoda; class Insecta; order Neuroptera; family Sisyridae; genus Sisyra; species Sisyra terminalis. Next base: position 17,071,524 of record OY292279.1, on the reverse strand, counting down.
TAAGGCTCTATTTACAACAATTTTGTAAAAAATAAATTACTGTAAGATTCGAACCCACGTCTTTATAATTAGGAGCATCAGAATGTTAGATACGTAAGCTATTACGCTATTAACATCAACTATGTGTTTTATATATTTAAAGGTTTATATTTCAAAGAGGTAATTTTTCAAAATTTAAATTGATTTTACAGTGTTTTTTATCAGTTCAACAAAAAATATTTTTACAGATTATTTTCAAACTTCAAATTACCTTTCCAATGATATATAACTCATCTGTCTACTGTAAAAAATTCTGTTTTTATCCCTAGGGAATATCTTTCCTTTTTATTTTTTTAGAATGATAAGTAGCCTATAGTCTGTGAAAAATTGTGTTGTATCTTAATACCAAATTATATTAAATTCGGTTGTTCCGTTCTTTAGTTAAATCGGGACACACAGACAGACAGACAAAAATTATCAAAATGCTAAATTTGGAATAAGGGCCTCTTGAAACAAATATTTTCCCTAAAATTGGGTTCAAAATCAAAATGTACAGACAGACTTAAGAATTTTATATATAAGTATAGATAATGAATTGGTTTAAGTAAAACAACTTTTTTTTTTATTAGAATAGACTTTTATTAATAAAAGTACAAAAAATTTTTTTTTTCAAACTATAAACTCTAAAGTCTTTTCTTAAGTACTAAAATCAAATGGCACATATTACAATCCCAGTCTTCTCAATTTCTAAGACTACAGTATATCTAGTTTTAAACTATTAACAATTTATGGTAAAAACAAACAATAATAAATGAAATCTTAATCACTTAAGTTTGGGCAAATTGAGCATCTTTGCATTGTATTAGACCTTTTTGCCGGCGATTCTTGTAAATTTTTAAGGGATCTTTGAAAATACTTTCCAATTCTTTGGCGCAGTTCCTTAGGAAGTCTTTGGTTCTGCTTTCTTGTTTCTAGATGAGGTCTTACTAAAGACCAACCTAATTCCAGAATGAACTTGCCTGTCAAGAAATTTTCCTCCAAATAAATTTAATATAAAAACCATTAAGGTATTTGTGTGTCATTTTCATTGGAAAAGGAAAATAAGTTACAAAATAATGGTTTTCTGATGTGATGGGAAGAATTGTTGGACAAATATAAATTAGCCAAATCTCATATATTTCGAAATAATTGTGACAGTAGGACATTTTGCGGTGCCATTTATATAACAAGCTTTGTATTTTATATCTAATTAATATCACCACTCGGATGCTATTTACTTTAATCCTCATTATTGATGACGGTACCGCAAACATTACCGACGTGACTTCACATGAAAATGATGGTCTAATTTGTGTTATACAAACAGAATTCAAGTAACAAACATGTATCATCGTAAATTTTACTTCGATATGTCAAGATATTTGTCCATGCATTTTGTAATAATTTATCAAGTTGTACACAATAATTGGTCGTTGGAATTATTTTTTTTTTGTTGTTGCTGGAATACTTTAACGTTTTCATAAGCGAGGAATTAATTTCTAATGGGTTTGATGAAGGAGTTTAATGCAATAAAACCGAGTTCCTAATAATAAATTTATATTGTGAGGATATTTTTATCCAGCGAATAGGGCAATATTACCCTTTAAAAGGATAATAAAACTTAACTCCCTTAAGTGGTTATCGATTTGCACATAATGTCGACAAACTATACCCAGCTGCGATGTCTTCGTATAAAGTGGTATTCTCTGCTTATCTAACAGTATCAACGGCACTGACGGTATCAAATGTTAAGTGATATAGTTGACCTAAAATATTCTTGTCCAGTTTCCTTTATCGCGTAAATGTAAAGGTCCGATACATCCCATTTGATATTTTTCCTTTGACCAAACTCAAATATTTTTTTACAGAACAAAACAGCTAACTTACAAGCAATGAATTTAAAAGCTTTAAAAAATAAATTGACACTAATATGTCGAAGCTTTATAAAGTTATACATTATTAAATGCAGCATCCATAAAAATATAATTAGTCCTTTTTACATATAGCTCAATCATTTGTAAAATGGCGAACAAATGATAAAAGTTTACACTTACAAAACGTTTTTCCTTCAATAAAAAAGCGCGTGAATTTCTTTACCCATACAAAACTATTTAATTTTATTTAATTATTCAAACGCCTTTAATTTTTATTTGGAAAATTATCTCCAACTTTCCAACTCTTTTTATGGCGTTTCTTAATGGTTAAATAAAATGAAAATAAAACACCTCTACCGTCAACCGTAAGCTTTTACCAATATATTTCATATTATGGAGCTACAAAGTAGAAGACAAAAACAACAATTGGTCGAAATAAAATGAATAAATTAATTACACGGTAAATATATTATATATATGTATAACCTATGCAGCAACAAAGTTTTCAGTTATAAAGTAACAAAGTTTCTCAATAGTTTTTACACCTCCATAAAGTTTGTATCAGTTATAAATTTTCCAAACAACTCAATTTGAAAAACATAACGTCATTTCTTTTCATTAATAATAAATGAAAAGTGTTTTTGTGTTTTTTGTTTCTATATATTTCGTGGCAATTTTGATGATTATGACAAACAGAATGAACAAACGGTTGTTTTTTATTCGAAACTATAAGCTGCTACTGGCAGTCGTTATCCTTCCAGTATATGGTATAATTGCAGACAATAAAAAAACATTTATATTTTGATTAATAAACTTAATTTTTATTTAATTTATCACAAATATATAACTACCTAGAGGACCTGGTGAACTTCGTACCACCTTAACTTGAATTGTGAAAATAAATTGCTATCGGTAATATTACCACATTTTTAATTATTAATATGAATATAATTAATAACACTTATTTATGGACATATTTAGATTCATACCTATAAGAAAATTGAATATATTAACACCCATATATAAGCAAAAATTCATAAAATCTCATATTCATGAGTTTTTAGATAAACATAGATATTTCTAAAGATGTTTTATTATTGATTGTTTATGTTTTTCCAAATTGCGTTGTTCTTTTGGCCAATTTGCTCCTAAGGTTACTATTAGTTCGGGACTGGATGCTTACTGGGAATGTTCCTGTCTTCTGTAGTACATTTTTAAACAGAATATATGTTTCTTTTTTATATATATGTTTTGAATATATGTTTCATTTATAACTTCAGCACATGGTTCAGATGATTCACCATTCAGCATTAGTACAATGTAGCTGTTGAAATGTGCTATAATGATATCCCTATTTGATTTTTGTAATTATTTTTATTCTATCCGAGCTAAAGTTTGGAGTCTTAAAGCCCTTGTATAATGTGTAATACCTTAGGAGTTGTTAGATGAATTAGTTGCTCTTCTTTTGGTATACTCTTCATTTCTTTATACATATATTGATCTTTTTTTAGATCTTAAGAAGGGCGAATGAAGGCTCAAGCATGTATCTTTATAATTAATTTATCGACACTCTATGGACCCTTTTTGTGACCTGGTATCCATAATATATCAATTTTTTTGTAGTTGATTAATACTGGTTCTGATTTTAAAAAAAATTTGGGCCCTTTCACTAATGTTTACAATTTTTGGGCATTTCCTAAATATTAAAAAAATATTCCAGAAATTCTATCAATATTTCGGCAACAATTCTATAAATATCAGCCCGAAAAATATTTTGAAGATTGGTTTTATTTTATTGAAGTAATTGCAAACATTAGATTGATAGATTAGAAAACGAATTATATTTCATGAAAATCGGTTCAGCCATTCTTTAGTTATAAATAGTCTAATTAACACAACTTTGTTTTTTACATATAAAGATAGATTTATTGATATACTTATGGTTCTCTTTCGTTTACATTTAAACCTAAATATTTGTAATTATGGAAATTACTCACCAATTACGAATCAGTTACAATCATTAGTTGTTATTAAGATTTTGCCGAACCATTTCGTCGGCTAAGGTATATTTTTCATAAACATTGTATTTGTTTTAATAAGATATTTATCCCTTAATTAAAACTAGATTTAATAAGTGAAAATGATGTTGATACTAACAGATGTATATTCTTAGAGATTATGGTTAAAAAAAACGTTTGGTTTTTGCCAAAAATGGATGGTAAATTAAACTGATTTAATTGAAGCGAAAATTTTGTAATGGCAACCATAAAGAAACGAGCAAAAGTTTGCTCATATTAACCTTTTAGTGTAGAACTCGTTAGGTTCATCGATCAGCAATCTTAATATATGTGCCGTTTATTTTGAAAGTGGCTTAAGTCCATTTCAAGAACAATCCCTATAGTATTATAATTTTTAATCATGGGAACATACGATACTTAGGAGGAGGGAATGATTGGCGTTTTTGTTAACAACTAAAATCAAATCAATAGTTTGGAAAAATTTTGCAGTTAAACAATATTAACATACAAGAATAAGAATAGTTACAAGAACAAGATTTACCACATAGAACGTCCTAGAAATGGACTTACGTCAGTTTCAAAATAAACGACGCATATATGATACACGTACGAATATGAGCTTTATTTAGTTAGTTAAATAATACGTAGATGAAGTTTCTTATAACTACTTCATAAGTGTACCTAACATGGAACTTTTTTTGGTATTTTCGGGGATCAAAAGCAGTCATCACAGTTTTTGACCACAACTGTCATTTGGGTTCTTCTATTGAAGTGTGGTTTCTAGGTATCTGACCTTTTTAATTTGAAAATTTGGCGTTTATTTTTATGTGGTTATCGCACATATAAAAGAATAGCTCATCCCCGCGACTTCGTCTGCGTAACGTAGGTGTAGATTATAATTTCTTTTTAGATTTGCTATTTGTAGTGGTATATGAAAATTTTTATTTTTCTTATTTGTTATACGAAAAACATAATCATACCTAAAAACACTATCTTGTCGACTTTTAAAATACATTTAATAAACTGTTGCTTAGAATAAAATATTTGTATGTAATGATCAATTAATTTTCAAAAAATATTTATAAACATCTAAAAAGAGTATAGTATTTTGCGTATACCTACCGTGAACCAAATAATCCATAAATCAATCATTATCTATACATAAATAAAAATATCATCGAGTTCAATTAAGTCAGTCTTAATTACGACTTAAAACAATAAAAAGTTATGAAAACACTCACGTCAAAATAACAGAAGTAAAGGGTCTAGATTTAAAATATTAGTAGGAATCCCCATTTCATTGTCTCGACTCCCAAATGAACCTTTTTTTCAAAACTATTTCACTACTGCAATGTATAAAACTACCGCGAAATTAAAATTTTTTCAAGTGCACGAAACCCAGTTCCTTTAAAATCAAGTATAATCATTGTGTATCTATGCACTTATTATTAAAATATCTGAATTTCAACTATATAATTAAACCATTTTCTTTTAATTCGCCGAATTTCTTATTACTCGATATTCGCTCACTAATGTATTTATTTGTGAATACATATTTCGGATTTTCAAGTTTACAATATGTGAAAGCCAAAAAACATAATTCTCTGTTATAAACTTAACTTAACCATTTTCAGATATATCTATCAGGGCTTAAATTTTTAAGCAGACCCAAAGTTACTATTTCTAATATTAAACCAACTTTGTTTTATAATAAAGCGTAATTACGTTTCGTCTTTATCGGTACTTTATAATTAAATTTGAAATTTCGATTGTTTATTAGACGTTATGCCGTACAAACTTTGCTACAACTTTTCACTCTTTTAGGGGAGGAATTATCGAAAACCCTATCTTATTATATATCTGCATCGTATAAGGAAAATACTTTCCAAATTTCATCGACACAAATATGCATTTATATTTGATAATACAATGTAAAACGAAAAAATATGTGTCCTTCTTTATTTTTATTATCATGACTAAAAAGAAATTCGATTTCGCTCATTTGGACGTTGCACATACAAAATTGTTGGAAATAGATAGAATGATACAGAACAATCATGTAATGATCAGAAATTTGACTAATTAAAGAAAATAGCAAATGATAAACATGAACAATGAATATGCGAGTATTCGTTGATGTAATAAATTGTATTTTTCGATTGACAATCCATAGAAGTAGGTGGTTAGGATGAAGCCACTAGAACCCTGAACGTCCATTACGTGGAGGCGCAACAATAAAGAAGATTAACAATAAAAAATCCAACATCTTTTTTTCTGCTTCATCAATTTGGTTAATTCTCTCGTCTTATTCACGATTTATACTTCTGGACATCAAGGACTACACCAACTGGGATCAACAACAAGTGGAACTTTATTCAATTCAATACACCTACAACTGGTAGAAAATAAACAGAAAACAATTTTTTAATGAATTTTGCGCCCCCGCTTAAAAAGGCGTTCAGAATACATATTCTATCTGCTTTACCCATAATACTCCTAAATATCTAGGTATAAGCTTGGATCAGGAACGTCGAAATTTGAGAACTGTTTTTGAATGGTTTCGATATTATTCCTGTACGTATTGTTCACTCGAATGCAATTTATACGTAAATTTTGACATGTCAGAAATAAATTAGTGATTGTTATTTTCAAATATGTATTTATATTGTATTATGTAAAATAAAATTTTCTAAATAAAGTCTACTTTGAGCAAGTCCATTTCACCACACCCACTATTTAGCAATGTTGCATTTTCGACTTTGTTTTAATTTAATTCGCGATTAAATCGGTCCATAATAAAAGTTTAGCCACAAAAGAGAGAATTATACCATATTAGAATTGAATGAACAAAAATATCGCGAATTAAATGTTTACGTGTCAAAGTTTACGTACAAATTGCATTCGAGTGAACAATACGTACCCATTCGGAATAGTTCTCTTCAGTTCTGAAAATCTCGACGTTCCTGATCCAAGCTTATACCAATATCTATATAGTAAACTAAATTTTTTAAACAATTATGGATCTACTTAATAGAAAATTTCATTTATTGGGAATATTACGAGGAAATTAAAAAAGAGGTTAAAGGAAAATGTTTTGATTTATAAGGAAAACTATATTTTCCATAACTTGTTTGTTGGAAACTTCAGTTGTTATTTAAAGTTCTTATTGAATTATCATTATTTTGAGGACCACAATTTTGTTTATAATATCAATTGTGGTGTAAATTGTGCATATATTGTCTTGATTTTACCATTCGGTTTGTGTTTAATCAAATCTTAATATTCAATTTAAATTGATTGAAACTCAGTGGCAAAATGAAACGTTTGTGTTACATTGACGTCCTTCATACCGTTTGTATTCAAAATCTGTCAATAAATCGTTAAGTAAACACTAAGACCATTCTCATTCACATACGCTTTTACCGAATTGATTTCTAAACCTTCGTCTGAGCGGAAGAATCGACCGAACGAATAGGTTAGCCGAACCAATTTAGTGCAAATAGCAAAGCATATCAACCGAACTGATTGTTAATTCTGGGCGTAACAAATCAGTGTATCTCTACATTTTCCAATATGGTCTGCTGGTGCTGGTCATAAATCACATCTCTATATTTAATTACAACTGCATCATTTCGCAGCACCTACTCGTAATAAAGATGTCCTGAAAATTAGCAAATCAGAAAAATAAATCAATTTATTTTTAATCAGGAAAAATGATCGGATAGAAAAGTGTAATTATTTGGCGGAAGGTGGAAACGATTTGATCGGTGATGGTATGCGGTGGTGCAATGAAAATAAAAGAGTTAAGAAGCGCTGTCGAGGACGAGATTGAGTTTCTATTTCTGTTCGTCTCGGGGCGGATATTGAATGTTCCGCGTATTTGTGTCCTTTTTATCGCCTGGAAATCGTCGTTTCTGCTGTTATCCTGGAAAACCTCATTACCAGTAACTCATCAACACGCCTACTTTATCTGAACAAGTTCCAGATTAATAGAACATCTGGTGAAATCGTCTCGTTCGTACAAGTGTCAGTGTAAACAGTGTTTCAAATTTTATTTAATCGCCAACTTGGCTCAACATTTTAAATGAATTAAATTAATATCAACGGTTTGTTGATACATACGCTCCATCCTCGGCCCCATCCTTGGTCGCACCACCTCTATTCATGCCCAGATTCCATTTATGCTGTATTTATATTCGGCTGTCGCAATATTTACTTTGATTTAAACACCAAATATACTTTTATGTGCTTATATCTTTTGTGCTTACCATGCTTCAATTTTTCCCCCCCACGTTCTTTTTTTCAATTTGATTTAATTTACGAGTTCTAAAAAGCTTCAATTACGATATAATTCTGCATAAATGCAATAGAAGATGGCAAAAATGTAAAAAAGAAAATCTTCTTTCATTTAAACCATAAACCAGTATACAAAAAGTACATTGAAATAAACTTGATGATATTTTCTTCATTAACCGTTTTTCACAGGAAATTGAAGTTCTTCTCTTAATAAGACTAGGAAAACTTAACAATAGCAATCTTGGATACCAAAAAATTTGAAAGGTATCCTACTTGGATAATCCGTGTGGTGATGGATACGAATGGCAGGTAAAATTAGAATATCTCATCATAATGATCTAATAATGCCTATTAGTTGTTATAAAATGGAAACAAGCTATCCAAATGAAATTAAACTTTTGTCAGTAAAACGATATGTAGTGTAAGTTTACCTGTACATCATGTTATTAAGAAAGTTCCGATTTGGAAAATTAAGTCTATGGAAATCCAATGGTTCAGGGGCTCGTTTCAAAACTAACTGGTAGGTGTTGAGTTCGAATCTCGTATCCAGCAAAGTTTCAGTTTTTTTCGGTTTACGATTTTTTATTAACCCTAGAGTTGCTGAAGATCTTGATAAAGAAAGTAACCGTTAATTATAAAAAATGGAATTGGTTTGGCTTTGACTACGGTACAGGTGAAAAAAAGCAGCTTTTCTGTAGATTTCACCTTTAATAGTTCAGATATCAGTTCTGGTTTTGGAGCAAATAATGTTCATACTGTGGCTCAAATTGCGGAGACTATGTTTGACCTGAGACTTATGTTGAGGACTTAAGAATATTCTTACGGTTGCTAAAAACTCCATTTTTTTTATTACCTCGACATTGATTTGTCCCGGGATATTAAGTGATGAGAGCGGGATGGAATAACAGAGGTACTCTCCTTAAGAGAAATACCTTAAGAGGTTACTGGGTCTCTGAATAGTAACTCCAGAAATGAGACTGGATTCTGCATTTGATAGTGGTCCAAATTGTTCAGAAAATTGGCAGCCAGATAGTTGGAGAATTTTTTCAACCCTTTCATGTATTTTTGGCGACATCTGACTCCTAAAAGTAGCCACTTGAATGCATGCTTAACTGACTATGGATCCAAAAATTTTTTTTGGGCTCAAATCTACTTGACCATATTAAATATGAAATCTATATAAATTTCAATTTAGGCGTTCAAAATGCCTGAACTACGTTTAAAACCGCGCAATGTAATATATGTTTTTAAAATCCAAAGTAACTTTTGAATTTTGTAAATTAGTTTTACTTTTTTTTTTACTTTTTCTAGTCATGAATAAACTATGATTTTATATTTTAATTTTTTATTTTCTATTGTTGCATTTATGTTGGCTGTGAATATTTCACGGGTAATTACTAGTACCTTGTAACAATAATTTAGTTTTAAAACAAGAACGGCTAAAATATATTTCTTGAAAAGAACAAGACTTTTGCAAAGAAGTATAACTTTTTACGTGTGTCCATTAATACACAGATACACTTCTTGTTTAATTCGTTGGTTTTCGGTGATGTGATAAGTGGTGTTCTGTTTTGTCATGCTACGGTTTGATTACTATCCATATTTTGGGAAAAAAATCATTCATATTCAAATTAATTATGTAGATGAACTCAATACATAAATGTTTAAGTATGATTCATCTTATTTCTGAGTTAGATCACGTCTGCTTTTTATTTAGGGCAAATCATTCTTTCTCCCATAGTCAGGGAATCAGACGAAGCGACGGCGAAAAAATAAATAAGCTTTGTTATGAAGGAGATTCCTAAAACTCATTTGGTTTCAATCGATATAGAATTGTTATTGTAAATCAAGAAATTCTGTCGAAACCAACCTAGCGTGGTTCAAATTTTCATTTTGAATGAAATTCCTGAGCTTCAAATGCGTTTATGAACTTTGAACTGCATACTTGAACTATTATCGATTATGATGATTCAAATGTAATTAATGTAATTTCCGAAGGCATTTCACTGACTTTGATTAAAAGTAATTGTAAGTAGAACGAACCAGGGAAATGAAACAAAAAATAATGATTTGAAAATTACGAGATAAGAATCGATCGGTTTACAATTGCGAAATATTCACAGTGCTTATAACATTTTGTGCAATTGACGCAGTAATGCACATGATCTTAAAATAAATTTAAATATTTTAAAAAAAATGTGCTGTTTTAATATCAAAACATAATGTAGCTATAAATTTTTAACTTTATTTGATAAAATTTAAGAAATTTTTAATAAAAAACCAACAAAAAATTGAAAAATTCAAAATGCCTAAAACGTGCTTAAGCGTCTTAATTGGCTCGGCATTAAAATGACGTCACAATACAAAACTTTAAAATCTCATGGACGTTTTCCTACGACCTATGTTCTTTAACACAAAAGAAAGAGTTGTTTAAATCGTTTAAATGTAAATAGTTTTCCTTAATGATTTAAATCATTTACAATCTACACAACCTCTATTCCTATGGGAAAAAATTGACATTAATTTTTAAGAGTAAAAAATTGTTTTCTATGGTAAAAAATTGTGAAAAGTATCTAAAATTTTGTAAATTATAACAATGGTTATTACTTTGGTAACCACTCAATGATCTGTTTAAATATTAGTTTCAATACGTGCAATGATACGTACTGTGACGTCATCGAAGACCTTTAAGCACACTTTTTGTTCTCGAACTATCTTTGGCTTATTAAAATTAAAAACAAAATCAACAAAAATAAAAGTTTAACATAATTTGAAATTGGTTTTTTGTAACATAAATAATGTCCTTCATCGAATATTGGACGACCTCTTCGACTATTTCTGACAAGAATTTGTTGTCCCTTCCACTCTTAACACTTTATTGGATTTTTTTTTATATTCTTCGTTGGTAGGAATTTTGGATAAATAATGAAAACGTTTTTGGTAACAACTGTGCGTTGTTACTCTGTGAAACTCGAAGAGCATGCAATATCGAATTTTATATTCCATCGTGCTTTTATTCTTACCATTCAAATATTGATTTAACTAATATTAAAAAATATTTTTTGTTTCTTTATAAGTTAACTAGTTACTCTTTTATAGTGTCTTAAGAACCACTTTTAAATAACTTATAAGCAAATAAATGGATGGTACTTGAACCACTATAAGTTTAAAAACGAAATTACTTTCCAGTCCACCTAATACTTCTGCAATTAAAGCTTCAAAAGTTGAATAATTTATTTTATCAATCACTGAAGATTATACTCCTTCGAATATTATAATCAACATGTTTCATTGTAATATTTCTTTTTTTTTTAGTGCAAATTAGTGCTAATTAGTAATCGATATATAAAGAGTATCTTTCTCTTGGTCTATCACATTTAAATTACTGACATAGAATCACCTGAAAGCGTTTACGAGTATTTGGACAGAAAGAGTTGGAAAATAGGAAAATTGGCCCTCAAATAGGAACCTATGTCGAAACTTATGTTAAAATATCGGCTTGATATAAAAACACATTTTATATACTTTTCGCGATCAAATTCCTCTTTGATCTTGAGATATGGGCAAAAATATCCCCCCGCATGACTATTTTTCAAAGTTATGTATCTCAAAAACTAATTAAGCTAGAGAAGTGAAACCAACGCGAGGCTTTAAATTATTTTACAGTGTATATCATATATTTTTTTAAAATTTTTAAAAAAAAAATATATACAAAAAAAAAATTAAAAAACAAATGAAATAATTTTTTTTTATCGGTTCTCGGACAATGACAATCACGAAAAAAATATATTTTATGCTTCTACATGAGCAATATAACTCATAAAAATTGCGTGAAAAAATAGTTACAAATACAACAAAGCGATTACCAAGCGATTATTAGTGTGATTTGAATTAAAAGTGATTATTGTCATTTAAGTCATTGTTTTCACAACTGTAATTGTGTAGTAAAAAGTGTATACATGAGTAATAAAAAAAGTGATTGTTAAGTGTGAAAGTGATTATTTATTTCCAAAAGAAATTAAAAGAACGAATAACGCCATCTCAATACAGTTTTGAGACGTCACGTTACAGTATTATAGTATTTAAAAAAATATATTGAATAATTTATATTTTTTTATTTTTAAGTCACTGAAGATCTTGGTAGTCATAAAGCGACATTACATAACAATTAAAAAAGCCACAAATTTCATTGTCATGCTTTTTTTGAAGTTTGGCCTTAAAGAATCGGCATTCATAACTAAATTAGAGATTTTCTATAGAAAAAGAATATGAAATTTTAATTTTTTACTTATATTAAAGTACGTACTGTGAGGATATATTGTTTGTATCAGGTAGTAATAAAATTTATATTAATTTTCATATGTACGTCACAAAATTTATTCCAAAATCGCGTTTGGAATTTATTAAATTTGAAAAATAGAAAACCAGACATAAATTAAAGTTACCTAAAAATAGGTACTTTTTTGTATCAGTAAAACAAATTACATTAAAACCAATCATGTATAAAATCAAATAAAAATTATTTAAATATAAAAGTGTACTCAGTAGTCTTAATTATCCTTCAATACTACTTCCCTATGCAAATTTCTATGCAAATAAAATTACGTGAAAAATCAATAAGAAGTCGTCAAAAATAAACAAACTTTTACAACTCCTACTCTATCATAAGTCACAGAACTAAATGTGTGAAAAACTGTCAAAATCGAAAGAAGATATTTATAGCTTTCACACTCTTTTCGTCCCGATGCGATTAATGACCTGTATTTATCATTCACTTTATTATCGAAAAGAAATATTAAATTGATGAAACTTATTGTCAAATGACAGAAAAGGAATAAAGAAAAAAAAAGACTTAGTTGAACAAAAGTTTATGAACGTATCTTGCAGCAAAGGGGTTATACAGAAATGTGAAAGAATTGACAAAATTATCAACATCCATTATAGAAGTCGTATGTGATTGTGACTGTCACGTTTTATTAATGACATCAGATCTATAAATTTAATTTTTTTACCGTTCTATTGATCAATGTAGGACGAAGAAATTTAACCATTTTCCGAAAAGTAAAAGAAAAATATAATACAAATTTACAATTATCAAGAATTTTATTCTCTCTTAATTTCACGAACACTATATTTTTACCCAAAGTTATCTTAAAAAAAAAGAACAAAGTAATTTCTATAAAGCTCAAGATTAGAGATCATGAAAAGTCTTAAATATTTCAAGAAAATATGCCTTATTATTATGGTCTTCTCAAAAACTATAATAGACCATTTTTTAGGAGTAGCCTTTGGTCTTTGTGTTTATTTTTAGTTGTAATAAGTTAAAGTAGTGACGATAGTTTTTTTTTATTCTTATTTTAATAAAAATTAAATACTAGTTGTTTTTTTTTTGGGATCAATTATTTTGATCTTGAAAGTAATCATCTTAAGAGTAAATATAGAAAAACAAAAAAACAAATATATTTTTTTTTTTTTATGTTTCCTCAGACTTACAATTATGAAAATACTATATGTTTTGCTCCTATATGTGGCCTTCTTTTTATTGAAGTTTTGGGGAAAAAAAGTTGGTGCAACACTTCGAAAAAAAATAAAACCGAGGTATATTAGTAAGCGTAAATCAAATTTTTTTTTCTCGGTGTCAACTGGCTTGAGCTGAGCGCCTTATATACCCGCAACCCAACATTCCAGAATGATCTCCAAGGTTCGCTAACGTTCGAGAACCTTCTACGTTGGTGGGAGAGAGATAGAAATCGCTCAGCCAATCACGTGCCAGCATGAAACAAAGAGAGAGACAGACTTCTTCCTGTTCTGTTACAATACTATTCATTCCAATGTATTGAATTGAAATTTATATGATTGAATTCTCAACACAAACTCATGGTCGGAAGATGACAATACAAAATATTAATTATCTTTGGAGTATTAAGAATAATTATTGATCAAAAATGTAATTGTTTATTTGTCATTTCAAGAAAGTGGACTTAAAATAATTTCAAATTAAGATTTTGTAAGCAACTTTAAACTCCACATTTCAATCCCTTGGGGTGCAAAACCAATGCAAAATCGTGGCAATTTAAGACGTTTTTATTTTTGTTTGGTTAACAAAAATCATAATTCTAGTTTTATCGTTTTGGTAAAAGAAAGTAAAAGTTTATCATTTTCGATTGATAGTTTTAAACTTAAAATAAGAAAGGGTAGTAAGAGTTGTTCCTATTTGTCGCCGTTTTATAGCTGCTAGGATTTTAGCAACTCTAGGGTAAATAAAAATAAGGTTGAACCTAGAAATATTGAAATTTGCTCGACACGAGAATCGAAGCTAGTGCTTAAGTACTAGTTTTAAAGCGACCATCTTGGCCACTCGGCCACCAGGCTAGACTTTCTTAGTTAGTTATCGTTTGTTTTTATATGCTAAAAGTATTAACCACAAATATTCCAAAACTAATGAGAATAATTTGTCATAGATTTATTATTGATTCCGATCCTATAGTGTACCTTCAATTTGTTGTAGTTCCGTAGATTGTTGAGGATCTTTTATGGATTTTAATAATAACTATAATGCCTTCGGAAATTACATTAATTACATTTGAATCATCATAATCGATAATAAATATTTTAGGCCTACTCGTAGCTGAGTGGTCTAGGTGACCGCTCCAAAACTAGTAGGTAGTGGGTTTGATCCTCGTATCGTGCAAACTTTCAATATTTCTCAATAACGGATTTAATTAACCCTAAAGTCGCTAATAATGAGATTCACATTGGAGGAGTGGAATGGTAGAATCAAAATTGGCGAGAAGCGATTCTCAAACTTTCGCTTCGCAGACGATACAACCTTAATTGCGAACCATGAGAAGAAGATGTTGGAACTCATTGGAAGGATTGAAGTCGTGAGCCAAGATTTTGGTCTAAAAATTAACGCCAATAAGACCAAAATAATGATCGTTGACCATGCTACCGAACATCAAAATCAGTCGGAAAGAATAGGCCCTTTCTTGGTTGTGGATAGCTTTGTATAACTGGGATCGGTGATACATAAATCGGGATCATGTGAGAACGAAATTAGACGACACATTGAAGTCACTAGATCTGCCGGATCTGCCGTAACACAACTGTCCAAAGTATGGAAGGACCGCACCATATTAAAAGCTACTTAAATCAAATTGGTTGGTACACTGATTTTTCCTATCTTCTCCTACGCTTCGGAAACGTGGACTATCCGTGCAGCTGATCGGCGACGAATTAATGCCTTCGAAATGTGGGTCTGGAGGAGAATGTTACGGATCCTATGGACGGCTAAAAGAACTTATGTCTCTGTCTTGAACGAAGTTAAGCCAGTTCAAAGACTCTCTTCAGTGACGTATGGATGAATCTTCAGGTTTTTCGGACATATCGGAAAAGCTGATAGTACAAGGACGACCTGAAGGGAAAAGAAAACGAGGACGATCACAAACCCGTTGGACGGAAGTAGTGGAAAAGCTCGTGGATTCGAGTTTCGCGTCCGCAATGCGACAGGCAAAGGAGCGTAATCGCTGGAGAAGGACCATCCAGCAGGTTCTGAGAAACCTGGAACTCCCCACGTGACAACCATTTTTTTAATCGCCATACATCGGCAGTGATGTAGGATTAAGAAGAAAGTCGCTAAAGGACCTTAGTAGTTATAAAGCGACGGTAAATAACAATTTTAAAAATATGGTAATAATTTGTCAGTAGCTCACGGTGGCCGAGTGGTCTATGTGGCCGCTAAAAAGCTGGTTGATTTGGAATTTGATTTTCGTATCGAGCAAATTTTCAGTATTTCTCGATTATAGAATTTTTTAACTCTAGAGTCGCTAAAAGACAGTAGTAGTTATAAAGCGACAGTATATATGGTATCAATTTAAAAAAATCAGTTAGCTGTTAATTGAAATATCGTAAATGTATAAACTATTTTTGAAGAATAAGCTAACAACTTTCACTTCTAAATTCCCTGAAAAAAAATATTAAATATTTGAAAACGAAAGAAATAATACATCAAATGCTTTTGTTCGTTTCAAATAAAATAAAGCGACTTCTTTTAGAATTTCCAACTTGTGTATCATACGTATTATCATGTGAATCCTGGAAATAATTTATATCTGAATAAATTTGAACCGATAAATTATGCATATTGTTGTATTTAGACGGTGGGGCAAGCTTTAAAAAGATGAATCTGTAAATATGTAAAAATACATTCCGAGCCACATATGGGACAAAAGTTTTGCAAATAGATGTAGATAGAGTTTATGATCCTTAATATACAACAAAGAGAAATATGTCTGTGTTTGTTACGGACGTAAAATAAACGGACAAAAAGATATTCGTATGTGTATGAAAACAACGACTAAAAGAGAGTATTGCGCTGAATTATTCAAGGGATTAATGTTGGAGAGACCATCCGAGGCGTTGTTCTGGCGACATAAAGCTTAAATGACTCACCTCCAAAATACGAAATGCAAGAGATAGTTCCCTAATAACCAGAGCTTAAATAGATTAATAGCTATTGCACTAGCACATTACAAATTCCTACAAATAAATGTTGATCTTCCTTTTTGAATACATAAAATTATATTTGAACATGGAAATATAGCTTTCTCTAATAGCACTTACAAAAAGGTAACGCTATTTAAAATACAAGATAATATTTCCTTTTTGCATCTCTTTATTTTTTTGGGATATTTATTTTATTATATGTATGGTATAGCTACGCGTGTACGTCAATTAAGCTTATTCTTCAGCTACCCTTTGCAACAATAAAGAATTGTTATTGGTGTGGGCACAAATAGGTGCATTTGTTCAATCCATTCCTTTCCATTATTAGTCAATTTCAGACTCGTAATTGGATTTTCGTAGCGACGCATTCTTTTTCAATTGCTGTCGAGTACTACATAAACCAATTGTTCCATTACAATTGTGAAAACAGAACATTATTATTGTAGACTGGAAAAAAAAAACACCGACAAGTTTATGTGATAATTTTAATAAACAATTGGTGGAAATGTTTTCACTTAACAACAATACGAACTTGGAATTCAATAAGTTGAACAATATGAAAATGGGTGGTTGGTTTAAAAAGTATTTTTATTTATTTTGTAGGTTGAATCAAGATATGAAGGTGGTGGTTTGTCGACATTAATTTATGTTAGGAAATACTATACGAATCAACTTTACTGGCTTTCCTAGACTCTAGAGCCGCTAAATAGTTATGTAATTCTAAAAAAATGCTTAATAAGTGTCGTGGACTCCAAATTAGTTATATGAACCATAATTAGATAATGACTATACCTCATAAAATAAAGAATGAAAGTTATACTTCTTTAGCGGAATTATGAAAAAATGATCAAACTGGTTTTTTAGTCAAAGATAACACTGTTACTACAGTATTCTGACTGAAGATGGTCGTTTTTAGCACCGATTTTGATAGTACTAAAAATCGCAATCGGGTCGATTACTAGCACATGTTTTTTTTTGTTTTTCAGTAGGGGAAACCAACTTAAATGATCTATGACGAAGTAACATTCATCAATTCACCAACAGTTGTTATTTTTTATTTAAAACATAAATACCGTGGAACTTAACATTCTCAATTTTTATTGTTTTAACCATATTCCATATTAATACACAGTAGTTTAAATTTATTTAAAAAAAAAGGTATTTTTTTGAAATTATTCAGTGCAATATTTAAAATAATGCCAGGAAAGTCGATTAATACTAATGGATAATAATATATGTCTTATGAGACTCAATTTCTTCTTTATTACGACGCTTTTCAACAGTTTTTGACTGTCAT
This sequence comes from Sisyra terminalis, assembly GCA_958496175.1. NCBI lineage: Eukaryota > Metazoa > Arthropoda > Insecta > Neuroptera > Sisyridae > Sisyra > Sisyra terminalis. The sequence goes on along the minus strand of OY292279.1, from coordinate 17,053,516 downwards.
CATCAGGTAATCTATTGATAATAATTGATACATAATATTGCATTATGTTTTTGTATGTTTGATAAAAAAATCAGGTTTAATACATAGATATAAATGAGTAATAAAATATACCATTTCTATTGTATTAATTAAATTTTTATTATTTCACTGCTGGTACTTGTTTTAAGTACAAATTGCCAATTTAGATAAACTATATGTATATGCAATTGACTCTTAATTCATATCTATACATGATAGTTTATGACTAAAATCCACTTCTGTATGGTAAATGTTTTCGATAAGTATTTTTCGAATAAGTGACCCATGCTGTAGTGATAAACAGTTAATTCATAGAAAATGTAAGATACAAATTTAGATTAGCATTTAATTATGTATAATATTGTGAATTACTTTACACTATGAACAAATAGCCAATTTTGTATACCTAAAATATTTAAAAAAAAAATTTGGTCCACATCCCTTTTAGCGACATCAATATCTGGCAACGTTACATTTTTTACTATTAATTTGATTTGCGAGTAAATTAAACCATAAAGAAAATTTATCCACAAAAGGGCAAAAAATACGTTGTTTGAATAGAATTAACAAAAAAATCGAAAATATATTGGTATATTTGCGATTATGACGTTGCCAAATATTAATGTTTTAAATGGGACATAAGACACCAATTTAATATATTATTAGAAAACTAGTTACGTTCTGGGAAATATTCATAACCCAACACTGGCAAAACTGAAAAATGCGTAAATGCTGCAAAAGTGAGAGGAAATAAAATGACAGTTGAGACCAATGAAAACAACCGCTTATTAAACCATGGCTCCAGATTTTTGAGGGCTTCTTGTAATTTTTTTTTTGCAGCCAATTTGCATTGATATGTTGCAATGATTTTCGTATCGTCCGCATGCCTTACTATTACTTCATTGTCAGTGATGGGTAATGTGATCTACCGGATAAATTGGTACAAATAATTCTAGTAATAATTAGGTATGGATCCCAAAATGCTACTTTGTGGTACCCCAGCACCCATCTGGAAGAGTCATGACTGGTCTTCGTTATAATCAACAAAAACTACAAAAAAAAATCTATCTTCCAAGTAGGATTAGAAGAAGTAGTAGAGCGGGTAAAGTACCATATTTCTTAAGGTATACAGTAGCTTAAGGTACCATATGAAAACCTATGTGATGTCTAGAAAATCTACAAAGCAGTAACCCTTATAGTTTAGGGTCCTCATGATTATAAGTGCCACTCGGTGGATTTATTCGGGGGTGGAGAATTCCTTGCGGAAAATATTTGTTTAATTTATTGTTTAAAAAAATACATTACTTTCCGGTCTTCCATAGAGAATATGGTGTTTAATAAAAAGTTTAGAATCTTCGATTAATTGGAAAGTTTTTTTAAACAATATTGCGGCCGTAAAAGTTGCATATAGGGTTTCAAAGATTGTTTATTTCTGTTGATTAATGAACATTTATACACTTATTTATGTCTTTACATTAATTATGAAAGCTAATGGTATTAAAATGGCCTATATTTTCATAAATAAATATGGCTTCTTATCTTAAAGTTTGAGAAACCCAGATATGGAGGAGTTGAGAGCTATTGGATAAAGTTAGATATATTTTAAAGGGAAAGAAAAGGTTTTAAATATTACTTGAGTGTAATTAACGTAAATGTAGAGAACTTGGAAATTTTAGAGTTTTTAAATCTTTTAATATACTTGAAAGCTTAATAACATCAAATAACTATTGATGTATAACTCATTGATGTTTTGTAATCTGAGAAATCTTTGTTAATAAATTGATCATTTCTTCGTTCATAAATTGATTTTCGTTGATATTACTTTCGTGTTTGTTGTTCAAAGTTTAATTGTAACGACATATATCGATGTTTATATGACATAAAAGTAGTTCCACTGTCGTTATTACAGCGTTTATATATAGCTAGCATTTTTTCCTTGTGACCCTCGTAATAAAATCTGTGAGTGGTTGTATAATGGCGTTGAGTTGGCCGAAGAAAGAAAATATGATATGAGGGAGGCAACTCCCGTTGGAGTCAAGTTGTCACATCAGGAAATATTGCGACAGTGCTCAGTTGGGAGTTTTACCAACGTATATGGTACGTCGCCATCCTCACCCTACCGACATTGAGAACTAGATTACTTTTCGCACTATACTTATTGCAATAACTTTATCTTTTTCTTGTCATATAATTCATGATCTCATGAAGCTTGTGTCAAGATTTTTTTTTAAGTTTTCCCCAGGATTTAAGCGACCGACCGAACTCAAGACTTAAGACTCCAGAGTGTAAAGTGGTTAGAAAAAAGAAGCTTTTTCCAGATATTTTCTAGATTCGATACAAATAATAGATGACACAATTACAAGAAATGTAGTTTCGATTAAAAAAATATTTGAGAAGTGTAAAAAGTAAAATTTTCTTTCTTTCTTTGTTGAGTGTCTCATAAAATATCGCTGAGATCAACGAAAATATGCCATATAATCGTCAAGTTGGGTATTGAGATGGTGGTTCTTATATCAATATTGGAATTATGGCTCGTTTCAAAGTTGACGGAAAATTATTGAAAGTTTGACCATTTGTATGATGAAATGTCGCTAATAATATGATTAGTGCTCTCCCAGGGGTTGTGACAAGAGTGATTGTTCTAATTAAGGGGATTTATGTATTATGTCTGGACTGTCCCCTACGGGGTGTACATCATTCTCAACATTGCTAATGTAATCATTTTCAGAATAATATTTACATAATGAAATTGATTAATAGCTGTTCCATTGATATGAAAATGATTTATATTTATATATTAAAACATTGCTGTTAATATGAAAGCATTTAAAAAACTGCAAGTAATTACAAAAACATCCGTTTTTCCCACTAATATTTCCCCACCAATTCTTTGTGTATAAAACTTAACATTTTTCCCTATAAACAACCCGAAGCTTTTTTAATTATAAAATATAAATGGAAATTAATGAAACCACTGCACCAATTTCCTTGGAAAAATGTTCAAATTTTCCAACCCTCAAAGGTTTATAGTGATTTCGACAAGTTTAAATTATTCAGTGACGTGTTGGAAGAATACAATTAAGGGTGACAAATGACAGGTCAAATGTTGGCACAGTTTCTATAATTTGTGTCTTGGAAGTGTTAAATTAAGCAAAAAAATTGTCGATTAAGATGTTAGGATTGATGGAATTTAAGTTTACCATAAAGTTTGTTTTTGTTATTTCCATGCTAATTTATTATTGAAATGGATTTGAAAAACTTTTTAGGACAATTAGGAAATTTGTAATTCAATTTTAACTTTTAATATTCATCTTCCCCTTTCTCTCATTTACTAAGAAAATGTTAAATGATTTATTGACGTAGTTGGTGTTTACCTTTGATTTAAATTTTGAATATTGATCTCAGATGAAAACAATTAAAAGAAATATATTCAAAAAAAGATTTCGAAAACTTCGTTTGTATTGATAAAATCCAGTTAAAAAACAAAAAAAAATTATGAACTGAATCTTAGTATCGATTTCAGCATTGATATTAAGGAGATATTAACTAATTAATGGGAATCGTAAGATATCCAGTTGTACATCAAAGCGAGGGGTGTTTCGTAATACCAAATTATAAACAACATTGCATTCCTCGCTTTGATGCACAATTAAATAGCTTGCGATTCTCATTAATTGGCTAATATCGCCTTAACATCGATTGTGAAAACGATACTAAGACTCAGTTCCTAAATTCACTTTTTACTTTTAGTGAATTTTATCATTACAAATGAGGTTTTTAAAATCTTTTTTAATACATTTAAAATTTTTTATATACATTAATAATAATTTTGTCAATTATTGTCTTAAATTTTAACCATCAGTTTCTAATTATTGTCATTGGTTTCAACTGACATTTCGATTTTATTCAACTGCCAATTTTTGCCAATTATCCGTTGTATTGGCTGTGATTAATAGATTCATGCGTTGTCTTCAAGAGCTAGAAGGTGTACCTAAATTCAGCACGATAAAGTGCTGGGATGTAGGTGAAAAATGAGATTGTAAGTTCTGTACTCTACAAACAAACTAACGATAAAGTAACCTAAAAGAAGCGAGGTGAAAATCGGTATAGGTCTTTTATTTGCAGTCGTGGATTCAGAGGGAAGACAACAAGTGTAACTTCACCCTCATAATAACCAAAGTCATGGTAAGGGATAGAATACAATTTGATTTAAAACTTTTTCTTCTCGATTTCGGTTTTATCTCTTTTTGGTCTACAAAAAAAAATTATGAAGTCCACACAGATTTACAGAGTAAACAACACATTTTTTTTTAATAAAACTTAATTTATACTTTTTATTTATTTTGAACGTATAAAATAATGCTCTAATTAATTCATCTTATACTATACATTAATTCATCTCATACTTATACTTATACAATTAATTCATCTTATTCTATTCGTATCTTAAGTAAGATTTCGGTGAAAACATTCACAAATACAAAAACTGAGCTTTTCCTTATTAATTATAAAAATGTATCACGTTTTATTCCCATCGCCAGGAATTTTTATCTGGAGCATAGCAGGAAATTTTTAAGTTTTTCTTCAGGGTCGCGATATAAGAAATGATCCTTTTTGCCCCGTCTTTGCTACTTGGAATATGGTCTATTTTTTTTTGTTGGAACCCAAAAATCACTAGCTAAACTCAAAAAATATGTTTGCATTTCGACAATAAATTGATGAAGAAAAACTACCAAATGGCATTCGACAAAGGACCGGAAAGGATAAATGTATGGAATGTTACTAGACATCACATCACATCTTTTGGATGTTTTACTCCGATAAGTAAGTTTGGAATATTTGATTGTTAGCAATTAATGCCAATGTAAAAATAAAAGTATTTTACTAGGCAACAAAGCTGAAGCTTTTCGAATCAAATGTAGTCTATAATAATCTACAAATCCAGAATCAAGATAAAACAGATACCACACTTAACCTATGTTTACTTAACCTAACACACTTAACCTAATGGCTAGATTGATTAATCATTTGGAGAAATTTTCAATTGTTGATTAATCGGATTCCATAAAAAAACACGATTAATCGATTATTAGAATTAAAATGACCCTAATGATAAGTAAAAATGTTTTTATTGTAATCTTAAAAAAGTTTATAAAACAAATGCAATCCTTGTGAAAAATTGCTTTAGTTTCTACCAACACAAACTTTGATGAAAAGAAAAAAAAATCATCTATCAAAAACATAGGAGAAACCAAAATTTTACATTCAGAAATCAGGTTCAAAAATTTTAAGAAACAAATTTATGGATCTCACCTCTAAGAACAACATTAAGCTGTGAATAAGGCATTTTGGATAATTCCACTAAAAAAGGTTGGTACAAGCCTTTACCTGATAAAAAAGTTTATAAAATATTTGTAAATTTGTGTGCTTAAAATATAATCATAATACAATAATTAAAATTTAGAATTCAAGTAACTAATAAAAGCAGCACTATTAAAAAAAATACAAAACTACCAATAGGAAAACTTTTTCAAAAGTAAATTAATAAATTCTCGATACAATCGAGAATATGAGATGAATAGTTTCATTAGTTTTAATTAAAAATTAAACGAGAAAAATTTACGTTTTAACATTGGAATTTTTGTTCCTCACCCTTTACTTCTTGCTTTGATTGTGTATTGCAATTTTTTAATATTAAATATGAATTTAATACAAAACTTATTTTTTAATTTATACCTAAATTGTTCATACTATTTTACAGACAAGATTTGGATTAACATTTGCAAAATAAATTATTGCTTGGATTTTCATGGAGTTATTATTTGTCGAAAATGCAATGTTAATTTTATTTTTCTTTGGGCATTTGACAATTGTAAAGTCTTATATACTATCGAACCTTGATTTTTTATACATCTTTTTTCAGCAGAATTAGAAGTATAAATTTTTATGTACATTTCTATATACATATCTATGATTGACTGTTGTATTCGTTGGTTATAGCTAAATGTTTAAATATAATGAATTCCCTCGTGCTTTAAATCTTAAATACAGAGCAATGAAGATCCCTCTTAGCACCAATATATCTAAAGAAGAATTCAAAATAATAAAACATATAGCTATAACTAACGGATATGACAGCTAAATCATTGATAAAATAATATCAAATATGCCAAAAAAAATCTTCCTATTCTATCAAAGGAAGAGAAGAAATATTTGTAATCAAGTTTAATAATTCATTAGCTACTGCAATCGCCAACTTCCTAAAGAAAACTAATATTAATAATGTGATTCCGACAAATATCAACATCATGAAAATTTTTAAGCCATAGAAAAACAATCAAACCACAATGGAAAATTAAACTGGAATATTTAAAATTAAATGTGGTTCATATGAAAAATTCTACATTGGCCAAACTTGTAGACTTTTTGAAACTTGATATGGAACATAGGTATGGAACTACAGAACTAGGAATGGAACATAAACCCAGAAAACCAAGTTCGAAATCTTCATATGTTAAGAATCATCTTTCGACGAAAACCATGACTGCATAAATATCGAATCAAACTTTAAACCGCTACATATTTGTAAGAAAGGATCACATATGAACATCCTGGAAGAATATAAAATATTTAAAACCCACTAACTGGATCCAACTAATATTCTTAACGACAAATTATTTAAAAGAAGTACCATATATGAAAGCTAACGATTGACTGAATAAACAATACCTGATTATGAGAACCAAAGACTATTAAAACGCGTTGTATCTAATTAAAAAAATAAAGAAATTGAGTCATATGACTTACATAATTATTCATTAATTTATTAATAGTGACTCGGGAATAACGAAACAAAATATTTATGAATGATAAAATGTTGCTATTTTTAGTTTTTCCGTGATTATCTTAAAAATTTTTAATGTTTTATTTATTCCTCAGATATTATGCTAATCTATAATTTAAATAAAGGTAGGCCTTAAAACATACATTCAATAAGCCATCACATATTTGTCTCTTCCCTTTTTCACTCCAAGTTTGGCAAAGTTTTTTTGGGTTATTTATTCGTCGTTATATTTCGTCTTTGACAACTTTTCGTAACATTTTTACTTGAAATATTCTCACTCACAATCAAAAAGGGATGAAAACGACATTGTTGACGAATAGGGGTTATTATATTCATTGAAAATATATACCTACATACGCAATACCCATTTTACAAAATCAGCATTTCAATTCAGAATAAGGGAAAATACATATTCGTTTTGAATTTTACGAATACAACTGTATCGTTCGCCGACCACGTGTTGCCTGGCGGCAAAATTTTCAATCTATGTTTCCTGAATACGAGCACAGTTCCAGCTAACTTTTCGTTGGTAACTTTCTTGGTTCCATTGACTTTAAAATGGTTGTACTAAAAGCTTAGTGGAAACTCAAGTTTGTATATTTACAATGTTTTGTGATACGAAGCCAAAAATAATTTCAGTATAGATAATAAGCTAGTGATAAAAATTAAAATTGGTGAATAGAATTTACCTATTTTTAGAAAATGAAACAGTTTGCTTTTGAAAGAAATTGTTTTTGTCCATTTTGGGGTTCTAGTAATCTTGTAAATTGTCGTCCTCAATATACTTAGTAGTATGTTTAAAATAGATTTGTTATTTATATGTCAAAGAGTTAATAAGAGGTACCGAATGTAAATTTATTGATTGAAAAAAAAAACTTAAAAAAATTATATTTTCGTGATATTTTTTTACTAGACTAGTTGTTTGAATAACAAATTATTAGACCACCAAAACCATTAAATGGTTCAATAGTATATTGGTACATTTTAAATTTTATATTGGTACATTGGTACAATTTCATTTCAAAGTTTCAACAAGGACAATTTTCAACAGTTAAAAATGGATCTAAAGGATGGATTTATTCGCTGAAAAGTAGCTGTATATTATTGGTTAAATCATCCTTATTATTGCTAATGCAAAATATTTTGTTTTTACGGGAGAGTGGGCCAAGAAATCAAAACGGGAAGTTACGAGTTGAAAATCTATGTGACAAAATTCGTCTAAATTGGGTCATTTCAAAAGGGTGACTTTTCATTATGAGGTCTAGTTTTCTTAACGGATGATGAATCCAGACTTTCAAGTGAATTATAATAAGAAATTTTTTTCATCCTGTGGATTACAGGATAATCACAATTCCATTTAAAGTTTCAAAAAGTACAATTTTCAACAGTTAAAAAAGGATATAAGGGATGGATTTATTCGCTGAAAAACAGTTGTATATTATTAAATCATTTTTATTATAACTAATGCAAAATATTTTGTTTTTACACTAGGATAATGGGTCCGAAGTGGGTCCGGGATATTAAGTGAGAAAACCGAGCATTACAGAACAGTTTCAGCATACTGGTGGCCGAGTGGTCTAGGTGACCGCTCCAAAACTGGTGGAAACTGAAACCTTTACCTTTGTGTTGAAATAAATATGCCTTAAGAAAACATCCATGGGATTTTGAAGTATGATGACATCATTTTAATGCCGAGCCAATAGGATATCGTTTTTGGCATTTTTATCTAAACGATTTTTAGCAATTCTAAATCAATATTTCTTAAATTTAATCAAGGAAAGCTAAAAACCAATAGTTAAATTATGTTTATTTAATGTTATTTAATATAGTTTAGGAACATATCTGAATCATTTAAATTATTTTAACGCATATGTATATAGTCAATTGAATGAAACAACCAAACGACTATTGGAACCATGACAATAATCAGTTATTCCAATTTTTAAACTATTTTACTAAGGTTTCACTCACACGTATGTCTTTCCAATCTTTCTTCTCTGTCTTGGCAAACATACAATTAACAATTCTTTGCTTATTTTATTGATACTTCAGCCCAGTGGGCTTTTTAAGTATAATAAATTAATACCTATTATTGATACCCCACCCTTGTTGAAGGTACTGAGCCTCGCCAGTTTCATATACGCACTTACCGAACCCTTTATTATTGGATTTTTTTTTTAAATTTAAAGCATGTTCAAGGGTGGATTATAGGGGAGGGGCACGGGGGCAAGTGCTCCCCACGTTATTTTTGTGTAATGTGGAGATTCCATCACATTGCATACTTATAAGCAAATCAAATTATTAGATTTGTCAAAATGTATGAATAAAATAACAGAAAGAACAGGAAGAACAGGAAGAACATTAGTGAAACTGTAGTCTATTTCTGGCTGGAATTGCGATTTTTTTTCGTTGCATTCCTTTCACGCACTTGAAAATGAAAGATGATATTGTGCCCCCCCCCAAATCCTGAATCCACCTTTGAGCATGTTATATATTTATACATAGGTGCACAAAACCATTAAGAACCCACCGAACCCGCGAGACTGACTCACCGAATTCCTGAAAATAAATTGAATCAGTCAAAAACTATTGCTTTAGCCACAAACTACTATAACCATTACAAAAATTTAAAAAAAATGGCAAAGTACGAAAGGATTTTTTTTAAAACCAAATGAGTATTTTTTGGGCTGTGAATATTGCACGGAAAGTTACTTATTCCTCCTAATTTAGCAAATTTAACAATTGAATTTTTCTTAGATTACTTTTAGATAGAAATAATGAATTCTATGCTTCATATTTCTCGTATATTCAGTTACTATTAAGGCACTAAAAAATTGTATTAGGCACTGGAATACAGTCAATTATTAGTAGAATACTGATCTATCAATAATTATAGGGAATACTCAAAAAAAATCTATGAAATATTAGAAAAAATGCTTCTTTTAAAACGACAATAGATTTTGAAATAAAAAAATAACAATGCCATTTTACTTTATTGAAAAACTAATTGAATTAAATGTTTTCAAACCTTTTTCAAAGAATCAATTTCACAGGAATGAAAACCGAAACTTTTTTACCCATTTTTTATTCATAAAAATGCGGGAAAAAAGTTTCAATGAGAAAAGTTATACAATGTATTTTTAAAGTCAAACATTCAAAAGTAAATTTAAGAATACCAGCTTCTTTTTATGTCAAACTAATCTAATACCTTTCCATTGTAGAAATTGTGCATAAATAAAAGAAAATTTTTTGGTCTTTTTAAGGTATAAAATATAATTTCTATCGTTTGAAGCCACAACAATGTCATTGATATATCGAGATTTTCTTGCAAAAATGTTATCGCTAACTAAAGACTATCTCATATTTCACGACAATGAACTATTCTCAGTATGTCACGTTAGTGGCAGGAAGGATAATTGGCTCCCTTGTGTTTTCCAACATGTCAATATCCTGTGTGTGATACAAGTGTTATTTACCCCCGACATTGCCAATCTGTTTGAACTCACAAAATTTTGATACGAGCTATCAATATTGTCAAAATTGATGTCAAATATTAAATAACATCTCACCGATAAGAGGTTGAATTTTATCTAAAATAAAATCTACCACTAAATAATGAAACGTCGTCAACGAAGGTGAACCGGAGTTCAAGTTAATAAAAGAAAAACAGTTATGATATTTCAGGTTATCTTTGTTTGAAGTTTAATTTTTTAACTTTGGAAAAGAAAAAGCAAACTTTGGTAGTATTTTATAATAATATTTAAGAAAATCATTACAATTTATAATGCCGGTTATTCCTTAGATAAACAAATAATATCATGTAACAGTGTGTACGATACCATAGATAATGGCTGTTCCTATTAAATTATTTGTTTAAAATAAAAATATTTACAAGACATTAGTTTCACTGGTGAAGACACAGATGCCAACAGTGTTGGGTTCTAGGGTTCTGGGTATTTGGGTCAAACTCATGAGACCTGGGTCTAAGATGATATAATTTTAGGGGAAGTAAAATCTTTGGTATACCAGAAGGCGAAAAAAAAATGGAAAATTCACAGTAGTGTAGCATGGTGTAAGCCGGGAGAGGAGGAGGTTGCATAGGTTCGGACAGTATATGAAAATGGGGCGGCATATTGGCATCAATAATTCCATAAAAGATTTTGCTTTGAGAAAATCATGAAGAGCTTTTTAAATATGTAAAGAATTTAAAGGTATTAGACTTTTTATCAATTTTCTTGACTAATGATGAAAATAAAGGGCAGTGAATCTCAGATCGGCATGTATTCTCCGGACTATATTCTTCGTTGAACGAATGAAACTTTTTGATTATAATATATTAAATAATTCAATTATTGAATTTACTTTTTAAATCTACCACTAAATAATGACACGTCATCAATGAAGGTGTACGGGACTTCAAGATACTAATTGAAAAGACGGTTTTAGTATTTCTGGCTATTTATGTTTCAAATTTAAATTTTTAACTATGGATGGTAAAAAGCAATCATTGGTAGTATTTTTCAAGAATATTTTAGAAATCTTAATAATTTTTAATGTTGGCTATTCTTTACATAAACAAATAATATCATGTAAGAAGTAATTCCTATTAAATTATTTTAAAAATAAAATTATCTCCAAATTAACAGAAGTTTCACTGAAGATACAGATGTCAACAGCGCTGGGTTCTGGATTTTGGGATCAAACTCATGAGACCTGAATTTTGGATTGTATAATTTTTGGAGAGGCCAAATCTTTGGGATACCAAAAAGCGAAAAAAAATTGGACAATTCATAGTAGTGTAGAGTGGTGTGTACCGAGGAGGTTATGGCCCTGGGTGAAACATGAAAACGGGGCGGCATATTGACATTAATAATTTCATAATAGATTTTGCTTGAATATAACCGGAAGAGTAGATGCATTTTTAAATAACAAAAGAACATAAAGGTATTTATTTATTATTATTTACTTCCAGTAGGCATTCTACAGAGATGCAAAGCATCTGTACATAGAACTGGAATATTACAATCGTAATGTAATGCAATGTACCATTGCATGTATTTAAATCAGTTTAACAATATTAAAAGTAACAAAGTTAAACGTTACAAAGTTAAAAGATACAAAGTTAAAACAGAATTACCAGTAGAATAAATAAATACAATTTTAATTTAAAATTAAATAATGCCAGTGTTTAGTCACTGAAGGTATCCATTGTGCGTATTAATATTTTCCTCAGTTTTTTTCGCCTAAAACTAAGTGTTTTAAGATGGTTGGGCAATTTATTAAAAATTTTTATCGCAATAAGATATGGATTTTTAGTGCTGATAGTTTTCTTAGTTTTAGGCAGCGTTAACAAATTAGATCTAGTCCGCTTATTCTTATTATTATATTGGGCTTTACACTCATGATAGTAGTATGTTAAAGCATTTATGATAAATGATTCCTTGATACCAAGGGGTATATCAACAATACTGCGTGAGATGAAATAATTAATAAAGCGTTTTTGGATAGTAGTCAATGACCTGAGACTATTTTCATAAGCCCCACCCCATGCAATTATGCCATAATTGATTATATTTTCAAATAACCCATGATAAATAGTTTTTAGTACTGAGGGGCTTAAGCATTTACTCAGTTTAAAGAATATGAATGAAAAGTACCTTATTTTTTTGTCAATTCATAGACATGTAAGTTTCATTTCATGTGCGCATCGAAAATTAGTCCCAGGTACTTACAATTATTTACTCTTTTAAGTTGAAAATTATTTATTTTAGGGTGGAAATTAGCAGGAATGCTACCAATGTAACTACCAAACGTAATATACGTAGACTTATCTATGTTAAGGGACAACTGATTTTCTCTTAACCAATGGTCAATTTTGATCAACCATTGAGTTAAAATAAGGTTGACTTCAGCCCAAGTACTGCCCGAGCAGCGTATATTTGTATCATCCGCATATGAAACTAGAGCCCCTTCAGATAGACAATTAAAAATATCATCGATATACAAAATGAAGAGCAGTGGGCCCAGAATTGTTCCTTGAGGAACACCTACTTTAACAGTATTAGTCTTACTAATACTATTATTGATAATAACACGTTTAATTTACCATTTTAACAATTTTTTCACTAATGATGAAAATAGAAGGTGGTGAATCTCTGATCGGCCCGGGTCGGCGAAATTTTACGCTATACCACGGACAATTCATATTCAAAAATTGATTGGACTATGTTCTCCGTTGAACGTATAAAACTTTTTCAGTAAATTATACTAAATAATTCAATTAATTAATTTACTTTTTATTTCGTTGCAGTTTTAATATCGATTTCGTTAATTAGCAAATTTGCTGGAAGTACCCATTGGTGCATCACTTACTATGATGCATCCGATTCATCATTATCGACATGGTACTTCCAAAAATGAGATTTGATACTTTTTTTGCACTTTTTTACTATTGTCAAGAAGTAAGACAACCAAATAATAGTTCCATGATAATTCAAAAACTATTTGGCTGTTTTATTTCTTGACAAGAGTAAGGAATTGTAAAAATTAAAATGAATCTTCTTCTTGGAGTTACTGTATCCATAACGATGGATTTGATACATCTTAATAAGTGATGCACTCTTTAATGCATACTTCCAGAAGATTCACTTATTTAAAGGCTTAAAATTTACATTGTATTTAAAAAGTTAATTCAATATTTTTTTTAACTGTTAACAAGAAAGTGGACCTATAAAGGATGTTAATGTATATACCAATAATTAATTTCGTAACGTTTCGGTTCTTTATTTGATCTTCATCAGGCTTCTTAATTTACAGTATATAATGCACATCACATATACACCAATATAGATTTTTTTATCTATCTCAATCAATAATCTCCTGCATAATTGCGAAAATTTTGAGATTCTTTAATATATTACGATTCGTGATGAACCGTTTTGAATATATTCATGAATGTACACATTGAATGTATGTAGCCCACTGATTAAATATGCGACTCTTGTTTAGAATTTGGGAATAAATAAATCGAAATGGAAAAAATAAATAATCCAATATTGAAGACGTGAACGTAAGGTACAACACATAAAAAATGTGATGTTGATTTTTTTCTTTTTTGGCGCATGAAAGAAATTGTGCAAGCACATGTTAGATAATAGAATTTTATTGGATGTTGTTGGCGGGGGTGTTGTAATATTTCGCAAGTGGTTATTAAGCTCGACGGGGGTGTAAGTTTCTATTCGTGTTGCACAAGAGGTAGACAGATGGGAAAGCTCTACGTGTGGTACCTAAAGGCATTGGATTGAACGAGGTGGGATTTCACTCGCATATCCCTGAGGTAAACACCCAAAGGCTGCTTTTGACATCAAGTTCCCCTTATTCCCGATATATATAGGCATCTACAGTCCACATCGTGGTCATTCAACCACCTCTCGATGTCTGCTTTATGTCGTCATAATGCGGGAAATATTGCACCAAATCCAAACGTGTATATTGACACATTGTACTTGACCCATTTCATTTATTCTAATAAAATTATACTTCTATCAGACCGTTAAATACATTAAAGCATAAAGTGTATGTGTTATATTTGTATGGAAGACATTAAACACTAATAAAACCACTCGGAAATAAAATAAGAAAGCTTTGCGCTCCAAAGAATATGAAAAAGTAAAATGTCAACAAGTCAGTTAGGTAAATCTGAAGGGATTTTATCAAAAATAAAAAGAAACTTTTTGGAAAATTTACAATTGTATAATAGTTTCAAACAAAATGGAAGCACAAAACAAGACTTTAAGAAGCTTTCTTCTAGAAATCATGAATAGTTGAGGAAGTCACTCGCATAGGAAGACATGTCAATGGGAATTATAACATATTTACAGTCCCTGGCCATATTAATAGATTTTGTACAAAATATGAAGTAATAGCTATTTTATTTTGAGTGTAAATTTTTAATTTGATTTAACTTTCCTATAACTATGTAATTTATTACACTTATTACCAATTAATGTGACAAAAAAAATCATATTTACTGAAAAATAACTTTTCCTATCATTTTAAATATCTTTTTAATTATGGCGAGCTTAATTGTTTAATATTTAATTGAAAGCTCTTTTACTGGTTTTAAAGCTTCAATAATTCGCAGCGTGCTGTAAATGTGGGACAATAATGTCCACTGCATTTGCGGATGGTGATTTAATTTATAAATATTTTTTCTTAGGGCTATTTTCTTGATATGATCACTTATTTAACCAATTTTCTCTACATCAAATCCCACATATTTTCAACGGGGTTCAAATCAAGGTTTTTACCCTAGATTAGAGTAATTGGGGTAGTAATCAAGACTATACTGTTATTTAGAAATTATATGTTCTAAAAATCATTACTACTTTTAATAATGTTGAAAGTAAATAGTATCAAATGTAATTTAAAAGAATACTAAAGGTCCCTGGCCCAATAATTTGACCAGGGACTGTAATACTTTTAAAACGAATACTAAAGTAAAGGAACACTTTTTTTTACTTGAAGACTTTTCTCGTTATTTTTACTTGAAAAAATTTTTTATTTCCGTGTTTAATTAATTAAATTTTAAGCGAAAAAATCTTCTACATTTTTGTATTCGCACTTAAATTTACCTTTCAATAAAACTAATTAATTTTTAATCAAATTTAAAGATATGGGTGTCAATTTATCACAAAAAGTAACAGTACAATGTCAATAACAATTTTAAACATAACTTCAAAAAACTTTTATTAGATTAATCAAATTTGGTTATAAGAAGAAGAAGAAAATTTAAAGTTGGAATTTTCCGCCAAGTTTATATTTAATTATTGATTTCACATATTGATAGAAAGGCGATATTCTAAAAGTAGATATTGAACAAACACTAAATTATCTGTGAGATAAATCCTACACATTTTTCCTATCTTCCAGATAAAATTCTTCAAAAATCTTTTATTAGCTTAACCAAAGGCTAAAATAAGAAGAAGAAAATTTGAAGTTGAAATTTTCCGCCAAGTTTACATTTAATTATTTATTCATTCTTTAGAGTCGACATTTTCACATATTAATAGAAAGACTATATTTTTAAGGTAGCTATTTTTAGCTACTTTTTTTTTTAAATAAGAAGACAATTCAGGTTGTTTAAGATCGGTTTTTTTATTTAATATTTTTATTATTCAATTAGCTACGTTTCGTTACGTATCGTAACTTCATCAGGCTTCTATAAAAAAAATAAAATAATTACAAAATATGTCAATCATACATCAATTTCAAAACTATAATAATATACATATAGTATAGATAATATAAAATATTTGTAATTAAATAATAATAACTAACTCAAAATTTCAAAATATGACAAATATTTTAAGAAATATTGTTATAAATAATTAAATATATAATAATAAAACTAATTAATAAAATACCTTGATTCACAAAAATATAATATTTTCAATTTAAATTCAATAAATAAATATAAATTAAAAAATTACACACTCTACCCATACACATGTAAATTCAGTGCCGCCTAATGAGCCCAACTAACATCCAACCGCGCGTTATTCAAACATAGGTCCATCAATTTAAACTTTTTTTAACTATTTTTTTAAAATTTATGAAGCAAATTAGAATATATCCCACTTAAATTTTCTGTGTCTGTTCTAAAATCTTATTCTTTAAAAATATGTGAATCATTTTACTAATATTACGTTTGTAATTAACTTTCTCTTTATCTAAAATTTTGACATTATTAAAATCGAATTGATGGCCGGTCTCTAAGGTGATGAAGACATAACGCAGTATTATCCTTTAATTTATCAGCCTTTCTACAACTATACTCGTGTTGATAAATTCTACTGCCCAGATACTGTTTTGTCTGTCCAATATAAACTTTATTACATGAACATGGAATACTATAAATAATATTTGATTTTTTTAAAAATTTATCTCTATGTTTTAACTTACTATAAATTTGCCCTACTGTATGAATATTATAAAAAGCCGGTTGCTAGTCAGTTCCACGGAAGCATAAACTAATCGACGGAACTAGACCCTTCAGGAACCGATTCTCTTCTTTCTTCTTTTTTATGACGGTATTGTTATTTTTTTTAAATAAGAAGAAAATTCAGGTTATTTAAGATTTTTTTGTTTTTTGTTTTTTGTTTTTTAATTTTTATTTAATATTTTTATTATTCAATTAGCTACGTTTCGTTACTAATCGTAACTTCCTCAGGCTTCTTCATTCACAAAATTAAAATATTTTTTATTTAAATTCAATAAAAAAATAAAAATTAAAAAATTACACACTCATTTTTTCAGTGCAAGATTTTATTTGTAACTTTTGTACGTCTGCAATTTCTCGTAGAATTTTACATAGATTTACTGGCATTGGCTTAGAGTTCCCATCTAAAGGACCATATTGGAATCCTTATATAAAAGAGTGTGGAGTTCTATCGATAATTTTGACCCTCTACCAATGAGCCAATACAATCGTTTGAAATTTTGTATGGTCTGGGATATTTTCTTTGCAAAATTTAAAAAAAGAGTGTGTAATTTTTTAATTTTTATTTATTTATTGAATTTAAATCGAAAATATTTTAATTTTGTGAATCAAGAAACCTAAGGAAGTTACAATTAGTAACGAAACGTAGCTAATTGAATAATAAAAATATTAAATAAAAAATAAAAAACAAAAAGATCTTAAATAACCTGCATTTTCTTCTTATTTAAAAAAATATAAAAGCTGAGATCTGAATTTTATCATCTGGTATTGTTATTATTATTAAGATTGTTTTATTTTTTTATAGAAGCCTAATGAAGTTACGATACGTAACGAAACGTAGCTAATTGTTGAATTGTTGAAATTGAATAATAAAAATATTAAATAAAAAAAAAACGATCTTAAACAACCTGAATTGTCTTCTTATTTAAAAAAAATAAAAGCTGAGATCTGAATTTTATTATCTATTAGTTTAAAACATTTAAAATTATTGTTAGATCATCTTAAGGATTTTTTTAACTTTTTTTTATTTACAAATGATGAAAGTAAACTAGTCAAAGTTAGTATAACTAAGTAATGTGAGTATATAATCCATTAGGTGTAAGAATTTAAATATTTAAATAATTGAACATGAAAAGCGTAGCAGTGATTTAAAAAATGTGATTTATTTGAGTAGAAATTTCAATTTGCTTCAAATTTAGATAAAAGTATGGTAGATTTTTCTGCATTCAGTATAGCTGTCTGTATCTTTTACAGCATTTTTTTTCATTGATGTAAAACTCGTTTAATACAAGCATCCATTTGATATATTAAGAAGAAAGCAGGTGGTTGATGGTGGATTTGCCTGATGTGAGTTTTCCTTCTTTATTGGATTGTTTTCATTCAGAGCTTTTCAGCATCTCGTTGCCTCTACTATTACCACTACTCTTTTTAATTTTCTTATTTACTCGGCTGTAACCAACAGATGGTGCCATAAGAATACCATACGCCGTGATTCTGGGCTATCAACGTAAACAAAAATTTGCATATGGTCGTAAAATGGTTTGTTTATTTTTGCAAAAACCGAATTCAAGTTCATTTTAACTTACCGCCATGGCGCGTATTGTTTGCTTAAGTATTAGACGTGCAATTTTCATAATTTATTTCAAATCTGAATTTTAACTTTTGAAATCCATGTTTTCTATATAACGTAGAAACAATTTTGATCCTTTGAAGCTTTTGTAATAATTTACTGGATGATATGCCACCTTTTAAGCTTTGTGATGTAGTAATTATTTAAATTAAACATCTAAATTGTTTTTATGCTGTTTTAAAAACAGGCACTATAATATTCTTAAATCACCATTTTCAATCACATTGTGAATGGATAAATTATCACTGGATAAATTATTGCTGGAGAATTCGACTGTATTTTTGCAGTATCTTGTGCTATAGTTCCATCTGAACCACGCATTTTTATTAGTAAGTTAAAGTAAAAATAATCGTTAATATTCTTAATTAAATATAATTGAAGCAAA
This sequence comes from Sisyra terminalis, assembly GCA_958496175.1. Lineage (NCBI taxonomy): Eukaryota > Metazoa > Arthropoda > Insecta > Neuroptera > Sisyridae > Sisyra > Sisyra terminalis. The sequence goes on along the minus strand of OY292279.1, from coordinate 17,034,639 downwards.
TGAACATAACTTAGTATAGTTAATTATAAATTATAAGCCATAAATTATTTAGGATTTCACCTTGGTAAAAGACTAACCTGGAGATCCACATTGCAAAAAAATACCCCAAATCATCCAAAAATTCAAACGATTATATTGGCTCATTGGTAGAGGGCTAAAATCAACAACAGAACTCCAAACTGTTTTATATAAGGATTCCAATATGGTCCTTTGAATGGGAACCCTAAGCCAATTACAGTAAATCTATGTAAAATTCTACGAGAAATTGCAGACGTACGAAAGTATCACATAAAACCTTTTACAAGGATTTAAAAATAAATTATTGGACAGCTACTTCTTCTAGCGGGGAAGTAAACAAAAGCAGTTTTTGATTCGTTCAATTTACAAAGCTTAGATTAAAAAAAAACATCCCTTCACACCAACGTAAAATATTAGATTGTTCGGAAAGTAATTTCGTTTTTTTTTTTTGTGATAATGAAAGGCAATTTTCGTAAAGTGAAAATTTTTTTTATTAAATTAAATATTGGTCATTCTGGTTCAACACCTTTTGCTATTTTTCTGGCTGAAGTATGATTTTTCACTGAAAAAATTTTTGCTCTTTTTTAGCCAAAAACTGTTCTTGGGGGATTTTTGACTTCCTCATTTGAAGTAAAGGTTTTACCGCCTAAAAGATTTTGCAGTGGTCAAAACCAATAATAAACCGAAGTGGCCAGATCTGTAGAATATGATGGGAATGGCATTTTATTCCATTCAAGTTGTAAAAGCTTTAGGCGAGTAACAAAAGTTATATAAGGTCAAATTTCTCTCCATAAAACCTTGGGAACCCATATATCGGGGTTCGGAGTTAATCTTAGGCCTTTCAAGCGGGTCATTAACAATTAAGCTTGGTAAATTTTACCTTTTACCGATCTCACGTGTTGGTTTGCATCAAGTAATGATTTTATTATGACTTTATCAGCTTCAATTGGTCTTCCAGACCGTGGTGCATCTTCGACATCAAAATTGCCGAATCGAAATTTTGCAAACCAGTTTTGGTACTGGTGTGCTGCCAATATTTTGGCAACAATTCTGCATGTACATCGGTTAATATTTTCTTGATTGATCAGTATTTTACCTTTTCTATAATGGTTTTATATGAGGAAAATTCTGGTTTTTGGTCTCCATATTTAAAAGGACACGAACCAAAAACTATTACGTAGAATCAATTGAGTTTTTTTATATACAAGCCTTGCTATATAAGCTCTGAAAACAATGATTATACGGCTATTATAAAGTGGGTACGAAAAAATACAATTAAGTCTTCTGTCGGGAAGAAACGAAATAACTTTCCGAACAACCCAATATATACAATTAGAAAGTGTGGCTAATTTTAAATATTTAGGAAGTATCATCGACAAAAATGGTAAATCCCCTAGTGAAATCAAACAGCATATTTCTATGGTAAAAAATTGTTTCCCACAATAAAAATCTATTGATCGAATAGATTGGGAGGTCAACTTTGGAAGTTGCTGAAGAACTAAAAGAATCGGAAATCTCTAAGAAAATAAGCAAAAAATTGTATTCGGGAAACTTTTAAATGTGATTTTGCAAAACAATGAAGATATTATAATGGACAGAATGAGTTACAAACGTGGAAGCATTAAGAAGAGTCAGCGAAGAAAGAAATATACTGTTGTAGAAAATAAACTAGAAGGTTCCAAGAAAAAAGGAAGAAGACGAATTAAAATCCTAGACTTGTTAAAGAGAAGAAGAAATTACAAAAATTGATAAAGTGTTATCTAGAATAGACAACGAAAGGAAAAAGCCAACCACACAGGGAACTGAATCTACCGTCAGGTAAAAAACAAAAAAAAGAGTCATTAATAAATTGCTCCACGAACTGAAAGTTTGGCACTTGATATTTCGTACATTTATGTATACCACACATTTTATGACTACTGGAATGAATCATAAAAATAAGTGACTTTTGGCTAATAAATATTTACAGCATTACACTTTGAAAGTATCTCAAGACTTGTTATTTTCCACGAGGAAATCTGAAAGAACTTCTTAAATTATTTATTTTCAATTTGTCAAAATCACGATCAATTTATCTACCACAAAAATGATATCAATTTACGCAGGTGGAACAACAAAAATATATTACCGGTAAAATATATTCAAAGCGACGAATATAAATTTGAGAGGAGAATTAAATTAGAGCTTTGCAATTGATTTTACTGCGATGTGGGATTTGTTAAGCTTAATAATGAGAACAGGACTTGACGTGAAACCTGAGTGGTAAATATCGGTACAAAGAAAAGACCAATCGGGGACAGCACAACCCAAGAAAACTGCTTCACATTTCGTGCACGTACTATGTTTGGACACAGCATTTTCTATTAAGAGAAATCATCATAGGGAGTTTTCATCCGCATTTTTTCCATTCCTCTCACCCCTTTCTATTGTTTACGCATATCATTTGTCAAGTTTCATCCCCATGAAAAGTGATACATAGCTTCTTTTTTTGAATTATAAAATTTAAAATTAGAATTTTAGTATTTCGATAAGACTACAGCTGCTGATTTTATTGGATAGATGTCGCACGAATCTTGTTCCTTGGAAGAAATGATAAGATGTATTGTTTACCTCTTGATGAAATTTGGGGACGAACACGTACCAATAGCTTTTGTTAAATTATGTATAGTTTTCCTATATATATATATTTATTTCACCTATATACGAAGACAAATGCCGCAAATAAACAAAACGAATGCCGAGTGACAGAAATAGAGCTTAGTTGAAAAGCGTCACCTTCTCTCAAGCCGCTGGGCTAAGCTTTTCTCGAAGCTTTCGAAGGCATTTCACAGAACGTGTCCGCTTTCAAAAGGAAATTTTACTTAAGTTTAAACTTGCATCCCCCGTGCTCCTTATTTAGAATTCCGAACACACATTCTTTATGAATATATGCACTTTTGTGTGGCCCTCCGTCTTTCGTCGACTTACCTGTGAAATTTTGCAAATTATTCTTACGAGAGCATTCAATTTTGGTGCAATGGTATGTAATAATTAAGAAGTTTTAACTTTTAATGAGATTGCATGAATAACTACAACACCGTAAGAAGTTATTTGATCTACGTGTAATATAATATTTTAATAACAAAATGTATAGGTTATTCATTGAGTAACTAGAGCTTGAAGCTCTATGTATTGATAATTAAATTTATTGATGTGTGATATCTTAAATCTTACTTTGAGCTGTTATTACATAACTGCGATAGAAATGCATAAAATTAAATTTAAAACTGTACAAATTAATTCTACTATTACTACCTAGTCTTTTCTATTCGTTGTTTGGGTGACTGCAGCGCCATATAAGATATGTTACAGTAGGCTGTAAGAAAATAATTTCATATGCATATAAGTAGCAATTTGCAGAGTAAAGAGTATTCATTAAATCATTATAAAAATAAATACACATAAAGAAATATGTGACAGCTATTATCCGTATTAGTGTTGTATTTTAGTTTTAATAGTTTAGAAATTAAAAATTACAATGGCATTATTAAATTAAAATTATTAAAATTAATTAATTTCGGACTAATTTCTGTTTAATTTTTATAAAAGTTACAAGTTTTGCAAAGGTTGGCCTTTCTTCAAATTGAGGACCTTGGTGCAAGAACCAGGTAAATCCAGGTAATATTCAATAAACGTAATAAGTATACTTAATCAAATTATTATTAATTATCATGCATATTAAACAAAGTTTAATAATTACTTAATAATACAAAAAATACATTGACATTGCTGGTATTCTTATCCATGGTTATTATACACAACAAATAATTTACATAATATTAATAATAATTATGTAAATTATTTGTAATAATGTTATTTATTTTACATTTTATTGAATTATTATGAAAAAGACAGTCGTATGAATGCCGAGATTATTTTACATGGATTTAATAATAGATGTTTGTAATTGAGTACCTGAAGAAGCTGCAAAAGTGGCGAAACGTTGTACAAAAAATTTAATAAAATCATCGAATTTTAAAATATCTAGAAAATAAGAATGATTAATGTATGAATATAAAAAAAATGCAACAATAAAATAATAATTTTTAGCAATGTTTCTAACATAATATCATTCTGCAAAGAGCACTTCATCGCCTGATGATGATTCTTGGTTTTCCATTGTTTCCGAATTAATGTTTTTGTAAAACCCATATTCTCCTATTGGAAAATATTTTCGGCTATTTTTAAGATATCCTTCAATTTGGTATCCTTCAGCCTCAAATTTTCTAAATATAATACAATGGATATGTTTCTGTGCTTGGAAAGGAAATCGTAACGTTGGATTTCCTCTGCATGAAAAAACCAACAGAACCAATACCTGAAGCAATTTTGAATATTACTCCGTTTAAAAAAAATCTTTTGAACTCGAAAATCCTGTATTTGCTGATCATAAACTTTGCACCGTCCTTCGTAACATAAGCAAAAGGCTTTTTTAATATTGATTATCAAAAAAAAGTTTAATTATCATGGTAAGACTGGACTTATCTGATTTTTGTTCCAACGTATAACAGGGTTTTATTGGCCAACAATATTACCTTTTTTATATCATTTGCCATACAGGACAGTGCTAATGTTATATTTGTGCCTGATTTTTGCACCAATCGAAAGAGTTATATTGTCTACAGTAAAAAAATAAAAATATTAAATTTGTAAAAAATTGGACTTACTTGGTTCGTGCACCAAGGCCCTCAATTGTTGATCCGATTGATTAAATTAGAGTAATGGAACTACTTTTTTTTTGTCCTTTAACTACAATTTTCCACTGATTTTTTTGATAAATATTTCATTTCACCATCGGAAATTTATAAAATTTACGTTAATTTTTCCTGTTGATATTTTTTAATTTCCAACACAACTTTGGTATCTTATTTTCGTTATATTTATTAGAATAAAATAAAAATTGTCACATATATATGCTTACAACTTCATTAATAAAAGCCCACGATAATACATAAATTGACCACCGGAAACGCTTATGTCGATTTAATTTCCCCTATCATCGTTTCATACAGGGCAAACAGCATACCAACAATGCAAGTATTGTAAAAAAAGAATAATCTCTATTATTTCTGATCTAAACTAATATAAAAAAGCAAAATAATTAAGGAGTTTGTAGATCAAATTAATCAATGTTTTCTTTTATTTATTTTATTTTTTTGTCAATGTAATTCTGACTTCATCAGGCGACTTTAAAATATTTATTGAAAACACATAGACTCGTGATATAAATTATTTTAAAATATGATAAAATTATTTTAAAGATTAACATCCGAAAAACGAGGAAAAGAAGAATAAAATTTATTAATAGAAGTATCGACTAGTACCTAATGGTACTAGGACAAAATTAACACGTTTAAAATGCGGGTGTATTGTCAAACTCTTAAGATATCATACACAAATCACGTGCAAAATAAAAATGTGCTTACTATTGTCAAAACCAAGAAACCTCTTATGTTGTCCATTTAGAAGAGGAAACTATTGTACTTCAGCCACGTAATAAGTAGACATCGGATTAAATACAAAAATATGCAAGCAAATATCCACTAAAAATAAGCAAAATTTGCATAATCAAATCACTAATTATTGTTAGAACTTACTCCTACCTGCACAATATATTTATGTTTATATTTAATCCTTCTGTACGTGTGTAAAGGACTGAACTCCTTCTAAACCACCGGACCTGTTCTGCTGAAATTTTGGGTGTGTATTTAAGTGGGATCCTGGAAGATTTAAATTCACAATTAGACTATATAGGTGAAAAAAAATGCTGAAAATGACCTTTCGACATCAACTGACGTTACCGGGTAGAACTTAAAATTTAGCGAAATTTCTAAAGATCTCTTCTTTAGGATCTATTCAGGTATATATTTTATCCAGTACCATTGATAAATGCATTAATTTTTTGAATTCCTTCAAGATCGGGGTTTCTATATAAAATTGCATTTAATTTTCCATAACAATTTACAGATAAAACTTTTTTTCTGATAGAAAGATTACTATTTTCGAAAAAATGCTATCTTTAAGTAGAATTAGATATCTAGGATGTAAATTTTTGATAGATGTATTGATACTCATACTGTACCCGCAAGGACAATTACTCCCATTCCTTTTTTTTCCCCATGCTAAATAATTTAACCTTTTTTTCTATTTAATTAAATTTTTTTTTTATTAAAATAAAATAAATTATTTTGAGTGAAATTAAAAATGTGGTATTTGACGTCAATACATTTATACCGAAAAATCAAACTAATCCGTTTAAAATAATATCATAAGAATAAAATAAATTATTTTTGCGGTAGGTATTTAATAAAACAAACATTTTATATAAATCTGATCAAAAATAATTTATTTTACGCCTTCAAATCGAATTTTACATATTTTAATTGCATGTTTAATAAATCATATATAGCGAAATAAAGGTAAACAAAATAAATAAAGCGTATTGTGTTTTTAAATTCTCTTTGATTTGATCGTTTATAATTTAAATTTGTTTTAAAAATGATGATACGCATTGTATATAAATTAATAATTAAAATCGTGATGTTTTCCCTTTTTCGAATCAAAAACAGATAAAAAAATAATAAAACACGTGTGATTGCAATGGTCTTTAATGTTTGACTTTTTTATCGTTTTGTTTTATTATGGAAAAAGACACGAAATTAATTAATGATTCTCTTATTGTTATTTTTAGGTTGTCTAATAATTTAGCTAAAGATATGTGTAAAAAAAATTTCCCATGCAATGCAATAGTAATACTGAATTCCAAAAATTGCAATTTAAAGTTATATAAGGATTTTTAATTTTATAAACATATTGGAGGTACATATATAAAAAGAAGCTTTTTTTAATGAAGTGTAGGCTGCGCAGTCGATTAGAAGATTACGAATGGTAAGCGCATCTCCTCAATTTTAACATAGATTTAGATTTTCATATTATTGCTGAAAATTTTTGTAATTATTTGGAAATTTTCATACTTTCTTACTTTTGCAGATATATTCTAACTCAATATCCAAATAAAAAAAACATTTCTGCAATGTATTATAACGTGACGTCTCAAAACTGTATTGAGATGATGTTTATTCGTTCTTTTAATTTCTTTTGGAAATAATTAATCACTTTCACACTTAACAATTAATTTTTTTATTACACTTGTATACACTTTTTATTACACAATTACACTTGTCAAAACAATCACTTAAATGACAATAATCACTTTTAAATCGAAATCACAATAATAATCGCTTTGTAGTAACGGAAATTAACAACTGAATTTCTATACCGAACTGTGATATAGAATTGTCAACTGGCTTGACTGAGCGCCTTATATGCCCGCAACCCAAAATTCTAGAATATACTCCAATATTCGCCAACGTTCCACCAGCTACCATATGTTTCGAGAACAATCTATATGTACACATTCGCATTGGTGGGAGAGAGATAGAAGTCACTCAGCCAATCGCGTGCCGGCATGGCACAAAGAGAGAGACAGACTTTGTCCCTTTCTGTTACAGTACACTTATAAATTGATCATTGATTCATTTTTGAAAATATTTTATTTTTTCCACTATAAAAGACAAATGTGAAATGATCTAAAACACTCACACCTAACAAGAATGGCCGAAAAATAATCAAAAAACGTTAATAAATTTCTAACAAAAATGAGGAAAAATAGTAGGATAAAACTCTAGTAAGAAAGCTCTAGTTGGTTATATGTATACGATCGAAATAATAACAAGAACTTCAATCAATTGCTTTTCCTGTTTAAGAAAAATCAAAACACCTTCTTTTTACATCAAGGAAACAATTAAAATTTTTCTTTTTTGCAGTTAGTTTATCCAATTACTAACGCACTCTCGAACACACACCAATAGCGTTTGATAAAGCGGGAAATTCAATCCAATTACATGGCAAAATTTTCCGATTTTGCGAACAAGAAAAGTTATTTACACCTTTAATTAAAAAAGAAGAAGAAGAAAAAAAAACGGGTGAAGCTTAAATACAATTCGGTTAATATTCAATTTTCATTATTGAACGAAAAACGCGGCGAAATGAAATAAACAAGCAAATAAGAAAAGGGCATAAATGCTTAAAACCACTTGGCGAATGAATTTAACATGGAAACAACATTTCGTTGGGCGAAAATTGATTTGCTTCAACTCATAAAACTTGAATTAAGAGAAACGATACAAAACAAAACTTTTCCACGAGCTTAAAAGAAAGCTTTATCGTATAGCTTCTTGTTGCAGGAACAATCAAATGTTATCGCACATACTTTCGGTGTAGAGCGTATTATGTAATTTATTTTTCTACAAAAATAAAAATAAAGTAAAGGGATCTTTTTTGATACAAAATTTACAATTTTTTGATACTTTAATTGTGTTCGGACATTGATTTCTTTCATTGTTATTTTATCACTCCAGATCCATATCGAATTATTTTCTTTACTTTTTGCTGATAATTGAAAGGATTTAAGAATTCGACTCATTAATTGTTAGGCTATTTGGTACTCATAAATCTTCCAACGAAATTTTCCGAGTTCAAGAAAATTCCTCTTATTTTGATGTAAATTATTTTACTTTTCCTCGATATTTTTTGACAAAATTGCCAATTTTGCATCCACATTGATTGTTTAAATCTGTAAACAAAAAACGAAACTTTCTAGTAATAAAGAAATAATTACATACACCTAAAACTAGTTAGCTACTTAATGAACAATTGATTTCATGTGGTAATTTTATATTATGTAAATAAGTAAGCACCTGCAAAATGATCTTTCTTGAATCTTAAGAAAAAAAAACATCGATTTATTTACTCTTAAGTACTTTTTCTGATATGCTATTCTGGATTTACACTAAATCATAATTATTCTTCAAATTATTGGGGATTAAGGCTAAAATGAGACCCCGGGAAAGAGTGTAATATTGATTAAGCACACCTTATAAAATCCTGAATATTGTTTCCAGAACATGATTAAATTTTTCAGTAAGTACAACTTCCACGATAACGAAGACAGGAATCGGGGAGTCTCTGAGCAATGCAGGATGAATTTCCTTGTATCATGTAGCTTTTAGAAGCAGAAAACTAAAGACGGGTTTCTGGGACCATAAAACCAAACTTTTCGACAAAAAAGACAATCTCAAGAGAAAAACTGTTTTTTTTTTCTCTTAGTAGGTTGAACGAATGGCTAGTAAACAGTTCTCGTAATAGTTGATACTATTTGTAGTACCTAAAAATAATATCTCTGAATTAAAAAGAAATAGTGAAAAACTCAATAGAAGAAGTGTGGGCAGATCAAAAAAAAGATAACTACCGTAACGGACAAAGTACCAAAAATTGGCAGTGGAGAAGAAGAAGATTTATTTTTTTGAAAAAAAAATCATCTGGCGAGAAGCATCTGTTATGTTGGTTGTAGTGCTAGTTTGTATGAATTTTTTCATCAAAGCTTAGAAAAAAAATATATAAGGACAAGGTTAGCTTAGTGGGTACTTTTATGGGTTTTAACCAAAAATTGAAGGAACCATATACAATCTTTTTAACCTCTATCCTTATCGATTTAAGTAGCAATTCCTACAACCTTCGAAAGCTTTAACATCTACGGGGAAAAGTTATAAGTATTCTAAAAAGTTATTGTTGCTACCTCAAGATTTGATTTGGAGAAATATTAATTAGCATGTGCGTGTGATCTGACATCTGAGCTCCCGCTGAGCGTCAGATATTTGGTAATACCGATGCTTCAAAAAGTTATAAAGTTATAAACACTTGTGTAATAAATATGGTTCTAGAAGATCACTAGCCTGGGGCTTTGGATGCATATTTGGACAATTTTTATATTTTTGTTAAAAGTTGACCTTTTAGCTTAAGAGTTTCACCAACTTGAGATTTAAATTCCTATTTAAATTAGGATTGCTATTCTTTTAATGTATGTCTGATTTTGCCTACTATTGTCTTCAGAAGTAGTAGAGAATAATTAGTAATGTTACTTACCTTTAGTTTGATAAAGCCAAAATTCTTTGTCTAAAATAGCACCCCTAATTAACACCCCAAGATCCAGTGCCTTGTGTAGGGCAATATTTTATCCTGAGATTGACAAATTGGATCCAAAAGCTGAACAACTCACCAATAAAAGCCAACGGCAAAAGGATCCAGATGGCAACAAGAAACTAATGTATTCAAGGTTTCTTGAAGCCTCCTTTTTTAAATTGTTATTTATCGTCACTTTTTGACAACTAAGGTCTTTAGCGACTATGTCTTTATCGATATGAAGATCGAACCCAAAATTTACTAGTTTTGGAGTGTTTCTTAGGTCACTTGGACACCAGTTGGTATTAGAGGCATCATTTCTATATTGCCCTGATGATCACCAATCTTTACCGTTGAAGAAGTGCTAAAAGAAGCATTTTTTATAACTATTCTTTGAAAGCATAGAACTTTTTCTTAATTGTAATAACTACCTAAAACTAGTCACTATTTATTTAGATCGGTTTTTAATCATTCACAAAGAGCATAATTAGAACAAAAACCATGCAGCTGTTTCTTTTTTTTTACATCAATAGTCCAGATTTCAAGAATTTCCCTTCGGAACTCACAAGTTATCATATTGTTGCGACCTCAAAATTTGATTTGAAGAAATATTAATTAGCATGTGGGTGTGATCTGACATCTGAGCTCCCGCTGAGCGTCAGATATTTGGTAATACCGATGCTTCAAAAGTAAACAAAAGGATAATAAACCAAACAATGGAATAGAATGAGATGTTCTAGAGTGTTCTGAGGGAAAATTTTTCTGGGTTCACCTGGAATAGAACTATCAAGAAAGAGAAAGTGTCAATAGGTCTGAGCCCATATGGAAGGGATTGATAGGTGCAGTTAGTTAACAGCAAGTGATAAGTTAAATAATGGGATAAACGGTTATTGAATTGTAAATAAATAAGTTTAATACTGTTAAATAAATAAATGAATGTAAGTGTATAAAATAAATTGTTGTCTTCAAACAAAAATCCAAAAAATTTTCCAATATAAATAGTTGAAAACGTAACAATATTTATTATCAATCTTTGAAAACGATTTTCATAGAAAATATCTTATTTTTCTTAGAATAACGTATTACTGTCTCATAGATACATATTTCGCTTTGATATTTTGCGAGTACAATGCATAAGATAATTTGGATGGAAATAATTCAATTTTAAGAAACTTCAAAGAAAATTTCCTTTAAAAAAAATTAGAAAAAGAAGGCTAATTTTTAACGATTAGGTATTACAGGATATTGGAAGAAGGAAACAAGTTTCTATACTTCTTTTAAAGAAATATAAAATGGAACTAAATAAAGCGAAAAGTGGGCGTTTTTCTTTGGAACTTTGATCAGTTCCTGTCAGGAAACTCTTTTTTTAAAACCATCTTTTCATACGAAGTAAAATACATCCGTTTATTTCAAATTGCAGAACGTATCATATTATGGGACGTTTATTGAATAAAATCGTTGAGACATTTCCAACTACATCGTATTTTATTAAATTATTATTATTTCTTTTTTTTATTTAATAAAAAGGAAAATAATTTCCTCGACCCTTTGAAAACATAAAAAAAGTGTTTTTTTTTTATCAATTTTTTCGTTTCAATTCCACGCTTTTTTACTTTCGGTTTAAGCGTGCACCTTATTTTATGTATCAATATCCCGTAATTACAATATTGTTCAAAGTATTTATACTTTTTTCCGAGTATCTTTTCAAGTCAATTTGCCCCTATTAAATATTAAAGCCCTGGAGAGTTTTTAACGCTGCATTTAATGTGGGTAAAAGTGTTTTTACAAACCCGAATCTACACGTTCTTTAATTTAATTTTTTTCGTTTTTATGGAATGAAATGGAACACGGAACCCGGAAGGATACATTTTGATTAAATTTTTAGAAATTATAAATTTATAACATTTTCATTACAAGTGTTTTCGTATTCGAATAAGCCTTGACCTTTTTCACGTTTTAGAATACGCAATTCTTGGTAACAGAAAAGAAAATATTTGTTTTTTAAAATTAAAAATGTACTTTTAAACTAGTGCCAAGGAAGAATTTTTGTCGAATCATTTTCAAACGTTCCTGTATCCAATTATTGATCGATAGACTAACTTTAATCTTTTAAGATATTCAACAAAGAATATCAACTCTTTTCATGGTACTTTAATGCCACCTTAGCTCCAAAAGTTTGTGTTTTACGTTGAACAGTTGTTATGCTGTATAATTTATAAATTTTTCATACATCTTTTATTAAATATTAACATTTTTAAAAATTGGCAACAATCCAAAATTGAGGTGGAATAATCTTTGTTTAGTAAACAAATTTAATAAAACACCAAAGTCATATTTCCCATTTATATGCCAAAACTAAGAAAACGAAAAAAAATGAGCTGGGGAGCCGGAGCCTAAGCCATGGAGGCAAAAATTTTTAAAGAAGCTTGAGCCGGAATAAGGGCACTAAAATATTGGCTTTAAAGAAGCCGAAATTGGAGCCATCCAAATATAAGTTGACCCCAGCTTCTTACAGTTTTACATTTAGTACAGTACAGTGAATACTTAAAAAATATCGTTTCAAAATTTCATATTATGTTAAGAGCTAACTGCATTAAAATTGTTTAAATTATACTTATTCAACTTAAAATAAACGGATAAGTTATAGCTTATAAAAATTAAGATCGGATATAGAACCATAGTTGAAGCTAGAGTGCAACATTGGCTCTGGAGCCGGAACCGGAATTGGAGCGTCAGCTCAAAAAAAAAACCAAAGATGGAGTTGGAGATGGCTCATTTTTTGGTTCTACTCCATAGCTATGGTATAAAGTTATATATTTTTATGTGTGTAAAAAAAATTGAAAAAAAATCAGGAAACAAACGTATCAAAACCTGATAAAATTGTGCACAATTGTTTTCATTAACCTTTTATTATATATTTTTCTCTTTGTTTTTGTAGCTCAAATGAAAGAATGAGATGATTTTAAAGATATAAATTGAATATAAATATTGGTGGCCGAGTGGTCATGATAGCCGCTTTAAAAATTGGTAGGTGTTGGGTTCGAATTTTCGATATTTCTCGACTACGGATTTTTATTAATTTTAGAGTCACTAAAAACCTAAGAATAAAGCAGACCAAACTTTAAGGGTCTGAAAGCTTTTGTAATTTTTGGTAAAATTATAAACATAATAAGCTGAAATGAAATCGCTTAGATTATTTTCTTCAAACCTTATATTGGACTCCACACACGATCATTCCATTCCACCTAGAAGATCTATTGAATTCATATTTGCTTCAAATTATTTGGTAAGGTTAGGCCTTACAAACCAATAAAGCTTTAGATACTTAATGCTTTCGATATAAATGAAATTAACCTTAATTCCTAGATATCTATTTATCTTTTTTCTATTCAATTTTTGAATAGAATTTTTAGAAGTCTCCAGATAAAATTCATTGATATCGAAAGTATTTAGTATCTAAAGATTAATTGAAAAGCAAACCTAAGACTTGCCAAATCATGATTTATTTTAATACGAATATAATTGTTCAGTGGCGGCCAAACTCCCTGATAATTCGGGCTATTTTTGCAAATGCTAATTTTTTCCAAGCAAAAATTAAATTCGTTTTTAAAGGGTATTAAAAAAATTCTTTACAGAATATTTGTAGAAACCATAAATAAGAGTTCATAATATGTAATTTTTATGTAATGTTAAAAATGAAACACACTTATTTGACTTTTTTTGATAAGTCTTAAAAATTTGGTGAATAATAATTGGAGACAGCCCTTCTAAGTAATTCTTTGCGATGCTAGTAAGTTATTAATACTAATCGGAAGTTTGGATTTCATGGATTTTAAAGAAGGAAAAAATAATTTAGAAAAATATGTTCTTCTGAATATTGAAATAAATCGACAAGGAGCCTCTTTTAATTCAGGATATACTTCGATTCTGGTACAAATCTCCAAAATTCAGTAATTCTTGTCGACTAATGTCTTAATTGAAAAGCCTTTTTAAAATAAATTAACACAAAAATGGTAACTCGCGTATATTTACCGAAAGTCACAAATAATCCTAAATTAAGAGCCACAAGTTGGCCACTCCGGCAATAGACTATCTTAGTGGAGTGGAATGATCGTCTGTTGAAAAAAATAAACTAAAAGATTTCATTTCAGCCTATTATGTTTCATATTTTACCAAATTTTCAAGTTTTACGTGAATTTTTAGGCTCAGTAAGTTTGGCAAGTATTCAGCACTTAATAAATATATGAATAATTATTATTAAGCTCCTTACCTTCTGTTCTTCTAGAAGGACTATTGAATAGAGTGTTTTTTATTTCGTTTAATTATATGGAAACTCTATAATTCTGGAAAGAAATTATAATGGAATACAAAAAAAAAGAAACAAAGATTAACAACTAAAACGTAAAAAAATTAAAACGCAAAGAAATTCTTACAAACTTTTACATGAAATCAAACCAAAAAACACAAAAATAATTCAATGTAAAAAGATTTTAAGACTAATTGAAATACGAAGCAAGCAAGCAAAAGATATATTCGAACTTTAAAATTTTTTCAGTTTAATCTTTGAAATGGATTAAGTCTTTGTTTCACCCACATAATCAAAGTCGTCCTTCGTTTTTCATAATTGATCTACTTCAAAGTAAATCAAAAGTTGCAGAAAACTGGAAAAACCCTGCAACAAGTAAATGAACAATGCAATCTACCTGAAAGCTCGAGACAAAAAAGCTCGCCTGCGAAAATAAAAATCGACACAAAGAAAACCGCACATATTTAGTCCATTCATTTATTAAACAGAACATATACATAAATATTTATGTTATTTATTTGTCACATTTATTTATTTCAATCAACCAATAAGATTTAGGTAAATATCAATCAGTATTCAATTATACCATGGAATGCAAATCAGTTAAAACATCTCCTCATAACGCCTCTTTAAAATAAAAAGAGACAATGACTTAAGGAATCATAAATTTACATAAGCACCTCACAATAAGTTCAATGAGCTTTAATATATATATTTTCTTAATTACTTTTTACACTTTTCAACTTTCATTCTAATTAAAATACCATAATTTATTACTAAAAAAAAATTAATTAAAAATAAATGCTAACTCAACAAATTACAATATACACAAAATATTTTTGTTATAAACAAATCAAACAAAAAATTATATTTTAACGTCAAAATTGTAACAATATTATTATATTTGCACATATTTTCATTTTATTTTTGCATTTCTTTATTATTTAACATACACATAAATAACTTTTTAGGTTAAAGTTTTGTTTTATCTTTATCATTTTTTTTTTTTGGTTAAAGTACGTTTGGATATTATTTATATTTTAAGAGGACATAATATCATATAATACTTCGAGTTAAGGAGATATAAGGCAATGAAATTGAATCAATTATAATAATTTCTAGTCATTTTTATGGTATACGATCTATGGAAATAAGAGGAAATCTGACAATCGTCTTACGACTTTTGCATAGTTTTAATTTTGTGGTTTAAGAAGAACAAACGCAACATTTACGAATGTCAGATTTTCCTCTTTTTTTCGTTTTCTTTTAGTTACTAATATTAATTTTTCCATATGAAAGATGTGATATGTTTGAAGTTGAATTATTGCAAAATATCCTAGCACAATTGGCCGTACTAACTTTTGCTGTGAATTCATTACATGATGGTTATTTGCGAAGTGATTCTCAATGGTTCAAGGATTAAAAAAATTACAAACACCATGTTCCTATTATGTGACATTCGCCCTTCAGAAGTGGTCTGAACTGGTCAAAGCTGGTTGGTCAAAAACTGGTCAAAAAGATAACGCGAGTTTTGGAAATCACAACAAAGCTTTTGAAAATGATATAATTTACTACAGTAAACTATAAATATAAATTAGATCAACTGTATTCCTGACGTTTTGACCAGATACGTATTTCGAATGCCAAGCACCCTTCTTCAGAGGTCATCAAATAGTATTGGATCACTCCGGAACTGTTAGCACATATTCTTTTTTATCCATTTTCTTTTCGACCCCATATTTCGACTTTCAATTTGGATCTTTTTCTGGAGGGTGAATGATATCTGATAAAAAATAGTGTCGCATATTTTTTTTTGTTCCTGAACCATCCATTTTATTACTTATCCATTTTATCATCTAAATCAGTTCTTTTTGATTCAATTTGTTCTCCTTACTCTCCCTAATCGATTTTTTTTTTGTAATTGTATGTAGGTTTGTTCTCTTAAGTATGATAAAATCACATGAATTTAATCAGTTAATAATTGAAAGAGATTTCAATATCCGTAAGCATTTATCTCAATATTTTCATGAACATTTATACAAAATTAATGATGAGATCTTTACGTATAATATTTTAAAATTATTTTTGGATATATATACACACTTATTTAAGTAGTCGTTAGATAGGGATTTAACATGAGATTCGCTGACATAATAAAAATTAATATGAAATAAAGTTTATGATTAGTTAAAAGTTAATGTTGGAATAAAATTATCTATGAGGAATATAAAAGTTTTTATTTACACGAAGTTCTCACTTAAACTTTGATTAAATAGAAGAAATAAAAAAATGTCATTTATATCTTTTATTTTTACAACAAAGTCTATATTTATGTTATAAAGTATGAAATGAATAGACAGTTATGTCGTAGATTAACTACGAAAATATATATTTATATTTTTTACTTAAAATTTAAGAGTCAAGTTAAAATATAATTATAATAATATCATTTAACTATAATAGAAACGATGAAGACTCGATTTTTATGATTGATTTATTAATTTATATATATACTTTTTTTAATTAGAGCATGATATTAGGATTTCGATGTGAATTTAGACTTCTATTGTTCATCCTGATTTAGTTTTTCTTGATAATTTTTACAAATTTAACGTAACTGTTTAATGTTTATTATTTTCGATGAACTTTACTAATGAATGGAAGAAGTTGATCTGAAAAAAAAATGGGAAAAATTAGGTGAAATTTTATAATTGTTTTTGATGGAATTTAAAAAAAAAATCACAAAAGTGTTTCAAATTAAAATTATTACTTTAAAAAAGTTATATTATTTTACATTGAAAATATTTTTCAGTCATAAATTCGTTCTAAAAACCAAGCAGATGAAGCTATTATATAAATCTATTTGATTTGTGTGCTTTGGGAAATACATGAGCTTTATATTTTTATGTTTTATTAAAATGTAGGGATATAAAGTACAAGGTAGATAATAAAAAGTATGACATTTATTTTTTTTTGTTTTCATTCTGTCAATTACAATTCGGAAACCAATTTTTAAATGTTCGAATGGAAAAATTGAAAACAAAATGGCATTGAAAGTTTTCAAATGTGAGGGGATTTTTCTATTTTATTTTGTACATGTTGCAAATTTTTGCTTTTCCTCGAATGAGTTATGTGTAAAATTCAAAATTTTTGCGCGAAAAGGAAATAAAGTTGAGCTTTATTCTGAATTCAATGTGGTGCAGTTATGTTAATATTTTTACGTGACAATTTTTGTCAAAATATTTTCTAAGAAAAAAGCAAAATGAGATTGTGGTATGTGAAATGAACTGCTAACTCAATTGATTTTTTTTCTTGCTGAAAAATTTGGCAATTTTTGCCGGAAATTTTTTTTATAAAACATAAATAAGTGGAAAAATTATATTAGTTTTGGTATTGATTTTAAAGATATTCATCTAGTAGACATTGAACTTTTGTAACTTGTAAAAAAACGCAGTATTTTATTGCTTTTATGGGGCAAAAGAAATTGGAAAGAAATAAAATATGCCATTCTTATATTTTCCAAACAAAAAACCGTATGAACCATATGTAGTGTGCTAAGTTGAT
This sequence comes from Sisyra terminalis, assembly GCA_958496175.1. Classification (NCBI taxonomy): domain Eukaryota; kingdom Metazoa; phylum Arthropoda; class Insecta; order Neuroptera; family Sisyridae; genus Sisyra; species Sisyra terminalis. The sequence goes on along the minus strand of OY292279.1, from coordinate 17,016,692 downwards.
GCCTAGAGCTTTTCTAGTGATGTGTTACTTGACACTACGCAATCTGGTGGCTAAAAATATAACTACACCATTGCAGTGTAAACTTCATTAAAACATTTCATTATTTATGTTATTCACAATGTTTTTATCAGCTAATGGCGTTCTCAAATTTATTGAAACTTTCCCAAAGTGTACAAAATTTACGGAAGGAGAGAAAATAACTTTGATATTACTAAATATAATTAATATACTAAGCATGGTTTCAAATTTGAATCTCTTACATGTAAAATTTATGAAGAGAAATTAGGAATTAAATTGTTCCAATGTGGACTTTCAGACTGTGATATTTTCTAAAAAAAAATCTATGTAATGCTAAGTTGAAATCTAGAGCTTTTATATAAATATTGAAATTTTTGTTTAAACGATTTATTGGTGTTAATTTATGGTTAAAGAGATTTGAAATTTTTTTTTTTTACGTTTGCATATTTTCCCAGGAAACACCGTTTATAAAGAAAAGGCTTGGTTTGGAGTATTTATCAAATTTAACATTGATAAGTATATTTATGTATTTCCGAGTCACAAATAATAAATTAATGAATAATAGTATATGTCCTATGACTCAATTTCTTCTTTATTACGACGCGTTTCAACAGTTTTTGGCTGTCATCATCAGGTAATGATAACTTTTTCAGTTGTAAACAAAATTTCATATAGATTGTTTGTTTTAAATAATTTTTCGGTAAAGATGCTATTAAGATCTAATTTATGAGGTTTGGATATTTCATGTTCTTCTAGGGTGTTCATATGTGATCCTTTCTTGCATATATATAGTGGCTTAAAATTGGTTTCGAAATTTAAGCATTGATGATTTTCGTCATAAAGGTATTTTTTAAATTTTGAAGTTATTGTTGAAGAAGGTTTCTTGGGTGTATGTTCCTTATATCTTCTTACGAAAGATCTACTAGTTTCGCCAATGTAGAATTTTTCACAGGAACCACATTTTATTTTATATATTCCGGTTTTGTTTTTCGTTGTAATTTGGTTGTTCTATATGAAATTTGTTTATAACTGACAAAGTAATTATTACTTGATGGTGACAGCAAAAAACTGTTGAATCGCGTCGTAATAAAGAAGAAATTGAGTCATAGGACATATATTATTATTCATTAATTTATTAATTGTGACTCGGAAATAAATAAAATACTTATCAATGTTTATAGAGGTTTTTAAAACAATTCGATTTTTTGTGGCAAAATTGTTTAGTAGTAATTAATTAACCGCGAAAAATTATTTAATTAATCATTGATATAGGAAAGAGGGTTGTAAGTGACATATAAAAACAAAAATAAAGAAAATTCAATACAGAATATTGTTCCTCAATAAAACAATAAGAAAAACAACGGAAACATTAACAGAACCTTCTCCTCAATCAAACAAAATTGGAGAAAAAAAGGATTTAAGATATACATTTTCCTTTTAAAATTAATTTTCCCAAAATTTGCTTAAATAATAAAAATCGATACACAATTAAAAAAAACGAGTTCGAAACTTTGAAAATTTAAAAATTTGTTGTGAGAAAAGTAGATTTTCCTAAACGATGATATTTTATATGTGAATAGTATGTTAAATGTTGTTTTTATTTTGATCAATTTGGGAAATTTGGTTCTTAGAAACTGTGGAAAATATTTTCTGAATCCTCAATAGTTTGTAATGTATTAGTTCAAAATTTTGAACTCAAAAATTAGCTGTGGCAAAAATACATTTTCACCAGCAATGAAAATGGATATGTAAAACGCAAGTTTAATGTTGTTTTAACTTTCATTTATTTGGAAAAGTTGTAACAGTCAAAAAGTATGGAAAATCGATAAATTGGTTGTGTCCGTAATTTACATAATTTTATTTATTTATTTTTTTTATATATTAATAATAAGTATGTGGATCTACATCCTTTCATGTCCACTACCCTACTAAAAAAATAAATAAATAAAAAAGTATGGAAAATATTTTCCGAATCCTCAATAACACATAATGTCTTATTTCATATATGTAAAGCTAAAAATATATTTTGGAAAAAGTTAATTTTCTTAAACCGTGAAAAACCATGGGTGCAAAGCATGATATTTTGAATTCTGTTATTAAATTTTATTACAAAATATTATTGAAATTTCATATGAAGGAAAAAAAATCATAAATCTTTTTTCTACAATTTTTCATAAATGTTTCTATTTAAGAATTGATAATTCCTAATTAACTGATAACTACGAAACTATTTTGTCATCATCAAAACGAATTCTTTCATAAAGCTTTACGGACGATTTCCCAACGATTGGCAAACAAAGATTGGAAAATACAAACTTTAAAATATTATTAGCTAATTAGTATAGGGTTATCTCTGTATTATGGTTAATATCCTTGAAAAATTCTTATAGGAAATCCTTTATATTTATAGAACTTTATATCTGTTTTTTTAAGATATTTTTATACATCTTTAAGATGAAAACAACTCCTTTTTACATCTCTGAAATGCTGAAGTGGGTAATCGAGCGGAAAATTATGAATGCTTTATTTTATTCCATTTAATGTGAAAAAAAATAATTAAAAATAAAAGCAGAGGCCTTACCGTATTGTTAATTAGGAATTTCATCTCTTGCTTTTAAAATTACTATATAATTTGCAGTACTTTATTTATGCTTTATATATTTTTTATTAAACTATAAATTTTATTACATTTTTAATTAAGAGACTCACACCAAAACTTTCATATTCAATTATTGGTAACTGGGGAGAAAAAGAGGAATAAAAATATGGGTAATTCAGTTTTCGTAAGAACGGAAATTATGTTTATAGGTATTATATGTAAAGGACAATAGGAAGATAAAGTATATAGCTATAAATATTTTACTATCGAAAATATGTGTTTAAAAATTTAAACCTTTATGTAAGATAAGTGAAAAAGGTAAAGGTTTAAAGAAACTCTTAAGATTTACCTGCAGGACTATTCCCTTGTTTTAGCACGTTAAAGGAGAAATAATCGTAAAATTTTATGAGTAAAGTCTAACCAATAACTAATTTAAGGGTATGATAACTTGGATAAACAATACGGGAACCTACAGCAATGACATAAATGGATTTCGAAACGGTTGGTTAGCAATTAATGCCCGATCATCCATGAATGTATGGCAAATATCGTAATGCTTCATGAATGTGTTCCTCATTCCAGCCAATCTCATTCTCCTTCATTATCAATTCCCATCCCTTATTTTGTCGAACACGTTATGACTGTTGACAGAGTTGTTTTGAGAGATAAACGTAGACGCAACTGCGTTAACTATGCAGTAGAATTTACTAGAGTGTTTATCAAATAATCGACAGTTGGTTACCTGTGGGCTGCAGTGGTGAAAATGCTGCTTCCAACGGAGGCCATTGTGAAATGAACCCCCAATAAACTAATTAGACCGCAAATAGCTACGAGGGACGTACATGGTATTCGATTTGCACAGCGGCCTGCAGCTGAAAAAGAAAAAAACTTTATCAATTCCACAACAATAATATCCGAAATAATTTTTAATAATTTTCGATAAATCATCACATGCACACTCCCTCATCCCCATCAGCATACACCAATGCAAAGAACAAAAAGCATAACATGATTTGTTCTATGAATAAAATATATATACATAACACAAACATAATATGCTTCTATAATAATAGTAATTTATGGACCATTGAATTTGAAAGGCAAAATATGTTTTATATACAAAACCTTAATAATTTATTCAACACAAAATATAATTGAATTATTTCAGTTCATATTACCTAGAGATATATCGTATTGTTGGTTAATTATCTTAAAATATTTTGTGTATTTGCCTCGTAAATATTCAAAAAACATATTTGTAGATATACAATTTTCGTAATTGGAATATGGAATTTATATTTAAATTAAGGAAATGTGTGGGATTAATTACAAGAGTAATGATCTTAGGGAACTTTAGTTAATTAAAATAATAAAGAGGTACAAAACCCGTTAATTATGATGTGTGAAAAAACATGGATATTGAAGTTATTGTTCATTTTTCTTTGAGAGAAAATTTAATATTATCTTTAGTTTTTATACTATTATACGTACAGCTTTATAAAATGCTTTTTGAGCAATTATGGAGGGATTGAGGATAAGAAGAAGGTAGATAAGTACTTGTTAAAAAATTAAAATTTAAACTACAAAAATAAAACAATCAGGTAACGTAATTAACAACCTGTTAGTATTGTGGACAACAAAAACACCTTCACAAAAAAAAAAACCAAGGCCATATTATTTTTTAATTACTAAAGGACATTATAAATATGAGGAAAAACCAATTTGAATTTTGAAAAAATTGTATTTTGACAGAAAAAAAAGTTTTATTTTTAATGAGGAAATGAGAGTCCGAAAACAATAAGTGTATTTATAGATCTTCTGTGACGTCATAGTACGTATCAGTATGCGTATTAAATCCGAGATATAAACAAATCATTGAGTGATTATCATAAAAACAAAAATATACATAAATATTGTTTTTTTACAATTTTTAGTATGGAAAACATTTTATACCCAAAAAATTACAATTAATTATTTCCTTAGGAAAAGTGGTTATCTATATTGTAAATGATTCAAATCATTAAGGTAATATTGAAACGATTATATCAAGTTTTCTCCTTGTATTATAGTTTATTTGTCATGGGAAAACGGCCATGGGAGTTTCAGGTTCCGTAATGTTACGTCGATTTAATGACAGGTCAATTGGATCTTTATTGTGAAATATGTTACAATTGTGAGCTATTTATTAAAATTTACACATCAATAACTCGAAAGACGTAAAATTATATGTTTCATTGAAAAAAAAAGAATTGCAAATTGAATAATACTACTAAAGTTAACAATAGATTAGTTAATAAAGTTAATATTTCATGAAACATTTACTATATTTTGAGAAAGTTGATGAATCTTTTGTAAATTATATTCGTAGATGCCTATTTATTAAGATAACTTTAAGAGTATACCATCTGAAAGTAGAGATTTCGACAAACCAAAAGCTTTTCGATTTTTCTAAGAAAACAGATGTTTTGAGGTGAGAATTTTCGAATGAAAATTAGGGTGCTTTTTCGATACCAAGTCAAAATAAGTTGAAGAAATAAATATTTTAAATAAAAAAATTACAGTGTGTTTGGGGCAAACTAAAGTAAGTTTTCCCCAAATTTCCAGAAACAAAAATTTTTGGAAAAATTAAAAAACCAAATAATTGCTTTTTTGATTTTTTACATGGTGTTGTGGTGATGTGAAAAAAGTTTAAATACAAAAGTTGTAGATCTTTTTATTACATACAATTTTGCTATGATTTATTTTTCCATAAGACTTGTAGTTTTGCCTTAAATCGCAATAAACCGTTTTTTACCCTTAAAAACACATCCCTTCCACTCCCCAACCTCAAATTGTCAGTAAATTATTTTTCTTTTCATTGTCGCTATATTTTCTTCCTTTTTTAATGGGTTTCATCGTACTATTTTTTCCTTTTTATAATTTTCAATGGCTTCTTTCTGCACTGGTCTAATTGGAGGGATACATGATATAGATATACTATTTCTTCACGGTCTGATGACGATATTGATCTTAAATCTTATAAAGTGTTATCTTTTTTCTCAGTTAATTCTTGCATTTAAATGTTCTAACAAATAAAGCATTGCTGTTTTAATATAACAAACCCAATTTTTATTAGAATGGCTTTCATTATTTAATTTTTAAAATAATATTTGGGTTTCAATTTTCTCAGCTTCTGACTTACATTGGTTTTCATTCTTTTGCTTTTGATTTTCTTAGTATTAGATTTTTCAATGCAATCCATTTCCTTTCTTAAATATTGTCGTTTTTCATACGTTTCTACAACTAATATTTTGTAGTCTGAATTCTTATAATCAGTTCTTCATTTGCTATCTTTTCATGGTAAAGTTTATTTGGTCAATTTAGTCTGCAATAGACCTTTATGGTTTTTTATGGTTCAAAATTTGAAAGTTAGATCTTGCAGATATTTTCTTTCCCGACATCTTCTTTTAGATATACATTGTATTGATAGTAGAATAACTATTCTTAATCATTTCGGTTAGCCTTTCAGATAAGCGGGTTGATACATAATCTATTATTTCGATGATGGTTTATATTTCGAATTTTCTGTGCTACTGATTGTTTCTTACAAATCACGGTGTCATTTTCACTATAATAAATCTTTTCTTTGAATGCCTAAATTTGTAAGTTTGCTTAGAATAACGACCTAACCTATAATGCCATATACTACCAATATTATAACTCAACTTTGGTACAGTAAATATTTTTGACCCTTATTGAGTTAATAATTCTTTTTGTTGTATAGTTTATTTGATATTAGGTTGCATATAATCTTGATCATTATATTTTTATGGTTCTTCTTTTCTATGAATTGTATCATTTGTATTTTTTTTGAAGTATGCAGTTTCGTTACTTCTGCATATCTGATGTTCACCTTTATTGTTGCCTTTATATCTTCTTAGTTTGATCTCTATATTCGTGTATTTAAGCAAATTGCAAATGCAAAAATGCAACTAGAGTAACGAAATAAATTTTATTCTTTTTTATCAATTTTCTGTGGAAAATAAGTTCAAGAGTAAGTGATGACGTAATACTTCGAGCGAAAATTTTGGGAAATGATTATGCTAGGGATTTAAAAAAAATTTAATCTAGAAATTACCGTTTGATTTCTTCACTTCCTTTAACATACAAGTATTTATTGGCTATCGTTTTTGGTATCACCAGTGATAAGCACATCACAGTTTGATAAACATTGACCTAAATTATTCAGAAAAAAATATTTTTGATTACCAGAACGTTTTTCCAAACTAATTTTTATGTGCAGTATTTTTAAAAGCGCTGAGCTTTGAATTTTTGAATTGCTCTAGAAAGCAGTTCGGATTATAATGATAATTTTTACAATGTTCAAAATGAAGCATTTGAGGCTCAGACGTAATTAAGGATAGTTTAAATTACTTCGGTTTTTATTAGATAAGGCAAACGGGTATGAGAGAATACGAGCGACCAGTGCTAGTTGGTATGTAGGACGAGCGTAAAAAGTAACCACAAATGAATTATTAAACCTTAGACGGTAACATCCTTCTTTTATGGAACTAACCCGGCCGTGTTTAATATTCTAACGGTTGTTTCAATTTCCGTAGCACGAAGATTAAAGTGAAATTTTTATCTTAATTTTCTGAGACGCATAATTTTATGAAAAAGAAGCAAGTGAATGGATGGAAATATGCAGCATTCTTTGTGGGGGTGGTTTGTGCGGTGGTGTAATGCCGACACAGAGGTTTCATTCACGTCGAAAAAATGATTACACGAACGGATAAGGGTGAAATAATGTTGCTGATGCTGACTGGAGATGTTTGTGGATAGTAAATGTCTTTAAATTCACAAGGAATATTATATATATTAGTGCGGCATGTCCAGGCGTTTCATCCACTTAGGTGTTACGTGCAACCCATTACATTATGCAAAAAGGTGGCATTAAAGCCCGACGGGATGAGCTCAGTGTGAACCACTGCTGTGTTCTCTGGGGATAAGTAGCTTTACTTCGGGACGCGAAAGTCATTCTTAAACCAATCACAAAATCTTTTTCTCAAGTACTCGCTGGTCAAGAAAAGTGCACTTCTTATGTTTTTATCTTGTATTTTATATTTCCAAAACTGTATTTCTTTGCATTATAAATTCTACCCTTATAAATTATGCCAACACTATAAACACTAAGTATTTTAAACTGAGAGATAATTTAAAATTTTATAAATCTTTAACTAAACTAGCTAAACCCGACAAACGTTGTCCTGCCAGCCAATGGATGTAAATTTAGAAATTCAACTGAGGAAAAAAGCTTTAAACTTATTAGAATCACCTCCTTTATCAACCCGCAGCATCCCTCACTCCCCTGTACCAATTATAACTTACCTTTAAGATATACATTTATCAATTACACTTTAAGAAAATTTGCTCTACCTCAAAAATCACTACACGATCATAACAATAAAGTATTGGCAGTTAGCGGCTATTGTATTGACCAATGAAAAACCCGTTTTCTTGTGGTTCCAGGTATGTTACTAAAGCAAGAAAAAGATACAAACAGTATTTGAAGTGGATTGTATATCGTGACAAAATTTGAGCTAAATCTATATCGATGAAGAACTTTTGAGTTTTTGAAATCTGCGCAATTTAATATAACAATTGTGTATATGTAGATAAACAATAGATTATTCATTGTTTATTTAAATCAGAGGTTGTCAGAGGTGGCCAACCCGCGGACCGCAAAAGGCACACCTTAAAAAAATTTTCGCGAAATGCATCAGACTTTTATAAAATGTATACATTTTATAATGATCAACATGCTGAAAACCAATATATTAAAAACGATTATAGTGTATCTAAATTTAATTAGGAGAACTTCAGATATTACTTCACAAGTGGCCTGCGAAGCTATGATGCATTTCCGAAGTGGTCCACACTGAAGTGGTATCTTTTGGGTTGGCCAGCCCTGATTTTAAGATTACTGATTTTTCGATATCTTAAAAAAGAACACAGGTATTTAATTAAAAGGTTCAATTTAAATTCAATTAATGAGTGTCCCTTTATTTATTTTAATCGGCCTTCTTCTGAATGCTGCTTTACTATCAATAATTAAACGTAAATAGGCAACATTTTTTCCGAAGAAAAATTAGTTAATCTTGATAACAAAGTTTCTTTCAAATCTGTAAAGCTGTCTTTAAATTGGAACCATAGAAGAAATCAAAATAAAATATTGGTATAACTATTTAGATTAGACTTGTTTGTGACCCTCATTATACTCTTTTTTTGGCGAAACACGCCTAAGATGTACCTGAAAACAAAATATTATCAAAATCAATAAACCTGTTCTTGAATCGTACGAAAGAATGGAGGTAGGTAGACATTAACAATTAATTTTTTCAATCTTTGTTCCATAATGATCAGTTTTGTGAGCAATTGGTTAAATTTAAGGCTGGTGTAAAAATTGCCAAAAATTTTAGCTGATCTCAACTGGTGATAAAAAATATGTTAATATAGTAATGCTTGAAAGTCAAAATCTGAGCATAAGGCAGATACAAAAATATTATTTATGGATTCGGAAAAATTGTAAATGTAAGTATAATTGACATCAAATAATAAATACCTTAAACTGGTTCCAAATTCCTGAATAACTAATTTACACCTGTCATTCTCTCGTACTACACATTTTGGCCTTCAAGCTTTGCTATGTTATTTTATATCATCAGTTGAGCACATACATGAATTTTTCGTATTTATACAATTTAATAATACCTAATTTTAATGTTTTTAAAAACAAAACCAACTTTCTAATTTCATTTCAGGGTTTCATTAAGTTCTTTTGTGTATGGTAATAATATTAAATACATTTAAAAAGTAAACCAATATTATAATTGTTATGTACTTGATTATATAATAGGCAAATATTTTTTTTTAATATCAGAGGACCGGGTGAACTTCGTACCACCTAAAATTAAATTGCGAAAATTAATTGGTATCGGTAATATTGCTACATTTTTAATTAATAAATTACTAACAATGACAATAATTATCAACAATTAAATTAATATACATTGTATTTTACTTATTTTGATTTACACCTATAAAAACATTAAACATGTTAAAGCTCATATGCATTCAAAAAATCCTTAAATTCTCACCTATTCATGAGTTTAAAGACGGACATAGATATTTCTAAACATATTTTTATTATTGAATATTTTGTGTCCCTCGAAATTGTATTATTCTTTGGGCCAATTTGATCCTAAGGTTGCTATTAGTCAGGGACTGGAAGCTTATTGGGAATGTTCCTGTTTTCTTCAGTACTTCCTTAAACATAATATTTGTTTTATGCGCCAAATGATGTCATTTGAAAAAAATTGTTATGTTTTGGAATATTGGTAAAGGAGTTTTTAGAATCATTATCTATCCCATAAACTAAAGAGCACAATGGATCTAGTGGTAGGACTAATTGTGGCAATTTTCTATTTCCACCAGCACAATATAACCCAGTAGATTTACCAATGTATTCTAACGCCTTACAATATTGACAAATGATTGTCATTTCCCTAATTTTTACAGATTACAATACATTTTAAGTAAATTATGTAAATATAAGTAAATGGCAGTATTTTTGTAAAATCACAAGGCCAAGAAATGACAAATTCGTTTGTTGTTAATTATTCAATGGTGTCAGCGCCTATTTTGCCTATTTGGCCTATGTGACAGGTATTAACAGTTTAAATGGGTAAAATTATTGGTTGTTACTATTTTTCTTACAATTTCCTCCAGTTTTCTCACCTTTTAAACCTTCCTTTGGCTTTTACAAATATTTCAACACCAAAATGAATCAATTTATTTTTATATAATAGATAATAAACAAATAAATCTGTATGATATAACAGATTTCATAAAATATTGATAATGAAATATACTTTTTTCAATGAATAAACATTTTTTTCAAATTGATAAGAGAATGTTTCCTCGTTAATAAAGTCAATTACAAAACAGTAAAAAGGAATTTCCGGTTACCTGCACATAATTTATTATCGGTTTACAAATTGCTCTCATTGACTAAATATAGCGGCCTTTAACTTTATGATTAATTAGCTCAACTTTTCAAATTGAAACTGAAATTTCACCGCAAATGTTTTCAAAGCTAATATAAATTCCTTTCCACATAATCAACGAAAATAACAGGCCACATCGGTCGAAAATCATATGAATTTCGTGCTCTTTTAGGACCAATAAAAGCCTTTTTGATAAATTATTTCGGCGATGAAGCACTAATAAATCACTCCACTTCTCGCCTCGGCATTATCAAAAATTTGAGGAGAAATTTTCTGAAGGGTCATTTTTATTTTGAGAATGTATTCTATGATCTGACTATTAATCAAACTATTACTATATTTAATGTTGAGCCTTTCTACAAACTTTGCAAACGATCAATCGTGGGTTCTGTCTTCAAAGACCGTCTTTATGTCCAACAATTAATAAATCTGAATTAGTAGACAAGACAAACACGAGCAAATTACATTTGTTTTAAAGAATTCAGTTTGCTTTTGTTAAGCTCTGCATTTTTTACGATGATTTTTTATGAATTTTATCCTGCTGATCAATATGAAGACAATTTGCAAGCAATTTCTTTCACATATTAAAATTTTACACAAAATCTTAATTTTTCACTAAATTTTGAAGATGAAAGAATTTCTCATTACAATTGAGGTAACGGTTAATGTTCATCCATATTAACACTAAAACGATATATGTTTGTTTATGAGTAAGTTTCGGTTTGTAAAATAATTTTCAAATCAATTTAACTTTTTTTGCCGGAAAACATATTTCCGGAGAGCTGTAGAGCAGCGATGCTCAATTTAATCAAGGAACATCAACACTTTAGAATTGGAAGCAGAAAATAATCGAAATTTTGTGTCATATGTATAACGCTAGTCTACGTTTACTCGTTTTATAGTATTTGAGATTATAGAAGATGTCGTTAAGTTTTGTTCTTGATGAAAAGAAAATCCCCATCTGCACCTCCATGTGGTAAAAGATAGACACCACCATTGGTGTTTAACACAAAAAGATTGTATACTAGAGTAAACGTACTCCATAAGCCCCATGTTAAATTTAAACTGTCATTTCCCTATATTTATACCCCTTATTCAAGTTAGACTTATTGATTGTCCAAAGACCCCATCTTGAATCTATTGAATAATGGAGCGCATGTAAAGCTTTTCAAAAATGTGTCCATATTTGATCTGACAGACCAATTTAAGTGATATATGACTCAGTAGAGATATCTTTTACTGATTGTTGTTAATTGTGTTATTAGGCTCAACTAACCCACGAGTGTTGAATGTATTGTAACAGAAAGGGACAAAGTCTGTCTCTCTCTTTGTGCCATGCCGGCACGTGATTGGCTGAGCGACTTCTATCTCTCTCCCACCAATGCAAATGTACATATAGATTTTTCTCGAAACATCTAGTAGGTGGTGGAACGTTGGCGAACAATGGAGTATATTCTAGAATGTTGGGTTGCGGGTATGTTGTTCAGCTCAAGCCCAAAGACAGTTCTATATCAGAGTTCTGTACGGAAGTTCAGATTTGAATTTCCGTTACAACAAAGTGATTACAAAGCGATTTTTATTGTGATTTCGATTTAAAAGTGATTATTGTCATTTAAGTGATTGTGTAATGACATGTGTGTTGTGACAAGTGTAATTGTGTAATAAAAAGTGTATACAAGTGTAATAAAAAAGTGATTGTTAAGTATGAAAGTCATTATTTATTTCCAAAAGAAATTAAAAGAACGAATAAACGCCATCTCTATACATTTTTGACATGTCACGTTATAGTATAATAAATTCCAATTGTCAAGAGGCAAATGGTGCCAAAAATTTGTTAAAAAAATGTTAAGAAGTGGGTGGTTTTTCGTGTTGATTATATTAGTTTTAGTACCTACTAGCAAAATTATTTTATTTTTTTTAACCTGATCAAAGTTAAGCCCGTTTATCCTTTTAAGCTCAATCATTGATACAAATGGGTATGTACTAGCAAGTCAATAGAAAATCGAAGAACCTGAGGGAAGTTAACTATACAATTTGTAGGTGGCAAACTAAATCCACCCTTATAAAGGAAATTATTTATTTATAAATTCTTGGGATTTGATCTTCGGTAAAAAGAATAATATTTTAGGATTTCCTTACCATAAAATAAAATTTGGAATGTAGGAATTGAAACAATTTTGATTTTAAATTAAAAAGATTTTTACGACTGTTACATACAATAAGCCCAATAAGATCGGTTCTTTGATATAGCGGAATTTAAAGTTGTTGTTATGAATTCTTCATTGAAGTTGAAAACATTTAAGGATTATTAATAGTTTAGTCCATTAGTCTAACCACTACATACCCTTTTCAGCCCCATTTATTATTAGATTTTTACTTAATTTTTTGTGAAATAAGAAGATGTATTTTTTCTATTGTTTTCTATTTAACAATATTTGTAGTACCCCGCGTGGTTGATTTTTTTTTGTTTTAACAAAGAATTCCTCATACCTATTTTTATTTGTTCTTAAATTTCAATGCCTTTTTTTCTCTTTTCCTTGAAATACTCATGGGATATTTTCAGTATTATGGTAATGAAATGGAAACATTGGTGACGGTAAGGATATATAAGTATTAACGCCAAAAGCTTATAAAAAAGGATAACTCCCAAAATATCAGAAACGAAAGAGTTTCAATATTTTATTTACCAGTTTTACATTAAATGTCTAAATTTTTTCTCAAAAATTTATGGACTGAATTAAAAAAAAATATTATTAAAATGTTAGTAAAAGTTAATAAGCGGTCAAGCTCTAAAGTTTAATAGTTGTTTCGTTGATTTAATAGATGGCGTCCAAGTCATCTCTTCAAAAACAATGCATTTTGCGAGACAATAAATTCGGTGTATTTGGTGACAGCATTTGGTAGTGGAATTAAAAGATATTACTCATACCAAAAGTAACTATAAAAAAAATTGGTAAGCTTAGGTTTAAGGTGAAATGAATAATTTTACTTTTCATTGAAGAATAAAAAATAGCTAAGTTAGACGAACAGTACTGTGTAGGCCACTTCTGGGTACTCTGAGTAGAGAAAATGTTTTGTCCTTCAGGCTGAGATTTTAATCCTACCAAATTAACCTAATTTCACCTGATGACGGGGGGCGAATTAACAATAGACCATATCTTCCTGGAATGTCAGAATTTTAGAAAGGAAAGGAAGCAGTGTGAAGTTCCACAGGATATCGAGAGATATTTGAACACAGCTAGAGGGGTTATACCATGACATATGAATCTCTGTTTTCAAGTACTAGAAATTGAGACCAGGATGAATCTGAGAAGAGTAATATGAGGGTTAGAATAGGTGAAACTGTAATATAGTAGTACTGTAATTTAGTGTAATATAGTAACTGTAATATGCGGTGAATTGAGAATAATATATTGTGAGCCAAAGAAAGTTGCGCATGATTCTTGCAGTTTTAGCAACTTTAAATAAAATACTAGGAATTTTCACAAGTTAAAACATTGATATAACACAATTGTTATATACTGATGCGTTTTTAATATTTGTACAATATAATATTCGTTTTCGATTTGAACACTAACTTTGAAAGCTCAAGTTTCAATATAAGTCCTTTGAGAAACTATACAAATAGTATATCGTTATTTTTGTTGTCTCGTCTCAATTTTTCTCACAGAAAAATATACGTATTATGTAGTGAAATTATTTATGTAAACCTTGTTTTCTTTTTCTTGTTAGAACGAAACTTTTCCGTGGATATCCTCTTGCAAAACAAAACGTTTAGTATTCACGAATTCGCAACGTTGACAACAAATAAGAGCATACTTGTGTAGATATCGGAGGTGATTGAAACAGAAACTGAAGTTGAAGACGACGAAAGAATACGTTAGGTTTTCAGAAACAAAGCGATATTTACCTCAGAAAGTATATCGGTATATACAATCGTGTTTTGTATTTCAATTTCGTCTCAGGTATTTTAAATTTGACTAGTCGATACGTTTGAAAATGAAGGAAATAGATATTTATGTGGCACATTTTCCATAAGCTTGTTGAAAATCTAAAACAGTCGACAGCTAAAGAGTGGTGAATTTATTTTCCCTCGTAAGCATTTGATTTATTATCGCGAGAAATTTAGCCAGAAAACAACAAAAGCTTCAACATTAATTAACACAGTTTACATTACTCATTACATTTATCATTTTATTAAAACGAATTATTCTTACGTTATGTTACAAATAAATTCATATATTATCCCCGAAAATATCCCGTCTACAGTTTGGCTGATTTATCTGGAAACTCTCATGGATTTTCAAAGATATACATGACAAATAGAGAAACGCACGAATTATTTTACCCAACCAAAATGCATTCCATTCACGCGACTATGTGATTATGAAAATTGTTTGCCTATTTATAAAATGCTTTGTTCCCATTTCCGGGTATTTCTTAATTGTTCGAATTAAAACGTTGTCGGGAATAATGTGGAATGCGCTTACTTCGGAATTATCAAAATCACATTACATTTATTTAAAACAGATATAACATTTTAAATAATTGAATTAAAACACTTGTACAAAAGTCTGACATTTGTAAGAACATTTTAAAAGCATTTCCATAAATTTTCTCGGGATTAACGACAAAAATTTGATGCCGTTTTCCTATGTTAAAATGAACTTTTGATTTGTAATATGCAAATTAAAATGATAAAATGACTTCTTTAATAATATACTGGAAAAATGGTAAAAATTATTTTGTATAACTCTAATAAGACTGCTAAATTATAATTTGTTTAATATAGCAAAAATTAATTTGAATTTCAATCTATACAAATTCGTTCATTATATATATGCAATTGGAGAACAGAAGTTCATCTAGAAAAATTAAATAAAGCATATGTAAAATGCAATGAATGAAATTGAGTAGGAATGATTCTCGAACTCACCATCACTGGCAAATTTTGGTTCGATACCCTCCTAATCCCCATTCGAATACCACCCTTATTACTCCCCAAAAAGTTGGATATCAAGAAATCAAAAAGAAGTATCTTGTTTTCATATATTTAAATTATGTATGAATGCTAATTTTAACAAAGCTTCTAATGAAACCACAAATATTTTTTTTCTGGATGCTTTGGAGGTATGTCAAAATGATACCAGACATCTAAAAAATTAGTAAAATATTTCTTATTTACTGATAAAGCACCTGTGAAAACATTAAGACGATTCACTATCTCGTTTAAAAGGTATTACAATTTGAAAATATTATGATATTACTCGTATTCTCATGAAAATTCGGTAATCAAATAGACTAAATTTATTATTTTTTAGCAAAAAAATGCCACCAGGCATCTCAAATTTTCAAAATACGTAGTTTAAACTTTAGGAAACTAATTTTGCATAAGTTTACTTGAATTCACGCTTCGATTTTTAAGAACCAAATTAAAAACAGACCAAAAATGTGATTTTTACTTGATAAATTAATAAGTGTATAAGAAATGCGACAACGCTGTCGTCAGCTGAGACGTACCGTCTTGTATATACTACAAACTGTATTAGTACATTTGGTTAGATAAAAATGAAACCCGTAATTTGTTTTTGTCACACTCATGAGTGCACAGTGTAAGTCGGAAAGAGATGAAATATGTCAAATTATTTATTTCCAAAATTTTGAGTATGTCGCGTATGCTCACCTACATCATGTGAGAGAAAAAAATTAAAGTTGCAAACGCTGTCAACTTATAAATTCGATAGCGTTATCACATTTTCATTATTTTATATAATGTTGAATTATTAATGCAGTGTTTATTTTTTATTTGTAATTGTTTGAAAAACAAGCTAATTTATGATTTTATCATGTAAAAAAAATCTACGTTCATAAGTTCTGAGTACCAAATCAATAATATTTTGATTAGTAAAATTGAAATCAAGGCATATTCAGTCCCAAAAGTTAGTTTAAAATTTTCTTTGTTTTTGTTATTTCTTATTTAGTAAAATTTTTGGTGCAATTTCCAATTTTATTTTAAACTATATACATTTTTATAAGTATCGACCTATTTATTCACCCCATGGTACGCTATACCATGTAATTATTCACGAATTTATATTTTTGTGTGCTTTTTTCCGATTGTATCACCTTAACATCCCAAAATATGATTCAACTATATTCCTTAAATTTTAAATATTTCATAAACTGTAATCATGTTAGTGCCAAAAAAATGGAAATAAAGCATATTTAATGCCTTTCATAAACCATGGAATAGTTTAAAGTAATTTTTGTGCTGAATGTTATAGACTAATGCCTATTGATATAACATACTTTAATTATTTGTTATTGTTTTAAATTTACTTACCCTGTACCCGATCAGCTCGGGAATTGGTAGGTGCCTGCACAATTTCTCGTACAGGAGCCCGTAAGGGCCGGTCGCCTTCGACGCTTTCCTCATTACTGCGCCAATAAACGGTCGCAATTGTCGCTAAACATTTGAGCTTCATATCACCACGTTTGAAGTGCTTTTGTCGTACGACAAATTCTAATCCTAAAATAGCCGTCTCGAGACCTTCTCGTCCTGTCACTATAATGTAAGGACCACGCAGAAAGTTTTTATCAGCCTGCAACAAAATTAAAACAATACTTAGCTTTAAATGTTATTAAAAAACCAAATTAGTTTTAAATATTTCACTAACTTTATTGAAAAATTTCAGGTCCTCGATGATGTATAATAGATTGATAAAATGCTCAGAGGACTAGGATCAAAAATAATCGAATAAAACTTTATTTATTACATACGACGTTTTGGCTCCTTTATTGAGCCTTCCTCAGGCGTTCGTAAAAAAATCGTTTTTATCGTTTTTTATTGTTTTCGGAGCCGAAACGTCGCATGTAATAAATAAAGTTTTAACCGATTATTTTTGATCCTAGTCCTCTGAGCAATTTATCAATCTATTATTTAACTAACTATTAAGCTTTTTATATGCTTACATATAAGGGGAGGAGGTTGGGGTAAGAAAAAATAGTGAACCCAGGTTATCAAACAATTTCACTTCAATGTTATCCTTGACTTATAGTATCGTATTTAATTTTCCTTCTTCTATCATAATAATAATTTTTTTTTTGATTTCAAAATTTGTGTATTATTAATGGTTTATCGTTCGTGGCGCAATTTTTCTAGAGAGGGTCAAATCCATCAGATGCAAATGTAGGAATACAAAATTTCTGAAATCTACTTCAATTAATGAAGAAATACTACAAAAGATTTTTCATGGTTTTTGGAAACTGCCATGAAGACCAAAAAATATTTGTCCATAATTTGGTAACCTGCTTACTAATTAAAAGAAAAACTACACCGCAAAGTGAATCAAGAAGGGCTCAAAGTCTATAAAACTATTTAAGAGTTGATGCATTTTTGATAAGAGTATGTAGGACTATGTTTTTAAATACTTTTGAAATCGGTCAATGGATCATTCTCAAATGAAAAACCTCAAAATTCGGGAAAAAATTGACCAAACCTAGTCGATCAAAGCCTTTTGAAAAAGAGCATAAAGCTTTAGGGATTCTTTGATTCTTTACCGATGATGGAGCCTCACTATTAGCGTGCAATAATCAACAAAAAATATTTATTACTGTAGTGGTCTTTTAAGACGTAACGAATCTATGAAATTTAATTCTTTTTTTTCGTTTATGTTACATGTGGCTCATATAAATTTGTTTTTCACTCGTGTCCCTTTTAGAACCGTTTAATCTGGTAATATTACATTCTTTACTTTGTTTTTTAATTTAATTCGCGAATAAATCAGTCCATAATGAAAATTGCGGCATAAAAGAAAAAATTATACCATATTTGATATGAATTAACAAAACAATTGCGAACATAATAAAAAATAATGTAGGAAATACAACGTTACCAGATTTGATGGTTTTATAAGGGATATGAGCCTTATTTTTTATTCCTGGTTGCTCTCATCCATGATACGGTAAATAATTAATAATGTTCTTGGGAACTTGGATTTAAATAATAAGACGTTATTTTTCAAATTATCTCAACGTTTTGTTGGTATTTATTTCCAACTTCTTCAAGAGAAGACGTATAAAAAATAATATATAATAATATAAATAATAAAAAATAAGGCTCATATCCCTTATAAAACCAAATGTTGAGACAATTTGAAAAATAACGTCATATTATTGAAATCCGAGTTCCCAAGAACATTATTAATTACTTATTTTTTATCTTTTTAAGTTTCAATTCCAGATGTATAAATAACAATAGAATCAGGTTCCCGGGTAAGTGGAAAAAATAGTAAAATCAGTTTAAACTATCATTGATTGGCAACTTTTCTTCAATGTCTTTATTCTTAGCTTGATAAAGTCTTAAAAGTAATGATGAAACGTTGCCAATCAATGATAGTTTAAACTGATTTAACAATTTTTTCCAATTACCCGGGATCCTGATTCGAATCTTATTTTTTATTAAATATAGTACTCAAACTAAACAAGATACTTATTTTATTAATATAGTTTGTATGATAACCTACTATGTACAATTAGAAACCAGTATCTTTTAATATTAACGATTTTGGTAAGAACACCTGCAAATATATTAAAAAGCTAATTAATAGAAGGATACAAAATATTTCAAAATGGTAATGTCTTTTAAGACCAGAGCCATCCAATCGTCAAGCGGTATTTTTATTTTTTCAATTAGAATTATTTTTAATTTTTGCTTTGCCTTTATCTTCTCCTGTATAATTTAGTCTGATGTAGATAGCCCGTTTACATTTTAAGCGAACGATATTTCGATATTTCACGAATTACAGATTTTGATTAACCCTTGAGTCGCTATAAACTTTTGTTTTTGTAGTTATAAAACGACGGTAAATACCAAAACAAAAAACAGGAAAAATTTCCTTAAAACTCCCAAAAATTTCATGTTTAACCCCATTTGGGATCATTTTCCCCGGTTCCCCAACCATTGTATTAAATGGTTATTGTATTAAACCTAAGTGTTGATGTATGGAAAATTTGATAGTTGTTTCCAATGTTTTTAGTGCCATTTTGGAAGATTGGAAAAAAAATTAAAAATTTTTTTTTGATTTATTTTTTTTAAGTTTCTGTCTAGATTCCCAATTTCATTTAAGTGATTGACAATTATAAAGCTTTATAAGCGATTCTTTCTTTATTAAGTTCTATTGAGACTTGAACTGGTGTGAGGAAAAGAATTATATATTTAAAATATTATATATAGTCATATACATACGGGTTCTCCATTGATGAACCAGGTAAGGTGAGCTGCTGGCTTCGACCGACCTGCAGTGCAGTTAATTCGGACTGTGTCTCCAATTTGATATCGTGGCCTCCCACCGGTTATCCGGGGTCCTTCTTCCGGCAGTGCTGTGAAATTCAATGAATAATTTATTCGAAAATCAATTATACATGCATAATATGTGTGTAATATATGAAATATGCATGTACGAAACAAATACAATACATCAGCCACTATTATCACATTACTCAACACACGACATACGATCTCTGAGGATAACAAGCCAATAATACGAAACTGGCAAAGTAAATTAAAAGATTGAAATCGTTTGGCGCAACACGCTAATTCCTTATTGAATTAGCAAAAATGGTGAGAACAATTTGAATTTTAAAAACGTATCTACGGATTAGCGTCGATTCCGCGAATCGTTAAGTGGAAGGAAATTGAAATTTAAGAGGGAAATTATTTAATTAAAGTTTAATCAATAATGAGCTTTTTCAAGTTTTAAATAAAACCGAGAAATTACATTTACTGTTTCAGATAAATTGCGTTTTTGTTACTGTTTCAAGGGTCAAAAAACATCATGAAGCTGAATTAATTTAATGAGTTCTGAGAATTAATGGGCTATAGGAATTTACTAGTTTTTTGAAGTTATACTTCTTTACCAGCATTTTAAAAAAAAATTAATGACAGTGAATTGTTAAAAAAATGATGTTTTAAGGTAACAGTATGAAGTTGCTCGTAAACGGTTAGCGAGAAACAATGGTTTAAGTCAAGGTATATAAATTACACAGGTTGCCCCATTAGAAAAAGAAATGACGTTATACGAAGAATTTTGAATTAGTCTGAAGATATGTACGAATTTCTTCTGGATACGTCACGTAGCGCATGAGACCACCTATGTATTTTATAAACCTTGGGTTTAAGTAGGCAAAATGTGACCGATTTTTGGGAGCGATATGCATAGAAGTAAGACGACTAAAACACTATCGTATCGATCAAGTTAAACAAGTACTCGCACATGTTTTTCGTTTATCGGAAAGGGAATCGATCATCCCGAATAATCCCGAATCAGATACGAAGTTATAGCAGGTAAACAGTCAAGAAATACATTCACTGTCATACACTTGACAGTGTAGGTATTTCTTCTTTAGAACGGTTAGAACCTTTAGAATATGGAGAAGATCGTTAAACTAAATATTTTCAAATTTTACAGTCTAAACAATATCCATTTTAATACATATCTAGTAATTTCTCGTTAAATATTCACCGCCCAATACTGACGAAACTGACAAATGGTAAAAATTGGCATTTGATCGAATGAAATCCAAATGATTGTTGAAACTATAACGACAATCGTTTATTTTAAATTTGAAACAATAATTTTATTTCATTCACATGTTTGTATTTATAATATTTATCTACCTTTGCAAAATATATCCATACGTATTATTTACGTTTGCCTATTATTATTATAATGAAATTTAAAATACATTTAAGAGAAAGATAATTTTCAAAAATTATTCAGTGTAATATTTAACATAATGTAATAAAAGTCGACTGATGCATTATATTAAATTATATTTTCCTATATTTGAAATAAAAATCAGTTTCAATACATATATATAAATGGGTAAATAAAATATACAATCACTATTGCATAAATATAATTTTTGGACATCGCTATTCAGGATTGTTTAAACATATCTATGTATGATATTTAATGGCAACAATTTACTTCTACATGGTAAAAGTTTTTGGTAAGTATTTTTTGAACATGTAACCCAATCTGGTGCATAGGTTAAACGGTTAAATCATATTATATGTAATACACATTTTGTATAAGTAACCAAATGTATAAGCATATAGTATCTATGCATAAATAGCAGATTTAATCTTTTATTTGAAACCTAGTTGCATTCCGTGAAATATTCACAACCCAACACTGACACAACTGACAAATGGCTACAATTAGCAATTGAATGAAATCGAAATGACAGTTGAAACTAATGATATTGTAGTTCAAATTTGGACCATCAATTATTATATTTGTATTCCACAAATATGGATTTAAAGCTTTATATTCTTTAGCCTTGTCTTTGTCGCAATACAAACGTTTTCTCATTATGTATTTTGGTAATAAAAATAATTTGTGTTTAAAACTGTATAATATCTTAGTAATCACAAATCTTATAACTGGTGTGCCAGTTCAGGCACTACCGGAAGAGGATACAGCAGTGGATTAAAAACATATTTTAACTATATCAAAGAAGTACAGAGGTGTGAAAATTATTAGACTCAAAAGAAGATTTTTACTTTTGTCCAGCAATGTATCCCCCAGACTGTAAAACATCCAACATCAGTTATGGTTTGGAGCTGCATATTAGCAAAGGGTACCAGTAAGATATAAATTATGGAAGCTACTATGAGGCAAGACCAATATAAACTAGTCTTGGAAACGAAGTTATAGCCTGAAACTAAAGAGTGGTTTCCAGAAGAAAATTTTATATTTTTATAGGATGGAGCTCCTTGCCATAAAGCCAAAAAAGTTATGGATTTTCTCAAAAATTCTAACATTAATTCTGGCCTTCTTGGCCAGGAAATAGTCCCAATGCTAAGCCCAAAGAATAATTAAGGTCATTATGAAGAAAAAAATAAAAAAAATAAACTTTTACAACACAGGTGAATCTGATTACCGTACTCATTGAGATTTGGCATCACGATGAGGAAATAAAATATAATTGAAAAAAATAATATAGAGCATGCCAGGAAGAGAAAAATAAATTAAAAACAATAAAGGGTACCACACAAAATATTAGATAAGTGAAATTATTGTAATGTTTATATTTATGACATTTACAAACAAAAATGTGCTTTTTTTTCCTTGAGTCTAATAATTTTAAGACCTCTGTATAACTTCTCACGCAAGTAGGTTCACTAAAGTGGTCCTTATTTAGGGCTTGTCCAAATTTTTTTTCACGATAGTCCTAAATCGGTTCTAAATCTATTAAAAAAATCATGCCAAGTTATAGCTCTTAATTTTAATTTTAACCTGACCCCTCCGACAGCCAAAGTTTTAAATGGAAATAACACGGGAAAAGTTCTGTTGATTTTTTGATATTTTTTTCATCGTGAAATAATGAACTGATCATGTCGACCAATGACAATGCTTATAGCAAATTTAACGCTCTACAAAAAAGGTGTCCTATGATTTTTTGCTAACTGTAACGGTTTCTGTAATACAATGTATTACAGTTGGTTAAAAACCATCGTCAAATGTTTCCTGATGCGCTAAAAAAAACTGTAATAACTTCATAATAGTATCGATGTTAAAAAAAATGATAATAAAAGTATTTTTTTTAATTTATTGAAATTTTGATAGTCGATTTTTTAAATAAAGTAATACTTTTCTTTCAGAGCATGCGTGAAGGTAAAAAAAGTAGTCTTAGTTATGAATTATTATCTTTTTTTCATTTTTAAATCATTAAACGACGGTAGAAATAGAAAAATCGTAAAATTGACTTAAGCTTCAACTATGACCTTAAATAACTCAGAAACTGTTAGAGTTAGCAAAAAATCATAAGAAACTTTTATTGTAGAACGTTAAATTTGCTATAAGAATTGTTATTGGTCAACATGATCTGTTCTTTATTTCATGATGAAAAAAAATTTCAAAAAAATCAACAGAAATTTTCCCGTGCTATTTCCATTTAAAACTTTGGCTGTCGGGTTAAAATTAAAATTAAGAGCTATAACTTAGGATGATTTTTTTAAATAGATTTAGTACCGATTTAGGACTATCGTGAAAAAAAATTCGGACAAATCCTAAATAAGGACCACCCTAAGGTACACATACTGTTTTTTTAAGCACAATGGTCAAGTTTTCAACTGTAGGATTAGAGAATTTAGAGTTAAATCGGATGCAACAATGAAAATATTGGTAGCAATTAATTTTCTGAGTTAATTTTGCTTGGAATATTTTGAGAAAGGATCGCTTTACCCCGTTTGATTTATAATGCTTATTTTAAAGACTTTTAGTAAACAATATGTTCTTAATTAGCTTTGAGCCACTTTTGGAGACCTTTTATGTTTTATAGTCGTAACAATCCACGTAAAGTCGTAAAACGTACTATATAAATTTGGGCATTGCACATAATTTATTTGCTCGATTAAATTTTAATGAAATTAATAATAGCACTGAAACCTTCAACCTAGCAGCATGTCTATATGTGATTTGACAACTAAAGGTCCGAAATAAACTAGTAAACGTAAATGGGAGGATAAAAATTTGTGACTTGTGATGGAAAGAAATTTCGAACTGTCAAGACAGGGAATAAGTGTATGGGAAAACGGGAGGAAGAGGAATGTGAGGTGCGACAGGCGACGTCGACGTCGTGGTTCATAGCGATTCAAAGAGATTTTATCTGACGCGCAACGATTTCCCTGGCAGAAGTATTTAACATTTTATTGCTGTTTCCACTACATTGTAATACTAAATGTTCTTTTTAATCGAGTTCAGTTTGGAAAAAGAGTGAAATTTATGAGCAACCAAGGAACCATTTCCAACACCACAAAATGATTTCATGTGCTTGGAATTTAAAACAATGTTGCTGCAAAACTCACCCGCACAGCGGCCAAGACGAGCCCAACTCCTCTATTTTATTCTAATATTAAATTGTACAGTCTTATTTTTCCGCTACACATCCATCCATCCAGTCGGCAAGAGACCCCCGAAGGGACTTTGCATTCGTAAAAGACTTTTTTTTCGTGTAATTTTCTGCTTTTCCCGCCTTAAGAAAAACCGTTTTTCTTTCCTATTTATTTATGCATATATATTTTTTACTTTTGCCCATTCAGTTGCTTGTTAAATTGCTTCACTGTAGTACAATGTACAACTTCGTTAAATATTCGTAAGTAATGATTACAAATAAACGAGAGGCAAAATTTATATCTTATTCTTAAGTCACAGAGGCATTCAAAAGTGGAAAATAACTTCTATTCTATTACTATTATTACTCCTTTGACATTTAACTACATTATTTAACTGCAAGTGACTCCAGCTCCTTTATTATACAGACTTCAACTTGGAACAAATCAAAACATTCATTAACAATAGATCTTGGCCGTGATTTATCTTAACAACCTCAAAATTTTATTCAAATGATTAAATTCTTTAACCGATAGATACAACAATAAATAGTAGGACCAAAGTATGTGACAAACATTAAAGCACAAGATATACAACTTAAGTGTTTTTTTTTTATACAAATATTAAAATCATCCATCGTATCACTTTTTAATCAATTTTACTTTTTTTTAATGCCTTACTAATTCCATTTTAATAACAATGCTTTTAATAACTTATGCGTTTATAACTTGCGCCTTTATCCTTAATTCTTGAAGAACATTTTTGCATGCATTGATTAGAATGACAGATGTGCTACAGACAGGTATGGCAATTGAGAATCAATTAATATAAAAAATGAAATCTTGGATCAAAACAATAGATTTATTTAATCATGTATTTTAGAGGGATTTGCTAGTAATGACGTTTTTGGAACCTATAGTTATGTAATTGCCATTTATTTGCGTATCAGTTACTTCAAATAAGTGCTAAATACATTTAATGATTAGAGAGACTTGTTAACTCATCAAAAATTACAAATTAATTTTTATTTTGAAATCTATATTGAAATGGTAAGATTAATAACCTGAAAGAAAACAACTTTGGTAATGTATGAATTTTACAGGCTAGTAGCGCAAAGTTGTTGCCAAAAATATTATTAATTTTTATCCTAGTGTATAAGATGTTCATTATTGCCAAACAAGTTTTTTTAAGCTCTAATTCAACAAGTTTCCGTTCTTCAACAAGTTCCAATAAGGTATAAGAAAAAAATTAAAGAATAAAATATGAAGAGCAAAAATGGCAACCAATTCATATTAGATAGTCGAAGAGCTGTCAAATATTCCTTTATCATTATTTGGTGGCCCACCAAGTACCTAAAGTTTGCAAAAATTTTCAGTAAACAAAAAATTATTTTGCAACACCAAAATGCAAGGTCTCTGCCCAAAAAGATCCAGAAAAATATTAATGAAATAAAAGAGAGGAGGTGATATTAAATTATCCACCATAATTGTCGGAAGATGTTACATCGGATTTCAGTTTGCTTCTATTGTTGCTACATTAAGTGACAAAAAAATTGAAAACTGGAACAAAATGTGATTACCAGATTTTTGTTTAATAATCAGATGATTATTACTTATTTGGCATTGAAAATTAATATACTTGATATCAAAAAGTTCTTGATATTAAGGGTTATTGTATCATTAATTTTAAATTAATTAAACAGTTAATTCATAATTTTGTGTTTTAACTTTACATTAAAAAACATTAATTTCCGATCCCCTATAAGGTATTGAATCGATTTATTGAGTCGAGATTCTATTTTTGAAAATTGAGATTTTTTTTTCTATTTTGATAAGAGCCAAAGAATTGTTTCATTAGATAAATATTTACACCGAGACATTATCTGGGATGACTAAGGTGTAAATACGGATAATCTTGTCCCAGGTATATGTTTGTAATCAAATCCATAAAAAGAAGTTATCATTTTTACTTAATTGCTCAAAAGGAGGATTATACGGTACAAAATATTCAACCTTTTTATTATAATCAATAAATTTGTGAAACTACTGCCGTTTTTTTACCTAATACTTAAATATAGTTGTTAAATTAACTTTTAAGATTTAAAATCATTAAAAAACTTATTATTAAAGTGTCCTCTTTATTTTGCTTTATTAGATATATATTTATGTACCAAACATATATGTTCGAAAAGCAAATCAAATGAACAGGTCAATTTTTGAGGAATAAACCTTTAAGACTTCGATTTTTTAACGAATCGATTAAAAAATCGGTCTTTTTCAAAAGAATCGCCATCCTTACTTCTAAATAAAATTTCTTCAATCAAAATTATATATGTTTCACAAGTAAAGATAGGTAAGAGAAATAAAAAGACGTTTTTCCTCAAACTTTAGGTTCAAATTCCCAGGAAATTGAGCTACTCCCTTAATCAAAAAATCAATTGATCTTTAGATTGTGGTAAATGGTTTTTGTTTTTACTAAAAATTAAATTCTTAATTAACTTCTTTCTTCTTAAATCGATTTTTAAAAAAATAGCTTTTTCTTGCTTTTACTTGGATAAGGAGTAGATTTTTGTTCAAAGTTCTCAGGATTCTTCTTTTTTTGTTTCCTAAAAGTCATTGTATCACAATCTTGCAGTACTATACTTCATATATCATATTTTTCCTTTGTCCAAGTTCTAGTATATGGTTTTAACTAAAACATGTAATGTTTTCTTCATTTTGGAAGATCCTTTTAAATCTTTTTCCGAGGAGTCACCGGAAGTGACGTCACAATGGCAAAATTTCAAATATTTTTCTCCGAATTTTTTTTTTTGTCAAATATATATGTTTGAGACAGTAAAAAGTTTCAATGAAATATTTAATTTTTCATACGGACAAACAATTTTTGAAAATAGGCCATTTTGCTTCAGTAAACCTATGTAACCCCTATAATATTTCTTGAAATTTATAAGTAAAGTGAGTATTGTCCAAATAAATTGAATATGAATTTTCGACGAGATGTTACCTAATTAACAAAACTTAAAATTTGCTTAGTTGAAAAATTTTATTATCAAAATAATTATCAAAGGCTTCTGCACCCGTATTTTGCTGAGACAATATTTTTAAGAAGCAACCAAAATGATGAAAATTGAAAAGCACAAACAAAACGAGTAATTTCCGAAGGGAAGAAAGGGTTTTTGAATAATCTAACTCTAATATGATATTACAGCCGTTTGACTTTACGATTCTCTGTTTTTTGCTAGTAGGTATTAGAAATCCTATTTATCAGAGCCCATAATTAATCTCTAGTTTCTCTCATGAAACAAAATTTGAGTTCTAATGTGTAGTACTTAAATCTATTATCCAAATTTAAATTAATTTCTGCACGAATTCCCCACAACCCAACGCAAAACTGTTTGTTAATGGTTGAGGGATTTTATATATTCATTAACGTATTTGTACGTATAATGTGTATATGTGTGCGTTGGTATCACAGGATAGTAACGCATAAAAAAGCTCACAAAATTAAAGGAAAAAAAAATGTCCACAATAGCGGTACAAATTTCAAGTAGAAAATTAAACGTTTTGTCTTGCCTGTGTAAATATTTGAAGTTTAATACTTTTGAAATTTTATTGTACTTTTGAAATTTTCATGATTTTCGTGGATGTAAAGAGTTGAGCGGATTGGGGATTGGTTGACGAGTCTAAAGGAAATATTTTTGCTGTCGTTTGAGTCGTTTCTGGGATGTATGGGGAACGGTTCGCGTTTTAGGGGTTGTAGGGGTTGTAGTGGAGCTTTTCACCGCTTACGGGTGTAGCGCTCTAAGGTCATAAATTTTTAATTGAGTAATGTAACTCGTTGGAGAGAATGAAACAAAATTAAATGTAAACTCGTAAAAGCACTACAACTAAACCAAATCTTTATTAAGAGGAAAACAAATGGTGAAGGCACCTTGCTATGGAGTGGATGAGAAGAACTCGCATTTTACGGGGGAAGACGAGTACGACACAATGTTATGAATGAAGCTAGTTTTCTAGATCTCAGGATTATACGACTATACTTTTAAGTAGAAACAAGTTATTAATTTATTATGTAGAGCTTTGCTCATTGGCTAGTCTTCCCCACCTTTTCCTCTAAGTTTACTTTGCACAAAGAATGGTAATGGAACACCGTAGCCATTTTATGTTAAATATTTAAATACAACCCTGTATATATACGAATGTTTACGTACATAAAATTCTGGCCATAGTATTGTCAAGCTTCGTTGCTTAGTGGTGGCAACGACACTAACCGACCGACTGACAGACCGACCGGCCATCTCAGTTTTCATCCCTTTGGGAGAGACCCCGGCCACTGACGTCATTACAGGATAATGGAATGGATACGAGGATTATATATTTTCATAATAAATGAGCATAACTACATAACGGGCTCTGGTCTTATTATACACGATATTATAATGTTATAAGGATATAACTGTATAGCGAGATTGGAGACAAGGATGGAACGGCAGTAATGACGGTATTTGTAATGGTATAAAGTCGCAAGTATAAAAAAAAAACACGGACATTTGCTCTTACTCTCGCTCAAGTTGCAACAGCAAAAGTAGCGACTAGCACAGAAATAAACAGCTTTAACTATGAGCTTTTAAATATTCTCTTCGAGCTTTTCTTCTTTCTCGCGGCTACTTTAAATACTAAATTACAGAATATACCTTGCGTACTATATAGGGTGGATCTTAATTGAATTTGTTCCTTTGAAGGCATAGCAAAGGTTAAAGCGCAATAGTATTAGGTCGACAAAGAAATACTTCTTTAAAAGAATATTCACGCCAATATGAACAAATAAAAATCATTTCCAATTAATTTTCATACCAAAAGAAACGAAAATTGATTATTTATATATACATTCTACAAAAAATGAATTTATAATTCTTTAAATCATCTACTGTATTGGATAGAGTGGCCTTTGCTTTTGCTTAGAAAAGATGTAGCTATTCTTACGGTACAATTTAAAGAATAATTGATTTCCTTTTTTAATTTTTTTTTTCGTTTTTCACCGTTGATAAAGTAAAGATTTATTTGCACGGAAGTTTCCCAAAGGCAATGTTTCCCATTGCCCGTTATTCCAAATTACTCTAAAAGACAAAATTCGACACCCAGGAATTTATTCCTGATCTTCCATCGTTCTTTTTTTCATAAAAGTAAGTTAGTCAATTAAATGGCATTTACTTTGATAAAAAAGTTCAGGATACATTATTGAGTTAATTATCATTGAAAAAACCATCAAAGAGTGGTTATATGTTAATGATTGTTTTTTGTAGAAAAACACCAAGGTCCAAAAACACAGCAAAATTTGGCTACTAATATATAAGAAGACAATTCAGGTTGTTTAAGATCGGTTTGTTTTATTTAATATTTTTATTATTCAATTAGCTACGTTTCGTTACATATCGTAACTTCATTAGACTTCTTGATTCACAAAAATTTAAAATTAAATATTTTTTTTTAAATTTAAATTCAATAAATAAATAAAAATTAATTTTCATTTATTTATTGAATTTAAATTGAAAATATTTTATTTTTGTGAATCAAGAAGCCTGAAGAAGTTATGATACGAAACGTATGTAACGAAACGTAGCTAATTGAATAATAAAAATATTAAATAAAAAAACCGATCTTAAACAACCTGAATTGTCTTCTTAATTAAAAAATTAAAGCTGAGATCTGAATTTTATCATCTATCTGCTAATATACTTATATAAGTAGAATTCAATCCAGATTGGTGAGAGATTTCATCCCGATCGCTGTGGCCTGAGGAAGTATCTACTGAGTATTGGGGTACTGTTGGATTTATACTATTGTTGGATTTCTGAAATGCTGATTTTGCCAAACGAAACTAATTCGTCCTATTGTAATGCTACTATACTACTGTTTCTGTATATCAACTAAAAGAGCTAAATGTCTCCATTCTAGTACAAAACTAATGGAACTGCAGTTTAGTTTCGGCTACTGAAATTTGGTCAGCTTTTCGGCTTACAAGAGGTGAAGTAGAGATCTAGGAAACCAAATGAGCTTAGGTTGAAATATTAAGGATCTCCAAATCGCGTCCTAGTGAATCACATAGGACAAAAATCATTCAATATATTTTTAAAATAATACTTTAGCTTCTTAGAATGTTATGTTTGTTACAAGATGATGGCCACCATTAATGACCTATTTAAACTTATTCTAAAGAAATTTGTATGGAAAATATCTTCCACGAGTATGAAGGTTGTTAAGAGTGCTTTTGGTCTGTCTGGTATTTTTATTTGAAAATTATATAATGTTTAATTTAAAGATCATAGTGAAAGGTTCATACCAATTCAATTCAATTTTCTTTTTTTTTCTTAGCTTTGACCAACATGATAGAAGTTAACATTTTGGATCATGAAGTAATCAAACGTCTCCTTAGAATTATAAAAATTTCATGACAAATTGTGGTAAGAATTGGCAATTGGATGAATGTAAATTAACCGTTGAAACCATAATATCAATTAGATAGTACACGTTAGAGATAATTATATTTGGTTTTCACTCACACGTATGTGTTAACAATAGTTGGTCTTTGACCAAATCTTTGTCAATCTTTGTCAATATTAAGTTATATTAATAATTAATAATGCGGCAAGTCTATTTTAGGTGGTACGAAGTTCATCAGGTCCTCTAGTACATTATAAAGCACAAAAGAAAATTATTTACTGAACTCTTTTAAATTCAAGAAGAATGATAATTAATTGCTCGAAAAAAGTATAATTGAATGATAAAAAATAAATTCAAAAACATAAACTTTAAGAGATTTTCATATTTTTGAAAGGACTCTTTTGCATTAAATACCAAATGTAATCATCCATTATATTTTCAATGAACTGTCCGTGGTAACATCGATCAAAGTTCATTACATCTTAAGAAAATTGCTCTCCTTTCTTCTTTGAATAGGCATTCATATTTTCATTAAATTGGTCCAGGTAAGCATGTAGTATATCCGAGATATTTAATATCTCAAAACTGTAAAGCTTCCAAGCATAGTTTCGATACATTCTTGATGATAGTTTCGTTGTTTCCGATAAAGCAATTAGTCGCTTAAAGAATACCCCAGGTTTGTTTTTCAATAACATCCAGTAATTGTATGATTTCATCCCTATTCAATGCTTTTTTATTTGTGTCCCAAATAAATATCCTCTAAACTTTTGTTTCTGATAATAAGGGGAAGAATCCCTTTAAATTTTAATGGTTTCAGAATTTTGACCAAGAGCTTTCCCAAATTACTTTAAATGGTTAAATTTTATATGTTCTTATACTCTATTATTAGTTCTCATTTGACACAATGCTTTTTTATGCCTTTTGACTCGATTTTATTAGGTCATGAACGCTCTTGATAATGTATTGAATCTACTCTGTTATCTCTTAAGAAAAAGTGATACTTTTATCTCTTAAGAAAAAGTGATATCTACGGGTATTTAGTTTACCCGTCATGAACTTCCATCCATCAGAAAATCAAATCTTGAATTCTTTTTTTACTAGCCAATTGTGTAATTTGTATGATTTTAAGGGATTTTTGCAGTTCAAAACGATGTACCCATTTTTTTTTTTGGGTTCTGGGCTTATAGATTACCAAAGGCTTCATTAGCTTCGTAAACCTTTAAATTAGTTGTCAATTTTTTTTTCTTACTTTAAATCATTTGCCATACAACAGAACAAGTCAGCGTCCTCTTTACACTGTTTTGACTCCTTTTTCTAAGTACCACATAAAAACGGTTGTTTCAACTGAAATAGACAACTACTTATTTAATTTTGTACCGCATTGATTAGAGTGCTACTTGCTGCTTATAAATCAATAAATTAAAACCTTCTCAACTTACTTATTGCCGTAGAACAATCAAAAGCAAACTTTGAAAGCTAAAAATTGATATTTTGATGGTTTTTGATGTTTATGGAAAGTACAAAGTATCCGGATTTATGCATTGAAACAGAAACCGAAAAAAAAAGTTTGTTGTTTTAGGTGATAATTTTCATTTTGTATCATAAATATGATATTATATCTATTTCTTTGTTCAACAAAAAATCATATATATAAATTGGCTATCTTGCCGTGCGTCCGTGCAGAATGGGCTACGCACATGCGCTCTGTTATCCCTACTTACGTATTCAAAACGTTGGTAGGGGTAAAACGAACTTTGATTATTAAATTTGAAATTTCGATTGTTAATTAAACCTTATCCCCAACAAACTTGGCTACCGTTTTTCACTCTTTTAGGGGAGAAATTTTCAAAAACCCTTTCTTATTATATATCTGCATCGTATAAGGAAAACACTTTCCAAATTTCATCGACACAAATGTGCACTTATATTTAAAATACAATGTAAAATGAAAAAAAAATATCTTTCTTATTTTGATTATCATGACTAAAAAGCTATTCGATTTCGCACATTTAGACGTTGTACATACAAATTTATTGGAAATAGTTGGAAAACGAGGTAGTAAATTCGAATATTTTATTTATTTTCAATAACAATAATTGGTTGTCAAATTGTTCTAAATTGATAATGAAATATATGATAAAAATTGCTATCTTAATGCTTTTCAGCCGAATATATAATTACTCCAGATCACAACCATTGGTTCATAAAAAAATAGATTTTAAAAAATTGTATTGTTAAAAAACGAACCAAAATTTAAAATCGCTTATTTGGTGTAAGTACTACATAAGTATTAAACTTTTATACTAATTTAGTGAAATGACGTTTTTTAAAATGTTATTAAAATGATATCCAAAAACATTTTTTATTTTAACAACACTTTGATTATTAAATATAAAATTTCGATTGTTGATTAACTCTACATAATCTTATATTAAACATTTTATTGAGATAAATCTTTAGTTGCGAATGCAACGGGCAACTACTAGTAACTAATAAATTGAAAGTATGTAAAATTTATATGAACATATTAGCTGCTTATATATAGCTGCGGATCTCACGACTTCTTGGTCTTGATTTGCAAGGTTTATAAAATATACAGGTGGCCTCATACGCCACGTAACGTATCCAAAAGAAATTCGTAAATATCTTCAGACTGATTCAAACTTCAAAATTCTTCGTATGACGTCATTTTTTTCTAATGGGGCAACCTGTGTAATTTATAAACCTTGTTTGATTTCAACATTCCAAGTTCAATTAATTTGCATAACCATGGATCAGTACATATTTATGTTCAATTTATTGTTCATACTCTTTGTATCGAAAATAGTAAAAAAAACATTAACGCTGAAACATGAAAATCGTTTTTTTCCTATTTGACAAGAGGAACAAGAATTGGGTGATTTTTTTTTAAAAGTATCAAAGCATAATTATTTCATAACATTGAACGTGTAAAAAGATGCACAAATCTTAAAGTTGAAAATATTTTTTTACAACTAACTATATAAATTCAAAGATTAAAACCTTTAAATCCTCATTTAATATTAATTGATCATGATCCACTTTAAGGTATAAATGAGCGTAATAATAATCGAAATTCTCTAGTTAGAAATTTATCTGAGCAAGACAATCGTTATAAACCACATAATAATATTCATAATCTGTTCATTAGGCAAAGGAATAATATCATTTTGCATGAGAGAAAGGTTCAAAAACCCAACATTAATTTACAATGCACAAATAGCGAAGCGAGCTTTCGGATGCTTTTAAAATCACATTTATTATGGAACGGCCAAATTTATTCGTACATCGGTTTTTGGACTCATTAAACGTTAACGTTATGTGTGTATATTGTAATAAAATTTAATTTTAATGTTTCCAAACACGAATTGGGTTAAAGTCATTAAAATATTATTTATCGATTTTAATCAAATTGTTGTGAATTATCAACGTATCGGTAACGGATAAAAATTGAACGTTTTAATGAGAAAAGTTCTTCAAATAATTCAAACGGTTTCATTGATTCCACTTTTTAATCGACAGTATTTCATGTTTTCCCAGAACGAGCTAATCATAGATTCATTAAAATGCTGTTACAGTTGATTTCAGAGAATTTTCTAATTGCTTCTTTTAATATTTTTATCCATATTTTCATCATTATGTGTTTCTTTTTTTAAATATCAATTTTAAAATCACGAATAATGAAAATATCTTTCCACCAATGTAGCTTCTAACACTCATTACAGGATCAGTCTTCGACCAGTTGTTAATTGCTTAGCCTTGGCATAGAAGTCTAGCTCAAGGCTGGGCCAAGCGTCGACGCCAAAGTTCAATCATGTTTTCAGGGAACACAAATTTCATCAAAACTATTGTTTAAAATTAAATTGGACTATATATTATTTTAAGCTGTAAAAATCAAAATCTGTTTCCATTTTTTTAAAATTTTATTTTAAATTAAAATTGGTTGCCAGGTCTGATCTATATCCATGGATATCATTCCGAAATTAAGCCAATCTTGGCTCTGACTTCGACCGAGATTGGGCCAACTATAAAATCTTACCTGGATACATCCACGCATTGTATTAGGTGTATTTTACATTCTGAAGGATAAGAACAAAATAACTCAACTAGGATTAAACCGTTATAGATATTTTTAACTATATATATATTGATGTTAAAGCGTTATTCTTTTTCTTTTATAAATCAATATCTGCCATTTCACTGAAGTTTTAACAACATACTTGCTTTATTGTTTAACCATGTTAACTTTTATCCAGCACTTCTTTTTTTTTATTAAAAGAAGAGTACAGCTGATGGACATTGATCGCTATGTAAATCATATGGAAAACAAGCTCCATCAATAAAAACATTTAAAATTTGGTCCTGGTTATTTACAAGTAGTTGTTTTTGTACCAGTGACAAAAAACGCGATGGTATACCAGTAACTTAAAGGCACTGGTTTGAAGGATCAAGATTCTTGTCAAACTCAAAAAAAGCTTAAAAATGATTCAAAAAATGGTTTCAAATCTTTTAAAAGCCATAGATAAGGTTCAAAAACAAAGAAATTGGGTTTCACATTAACTAAAACCCAGAGATATCGTACACCGTTTTTTTCATCTGCAAACAACTGCTCCTAATCAAAATAAGATTTGTTCGCTGACTTTGAACAGCTATACGGTGTATACAATATATAGAATATATTGCGGTCCAATTTATGTAGTATAATTTAATATATTAATATATAAAAATCATACCATAAACACAAATTTGAACAGAAGTTCAAACAAAAATATTCGTGACGTATTGCCCAGATACGTATTTCGATTGCCAAGCAATCTTCCTCAGTGGTAATCAATTCTTTGCCGATTCATCGATTCTTCGTGATTCAAAAAGAATCATCACAAAGCAGTTACGGAGTGATCCAAACTACTTGATGACCACTGAGGAAGATTGCTTGGCAATCGAAATACGTAGCTGAGCAATACGTCACAAATATTTTTATTTGAACTTTTGTTCAAATTTATGTTTATGGTATAATTTTTATATATTATTATGTTAAATTATACTATATAAATTGCACCGCAATATATTCTATATATTGTATACACAACTGCTCCCAAGGTAAAAGCAAAAAGAGTTTTTGCATAGAATTGTATTGGTGGACAAAACGTGGATCTAGTTTAAAAATCTAAACAGGAGAAAATTTAAGGATAATTCTGGTCTTGCATCAATTTCAACGGCGAAACCGAATATTCACGGAAAAATGCTTTTGGGACCATTACTGGGGACCGCTATCAACGACAAATGAAACGATAGAGTAAGAATTTTGAAGCTCAAACGCCCTCATTGTACCAAAAGATCCTCAAGGGCCTTATATATGGTCATTCTGTTCATATGGTCATCTTTCAGTATGACGTTTGCCCACATATCACAAAAGTTATTAAAGAAACTTTGGAAGCATTTCATTGGGATTATTCTGTGCCCCCCCCCCTACATGCTCACCTCCTTCTTCATATTCAATGGATATAGCCCTTTTCGATTATCACTTATTTTGGTCCGTGGCCCATGGCCAAACTGAGCACCACTTCTGATCTTACGAAGACGTCGAAAATTCGATCTAATGTCTGTCTGTTTCCCTCGAAGAATATTTTTTTTTAATATTAAATATTTATGCTTCCATAAAGATAGGGAAAGAAAGCAGCTAGCAATGGATAGTAATTTGAGTAAAAAATGTGACAATTTTCCAATAAAGCTTTAAAAATCAAAAGAATCTTACTTTTAGAATTTATTTACTTAATTGTTTCGTATAAAAAACGATAGTATGAAATTAGGAAAATAAAATTAGAAAAATATAAATAATTACTCAAATCAAATCAATATCTGAGATAAGTCCTCCAATTCAAGAGATTTTAAAGCGATTACAATAGAGAGGAAAAAAAGAAACATTGGTGTATTCTCTTAAGATTTGTACGGGAAAGTGTATAGGTACGTACTTCTAAGAAGAATATATTATTAAATCCAAAAAATATTCATTAATTCAGGAAGTTAACATTGCAAAATTTAAATATAATTTATTAATAGGTTGATAAAATGCTCAAAGGACTAGGATCAAAAATAATCGATTAAAACTGTATTTATTACATGCGACATTTCAGCTTCTTTATTGAGCTTTCCACATCTTAGAAGTTTTATTATTGTTTTTACCAACTCTACCGTGTCTTCAAAATATTTTACGAACGCCTGAGGAAGGCTTAATAAAGGAGCCGAAACGTCGCATGTAATAAATAAAGTTTTAACCGATAATTTTTGATTCTAGTTCTCTGAGCATTTTATCAGTTTATTATATATCATCGAGGATCTAAAAACTTTACAATAATAATTTATTATTGTTAAAGTTGGAGAGATTTCACGGTAGATGGTTTTAGTTGTAGCAACAATAAAAGGTTCTCTATTGCATCTATTGTTAATTTTTAAATAAACATGAAATTTCGAAGGAATTGACACTCAAAAATATTGAGTGCGTAAGAAAAGTCAGGAAAAACTAAGAAACTGGGTCCAAATTTCGATCGAAAGACAACACAATGATAGATGTTGAATAGTAAGGTGTTGCTTTTGGTAAATAATATGTCATAAAATTTGACTACAATATTAATTTTTTTAGTGTAGTGTCATAAGTTTAGTTCATCTTTTTTTAAGTACTTAATGAATTTTCATGAGTTTTAAAAATTAACAAATCCTTGATGGAAATAAAATCCCATCCCCCATTAATCCCAAAAATTTGATATCTCCATTCAACTCACTAATCGTAAGATAAGACTTTGAATAAAACAAATATCCCTTCAATAAATCCAATTGCTGGGAAATCATTTCAATTTGGAAAATATCTTCATTTACATTACATTTAATCAGTGCAAAATTAAGCGAAACGGAAACCAATGAAAATATTGCGTCGTTCACGGTCCCTTTTTTCCATTCCAGTTTTACAAACTCAAATCGAAACAACAATCAAACGCAAATTAAAATCGCTACATTTCCGCATGAGCTTTAAATAAGAATCGTTAAGGACTCAAATAAATTGTATTATTTTTAAGCTTGTATGAAAATACTTGGGGTAAATTATCTCAGTAAAGACATCATAAAATACGGATAAAATAAGACTCGGTTTTGAGCGCTTAAATATTCACGCTCTACCTAAATACAAATACATTGTG
The DNA here is from genome assembly GCA_958496175.1 of Sisyra terminalis. Classification (NCBI taxonomy): domain Eukaryota; kingdom Metazoa; phylum Arthropoda; class Insecta; order Neuroptera; family Sisyridae; genus Sisyra; species Sisyra terminalis. The sequence goes on along the minus strand of OY292279.1, from coordinate 16,978,481 downwards.
TGTGCTGTTATTCGTGACGGGTGGGAAGTTGGAAATTAGAGCACAACGAAGGATTATCGTAATCTCGAATATGTCGTTCAACGTACAATTAACTATATACATATATATATCTTTAGATAAATACGTAAATTTCAGAAACATTTCGGTGAAAATTTAATGATAAATATAAATAGATGAGGACTGAGAAATGGGCTTATTATATTTTTTCTCAATTATCTTTCATAATTATATATCTTCAGCAAATGAAAAACAACACAAAATTTGACAATAATTGGTACCTAAAGAACCAAGTTTGTTCACATTTTGTATTGGTCTCTTTAACATTAAGAAAACTATTGGTTGGTGCACGTGATATATCAGATTTTTTTAACATGTGAACGTTTATCACCCTGTTTTTCTTATTTCTTTGTTTTTGGGATATTTTCATTTATAGTCTTTAGTGCTGTCCATTGTCATAGCGAGGTTTCAATAAAGGAGATATTCTCGGAAGTGTTCTCTTTTGTCACTGGTTTTGGATTTTAAATCGATATAGATTCAATCGATATTCGTGTAATTTATTTTGAGTATAAATTAGGTAAAAAACCTACTGCTAGCCGAGTGGTCTGGGTGACCACTAGGGTGACAAGAAAAAAAAAAATTTGTTTTTTGAAGGTCCCACCCACTTAAATTATTCATCTAACCAAAAAGAAGGTCCACAAAAAATTTCAAGTAAAAATTTTAAAATTTACTGGTTGCGCAACTTGTTTGAAAATATAATATATATTTTACATGTACAGTCGATAATGTATGAATACCAAAAAATATATACAGTTAATAATAATAAAAAAAAGTCATCAATTATCATAATTATATAAAAAATTATTTACTTGCAACATTTCAATCATTTATTTTTGCTTTATTTGGATTTGGATACTTCTGTCTGTGTTGTTCAACTACTTGCAAAAGGTATTGCTTTTGCTCTTCTTGGTTGGTCAGTATCCCATTGAATGTTTGGATTAACGAAATTCCACGTTCAGCAGCATCGTTCGCTACTTTCAAATTTTGTACCCTTTTACGAACTTAACGAAATCATTATTATTTTCCCAAGTATTTGGATGCTGATTTAAAAAATTTTGAGGTTTTTCTAAGGCTGTAAATAGTTTGAGGGTATTTTTAGAAATGAAATCGCACAATTGTAGTGTTTGTACTGCAGTAGTCTCAACTGTAATACGCCGTAGAGGGATGTCAGTTCCTTTTTTCAATAATGATTTTACCATCTCTACTTTCATTTCAGAAGACACTCTGCCGTAAAAAAAGGATAATCCAATAAGTGATTCACTTATGTACCATAAATGTCTTGAGAAGCTCTTGGTAGCGGCATCGGCTATCACTTTATTTGTTTTCTTGTAATTATCTAGTTCTTTTAAAAAGATTTAAATCATTATAAGGAGCTAATTCTCCACAAGGAGAAGTATACCAATACTTTATGTAAACTTGTACGACAAAAAGGTTTAAGGCGCGAAGTGCAGATAATTCTCGAGCAGTTAGTTTGAACTGCGACCGAAACAAGTAAATTTTCAAGCTATAAATTAATTTTGCCATCCAGTTAGCTCGATGTAAAGCTCCAGGTTTACGAATCTTAAAATCTTGAGCAGTTTCATCTCCTAAGAATAAAAGTGAAAGTTGCAAAAATTCTTTGTAGTCATCTCTAGGTTGAAAGGTCGCTAACTGGTCTTTGATAAACTTGACTAGGACATTTGTTTGTGGTTTTAACTCATTAGCGATTGTATAGTCTGTTATTCCACTGTTGTATTTCTTTACCTCGATTTGATTCCAGTTAGCTGAAAATCTTTGAAAAATCAGGATATTGGGACCACTTGCCTTATGGAGCACGTTCACTCTAGTTATTTAACCTCTTTGGTATATTCACGATAAAATAATATTTACGAAAGCCTTATTAACTACTGAAAAACAACTAATTTCAAACGAATGATGTTTTATCGGCGTCTTTTCGTCGATAACGTGAGTAGAGTGCGATATCAATGATCTATTAACAAGTTCGGTAAATTAGGTGTTGCGCAACCTGTTAATATCAACCAAATGAGATAAAACTTTCAGAACATATATTTTATACCCGAAGGAATACTCTTGGTGGGTGGGATGAAAAATATTATGAACTTAAATTTTTTCTATGTACAATATTGTCACCCTAGTAACCACTCCAAAACTAGGAGGTAGTGGGTTCGATCCTCCTATCGGGCAAATTTTAAATTTTTCTCGATAACGGATTTAATTAACCCTAAAGTTGCTAAAAATCCTTAGTAGTTATAAAGCGACAGTAAATAACAATTAAAACAAACAGGTACAAAGGCAGAAAAAGCGACAAACACTATAAATTAAGCATTTGAGGAGAATACTGTTAAAGATCGAAAAGTGTTGTGTTGGCTTAAAAAATTTCAGTCCGGTGATTTTTCACTACAAAATGTAGACCCAAAATGTCGGTGAAAAGTGATTATCTGAAGGAATTTGTGGAACAAAATCCAACCTGATCCAAAAAGGGACTTGCTATCTGGATGAAAGTTTACCAAGCGACGATATTGTGATATCTTCCTGAAATTGGAAAGATGAAGAAAATCGATAAATGAGTACCGCACGTAACAAGTAGGTGAAAGGAGCTGGATTGGTTGAATGCATGCTCATCGTTATTAAGCCGATTTCATGGAGATTTCTTTAAAATATGAAATTTTACAGCACCCAGCTGAATCTCTCCGGAGATTCACCGGATTTTTCATCACACGGCTTCCATTATTGAAAACATTTAAAACCGTTTCAATGCGCTAAACAAAGACTTATCAGAGCTTATTGATTCCATGGATCATAATTTCTTTAAGACAAGGATCAATGACTAAAAATCCCAGTTGGGAAAGTGTATTGAAGCAATTGGATCCTATTTGAATTAAATAAACAGTTTTAAAACATATGCAGTTTTATATATTCACTTCAAAACCCAACATTTTAATGCCCATATAGAGAACCTACCGGTGGCCGAGTGGTTAAGGTGACAGTTTCAAAATTGGTAAGTGTTGTGTTTGAATCTCTTATCGAACATGTTTTCTTGATTTACATTTTTTTCTTTAAGCCTAGAGTCGCTTAAGATCTAGATCTTAGTATTTATAAAAAAAAAATAATGAAATCATAAGTGCATTGTATGGTTTTATTACTATAAAAACCAATCAAAATCTGAATAACAGTTCAAGTTTTATCTGTTCTATTCCAGTTAACCGGTAAGAAAGATAAATTTTGGTCTAGAAGACCTGTAAAAATATTATGAAATCTTAAAAATGATCAAAATAGATAGAAATAAATGCTGCCTTATTATCATAATACAAGTGAATATAAACCATTGTGGTATTAATGAACTATATTTTTAAAAAGGATCTCTATTTAGCTTTCGTGGATATTCAAAAAGTAACTAATTTAATGTTCTATTATACGACTATACTCTAAACCGAAATTCTACAAAAATTTCCGGGTAAAGCTATCCAAAGGATTGTCATAAAATAAAAGTTGTTTTTTTTTAGATCTTTGATAGTATTACTTGAATCTTGCATGGGACTAGCATCGATTCCAGTCAGAACTGGCTGCTGAAAATTCAATTGAAACATTCTTCTTCCAAATCACAAAACAATTTTGAATTATTTTTTTAAGGTCAACTTAATGATAATGTTTGATTTTTGGGAACCTCAAGCATGGACACAAAATCTAGGACTATATTTCAATTTACAAATCCTTGCCCAAATGTAATGAAATTGATTAAGTTCTAAAAAAATAGTGACACTCAAAAAATAGGAACCATCAAAAAAAATAATCAAAAATTTTGATGATCAAAGCTGATAAAGTAACCCAAATGTGGATTTAGCCAGGATAGAAGGATTGGTGGATCTTATTATTTGTATGCTAAGACTAATAACGTCTCATAGAACTCATGGATTATGGAGAAAAAAGGATATCATATAATTTGAGTAGCTGCTTAGTAGACAATACCTTATTTTAGACCTTTGTTGTCTGAAATTGGACCAATCGTAAACGGAAATTGACAAGCAAACGATATATTGATTTTTTTTAAAAGATCGATTTTTTATTGTTGATGTTGAGATCTAAAAGATCAATGATTCATCGTTCTTCACAAGCAATATTTTATGAACAAAATTTTACAGTAGTGATATCTTCCATCCCGTTTTAGATCTACAGCTACACATATTAACTAATATATTTCTGTCACACGTGTAGATTTGTAGATCAGTTTAGAAATTATTGCGTGAGATTATAAAGTAACGTAAGGTTAGGTTAGGTTAGTTAGTAATCTAACGTTAGATTATAAACTGATGGAGTTTAAAGTTTTACGGTATCGTATTTTATTTTAAATATATTTAAATGGTGGTAAAACTATCGAAAGAAATATCGATAAATCGTTCATAATTTTTGATGTTTCTAACATCGATGTTTCCCTTTTGCAAATATTGATGTCAATGAGCAATGTTGAATCCCTAGCTAAGATCAGAATTGAGCAGTAGAAAAGGTGATGTGTTTCACCAAGAAATTCCAGATTTTTAAAATCTTGAAAGAAGTTCTAGGAGTTTGGTTGAGAAGTTTTTACCCCTCCAACTGTATAACTTGAACTTGATACTAAGCGATCGGCATCTGTTTTGCCCATGGCAAACGTTCTCGATCGTATAAAACTAACTTCAAGAAATGTTTGTAAAAAATTGATGTCTTAGTTTTTCCACAAGAACAAAAAATTGTTTCGGAAAAATGGCACTAAAGATTGCTTTGGAAAAATTAAGTCATTACATAGATATTAAATTAATATAGATAAATCTATCTTTATTTTTTTATGAACAAAATTGTAAGTGATGAAAAAATAAACAATTTTCATTAAAAAAATAACAATTATTAATTGATGTCTCGTTTTTAGAAGGTTATTTTTTCATAATTTCAAGGGAAGCAAATTTGGAAAATTGAGAAAAATATCGCTTGATAGTCTCCAATTTATCATATCTTAATGTTGTCATTAATAAAGTTTATTACCAAACGTTGTTTTCCGTTTCTCGAATGTTGGCGTTAATAAACACTAACAAGTTTCCATTCATTTAAAATATTTCAATCAACAAGCAAACGGAAGAACGGTACGAAATGTCACGCTTGATTAAATATTTACCATTAAAATCCCGAAAGTAAAATCGGACAGATTACAGCGGCCATCACTTGGATGAATTGGAACGAAATGCTTATTGCTTATTTTACGTTTTTAATAATATGCAACATTATTTAAATTGCTCTAACTAACTCAGGGTGAAATTTGAATAAATGATGTGTAAATTGGGAAAGCTTGTTTTTAAAATTATATTAATTAAAGCTCAGCGTTTTGTTCAATTTTTGGTGAATCGAGTTCAAAAGTTGTTCAAATGGTACCAACCGACAGAAGACTTGAAACCATTTGTTATTTTAATTCATTGAAAGTCATTTGTTGCACTCAAAGTCTTTTCCACTTGTAATTAAAACATACAGCATTTTTTTTAAAACTAACAAAAATCTATTCAAAATTCATTGAAAAATGCATGTATATTGTATAAATCTTCAGCAGATTTTAAAATATACTACAGGATTCATATTTTGTATGGTTCATTTGATTTTCTTTAATTTTTCTTTTTCTGGAAATTGACAATTTGGAGAAATCTCAAAACGGCACAAATTGAAGCAAAAAAAAAGCTTAATGGCACACTATATTTTTTATGTATAAATAACTAGACTATTTCTGTATAAATGCATTTCAAAATCGCTGCTACAATTTAAATTTTGGTGTACAAAAAGGAAATTCATAGGCTGAAATTCATAAATTTTCGATTATCTCTATAATAAAATAAAATGTATTGCTCTTATCATTTATATACAAATATTTTTGTTTTTAATTTTAAGTGTGATGTACCTTGCATAAACCATCAAAGCAGCATCTGTAGATCCTGATCTAGAATAGAGATTAGTTTACGATATTGTAGTTGTTTATTAGAGTTGAGGAAAATAGATGCCAATTCTTAAAATACTCCGAATATTGTTTCTGCTTTCCGTTTGTTATAAGACCAAATGTCTTATTCTTTTATGTTTGTATTTTCTGTATTTGTGGAATAGGTCATCGAGGGTGTAGTTACTGATGCTTCTAATTATTTGACTAGGGCCATTTTTGCAATTTGTTTAGAATTTCCGCGACAAAGCGAGGATATATAAGTCTAGCGGTAGCATCCTTAATTCCTCATGAAGATCGTGTATCTTGTATTTGGCTGGGTAGTTTCCCAGAATTCTTAGCAATTTATTTTGGGCTCTTTGTATTGTCAGATACTTGGTTTTGCTTACTGAACTCCAGACTAGATATGCATATGTTAACACTGGTCTGAGCACAGTTTTATAAATTAATAATTTATTGTTGGTAGACAGCCTTGATTGTCTGCTTAACAATGGATATGAGATGTTAGTTCGGGCCATTAATTTGCTTTTAGTTAGTTTGATGTGTTCAGCAAAATTGAGTCTGGAATCCAGTTGCATCCCCAAGTGTCTAACTGTTTTTACCCATTCTATATTTCTTCCATTTACTTATACCTTTTTATGCTTGTCGGGTCTTCTATTTTATTTTCCATTTTTTAAAAAAATATCATTATTCTTTTTAAGATCTTGGTCATTCTGTTGACCACTGTATCAGCTCTTCAGGAGGATGCAAAAATTGCTGTTTCGTCTGCATATAGGGAAGAGAAAGTTTCGAGTGTCTGCAGGATATCATTTATATAAATGGAATAAATAAAATAGGTCCCATAGTGGACCTTTGGAGGACTCCAGCCCTAATTAATCTGCTATAAGACATTTCATTCTTGATTTGCACACAAAATTGGCGCTTTTTGAGACAACTCCATATTATTATTATAATGTATGATTATCTCTAAGATATACACAGTTAGATGGTGTTTAGAAATTGTAAAAATTTATAATAAAAGTAATGAATGTTTGGCTACGTTTTGCACGATGTACGAAAGATATGGTCTATATAATCGACCAAAAGAACTTAAAATTTGTATTGTAAATAAAAAAATTGAGGCACTTGGAAGAGTTTAAGATGTTAAGAACCCAACGTGTTAAAAGCATAAGTTTATTGATAAAAATATCGATGTTTTGAAGCGGGAATGAAACGAATGAAAATCTGGATCGTTCTATTTAACGTCGTTCTTAATAAACTGTAATTTCATCCAGTCTTTTCAATTTATTGAACACTCGTTTATTAGATTTATCTGAATTTACACTCTTTTTGAATATATCACAAGATTCTTTTGATTTTATGGCCTTAGCCAACGTAGTGTTACAAGGAGTTTAAACAGTATAGGATTTTTCTCAATGTTCAATTACATAGTAAAAATCTGTGACTATGGTTTGTTTTTCTACCACTAGCTGCACAAATTTTTAGAATGTATCTAAAGTTTTAAGAAGATATTCCAATCTTCCAATGCATGATGAGAAAAATGGGTCAAGATGGGTCTCCACTATTAGTTTTTCTGGAGTACTTATTTAAATTGAAACTATGTACTTTATGTAACGTAACTAAGGCTACATAAGCTAGTACACCCGACATTTTAGTGGTGGAGCCACATCTAGACACGTTTTTCATCGCGAAGAAGATTGAAATTTACTATTATTAATTTTAGCAATACTTCCCGTGTAATGACTTAAAGGCTCATGCGTACTTTAGCACACCCATAATCTGGTAATGTTGCATTTTTGACTTTGTTTTTAAGGGGGGAAGCTGGTTTAGAATTTTGAAGAAACCGATTTTTTTTTGTCTTAAAAGGTACTTTAGGGTCTTAAAAATAACATACCAAAGGATGGATGCCGGAAAAAATGTCTAAATGCCCAAACTTTCGCAGATTAAAGGTATATACGCATATAATATGATTTTATAGTACTTAAAACTTTAAACGCGTTTTTCTCAAAATTACTTTTTTTGAACTAGCCGAAGACATAACTCGAGCAAATCTTCACCGATCTATACGAAATTTTGACAGTACATTCGAAATAACTTTCTCCGGAGGCGTACGTAGGATTTTTTTTATATTGCATAGTTTTTTTTTAATCAACAATTTTGTCGTTTTTTTATAGTGAAAATTTTAATGTTTTGTTCAAACGTGCACCATTTCGCGCAAAAAAAAATGTCGAAAAAATCCTACGTACGTCTCTTGCTGTTGTTAAATGGCAACTAAATATTTTCAGGATTTTGTTCCAGGGCCAAAATTAAGGAGGTTACATCTTCGGCCATGGACCCGTCTAAAAATGAGGCACCTCCGAAGAAATGCTGGACAGCCGCCATTTTGAATTTAATTGACACGAAAAAATTTGTATTTGTATATTAAAATCTAAATTATAAAATTTCTTTCACGGATATTCGATTGATCTTTTTGTTGAGTCACAAAAAATTCATAACTTATGCCCATTTTTTCACGCTCTAGACCAGCTTCCCCCCTTAATTTAATTCGCGATTAAATCGGTCCATAATGAAAATTTAGCCACAACAGAGAGAATTATATCATACTAGAATTGAATTAACAAAAATATTGCGAATTAAATTAAAAACAAAATCGAAAATGCAACGTTGCCAGATTGTGGGTGTGCTAAAGTACACTTGAGCCCATTACGTCCAGATCCTTTGTATCTATACTTTTTCCTAGCCTATACTGAAGCTTAATAAGGAAATTATTCGATGGAAAATCCGGTCTTAAATATAGCAAACCAAAGACCAAGAAATGTTGAGAAAAAATAAATAGATATTCCGCATACAACAGGTAAAATGTGAAATAAAATATTAAAGAAAATTGGCAATGCTTCAAAAATTATTCTGAAAGACAAAAAATTACGTTCTGTACTCTTAAAAATGAAAGACATCAAAATCTCATAAAGTGCCCACATTTCTTTTTCGAGCAAAGCACAAATAATTTAAACTCATTTTTTATATTAAGTCATATAATATTCAGACTCCGTGAGCCATAATTTAATCAGTTTTCTGAATACGTTAACATTTCCCAAGAATGTATTGCGTTTTATGGAAAGTATGTCATTAAACATCCCAAACCAAACGTGAGAGTATAATACGGGTGGAATTTTAAAAGATGTAACACCCCCAAGACTTTATACTCCGATAGAGAGTTAAATATAAAAAAATGCATCGTAAAAATAAAGATAATATCCATTATGTGAATGTTGATGTTGCTGGAAATTATCTTAAGCTCATAATTCGCCGTAATAGTAATAAGAAACATTAATTTTTCTTTTCTTCCATGTCTTGTAAATCTTTTACGTTTATAGATTGGGTAATACCTTCGAACATTGTGTTGTAAACTAAGTCAACATTCGCATCCGTAATAAACAGACTACTTTTAATTATCTTTCTCTTTATATACATATCTACGTTGTTTACGAGGGCATAAAGTAAACGCTGAGTTTATTTATTCTTGACATGAAACGACCATCATACCACAATAGAAAATATTACCTTTGGAAACATGAAGACGATAAGCTTTGCAGAATACATAAGAAAATCATACTGAAATGAAATAACGTATGATTTTTGTTTGATTACAAAGTTATAGACGTATCAAACATGCTCGTTAATTTTGAAATAAATTTGTATGATTATTTCGTTTCTTCTACGATTTCTTGTAAGTTCAGAAACATTATAAGTATACGTTTAACAAACTGACATAATTTCCAAGTTATTTCAGTTTAATAACTCAATAGATTTTACATATGCAGAAATAACAAATATAGAAACTAGAAATAAAAGGGGATCATTCATACATTACGTAATATACTTTCAAGGGAAGAATAGGGTCAGAAATTTCTTGTTTTATATATTTTTCCATGCTAATGAAAGAATAGCTTCTAACTACCCACTGGAAAAAAGACTAAGTCCTTAAGGAAAATTATAAAACTATAAAGTGATGGAATGTTTTCGCTCCCTATTTTACTGATTAATAATCTATAGTACATCTTTTTTTTCTTTGAAATCTTCGATTATAACGATTGAATGAAAACAGATGAGATATATTTGTTGCATCCTCTGAAGGCCTAAAAATTTTCAATTAGACTTTTAATTTAATTGGTTATAAATATTTGGTAAGCACAGAAAATTAAAGCTAATTTTCATGTCATCAAAATTTGTTGATTTCGTCAATCATATACTCGTATATTAATAAGCTCAAAAGCCCGCGAAGACCAGAACATCGTTATTATAAAAAAGCTGTAACTTTCTCTGCGCATGTCTCCAACACAGATAAAACGATCAACGATTATGGAGTTTGGATAGTGGTTACTTTAGCAGATAACTAATAGCAAAGGTGTATAAAATGAAAGCTCCCTTTCAAGTTTAAAGCTCAATTTTTTTTTATATGTTCTTCGGAACAATATTAGAAATAACATCCTCCATTTTCAAACATTAAGCATGGTTTCAACCTCCTGCCAGACAACTCTTAACTTTAAAAACTAATTACTACACTTATATTCTAGTGGAAAAGCTGAGTTTTATATATATGATATTTGGGCAACTTTCAAAATATGTTATCTCAGTTATTGGACAGTTTTGATAGTTCTTAGATCTTGTCAGACGTATATAAATTAAAAGTTAACAATTTTTAAAATTCTACAAAATGTGCTCAATAGACTCCAATTTCGGGTTATATTTTTGGATCTAAAAAATGAAGTACCGGTGCCCTTTTGAATTAAGTCAGTCCATTGATTAGGTAAGCACTATCAGGGTTTTTGTCCCTCTAAGTTTCCTGGAACTATCAACTACTCCAAGTTATCACTAACTTTCGATCATCCAGTCGTGATTAGCTGTTGGTTAGAAACTTTATTTTGAATATCTTCAAGGTTCTTTTATTGATTTTCAATCGCTCAGCTATTATTGACTCTTATTGGGAACGCCTTCTCTTTGCTTTCTTCAACGTTCATCTACTGATGAATGATTATCCAACTGTGATTAGTTGTTGATGGGATTGCACTCTTTTTGTTTTTACTAAGCTCTTTCACTGATTTTCGATCACCCAGCTATGATTAGTTGAAGGTGGAAATACTCTTTCTTTGTTTTTTTCTAGGTTCTTTTACTGAATTTTGAACACCCAGCTGTGATTGGAATTTAGTGGGAACGCCCTTTTTATTTTATCTGCTTGGTTCTTCTACTCATTATCGATCACTCTGTAGTGATTGATTGAAAAAAGAAACGTCTTTTCTATGTTTCTGCTTAGTACAAAGCATATGCACTCCCTAAAAAGTACGAAGAAGCTAAATTTTATATTAACTGATATTTTAGATCTCAAAAATGGTTTCAACCAAAAAAATCCGTTATTGGAGGTACCGCGTTTCCCCTCTTCCCAAATTGACTTTTCCGAAAAAAAAAATTTCAAAATAACTTTTATACCGAGCAAGATACAAATAAATTTGTCATTATCAAAATGAAAGCTAAGAAAACTTCCTACAAAAAAGGTTCTTTAGCAATTTTTCATAAGCACCATCGTTTGGCCGGAAGTCGATGTCGAAAGCGCTAGTGTCTGTTTGCAAGAGATCGCACACTAAATATTGCGAAAATTTTGATTTCAAGTGAAATGTGTAAATTTTTGCTTATAATCAAAATGTATCTAGGAAACTGATATATTCTACTATAATTTCATTAGTTTTTTAACGTCTAATTATTTCAGGAACTAAAAGATAATAGACGATAATTGCATTTTTTAATGAATTTCCCGTTTTTAGTTACGCTCGCAGGAAAAATCCCATAATTTTAATATTATAAAATAACATGAAAATCTCAACTTTAGACTTTGTACTACGATATGCAATGAGTATAAAATGAAATTACATTAATTAGTAGAATTGCCAGAGCATCGTGAAAAAAATCAGCATCGTATTTTTTGGTTGATATCTTCTTTGGAACCTTATCAATTAATAAATATAAAAAAATGGCTTTTACATATTTTTTGAGGAGTTCACTTGTAAATTTACGTTACATGACTGTACCATTATAAAAAAATCAGGAAAATCATAAGAAATTAGAGGACTATAGTTTTAAGAAAAAATCAATCACGTTTGGAATGAAAAATAAATGTATCATGCATATATAAGATAATTTAAAATAGTTTAAAAATTATAAATAATATTCATTGTTAAACTGCAGAAGAAAAAAACTACAATAAAAATTATCAAAATTAGAATAAAGAGTAAATAACGGGAGAAAAATTTTCTAAAAAGATTGATTTAGTGCTTGGGAAAAAAAGAGAACGAATTACAGCACGAAAGAGCAAATACAACAAAGTATTTTGCAGTCTGATTTAGTTAAAGAGAAAATACAGACATTTGAATGTATAATGAGCGATATAAAAAGTTTTAATGACGTAATTTATATATTTTTTTTCTCCATTCTGTGTGCTTTTTGTGTTGTACTAACAATGAGCTCCAAATCGTTATTACAATGTCGTATTATTGTTTTATTTTTCTTTAATTTCCGTCCATTTTATTTGCCAAACGAAATGATATTAATTTTAATAATTTTAAGTATGGAGGTTGAAATATGAGGGTAATATTTGTTTATATTTTCCATGTACTTGTGCTTGTTTAAATAGAGCTTTCGAATGCAATCCAAGTTGAAGTTAAATTTTTTAAAAAAATTACTTGAAATAGAAATTGGTTAAATAAACCATCAATAAGTATAAATCATTTCAAAAATTTATAATTTGCATGATAAAAATAAAGGAAAATTTTTCGAATATAAAAGTGGAACTACATAAACGGAACGTACGGATAAATTTGTTAATATTGGACAAATAGTGGTCGGTTAAAAACATCTTACATCCATTTGGGAATTTCATTTTTAAACGGGATGAAAGCTCAATATACACAGGAGATAAGTAGTAATCCTGAATAAAAGAGTGCGAACGTTAGTGGAGACACCCACACATGTGGCGGGTACGTGCTATTCTGGAGTACGATTCGGGAGCGCCAGGAACTCTCAGGGAGCTGCTTGAGAAGACAAACATCTGTGAAAATAGCGGGATTACCTTGTTGAGTATGATAAGAACTCGCAAAGGACAAGACCTTGATTTATTCAGAACCTTTTTTTCAAATAGCGCATATCAGAAATTCTACAACGCACTTACTTATAAATAAAAACCAACAACAGGAAAGATGACTCTTTCCCCATAACTATATAAACGTATCCTTTCTTTTTAAGTTTGCTCACTGAAAAATATACGAGAGTAAAATATACTTGTTCTTGGCAAAAGAAAAACGCGAATAAATTATACTTTTCCACATATTTTTTCTTTATTTCAAACACAATGAAAAAGGTTTTGCGAAACATGTATTAATAGTGGCAATATTGAAAAGGTGAAAAATTCCTCGTGGAAAAACTTCCCAAATGATATAACCATTTACGAGAAAAGTTTTCTTTGTACATTTTCCACATATATACGTATTACTTCCCACACATAATAAAAAATAATATTTTGTTAAATATAAAATTGTATTATTTTTATACTGTTATTTCCTTGCAAACTTTCTTAGTTACTCTAATTTCATTCACCGAAAACTTTTTGTCTTTAACATAAAATGCCCTAAAGACGGGAGGCGTGCGGGAAAACATTGGATGTCGACTAAAATGGAACATTGCTTCCCTTGTTCCTATATTCAAACACCCTTCTTCCTTGGCATTTTCAAGTTTATACAATTCGACTGTTGATATTCCTTATTCGTCTGTGCGTTGGCAAATTTATTTTTCTTGACTTGATAAATGTTTTAATTAAGTTTTGCTCTCTAATTTAAACGAGAAAACGATTGGGTAGAAATAAATTTAAAAAAAAAAACTATCAGATACACGGTAAAAATGAAGTGGAATTTAAATGATTTTCTGTGATCACATTTGGTGATTCATCTATTTTTGCTTGCTTGGTTATGCAAACGTATTTCTTTGAATAATCCCACAGGAGGCTTATGTAAGTCGGGAACTAATAAATCAGATGGGACACCAGGGCCAAGTAAGCAATGTGGTGAGGAATGAATGAAAATCGTTTTCTGCTAGAAAACTTTTCACAAAAGAATCATTCATATAGTCAGGCTAGGAGGGAATTGTACTAATCACCGAAGGAAAGAAAAGTGTGTAGCAACTTCTGTAAATAGTTTAAGTTCAAAGTTTATTATAAGTCAAAACACTTGGTAGATATTTTATTTATTATTTCCGGGTAACTATTAATATATTAATGAATAATTATGTACGTCATATGACTCAAATTCTTTATTCTGATAATGACTAAACTGTCAAAACGCGTCAAAATCAAGAAGTAAATAAACAATTTGACTCATATGACAAGCATTATAAGTCATTAACTTGGATACTTGGATGGGTTGGTTATAAATATAATTTTTTAAATTGAATATTTAATGCCTAGTAATAATATTAAACTACAAGTAGAAGAAAATTGAACTATGGCACTTTTTTAAAGGAACATAAATACGTTTATTTTTTTATAATTAAAATATTGGATTTGCGCGAATGACATGTTGAATTTCGATGTGAATTAATATAATAGTCTATCTTTTTTCAAAAGTGTTGAAATTAACAACATTTGCTCCATTGATATCCAAAATATGAGTTAATTTAAAAAGTTTTTTTTTATCAAATTCGATGGTATAGGAAATTGTTAAAACCAAAGTTACTAAATAAGAAAGCAGATGGAAAAATGTCGATAGAATTGTAGGAAAATTTAAATAAATAAACATACTTGTGTACTTCTAAATTATTCCGGTAGAAAATTAGGTGAAATCGGAAATCGGTTTTCAAGGAGTTGAAATTTTGGATGATGACATAAATTTTAAGACTCAACTAAATGTGATGAACTTGTTCATTTAATTGGTGAGTTTAAGGGCGATAAGAGGTTAACAAACTCAAAAATTAACTTTTGTATGAAAATTTACCTTGAATTCAAAAATTTGATACAAATTTCTGGGTCTTGACAGATTTTCAATAGGGAAATGAAAATAGATAATTTAAGTGGAAATTAAAGAAGGGTAGTTAAACATTTTTTCCCAATGTAACTCAATTATTTCACTCTCCAATGGCTGAACAATTCAAATACTTCGTTGCATCTTCAAAAAGTTTCAATGCAATTGGGTATCATTACATATTTTTTTCTACTGAGATTTAATAGTATAGATGCCTGGCTTAACAAATTTCGGATCTTTAGACCCAATAAACTCTGATAACGAATTTTTCATACTGTCTTCTTTTTATATGATTAAGTCCGTAACCAAAGTTCAAAGTATTTAAAAATTGGAAGTCGGTTGGTGAGAAATCCAGTGAATCTCCGAAGAGAACCCAAGTTCTAAGCAAATATCAGATTAAACCACTTTCCAGAAAATTTTTGTTGTTTCAATATAGTTCTGGTACTAGACAGCACAACTATAAATGGGCATTTACCAAAACCAAAGTACCAGGGAGTTCAGATAGTAATGTTGGTTTTTTAACGTGAGATTAAAACACCAAATTTTGAAACCAGTTTTGATTTTGTAAATTAAAAATATGATTAACCGTAATATTATCAACCTGTTGGTATCTAGTGTGCAAATTTTTAATGCCACATTAGAAAAATCTATCAATATAAGGAACATATCAAAGAGGTACATTGTGAACATTATTTAGGTTTTATTTTTTTTTAATAAAAGAAAAATTAAGTAACGATTGAAATAAATATAAAGGCGATGGAACAACTTAAGACAATTATACTGGAAAAAAAATATTCCCTATTAATTTAATAATTTTTCCAGGGATTTTCTTCTGCAGAAAAGTTTTAAATAAGTGTGTTGTAGAATAGAATTTTTTCTGTTATCAGTTCTTGGACACTTTTAGGTATTTTTTGTATTTAGGTATTGGTTGGTCGACCAAAATTGATTAGGTATATTTGACTGCTCTTCAATTGTTTGAAATGGATTTGGTACCACTTCTTACTTTAATTTTAGTTGGTAAAATTTTGTGTCATTTTTCGTTAGTACCAATTGAAGAACTAAAAATTATCGAGTATGAACTTTGAACTTAAAAAAACGCATTTGGTATTAATAACCAACTAAAGGTCTTAGATAAATATTAAAACTGTTTTTGGTAACAACTTTGCATTACTATTCTATTAAACTCATAGAGTATATAATACCAAATTTGTATTTCTTCAGTTTTTTAGTTTTACAGTTTTACCATATCAATGAAAATTGCAGAGTTGGTTTTTTTTTGAGTCAAAAAAGTTATTTTAAGAAAAAATATCTCTAGTACTACTTAGAAATATAAGAAAATAAATGACAATGGAATGAATACAGTTTCAAAAATTACAGTTCTTTCAGTTCTCCTTCATATAACGAAATCTGGAAAACAAACGTTGGCATGTAAAATAAATCTGACACATTTGTTCCATTCTAATAATAATTATAACAATTTTCTTCTGAACTGAGACAAATGCTGCAGCTCAAAAAAGTTTTTTTTTTTAAATAACAATTATCGTCTGCTATCAACGTATTTCGTTCGGTGATTTGTTTTTCATTCGCTCCCTTAAACATCAGGATCTAAGTCTTGTGATAACATGGGATGATTTATATTGAATATGATAAAGAAAACCTCCTATGGAATAATCCACTTAATTTTCGATTTGATCTTTCAGTAATTTTCTATTCAATCGTTTCCTTTTGAGGCTCTATTAGAGGAGGCGTAAACGGATTTTTATTCTAGCGTAATTTTTCAAAATGATTGATGATCCCAACAATGATTGTTTTAGATATGGCAAGGGTTTATAAATATTAAAGTATTGAGTCATTAGGAATGTACTATGGACTATTTATCGATTGTCTTACAATTTTTGAATGAGAATTTTCTGTAACTTTAATGCTTATTTTAAAGATAGAAACTTTATAGTAACATTTAAGGTTAATTGTATTCTTGTGCTTACTAATTATGTACTAATTAAAAATTGCGACAAATTGAATTTTTTCGAACTATTAAACTTTAACTCCTTTTTTTCAATTGTTTCTCTTCAAAAAATGATTTTTAATATTGAATATTTTTAAAGCATCTTACAATAAAACCAAAAGCACATTAAATCTATTTCAGAGTCGATAAAATTGCAATGAATACTTTTGTTTTTAAAGGAAAGAACTATTTTTTTATTTATATTTGAAAAAAATGTTATGTTGTACAGATTTATAAGGCATGTCGTGCTGTACAACTTCTTATAAAAATTTTTTCCTTAGAAATGAATGTGAAATTTTACAAAAAGAGTTTTTAATATTGAAGTGTAAAACTAACGCCGTTTATAACAAGTATAGGCCTAATTTTTAATAGAAATTCTTGGAAATTTTTATAACGATGGGAGAATATATATAGTAAAGTTAAAAATAAATAATTTCTGTTTTATATTGGGAATACAATTTAAGTATACTTTTCGTTTAACTTTGTAAAAGAAAATTGATTTAAAAACACTATGTTAGTAAAAAAAAAAGTCTATACTTAATAAAGTGCTGCTATATAATAAATTATGACTATTAAATATCATTTATATATTAATTTTAAATTGGTATTGAAAAAGCTGAGGGTTTTCAATCCCAGTATTCTAACATAATCAAATTGTCCACCAGTTGCTGAACTTTGTTCAGCTTTTGCCTTCTCGATTTATAATGGTTAAATTACGGACCTGGAAACCCAATTAGATGTATTAAGGGCATTCAAGTCTCGTTTTAGTATTAGAAAAAAAACCATAAAGTTTAAAAAATTAAAATTGACCTATTTTCATAAAAAATGCTAAATTTATTAAGTTCCAAAGAAGCTGTGATATCCAATGAATATAAAAACTCTTACCTAATAAAAATTTCATCAATAACTATTGTTTATATTTTAACAAAAGAATTATTGTTATGTTGATTTGTTTATAATTTTTGGAGGATATATACTTTTGCAACATATTGCATAGAGTTTGATTAATGTTATAAATATTCTGTGTGGAAAATTCTAACATCGATATTAACTTTACTTTTTAAATTAGTGTATAAAAACTTTTCACATACATCATAAACTTTCTGCAACAACACTAAATCAATAAGAGTTAACTTAAACTTTTTTCCCATAAAAATCTGTTAAGGCAAGCCATTTTTTTATATACAGAAGTGAGATAAATATAATAAATTTAAATTTGCGAAAAAAATAATTTTAATATAAAGAAAGTTATAATAAAAGTCAAAGGAGATTTTTTTTTAGTGTGAAATTAAGATATTTTAATGCACAATTATTAAAACATGATTTAAATGCTTTTCAATTGCTTTTCAATTTTCTCTATCGTCACGCTTTGAATCCTGAAGCGTTTTCTCGATGTAAAATCTCTTAGCATTTTCTCAGCTGTTGGGGGAAATTTTCGTGTCACCGTAAAAATTAATATCCGCTCCAGCAACGTTTCTCCACGGTAATAAAACTTTGACAAGTCAAAATTAATTAATTTTCATTTTTAATATTGCGACAAGAATTTGAGACTAAATTTTCATTTCTTTTTAAGCAACACAAATATTTTATTCACGTTGAACTCTACTCGCGGAAATATTTGTGCAAGTCAAACAAATTTACACTTAATACGGTTTGGATAAGAAAGTTTTTCGGTGGTGTTTAAATATTTTCAATTAGATCAAATTGATTTAAAGGCTACCGTTTGCACTTAAAAGCTTTCACTGCTTAAAAAGTTCAGGTTTCTCGGGCAAACTTTTTCCGTATAAATAATTCACTAAGAGCAAAAAGTTTATCGTATTACTGCATATAATTCATACATTAAGTGTGTCTAGAGCTTTCACAACTGAGCCAACCGAAGCATGTGTCGTGAATTGGTCGTGCAAAAAAGCGCATGCTGTTAATATCAAATATGCACCAAAAAAAAAAAACAACGATGAAAATGATAATCGAAAAACTTCGCCATTTTCATCTTGAGTGTTTTCACGGTGACTTGAAACCACGTAAATATTTTCAAAACGATAGCTAGGTGCTAACGAATTATCATTTTCTCAACAAAACGTAAATTTTCTATTACACAATCAATTAAGCTTTTTTTTTCTTAAAATTTGTTTTCATACCTTTGAAAAATAAATCACAAAGGAATAGAAAAATTTAAATATTAAAAACTTAGAGAAAAAAAAATGTTTTTTTTTTCGTATTTGTAAAAAGAATTCGAGCTGTATGTATGGATTTGGGTATATCTATAGATAAAGAATCTGTAAGCTCAAACTAAATTTACTAAATTTACTAAAATTCGAAATGCGACGAATAGTGATTTTGTCGAAAAACAAATATTCGAATATATTCTCGACCGAAGTACTAAATATTCGGTAATATAAGGGTTTATTATGCAGGTGAGCTAATTTATCCTGGGAACATATCATAAACGACTGGGAAAAGAAGAGGCTGTAGAACGTAGATAGAACTTTAATTTTATAGAAATTTAAATTTTTTCAAGTAAATATGGAAAATTTGGAAAAAATGGAAAATTTAACTTTGTTTCAAAACTAGATTCTTAGGGTTAGTTCAAGTGTATACAAAGAGCAAAACAAAAACTATTATAGAAGCTTTAAAAGAATTTCCAATAACCAAGCAGTACTGATGATGATTGTTCTTTCCTTAGTAAGAAAGGATAAACCAATAAGGATGATAAAAAAGCCCATCGGTGGCCGAGTAGTCAAGGTTACTGCTTCAAAACTAGATGAGTTCACTAAGGGGGTAAGGTGAGTTATTAAGGGGGTCATTTGAAATTTTTATCAATTTCTCCAAAATTTTGCGTTTTATTTTTGGTTGAAACTTTATCAAAACAGTTTCAGAAACTATTGAATTGTTTCAATGGTTTTATTATTTTTTTTTGTTCTTTATATTGTTATTTACCATCGCTCTATGACTACTAAGATCTTTAGTGACTCTAGGGTTAATAAAAATTTGTAATCGAGGAATATCGAAAATTTGTTCGATACGAAAATTGAACTCATCTATCAAAATAAGATTTTTTCGCTAACTTTTGAACAGTTATACTGTGTATACAATATATAAAATATATTGCAGTCTAATTTATGTAGTATAATTTAATATAATAATATTTAAAAATCATACCACTAACATAAATTTGAACAGAAGTTCAAACAAAAATATTCTTGACGTATTGCCCAGATACGTATTTCGATTGCCAAGCAAGCTTCATCAGTGGTCATCAAGTAGTTTGAATCACTCCGTAACTGCTTTGTGATGATCCAAACTATTTGATGACCACTGAGGAAGATTGCTTGGCAATCGAAATATCTGGGTAATATTATACCCAGATTTTTTCGCTAACTTTGAACAGTTATACTGTGTATACAATATATAAAATATATTGCAGTCCAATTTATGTAGTATAATTTAATATAATAATATATAAAAATCATACCACCAACATAAATTTCAAAAGAAGTACAAACAAAAATATTCGTGACGTATTACCCAGATACGATATTTTACCATTTTACCATTTTACCGATATTTTACACGGTCATTTTAAATCTTATTTTGATAGATGAGTTCAATTTTCGTTTCGAACAAATTTTCAATATTTCTCGACTACAGATTTTTATTAACTCTAGGGTCACTAAAGACCTTAGTAGTCATAGAGCGATGGTAAATAACAAAATAAAGAAAAAAAATAAGACCATTGAAATAATTCAATAGCTTCTGAAACTGTTATGATAAAGTTTCAACGAAAAGAAAAACGCAAAATTTTGAAGGAATTGAGAAAAATTTCAAATGACCCCCTTAATAATAGCTAGTGATCTATTAAAACACTGTTAATTTTCATAAAACATGTTCTCATATCTTGTTTCATACCTTTGATAAATAGATCACAAAAATAGAAAATTAAAAATATTAAATAAATCAAAAATACTATTTTTCGTTTTGGTATAATGAATTCGAGCTGTGTATATGGGTTTGGGCATATCAGTTGAACAAGATTCTGCAAGCTCAAGCTATACAAAAATTAGAAATACGATGAAGAGTGATTTTATCGAATACCAAATATTTGGATGCACTTATTCTCGGTTATATGGATATTCTCGGATATATGCGTCAAGTTATCCCGTAAAATATACTACAAATAACTGGGAAAAGAAGAGACTGTAGAATATAGATAGAAAATATGGAAAATTCAACCTCGTTTCAAAGCTAGTTTCTTGCAATAAGTTCAAGTAGGTACAAAGAATAAAACATTTTTATGGAGTCAAAATCATGGAGGCATTGAGAAGAATTTCAAATGACCCTAACAGTTGCCAAGGAATATTCAAGCTAGTCTGAAGTCGCTAAGATTTATCTATTATCTTCCTACAGCTGTACAAAGTATAACAGGAAGTATAGAAGGAACAAATGTTGCGCTATTAAAATGCTGTTAAAATATTTTAATTCTTCACAACTTACCAGAGACAAACTTTAAGTATAAACCATTACCATTTGTGATAATTTATCATATATATAATCCATATAATCATTTATGTTGTAAGATATCTAGACTTTCACCTGAATTAACACCTTAGCTAGAAGATCCATGTTAGAAAATTTTCTAGACTACAGGATCGCCTGGATGGCGGACAAAAGTCTCCGGCAAGTTTGTCATCAAAAGCGATACTTTACAAGGCAGTGCTCAGACCTACATGAGCATCTAGGGTTCAATTCTGGAATATGGCAAAGCACGGGAGCATTGAAATGATCAAAAGATGTCAAAGTAAAATCCTTCGGTCATTTGTGGGTGGGGGTGATATATCAGGAATGGCATCATTCATCGGAATCTTAACGTCCTAATTTTAATTAAAGTAGGCAATTAGATATGTAAAAGGGGTGAAATTACACCCGAAGAGGGGTGTGAATCATTCAAGAACATTGTTTTTAAATATTCTCGATCTAAATCAAATCAATCAAATTAATTAAATCAAAAAAATCAAGATGTTTTCAGACAATGGTTGATGAAAATGACAACGAAGTGATGGAGAATTTGTCGCTATTTTTCACCCAGAAAATTCATGAGGCAGATATTGCAAATACGAAAATTAGGTGATATACGAAAATTAGGTGAGAAATTTCTTGATATACCTTTGATATTGAGTGGTGATTTTAATATTAGCCTTGCAGATGATAAAAATTTACCATTGATTAAATTTTTATGCGAAACATTATTTTCAAGCATGTTCAGTGATAAAAAAATCAGCTTTTATAAATTATAAAACGATGATTGATGTGGTTTTTAAACGGTATTTAAATAAATTCAAATTCAAATCCAAATTTCTTGTTTTCTACTTTAGTTACCACTAGCTAATCCCCGCAACTGTTTTCTTTTCAAATTTGCCATTTGTAGTGGTATATGAATTTTTTTTTCCTATTTCTTTTACGAAAAACATAATCATACTTAAAAACACAATTTTGTTAACTTCAAAAAGACACATTTAATAAACTGTTGCAAAGAATAAAATTGTTGTATGTATTAATCAATTAATTTTCAAAAAAAATATTTATAAATATCTAAAAAGAGTATGTCTATTGCGTATAGCTACGGTAGGTATACCTACCGTAGACCAGATAATCTGTAAATCAATCAGCATCTATACATAAATGAAAAATATCGCCAAGTTCAATAAAGTTGGTCTTAATTATAAGTAAAGAGCGGTGACCATGCGACATTTTTCAAATAACTTACATTTTTAAACTTGTGATATCTTTCGAATGGAATGTTTAAATTGAATAATTCAAAAAGTTATATAATGGCATTGAAACAAACTTAAATATGTAGTTATTTATTTTGATAAGGAATAATCCCAAAGTATAAATAAAAGAGCTTTTATAGCGTTGGCATTTATATATATTTTTTAAAATGAAAAAAGACTTATTGTGACATAACTATAATAGTAAGACATATGCTGTCGCTCTATTTTTTGTAGATAATGATATGTTCTGCAAAATCGTACTACATTATTTTGTTCTATAACCAATAGTTTTCGCAGCGCACGCGATAAAAGAATGATTTTTGGTAATTTTTTTCAGACCTTGGGTTACATTATTGGAGTTTAAGTATGGATCCTTAACTTTTTTGAAAATTTAACATAGCCTATGTTCCCCGAAAATTGTGTAGCTTCCCAACAGTGAAAGAGTTTTTCAAATCAGTCAAGTAGTTTCGGAGCCTATTCAAAGCAAACAAACAATCAAATCTTTCCTCTTTATAATAAAAGATAAAATGTTTTTTGGTAATTTTTTCACAAATCATTGGAGTTTTAGTATGGATTCCTAATTTTTTTGAAATTTAATATAGCCCATATGTTCACCGGAAATAGTGTAGCTTCCCAACAGTTAAAGAATTTTTCAAATCGGTCAAGTAGTTTCGGAGCCTATTCAAAGCAAACAAACAATCAAATCCTTTCCTCTTTATAATAATAGATAGAAGATAGATAACCCTTTTGTATCCTCTTTTGAAAATATTTCAAAATGATATTATATTTATAAGTTGTTCCCTAACCAGCCTTTATAACTTGAAACCTAAGACAAATTTTTTAAAATGGACCACAAACCTTTATAAAATTTTAACATTTTGTTAAGATTTTTGTAAAGAACAAAGATATATTCCTAACAAAAAAATTCTCTTAATTAGTGGAACTAATGGTAAATGGACTCAACTAATGGAAAATCGAATAAAGTCTTAATGTTTCAACTCTTCGTTGAAATTTCCATTTAAAGTGTCAATTTATTAATAACTTATGAATCTCTCAAGAGAGTTGCCTAACAGAAATCACCATTCAAACCAAATATGCATTTGTTCTTGCATTAATTATGCAATAACTGGACCTTATACAAATTTTATCACTAAGCTTAACTTCATTTCATTTGCCCTATTTTCTCATACGAAGAAATGCAATCGAACCAATGTTGAATGCGAGATTTAAATTTGGATATTTTTAAAACAAAAAAATGATGCATCAATCAAATATTATTATAAATTAAGTGCTAAGTCTAGTACTATAGTTGTTTGTTATGTTATCAATGTTAAGATTTGATATAATTTTCATTAAAGGGATTTTCGTTATTGAGTATATTCGAAACCATCATTCATTTGATGGCAAATTTTCGTTGTTTCAATGTCTTCGTATATTGCGATGTATATGACAGTAATAACAATGGCAGTTACGAGAAAATAAATTAATTCCACATTGTGTCGTTGTGTTAAATAGGTCCTATATCAATGTGATACATTATGATATTGAACAGTTATCAATCACAGCACTATATTATGTGCATATATGAAGTTCAATTAAGGAAACATGCACTCACATAATATTACTACACACTAAAGCTCAGCTTTTTTTCTTCTTTTTTTTTAATGAAGTGAATGTAACGAGAATGTATGTGCTTTAGAGCTTTGAAAATTTTTAACAAAGTACATATTTGCTTTTTAAAAAACAAAAAATAAAAGAGAAAATTATATGTGAAGCATTATTAACACAAGTTTCAATGATTTGAAAAAAATGTCTATAGTTAACGCAGAAATCCTTTTAGATATAACAAAAAAAAAACAGCTTTTGAAATGAAAGACTACTTTGGCAAAGTGTGTGCTCATTTTTCAGGTAGAATCATATATGAGAAGATATTTCAAAGATATTATACGAGTATGGAATGTGAAATTTTTCATGCTAATATCATCTGCAATGATGATATTCCGTGATATAGAGTAGTAGTAGATAAAATGTAAGTATGTATATAAAAAAAATGCCATTGGTATAAATCAATTGGATCAATGTTATATAATTAAAGATTTCAAAAATCCTTTAAACAAAGAAAAATACAATGTAAAACATTTTTGAGGAATTAAAATTAAGTTAATTAAAAAGTATTAGTAGCCAAAAAAAAAAAAAAATTCTTATAATTTCTTGATCGATATGCATCTTCATTACATAAAAATTTAAAATACAACGTCTCCTTTTCCACTGGTCCGTTTAGGACTCAATAATCAAAATCTATTGGATTTGGATGATTTTTTTCAATTTATAGGTAAATTATTTGTAATAAATTATAATATATATCATACATAAAAAAAAAAACGTTAGAAACTATAATTTGAAGCGAAAAAAATCCAGAATTTTCGATCGAAAATGACTTATTTAAAATATAATTATGATTTTTGCCAAAAAGTAGAAATATAATCGCCCTAAATGGTTTTATTTAAATTCCTCTTAATTTTTACCTATAAGAGGTGAAACAAAAAAATTTTTTTTTAATAACTCAAAAATTATAAATTGGCAATGGTTAAACTAACAGTTCTCCAGTCTTGACGGTTAAAGTAAAAGTATACTGAGGATTTATAATTCTTGAGATATGTTTTTATAGTTGGATAGCTTAGGTTTAATTTAAATACGTCACTTATAAAAATAAACTGTGGATATCACCTCAATTTTTTTAGTTTTGCCCTAGGAACTATGTTTTTTATTTGTAGCCAAATGACCACTGACATAGTTCACCATTAAAATAAAAATTTATTATTTATTACCAGTAATTTGACTTCTTTTTTAACAATTATTTCTGGAAATATTGTATCTTTCTACTAAAAGGTATAAGTAGCTATTAAAAGTACAAAACAATGTGAAAAGTTTATATACTAAAGGTATGAACATTTTTTTTCATTTAAGAAAATAAGTTTAAAATAATTAACAAATAAATAATGGAAATAATTCCTCAAGAGTAAGAAAAACCAATCAATTGGATTGGTGCCGAATTATTGCATTAATCTGACGAAGTTGCAGGTATCGATTTGTTATAAATACATAAATTTTAAATATTAAATTTTGACCCCAAATGACGTCAGTGCACAAAACATTCCATAGCTGCGTTTACGTATTCGTATATGAATTAGCAATGATCGTGGGAGTGGCTTTGATGAATTTCAAATATTTCAATAATCAAAACAAACGAACATCTTTAAATCTCATAATCCTATTGGTTGATTACCTCTTGTATTGGAGTGGGTGTGCTGTGATATGAACAACTGCATCGCTAGACTTGCATTGTACTTGTATTAAATAGGCACTCATCGTTTACTTCATTGAACTTTAAGTTTATTGATACTGATACTTATTGATAAGCTCGGGATTACTTTCCTGAACTGTTCTTTATAAAAAATGATGGAAAATAGTACTAAGAAATGAACTAATTAACAGTTTTCTGAATATGTTTATGATTATTCTCTGGTTCAACAGCAGCAACTATCATTTAGTTTGAGGAAGGTTTATATTTATTTTTTTCACTTTGTCAAAGAAAAGTTTTTGTTTATTGATTTTATAAAGCTAAATTGTGAGTTTTTTTTATGGAAAAGGTATTAGCAACCTTTAAATCATATTTAAGTTTTTAAATCAATCGCTAAGATTGGGGGCTATGGTTCCGGGCGGCAAAATGGGTCGGTATATTGGCAATTATAATTCCATAAAGATTTCGGTTTGAGAAAAACACAATGACTAAATTTTTATAGTAATTGAAGAATTTAAACACAATTGACTTTTTACCGATTATCTGGGTTGATGAGGAAAATAGGGGATGGTGAATTTCTGATCGGTTTCGGGGGCAAATTCGAACGCGACGCTACTATTTAGAAGAAAATTAAAAGTTGTTAGAAAAATTTGAAATTACTTCTGTTGATAGTCGATTCTTTGATCCACACATTTGAAGAGTTTTAAGTCAATTTGGTGCTAATTAACGAAGTCAAAAAATCGAAATGTTGCGCAATTATTAACCCCTTAACCACAGTGTAAAGAAAAATTGTCGCAATGAGCTTTTTTCTGAGAAAATT
Organism: Sisyra terminalis; assembly: GCA_958496175.1. Classification (NCBI taxonomy): domain Eukaryota; kingdom Metazoa; phylum Arthropoda; class Insecta; order Neuroptera; family Sisyridae; genus Sisyra; species Sisyra terminalis. The sequence continues at coordinate 16,951,533 of OY292279.1, read as the reverse complement.
ACAATGCATTTTTTGAAATATTCTACGTCAATCAATACTAAAATTTGGGAATTTTTGGGCAAAATATTTTTACATAAAGATGGAAAATCACGTTAAAATTCACCCCAAATCTCTGACAAATACGCTATACGTCAACAAAAAATATTTACAACACCCAATGAATAAGTAAAAAAGATTTCCGTCCCACATACTTCTCCACCATATTTTTAAACAACCTTTAGTCTTTAAAATAACATTTTTCCTGCTTTTCACTTATTATAATTTTTATTCACAAAAAATATCAAAAACAACACATCTCTTTTTCATTAAAATATCGTCCCGGAGCCGATTCAACATGGTTATTACTAGACATCGGATTATATGGGTTTGCATGTTTGCATAAAAAAATGCGTATAATTCAATTTTATACCGTTATTGCATATTTTCAGTAGTTATACTTACGTGTCAGGCCTGTTGTATTACGCCATAGACGCCATGTCCCTCTTACGTCAAGGTTTGAAAGTATTCTACCTTATATTGTTTCACATCACCTATCTAGCCCACGGATTACATTGAGTTGCAGAAATGATCAAAAACAAGTTCGGGAAAGTCAATAAATTGATTTCTTCTACAATAAAAGTGCTTTTAAAAGCACTATGGTGACTACAAGCAAATAAAAAGCAACTATCATACGTAGCTCTACCCCTAGAACCAATATTAACAAGGTGGGAAACTTAATAGAAAGCAGTTTTGTTTTATGCTGAGAATTTTGAAGCTATAAAAAATAGTTGGAAAATTTGAAAGATCATACACAATTGCAATCAATTCAAGCCAGAGGGTATTTGAGGATCCTTCAATCAACAAAAAAAACGATGCAATTGAGAAACTAGAAACATTTCTTTATGCAAATTCATGGAAATATTCAAAAAAATAATTAAACAGAATAACACCCTTTCGAGTTAACTATTGCAATTGGTTCGTGGCAAATTAAGTGCAGTTTTTTATAAAAACCCCCGTCCTGCAGGAATAAAGAAAATTGATGCATTTATCAACGCCACTTCTGAAGGGATTTCCGAAAATTCCGCCAAATTTCAAACTATATCCGGCAGCCTAAGTTGAGGTCGAAAGTTCATTTTCAGCTTTTCACCTTTTTTATCTATGTAGTCCTATTGTGAATATAAATTTTCCAGGTTCCCACTCAAATACAGACAGATAATTTTGCGGAATAGATCTGGGGCTTCGTACAAACTTAGTACTATACATAAGTACAGACAAATTATATTTATTAAGATATATTTAATGTGAAAATAAAAGTTTTTTAAAAATAAATAGTTTTTTGACTGTGCATATTTTGCCCATTTTTAGTGCATATTTACATGCATATTTTGATAGTGCATATAATCCGATGTCTAGTTACAACCTATCATAGTTTAAAACTTAAAAAATAAAAAAGTTATTTAAATAGAAGACAAATGTGGAAAACATCAAACAAAATTTCAAAAATCTAGAATTTTTTTTTTTTGATTTTGATTTCTATTTCAGAAAAAAGTTATCATTTTCTCTAAACTGTAATCCTTTAAGTTTCAGCGAACAATAATATTTAGCATTGCTATAAGAAACCGAAATGGTAGAAATTTTGTAATGAACTGAAATCAAATGCATAATTTAATGTAAGTTTAATTTCTTTTCACCCATTCTATAAAAAAATAATTATTCTCACTTTTCTTTAGATGGAAGCAAAAAATGCCTAATTAGAGGGGCGTAATTTTTTAAATGGGCACCTTGAACTAATTTACTTAAAACAACTCTAAAACTTACCCCTTTACGCTTTCTTACATTCTTATAAAACACCGAAAAGCCAGAATTGTTCTGCGCATTGAAAGGTAACAAAATTTCTCAGAATTATTTCCAGTCTTAATTACTTTTCATAAAATATTCCCATTAAATATTTTAATCTCAAGATAATATTTTTATCAGAAACAAATCTCAGGTCTTGTTAACTTTATTGATAACTTATTAAAATTCATTGTTGTCCCCATTCTTTTAATGTAACAAATTACATAAATTCTCGGTAGTAAAGTGCGTAATTATATACACGTTCATTGTGCAAATATTAAATTACCCGCAATAATCATCCCCATCTGCATACACATCTAAAACATTCGCGTGCGTTTAACGACAAAAAAAAAAAAATAATTTTTAACAAGTCATTGTAAGGTTTTTCGCTAGTTTTATTAGCGTGCCTGATTCATTTTTATATTTTTTATACAACATATATTTTAATATCTAAGATAAATTAGTGGAACATATAATGTATGAGTATGTAGTTATCGTTAAATGCTTTTATTTATATTGTAATACAAAAAATGAAAGAAAAGCATTATAGAAATATTAAATAAATTACGTTTTTTTCTGTGAAAAAAAAATGAAATTAGTTGGAACGTTTTGTAATTTAAACACTTTAAAAAGGATATAACTTATCTTGACATGCAAACATTGGCAAATTAACTCGAAAACGAAATTTTCTGAACTAAGTGGGATGATGGAGCCGCTTTTGGAGTGTGTTCACTGTTTACATTAATATGATGATGATGGTTGATTGATTTTGAAGATTGAGTTATTTTGTTTCCGTTTTGGCGTATTTCAATGAACCTCGATCTCATAAACCAGATACTCCCGTTGTATATATAATACCTATATACATTATTTAGTCTTCTGAAAGCAGTAATAATGATAATGGGAATGAGGAAGGGCTGTTTACTAATGAAACTCCATTCAATTCGTTGCGGTAAAATACAAAGAGAGGAAATTTTTGAACAACGAATAAGATTGCCTCTTCACCGACTGTGCAGTAAATAAAAATTGGGGATGGATTTGAGCATAATGATTCGAGGACCGAACAAATAATAGAAAATACGAAAATTACGAAACGGAAAATGTATTGAGCTTTTAGTGATTTAGACATTTTTGTACATTGATTTGACAAACTAATAATAAACAATACAATATTTATTAAAAATCAAGGGGGAATTTTCATTATTTGATTAATTACCTTTTAGTAAAATGGTGAAATATAATTATTTAACATTCAACATTCAAAATCAAACGTCAAGTACCAATTAAAAAAATCATTTTTGATATGCAGTAAATGGAAATTATTTCCATTGTATTGAATGCGTTGTTTTTGACTTTGAATTGAAAATTGAAACAAAATTTGTTGCATGATATATAATAGACTGATTCAAAAACAATGATGAATTTTGTTTTTTTTAATTATATCAAAAATATTGTTGGAAATGAAAAAAAAATCCTGTGAAAGTTAAAGCTCTTAATATTAATATTAAAAGGTGCCGCATCGTAAATTTCGATTTTCCATTTGAATAACATGGGAACAATATTCTCTTGCACTTTAGAATTTTATAGCTCACGTTGGTGACAATATTTTTGAATGACCAAGGTATATTCTTGTAGAAAATTGAATGGTCTACAAAAAAGATTTCGTACAAGTTTTTAATATAATTATTACTTCAAAAGTTATTCGTGGTCAAAGTTGAACTAAAGAGAAGTTTTATTATTTGTTTCAATTTTTTGACGCAACCATCAATTTTATGAGAAAATTTTATAGAACATTTTTGTTAGAGCACTTTTTTTCTATAACTTATCTCGAAAAAAGTTTTTGATATAATATTTTTCACAGGTCCTAAGTTATTTGCAATAAGCTTAAAAAAATATTCGTAATTTTATTGTTTTAAATTAAAAATATTCCCTGAATTATTATTATATGTTTAACATTTTTTTTTTAATTTAATTAAATAACTTAGGATCTGTGAAAAATATCAAAAACTTTTTTCGAGATAAGTTATAGAAAAAAAAGTGCTCTACAAAAAATGTCCTATAAAATTTTCTCATAAAATTGATGGTTGCGTCAAAAAATTGAAACAAATAGTAAAACTTGTCTTTAGTTCAACTTTGACCTCGAATAACTTTTGAAGGAATAAATATATAAAAAACTTGTACAAAGACTTTTTTCGTAGATCGTTCAATTTTCTACAAGAATATACTTTGGTCATTCCGAAATATTGTCACCAACGTGAGCTATAAAATTCCAAAGTGCTAGAGAATATTGTTCCCACGTTATTTAAATGGAAAATCGAAATTTGCGATCCGGCATCTCTTAATATTAATATTAAGAGCTTAAACTTTCACAGGATTATTTTTTGTCATTCTCAACAATATTTTCGATATAATTAAGAAAAACAAAATTCATCTTTTTTTAAATCAGTCTAACATATAACCAAAATAAAAAAGTTTCAAATAATTGTAACAAAGTTTAGGGCATTTCGTGAAATCAATACAAAAGTGATCAATCACTTCTGTATTTTCGAAATGTCTCTTTGAAAAATACGTTGAAAACAACAAACTTAAAAAAATATATTCATATGTAAGCTGTGCTACGCACAATGAAGGATTTTTAACTGAAGAAAAACGATTTTTTATGTAGAAAAATAAGAAATAATAAATACGTAAATAAAAATTTATTTTATTTAGGTGTGCCCCCTGTCCGAAATCTCCTCATTTTTCTTTGTGTTCATGAATGACTTATGTTTTTTTTAATTAGTTTCTTGAATACTTTGTCCCTTATCTTTAAACAATTATCAAACGTAAAAGTAATTACTAAACACCTACTTTATCACTAAACAACAATTGATAAGCCTACTCCAATGCTCGTAGTCTTCGTTGAGGTACGAAAGCTTCGTTTTAACGCCCTTTATTAGAAGCCCAAATAGTACTACAAATTATCAACAGAATTGATATTGTTGCCCTTATTTGTAGTAAGAAAAGGCGGAAAAACGAAGCTTCAATACCTCAACGAAGACTACTAAACATATTTTTTAAGGTGGTATTATTCTACTGTTTGATGCAAATAAGTGGTACTATAAAGAAAATCAGAGATGGTTGAGCAAATTTCGGTTTGTGCTTTTATAATTTTTTAATTTATATAATTACACGAGGAAAACTGTTGATATTTAAAAGAAATGCATTGTGCATTTAGCTACGCATTTAGCAACGACACCGATCAAATTTTGCTTGAAGAAATCCTGAAGAGATCTCTGAAAATTTCGCCAAATTTTTAAGTTCTGCCCTATAACGTTAGTTGACGTTTAAAGATCATTTTCAACTTTTTGCCTTTTTCACCTTTATGGTCCAATTGTGAATTTAAACCATTTATGATTCAACTCAAATATATTCAGAAAATTTTAGCAGAATTGGTCAGACGGTTTTGGAGGAGTTCAGTCCTGTACATACGTATAGAAGAATTATATATATGTATAAAGATTAATAAAAAATATTACGTGAAAATAAACAAAAATTCTAATAATGAATGGATTTTTGATAGTGCATATTTCGTCCTGTTTGCATATTTGCATGCATATTTTGACATTTTGATAGCGCATATAATCCGATGTCTAGTAATTACTAAGGTTTCATCGAAACTTGAATTTATGGTGACCAAACACTTGCCATTAAAAAAAACCTTTCACGAAACTTGCCCATTGAAAGTTACTCACTAGCATTAATGCTTACATGAAAGTTGCCCTTATAGAAATTTACTCACATTAAAAAATCCTCACATTGAAATTGACGCATAATATTGATATATTTTCATCATAATATCATAATATTGATATATCCTCACATGGAAATTTACCCACAGGAACCAAAATTATTTTATATTTTGTTTTGTAATGGTATTGTTAATATAACAATTTTATACGATAATAAAATTTAATTACAAAAAAAAAACGTAAAATAAATAATAGTCCAAGTAGTAACTAAAACATTGCCAGTTAATGCACCGCTTAAAAGGGTTGTCCTTCTTTTTTAAATTTATAACTTTTCAACAATATTATTATTACAAATATGTAGTAGCATATTACCAATCTGATAATAAAGTAAAAATTAGCTAAAAAATAATAAGAATAAATATTTTTTATTGTCGTGCGTTAATTTCTGTATGAGGAATTTTCTAGTGGGCAACTCTAATAGCACTGATTTTATATAAGTAATTCGTTGCTGCTCTATGTGGAATTGGTAAGAAATGCATTTTGGTATATTTTAATATTTTATTTATAATTGAGTTTTTGTATCCATTGGTATATATTTTAATATATTGAACTCTTTTTTCTTTCCTTTGATGTTAAGAGGAAACTTGACCATTATGCTTACGACATTGTTATTAAGCTGCCATTATCTGGTTTCTTAAGTGGAATGATATATCGAGAATAGTTGAAATTATAAATTTCACTTTAGAAAATAATAATCCTCAACAACTAAATTTTCAACTTGTCTAAAGGCCCAGAAAGTTATTAGGGAGTCCGAAATCAAGCAGAAAGAGAAATGAATAATACCAAATATTTAAGTCTTATGTTAGCTGACAATTTTTATTTCAAATGAAAATGTTAAAATTTAATCCATTTTTTTTCTTTATTATATTTATTTATAACCATTCATATATTGTGATTTTTATATGAACGTATTTGTAAGACTTTTTGTAAATATGAACTTTTCAGATATAAAATATTGTGGCTTATTTTTAAAACCATTATATATAAATCTTAATACCTTTCAATCAAAGAGCTTTTAATACGTCAGTGTCCTCTTTCTATATTGGTTTTTCATAACAAAAAAAAAGCGAGAATAACTTGAATGTCAAGGCAAAAAATATTTTTCTGCCAAAAATACATTTATCAAATACAAATTCCAAAGATTAAAAGATTAATCCAATAATAATTTATACAGAATCAGAACGCCAACCAAAATAGTAAAGGTAAAACATTCAGGAAAATGCGTATTTCAAATATTGGCATTTTGGAATGTTTTGAGATAAATGCAATTTAATACACAACTCATTGTGTTATTTGCTTTCACGTAATGTTATTTTAATTGAGTTAATGTTTTCTTGACTTCAACCATGGAGGAAATTACCGACAACGCTTTTTACTCAAAGAGCGCTCAAAAGCCGACTGAAGAAAATTCTCTCAATGAAATTAAATAATAACTCATTTTAAATGGCAATTCTGGTTTGTATAACCACGAAAAGTCATTTCTAAACATACGAAATTGAATCTTTAAAGGAGATAAGAACACACAATTAAACACCCCTAACTGTTTAGCAGCATGAATTCTTCGTGCTGGTATGGCAGGTACGAATACGTACACGACGACGCGAAAACTATTCTTAAAACTAACTAATGAATATAAATGGTTCTAATAAATTAAAGTGTGTTTACGACAAGATTAATGGTTTTATTTAAATAAGAGAGATGGGATTTGTTCTTTAATATGTATAGGAAGGGAGTTGTTATCTGTTATGAGGTTTGGTATTAGAAAATACGGTGCAGGACATTGGATGGGGTGACAATGGGAATGGGGTACACGAAGTGGGAAACGAAAGCTGTTGTATGCATTTATGAAACTTACCGACAACAAGCATGTCGCCATGATCGGTAACTGTTTGAAAGCTCGGAGCTTCGGCGGATACTTCGCATCGATAACGTCCACTACTTGCTAACGATACTTCCAATAAGAGAACTCCATTTTCCGACGAATTATTCAACTGAAAATAGAAAATGATTTCAATTTTAATTTCATCAAAAATAAGACATAAACAAAGCTCTAGATCATGAACAGGTATTGTGTTTTCCTTTATATTTCCCACCCCCTATGTCCTACTTTTCTCCATCTACTACAAAGTATATGTCATATTCTGACGTCAAATTTTGTCTTCATAACAAAAAAGTAAGTAACTGGTTTTAAATAAGATGATAAAATATAAATTATTCATTAACCATTTTTTTGGAACATTTAGTACTGCACTTGCAACTGTAATAATATCTGTTACTAATAAAAAACAACAGCAACTCAACATTAAAAATTTTCAACCAAAGAAATTCATGCAAAAATATGGTCTTCCTTCCCCTTATTATTTCTCTCTACAGTAATTTAAGGGTGGATCACCGTCAGGACGTAAAAAAAATGACTTTTTTAAAACTGCTGCCGTTTTTTTTAGAGATATTAAAAAACGGTCTTCGGCATGTAAAAATTGAAGTTTTGAACTATTTTTTTTTATTTGCCCCGATATGTCCCCCCCTCAAAAATGAGGAGGCAAACGGGAGACAAGTTTTCTCGGAAACCGGAAGTCGGATCCTAATTTTCCAAAGAATAAAGGTTTTGGTAATGCGTCTTCTTGGTACTGAACCTCGAAAATCCGAAAAAAGTTAAAAAAAACGACCTTTTTTTGGACCTTTCCCACTCTCCCACTTTGAGGGGGGGGGAGGTTTGGCCAATTTCAGAGGTTCAGTACCAAGAAGACGTGTTGAACTACAACACTCTCCAGTTTCAAATCAATCCGTCGGATAGTTTCTGAGAAATCCTATCTCCCAGTTTTAAAAAGTTGATTTCGTGAAAAACGCATTTAAAGTTTTTTTAAGATATTTTTTTATGTTTTTATCAATTTATTCAATTTTTATCAATGAAAATACATTAGTTAGCTATTCCAATCCTTTTAACACGTTATTCTTGAATGTTATAAGAAGACGTTTATGGAAAAAAAAATAAAAATCGATTTTTTTTTTTTCTGACGGTGATCCACCCTTAAGTGATTTCTTAACAATTTTTGTTCGTTTATCTTTAAAATTTCAAAAAAAAATGACCTTAAAAGAAAATGCCAAATATTCCTAATAGGTGACTATCGATTTTCCCAGAAACAAAATCATAATCACCTTTAACTACAAGGCGATATGAAATTTTAGATAAGAAGAACCTAGTTAAATTTGTTAATTATCATAACTGATAAAATACTTTAATTTATCATCAATGACTTTAACAACAGGTGGTACATTATGCACTATTGAAAATTCATTAAAAATCCTGGTTTGTCCTGAAACTAAAATGTTTCCAGCTATTTTTAATTTAAAACCCAAAATTTAAATTTGATCTCATTAACTACTTTAATTGTGAATCTATGCTGTTGTATTTCCTACAGTAAAAATGAAGAATTTAACGGTATTTTTTTTTCTACGGAAGAACAATCGTTAGTTAGCAATTCACATGCTATATCGAATTCACAAGAGAAACTGAATATATAAGATTGAATTTATACACTTAATCAAATATATTAAGGTTGTTCTTAAGAATTATAATTTACAAAAGTTACCTATAAACATAAATTTGAAAGCTCAAACAAAAAATTTTTTTGATGTATTGTCCAATACGTACTTCGATTGCCAAGCAATTTTCCTCCATGGTCTTGTACTTTTGTAAATAACTTTTATCAAAATAACTCTTATATATTGAATAAACAATATAGTTGTTCAAAGGGAGGAAAAAAATAAAATTTGAATTCGTAAGATACAATAGCGGATTCAGGGGAAGAGAAATAAAGGCTCATCCCAACCTCCGGCCTAAGAAACTTTGTCCTTCCATAACAAATCAAATTACCTTAGTAAAACCTACCCTCAAAGAGGTCCAGTTCTTGCCACTAAACTAAACTCCTAGCTTGACTCCTAGTAGGACAGATTACTATAAAGTACTAAGGAGAATGGATACTTATTAATGCTTGCTTATCTATAATTGACAATGACTTAAAGAAAGTAATTTACACTTAAACTTGGAAGCTGAATAAGTGGCTTGATTCAGAAAAAAAGAAGAATCGGAAGCATTGTTAGCATCCCTAGGTGGTAATCCTACTCAAATACAAGCAAGAAGTTAGAAAGCGATCAAGAGATTGAAAAGAATAGTCTTATATTGCATTTTTATCCACATTAGTTATGCTTTAATATTATAAAAGATTATACTATCTAGGTTGAGTCTTTCTTTCTATCAAACTCAATCTTTATCTTTCCATCACTTTTCACTGCGATTTCCATATGGCTACCGCAGTAAAAGCTAGCAAGTTGAACGATAACAATAAATTTTTAATTTTTGTTTGCATATTAATAATCTCAAAAAACGATAGATTTTTACTCAAAATTAATCTATTTTAAACGTTTTATTTTTAAACCCGTTCAAAAATTTGATTTCAGAACAAATTTTTTTGTAAACTTGAAGATAAATTCAAATTTTTTTCTCTTATTTCAGGAATGTTTTCAAAAAGTAAAACTTTTAGGCTATGAATGATGGAATCTTTTATGGAAATCGTGGGAAAATAATGTTTCCAGTTGCACTTTAAAAACATTAATGTGCTGTGTTTTTCTTCCTTAATATTCTCGAAAACTTTTTCTCCAGTTTGAAAGCGCGGAGCTTTACAACAACAATGCTAATTTTCCTTTTTCTTTTCGTTATACCATTAAGGTACTTTAAAACTCAAATGATTCGAATCGAAGATCACAAAACTTGAAACATTTATCTATGAAATGGTAAATTAAATGCCATTTATTCGATGCAAGGAAGGAAGAAATGAAGAAATATTGCACACAATACAACGAATACGGGTGAAACGTTCAATCAGTCGATTTATGCAGAATAAAATTGATAAATTTCAGTGGAATGACAGAAATGGTCGTAAATCAGAAATATAGGTGCTCCTTGCACGTATCTGCAAATCTTATAGCCCTTGTGCTCACAATTGCTCCACAAAACTGGCATTTGGCAAGTTTAGATATTCACGAGATAAGAAATATTTATTGCTGCCAAAATCATATACCTCATTCCTGAAATATCCATTTATCTTAATCCCGCCGGTTCCCGAACAACATTCCCATTTCGTCATACTGTGTAATGTGTTGGAACATTGTCAAACAAATCAATTGTTCGTGATTTGTATCGGTCGTATTATTTATTTAAATTCAGGGGCGGGATTGGCAGTATGAAGTACAGAGGGGCAAGTTTATGTTCGTAATGAATTCGGACAATTTCCGGGTTGGGGATTTGGACTTTTTTTTTATTTATTGCACCATTTTTGAGTGGTGTTATGATTTCCTTTTTGGTACGTGATAACGAATTAATTTATGTTCTTGTAAAGAAATATTTTCCCATTTTATATAAGCGAAATTCAATTGATATATTGTCGGAAAAATTACGGCTATGTTAAATGTAACTATATTTTACAACGTTGTACGTAGTTAAATGATCAAATTTATGAGAGTTTTAACTTTCTGATAAAACCTAGGAAATAAATTCGAGAAATTTTCGTTCGATGCCCTTGTATGTTAAAGTAATGAAGATCGGTTTGCAAGTTAAAGTAAATTTAGAACGGTTGGTGTACTAAAAAGGTTAAAAAAAGGTTTGATTTGCCCCAAAATAATATATATTATAAAAATAGTACTTTTTTTTTTTCAAAAAATCAATTATTCATTTTTGCATTTAATTATTTTCAAATTTTCAAATTATAAATTTTAAATTCAATTCAATTATTGGTATTTTTATAATACATACTAGCTGACCCGGCAAACTTCGTAGTGCCTAACAGGAATTGAACGTAGTGTTTTTTATGAACGAATATTTTAGCTACTCTTAATTTATAATTTTAATAACAAAGTAATACGAATACAATTATGAAGTTCAATATTTAATTAGAACAATATTATATAATAATATTATATTATACAATGGGAGTAAAAATTATTAATAAAAAACAAAAATTAGTTAATTCAATGGCATGTCAACAATTCATTTAATTTATTGAAGCTATGAATTTTGGTGCATGCATTGCCCTCAGATTGATTCTCCTCATTGAAGTACGTTGCTATTACATTGACATACGATTTGTCAAATCAAATATCTTAAATATACTAAATAAAGTCAGGTTATTTAGATCATTTTTTAACTAAAAAATTACTGGACTGATTTTGATGATTAATGATTAGTTCAATTCACCATCGCTCCAAATAGCAGAGTAACTATTATTAACTATTAACATATCTTAATAATACACGGAAAAATATGAATAAAATCAGTTTTTAAATAATTAGGCTTGGAATTTTCCGTAGTTGGCAGTTCACGTGACCCACACTTTGATGTCAATGCTGTCAATTTCATACTGTCTGTAACTCTTTCTTAAAGGCATATAACGATAGCTATTGAAAGATCTATCTTCGCATTGACTCAATATGTTTTGAAAGCGCAATGATTTTATTGTTGGTGATTTCCCCCAAACAGTGCCAAGTATTCCAAGATGGAATTCTACCAATAAAATAAATACTTGCTTAAAATCATAAAATCTGTGGCACAATGTGAAGAAATTTCAGTTGGAGACATAAGGCATGCGTTGTGGAATGATCAATCTGCTCAAAAATTTCCCAAGCAAATGTTGAATATCGGTAATAACCATGTTCTTGTCAACGAATTGAGTGTATTGATTTCATTTTATTTGAATTTTTGGGATTTTGTCTCATTCAATTTTTTTTACATAATTGCTAGCTTTTTCACAAAACCACTGAATAATGTTTTAGTAAACTTAATTTGAATAAAAATTCAAACAATGAACACGGCCATTTATTAATTTCTTGGAGAAATCATCAGCAGAAGGATCGTTCAGCAATACAATTTTCTTGTTTTCTTCCATCTGAAGTTTATTTATATGGTACCAGATATTTGATAATTTAAAGCAAGCATTTATTTTATCGACAACAGTCGATCCTTAATGTCTGAAGTCGACCACGTAAATATGGAAATATTTAAAAACAATCAAATTAAACTCGAAAATGTAATTCGAATTGCAGAATAACTAATTTAGAAAAGTGTTTTCCGAACAATTGATCGATATTAGTAATGGCAAAATTTCTGTTGACACATTACCTGCATACATTACATTCTTTGCCATTTTTTTCACTTTACTAAATCAAAGACCGAACTCATCGAGAGGGTGTTCCCAAACTTGGTTACAAATTACAAAAATCATGTTTGGTTGAGAGAACGTGTTATATTGACCCCAAAAAACGTTGTCAACGAAAATGATATTAATGAAATAGATAGTTCAGATTCAAAATAGGAAACTGGCGAATTAGAGACCTGCAATTCGGTTGATTGTGTTACTAATAAAGATGATGTTTTCAATTATGGATAGAATTTTAAATTCGCTGAAATTTTCCGGGTTACCGCCTCATAATCCAATTAAAAATTGGATCAGTAATCCTTATGTTGTGGAATATATAGATCAACCACGTTTTGGTCATAACACCCGACTTGCGGTGAAAAAATTAATGAGCAACCTTATCGAAGTTACAAATTGAATTGAAAATACAAAGCAGAAGACATTTTGATTCCACATATCTCAGTTTTCCGAACGACGTGTCATGTGACTTTAATCGACTACAAATTTCTGCATTTTCAGATACCTCCGTAATTTTTGGACAATGATTCGTTTTATTGTTTATGTTTGCGGATTATGAATACAACGCCTGTCAATTTCTGTATCTGTATTGCTCATAAAATACATTTGTAAGATTTGATGATCTAGTAGTGGTCTAGTAGTGGTAACAGCGCTTCCAGTAAGTGATAAATTTGTTCTTGCCTGCATTTGTTTAAGATTTTCTTAAATTATTTGAAAAATAAAAATTAATTTAAATGTTATCCAAAAATTATTATGGAATTATACCTTGAAGGGGGACATGAATTTATCCAGCACAATATGCGTTGCCCCAAACGACGTTGTTTGTAATCAACTGTTATATTTTTGAGTTTTGGTCCAGAAATTTTAAGAATCATTTCCTAGCCTATAATCTAATGAGCGTAACGGATCTGGTGATGGGACCAATTGTGGCAATTTCACTTTTCCACCAGCTCAACATAACCCAGTATATTCACAGCTGTAGTTATGGTTGTTTAGAAGTGCGGTGGGGAAAATGAGAGTGAGGGCGGTTTCCCTATGCTTACACAATGGGCATTGTAGTTATATCATTTTGATAACAGAAATTTAAATAACGCCATTTCACTTAATTATTATGTAAGTTTATGTAGTAGGGGAACTTATACCAAATACCATAGAGGCGGTTTTTAATTTTTATTTGTTTCATAACAAAGAAACTTTTTATAATCTTTTTTTTATGAACCAATCAACAATCAAACTTTTTAAAATCTAATTTTTATGAACTAATGATTGCAACCTGGAGAAATTATATATTCTGCAGAAAAGCATTATGGAAGCAATTTTTTGTCATATTTCATTATCATCAATAAATATATATATAAATATATATATATATATATGTGTATATTTTCTATGCTAACTCTTCTTCGGTATTTAGAACTATTTGAAAACCAATTGTTGTTATATGACAAAAAATTGCTTCCATAATGCTTTTTAGCAGAATATATAATTGCTCCAGTTCACAATTATTGGTTCATAAAAATTAGATTTTAAAAAGTTTGATTGTTGAAAAACAAACAAAAATTAAAAACCGCCTCTATGGTATTTGATATAAGTACCTACTACCTAAACTCTCATACTAATTAAGTGAAATGACGTTATTTAAAATGCTGTAGTTAAAATTATATAACAAAAACAGACACTTATTGTTAATTATTCATTTATTTGTAAATTACACTTATTAAATTCAAAATTTCGATTGTTGATTAACTCTACATTTTCTCAAAGAAACTTAATCACCCCAATTCACTCTTTTAGGGCAGGAATTTTAAAAAAAATATATTTTCTCATGCCTACTTCTTATAAGGAATACACCGAATATTAAAATTTTATCTGGCAAAGGAGATATATAATTACACGATTTTATGTATGCACGGTTTTTCAAACGTATTTACTTTAAGCTTTATTAAAATAATTATTTTTTTTACTACTACTGTTACTTTTTTCGTTAATATTTCGTTAAAATAGGGGTTGATCGTAGAAGGGTGAAAATTAAGAGTAATATGATTTTTTTGTTATTCTAAGTCATGACAAAATAAAAATCTAGCCAAAAAAATTAAAGTTTTTAATTAATAAAAAAATAAGGGTTGATCATAGAGGGGTGAAAATTTAGGGTTGTATGTATTTTTGTATGATGTATCATAAAAAAATAAAAACAAAAAATTTTATCCAAAAAATAAAAAAAAATATTTAAGGGTGGACCACCCTTACCATTTAGGGGGATGAAAAATAGATGTTGTCCGATTCTCATGCCTACCGAATATACATAGAAAATTTTATGAAAATCGGTCGAGCCGTTTCGGAGGAGTTTAGCTACGCACCCCGTGACACGAGAATTTTATATATTAGATAAATTAAATCACAACAAAAGCTTAATTAAAACAATATTAACATGGTTTAATTTTCAAAAACTGGCAAATATTATACGAGAAAATAAATTATTCATAATATATTATTATTGATATTTATTAACAAAATTATACGAAAGCATTTCATTGTGTGTTCATTTATTATTGATTTAATTTTTCCAATAACTTCGTTATATTTGGGTCACATTTTGAAAAAAATCTCTATTTATGAAAAAATTAACTAAAAAATATACATAAAAGTATTCCTATTTGCATGCAAGAGATTTTGAAACAAATAATAGCTTGTGAAGAATATGTTAAAAAAATTATTTAATTTTAATTAATTCAAATCAGGCCAAAGTTCACTTTATATGCAAAGTTGATCTTGGTTGACATTAATTTGGCATGGATATAGTTCCTTCTTAAAGCTACTGTTGGCTACTGTCATAGAAAACGTTTATGGAAATTTTATGAAAAAAAAACATTTTTCCTAGTGGAAAACTGCTGTTTCAACCCCAAAAAGTTAAAAGATAAGACTTTCGGAGTAGTCTTAGAAGGGAATTAATGCTTTTTAGTTCCTTTTAATTGATAAACTTTGAAAAACGGTTTCTCTTTCTCCGTCGATCTAAAATCCTTCTTAAGTCTCTCATTTTATTAATACGTAGCAATAACTGATACTTATTGTTACGTATTAAACTTTATTTTGATGTTTTTGATGGTTCGTTTGGATTTGTGTTATATGACATACAATAATAAAAAAATATTTTACTACACAAACGTTAATTTATTTCCCCTAGTCACTTATTTATTCATTTTTAACCAACGTTTATCTCACTTTTTAACTTGTCACTTATATCTGATTATGACTTAATAATAAACAAATCGTTAATGATTATCCTCCACCTGAGATTTACCTCTTTTGAATGAACCTTACAAGACAGTAGTATTGTCAATATTGCAAATTAATGACAGTATTATTGATCGAATAAGGTCTCATTTATAGTGGTTCAACCATGTTCCAGACTGTTCTAACTTTCAATTACTGCCTATCTATTTTTCTCAAAGAATTATCAAGAATAGTGGTTCTTAATCTGGGTTTGATTGAATCCCGGTTCGGGAAGTTAGTCTCGCGGGTTCGGAAAATATTTAGTTTTGTTTTTTGTTCTTAATGGTTTTGTTTATTTCATACATCAATGCATAAAAATATACCTATGTTTGGAATTTGAAAAAATACTATTTCACTTTTTCAACTAAGAAAGGTTTGGTGAATGCTGAAACTGGTTAGGTTCAGTATCTCCAAAAAGGTTAAGAACCACGGATCTAGAATATTTTATATCTAATTGTGCTTGACCGCTCCCCTTTATTTATTTTCATATTTTGATGAGAACACAACAGAACGCTCCATGCAAGGCCTACACTCACACAATATGCAATATGCAATATTTAGTCTCTCAGGGGCTCAAATGCTTCCAAATTGATAAAAAAAAATCCCTGAAAATTTGAACTCTTAATATTAACTTTAAGTTAGCCCGCTTTCCAACTTAAGTTTCTTATGGAAATAACGTGGAAAAACTTAATTTGTTCTTTTGAATTCCATAATTCAGCGATAAATAAATCGAATGTAACTAATCTCGCTCTTTTTCGCTAAATCTATTGGCTTAAGAGTTATTGGCTTATATATTGGCTTAAGAATGCAGCACTAATGGTCAATGAAAATATAAGCCAATAGATTTAGCGAAAAGGACCATATTAAGGACCACCCTAATGCACACACATTTAAATCTTTAGGCATATAACAGTATTATATGTTGAAGAAACTATGCTCAGATTTTGTAACATATACATAAACATATCTGTAACTATAAAAAAAAGAGTCAAATTGAGATGCATTTTTTTGCATTTGGATCATAAAACTCGTTTAAAATAGAGGTAAGAGCAAAGCTCTTAGCTCATTTAATATGAAGTATATTTGTATATTGACTTTATCCAATTAATTAAAAAACGAAATATCATTTCAAAAACATACATCGGAAAGGTTGAAAATAAAGTCTTGATTCATTAATCGATCCATAATTATGATCTGATAAAATACCTACTTATAGAAAGATTATTTAAATTATTATTTGTTTACATTTTATTTCCTAATAGAAAAGAACGCCTTTAATCACGATTGAAAAAAAGTATTATCATTAAGTAGCTTTTTGTCAATTTAAATAATTATAATAACATAACTTTTTTCCGAAATCTTTATCAATGTTGTTTTTCTTTTTCCTTTACCGAGTTTCACAATCTCATTTTATAGTCAAACGTGTAGCATTGCCGTGACCGAATGCGATTGGTAGAAAAATGGGTCGCTGAATTTATTATAATAATATTACAACTATGCTTTCTGCTGTCTACATTATAATAAATGTGGGTATGCATGAATTTAAATACTATTTTAAGAAATCATAACTTTCATAACAAAAAAAAAAATATGTAGACTGAAACATATATTTTCATAAGATTGAGTGTAACGTAGGCAAAAAGTTTCTGCAGAAGCAAAAGCTTAGGATTGCAGAAATATTACATATATGAAGGTATATGTATATATGTCGAGCTACTTATGTTTTCATATGCGCGCTATTTAAGACTAAAAAACTTTTTTAGACATTTCAAATAAATCAACGTTGAGCTATCTGATTTCTGCTTCTTTTTTTCTTTAAATTCCTCGCAGGTGAGTTGCGGTAAAGCTTTAAAGCTTGTCTTATATTTATGTAGTGTAATATGTGAAATATATAGATGAAGTTGAATGTGAAATTGTTTGCAAATTGCAATTGCTAAACATAAA
Source organism: Sisyra terminalis (assembly GCA_958496175.1). Taxonomy (NCBI): domain Eukaryota; kingdom Metazoa; phylum Arthropoda; class Insecta; order Neuroptera; family Sisyridae; genus Sisyra; species Sisyra terminalis. The sequence continues at coordinate 16,933,508 of OY292279.1, read as the reverse complement.
TAGATAAAGGAAAAACTGGATTCCTTACATTGCAACAATAATTCAAGTTGATATTTAAATTGGAATATTCGAGAATAACAAAAGCTTTATCAATCTCTTGAGTCGAAAGCTAAAAACTTATAGATTTACCCAAAAAGCTTTAAGAACATTAAGCGTTTTATAAAATGTAAAATGAAATTTCAATTACGAATTTTATCCAAATTGATGGAATAATTTGTTCAAAAAATATTATTTTTTTATGGTAAGCCCATAAAACAACTTACTAAAAACTTTTGATATTCTCTAACGATTTTAACGAAAGGAAAAATTGCTAAGCCTTCATTCATTTCACAGAACAAAACAACATATTCGGGATCACTTATATAAATGTTATATAAATGTTAAATGTATTATTGGAAAGTAATTTAATATATATTAGTGTTTTAAAGAGAATTTGAGACTCCGTTTGGTTTTCAACTGTTAAAGGAATGCAAACAATTCTTCTTTAAGTAGGTGGTATGAATGAAAAAAGTAAAACCTTGGGACTGCCAAAATTTGTAGGTGTTAGGTAAAGAAAAATATTTGGATACGTTAGGATGCACAACCCGATAGTTCCCTACAAATTGATGAAAAAATATTGAGAAGCATTTAATCCAATTATCGAAGATGCTTCATCACTGAACTACTGAAACTAGATTAAAAAAAATGAGCACAAAATAGAAACAGCTCGTTCTTGAAAGACAAATCATTTTTCTACAATGGCGATTTATATCTATAACTTCGTAAAGAATGATCAAATGTTATATTTGGTCTGTGATGTTATATGGAGCAGAGAATTGGATTCTTATAGCTGGTATGATCAATCGTTTGAAGAAGTTCATGATGTGGTTGCATAGAAGAAGAATGCTCCGAAAATCCTGGAGCTATGCTGATCAACCAAACAGTCTTAAAGATTACTAATAGATTTCGGAAATTATTAACAACTATTAAGGCAAGGAAAATATCGTATTAAAGACATGTCCTGAAAAGAGACCAACGCAAAATCCACAATGACTACTCGGTCACCAGTTAGGCCATTTTTAACTGTATTTATTGGGAATTTCCCATAGATATTTCATTCTTTAAATCGTAATCGACAAATAGACCATCACTAATTGAGTTTGTAGGATACACTTCGTTTACAATATTTATCAGTAATTTTTAATTCCGATCCAAAGTTTATTTACAACTAGCTGATTCCCGCAACTTCGTCTGCGTAACGTAGGTGTAGATTATGTTTTCTTTTAAAATTTGCCATTTGTAGTGGTATATGACAATTTTTATTTTTCTTATTTCTTTTACGAAAAACATAATCATACTTAAAAACACTATTTTGTCAACTTTAAGAAAACACATTTAATAAGCTGTTGGAAAGAATAAAATTGTTCTATGTAGTAATCAATTAATTTTCAAAAAATATTTATAAATATCTAAAAAGAGTATGTCTATTGCGTATAGCTACGGTAGGTATACCTACCGTAGACCAAATAATCTGTAAATCAATCAGCATCTATACATAAATAAAAAATATCGCCAAGTTCAATAAAGTTGGTCTTATTGTAAGTAAAGAGCGGTGACCATGCGACATTTTTCAAATAACTTACATTTTTAAACTTGTGATATTTTTCGAATGGAATGTTCAAATTGAATAACTAAAAAAGTTATATAATGGTATTGAAACAAACTTAAATATGAAGTCATTTATTTTGATAAGTATTAATCCCAAAGGATAAATAAAAGAGCTTTTATAGCGGTGGCATTTATATATATTTTTTAAAATGAAAAAACAGTTATTGTGACATAACTATAATAATTAGACATATGCTGTCGCTCTATTTTTTGTAGATAATGATATGTTCTGCAAAATCGTAGTACATTATTTTGTTCTATAACCAATAGTTTTCGCAGTGCACGCTATAAAATAATGTTTTTTGGTAATTTTTTCAGACCTTGGGTTATATTATTGGAGTTTTAGTATGAATCCCTAACTTTTTTGAAAATTTAATATAACCTATGTTCACCGGAAATAGTGTACCTTCCCAACAGTGAAAGAATTTTTCAAATCGGTCAAGTAGTTTCGGAGCCTATTCAAAGCAAACAAACTATCAAATCTTTCCTCTTTATAATAATAGATAGATTATCATGGTTTCGGGGATTATTGAAAATTTTACAAAAGCATAACAATTTGTAATTTTACAAGAGGATACTATTAACCTATTATTGTTATTGTTGTATTAAAACCGAAATTACTATACATTAATTTAATAATTGATGTTTTATAATTGAAGCACGATATATTTATTTTTAAGTTAGTTTATTTTAATCTGTTAATTATTTTTTCACTTATTCATTGTGTATATTTATATAATTATCCTCGTACTGTATGTTGTGGTATCTGATGCATCTATGAAAGTAGCGAAACGTTGTTCAAAGTTGAAATGAAAACATCAAGTTTATAATATCCAAAAAAAGACATTCAATTATACAAACCATGAATAATTATTATTAACAATTTTGTAATTAATACTTAACGCACTGAAACAGTAGTAAAAATGTGAAGAAACAGTTAACAAACTAATTAATAAATTAATTAAAAGAAAATAAACGAAAAAAATACTGTCCAATAGATTCAATACTATGATTGGAAACACTTAGTTCTTTTAATCACCTTATAGACAGATTGCTTCATTTAAACAGAATGTAAGAAAAATTGTAGAAGAATTGGGTTTGATCCTTATTTTGAGAAAATTTACGATTTTTTGTTAACCCTAGAGTCGTTTTAAATTTTAGTAGTTATAAGACGACGGTATCAATCAAAACAGACCTAAAATGATTTAAATATGTGATGTTTTGTTTAATACAACCTGTACTCAATAATAACAATTAAAAAGTAAGAAAATTTTGCTTTAAAAATTGTAAGTTAAAAGGGAATTCTATGTAACAATGTAATTTCAACATTCTCCGCTATTTTTCTCACACACATTAGTGGAACTGGTAACATTAAAATCGAAATCATGTTTTCGGAGTATGGCAAGAATTTATTTTATTTTTCGCGACGCTTCTGCGTCCGTTTTAAACGAGCTGGGGAAAATGTTTCAGAGGAAAACTATTTTCTCTTCATAAATAAGAATTTCAAAAGAATCCGGCACAACAAAATGATTACGTACGTCAACCACAACGCCAGGTAGAGGAAACACTTGAACTTGTGGAGTGTCCCTCGGGACATATCTGTAGAACTCGTTCCCGTCCTTGTACCATTTGACCGAATACAGTGCTTCTCCATCCAAATCATAATGGCACTCAAGACGTGCGTTTTGGTCTCGAACTGTATGATTTGGGATTCGAACCTCAATCAAACGAAGACATAATGATGGCACCAGTCCTGGAAAGAAAAAAAAAATATAATTGCATGAGTTTTCATAAACTTTTTTAAGTAGCCCTAATTAAACGGGCATAACGTACAATTTGCAAAGATAAAATTTTAATGATTTTTTTTTATATTGAAAAATGATAAAAAATGCGGCCTTATTCCGAACGATAATCAATCCTCTTTTCAAATCATCATTAATTTATTTCCATTGTAACATTAATCGATTCAGATTCCAACGGGGGTTTTTCATTCCTCTTTTGCGTTTTTCTTATTAAAGCAATATGTCACATTTCCGTTTCATTGTCGGTTCACATAAATTGTCAGACTGCACACATAAGATTGACTTGCTCATAGCAACAATCTCTTTGGCTTCCATTTATTTGAATGTATTATATGTATGCCAGTGTTATTATTCTAGAATGTGAGCTACAATATGACATAACGAATCAGCATCAATAATTATAATCTGAAAACAAAGCGACGGCAATGCTACAAAGGGCTTTAGCAACACACTTTGTTCGTGTGCAAAGATACAAAACAATAAATGAAACATGTTTGTAGCTGAATATGTGTTACAGAATATACGATGAAGGCGCTTTTAAACATTTGTCATCAAAGCTGAATACGTGATAATAACGTGAAAAGTCTAACTCAATAAAATATTTCTGCAAGATCGTCGCAACTACATTGAATCAACATTAAATAAAAGAAAAATCATGATAAGAAACACTTTCTTATGCTCTTTGTGTAGCAAATTACTACTAATTATTCAGAGAGACTAGATTTATGTCTTAAGCACAAATAAATCGGTAAACTGCATCGTAATAAATAGCACACAATCCAATATATACTACCCAGTTTAATTTTTATCCTAAAACCATTAAAAATCACGTATTTTAGATTCTATATACCATTAAATTGTTAGTTTTTTTTTCCGTAAAAGTGTTAAGTAACTTTTAATCAGCTAAGGTAGGTGGTTTATTGGAATCGAAATATAAATGTCCGAAAATAGAAAGAAAAAAGCTTAAATTTTTAAAAATAAATAAATAAGATATTAAGATCAAAAAATACTGAAAAAACTTCAAATAACAACAACTATCACGAATGCACTCGCCAATTTCATGACAGATTATATATTTGCACTAATATCAAGTTTACCAATGAAGAACTTAACACATTAAACAAAGGCCTAGAATTCAATTAACCAAAATTCTAAAACAATACTATTTAGAAGCTATACTCAATTCCGAATCAATCATCTCAACCCTACCAAAACATGAATTCCAAAACGAAGCACGATGCCTCATAAAAAGAAGCTAAACAAGTTTAAATTTAACATTGATAAGTGTTTTATTTCTTTCCGAGTCACAATAAATTAATGAATAACAATATATGTCTTATGACTCAATTTCTTCTTTATTACGACGCGTTTCAACAGTTTGTGACTGTCATCATCAGGTAATAATTATTTTGTCAATTTTCAACAAATTTCATTGAGGTTGTTTGTTTTGTATAATAAAAAACCTTCATGAAATTAGTTTACAATTGACAAAATAATTATAAACTGATGATGACAGGCAAAAACTGTTGAAATGCGTCGTAATAAAGAAGAAATTGAGTCATAAGACATATATTTTTATCCATTAATACAAGTTTAAAATCAAATTTACATGAAACTTTTAAGAAAATTAAATCTTTATTCTATCAAGATCAATTGAACATTAATAATATAAAAGAAAAACTACACAAAAGTAAGGCTTATATCACAAAAGCCGATAAAGGAAAGATCATCGTAATCATTAACAAGGATGAATATACAAACTAAACGGATTAATTCATTTTAGAAAATAGTATAATTCACATGAAATCAGATCCAACTCCAAACTTCACCAAAACTTTATACAAAACCAACAATGATAAGGACTATCTTTTTGAAAATATGTTTTCAAAAAGAATCCTTAAGCCAATAAATCCTCAAGCTCCAATACTTCATGATTTACCCAAAATCCATAAAATAAATATGCCAATCCGACCAGTAGTAGATTACAAACTTGCTCCTGGATATTGGTTAGCCAAAAAATTAGTTCAAACCATCAAATCAGGCATCATATTAAAAGAAAATTATTCATTAAAAAACACATATGAATTTATGAATAATACTTGAAACCTAAAACTACCATAAAACATCAAAATGGCATCACAACATAGCTGAAGCTATCCTATTCACTAGAAGAAGACCAAACAAGCATAAAAAGGTACTAGTAAATGGGAAAAATATAGAATGGGCAAAAACAGTAAGATACTTGGGGATGCAACTAGATTCCAGACTCAATTTTGCTGAACACATCAAACTAACTAAAAACAAATTAATGGCCCGAATTAAGATCTTATATCCATTGCTAAATAGACAGTCAAGGTTGTCTACCAACAATAAATTAATAATTTAAAAAACAGTGCTCAAACCACTGCTTACATATGCATGTCCAGTCTAGAGTTCAGTAAGCAAAACCAAGTATCTAACAATACAAAGAGCCCAAAATAAATTGCTAAGAATGCTGGGAAACTACCCAGCCCAATATAAGATACACGATCTTCATGAGGAATTAAGGATACTGCCGTTAGACTTATATATCTTCGCCTTGTCGCGGAAATTCTTCACAAATTTCAAAAGTGGCCCAAGCCAAATAATTAAAGCATCTGTGACTACACCTTCGATGACCTACTCCACAAATACAAAAAATACGAATATAAAAGAATAAGACATATGATCTTATAACAAACTAAAAGCAGAAACAATATTCGGTTTTTTTTAAAAATTGCCATCTAATTTTCCCCAACTCAAATAAACAACTACAATATCATTAACTAATTTCTATCCTAGATCAGGATCTATAGACCCGGCTTGGGTGGTTTATGCAAGGTACTTAAAAAATATAATAAAATTTATTGATCTTATTATTTACATTTTGTTTTAATTTTAAGTGCGATGTACCTTGCATAAACCATTTAAGCAGCGTCTGTAGATCGTGATCTAGGATAGAGATACCTAAGTATACGATATTGTAGTTGGGGAAAAAAAATATGGCAATTCTTAAAAATCCTCGAATACAAGGTACTTAAAAACGAATTTTAAACAAAAGTATTTGTATACCTATTATAAGAGTTATAAATTTTATTTTATTTTTCCTTGTCTATCAACATCTTTGTTGTTTTTCTTTTCAATCAACGTAACATCAAAACTGTCAAAAATAAGTATGTTGTTTATAAATTGATGGTAGAAAAATTTTTTATATACTGGATTTTCAAAATTAATCAAAAGGACAATCAATAGATAGCGCTTTAAAGTTCTTTTATTGTAACATAATTTTAGGAAACTTGTCTTTAATAAAAATGGCATTAAACAACATTAAACTCGTATGTACTCCACAGAATGAGCTACTAAGGGGTAAGTATAAGTATTTTAAATTTTGAATACAAATTTTTACAACTCCATCTCCTTTTCTTATGATTAGTTTGAGATTTTGGTAGTTTGAACAAAATTCATACCATTGGTTCCAAGTAAATATAAATAATGTAGTTTTTCCGACTAAAAACATAGGTTTGCTAATGAAACTAATAAATATTATCAAGATTTCATGATTTCCAACTAGATTTCAGTTTGGTGGAATATCGTTGGTTGTACCGGTTGCTCGCCGCGTGTTATATGTCGGAACGTGAAATATATTGTTGGGGGTGTGTACTCTAGTTATATGTCATTGTTTGCTGTTCGTTTCAGGTTTGCGTTCTGAAAATACGTTTATATCGCAAGTATTGTGTTACCGTCTATATATGAAGCACGAAGCACCCGAAGCACCCGAAGGAGCACTTCAACTTCCAAGTATGTATTTCAACATCGCCATATGTGAACTGAACAAACCAGCATACACAAGTCGTAAATGCATTCATTTACAAGATGAATCTTATCCGTCTCACACGCCCCATATTAATCTTGGCGTTATTACCTCCGTCCAAAAAAGATATTTGATACGAAACTAATGATTAAGAACCCCCATTTTAAAACATGTTCAAAACGGTGTTAATTACGTCAGGAAAATTACAATTTATTTTAATTATAAATTTCACTCCGTGATATTAATTGGGAAATGTTATTTGTCCTACTTTTTTTTCGCTTCTTTGTTTCCAAAAATGTATATATATTTTATGGAAACCTCACGCTTTTGTTTCTTAAATTTATGAAAAATGTATTATATATTTTGTGCTACAAATTGTATCTAAACAAAGAAGTTAATGAAATGAATGAATTATTGTACAACAAAAGGAAGCTTTATGTCTCAATTGTATGAACAATTAAGGGTAACAATTTATAGGAACTGTAAACTCTTACAGTTCTGTACCCGTCGAGAACAAATAAAAGGAAAAAGAGCAAAAAATTTAATGATTTTTTTTGATGGAAGTCAATTTTAATTTTAATGTAAAAAAATATTTAATGTTATTCGGTAGGTTTAAATTAATTTATGAATGGTCGCATATTGATAGAACAGGACATTAAACACAAAATATTTTGGTTAAAAGCACGATAAGAACGAAATAGCTAATAAAACTCAGGGTAATTTATGGAAAATATAAGAGATCCAACATGATTGCGGCAAAATATGTGAAATATTCTATCTTTTTGAATTAAGTCCAAGATTACAACTTGACAACTTAATTTACACTGTCTTTTACAATACATTCACTAAATTAAAAAAAAAAAAAACTATATAAAACATTTGGCAATCATTTTTCTTGGTTTAAAAACCCTTTGTTCATTGTTCAATTATAAGCTTTTTTCTTTATGGATTTTTTTTTTGGTTTCACATATTTTTTTGGAACAACAAACCATCAAATCTAATATTTTTTTTGACTGTCATAAACAATGTTTTGATCGAAAAACTTTGAAAGTAGAAAAACCATTTTTGGAAAAAAAGAACGGAAAATGAAAATATAGGAGAGCTTTTTTAATAAAACAGTTGAACGCTTTCCACTTCCGATCAATTGAAATCTAGACTATTGCTTTCTAAGTGAAATTTCACGGAGCTTTCAAAGCTTATGAACAGAGTTGTACGTGGTTTGCTGTTTAGAAATTTAAGTCTTTTTTTAAAACAAAGCGTCTAATATAGGAGAGACATCATATTTAAGTTATAGAGTGAGGAGTTAAGAAAGTTATCAGGCTACTATTTTTCAAAGAACTTTAAAAATCACATAATTTTAAATAAGAGGACCGAAAAGTAATATGGTTTTTGAACTCATTTACTTTCAATTATCATTTATTAATATTTAAATTATTTAAAGTCGTATTAAAGTTATTAGATTAAAAGAGCAACTTGTAAGCACGTAAAAGGTAAAAAAAATGTGTAATTCTGCAATTTATATTGAAATAGCTTAAAAAATGCTCGAAAGAATGCAAATTCAGGATTGTGTGCACTTCGAGCTTTAAAGGATAGTAATGCTAAATTTCTACCAAAAACATTTTCATCATCTATGATAAAAAACCTAACAGTTAGATATTAAGGAAGTGGTTCCAAATCCAAGTAAGACCGAAAAAGAGCTGTCAAATGTTCCTAATCATTATTGGTCGACCAGCATGTACCCAGACTTCACAAGAATTTTCAATTGATTAATTTTGCAACTCCCATCACAATCGTCCCAAGTTGTTCCATTGGATATCCATTTATTTCAATCGCTTTAACATATTTTAAATGGTACAAAAAATGAAAACTTAAATATTATTCCAAGGTTTACTTTTCTTGTTTTATATAAGGCCAGGAGCTTCCAAGCGTTTTCAGTTTCCGGCACCCTTAATGTATACGAAATTTTCCGTGGTGTCCCGTTTCTAATCTCAGAGTAAACTATAGCACAAAAATCCAACTTAAATCTGTCTTAAAGACTAAATCGTAGCGGAGATGCTGTGATTGAACTCTAAGGTTTCCGATTAAGCATTCTTGCTAAGTTATTCACTCCGAATAGCCTACATCAGTGATTGGAAACAGTAATGGTTTAAGGATATTTATTTTATTGAATATAATTTTCAATTTATTTCGTCACATTTTTCAATTGTTAAAACACAAGTAATTAAAAGACTGTCATTTCCGGGATATTCAGGCAAAAATTGAAGATCTTTAATAACGGTATTTTTTGTGGAAATGTGGAACTACTTGCTAAATTCAATCCTTTTTGTTAGAACAATTAAAGTCGTATGCATAGCTTGATAGTCAAAATACGTCATATTTTTTTTAAAACATAACAGTATCCTGACAATTAAGGAGAGACCTTACTAAATGAATATATTCACAAACATAAAAGATTCACATTTAAAGATTCATTACAAAATACAGAAAATATCCGTGTCACACAAAATATGTGCATTACATTGCAATCACGGAACCTAAGAGATAACTACAATCATGCTAATTTAATATTTAATTTATAATTTAATCATATTGAAATTTTTTTCATTCATAACTGATGAGTATCAAATTTTAAATTAATAATATTTCGTTTGTCAGGTTGAAAATAAGGCCCAAAATTCCCAAAAGATAGTTCAAATTTTTGTTTTTTCTTGTTTTGCTTAAAATTTTATGAAATTTGATGAAATTTCTGATTTTCTCTTATACTATATATAGTTTTTAAAGTATCGAACGTTTATTCGTCTCATGGTACGCTATACCTACGTTGTAATTATTTACGAATTTCTATTTTGTTGTGTTTTTGTTTCCGATTATTCCTCCATTACATAAAGTATTTGATTTGAAAATTAGATGTTTTATCTTAAAAACCTATTTGTTAGGAAGAAAAAAAAGTGACTTATTAAATTTGCCAAAAATTTTGGCGGCTTTGGTTTTATATTTGTCAATATGGATTATCTAATGATTGCTAATTGTAAATAGTTTGAGATTTTGTAAAAGAAATTAGATTTACTAGGAAATATTTGTTTTTTTCCATAAAATTTTACTTATTTTATTCTATTTCTTAGCGATTTCATTATCCACGAAAAACTGACAATCCATTACAGTGGATTCATCACAGTTAATTACATACTATTTTGTAAAGGAATTTTTTCACGTCATCTTAAAAGAAGAGCCACGGCCCCTTAGAGCACTGCGGCGCACAGTATGGGAAAGACAGGCGTATTAGGTATTTAAAATTTTTTAGTTTATTTATAGAACAAATGATACATTTTTTAATTAATCATATTTTTTTTTAAAATGAATATTGTTTACTTAATTATCACAAGCAAAAGTAGAATTCATTATTACTGATTTGGAAAAATCAATGCTATATATAATACTTAAGTTTTTCCATTTTTAAAACTATTGAGTTGTGAAAAGTTATTTTATTTTTGTAAGGTTTAAGGATAAAAGAAGTAATAATGAAAGAATATCATTAAGAAAGGAAAACAAGAAGAAAAAACTGCCAATGGCAATAGTTTATTATTATCAATATGAAATTATAGTGGTAATTGTTTCAAGCACCCGTTATTTCTTCGTGCAATTGATGCAGAAAATAAATTGCTCAAGTTAATATTTTCTAAATCTTGCAAAGAAGCAAACTACATATAACGGCAATATAATAACTTAATGCAATTTTATTTCTGTTCTACTTCCGTTCAATGAGCTTTACAAAGCAAACGCATATCTCACATCGTTCTAGGTAACTTGGAAATCTATTTCCAATGTTCCAGAACAGTTTCATCGTTAAACGTAACGGCAAAATGAAAGTAACAAAACACACAGTAGCCACGATACCTGAAACGTTTAAGACGTCGAAATTTATGGCATAGTAATTAATTAAATAAGGAAAATCTAAAAGAAATCTCATCGTAAATCGTATCGTCGAGATTATTTCCACTGAGACAAGTTAATGGTAAAACATGGAATACAATTTGAGAAACGGCTAGCGTTGTAATTTTCAATTAAATTTATTATTATTTTAGAGATTCGTCTCGTTTAATTTATTGTACTTTAAACTTTCCCCTATTCCCAAATTCGTGGATATAAATGTACGTTCACCATTGGCTGATTTACAGACATTTTTTTTTAATAACTCTCCAAAGAGAAATGAACATTTCAGTAAAAATTTTCATTAAGATAAATTTGCCCATTTTTTTATATAGCACAAATGCGATTTAATACATTTGCCTAAAAACCGGCTGTTGTGAAAAATTAAAAGTCAAATTATTTAATATAATGCGAGGCATTCTAGTATTGATTTCAACGTATCCCAAAAACCGAATATGTAATTTAAATCTTAATTTTTTTTCCCCGTTTAGACAGGTGCGCTTTGTTTGAATTTTTAACGGGTTCGTTTGTGGAAAATAATTTGCAAAAAAGAAGATAAAAATTAACATTTGTTTGAAACAATTTTTGCTTGAATGGTCGCAATGTGTGCCTTTAGTATGAGTTTAAATAAAATTGTTACCCCTTTGAAACGGTTATTTGTCCTCTGTATCTTTTTTATTTGAAAGCTACATCAATGGAACCGTATTTTGCGATCTTTTATCCTTGCCCATGATATTATATTTTAATTTCCACTGATATTTCAATGGGTTTGGATAAAATTTTACATGTTTATTTATTTTATTGGGTATATTTTTGATGGTCTTTGTTCTTATGATAAAATTAGCATACTTGCAATTTAATCTTTGATATTAAACGAAAATATTTCCATTTAATTTCATTTCAAATCGAATAGAATATATTTTAGGAAAATAAATAAAAAAAAACATTGGTTTTCCACGCACATATCAACAATGTTGGGGAACGGAATTTTTATTTAATGATTCTGTATAATATTAAAACTAATCATTAAAATGATAAAGCTGACATTAAATTTTCTTTAGTGTTATTTTCTTCAAATTTACATACTAAACTGAGCCAACCAAATTATAAAAATATTTACTTCAGGTGGTTCTCTCGTATAATGGGTTCAAAAATCGTTTTTTTTTTTGCATAAATTGCTTCTTTAATATCTGTCAAATATGGTACTTAAGTGATTTATTTTAAATTATTTGTAGTTATAAAGATATAGTCTTTAAAAGACACAGAATTCGTTATAATTATGACTGTTCTTGAAACTTTAAACGCGTTTTCCTCATAACTATGTTTTCCAAACTTACCTCTATCATATCTTGGATTGACCCAATATAATATCCAACAGCTCAATAGAATTACCCAATATAATAGAACGGTTTGATCTAAGGTTTATAAATTACGCATTGCCCCTTTAGAAAAAAATGACGTCATCCGAAGTCTCCGAAGTCTTTAAAAATGGGAATATATAAACATATTCAATACTTATACTGTTATAACTTTGAATTCATTCTGGATACCGTAAAAATATGGATATTTAAACATCGATATTTTTAAACCTGAAACATTGATGTTTATAACATCGAAGTTTAGGAACAATATATCGATTTTTACCATTATTTAAATATATTTAAACAAAACTTTTCTTAAATGATTAAATATTATACCATATAAATGTATACTTCGTCTGCTTATAATTAAACCTTGTGAGATTAAAATTTTACATAAACTAACCTACCGTTTGTTTATAATCTCACGCGTTATACTATAAACTGTCGAAGTTCACAAATCTACGTCTGTGATTGGGAGATGAACTCTTATAGCTGTTGATGATGAACGAGACTCTAGAAGGGGGATGGGAGGGGCTTTAATAAAATATCGTTCATAAAACATCGCTCATGAGGAACGAAGTATCATCGATGTTTTTGGTTTCAACTTCGATGTTAAAACATCAATATTTATGAACAATATATCGATGTTTGAAAAAGTCAATCGTTTGTATCGATGTATCATTTGCATTCCTACACATACGCCACGTTGAGTCCATAAGACCACGTGTGTATTTTATAAACCTTGGGTTTGACCGGTTGATTTTCAATTTAAAGGGTAGACTCAGAATATATAGATGCACGGAATAAACTAAAATCATCGAAAAATCTCTAATATTTCAATTTTTAATAGCCAAAATATAACAAAAAAAAAATGAAAATGCAACTTTTTCTTCAAAAGTCTTGTTCCACCTTAAAAAACTCCGATAGTTTCATTAGAATAAAAATTATGAAAATTTTCCAACATCATACAATATCAATCTTCTTTAAGAAATTATTTTTTTTTCTTTTAATGAATACCATAAACATTTTCTCATTAAAATAATAACTTTTTAACTCTATCAGACGGTTCTTCAATAAAATGCGGGTGCAATTTCAATAGGATAATAAAAGCTCAAGCATCATCACAGAGATCAATTCAATAGAAGTGGAAAAATATATTATTTTTCTGGAGCATTATTAGTTTCAAATATTAGAAAAGATATATTTTTTACTTTAAATATGATTGCTACATGCGATTTGATAATTAAAACCCTCTAAAATTAAGGGGTTTTGGGGAAAATTAATGAAGACATTTGCGATTAAAATTTCATTCTAAATTAAAAACAGTGTGAGCCACAAACTGGAAAAAAGGAAGATTCTTTGGGTGTTGACTTTAATTATATTTTATTGTTACTAAACACGAAATAATAAAATTTAATTTACTTTTTTTCTCAATAATTTTATACAGAAATTCAACAAACACCTTTAAAGTGTTATGATTATTCCCTATTTTACTTATGTAAAATTTGTGGAACATTAGAAAAGAAATAATTGGTTTTATGACACAAAAGTAATAAATAATCCAAAATATAACACATATAATTTTGAAGTGGTTCATCCGTAATTCAAGAACCTATTTTATTCGAAGTAAATTTTTGGTCCCATAAAAACCACCGAATTATCTTTGTATTATACATTTTATGATTGGAGTGGCCAATGAATTAATCAAAAATTACAAAATGTTTTTAATTAAGATATCTATTTTGAAATAATTTAATCAAAACTCCGAGGAAATATAAATTTGGTATTGTATGCTCTTCGAGTTCAGGGTAGCAATGCAAAGTTGTAATAACATTTTTAATGTTTATCAAAAAGCATTAGATGTTCATTAATACCAAATGAGATTTTTTAAGTTCAAATTCGATAATTGTCTCGATAATTGTTTTCCAACTAATACCAACAGGAGATGACAAAAAATTTAGCCAATAAGAAGTTAAGGGACTAAATAAAGCCAAATATATACCAGAAATCGAAAAGCTGTAAAATCATCTTATTCAATCTTGGTCAAACAACCAAATACCCAAAAAAGCCCAAGAACTGTTAACAAAGAAAATTATATGTTGCAACACAGTAATGAAGAACTCCTCTGGAGAATAAAAGCCCTGGAAAAAACTTATATATAAAGAGAGGGGAATGATATAACTGTACCCACTATAATCATTCAAAGTCAATTTTTCGGATATTATTTATTTCAATTGTTTTTACATTTACTAAATTGTTTTCACATTTACGAAATGGTCAAAAATTGAAAGCTTAATTGATGTTCAAAATCTATTTTTTTATTTTTTATATTTTCCTTAGTAATCAATTGATTTTTACTTTAGCATTAAAAATTTACACAATAGATGTCACAACCTTCATAGTGTTGAGGCAGATCATATTATTGATTTAAAATCAAAAGCTGTTATAAAATTTTGTGTTTTAATTGTATATTTAAAAAAACAAAATTACCTTCTGGTACACCTAATAATTTGATTTATTCTTACGAAGATAATTCACAGAAACGAAATTCCGGTTATTTCCTTTTGAATAATTATAACTCCCAATACTCACAACAAGACCAGTCTTGGCTTACAAGCCTGACCCAAGGCTTGGCCAAGCTTTAAATCCAGAGTTCAACCAAGATTGGACAGAAAAAAATCATTTTTACTATTTTTTTTGTATTGTATTGGGTTTTATATTATTCTTAGTTGTAAAAATCAACAGATTTTTTTAAATTTTAGTCTTATTTGAAATTGGTAGCCAAGCTTGGCCCATGGATATCAATTTGAAGTTAAGCCAGTTTTGAGCCAAAACTGGGTTAGGCTTGACAATTTGCTGCTTCTTCTCTTATTTCACAAATGAAAAATGAATTGAAAACTTTTAAAGCACATTCCTCATAAAGTTATATCAAAAATGACAAAAAAAGAGAATTTAAAGAAAGGAACCTTTTTATAAATGCAAAGAGATAATTTATGAATGCTTTATTTTAACAAAAAGAAAAAAAAACATCAAAAATTATTTTGAGTAACGACCTATTTAATTTGAAAGTTTACAAAAAGGGAATAAAAACAACGACAAGTATGGGAAATATGAACACACAGGAGTACAATACGAAATATCTATATAGATTATTTATTATGATCGCAAATCACAATGCGCTCCAAATACAAGAGAGGGTTGATTATTTCGCTTTTATTTTTGTATAACACGAAATACAGTTCGACTATTATATTTTTCTTGGTTATGTAAGCTATAAAATAATAAATTGTTAGCGTCACGATATTACCGTTTTTGATTATCATCCGTTTCCCTTCGTTCGAAGCCAACGTTTGTGACGCGCATTTTTTAATAATATAACTATTAATAATAAAAACCATGTTATATGGAAATTTTATTTGGACTAGCCGGACTTTAACAAGCAAAATGAAAACAGTTATACTCATTCACAAACATATGTCAATTCTTGTAAAGCTCAATGAGGAAAAGGAATTTTTTTTCGGCAAAAAATGAGCCTTATGAATATTAAATTATGTCATATTGGCGAATTATTTACATGTATGTACCCACGCAGCATTTCTGTGAAGGTATTACATTGGTTTGGTAGAATAAATTTATTAAATTAACTTGATGAAATAAAATTGAAGACAAATTCTTCATAAATAAGAGCACTTGCGTAAGAATATACCACAATAAAATAAAGTTTAGGAATTTTCCTCCAACAATCTATTTAACTTACAAAAGATGCTTTCTTCAAAATATTTAATATGGATGTGGTATTCAAGGTAGCTTAGTTCTATTGATAATCTGGTAGAAATATTGTAAGGTATTATTCTTATAATCTTTAAGTTTATTCATGTTTAAAAAGAAAATTTGATTGTTCAATTAATGGTTTTAATTGTTATACAACTAAAAATTTAAACAAATAATAATTTTTGAATTTAAGCACTATCGATCTTTTGGTCAGCGTACGGGAAATAATGCTATCGGTTCAAATTGCGTTTATTACTGCGCATCGTATTTGTAAAGATAAAAAAAATTGGAAAAATGATTTTCTTCAGTTAAGATATTTTGCTTGTGAATATCACAAGTGGTATGTCAGTTATATCATCACAAAGCAGTCATAGAGCGATCTAAACTACTTGATGACCACTGAGGAAGGTTGCTTGGTAATCCAAATACGTATCTGGACAAAACGTCACAAATATTTTTGTTTGAACTTCTGTTCAAATTTATGTTTATGGTATGATTTTTATATATTATTGTATTAAATTCTACTACTAAATTGGACCACTATATATTTTATATATTGTATTAACAGATTTTCTTCAGCTTTCTTTTTTTTCAACGTTGTTAGCTCTCGGAATTAAAGGAGTAGAAAGGTGGGAAAATATCGGTAGAATTGTTGAAAGATTTGAATAAAGAAATTTACTCTTGAATTTTTAATATTCCTCCGGTAGAAAATCAGGCAAAATCGGAAATCGGTTTTCAAGGAGTTGGAATTTTGAAAGATAAAACAAAAATCATAAGACTTGACTAAATTCGATGAACTAGACCATTTGGTTGGTGAATTTTAGGACAATGAGGGGTTAATAGACTCAAAAGTTAACCTTTATATATCAAAAGTTACCTTGATCGATTAAAATTAGATATAAAGATCTAGGTCTTTAGCGTAGTGGTTCTTAACTTTGGTGAAGGTATCGAATCCCACCAATTTCTTATGCATATTCCCCGAACCATTCTTAATGGAAAAAATAAATCATATTTTTCCCAAATCAAAGCATAGGTATATATTAAGATATATGCATTAGGGTGTCCGTTATTTCCCAAATTTATTTCTTTACAGCGATCGCCCCTGAAATTTTAATTTAAGATATAAAAAAAAATATCCAATACAATTAAGCTCTTAATTTCTTGATTAAACCGTACCGGAATCATGTTACTTTTACCATTTAAATAACATGTGATTATTTGACTTTTTACCATTTATTTTTTTTTCTCAGAAACAAATAAATGAAAAGATTTAAGATTAAATTATTCTGACGTAAAATTTAACGCTCTACAAAAAAGGTCTGTTATGAATTTTCGATTAAATCACTCCATTAAAAGTTATTCAACATTTAACTTTTTAACGACAAATTAATCGACTATAGACTCAATATAAATTATGTTGAATACAAGTTCTAAGAAATATCTCATAGGTGACGTCAGGTGAAATTATAAAATTTGAATTTTAATTGAACTTTTGTCGATAGTCTCAATAGTTAGTATGAAATTCACTTCGTAGGTACAAAATATTGATTAAAGTACGAAAATTTATCCTGGATAATTTGAATTTTACGACTATAGCGAATTCGGATCTTATGCCACCTGTTGTAATTGTCAAAAAATGTTTTTTTTTTGTTTAATTTTCAGTTCAAGTCATAAAATTAACACAAATAATCACTTGTGCTCTAATGATAATAATTTTTATCTTCTCTTCCAATGATTTTATAGTTAAAAATAGTAAAAATGATCAAAAATTTGAAAATATTATTCACAAGTTAAATGTTGAATAACTTTTAATGGAATGATTTAATCGAAAATTTATAATATACCTTTTTTGTAGAGCGTTAAATCTTACGTCAGAATAATTTAATCTTAAATCTCTTCATTCATTTGTTTCTGAGAAAAAAAATTAAATGTTAAAAAGTCAAATAATCCCATGTTATTTAAATGATAAAAGAAACATGATTCCGGCAAGGTTTAATTAATAAATTAAGAGTTTAATTGTATTGGATAATTTTTTTTATATCTTAAACTAAAAATTCAGGGGGCGATCGCTGATCGCTGTAAAAAAACAATTTTGGAAATAACGGACACCCTAATATGCATAGGTGTACAAAATGAACAAAACCCTCTGAGGTACAATTGAACCATGATTAAGACCACTGCTTTAGTAGGTTTTTCATAGTAAAATTATAGTGTAAGAGAATTAAACAATTTGACCCAATAAAAACTCCATTATTGCAAACCCTAATGGTTGACCAATTCGAATAATTTGTAACATCTTCAAAACGTTTTAAAATACTAGGGTTGCATTTGGTCAAAACATTGGGCTTTTATCCACTTCCATGGCCTCTTAAGACCTTTTCTTCGGAGGAGTAAAAGAGACCGATATTTAAAGTTTAGGATGGATTTTTAGACCGAGTCTGATTCTTTAATTTTTCGAATAACAAATGAAAAAGTCGTATTTATCTGCAAACAAAGTTCGCCCTTTTTTTTCATTTGTCGAAATTTAAACAGCTTAAGAATCGACCCTCAATTTCATTTGATTCTTTACTAGGGATAATTTGTTACTTTGACCCCAAAAATTCCTATTCGCTTCATGTGCAGCCAAGAAAAAATTGAGAATTTATTAAGTCTTATTTTAATTAAGACAATAGTAAGACAATAGATTTGTTATGTTGTAAATAAAAAAATAGTAGTAGGAAAATAAAAATGTAAATTTTATGAATTTTCGACGACCAAATGGAAAATAAATTAAAGAAATCAAAGGATAAAAAATTACAGTTGAAAGGCGAAAGTAGAAAATACTATAACTTTAATTTCATCCTTTGGATGAACAATCAGCGAATATCAAATCCTTATGAAATTTATAACCTATGTAAAATTAAATTTGTATACATTTTTTTTTTTGAAGTCTGATATTAGGAAATCGATTTAAATATGCTTATTTTATTTTAAATTTTCTAATTCTAAATAGTATTATTAGAATTTTTTTTTTGACAACTATTTAATTTTATTATAATTTCTTGCCTTTTAATGTTTTTGGAATTTGATATTGATTTTAAGTTACTTAACCATATGTTAGTTGCATTTCTCGTTATTTTTTATAATTATATCTATTTAGATGCTTTTGATTAAATTTACTACAATACTTAACTTCAACCAATACAAATTGTCACCTATAACTTTCAGACTATATTTTTTATTAATAAATACTTTTATTTTGTAAATTGCAACTATCATGTATATGAAAATATACTATAACAGCCTCCTGGAGTTCTTATCTTATGTGGCGCTGTAGTCACGTATACAGCAAATACCATAGTTTTAAATAAAATGCTCATAATCAAGAAACCTACTCAAATCACCATCAAAGCCTTACTAGATCAAATTTATATCCTTGACTTATTCAATTATTGCCTTTCCAAATAAAAAGAACAAATATGATTTCTGATTTCTGGCTTAAGGTGGATTCAAAATTCTATAAGGTCGAACTTAATTTTCAAGCACTACTCCGAGCTTAGTCTTTCATTACTATTCTTACTATTTCATACTATTCTTATTCTTATTTTTAGTTTTCTTTTTTTTTGCGTTATTCCAGTTTTAATACTACAAAATTTGGAGTTATAGAAATGAAATTTACGTTTTAGCGCTGTCTATTCCCAGTTTTTCCTTTCAATTCAAAATATTACAGAAGCCTATGGTGATTTTTTGTCTTACTTTTTTATTGAGGTATTTCGCTTTTAGTATTGCAAAATCTTAGGTTGTAGGAATGAACTTCCGTTTACCGTCATCTATTCCCTGGTTTAGTCCATCAATTCAAGATATTACAGAAGTCTATTGTGATTCTTCGTCTTCCTTTTTTCTTAGTTTATTCCAGTGTGATTTCAGCTACATCCAATGTTAACTTTTACAATAGACGTTTCTTTATTGTGCATAGATATTTTCCGTTTTTCATAGTAGATTTTCGCTCCTTCGTTGATTATGCTCACTATTTGTTTTATTTTCCTTAAATTTTGCTGTGTATTTTATGTTCTATTCATTTAAACAATAAATTCTTCTTCTTGTTCTTTAAATATATAGACCAAATTTAAAAATACAATTTTGTAGTTTAAATATTCCCGAAATGTTCAAACTGTAAAACTATTTAATTAAAACTTCTTGGTTTTTAAAAGCAGAATTATTTTTCATTTTGAGCTAAAAATTGTCTTTTTTTAGAAACCTAAATGAAATATTAATTTTTAAACTAATGATTCACAATAGATATGAACAATAAATAATAAATGAATCATAAAAGCTTCATCACAATTGTTAAATATCGATAGCATCGAAACAAAGTATCCCTAACCACTCAAACTCCAATCAATCCTACATCTCCCTCAACCCCATTCCCGAAAAATCAAATTCAAATCGAGAATGAACTAAATGATTTGATATCATGACTTGTTAATAAAATACGCACCAACGTTATACACATCACGATAACAAAATAATTACCAAAAATAAAATTCAACGAAATAGAGGTTGTAATAAAATGAAGTATGTATTTTTTATTTAGGAAAAATTTACAAAAATATTACAACTACTTATAAGTTTTGTAGGAAATTTATTCGTGCAAAAGGCCTACAAGCGTGAAAAATGAAATAAATACAAAGTTGTTATAAGACATAGTATACCTATACTGGTACATGTTTTCGATAAAACTCATAAAACAGCGTCGTAAACTTACATTTATTTACCTATAATTTATTTTTTAACAAAAATAAATGTCAAGAAATATACTTTATGTTTCATTAACTTTTTCATTTTAAAGAAATCAATATATCATCGGATATAAAAGTTTAAAAAAAAAGTTCAACAAATTTATATCAGTTTATCGATCAGATAGTTAAACCGATAAGATAATTAACATAAGTGATTCTTAGTTTATGAAACTTGGAAAACTTTCCCCATATTACCGTTGTATTAGTTGGCGTCGCAACGACATAATAATATCCCCAAAAGATATTGAAAATGACCTAAAGTTGAGAAGTTTTCACTAAGTACTTGAAGGTATTAAAACATTGACTCTAAACGAAACGATTTCTAACCTCGAAACTTTATCATCCTAACTCACCTTATACACATTTGCTACGAGACGATATGCACGGGGAAAATCGCAAGACGACCGAAGAGAAAATAGATAATGTTTTAAGCTACGCTTCATTTACGATAGTCGTTGTTGATTATTGCGAAAATTACAGTTTGATAAATTTCAAAGTGAATTAGAAACTATCACCCGAGTAGTTAAGCTCTTAGTCTTTCAAATATTTATTGCTTTTCAATCTTATGCAATTTTACAGTAGATTAATTTTAATGGAATGATTATTTGGAAGTCGCTAAAATTTTAATATGAGGAAACTAGTGAGGCAAATGGAACTAACTTTACCATACAGAAATTGCTAAAAGCATGTTCTTATCAAACTATTGTACTTGGAAAGTTCCAATTAATGCTACTTGCATGGCTTAATCTTTCAAATTTGAAGCAATTGAAAAGAAGGATGACTAACGAAATCTCTTTTTGAATTTAGTATCTAAATTAACAAATGGGGAATTGGATTCAAATTGGAAATTAGTTTTGAAATGATTAATCCGTTTTGCTACCTAATCCATGCAAATTTTCGCTATGGAATTCTATCACAATAAAATTGTTATTTGTAGTATTCACGAAAATTGAATAATTTCAAGAAATAAAATTAAAAACGATTTTTGATTAAATTAACTTAAAAAAAACCGTTACAAACTTTCGCAAAATATAAGAATCTTCTCAGACAGCCAAGCCGCAATTAAAGTGATCGAAAATTACCAGACTAGCTCTAAGCTGGTCTGGGAATGCAAATCACTCCTCACCCAGTTGGCGACATCCAACAGGGTTACACTTGCTTGGGTGCCGGGGCACTCTGGTATCAAAGGCAACGAAGAGGCCGATGAACTCGCAAAGGCGGATTCAACAATGTCATTCATGGGTCCAGAGCCGGCTATAGGCCTACCAAAGTGCATAACACTGAGTAGAATAGCTGAATGGACGCAGAATGAACAAATAAAATCCTGGAATAACTATGCAGGAGGCAAGTTCTCAAAGGTCATGATAAAGAAACCTTTGAAAGAACATAACAAAAGACTTCTAAATCTAAGAAGGAAGGAGATCGAAATGCTGGTAGGCCTATTAACAGGATACTGCAGTTTGAGGAAACATCTCCAAACTATAGGGAAGAACACAGAGTCAGCAGCTTGCAGGAAATGTGGCGTGGAAGATGAAACTGCCTCCCACGTACTATTTGACTGCCCAGCCATGACTTAAAGTCGTCTCAACTCGCTTGGTCCACCCGGACATGAGCTGGGAAACATACACAGTGATCCAGTTGACTGTCTGCTGAGATTTATATCAGAAGCAGACCTGACCAACTGAAACTGGAATTAAACTGGGGCGCAATAGTCTTTTTAGGACGCAGCGCAGAGAAACTCTCATGAGAGGCCCCCAGATCAAAGGAAAAAAAAATTTTCGCAAAAATTGCGGAGGGGTTGATTCCCGAAGTAATTTAGTCTACCGCTGAATAATTTATCTATTAGGGATAGCATATATAATTACATGCTGTGAAAAAGACATACTGCCTTAATGCAGCCACGCCTAATGGCCTGAAAATGGACAAGTTTTCGAAGATATGGATAAGGGAACGAACTGGCTTCAATTTTAGTAGAAAAGCACAAATTTTATATTTATGAATGAAAAAAATCGTCCAAAATGACTGCTACAACTGGTTTCACAGTAATTCATCCTTCGTCCTTTTAAGGATTATCCAACCTTTTAAAGGACCACTTTCAGGACATGTATTTGAACCTAATTTGGCTTCAGTTTTCTAAGAAAACATCCTTAAAAATTGAGTTCTTTTAACCATGTAATTCTAACAAAGGTTAAACTGCATTTAATTATTTTTTTTTTTAAAAAAAAAACTATCCATGATGTCCTTAATGTGCAATTGAAAATTGTCTTTTTTGAAACTTTGAAATTGACTAGTGCCTGTCTTTTATTACACAGGACAATAATCTTTTCACAAGACTTCTCACTAAAAGTCATTATTTCTTACGCCGTTGAAGTATTTAGCCTGTACAAAGAGAATCCAACACTTTAAAAGGACCAATTTTAGAGCCTATTTTACTGCAAGTATTTGAGCTTCTTATTTATTACACTCATTTTTCCTAACTTCTTTTACGCTTCGGAAACGTAGACTATCCGTGCAGCTGATCGGCGAAGAATTGATGCCTTCGAAATGTGGGTCTGAAGGAGAATGCTACGGATCCCATGGACGGCTAAAAGAACTAATGTCTCTGTTTTGAACGAAGTTAAGCCAGTCCAAAGACTTTTTTCACTGACGTATGAACAAATCCACAGGTTTTTCGGACATATCGCGCGCCACGAGACCATAACAAAGCTAATGGTACAAGGACGATCTGAAGAAAAAAGAAAACTAAGGCGATTACCAATCCGTTAGACGGAAGTGGTGGAAAAGCTTGTTGATTCGAGTTTCGCGTTCGTAACGCGACAGGCAAAAGAATGTAATTGCTGGAGAAGGACCATCCAACAGATTCTGAGAAACCTGGAACTCCCCACGTGACAGCCATTTTTTTAATCGCTATAAATCGGCAGTGATGTTGGATTAAAAAGAAAATATTTGAGCTTCTATTCTGTTAAAAGCAACTTTGACTTCGTTTTTCAATAGTTGTATTGTCTTTGGATGGTAAGGGTATTATTAATCCTTATCGGCTCCCAACAAAAAATAATCTAAAGGACTCAAATTTCAGCTACAAGACGGCCAATTAACATAAACATTTCGACTGATTATTCGATTCTAAAAACCAGTGCGAAAAATATCTATTTTTTTTTTATTAAGTTGGGTTTTCCAGAATGACGTTAGTTGAGCTTTAACACTGCAGTTTCAAGGGTTTTGGGCTTCCTGGGTCCCAATTTCACATAGTTAGGGCCAAGCACTTGGGCGAACCTGAGCAATCGTCGTACTAAGTGCTTTCTGAAAACTTCAATTCCAGGGCTTGTTATTCCCAGTTCCTCATTTCTTCATTCATTCAGAGCACCTCATTTCCATAGAACGTGAGAAGCGGTTGCATCCTCTACCTGACAAAACCTCAATTTTGTCATCTACTTGTAATCCCATTGTATGCAAGATTTTTTTTTCAATGTTAAATAGCTTATATTTAAAATTTCATGAATTAATTTGTTGTAAGCTTTAAATCATAAAATTGAAATTATCAACTCAGTCATCTAAGAGGTTATGCGCTTCTGGATGTTTTAAGCTAAATTTTATAAGAATGAAATAATATCAAACTTTAGATTTTTCTTCAATAAATTTAAAAAAAAAATGAGTAAAAACTTACTCAAAGAAAAGAAGTAGTATTTGATATTGTAGAGGGAAAACAGGAAGACCCTTAGAAAAATAGAGAAAGCCAACACTTGAAGAATCAATTCAACAATTCGCGGAAAACTAAATTTTCCATTAGGCATTAAACAGAAAAAAAAAATAAATAAATTTTATTCGGCGACGAGCTTGCGGGTTCAATATGGCAGCAATAAAGTCGCTTTTATGAGAAAAAGTTTCAACGTTTCTTGGACCAAAAAAATGGAAGGGTGGCTACTTTTATTTTAAAATAAAATTTTTATTTCGTCTACAGATTTTATTTGAAACATTTACCTCTAGTTATGGAGCATTAAATACTTTAACAACGCATTAAAGTCATTCAAATTAATTTAAACTATATCATTGAACTGCTTCAAAATCAATGAGCTTTTTTAACGATTCGAAAGAGCTTTTTTCTCCATTTATTATGTTGGCATAATGGCCGTTAAAATGTTTCACAGAAACAGTTTAAAATTTTTCACTTACAAGTGAACAAGTTTCCATAAGAAAAACGTCATTTAAAATGCCTTTATGTGTCACTGAGATTATATTTATGACAAAATTATTGCCGTATTAAATTTGATTTTTTTTTTGGCACAAAAAAAGTTTGTGTAAAATGATACAATTTTTCACTCAGTTAATATCCAAATGGGATGTTTGGAAGTCTAGACCGATTTATCATCAAATATTCATGGTGATAAATGATAATAGACATTTGATTGTAACTGTTTCAATATGAAATCAATGAATGATTAAAATAGCAGACCAAAAATAGGTCGTTACTTATTCAAGTCAATCAGATAGTGGATTAAAATATTGATAATTAACAAACCTTTTAAGAATAATTATTCTTATTGAATTTGTTAATTGGAAATTATTCATGGCAAATTGAATATTTGAAAGCTGGTTTGATTTCAAAACCAAACAAATAATATAATAACGGCTTGTGATATTTTTTGGGAAAACAAGGGAAATATATAGCTACATTTTGTACTCTCTTTATAAAAAAATTGTTACAGCAGCATAGAATGCATAATCTTTTAGATGACTGAGTGGACTAATTTCAATTTTATGATTCAAAGCTTACAAAAAAATAATTCATGAAATTTAAAATATATCCTTTTTGTAACGACTGCTTCTAAAGTTGAACTTTCGTGCGTTGTGTGGCGGGAGTAAAGAGCCGTTTTCTCATCGTGGGGGCAAGCGTGCGCGAAAGTAGAGAAACCGTTCGCAAAAGTAAATAGCAGTGCAAAAAAGTAAAATAAATTGATACCTTAATGAACTTTGATAAGAAATAATTAGTGTAGGTAATTATTTAGACTATAGTTTAAACTAAAATGTTGTTTTTATTCATAATTTTTCTATAAATTATTCTTGCTATATATAAAAAATTTTGTTCGATACTTATGCTTAAAGTGAGGTACCTAGTAGGACGAAATTGAGACACTTGCTAAAGGGACTGATCATACACAACTTGATCTCGTGCGCCTACCCCCATTCGCCTGGCGGCCTCGTGGGGGTACACAGTGCACTCGATCTCGTTGTGTATGATCAGTCCCTTCAGCTCGTGCATCAATTTCATCCTACTAGAAAACCTCACTTTACGCATATGTATCGAAAATAACTATTTTAACATTGATAAATAATATATTAATTTCCGAGTGAAAATTAATAAATAAATGAATAATAATATATGTCCTATAACTCAATTTCTTCTTTATTACGAGGCATTTTAACAGTTTTTGGTTGTCATCATCAGGTAATGATTATTTTGTCACTTGTAAACAAATTTCAAATATGTAGTTTGTTTGTTTTATATAGTATGACGTTAAAGATGTTATTTGAATCTAATTTGTGTGTTTGGAATATTTCATATTCTTCCAGGATGTTCATATGTAATCCTTTCTTGCATATATGTAGTGGCTTAAAATTTGTTTCGAAATTTAAGCATTGATGATTTTCGCCATAAAGGTGTCTTGTAAAATTTGAAGTTGTTGAAATAAATTACTTCGGTGTATGTTCTTTATATCTTGTTCCGAAAGATCTACATAGTTTGGCCAATGTAGAATTTTTCACTGGAACCACATTTAATTTTATATTTTCCGATTTTAATTGTAATTTGGTTGTTCTCCAATAGTTTAAGAATTTTCATGATACTGTTGTTCATTGAAAATGTAATATTGAAGTTATTTTTCTTTAAGAAGATGGCGATTGTAAATCTAAATATATTATAGAAGTTTGATTTTATATATTTTTTGTTTTCTTATGGTGGAGTTGGAAGAATGGATTTTTTAGTAAATTTCGATATTATTTTGTCTACCATTGAGCTGTTGTATCCGTTAGTAATGGCTATATGTTTAATTATCTTAATTTCTTCTGGAGCTTTGGTGCTAAGAGGGAACTTGATCCCTCTGTACACTAGACTGATGTAACGTGCCATTTTTTTATTTTTTGGATGAAATTATGTTTAATGGATGGTTGTGTCCATTTACAGTGGTTTTCTGTAGATATTGTATGATAACTTTCCATTTTCATTGGTCTAAAGAGTTGACTGTTCCATTTAGTTCGTATTCTGAAGCAAATTTTATTTTCTGGTTAATTTTGTTCAGATCGGATACCATATTGTCAATTTAACGGATAGTTCCATTAAAAAATATAAATGTAAGGTCTTCATATCTTCCATAAAATATGATTTTATTTTTGTGGGTATTGTTCATAATATATTTATTTTCAAAGTAATTCATGTAAGTATCGGCAAGTAGTCCTGATAAAGGGGAACCCATGACCAAGCCTTCCTTTTGGTGATAAAATTTTCAATTGGAAATGAAGTAGTTTTGTTGTAAAATGGTGGTTAACAAGTTCAATATATCATTGATTACCATATAATTATATATTTTGGATGTTATTAGATTATATTCCCCAATTTTGATTGTTTCTTCAACAGGGACCATTTGTATATAAGTTGATAATGTCAAGTGATGTCATTTTGATGTTCTGTGGTAGTTATAGGTTTTAAGTATTATTGATAAATTCATATGTGGTTTTTAATTAATTATTTTCTTTCAATAAGATGCCTGATTTAATGGTTTGTACTTATTTTTTGGCTAACTATCTCCAGGAGCAA
The DNA here is from genome assembly GCA_958496175.1 of Sisyra terminalis. Taxonomy (NCBI): domain Eukaryota; kingdom Metazoa; phylum Arthropoda; class Insecta; order Neuroptera; family Sisyridae; genus Sisyra; species Sisyra terminalis. Next base: position 16,905,585 of record OY292279.1, on the reverse strand, counting down.
GTTTGTAATCCACTACTGGTCGAATTGGTATATTTATTTTATGGATTTTGGGTTAATTATGAAGTTTTGGAGTTTGAAGTTTTATTGACTTGAGGATTCTTATTGAAAATTTGTTTTCAAAAAGATAGACCCTTTCATTTATGGTCTTGTATAAAGTTTTGGTGAAGTTTGCAGTTTGATCTTATTTCATGTGAATTATAATATTTTCGATAATGAATTGATCCGTTTTGTTTGTATATTCATCCTTGTTAATGATTACGGTGATCTTTCTTCTATCGGCTTTTGTGTTATAAGCGTTATTTTTATGTATTTTTTTAATATTGTTCAAGTTCAATTGATCTTGATGGAAAAAAAAATTGTAATAAAGAAGAAATTGAGTCGCAAGACATGTATTATTATTCATTAATAAGCTATGTATTTTTGGAGGTACTATATACCTAAGCTAGCCTTAAAAGATTCCGAAGGTACCGAACTTATCTTATATACTGCCATTTGATCTGATAACAATTAATAAAGCGGTTAAAATGTAAAAAAACCACAAAAATACCTCAACAATTGTTTATTTCAGCAACATTAGATTTTATGAAAAAAAAGTTTCAAAAAGAAGCAAGTTCCAAAACTTTCTTTATTATGTCCCATATTGTTTTGCTTCATGTCTGAGCTTTTAAATGTTTGTACTTATATCAACATTCTAAACGCAAGTATTTCAATCCTCTCAACTTTAACTGAAAAAGTTTATCGTTTTTCTTCTGCTCCCATTTGCTGGAAAAGCTGAAACAATTTGCTATTGTACAATTTTCAAGTGACTACAAAGATAATTTTAATATATAAACCATCAAAACTATTTCTTACTAAATTTACTTTTGAAACCGACAATTTATTACAAACTTTCATGAAAATTCTTCAATAAGTTTCTCTGTTCGACGCCTTTTCTCTTACGCTCATGTTTTTATAATTTTTCGTTATATATTTGCTCAGCAAAGCTCTCGACTTGGCAGATTTGAAATGAAACTCAGCAAAAAGCTACAGTTAACGACGACAACAGGGGTGGCACAACGAGAAGATTATAAATGAAGAGATTAGAAATGATGAGTTCTACGCTTAACAATCATAAATAATAATAATTTAAAATGTTGGAATCAGCGTTGCCACTCATACTATGAACAGTTGTTAAATCCTAGATAAAGCAGACAAAAACAAATAAAACCAGCCACCGAATTTAATTTATTTAGATATTTAAATTGTATTTCCTAATAGCTGATATTATTCTCACTTAAATTACATCAAATATTTGGACACAACAAAAGCTTTATTCATCTCATTCCAAGAATCCAATTTATGCGATTTTTGTGTAAATTGTTAATAAAATATGGTCCTTGAAATAGTAAGTGTACAATTTCGTAAAAACCGGTGCCATTTGCTTCCGTAATTGTTTTAACGGACGTAACAATTAACTATCAATGAAAAATTTGTAGACTAGTGTAAATGAATTTAATTACTTTTTCATATGATAACGCGCAATTTTAAAATTTTTATGACTAATTTTGAGAATTTTTTTCAACAATTTATATACATTTATTATCTTGCATAAGAACAATCATCACATTTTCATTTCAATGATCCACAAAGAATAATTCTAAATAGTGAAATAAAAATATAAGGGCTAATTTTTTTCCTTTAAAATTATTATGTTTTGTATAAACGAATCTTTCTAAAGGAAATTATATGAAAAGAACTTGACTTTTAAGGACACTTTTAAGAAAAGCGAAATCAAGTAAAGTTTAAATAAATGCACTTAAATGGGTTGTAAATTTGGTTCTTTTAAAGAGTTTTCTGACTTAAATCTAAATATTTTAATGGTTTACCGAAAAATGCCGCTTTGTGGCAAATCTTGAGAAAAAAATTGTTGTCCTGTGTAAAAAAGAACAGCCACAATTCCATTTCAGAATTTCAAATAGGAAAAATTTCAAATGCACAATTTGGACATAAAAGATAATTTTTTACTAAAAAAATGCATTAATTATGGGTGAATCATCCTTAAGATTACTATGAAAAGAACTAAATTTTTTACTTTCATAGGAAAGCTAAGTAAAATAAGGGTCCAATACATGCACTAAAATGGGCTCTGAAATTGGTCTTTTTAAAGTGGTAGATATTCCTTATAAGAGTTAAATATTTACATGACTTAAAAAACAATGCTTCTTCATAAGCCTTATGTAAAAATTGTTGTCCAGTGTAAAGAAATACAGATACAACTCCATTTTAAAGTTTCAAACAAACAATTTTCAATTGCACAATAAGGATAAAAAAGGATAGTTGTTTTTATTTTCTAAAATAAAATTAAATAAAATACTCAACTTTCCAAAGATAACATTGCAAATAGAACTCAATTTTTAAGGATACTTTCTTAGAAAATTGAAGGCAAGTTAGACTTATATGTATACTCTAAAATTGGTCCTTTTAAAGGGTTGGATTTTTCTTATAGGAACTAGATACTTCAATGGTTTAAAAAACAATTACTTTTTGTGAGTTGTTATTCTGTAAAAAACAGCCATAAAGGAACCAAAGAACCACCAGAAAAAAAAAACATTTTCAATTGCAAAACTCGTAAATAAGAAAGAGTTTTTTTCATTTAAAATTTACACAATTTTTATAAATAAACTATTTTTAAGGTAATTGTTTGAAAGGCACTCGATTTTTAAAGATACTTTTTTTTTAGAAAAACGAAGTCAAGTAAGCTCAAATATATACAGCTAAATGGCCCTTAAAGTTGTTTGTTTTATAAGATTTTCCTTCAAAAAGTTAAATATTTCAGTAATTTATCAAACAATGTCTTTTTTTTTTGGGTAGTCGTGTGTGAAAATTGTCCTCTATAAACAGGATAGCCACCATTCTATTTGATTGTTTCAAAAGACTGATAAGGATATAAAAGATAGTGTTTTTCTTAAAAAATATATATTAACTATAGTTGAGCCTTTTTTAAAATAACATTGTAAAAAGGATTCAACATTCAAAAATATTTTTTTTAGAACCATGAAGAAATATAAGACTCAAATACATGCACCTAAATGATCTCTGAAATTGGTTCTTTTAGAGTGTTGGATTCTCCTTAAACAGGCTAAATAATTTAATGGTTTAAGAAATAATCACTTTTAATGAGAAGTTTTGGGAAAAAATCATTATTCTGTGTAATAAAAGACAGCCACTAGTCAATTTCAAAGTTTCAAAAAGGACAATTTTCAATTGCACATTAAGGATATCAGGTATAATTTTTTTTTGTAAAAAAAATAATTAAACGCAGTAAAACCTTCCTTTAAATAACATGGTTGAAAGAACTCAATTTTGAAGGAAGCTTTCTTAGAAAAATAAAGTCAAATTAGGTTCAAATACATGCCCTGATATTGGTCCTTGAAAAAGTTGGATAATCCTTAAAAGGTCCAAATACTTCAATAGCTTAAAAAACAATGAAATTTCGTAAGTAGTCGAGGGAAAAACATTGTTTTGTGTAAAAAAAAACAGAATTTCATTTTAAAGTTTCAAAATGGACAATTTTTAACTGCAAACTAAGTATATAAGGATTGTTTTTTTTTTCTTAAAAATTTGTAGATTATCTTTGATTGAATATTTTTGAAGGCTACTGCGTAAAAAGAATTATATTTTTAAGAATTTTCTTTTGGGAAAACGGCAGTAAAGTTTAGAATATTTACATTAAATTGGACCTAAAATTGGTTCTTTCAAAGGAATGGGTTTTTTTGCTCTGGCTCCTCGGCAATAAGGAGAAGAAAAAAACCAATACCGAAATGATGAGTAAAATGAGTTAATAAAATTAAAAAAAAAACTATTTTTCCCAAATTAATTTTTGTGTGATTGTTTAGTTGCATTGAATTTAATGAATAAATCCCTTCTTACTATATTTACGGTCGTCGAAAATAAACTAGAAATAATATATCATAGTTCAATAATGGCTGTAATTCATCAATATTTTACTATCTACTACTGTGGATCTTTTTAGCCAAAAACATTGATTGCAATTAGAGAAAATGAAATGGAATATAGTGTTACGGACAAAGACTATTTGAAAGATCTAACAATGAGATTGAAATGAGATGGAAGACGATCCATTACATTTCCCGTGAAATTTTAATGCGAGGTAGAAAGATTTAGAAATCTAAAGTTCCGGAAGCTTCCGGAACACGGCAAATTGGTATATAAATAAGACGATAGCTACAACCGTTAAAATTTTGATCAAAGTAAATAAAAAAGTGTTTAATAATAAACGTGTGTGAATTGAAATAAATGCATTACTGTTGTATGTTCTTTAACAAATCTTAACGAACCCGTAAAAATGAAATAACCGTAAAAGCTTGACAATAGGTTGAATTAAAGCTTTTGTTGTGAATCAGAGATAAAATACCCTTTGCCTTAAAATCGATTGATAAAAAAAAAACACAAATTTCTGCCAAAAAAGTATTACTAGTTTTATGATTTATAAACTAAATTAATATTGAATGAAACTTTCCAAACTCAATTATGCAGTCAAAATTAAAAATAAATACCATCAATATCATTTATTTTAACTGATATTTTTGAGAACCGTAAAATGTGGAACGTGTTTAAAAATATTTTATGATGAAATTATCTTTTGAAATAATTTCAATTTATTTTATTAAATACGAGTAACATTTTATGGGGCGAATTTAGCACTAGCGAACGTCCGTGAAATTGTTAACATATCTAACACAAAAACGTGCTGTTTGAAAATTTAAATAATTAAGTCGTTTCACAACCCTCTATCAAATTGATCATATTAAAGAGTTAAATAAAATACAATGTTTATGGAAAATTTTAAATATGTGCCAAGAAGGATAACGACAGCATTTCACCTAGTGAAAAGAAATGTAAAATCAAACTGGGTGGCACTCGTTGCGTGCTTTAAGGCTATAATCAAATTTATTAAGGTCTTATTCAGATTACTGTTGAATTTAACTGTAGCTTTAAATTTTCACTAACAATCAGCCATTAGAATTTATTTTCTTTATGGTTTCGCATATTTAACTTACCTCTATCCTCCGTTTTTTTTCCTTCTTTTTTTTAATATCAATTGAAAATAAATCGAGGAATTTTCATATTTGTGCACATATTTCAACAATGAGTATAATTTTTAATTTTTCCGGATGGAAATTAATTTAGAAATGCGCTCGGATAATAAAGTGAAATGGATTGCCAAGCTGAATTTTAATTAGCTGGAATGTTTTAATAAAGTTGCAATTGAAAGAAGCTTTGAAAAATGTGAGCTTGAGTAACATATTTTCATTTCACAATTTCATCTTTGAATAAATGTTATCCGAAATTAAAAAATAAATCAATCGAAATTCTTTGCTTTTTAAAGATTTCAGTTATAGAGATTTGAGGTCATTTAAAAAGCATTGTTATGTGGTATATAACGAAACATCTATACACATAAAAATTTGCGTCTGCTTGTATGTTTGTCTTTTAAGCTTTCTTTAACTGTTCGACCGATTTTGATAAAAATTGAAGAAGTTGTTGTCCAAACACCAAGAAAGGTTAACCATTTATAATAAAACCTAACTTAATCTTATGTAGGTCGAAAAAAAATATTTAGTTACCAAAATATACATTTGATTACAATTAATCAACGTTTTCTTTCTATCATATGGTATTATGTCGAAAAATATTAGTTATATGTTATTTAACAAGTACTTGGTTAGTTGATTTAAGAATCTTTCGTCTGTTATCTGTAATGATTTTTTTTAAAATATATATAATCTTAATACTTTACTATGGAAAAAATTCTTTAATATTTTTTAGTCCATATTACTTTTAAAAGATGAAAATCCTGTTTGCACTTAAGTTTTCAAATAATATCTACCTATTGCAAAAATCGCAATTAATGAATTGATTTTTTCATAATTTTGTAAAGATTTTTACCTTTAATTGCTTTTCTGTAGGGACTTATTCTTATTTTAATATACAATAATGCCCAGATGAACCCGGTCAAGTATAGCTCGTAGCAACGGAAATGCAACCAGGAAATGTTTACGCCTTAATGATGAAACTGAAAACGAATAGGAAATCAGGCTTTCTAATCAATATTAGCGATGAATCAATTATAGGCGGTACGAAGTTCACCAGGTCCTCTTGTATAAGATGAATGTTTATAAAATGATATGTTTTAAATTATTTTTCTTTTTATTTTAAAATATGATATTTATTAAAATATCAAAATTTGAATACCTTAATTTGTCGTATTCATAAAATCGATGTTTTGTACTTAAATTTATCAAAAAAAGGGAAAAATATTTTTTCTTATATACCTATGCGAGTATTATAATGAATATGAAATGTTGTTCCTTTTAGGATTTCGTACTTTAAAACAATAAATTGGAATTTTTGTAAAACCACTTTTTTATTAATCTATCTCTTTTTAAAGTAAATTAAAATCGTCTAATTTATCATAAACTATAAAATTCAACAAAAAAGAAGATACTTCCTCACAAATATCCCAAAAAGTTAACATTTTTTTTCATTAAAAAATACTTCTTTTTCCATGATTTCCAGAAGGTTACACAAAAGTACAATCAATCGAGTCTTCGTAGTTTCGAAGAAACGAGAACCAAGAATAATCTTCATCTTTCTCCGGTCCTTTTGATAATATTCTGAATAATTTTTGTGTATTATATCAGTTACAGGATCTCTTTTATAAATAGTAAACCGCTTCACTGGATGACAAATTCAGGAATAAGGAAATAATACGCCAGACCAAATTAAAATTCTGTTAAAATGGTAGCCTCTGAAAAATAGTGATGAGTTGGACATGTTGCCCGTATGATGGACGATTGAAGGGCCAAAAAGTGACCCTCTCAGGTTTAGATTTCATGGTAGATTAAGACGATAGTAGACACAGACAATCTGGTTGGAGGTAACTAGCAGGATCTGGGTCCAAGCAGTCGAAGACCGTGAGGAATAGTAATAATAGTAATAAGGAATAGTAATCCAGATGACCTTTACTCAGGAATAGTAGTTATGTTTTGGAGTATTTGGAGTATCTCCCCCTCTTATTACGTGCCTCAGATATTGAACCTTTTTTTTATTTCTTGGATGAGCTCCAGAGTCACAGCAAATCAGTATAGTACTTCTTTGTAATTTAAAGTAGGTATGCTACTTAACGAATTTTTACAATGCAATGGTGAATTTGAATTATTTATCATTAAACTAAATTTATCATTTAGTATGTTATAATACTGATATGAAGTTTTGTGAAGTGCTGCGTGCTCTACTGGTACTGGACCTCAAATTAATGCCATTTTTTAACATTGCATCTGGGCTCCTGGTATCTATACTCCGTGGTTTATCCATAGAAATATACCAATATCATTAACTCGTGGTTCGTATGATTCTTCAAATATTTCAAAGAATTTATACATTGGTTTTGATGGGAAGCCTTAAAAATACTCCAGGAAGCCGGTAAATTTTCGATTTGTGTTTCTGGTGAAGAAATGAACTATCTTTGTCCAACCAATTGATAGGTCTTGCAAAATTTCTGATAACATAATTCATCTCAACCGTTCCCAAGCAATAGATACGGATGCAGAAAATCAGCTACCATCTGTACCAATATTGGGCAGGTGTTAGTTAACCGAAGGGACGATGCCAGATATTCGGATTTGACCACTGTCCAATAAGGGATTAAATCAACTACTAATTTTGTATTTAAATTTCTACAAAAAATAAATGAATTCGATTTTACAATAAAGCTAACTAGAAATTAATTTGATTCATTGTTGTGTGTTCAAACTCCTTTGACTAACTCCTCAAGATACCAAACATCAGATAATCATGAGTCTACAAATCTTGTCTAAGAAATAAGAAACCTTTCTATATAATTAGTCCCTTCTATCAATGAATTAGTGTCCATTGGTAAAAAATTCTTCGTTGAAAATTATTAATTCTATCCCCAAAAAAAAACAATCTTAACACTAATTTTCTACGGAAAATTCAGTGCATAAGTTAGACTCACGATTGTTTTCAGCTGTAATAATTAATATCAGATTTATACAAATGAGTGTTTAATTTTATGAATAAAAAAAGCTCATTTTTAGCTTTCACTGAAAACAAATAAAGGTATGCTAGTCAAAGTTCTCAAGTTACTATCAAGCATTAAAATCGTGTTTTTGAATATTAATATTTAGTAGCAATGAAAATAAATATAAATCAAACATATCCGCCATCGTCTAGCACGACGCCCAACGTGATTGATATCATTTGAAATGTTTTATTTGAATGAAAATGGTTTCTAATTCTAGGTCATTATGCCCAACAAAATATCCAATGAAAACAATTTGGTAATACAACGGTCAAACAGATAAACACTATATATCATAACTGATATTAACAAATATTATTTACCAATTTAAATAATGTAAATTTGTCACACATATTTATTCCTATAAACCCAAAACAATCAAATATTTAAAATCACGTTTTTTGCGATATTGATTCACACTAATTATTTGAAATTCGGTACAGTTTTATTCGGTAGACTTTTGGAAATATTGATCTTGAAAGTCTCTACGAAAGATTTGTGATGCGATAAGAATTAGTATTCGATTGCGTGCAGAAGACGTTAATTTAAATTTCAGTCCAATTTTGATTTTTTCCTAATTAATTTTCCTGGTTCTTGACTTTTAAACTTCAAGTCGGAATAAAATATGAGATATTTTATTCGTAAGTGGGAAAGAAATTCGTATATACTCGTATATAATAGTTTTGTTAAAACGATTTCAATCGGAGCAATTTAAATTGGAGAAATCTTTATATATCTTTGTAGGCACCGCGAATCAATGTCGAATAGAACAGATAACGCAAAAAATATTAATAAAAATTGCGATTGAATATGAGTAGGTACTCGATTGGAATTATTTGCCTCAGCCACTTCCTTTTGAATTAATAATGATGGAAACGAGTACCTGTAAAAGCTCTTTTTTTTTTAAAAACAAATTTTAAATGGACCACCGATTGAAATATTTAATAATCGTTCAAGTGGCGTGAATAAATGATTCAATTGGTTTAAATCGTTGTTGTGTGATGTGTCATCTGGGAATAATTCGAATGACTAGTTCAAAATCAGGAACAGAATATATTTATACGTATAATGCGGCATTCACTCAATGAGAACCTGTAGGGTGGACGAAACGTAGCTGCATAGGATGGGGCACGAAAACAACGGGGGTTGTGTTTGTTTTCCAATTTATAACACCGCAATGCATTTAATTTAATTCCTATAATTGACGATTAGACCACAATAATGGGAAACGTGACTTCACATTAAAATATCGGTTTCATTAGTTCACACAAACATAAAGAAGTAGTTTCCGTTCGAATATTGCTCGTTTGTTACAAATGTTTCAATATATTTGCCACATTGTTGACAATTTTTGAAGAAATGACCAGTAATAAACAACCAATAATATTTTCATTTATTTTCAGAGGTTTTCTTCAACACAAAAAGTTCACAAAAAGTGTATATACTTACGTACACGCGTGAGAAGTTATACGTATTTATCGTAATTAAAATGATTAGAATCCACTGCTATTGCATCTTTCGGAAGTGTCTAATGGTAAATCAGTTATAAGTAGTTTGTGATAACTAAAGTATTATACAATTTCAATCAAAATTTTTGCTTTTAATGTCAATATAGTAATCAAATGTATGTATGGCGGCAAATTCAGAGAACGAAGAATGTAAACATATGCAGGTGAGTGTAATCAGATATAATAACTATTGTCTCAATTTTGAACTAAAAAGTTGTTGTCATTGGTTTCAACTGTCATTTCGTTTTCATTTAGTCGTAAATTTTTGCCATTTGTCAATTTTTGACCGAGTTGGGCTTTGAATATTTCCCAGAAAGTTACTAACTTTCATATAATAGATTAAACTAATGACTCATGTTCCTTTAAGCGACATCAAAAGCATTTTATACTTTGTTTTTAATTTAATTCGCATTTTTTTTTGGTAAATCAATCCTAATATCATATAATTTGCTTATTAATGATAAAAATTTTTTATTATGACGTGGTTTACTCGTGAATCAATTTGAAAAACAAAGTAAAAAATGCAACGTTGCCTGATATTGATGTCGCTTAAAAGAACAAAAATTAAATTGGCTTTTTATACTAATTGTATGTATACACAGTTGACTATTTATACATATTGTTTAGTATTTCACAATATTAAACACATAGGACAACATTTAAAAATTTGTATCTTGCATATTATATGAATTATCTGTTATTCATTACAGCATTACTCACTTGCTCGAAAAATACTTATCGAAAACATTTAACGTATAGAAATCGATTGTATTCATTAACTATCATGTATAAAAATTAATACACAATCAATTGAATAAGCATACAGTTTGTCTAAATAGTCAATTTTGTGTATTTTCTATTCATACAAATAGCGACGTAATATAAAATTTCAATAATACAATAGGAATTACGTAATTTTGTTACCTATTTATATCTATGAATGGAAACTGATTTTAAATTCAAATATAGAAAAGTATAATACAATATAATTTATCAATCGACTTTTTTGCATTAATTTAAAATATTGCATTGGTGAATTTCAAAAAAAAAATACTTTTCTTACTTTTATATAATTTTCTTTCCTTGTATCTTATATATACGAGTCAACTGTTTATTACTATAGAATGGGGCCATTTGTTCGAAAAATACTTATCGAAAACATTAACCTTACCATTCCCCGGCCATATTAAACGACGCACTATAGATTTTGTACAAAATTTGAAGTAATGCTAATCTTTTGTGTTTAAATTTTTGATTGGATTTTACTTTCCTTTAAAAATGTAATTTATTGCACTTATTACCAATTAATGTGACAAAAACAAATCATATTTACTGAAAAATAACTTTTATTATCATTATAAATGTTTTGTTAATTATGTAAAAACTTAATTGTTTAATATTTAACTGAAAGCTCTTTTCCTACTTTTAAAGCTTCAATTATTTGCAGCTTGCTGTATATGTAGGGCAATAATGTCCACTGCATTTGTGGATGGTAATTCAATTTATGAATATGTTTTTCTAAGGGCTATTTTTCTGATGTGATCACCTATTTAACCATTTTTCTCTCTATCAAACCCCACATATTTTCAATGGAGTTCACATCAGGGTTATTACCGTAGAGTAGGGTAATTGGGGTAATAATCAAGACTTAATTAGAAACTATAATTTCTAAAAATTTTTACTACTTTTAATAATGTAAAGAGAAAAAAGAATAAAATTTAATTTAGTAGAATTCATAAGATTGGAACAAATCTTAAGTACGTTAAATAATTTGACCAGGGACTGTATAAAAGTGAATGGTAATCATAAACTCTCATATAAAGATATGAATATACAGTCAATTCCATGTACATATACTTTGTTTAAATAATCAGTTGTATGTATCAACAACATATACTAATAGCGACAAAGTGAAGATTAAATGAATAAAATAGTAACTTTATTTTAATTTCCCATTTATACCTTTATATTGCATTGAAAAATTTTAAAAAATACCTTTCTTTTTAAGGTATGTAAACTAGTGTGTATTAATATGAATATGGTTTAAACCATGGGTCGGCAACCTGCGGCTCGCGGGCCGCATGCGGCCCGCAAGATTCTCGCCGCAACGCACATGGCGGACACATAGCGTTTTATTTTTAAAACTAAAATATTTGTAAAATAAACTTAAATATAACTATTGTAGGTATACTTACTGCAAGTGCGGCCCGCACTGATCCCCATGAAAAATATTTGGCCCTTTTACAACAAAAGGTTGCCGACTTATGGTTTAAACTATAAAAATTTAAATGGTTAAGTTCAATGATAGGCAACATAGGCTCAACTACTATGTTAAGAAAAGCTTAAAATACTTTTTTCTAACAACTTAATCATATTTTAGTTTGTTGTAAAATAACACTTGGGGTTTCTGAAATGAGGGTTGGCTTAATTTAATAACCGATTACACCGTAGAACATTTTAACTTGTGCCAAACAAACGACAAAATAATAACGTTGACTTAAAAATGAAAATGAGCTGCATAAATTTGGGTGAGTTAGTGAAATGAAATTTAGATTATACCATTCTTATCGCATTTTCTTTCGCTACATCGTGTTTTTGCTCGAAAATCACATAGAGTCTGCGCGGAAAATTTGCATGATAATTAGAAAACAATAAATCGCTGCAGGATTCAACTACTCGTGGTGGTTATATATCTATATATATTTATATACGATCCGGCGGCTGATTCTTACAATTCTTTTCTCCGTTTTAGCGACTTGATCGTCACGACGCGGCTTTCATTCGGTTAAAAAGTTTCTTCTTTTCCGTCTATTAACTTTTATGAATAGCTCACGAGGTGGTGGCAATGATGGTGGTCGCGTGCATTTCATAGAATGATCTCCACGGCGGAGGTGGCGGAATGCTATTATTTACCGTCAATGACACTTTACGGAAGTTTAAATCGAGTGGATTTAAATGGAAATTAGATCGGGGACATCATATTTCTCTTTCATGACAAATTCACTCAATTTTTCCTTCATTTTTCCATTTAGTTTGAGAGCATGGAACATATGCACTGATGGGAGATTTATAGATAACGTATCCTTCGAATAATATGATATTTTTTCTTACTTTTCTATTTTGATATATTTTCGTCATTAATTATTTCCAATAAACGATCGAAAATCAAAAACGAACACTTTTTGCATTGTAAATCCGTCACGTTACACGGAAAATTGCAAACAATTTCATCTGCCTACAAATCTACCTATACGAGTGTTAAATGTGAATTTTCCACCAAGAACAAAATGAAAATGAAACGCACGAATCCCCTTTAGGTATATAGTACAACGCGTAAATGAAGGGATGATTATATCGATTTCATGCTTTTGCTATCTGGAGAGAAATCTCGGCTATCATTCAACCGTTAAATATGTTTTAGTTTATGGGGATATACTCGAGATTATTATGGCATATTTAACATCAATTCCATCATATTTAACAAGCGCCACTTGTATTAGTATAATGTAAGAAAAATCGCATCATATCATGTTAAAAATTTAATTAAATTAACAAAAAAACAACATGATAGATTTACCCTACACCGATTAGCCAACAAAATTTTAAAGTTTGAATTTTCCAAAATTGTTTTTTATCAATCGATGGGAAATCGTTTGTAGAGGTTTGTGAACAAAATAGTTTAGTGGTAATTGATGAACTACGAAAAATTAATAATTCAGTTATTGATATAATAAAATGTTTAGAAAATACGATTTTAACCGACATATCATAACAAAAATGAAGGAAAAATTATAAAACTGTTGTTTAAAAATAAATAAAATTGAAAAATTTAAGAATATTTAACAGCATCTCTCCCCCAATAAATTGAAGAAAAAAAAGGCATTTCTAAAATTATTTTTTTCCCTACATAATATTGTCACAAAATTTTCCAAAATAACAAAAATCGAGACATTATTAAACACGCTTTTGTTGTTCTTGGGAACTTGGATTTAAATAATAAGACGTTATTTTTCAAATTATCTCAACGTTTCGTTGGTATTTATTTCCAACTTCTTCAGGAGAATTTTTTATGTTAACATCCTCGTTGTAAATACTGGCTTTTTAACATGATAGCCGAGTGCGTACGCTAGTGGTAATTATACTTAAAGTGTTCTTAAGTATAATACTTAAATTATAACTTAAATTATACTTAAGTATAATTGCCACTAGCGTACGCACTCGGTTATCATGTTAAAAATCTTGTTAAAAAGCCAGTATTTACAACGAGGATGTTAACATCAAAAATTCTCCTGAGGAAGTTGGAAATAAATACCAACGAAACGTTGAGATAATTTGAAAAATAACGTCTTATTATTGAAATCTAAGTTCCCAAGAACATTATTTTTGTAGTATATTAATATAAATACAAAATTCAAAAAATTTTTTGTGGAAAAAATTGATTTTCACATACGATGAAAACATTTGGGTGAAAAGCATGTTTAATTATGTCTCGATATTTGTTGTTTTAGAAAATTTTGATACAATATAATTTAAGGGAAAAAATAATATCATAAATGCCTTTTTTTCTCCAATTTATTGGATGAGGGGGAGGTTATATTAAGTATTCTTTTTATTATTTTTTAACAACAGTTTTCTAAATTTTCCTTTACTTTTGTTAAAATGAACTGGTTAAAACCTTATTTTCTTTACATTTTCTTATATCAATGGTTGAATATTGATTACTGAATTTTTCAGAATTATTTTATTACCACTAAACTATTTTGTCACCAGCGAATTGGTTTCTTTCACAAAACTCTACGAATGATTTGCCATCAATTGGAAAAAAAAATTTGGATAATTCAAACTTTATAATTTTGTTGGCAAATCGATATAGGGTGATAAATTTTCTGGAATATGTATATTGTACATTACTATAACGTTATGGATTAAAGATTATTAATAAAGCTCTGAACCATATTTTAAGCAGTGAATCCTGAAAAGGCAAAAATAGAGAAAAACTTTGGGGATTTTTTTTTGAAATATCCTTTATTATTGTTCGAAAAAAATAGTTATGTTAACTAAAATATTCCTAAATACCTAATTAGTATCAAATATACGTAAGCAATTATTTAAGTGAAGATACGACCCGGAGAGGTTGCGAAACGTTGGTGACAAAGTTCAGCAAATCAAACGGCTTTGGATCCGAAAGTCATAACCTTTTCAATAAAAGGTTGTATATTTAGTGATTTAAGCGTTCAATTCTCAAGATTTGCAATTTTTATATTTTTATTTTGAATTGGGCCTATACTTTCATAGCAAATTTCAACAAAAACTTTAAATTTTATTGCAAAGAATTAGTTATGGGAAGTAACGAATTTTCTAATTTGTTTTATTTATTTAAACATTGCAAATTTAACAAATGTAGCTGGAAATAAATACTGTATGCACTGCAGTTTTTATACGTCTGATAAGTACACCGGTAGAAATTTTTCGTAAAAGCTTTTTTATTGACATAGAAAAGCATTTTTTATTAAAAAAAATCCTTCGTTTAGGGACCTAAGGGACTTAAATCGGAAATGAAAGTAGATATTTGAAGTTTGAAATGTTGAAACTGGTTAAAAGTATCACTGATAGATGCGACATATGACGGCCAATGATGATATAGTTACGCTTCAAGTGCCAATATAAACTAATTTCCAGACATACATACCTATAACATATTGAGGTCAATATATATTAGAACCTCAAAGGTTATCTATAAATTTATGTATAACATTTAATATAAGCACTCAATATATTTGATTTTATTTATTGGTAACTGTTAAACAAGATATTCGGACTTAATTTATAATAAGTTCGTCCGGACTTGTAAATCTTAAAAAAGGACAACTTCTTCTACTTCTACAACTTTTCTTCACATGAACCAAATCAATTCGAACTATTTTGTCAAAGTAAATCAAACATTTAAACAATTTAAATGTTTTTATAAAACAAAGAATATATATTTTAATCCACTAAAATAGAATTGTTATGTTTTTCTTGAAGCATTCCATGTTAAATTTATCATATAATTCCATAAACATTCAAGGAAATTTATTATCCCCTACCGTCTTTGATATTAATTGTTTCGTTTTCTTTGTTATTTTATAATTTTCCTCCCTTTTATCGTTCAAATTCTATAAAATTAATGTAAACGAATCAAATTTGAAAATGGTCCTCATTTACTGAGAAAACACAAACTTAATTCGAACAAAACTTGAGAAAGTTTTTTGTTTTATTAAAAAATATATATATACTAACCATCAAAATTGTATTACATAAATGTTATAGAAAGTTCAAAGGTTTTATCTGATATTGTGAAAATAAATGTTGAAGAAGTTGAAAAGGTAATATACATTTCGTTGCGAATAAGGCAATATAGGAGAACATAACTCAGTGTTACCATTAGATTTTATTTTTCAAACTTGATCCAGTTTGATTTCCGAGTGGAGTTAAAGCACTTTGTGCTTATTGCTAATTCCTTTTATGGCCGAAACCACGTGATTCGAATGTTGGTGAAATTGTATGTAATATGAGAATGTTATTTGTATTGTTTGGACAATGGGTGTAGAAAACGAAAGGAAATCAGGGAAAAAAGAACTGGAACAGAATAAAAGAGTTGGCATGATTTTAAAAGGAAACAAAGTGGGGTATGTGGAAATTTTAGAAGAAAAATTATTGAATTGATATTGTTTTAAGGTATCAGTTTTTTTGGCATGAATTTTACCATATTTACCATTATACAACTTTTATGATGGAAATGGGATCTTGGACGAAGATTTCCAATCGTCACTTTTCAACAAACCACATAACCAAATTTTCCCAATTTTTTTTTAAATTGTTGTAGTTCTTTGGAATTTCGAGGATCTAATATTTTTAAATAATTGACACTTTGTTATTTTTGCACAACGTTTCGCAGTTTATTATAGCTTTTTCAAGCGAATATAAAAAGTATTAAATTGTTGATGATATTATAATTTCATTATCTTTATTTATTACCCCACAAACTACGTTTATTGTCCTAGGACCGGTCGTAATATAACATATATAATATTTTCGCAACAAAAAAAAAAAAAAAAAAACTTTGATTATAATCAGTAAACTGAACACCGTCATTAATTTTTGGAAATTTTTTAAATTTTTCGGTAAATTCTACTTGATTTAAAAAAATAGACTTCCAAACTACAATAATTTTAATTTTACTTTTATCATCAAGTTTTGTTATTTTTTGAGTCTAAAGGAATGTAATAAAATATCAACCGATTTACAGGACCATTTATTTTGTTTTCTGAAGAATTTATGATTTAAGAAATTTTTACTTAGAAAATATTATGAAACAACAAGCAGGCCCTTTTTTTAAAAAAAAAAAACTTTTTGAGAACCAATAGTGAGTCATAAAACCCAAAGTGGTAATTCCACCTTTATAAACATTTTATCCTTATAAACAGTTTTTCAGGAGTGGAAAAATATTGAAAAAGTTTTAAATTACTAAAATACATTATTTTCAGATTCAATTAGAACAAATTAAATAAATTTTTGGACATTTAAAGGACAAAATGAAATTGATTCAAATTAAATTCAAAAATTCTAATAATTTTCTAAGGGTGGCAAAATAAGTAATGATTGATGTTTTGTAAGCTCAATTTGGACAAAGATTTTGATAATATTTTCATTGAATAAAGTAGGTTTGATTAAAAAATCTAAATCGTGTTCCAAGGGTGAAATAATAAGAGTTGATTGATTGATCTATTTTGTTGCATGTGTTTTCACCTCCTTTACTTCACATTTTAATTTTCCAAGGATCAAGCCAATAAATATTAATTGTTTTTATGCAATACGATTAAGAATGATTTAGTCTATAATATTCAGCTTAATTACAGCGAAAAAAAACATCCCTTATAAATTTTTTATGCACTTGAATATTATCCTTTTTGAACCTTTGAAACGATATTGCGGGTGTCCTTTTGTACACAGGACAATTTTCGTTACACTTAACATCTCTCGTTAAGGCATTGTTTAATAATCCTTGGAGAAAATAACCACTTATAAGAAAAATTCACCCCTCGAAAATTACCGATTTTTTGGCTAATTTGGTGCATACATTTTCACCTCCTTAAGTTCACGTTTTAATTTTCCAAGGATTTAGCCAATAAATGCTAATTGTTTTTATGTAATTCGATTAACAATTATTTAGTCTATAATATTCAGCTAAATTATAGCAAAAAAAACCATCCCTTATATCCTTTTTATGCACTTGAATATTGTTACTTGTTATCGTGCACAGGTGAGCTTTCTAACTTTAATGTTTGTTTATTCATTGAATTTAATTATAATTATAATAACATTGACATTTGTGGTAACTATTTATTTATTTGAGGGCATAAATTATTGTTTATAATGGATTATCTTTTATATGTTTATGTATGTTTATTTATTAAACGCTTGAGAAAGTCACGATACGTGACGAAACGTAGCTAAATTGAAAAAAAAATAAAAATTCATCCGTTTAAGCTTGAAAATTGTTATTTAAAATTACTAAATTATTGTTAGAATATCTAATGTTACATTTTTGTGTAAATCAATTTTGAATTGACGGTTTTAAGGCTCATACTGTGAATTTTACTCAAAATTTAGGGTGCAAACCATCAATCAACTCCTATTATTTCACCCTTAGAACACGATTTAGATTTTTTAATTTAATCTACTTTATTCAATAAAATATTATCAAAATCTTTGTCCAAATGGAGCTTATAAGACATCAATCATTCCTTATTTTGCAACCCTTAGAAAATGATTTGAATTTTTCAACATAATTGGAATCAATTTCAATTTATGTCCTATTAAACGAAAAAAAATATTTATAAAAGGCAATCCTGATAAAAAGGCTGGCTGATCATACAGTTAATATTAAAAACCACTTTTCAATCGGTTAAAATTTTAAATAATATGATGCCTTAGATCCAATAAAAACAATATAACCAATTATAGAAATAAAAGGATCGATTGTACCGAAATGACCAGTGATGTTTCAGCGACTATAACTTAAAAAAAAACTTTAAATATCATTCATTTGAAAACTTATTATTATTACTGATTATAAAAAATAATAATTAATTAATATCCTTTTATGTAACGTTTGATATCATTTAAACATAAGGTGAAAAAAAAAATAAACAGAAGTGCTTTGATAACTGTTTTCTTTTTGTTGAGTGTGGAATAATAAAAAAAATAATGGTTTGAAATAAATAATATATTTTTTATAGAAATAAAAGCATGAAAGGTGCAAAATTCGACGCCAGAAGCGGAATATTTTAATAACTTTAATATGAAAGAAAAAATGTGTGTAATAATTCTCAATCTAGAACAGCAGGGTTTGTTTCACTTTGAACATTTAAAATTCGCGTGAGCTTTTATAAAACTTGATACATTCGGCCATTTATTCTTTTCTGCACCAATGAAAACAAATGTTCAATTTTCTTTCTCCATAAGTTTTAATTATATCCACGGGCACACAAATAATATAAATGTTCAAAAATCAATTGCAATAATTTCCCATTATCATCGTCGACCTATTGGATATGGTGCCACTAATAGTAATCACCAAATAAATTATACAAAATCAAATGGAACGAAACATTTTCAAAATGAGACCGCAATTTCAATTAACAAATATTTCCTTTTCATGAATTTATATTTAAAATATCAATCTACTTGATAAATTTTCGATTAATGCTTCTATATTCGGTGGGAAAGCGTGAACGAATTTAATACAGCGTCGGTACAAATCAATCCGATGTGATGGTTTGCGTGATATCCGCGTGAATGTCGCTATTGGCTACATTTCGGTTTTTTTTTATTATTTTAAGTCCTTCTACTATTCTTTTTTTTATTTAATTTAGTTACATTTTTTTAAATCCACCGCGCTTTCATGCATCACACAATACTAACGCTTTAAACATAGATATCAACCTGTAAAAAAAAACTACCCTAACTACATACGATTTCACCCATATATTTCCCAGTGCACATAAAGCATTTTTCAACAATGCGAAAAATTGCCCATTTTTCGAACATGGATTTTTCACGTCTATTTTTTTTTGCGGTGTTTATTTAAAGGCATTAACTGTCGCGTACAAATTAATTAAATTTTTAATTGAATGACAAGTAAATTGATGCCGCGCCTTTTTTATTTACATTCGTACGTAGACAGAAAAATAATAAATGGTTGGATTTCTATCCGCTTTTTTTTCCTGCCATAACTATAGAATACGTGATGTTTGTAAAGCTTCGTTAAAATTATGAACATTATATATTAACCTAGCAGAAAAACCAACAACTGCCTCATTTTATGCTAACTAAATACCATCCAATGCGACTATTTCAAGCAAATACTGCCGTTTAATTAAGCAACTTTCATAAAAGGGGGTAAAACTGTTCATGGAAATCGAGAGTTATCATTTTCAAAATCATAATTAATTCAACTTAACTAATGGTAACAGAAAAAAAAAATCACGCAAAAAAATGACAATTTAAATGTAACGTAAAATTTTCACCATTAAAAATGATTTTGATGTAAATTTTCCATTAAAAATAGATACTTTTACGGTTGTTACGTATTAATTAAACTAATTCCTGATGATTTTTTTAATGACAACCTTTAAACCAGGGGTATCCATCCATTTTGAGCCTTTCAACCATATCAATTTTGCCAAAAAAAAAAGCCATTTACACACGAATATATTTTGGCAATCTTTATTACCATTATTTTGTAACAGTGATTACAACCGATAATATCTGGGTAGTAAAAAACACCGTTAGTGGAGTTTAAAGGTCCGCGGATATAAAGGTTCACCATGAGTATCCAAAATACTAGTGGGATATTGCTTTATTTAAGTATAATGATAGGGATGAGAAAGTGTAAGAAGCATTTCGAAGCCACCCTGGCAGTTAAGCTAAATCACAGATAGGAGATTTACGACAGAACCTCGATATTTTTACGAAAGTAAAATTTTTAATTATTATTTTTTTCCGTTTCCAGCAGTAAAATTGCTTTAACTAGACTAAAACATAAATTAATAGTATGGTATATGCAATTTAGTGGTGATTCAGGAATTAATATAAGTTTTTAGCTAATTTAAACAATAAACTAGTTATAACCTAGTAAAAACACTTGAACATAACTGAGGTAAAAAGGTCCACGTGGATCCTTTCCTGCCACGTGAAGGTTGGGTTCAACGCAATCTTTACAAGCAATGGGCCCATAACAACTGTATTTCTAATCCAGGATTCGTTTACTTCGTTTGTGATAATTGTGATTCAGGAAACGATAAGTCTGATTATGTTAAAATAAAGGTATAAATAAATATTACTTACGTTACAATTAGTGACAATATTATTATAAAGAAAAAAGAGTTTTATGTTATCTTTAAGATGACTCTAATAAAATTTTCCAAATGAAAGTCCAGAAATATTTCATTGATTCGAATACTGTTATTAATTCATAACACCTGTTAAATGCGTAAAATAAATACAGGATCTTTTTGCTCCTTAGCCGTCTTTTTGCCCCTACTAAGGAGCAAAAAGAGACAAACGATAAGGTCTAGAAAAAATGTAAAATGACAAACTTCTATATGGATGATTCCATTAAAAATTAAATTAAACATGGCCAGATATTTGTTTGTTTGGTTAGTGTTATACGTTTCAAATTAATAGGGTTGATTTTCACAATATAATACAGAATAGTAAAATTGGACCTTTCACACCCTACTTAAAAATTGTTTACATTAAAAAAAATAATAATTAATTTTAGCTAGAGATTAAAATAATTTGGGTCACTTGCTGGACACTCTTGATTTAAACAATACTCGAAAAATTCCCCTATCTGAAACAATTAGAAAAAAATTCAGGTTCTATACAGTTTATTTGGATAACTTATTCTTATGATCCTAAATCCATCGAGGGTAAGATACCATTAATGAATTTCTTAAATTCTTTTCTGATTGTAGCGATTCTTAAAATCACCTCTTCATTGAGTTCAATTCGTACGTTTTTTTTTATCAAAACAAGTTTTGTAGCTTTTTTTTATAAGATGATAAAACTCAGATTTCAGCTTTCTATTAAATCGTAGAAAAAACCATAGGCTTTTTAAGATTTATCAAATGATTCATTCTCCAAATTGGCAAAGTTTCGTTGCCTATTACAACTTCATCAGACGTCTTGGATCACAAAAACGTTTCAATTTCAATCAAAACTTGAGGAAGTTGTGATAGGTAACGAAACGTTGCCAATTTGGAATAAAAAAGAATTAACGAATTTTGTAAAAAACCATAGTTTTCTTCTTCAACTTATTTTTTAGTGTTTTTTTTCCTGATTCAGTTGAGTGTATTTTCTTTTAACTAATACTTTGCTCTAATTAAAGCTTCTTCCAACATAAAGTTATCTAAGACTATTCTACTTACTCCAGGTTATTGTTCAGGGTTGGATTGAAGAAAAAAGAGTTTTAGAAAGAAGGACATCCAGGCTAGCCAACTTTTGTAGGTGATTCGAAAAAAGCACTTTTAAGATTTTCCACGCTGCTGTATCAAAAATCAAAATTGCCAAAGTTATGGTCAATCTTTAACGTTGAATGGGCACCAAAAGATAAAGAAGAAGATTAAATTTAAAGTGTTAAATTACTACCGGATAATCAATTGAAATTATTGCAATGTAATTTTCTTTTAGTCAACAAAATAAATTATAGTTTATAGAATAGTGATACTACTTTAGTTTTCCATTTACCCTTATTTAAAGTAAATAATTATTCGAAATATAAGTATGGAAAAGTAACCAACTTGTTAAAATATTTAAATATTTACAAAAATATATGCTTTGTTATGCTTTGTTATTCTTTGTAATTGAATCATTTGGAGGCACAAAATTTGCATTAACTATTTGATTTGATCATTAAGACTCTTTATGAATATCAAAACTCAATTAAACATCAGAAAATAAATCACTTAGATTCTGTATTTGATTAAAGCAACATTTTATTTAAGAATTATAAATTAAATAAATATTTATTCCGCTATCGAACATCCAACGTTTGTCATTAAACATGAACATTTATTTCCACCAATTATTTCTCATTCATCGGTTGTTCGGTTCCGTTACTTAAACAGAAACTTCATAAATTTTATAATGTTGAATTTATTTATTTATTTTTGGTGTTGCTATAACTTGAAAGAAATTAATCTTTTGAGAAAAAACCCAACGAAAATAAAGCTGAACATTTCTTTTGCCGAACAATCATTTTCTATGTTAGAAATTGTAGTCGAATAAAAGATTTGTTAAAACAACAAAAAGAGATATAAAAGCTTTGTTTCCAAGGGATTTTATATTTGTAAGAGAGCATGAAATAAAATTTAGCTTATTCCCTCTGAAATATTTTCATTCGTAATGCAAGAAGCAATATTTCATAATGTATTATTCATATTGGTACACATGAGCGTAGAAGTGAGATAGGGTTTATGGGAATCGTAGGCGCTTGCAACCCAGGGAAAACAGAAGGAAAACTGCTAAGTAGGTTTCGGACAGTTGGCAAAAGTACATGTGTGTATAAATGTAATATAAGTTTAAATATATATTTGTACGTTCTTGTGCATTTTCCTTATAAACTCTGCACTGCGTCATATTGCATGTCTGATTAACAAGTGGCCACTCCTTTGCAACTTGAGCTCTTTTATCCTTTTGATACACTCGCCTCTTATTCTCACACCTCGCAATCTTTTAAAATAAATCCCGTTTTGCAGAGATAGTACGAGCTCATTAAAAATTCATCTCGAAAAATGGTATTTTTCAACCGCATTATGTTCATACAATTGCATCCAAACTTTTCCCTTTTTCCTCGTTTCTATTCAGCATAAACAGGTAAATATGAAATTTAATTAGACAATTACTTGCAAAGAAAATATTATGTGTTTATAAAGCCCAGCAATGTGAAACAATTTCGCTGGCAGTTTCATTATAATATTGCACTTTCTGAAACCTAAAATCCCATTTGGATGCGGTCTCATATTATTTTCAGGATGATAGTTGAGGAAAACGAGCAATCTTTTTTACATAACATTTATTTTTAAGGAAGTCATACGAGGGAAATTGGTTTGCGCTTTGATCTGCAATTTTGTCACAAAAGTTTTATGTTCTACATTATTTTAAAACATTTTGTTTTCAATTTAAAAAAAACCTTTTTCTTTCTTTTCTGATATAAATGTTTGTAACTGTATTTCCTCTCAGTAGTGGCGTTACTAGATTTTTAGACGCATAAGCAAGTTTAAACTATGTAGCCCTTACTAACCCTTATTTTTTAAACTTAAGAACAAAGACTGAAATTAATATATTTAATTGAAGCATATATGGTTTTTCAATGAATCAAACATATTGCATTCTTGTTTATGTAAAACAATTTACAAAAGTAAACTGTTAACAAAATTTGAACAAAAACTCAAACAAATGTTTCGTTGAAGTTTTGCCCAGATTTCGATACGTCGATTGCCAAGCCATTGAAACTAATCACACAGCAGTTACAGAGTGATCAAATACTACTCGATGACCACTGAGGAAGATTGCTTGGCAATCGAAATACGTATCTGGGCAATACTTCAACGGAACATTTTATTAATTTTGTTCAAATTTATGTTTATAGTTTACTTTTGTTAATAGTAATACAGAAATAAGACCACTTTATATTGTTTTAAAAGTATATCTGTTCAGAGTATCCGAAAAAAAATAATTTGACGCATAAATGGTTAAATTATTTTCGTTTAGAATCTAAATCTAAATTATTTATTTTTCAGCCACTAATTTATCAATTAGAATCTTCGTGTTTAATTCACTTAGTCTTTTATTAAGAGCTCTTCTTTATTATAGAATGATCGTCCATTGAAACAATCGCAAAAAGGTTTTCTTTATTTCAAAACCCCGCCAATTAAAGGTATTGAAGGTCTCAAGGCGTTGCTTTTAGTTGCTTCCTTGCAGTTACGTCGCTGGTCATTATATTTTTTACATAAATATTAGGATTACTGGAAAGTAAATTCGTATTTTTAATATACAACTAAGACACAAAATTTTGTTACAAATTTTCATTTTAAATTAATGATATTATCAGCCTTAATTGTATCAACGTTTTGAATTCTAGTGCACAAATTATGAATGCCAAATAAGTAAAACTTAATTGATTGGTAAGAAATATTACAAAAACAACACAACATAATGAAAATAAAATAAAATAACGAAATAAATAGAAACCCAATGGAACAACTTTGGACTATTATAGTTGGTACGTCAAAATCACCCTCTTCCCCGCCCTTTAATTTGTTAGGTTTTTTCCAGGGGTTTTCTCCTGCAAAGGAGTCTTGCATTACCGTGTTGGAGCGTAGAATTTTCCTATTAACACTTCTTGGGCACTTTTGGGTATTTGGTTGATCGGTCAGGAATATTTGAGAGCTAGACTTTCTCGCATTCATTTGATACCTTATCCTCCTTTAACTAATAATTGGTTAATATTTTGCTTTTTTCCGTTGGTGCAAGTTGGAGAAATTAAAATTATTAAATTTGAAGTTAAAAACATTTATTTGGCATTAGAAAACATCTAAAACACTTAAATTAACATTGCAAATGTTTGAAGTAACAACTTTACATTGCTACTCTGTGAAACTCGATTAGTCTGTAATACTGGATTTGTGTTCCTTCGGACTTTTGGTCTTACCATTTCAATATAGAATTCAGAATATGAAAAATTTTGTAATTTTTATTAGTTAATAAGTCACTCTACCATAAAATGTTTTTAGTCCCACTTTGAAATAACGTAAAAGCAAATGAATGGTAATTGAATGACCATATGATTAAAAACAAAATTACTTTCCGGTACACCAAATATTTATAGAAATGCTTTGAAAGTCAATTTTGGAAATTTTTTGAGCTATTATTTTGCCTTCCTTCAAATACTTTTCCCAATTGATGATTTAAATGCGTTTTTGATTTATTTATATGAACATGTGTAGAAAATTTTGGTATTTGAAAAAATACCAAAATTAAAGGACTTAACGTTAAAAAACAATTTAGTTGTCTTACATCACATTGAGTTGACCCTTTTGATTTGATAGTATGAACCAATACCTGAAAAAAAATCAAAATGTTAATAATAAATTATTAGAATTCACATACTGTATTATACATGAAAATCCTGCTACAAAAAACACCAATTTTGCTTAATGCAATTATGTGAAGTCAAGGAAATGCCACGTGTAGGAAAATCAGTTCAAAGAGATTAATATTTTCGAAAATCGAGTAAGACACGAGAGCTCAACAAGATTAGAAAGTTTTCAATCCAATTGATGCAATGCTCGTCTACTAGAAAATACTACGATAAAATTTCGTGTCGGAAACTCATGAGATGCAAACTGTAAATTTATGTTTGAGACAGTTGAGTTGGCGGATATGCAAAACTAATGCACAAATTTATTTGAGATGAAGCCGAAACAATGATCTACTAAGAAACGGAAACATGTGCATACAATGCTTTATGTAAAACTTAAAGTGAAAATTGTTGCAACTGTTAATTTATGCTTTTCTTGGTAATTTATGGCTTAAGTGGTAACATCAAGAAGCTTTTAAATTAATTAAATTTGAATAGTTTTTCAGAAAAAAATCGCCAATTCTCTTATGAAATAATCCCAACAATTAATGAAATTCACTATTTTTAACGTAGATTTACAGTATTTTAACGTTTTACTTATTTTAACGAAGATTATTTTCTTGTGAGAAATGTGCACCGTATTCTTCCAGGTTTGATACTTCTTGTGTCTATATTGTTTTCATGAAATAAACTTAATAATAAAAAAGTTCAGCAAACATTGTGCCAAAGAAAAAAGCAAGGAAAAATCTCCATGAAATATCTTTACCTTTTCTTTTCATTGAATTTATAATTACTTTACCTTACTTTACGATTATAATGCAAAATAATCTAAAAATATAGCAAAAATAGTATTCTTAATCGTTTAAGCAATCTTCAAAACGCTATTTTTAAGTAATGGTACGAGTATACTTCAAAACAAAAGACCATATGTATAAAAATATGCCAAAAAGCTTTAGTATAGAATCACCCTTGTTAAACCTACTCTTCCTGTGATATTTATCATTGGGAACCGATAATTGTAGCTAATGGTGCAACGACACCGAAAACAATAATATTAAGAGCTAATAAGCTACCACCGACTCTCAAGCTCTTTGGGGGATGATACCCCTCCTTATAGAAACAATTTATTTAAATCCAAAATACATTATTATATTTTATTCCAAATTAAAGACAACCCTTGGGAAAAAGTCTATCGATGAAAGATAAACTTTGTGACGAAAAGAATTCAACATTGTATAAGAATTTTTTCACACAATATTATAATGTGTTTAAGTTTATAGGGCCCAGGGCTATAAGTATGGTGAATTGGCCCCGAAATAGTACATTAATATACTTACTGGATAAGAGGTAGTAATAAAGTACAAAGATCCTGGAAATTCAATCTTCTATCTTAAATAGTTTGTGTGAAAAAAAATAGAGGAAAAAAATTAGCTTGAATTAGCTTTGACTGTTGGAACTAAAATTTTAATATGATTTAGTGGAAAATAGTGTGTTTTTTATAAAAAATAAACACGTGAAGAGCTTTGAAAGCGTTTAAGTATTACATCATCTTTTTTTTTTAATTTTCGGAAGTATCTATATTTTATAGAAAAACATAAAATAAAAAAGGACCAAAATCTAGTTTTATCACCACACAATTACCAAATCATAATTCTGGTACCCAAAATGAAACTTTATCTAAGAAAAATTTCTTAACTCCATAACAAGTGATAGTATTAGATAGGCGTTATTTCAGTTTAAGAAATTGTGTGTTTACTACTGAAGCAACTATAGAGCTACGGGGACATAAGAATGATAAATTTCTCATAAGTTATTCCTCTTTTTAAAGAATTCGTAGGGAAAAGGGAAAAGAGCATGAGAAGCTATGAAAGTCGATCCTCAAAATGAGTACCGGATACTGTAACTGTCCATTAGAATGGTACTCTTCCTGGCTTTAAATGCATAAAAATCAAAAGAATGATTACTGATAATTATTTCATATGGTAATAAAAAACAACTTATCACTGTACCAAAATTGGATAATTCTTCGGGAAGGACGGGAATTGACTGGAATCTTGAATATAAAGTGCAAATTCTCTGTTGTGATACTACTGTTTTACATGCAGGTTGTATTAATGGAACTTCTGTGCTTCTTGAGCAGAAACTAAGTAAAGACATGATCCTTTTTACTTGTTACTATCACGTCTACGAATCAATATTCAAAGGCGTTTTTGAAGAAAACATTTGCTCGGCAATTAAAATGTCTTGACATTCGATTGTTGACAAATTTCCATGAAAATTGAAAAAATATTGATTTTAAGAATACTGAGTAGTATACTGAGTAGTACTGGAAAGTTTTGATGCCTCAAGGTATCAGAAATGAACAAAATGTTAGAATTTTACCGAATTGACCTACTACAGAAATCACTAAAGATGACTTCTGAGAATTAACTTACTGGCATTAATTATTGACATCCAACACTAAAAGCACCACACCTGGTGATTTTTTATGCTTTTTATAAGCCATGAAAGCTTACGAAAAAAAATAGATAAATGTCAAAATCAGCTTTACAGAAATTTTGTCAGAATTTATGGTATTTAATAGATGAATTATTATCAGTCTTGTTCGTTGAAGATGAAGTAGACCAAAAACCAAAAGAAAAAAATATACAACCAGTAAACGCTATATCTCGTCGAAAAAAGAACTTAGTGACCCATTTTAAAGCTACCCTGGCAAGTAATAATAAAAAAAATATTTATTACTAAGATACATTTACTATAAGGGCTTACTCATTTTTAATTTCAGAAAAAATCATCCATGACTTTGTTTCAATCTAGTTATATTCTAACTGCAAAAAGCAAACATTGAAAAGAAAAACTACTGAATAATGTCCTCTTAATAATAAAGACTTAATAAATATAAGATACAGACAAAGCAGTGTTTTATTTACTTAATAAAGAATGAACTAATATTCCTGTATGATTTCTACATTAATTTTTATATTAAAAATTTGAGGTCAAGTCGGCACGGGTTATCGTTTTTCGATAGCGTAATATTTAATATTTTAGTTATTTGATTCAAATAGAAAAAATAGAGAGTATGCACATCGAAATTCGAAAAAAAAATTGCCTTTATAGATTGAAACACCCTAATGTACAAATAACAAAAGTTATTATCTTTATTTTGTGTTTTTTATGTATATATTCAGATTAATCAACTGCAATTGATATTAAGCACGAAAGTATTATTTTTTTTTATAATATATCTATAGGTTTCTAAATGTTTTATACTCAGTTGTTGTTGTTTTTATAGAAGTGACCTAATCAACTTTAAATTATAAAAAAAAAATAAACTTAATATTTCACTTAATATATTTTTTTTCTGTTTTTCTTATAATAATTTTCGGTTTAACAAAAACTTATTGAGATAGAGATCTGAAACTTCCAGGATCTATACAACTATACAATTTCTAAATATTATTTAATTATTTTTCCGGAGCCAATTCACCGTACTTATACCCCCAGGCCCAGTGTCTCAAAAATTTTGTTTTTGTCTAGTTATTAAAATATTTCCATAAAATTTTCAAACAATTTTTTCTTTACTCTTTTTGTCACTAATATAAAAGTTAACGAAACTTAACTTGACAAAAACTAGATAGATTAAAAGTAAAAACTTACAACTTTCCTCACAAAAGCTTTACGTTTTTTATGTTTCAATTTAAAATTCAACAAAGACCGTCATGTCTGTCAAAGGACTCTAACCAAAAGTTATTTTATAGCTAATAAATAAATTTTAAATTCAAACTTTGAATATTACAGTCTCTAATGAAAACTTACTGTTCTTGGTAGTTTTTTTCTTGGAAGAAATAACAAAAAATATGAATTAAGTTTTAAAAGAAATTATTATTTAATTTTCGTTTGTTAAAGTTGTTTTTTAAACGGCATTAAAATGAAATAGTTGCCAACGATTTAAAAGTTAATTTCTTTTACAATGTGATTTTAATGGGAGAATAGGGGGAGCTTTTCTTTATATCTTTTTTATATGGCTCTATAAGGATATGTTAGTTAAAATGTTATATATTATTTTTGATACAAATAAGTGGATATAAAGGAAGTTAACGGCCTCAGTTAATCTTAAAACTACAAACTGGTTTTTTCCAATCTGACATCACGAAACATGAAGATTTGAATTGTGAAATCCCCCGAATTATATTGCTCCAGTAATACCAAGTTCACCTGATTTAAAATCGTGACTGCAGTGCGGCGGTAGGTGCTACTAGAAGTCCGCCTATAACAATGTAATTACTTCGTAATGGAACACAGAGATACTACATTTTTATTGCCGTAATAATTTTAAAACCCACATGTGAATATAATCTTTTTTAAAAACGTATCTTATTTTGCACGTCGCGAATTACGGGTGGGACGCTATAAAAAAAGAAAATGTGCTGGATTTACCGTGCAAAATAGTCTTTTAATACGCTTGATTACCTTTTCTAATTATGGCAACGGTGAAATGGACTCGGAAAATTACACAAACGTAGCGACGTTATTTTGGAATAACTATGTTTAGTTTTCGCGTACAGATGGTAGTGTGGTTTACAATGGTTTTGGCCGTGATGAGAGGGTTGTGGCGCAGAGATTGGTAAGGGTTCATAATGGTAATTCATCCCTTTCTTATGTACATACTCTTACGGGAAGAGATCTGGGTATATAAACGTGGAACAAAATTATTAAATAATATGAATATTTCATTTGGTTAACATTCCATTTGAAATATATAGGGAGATGTGTGGTTTATATAAATGCTTAAGAATGTTTTAGTTTATCATCAGATTATGTTTGTAAATTGGAATTGTATGTTTCCTTAGATTTATAATTATCGTTAGACAAGTAAGAATCTTAAATATTCAGACCAAAAAGTTTCTTTAAACTATGTCTTTTTTTGCAAATTACATTGAAAATTTACTATGTGAAAATTTGTTAATTTATACGGATAATCAACTATTGTGTTTTATTTGATTACTAGTAGTAATTTTAAAAAAAAGTTTTTATTCAATATATTATCAAATGAAAATGAAAATGAAAAATAATGTTTGTGTCATTATCAATAATCGATATTGTTGGTTTATTGAAACTGAAATATGATGCTTGCGCAAATGTCTCTATTTTATTTATAAATCGTAAGAAAATAGCTTCAATGGCGGTACAACAATTAGTTGTAGATTCTGAGGTTTCTTGGTTATTCTTAAATTAAATTTTTCCAAAAGTAAATTTTTCTACGACTCAGCTTTGTCATGTAAATGTTGAAATGTTGAAATCACCAGGTAAAATTAGTAGGATTTTGTGGAAATTACGTCCAAGCAGAGCTGATCCTCCTACTGAATAGTGAAAAAGTGTATTATGATTAAAGTAATAGCAAGATCCACATATTCAGTGGTAAATAAACTGTGATGAATGCACTAGTTCCAAATTTATCTGGGGGTGTACGAAAACCCTTACAAATTTGTCTACCAAAAGTAAGGTCAAATGGGGATGGATGCCAAATCCCAACGGTATTAGGGGTACCTTCCCCGTCAAAGATTAAGAACACCATATACTGGTCCTCAGCCTTAAGTTGTTGGCACATAATTGACGGTAAAAAATAACAACAAAGAATTG
Organism: Sisyra terminalis; assembly: GCA_958496175.1. NCBI lineage: Eukaryota > Metazoa > Arthropoda > Insecta > Neuroptera > Sisyridae > Sisyra > Sisyra terminalis. The sequence goes on along the minus strand of OY292279.1, from coordinate 16,874,144 downwards.
GTTAATAAGAATATCTGCGATATATGGAAGAACATCGCTGGAAAACACTATAAAAAGATTATGCGAAACCTATCCCTGAAACTAATTACGGAAGTACTTAGTCTTACAAGAAAGCAAGTGACAGTCTAGTAATGGGTCCAATAACTAGCAATGATAGACTGCAGAAATACCTGCATACAGTTTGAGTCCATGTGGATGATCCAATGTGCAGATTCAGTCTGGTAATGCTTGAAATCACATCTCAGTTAGTGAAAATCTAGTACTCTGTACTATAGTTTTGCATTATTTCCTAATTTTAAAAAGTATTTTTTTGCGGAGTTCCCATTTTGTGCCTTTTTTCTTCCGTCGTCTCTACCAACTCACTCAATAGTTGGGAAACACGATAAAAATATACTATTTTCTAAGAGATCTAATAACGTTCGTTGATTGGCATTAATGGTAACGAGAAAAAAGATAGACTTTCAAGAGCAGGCTCAAGAATACCAATAGTAGTTATGGGTCCAGAACTGACAAGGAGTTTCGATGTGTACAACTCTAAAACGAAAAGCCGAATGATCTCAGAACAAGCAAATATAATCATATAATAATAACTGAGTAGGCAAATTCTCAGAGATGGTAATACAGAATATAATAAAATACTTTTGAATCTACAAAGAAAGGATATCAAAATGCTAGTGGATATAGTAACGGGACACTGCAATTTGAGAAAACATCTCTAAACTATAAAGAAAAATAGAGAGTCAAGTGCATGCAGGAAATGTAGTGGAGGAGGGTAAACTACTCCCTACGTACTATTTGACTAACCAGCCATGACTCAAAGTCATCTCAGCTTTATTCACCCTCCCGAATATGAGCTTAGAAACACACACAAAGATCCCAGAATAAAGAAGAAATAGATCTGATGACGATTTTGATCTTAAATCTTATTAAGTGTTACACTTATTTGACGTAAAAACGTCTTTACAATCGCTAAAATAGTGGAAGGCAATTAAAACTACGAATGATAATATATTGGAGGATTTAGTTTGATATTATGGCTACATCTATTTTGATCGTCAAAAATTAAGTTTCACCATTGTATGATTAAGAAACTTTAGAATTTAGTTCCCAAAGTGAGGACTATGACACATTTTTTATGGCAGATAGAACCGTTTTGAAGTGATTTGCAAGGTTTCGAAATTTTTCATTTGGCATGTGTATTTCAGTTTCAATAGTCAAAATCTCTTGCCAAAATCTATTGATGGCATGTATAAAGCGTTAGTGTTACATAGTTACAATTAATTAATAGGATCTTAAAATTTATTTAAATTAATTAAATATAAATAATGTCAGCCTATACGCTTCCAAAACTGAATCCAAACACAGAAGTCGTATTGTATTGAAGTGGGATTTTTAGGAGCATTCAAATGATACCAATGAAATACTGTATGACCAAATAAAGCAATGCTGGGAATGTAAAAGAATAAATGTGGTCAGGTGGTTACTGCGACGATTGTCAACAATCCATTCAAAAATATCCATTATAATAACGTACATAACATCCATAATAACATCCATAACATCCATTGGATGCCCAAAGGACTTTTTAGTGTTCAAACTAGATTATGTCATAATAATATAAAAAGCATTTTTAAAATTTTATAATGAAAAAAATATTCGTTATGTACACTTTTTCTCGAACCTCATCCGGCCATGTCTACGCCAAAGTCTAATTCCTTTTTGTTAATAACTTTTACCGTGTCTCCTTACAAAAAAGCTTCGCTCCAAAAAAGCATGATTATTTTTAGAACTAGAATTATAAATAGAAATGTACAAATTGTACAAATATAATCAAAAGAAAACTAAAAACTAAAGACCATAAATACCTTTTCATCAAACGTTTGAAAATATATTTTTTTCAAATTAAAAACTTTCTCAAAATGAAAGTTTTACATGAAAGCATTGTTTGGTGTAATTCAAGCTTTTAAGCTCTATTGAATTTAAGCTAACAGCTCCTACATAATGTGAATGGTTTACTAACTTTTTAGACGAACCGGACATGAATATGATGAATAACATTAGTGTGAAACTCAAAATACAGTTCTCAAACTGTTTTCAAGTTAATTCAATCCTGTTTTCAAACAAAACTACTGTAAACGTTAAAGAAAAATCATAGAAAATCGTATTTTTGTTGTTAATTTCCCTGATTTTTCAAGTTATAAAAACAGTTTTCAAGTGATATTGAGATTATTCAGTGTTGAAAAATTCAACAAGTATTCGCTGATACGAGTATGTAATGCGATAGTAGCAAATAAATAATTTTGTGATATAAATTCGAATGGACGATCAAATTAAATATAGCAGGGTTATCGATTTTTTTTTTGCTTTTATCGCTGGGCAAAGTACGTGGAAAAGCTCTATCTGTTTTAAATGATAAAACGAGATGTGTTCAATAGAATTTTTTCTTCTTTCATTCAATATAATTAATGATAGATACACAAATTCAATTTATATTTGCCCCTTCTTCGTATTCCGTCTCCTCACTGGCCCGTCTAATGAAATATATCAGTAGCGTATGTATAAAACGAATGTTTAACATTTTTGTTCAATTTATTTCCCCTGTCTTTCGTTTTGGAGATATATCCAACAATGTTTTCCGTCAATGTTCTTTTATAAAGAGTTCGACGTGTCATTAACGTCAACCTTTTTGCTATTGTGTAGATTGTATTTATAGTCAAACGTTGCCATTGTCCAACTCTAGCAACTCTAGCGAAAACATTTTCAGAGGAAAAGGATTTTCTCAGGAAACGAGTGAAAAACTCTTGTTAAGTCTATTTGTTCGTATTTTTTGTCTTTCGTTTTTATTTTCCTTATTAGTCGAAATAGGGGAGGATAATGTGTGTTGAAAAGTAAAAGTGCCGATCGTTAACATAGTTCGATGTTCAAGTTTGACCTACTATTAAAAATAAATAAATAACCAACTTTCCACAGAAATATTATCGTCATTATTTGGAAATTACAATCGAAATACATTCATTCTTTTTATCAAATTTTAATTAAAATTTATTTATACCTACATATCTATGCTCTGTTAACAAAGCATGTCTCTTTAATATAGCACGAAGAGTAGGTACTTGATTTTATTTTTATTGTGTAAGACATGTACGGAATATACAGGGGTGGCTTTTATCTTTCGTATATCTTCACAGTAAAATAAATGTGTGTCAAATTGATTACATGAAGTTTTTGGATATGAAAGTTAACATGTCGCGTTGCATGTCACATCAATAAGAATAAAGGAAAATAAATGGTTGTTAAGATGAAAAAACATACTTTTTACTTGTTAACATTTTTCCAGTCGTTTTCGACATTAAAAACAATAAATTGTTAAGTTATTCTTTTAACTTTGAATAATTTAATGGGCATTACATGAACTAGTTGATAATGAAAAAAAAATGATAAAATTATATTCTAGAAATGATTGTTTTTATACATACGACCGATATTTATTTTATCCAACCAAAATCGTATTACACTATAAAGTACATCCTATAAAGAAAATAATTAAATTTTTTTAATGACTTTTAGCCTACTTAAAAATTTGGGAAGAGAAATGATCCGTTTTGTGAACTGGCCGAATTCGAAGTAGGACTTAAATTTTATTCACTAGCTAATTGCAAATTATTATATCTTTGGCCACATTTTTCTTACCCTTCTCTTGCAATGAAGTTAAGTACTATTACTGAAATTAATGGATAATAATATATGTCCTATGACTCAATTTCTTCTTTATTACGACGCGTTTAACAGTTTTTGGCTATCATCATCAGGTAATGATTATTTTGCTAGTTGTAACCAAATTTTATGTAGGTTATTTGTTTTATAAAACTTGTGGTTAAAGAGGTTATTTGTATCTAATTTGAGGGCTTTGTATATTTTATATTCTTCTAAGGTGTTCATATGTGATCCTTTCTTGCAAATTTGTAGTGGCTTAAAGTTTGTTTCGAAATTTAAGCATTGATGGTTTTCGTCATAAAGATGTTTTGTAAAATATAAAATTGATTTTAAAGTAGGTTTCTTGGGTGTATGCTTCTTATATCTTGTTCCGAAAGATCTTCCAGTTTGGTCAATGTAGAATTTTTCACAGGAACCACATTTAATTTGATATATTCCGGTTTTGTTTATCATTGTAATTTGGTTTTCCTCCAATGGTTTAAGAATTTTCATCATATTGTTGTTTTATGCAAATGCGATTTTGAAGTTATTTTTCTTTAGGAAGTTAGCGATTGTTACACTAAATATATTATTAAAGTTTGATTTTATATATTTTTTATTTTTTTTTGGGCGAGTTGGAAGAATGGATTTTTTAGTAAAATTCGATATTATTTTGTTTACGATTGAGCTGTTAACGACAGACTATATAAAACAAACAACCTATATGAAATTTGTTTACAACTGAAAAAATAATCATAACCTGTTGATGACAGCCAAAAACTGTTGAAACGCGTCGTAATAAAGAAGAAATTGAGTCATAGGACATATATTATTATTCATTAATTTATTAATTGTAACTCGGAAATGAATACACTATGTATCATGTAAAACTATTTCTGACATTAGTTCCATAAATGTCTTCATATTGTACTCGAAAACCCTAAAACTTTTCAAATTTTTCTAACACCTTTCAAAATCAAAACATTATCATTTATTATTTGAAAGTTTAGACTAAAACCATAATTTAAAATTTTATTTTTTTTTTAAAAAAAAATACTGTAGATAACTCAATAATCAGTACTGAAGTTAATTAGGCATTATCAACAAAAAAAAATTACTCCTACAACATTTTCAACTATGGTTGTTAATTAAATGTAAAACAAATACACAAAAACGATGGTATTTATTCATGTCTAAAATATATAAGCTAGCAAATATTAACAGTCGAATGATTATATGCACTGTTCAAAGCTTTACATCTCATATGGTAATATACTTATCTCAATTATATATTTCAAAGCATTCAGATTTAACATTGTTAGATTATTTGCAAGGCACAATAGATAATGTGAACGAGCATTCTCCAGAGATATTTTCACAGGCAATGCAAATTCTTAAAAAAAAAAAACTCATAAATTATAGCTCTTTTGAGAATTTATTAATGTACAATTTTGTATGAAATCAATGTCTTAATCAATAATACTGAGATTAATTATCCATTACAATTTAGGTAGAAGACTTCGTGTTTGTCAATATAATTCGGTTATTGATAAGATTTTTATTCAAATTGAAAGGACTTATACAAAAATGAAGAAAAGTACTTGAGCTTTATTTAATAAATTTACGAAAAAGCGATAGAAACAAGAATATAAAGCTTGATTTCCATTATTATACTATATTATATAAAGCTCTATATTACAGCAGTTCTGCAAATATGAAGTACTTATATAATTTTCATGTTATAAAAAATACGATGATATGTAGATATTTACTATGTTGACATTTCTATGATGTCCCTCCCTTTCTGTACATATTCTACAATTAAATAATATCAATAAAGTTTCATCTAAACCGTAAATGGCGTAGTTGAATGGTTTGATTGAAAAGTCGATAAAAACTTTGGTCCTTAACCCAAATCAAAAACTTTCTTTTTTAGTAAAAGAAATATTTTTCAAAAAAAAAAGACTTTCAAAGTAATAAATATAATTTTTAGTTACATGTTTCAGCATAATTTACAGTGGAAATATTTGTCTTTCGTATCATTTTGATTGAAGACAACTTTGAATTCTTTTCAACTTATTTAAGTATATTGTCTATTTCAAAATAAAAACATGAAAATTCCATTAAAAGAAAAAAAAACATTCAATCGATTTTATCTATTTTTACAATTGTTGAGTTAAAGAAAAAAACAAATTTCAATGCCACTAAATTTAATTTAAACTTAAAAAGAATGTAATTATTTCAAGAAAATTATTCATTTAACACTTGTAATATTTGAATACAAAAATTAAGTTCGTCTTAAACCACTTATAGCAGCTTTAGTGTTCCAAATCCTTTATTCTTCATTGCGTTTGTTATCCTGTTACCCTCAGAATCCTCTTAGGTACCCAAAACGTTCACTAAGGAAATTTTGTGGCTTCAATACGATAAAACGTAAACAATCGTAAACATCTACCTTTGTGTAATAAATTTCCTCCAGGGGTCTTGAAATCAATGAAATAATGCACCAATTATGGATATTAATTTTCAAATGATTATATTTAAAAAAATATTTTCCCTCGAACTTTGTAAGCTTTCAAACCACACCATTCAAAAGCTTATTGGAATATTTATATTAACTCCAATTTGAAAGATAAATTCCTGATTTTTTTTTTTCATTATTTTATTTTATTGGAAAATTATTGAATAAAATGCCCAGAAATTGATTTAAAAGTATTGTTTTTTTTTTCAGAAGATAAGATAAAATACTTTATTCTCAACAAAGAGTGGCAATATTTCTTCAAGGCTCCATTGTTCTTCTACTGCTATTATGAATGATATGTCGTTACTTATATTGTCAAATTTATAAAATATTCAGTAGTTTAAAGTAGGAAATAAAAACGTATAAAAAATAAAGTTAGCACTAAAGTTATTCCTGTAGTTCGATATGTAAAATGTGGTGCATGAACAATGATAAATCTATAAATGCTTTTCGAGTGAAATAAATTGACATTGAAGTGTATTCATGAGAAACTATTGATAGTTAAATGTCCCGTAAGCATTTACGATCACGAATTTTTATATCGCCATTATCATGATTTCCAGTCTTTTAACTAATTCGAAAGTTCCTTGCATAATACTGTGTACAAGAGTCGCTGTTGAAAAACATCAATTTAAACGGATGGCATGCATTTTTCTTATGCTAGACGAATAAATATAATTGAAATGTGACTTTTTTCATGCTAAGTTTCCTCTTTGTATAAATACTTGGCAATTCTTTATGATATGCTGCTTCTTATTTCTGGCGTTTTGAAATTGATTTGCATAACCGTCCCCAGTTTATATAAAATGACGATTTTATTATGCTTATAACAACAAAAATATTCATTTATTGATTTAATATTTATTTTACTTATTGAATCCATTTATGTAATTCTATGCTGAATAAATTTTTTAATGAAAACCCAATAAGCTGATATTTATCTTAATTTTTCATAAAAAATATAAATTTTCACATTTGGACGACATAAATGTTTTGATAAATTATGTGTTAAGCTTCAGTTTCTATTCCGGAGCTTTTGCTTTTCAACTAAAGCTCCTGATTCGATGGTTTAGAGCTTTGGTCCCTCAACCCTAGTTGTAATTATCACATACAAGTTGTCAATAATTTAATTAAAATAACTAACCAACTCAGCATTTATAGGAACTTTGAAATAATATATAAAGTTAAAGTGTTGTTCTGTATATTTTCTGGATTGATCAGTGTTCATTTTCATTCAAGAACGATTGACCATTTCTTATAAAATTTGGTTTATGATACAATTTTTTTTTTCATCTCACAAAAGGAGTTCTACTGTACTTAACATATTTTTTACATAAATTTGGCATCTGTTAAATTTCAAATAGTGATTCTTTTCCTGAGTTGTGTCCAAGTAGAGCTATTCTTCGTCTTGAATATTGTTCAAATGTTCTAGGTATAAGGTAAGAGCAAGATTCACATATTCACCGATAGTTAAGCTATATTGAACGCAAAGCTTCAAACTTATTTAGAAGTGTATAGAAACTTACAAACTTAGCCACCAGAATTCAGATCAACTTGGAGTGGATACCACGTCACAAAGGTATTAAGGGTATATTAGCCAATTAATGACAATCGTAAGTTACCTGGTTATGCATCAAAATGAGGGGTTCAATTTTTTTTACAATTTGGTAATAAAGAACCCCCCTTGCTTTGATGGACAACTATATATGTATATATATATATATATATATATATATATATATATATATATATATATATATATATATATATTACAATTTTCATTAATTGGCTAATATGTCCATATTATCGAAGTAGCAACCGGTAAGGAGATTCAGATCATTAATGTTTTTTTTTCTTTTTATTACAATTTACCAAAAGAAACGAAGTTTGTAAATTTTTTAAAAGCTTTTATTTTCTCCTTTCTAGTCTGTCAATATATTTTTGTTATATAAATTGTGTTCAACAATGCCTCAAATTTGAACTAACTGAAAAATGTCATTTAACTCAATTGTCATTTGAATGACTCATTTTTACATGCACCTCTGAAGATAGGCAACTAGAGTTTATTTTAAAGTTAATTATTTAATTCAAGTAGAAATACTTAGTGGTTATTAAATTTAACAACAAATTAATGCGTTGTCATCAAAAACAAGCAGCTGTGCCAAAATTCAGCACGATAAAGTACTGGTAAGTAGGTGAAAAAGGAGATAATAAGTTCCGTACTTCACAAACTAATAACAAAACAAAGTAAATTAATAGAAGCAAAAAAAAATATATATGATTGACGTAGTTGAATTTCCAGAACATAATGGCAAGCACTGTAATCTCACTACATGCTTCATGAAAGTTTTTTTTAGCTAAATTATCATTTTCACCGGATTTAAGAAAAAAGAGATTATTGTAAAGAATATTAAAAAAAAATACATTATTTCATCCCAGTAATCCCTATTCTTTATCGATTAATATGAGAAGCGTAACATTATATGAATAGAAAACCTAAACCTTAAGAAAGAATGATAGGAAGTATATGAAAAATTGAACTATCATCGATAAGGTAGTAAGAGGAAACATAAACTAGATGGGTCACCTACTGAGCGGAAAATAAATTATTTTTGACGTTATAGAAGGAAAAATTGGAAACCTGCAAGAAAAAAGGAAGAAAAGAATTGAAATCCTGAATTAATTGAAATGAAGAATGGACTACCATAATTTGAAAAACCTTACGGGTGATTAACGTCACTGGAGGGGAAAATTCAACTATGCGAGAAATTGAATCTGCTTTAAGGTAGAAAATATAATAAAATATTAACTACTAAGGTCTTTTAACGACTATAAGGGTAAATGAAATCCGTTATCGAGAAATATTAAAAATTTGCTCAATACAAGAATCGAATCCACTACTTACCAGTTTAGGAGCGGTCACCTAGACCACTCAGCTACCAATGGGCTCGTGAAAATTTAATAATGGCAATATTTTAAATTATTTCAAAGCTGAATTAAATTTTCAAACATTGATTTCTTATTTTTTGTCAATAGAAAGTCACTGAAAAGATAATCGTAAGAATAAGATTTGATTTAGTTATTTTTTATTATAAACCAAAAATTGACTACCATAATTTGAAAAACCTTCCGGGTGATTAACATGGAGGAAAAAAATCAACTATGCGAGAAATTAAATCTGCTATAAGGTAGAAAATATAAAAAATATTATACTACTAAGGTCTTCTTACGACTATAAGGGTAAATAAAATCCGTTATCGAGAAATATTGAAAATTTGCTCGATACAAGGATCGAACACAAAACCTACCAGTTTTGGAGCGGATACCTAGACCACTCAGCCACCAATCGGCTCGTGAAAATTTGATAAGGGCAATATTTTAAATAATTTCAAAGCTGAATTAGATTTTTAAACATTAATTTCTTATTTAATGTTTATCAAAAGCCACTGAAAAGATAATTGTAAGAAAAAGATTTATTCAATGAAGAATTATTCAACATTTATTCAATGTTCTACTATATGCATTGTTTTACAGTACTAAAGTGCGAACTGTCCTATACTTATAGAAAAGATATAGTTTTTTTGCTAAATAATGGTAATTTTATTTCACTTAGGTAAAGCTATCCTTGACTCTGATTTGAAGATAGTATTTACTAACGTTTAGGCAAAAAAAACATTGACATAAAGTATTGCTTACACTATCTTAATCTTCCTTTGGGTTTTTAAGATTAACTGGATTTGTTTTTTTTAAACGAAATGCTTTTAAAGGTGAAAAGTTTCTTCACTTTAAAACATTCATTCTAAAACTCTACAAAATATGTGTTTAATTTCGAAAATGTTTCAAAATTTTTATCACAAATTTAAAAAGTTCATGGCAACATCGCAAGACTGTGCTGTTTGTCTTAACGAAAAACTTTCGTAACATTGTTCGTTTTCGTGCCGGGCGTTTTCTTCGACAGGCTGACGACAGAATCTTTGATGAAACGCAAACATGAAACTTTTTATATGCAAAATATCCTACTTGATGATTTCAATGGATATTTGCTAGCAGAAATTGATGCGGGTGTTGAAATCAGAAACCGGCTTCGCTTGCTCCTGTGTCCCCTAATCGATCACTTTACCCCTATAGCAAGTAGTAAGACGAAAACGGAACGATCGGTGGAATGTGGGTGGTTGACACTACCTCCATATTATTCAGTGATCTTATATTTGAGTTTGAAATGTCTTAAGTTAGAAAAACAAACATCGAAAAACAAACGACACAAATAAAAAGGATCGGAAATCAATCAAATCATTTGGTAGAAAAATATTTGATAAGATATTTTTTCCTTTCTTCAACAATTTTTCCACCAAAACTGCAGAATAGTTTTGGAGTATTTGAATGTAAAATAGATTGGATTCCATAGGTTTGTATATGTTGTATTTTCAGGGAAAATAATAAACTGTTTATAATAGTGTTCAAATTAGGTCTCGTCTATTTTAATTACCCTAGCGACAAACAAGAAGAATTATTTCCAAATATATTGGATACCTTTTCTTTATTGTCTCTCAAAAATTTTTTTTTCAACTATAGCTTTCGCTTTTGGTCAAATTAAATTTCGTAGCTTAAAAATTAATAAGTCGATGTGTACATTTCTGAAAGATAAACATATGTACCATATACGACACGTCTATGAAAATGAATTAGAAAGGTCAAGCTAAAAGCGATATGTTTACATTCTAAAGCATAGATTATTCAACCGAACATTGTACTATAACACCGAATTATAAACAATCTTGGAATTCCAAGTAATATAAAATGGACAAATGTTCTGCTAAAGTTACATTGAAAAAAAGATAATTAGACTATCAAGCATTAGGTACGTAAGTCAAAGAATATCAAATTATCACCGTTAAATGGAATTCAAAAACAAAAATTTAGTAAAACTAACTTCATTTAAATAAATTATTTGCTTCGACTTAATTAGTGATTTTAAGTAGAAAATAATGAACTAGAATTAAAGAAGATAGTCTTTAATAATACTTTAATATTTGGTGCTAAAAATTGAAGTGTTCTTTATTTAAGTGCACAGCTAAATATTTGGCACAAAATTGTCAACAAAAAATTGTAAAATAAACCTTTTTCCAACAGTAAAAGGAATAATTTAACTATATTTTTTATTTTGATACAATTTTCTATAAAAACTTGAATTCTTAGCAAAAATTACTTTTACTAAGAGTAGTTTTAAATGATTCTTCTTAAGCGAACTAAAATTTTAGTAAGTTTGTAAAAAATAAAGAAAAATGACCGGTGATTATTTTGCAGAGCTGTTAAAAAAAGTATCTTAGTTACTTTCAAGTATCTATGATACTGAATCAAACAGTAAACTTGTTACAGGTGACAAAAACGCGTAAAAATCATACTCAATGTTCAATTAACTGTACTGCATTATAAAAAGTGGCTATCGCCAGTAGAGACTGCAGTTGTTTTTATTTTTATCAAAAGTCGAAATAAACGTTTCCGAATTCTATTTTTTGCAAAGTAATACTAAGGTAATTATCCTATGTTCTATTTTTTGTTTGAATATTAACATGACATGTTTGTTAAAACATACTGTTGACTAATTAAAAGCGTAGTAATAATTCAAATATAACCAATTTATCCTGCCATAATAGTCGTGCTTGTGGGAAAAGTGCTTTGGGGTACAATGCATGCAGAATGGGATATACAATTCAGATAATATTTCCCAATTTTCCCATTCAGATAGACATTTTTATTTTATCAGCAGATAGTGCGTACATATATAAGGAAAACTAGCCGACAGTCCATATATAAGAAAGGTCGGAAGATGCAGAGGTAATCTGCTTATACTGTGATGATTTAAACTCCAAATCTAATGAAAGCTGGTGTTCCTACAGTATTTGTCAAAAACGGGCACATTTGGCATGTGCTAGGCTAAACACGATGATGACAGTGTCTTCATCTGAGAAATAAGCCAATAACAAGTATCCTGCTGCGCAGAATGGGAAATTTCCATTTATTTTTAAAACCTTAATTTTTAATACCAATTATTAATTTAAATCAATAAAACCTTTTTTATTTGTAGAGAAGGAATCAAATAAAGAGATAAATTACAAAATAATGAGGTTGTTTCTTTAAACATCTAGTAAATTGTAATTAAAATTTAGGTGCCCCGTTTCGTCCCAGGTTCCCCTACCTTAAATTCTTTATTTTGTCAAAAAGAAAACTATTTTTTAAAATACCTTTTAAAAGGACCTGTATGTTGTAATTAAAGGAAGTATCTATGATGCCGAAAAGTTACTTAGATACCGAGAGATACATAAGTTGCAAAATGTTATTTGATTTTGACCAATACGACTCAACTTATACCAGTTATACCTATTAATCTTGTATAGTTAAAAAGCAAGTTAAAGCCTAATGGTAGTCGAGTGGTTCAGGTGAGGGTTCTATAATTGGTAGGTGTTGGGTTCGAATCTTGTAGTGAGCAAATTTTCGATACTTCTCGATTTACGGATTTTTATTCACTCAAGAGTCGCTTATGTAGCTACAAGGCGACGGTAAATAACTTTAAAAAAAATAGAAATATATTATATCAAATATGTTTCAAAAATTAATGAATAGGTACATAATATCATAAGTGATTAATAAAGTAATACTTAATAAGTATCTTAGAAGTAACCAAAGATAAGAATTTTAGTTTCTTTTCAAAAGTAACTTATTTAGTATCTAGATACTTTTCCAAGGTATATTGCATAGCTCAGTTGCACAGGAACCGTTCAAAATAATAATAAATCTTTGTATATGTTTACCGAAATTCTGAAATAACGAATAACACGAAATCGGCAAAAAAGCTCTTAATTCGTGAAAAGCGCAACGCCTTTGTCAAATACACGAACTAGGCAGAAAATACTATTTCATCAAACAGTAGAACAATATAATTTTTATATTATACAATAGATAAAATATAGAATATTTAATTTAATATCATGATATAAAATAATATACTCGTATTATAAATCAGAGGTCCGGGGGCAAAGCCATGGTGAGGGTTAGGAAGCGATACCCATATCTAGTAATATTGCATTTTAAAATTTGTTTTTAGTTTTATTCGTGAGTAAGTCAGGCCATAATTAAATAAACAATTTATTATTTTTGGAGGGCTTCGCCCCCATACACCCGCCTGGGTACACCCCCTGGATCTCTCATTTGTATTTTTTTCACACAAAAAAAATTGTGCTACGGTTGTAAGCATTTACTTATTTTTCATGAAAATCTTGAGAAGTCCGTCTAAAAAAATTAACAAAAAAAATTAATTTTTAAGAATCTATATTTTGGGAGAGCTAAGCGAGATATCGAAAAATTGTAATCTTTATTTTCGTTTTATTTCGTCGAAATCTATTAGTCCGTCGTTAAATCGTGGCACCGAAAAAATATCTTCTTCTAAATTGTAAGTTATCCACTGTGTGCACAGTGGATAACTTACAGTAGCGTTTTGAAGGTATTCTGTGAAACTAAATGATCTATATACTTAATTACACAAAATTAAGAAGAATATATTTTTTCAGTGCCACGATTTAACGACAGACTCATAGATTTCGACGAAATAAAACGAAAATAAAGATAAATTTTTTTCGATATCTCGCTTAGCTCCCAAAATATAGATTCTTAAAAATTGTTTTTTTTTGTCAATTTATGTATACCCTACACGTATTCGGTTGACTAGTCTGCCTAGTTCGTTTATAGGCAAAGATGTGGCGTTTTTCACGAATTTGGAGTAAAATATACAAAGGAAAAGATGTAACCTGAGTTACAAAAAAAAAAAAAAAATGTGACGAATGGGGGGGAGAAGTCTTAGTTGATGCAATTTTATGTGATGTACTTTATGAACGGCCACATACCTCTCTTACTATGGGTTTAAATCATACACAACGAAAAGATCTATATATTAACTTCAAGTATCTCAAATTTTTCATTATTGAAATTAAAGAAAAGAATATATTTATTTGGTTGAAAGAAAATTTATATGACAACCTCAAGCATAATAATTTTTTTAAAAAAAAGTTTCAAGATTCTCATCATAAATTACTTTTAAATAAAAAAGACGAAGTTTTACAAATGGAAATTTAAAAATGTATATCTCTAACGGTGTTTTTCTAAGATTTATTATTAAATGAAAGAAAGAAATTTTCGATAAATTTGAAAAAAATCTGTTAACATCGTGACATGGCATGTCAAATCAGAAACGCTTTTAACTTATCGCTCTTCTATTATGGGCACAATGGGAAAATAATACGCAAGGAGACATATTTCTTCTAACATTTTTTTTTTTTTTTTTTTGATTAAATTTTGCAGAGAAATAAAAATGTTTTCATTTCGTTTACGAATTTAATAACAATGGAACAATTCAATAGCTCAAACAATATGCTGATCTGAGTAAAATAAATTGGCAAATGTCAGTTTACTTTGGACGAGTTAAGTCCTTAAAATCTTTCGAGAAAAACTTTTTTCGTTCACTCTTTTTTCCGTTGACATATTTGCCTAAAACATTTTACCTAGCAAAGCATTTTTATTCTCTGGCTTGGCGTTTTTTTGCCGAGAAAATCTTACCATATGCAAATCGAAAATGTTTCTGATTACTTCAACATTAAAACAGTGCTCTTGTAAAATGTAAAAAATATGTTATATGTTTTTTCCGTATATATTTTCTTACATTTTCCAAGTTAAAATAATATTTTTATGCAAAAATTAAATGGAGAATTTTAGATTGGTACCTATTATACATTATTTTTACATTTTTACAAGAAACATCTTAATCATCAAATAATTATCATCACATTACTATAGAATATAATTAGCTATAACTTCTTAAAAAAATGCATTTTTTATTATTAATTCAGCATTGAAATTAAATTAAATATAACGGAAAGGAAATATTACAATTTATTAATTTCGGAAATAAGTAAAATTAATATTTTCACGGTGAATATTCCTTAGGATAGTGACATGCAAAGAAAACATTAATTCTGTTCTACTTTTCGATTTTTCGACGAAAACTGAATTGCTTTAATGGAATACGTTTAAAATGACCATTCATTAAATCGATTCATTAATGAGTAAAGAAATGTAGATTTTTCCCTTGATTCAACCCTTTAATTACGGCAACTAAGTATAATATTAAACCATACTCATACTGTTTTGCTTTTGAGTTCAAATATACTTTTAAAATGGAAATAAAAGTAGAAGAATCAATTAATAAACTTTTTTTTTATAGTAAAGTTTTATATGGAAGTAAGTTTTTAATGAGGATTTCCATTGAATATCACCACAGACAATATGCATGTACTCAATATGATGACATAATGAAAAACTATTAATAAAATAGTTTAATTCAGTGAATAATTTTTAATGAAGCTGATTTATCTGACTATTAATCTTCTTAACTAAAGGTCTTCAACCTTCATAAGCATAAGGGTCAGTATTTTTGCTAAAGATAATAAAAATAAACCATAGCCTCACGAAAGCTCTTTAGTAAAAAAAAAATATCTATAGAATAAATTTCACAAACTTCACTACTTTCAGGTGATAATACGCATGTTTCTTTTCTATCTTCCTGGTACAATTTTATCGAAAAAATAATTCTCACTATTAAGATATATAATTAGCGGTCCAAAGTGTGTAACATAGAAGTCTGGTATAGTACGAAAAATAATTTATTTTAACAATTTTTTTAATTTCTTTTTCCATAATGACCGATATGTAATTAGGTCGAATCAAGAAGCGCCATAATGTTCTTACAAATTTCTGGTTTAGATCATGCATTTACAACATTTTATGAACCACTGGTTCATTTATGAAAGAAAAATTGATAAAACTAATAATTTAACATTCTTTTTTTTAGCCATTCGTTACCGAATGTTGATGGTTGTGATTCGATTGCCTAATACAATTTTGGAAATGGCTGTCCTTGATTATCTGTTGAAGATAAAACTATTCCAGAAGTAAGATCTTAGAACCATAAATTTCGTCACCTGCTTACTTATCCCTTTCCGAGAATATTTCTCTTTAAGATAAGTTACAATGTTTCATAATATGGCCCATTTATTTGGGGTTTCGTCCATTAATACAGTAAATCTGTTTCTTATTTTGTCTAAAATATTCTTAAAAGATTTTTTCTCAATGATAATATGAGTAATACTCTTCGATATAAATATTTTCCAAAGAACCAAAGGTGTCATTATATGTTAAAAGTTCATTAAAAAATCTTACAAAAGAACTTATTCAACAGATTTTTAGAAATAAATCTCCCCTTTCTTTTATGAACTGTTTGTGCCACCGTTGTCTTTTTCTTAGAAAATTCTAGTTCCTATTGAAGAGCTAGAACTACCATTTCTGGCAATTCGAACGTTCCGTAATTCATTTCTGGGACTATCCAAAAATGCCGTATATAAATTAGAAGGTGAAATATTTTTTGATTCGTTATAAAGCAAACTACATTTAAGAAAAAAATGGATTAAATAGTGCATATGTAAGTACCAAAAAAAAAATCAACAGATATATTTAAAAAAAAACGAAAATCTGGGACTTTTATTCATCATGGGCCAGGAGACTAGGGTTATAAGCGTATTTAATCGACTCGGGAAGAATATTTAAATTATACTTTGTAGGTATATAGGTCCTTAAAGTTTTAAGTCTTAATTAATAATCCCCCTTAAAAAATTAAACAAATCAGGGGGTCACCGTGGTGTTGTCCCTTAAATTGAGGGAAATTCATTTGTCGTATCATTAAATCCAGTATCATATTACGTGTTCTTCTTTTTTACTGGGGTTTAAATGGTTTTTCTTCAACAAAAACAAGTATGAATTCTTTTTCTTTTAAAATTTATTCCATCCAGTAACTTTTCTTTTTGTCATTATCGATGATAGTTCGTTCTTCGTTGCATCTTCTCAACACTTCTTCGTTTGTGTCTCGATTTTACCTTTCAAATAACTTCGTAATCATATTTCTAAGCTCTTCATTTTTGGATTGAAATTAAGTAGATTTTATAGTGGAAATAACAGGAAAATTTTAAAGGTATTCAAATCGACAACAAACTAAAATATTTTAAAAACGCATTAAGGCCACATTTACACCATACAAGAGCATCAAATATTCAAGAAATAAGAAAAGAAAACATTCACGTGTATCATAATTTTCGTGATTGCGTGAAAAAAAAGTAACCGAAAAGCATAATCTCTTATTTAAAATCATTAAATATTTATATTCAAAAATTCAAGGGTGAATTCACGGTTGATTTCTTACGCCACCTCACCGCTTTTGGTCTTAAAGGAAAAAATGTGTCGGAACAGCAAAATGAACGCCGGTATTTGTCAGTTGTCGAAAATCACAGAACTTATCCATTATTTATATGACAAGCCATTACAGGAAAAGCTTAAAAATGTAGCCACTTGAACGATAAATTTTTGTTTCCGATTTGGTGCGTTTTACATAAAAAGTGTTTTAATATAAATTGTTTTTCGGTTCACGAGATATAACCTTTGAAATTATCCTAAAATTAGTCAGGAACTTAAAGCTTTTTGAAGTGAGTCTTAAAAAATATTAAAATTAAAAATTACAGTTCGTTTATGGAAATTTTAAGCTCATAATAGATATTTGTCGCATATTACACCGGGGTGATTTTTTCTCTTCAATAGTTACATCTTTGGTAAATGAACTGCAGGTATAGTGATAATACGTTTTCTCAGTTGGGATCGTAAAAAACCAAATCGGATTCGGAGACTTTTTCAGTATAATTTATTTTTTCTAGTCACTATGAAAGAAAAACATAGTTTCTAGACTATTTTATAAAATATTTACCTTTTTTTATCGTATACTTTTTTTGAATGTTCAGCTTTAACCATGAACAAGAATTATTTAGCACTTTGCATGTCTCATTTGAGCGGCTGAATATTGTCCCGACAAATTGATGAAATCTTTCAAATATTCAGAAATTGATTCGTTAATTATTCAAACCAATAAATGACCTAAGACCTATGGGGAATATACAAGCAGACAACTTGGAAGCCTTTACATTTGTTACAGTCTGCTTCCAAAAACAAATTAAATGCCATAAGTAGTACTTGAACAGTTGTTTTATGAAAAATATTACCAAAAAAATATTTTCTAAACTTTAGCCTCTATTATAAACAAAGGAAAAAGGGTTCCAAAACCTTCACAATACGACTCTGAAAAAAAGGAAGAAAATTTAATGGTTGAAAAAATTCGCAATGTTGATGTGTTGAAGAAAGTTATAGAAGAAAGAACAACCATCGATAACAAAATGTGATGACAATCGTAAAGACAACCTATTCGATTGAGTAATTGAGTAGCACCCCCTAAAAAATAGAGGTATTTCAAAAAAGGAAGGGAATAATGGGAATAATGAAAATATAAGGCTGGATAAACATAAGAATGGCCTAGCCAGGCTTAAAAAATCTTATCAAGGTTGATATGAGACGTTCAATTATGGAAAACTGTAGCCAGTAAAAATAAAACAAAAATTGGGTACTTGATGTTTCATTATCAAATATTTTCTTTAAAAATTATAATTTTATTAATTACTATAATAGAAGACCCGGTGAATTTCGTACCACCTATAATTGAATCATCGCTAATGTTGATTAGATAGTCTGGCTTCTTATTCATTTTCAGTTTTATCATTAAGACGTAAACGTTTCCTGGTTGCGTTTTTGCTACTACAACCTATACTTGACCCGGTTTAAGGTTAAAATAAGGATAAGTCCCTACCGAAAAGTAACTATAAGTAAAAATTTAAACAAAGTGATGAAAGAGTCAATTTAGTACCTGCAACTTTTGCAATTGGTAGGTACTACTTAAAAATTAAAATAAAAACAGGATTAACTTTTTTTTAAATATAATATGATAAATTATAATATATTCTCAACGGTAAACCAATAAATTTATATATATTGTGAAAAATATCACTTCAGATAATAAAAGAGGGATTCCTTAATCTACCTACCAAGCACGCGTTTCATAACACCTACAATTTGCATCACAGTATATGTAACTGATCAAATATTATTATTTCTGACTTACATAAAAGTTTAATTTGGTTACATTTTATATTGTATAGCTTTCCTGAGGTCCAGACAATAACTCCACCTAGTTTTATCAAAATCAGTCGAACAGTTTAGGAATGCATAAAGAACAAACATACAGACGCTAAATTTTTATATATATAGATTATTATTGTTACTGGATCAGGTTCAGATTTTTCAGTTTTCACTGTAAAAAATTTCCAAAAACCAATTAAAATTATTCCGTTTTTTTTGTTCCAAAAGTAATGGTACTGATTTGACCAATGCCAAGCATAGATTTTTTATTGTTTTAATAATTCAAATGTTTTTAGATTATTCAGATGTTTTGATTACACTAAAATAAGGAAAAGTTATTAATTTTTCCGGAGCCACAATTTAAGCACGAATTATTATGGAAGTTACAAAAAGGAATCAAAAAAAAATAATAGAAAAATGCGAGATTTGGCTTCATTTTTAAGAAAAATATAGGAATTCCGATAAAAATATATCAAAATGAATTAATATGTATTTTCCCTGGTTTGTTTATTTTATTTTTCGATCATGAATATTGATTTTGTTAGCTATGACGACAAACTTTTGGTAATTTCCAGCATTGTCATTACGATTGCTTTTTCAACCCTTATTTACTCCAAACCATTAAAACATTTATATTATTTATTTTATTAATCTGTTTTTAATTCAATGTTTAAATACATGAGTATCTTAACTTAAACAATTATTTAAAAGCACAGGGTGCAAAGTTCAAGTAGCTTATTTGGGTAGGAAATTCTACTTTAATAGTTTTCTTTTCGCATGAAGAAAAATAATACTAAACTGTGGTTATGACAAATAATAGAGTGGTCTGAAGTAGATCTATCAAGTTATAATTCGGAGCAAAGTGGAAATTTTTGCTATAAAAAAAGTATCGGTATCTCGAAATATAAGCTATAAATCGTTAATATTTTGAGTTATTTTACCAAAATATGTTATCAATAGTGAAAATTATTAAAGAAGCAAATATCTTTACATTCTTTAATTACATAAAAATATACTTATCGCTTTTTTTTCTTACCAAAATCTTTTATGGAATCATCAATGCCTATATGCCGCCCCATTGTAATTTGCCACCCGAAACTATGACTCTTCCTATATCCATCATACCGCTACTGTAAAATGCATCATCAAATTGTGGCACCAGAAGCGAGTGTCGACTATTATTTTATAAATAAGTATACAAAGGAATTTTTTTTGCTCTTTTTTTAACATTTTAGCTAAATACCTACATAAACAACAGAACAAAATTTTCGTTCTCACATAAAATAATTGCGTAAACGAAAAATGTACATTTATTTTTATTTCTTAGAACTTAAGATAAGATTTTTTTATATTTACTAAGGTCTTTAGCAACTATTGGGCTTATCAAAATTCGTAAATCGAGAAATATCGAATATTTGCTCAATACAAAATTTGAATCCAACACATATCAGTTTTGGAGCGGTCACCTTGACCACTCGGCCACCAGTAGGTTGTCAGATTTTTATTTGTTTTTAGTTATAACTCTTATTAAATTACAATAGAACTTTATTATTAGAGACAAATAATTAACATTTCATAATAAAAATTTTTATTGGTTTAATTTACAGTAACAATATATATACAATAAAAGAAATAAAGTAATATAATAGTTAAAGTTCCAGACGCATGGATTAACATTTCAATTTTCATGCGAATCATTAGGGTAATAGTCACAAATAAAAAAAATATCAAAGTTATATGTTCGACTCAAAAAACTCTTTAACTATATTTAGCTATTTTAATTTTTAATATTTCCTTTGTTCAATTACAATCTATTTACTTAAGAACATCACTTCTGATATCTTCCACGTGTCGATAGGATCGAAAGAGTGGGCGACGTTACGGTTTAAAACTAATTTCGATATTGTTAACACATTTGTCATAAAGAAATGCCTTTATAATCTATTTTACAGTGATCTCGTAAATTTTCATTTCAGGAATTGAGGAAAACACAATTCGTTGCACACATAAAGATTTTCATTGTTTGCCTTTGTTTACGACATAATTAAAGAGAATTAATTAAACGAACAAACAATTTAAGAGATGTGGGTTGCAACCCACGTGTACATAATATCATTTCAATCAATCCAGTTATAATGATCTACAAAAAAAAAGAAATATTTTTAGAGATCGTTGAGATTAATTGGCATAAAAAAGGAAGTTCGATTTGCCCGGTTTGAACGATGGAAAACTTTGTAAAACATTTGATATTCACTTTGAAAAGTTCAGATTTAAATAAATGTATAAAATTTGCTATTGGAACGGTACAAGATTGTGTCTTTTTTGAAAATCGAATTCGCGAAATCGCTATCATTAACTCGATCGTGCATGAACACTTGTCTAGTTTCTGGTTGCATAATAAAAGTTTTCACTACATAAGACAATCGATTGTGCATGAAGTGGCAGAGCTTTCGCCTATCCCCATATAACACTATCTACATTTCTTTGTCAACAATATAAAACTTTACTACTTCCAAACAATATAAATCCCTTCTGTACGAATCACAAACACACTCGTTTTATACTGTTATCATCTCCGGTACTTTTATGTTTCTATTTTCTCGTTTTTTTTTGTTTTACTTTTATTTATGATTATGATTTCGTTTTTCTTGCAAAACTTTTTCTGTCATATCAAACGTGTTCCGCATTCGAAGCGATCGTAGTTGGAAGAGAAAAATGCATTTAATTGATACAACATCAAAGAATCGGTATTGAACTCATTTACGTTTTGCATGCAAAACCTATCCTGTTGTAATTACACTCATATGTGTTATTTGCCTTTTTCATTATATTCAAATAAATATAACTACAATTGGGTGAAATTTAAATACGAATTCCAATCAGAAAATTGACGAAAAATAATTATTTTTTGAATAAAAAATTAATGCATACATAATTTCTTTGTGCCCTTCTAATCAAACGTGTCCACCCCGATGCCAAACACAACCTTTTCCCAACTAAATTCTTCTCCTTATTAATATGAAAAGCGAACCAAATTACAAATAACTCATTATTATGTACATAATAAATCGTTTATTCGCCACAGTGGCACGAAAAAAAAATCATAAAATTACAAGCTGCTTGACAGATGTCATTAAACATCCATCCGGCTGTGTCTTATACATTAACCCAAACTGTCAGCGCTAACAAAGAATGATGAAATATATTTTCAAATATTCCGCTGGGTTAATAGAGACGTAAGAATGGGGAGAAAAATTGGATCATATCTGTATGTATTTATACACATTGTAAATGGTATTAATTCAATCTTGCTATTGTCTCCGCGATTATATCATTCATTTTGTATGTGAATGATGTCTTTTATGTGTACGAAATTAATTAGCTTCATCTGTTAAAAATGAATTACAGAAAAAAGAAGTTAACGATTTCAAGAGCAAATCTGGGGTATTAAATTGGGTGATTTTATCAAATCTTCTTATGAATGATCACTTTTTCCAAGAAAATTGTCTTCTGCCAATTGTTATGATATGAAATGTTCAAGAGATCTCTTTATTCTATTACTAATGATAATAAATAATCAGTTTTTTTTAAAAAAAATATAGAAAAAGTGCATTGCTAAGAAAACAAAATTTCATCAAATTTTCCCTGACTCCTTATAATATTCCTGAAAAGTATTTTCTTCCAAAATAATTTCTTTGAATACCATTTCTCTAAGTTTTCTTCAATAAATGTTTAGAAGGCCCAAAAATGAAATGGGTGAATTTCTATCGAAAAATTCTAAGATCAACGATGAAGTATGAAAATTATTTGTTAATTTATGAGAATCTTAACAAAGTTTTAATTTTTAAAAATTCCAAAGTTCTTTTTTTATATGTACTTTAATTGAGTACTATTTGAACTCGCCAGACGTTGTCCTGCCAGTCTATCTATAATGGCTATAATAAATAACTTGGATTTATCAATATTTTCTTTGATCATTAAACCCCCTCCCCTTAGCAACTCGCAGCACCCCTTGCTGTACCTTTTATAACTTATCTTCAAGATATACATTTTTCAAATAAGTTTTGAGAAAATTTACCATACCTCTAAAAATCACTACACGATCTTAGTAATAAAGTATTGATAATTAAAAGTTATTGTATTGACCGTTGAAAATGCCATTTTTTGCGGTCGTTGGTATGTTACTGACGCAAGAAATAGATAAAAACATTCTCAGATTAAAATGTTAACAATGTATCTAAATTTAGTATGGAGAATTTGAGATGCATAACTTTAATGGTGGCCCGTGAAATTAGGATACATTTCCGAAATGGGCCGCAATACCATTTGGGTTGGCTACCCCTGATTTCGAAAATGCTGATTTTTTGAAATGTTAAAAAATAAAATAGATATTTGTTTAACGGTTTAAATTAATATATAATTAATGGTTAATCATGAATTTATTTTAATCGGCCTTCCTTTGAATGCTTCTTTCATTAATAATAATTAAACGTAAATACTAAATAGATACTTTATTTTCTGAAGATAAATTAGTTGAACTTAATAACGTCTTTTTTTATCAAATCAAGAAAGTTGTTTTTAACTAAGAACTTAAAGTAACATCAGAATAAAAGATTGGTACAATTATTAAGATTAGACTTGTTTGTGACCATCTTTAAACTTATTTTTTTGAGCAAAACATTAATATGTACTTGAAAACAAAATATTATCGAAATCGATAAAATTCAGGTAGACAAATATTTATGTTCAATTTTATCAACTTGTGTTCCGTAATGTTCAATATTTTGAGTAAAACCAGTTTAATTCCAAGATGGTGTAGAATTGCAAACAATTCTGCCTGCTCTCAACTGGTGGTATGAAATAATATAGTAATGCTTGAAGGCCAAAATATGTATGAGAAAAAGGCTAATTCAAAGATGTTATTTATGGATTCGGAATCAGTTGCAAATGTGAGTACAATTGTATGCAATGGTTGTACACTTAAATACCTTTAATTGGATCCGAATCCCTGAATGACATATTTAAATCTGCCATTCTCTTGTACACATTTTGGACTTCAAGCTTTTACTATGTTATTTTATATCACCAGTTGAAAGAACAATTGTTAACATTCCCCACTAACTTACAAATAAACTAGCTTCGCACTTAACGTGTAGAACCTAAGATGACAAATTCCATAATAAAAATGAAAAGTTATTTAATTTAAATTTAATTACTAGTTGATACCCGCAACTTCGTTTACGTAGCGTGTATGATGTTATTATTTTCTTTTGAAATTTGCATTTATGAGATTTATATATCGGAAATTTTATATTCCTTCGAAAAACGTATTCGAATCTAAAAATTAAATTTTGCCACCTTATGCCCGTAAAATTACGAGTCTTCGCCTCTAACATGTTATGTTGTAAAAAATTTCATGAAAACATCAAGCTTTACTTTATAACTAAGATGTAGGCTTAGCAGAATTTGAACTTAAGGACTTGGCTCGTCATGGAACTCGAAAACGTTTAAACAGTGAAAGCGTTATAATCTAATAAGACTCGGTAGTCTATATTATATGAAATTTTTTTGGTGGAATTTTGGTTTCTTTTTATAACAGAATTTCTTAATTTCTTAATTTTTTTTATTTTTTCCCAACTTTAGTTTTCGAACATCAGTTACATATATATGTGCCACAAAATTAAAAAACGAAACAGCAGTTTATTGGAGGAACTAAGTAATTCGAGCAAGCGAAAGAACCATCTAAAATATCAGATCAAAGCTTAACATTAAAATAGATTCACAATAAAGAAATAGTGAACAATTAATGGTAATTATTAGTGCTCAAGAAATTGTAACGATTAACAATGAATAGGAAATATTGTCAGAGATAAATTTGGGAAAAATGTAATATTAGCAAATTGAAAAATTTCATTTAATTTACCATTCTTATATTTGAACAATTTTTAAAATCTGGATATTGCTTTTGGTATTGATTTTGTCCATATAAAATTGCTAAACTTGGAACCTTTTTTGTGAGGGTTGAAGAGCAAAAGTTTTTTTGTTTTTCATTTAAAAAATGATGGTTAAATTTTGTCCCCAAACTCTGTTTAGGATGATTGTGTCTTCCTAGAAATGTTTGCTCAATAATAATACAATATATAACATATGTAAAGCTGCGGTTGGTTAATTTCCTATTTTTTTATTAGATTTTCGTGGAAACCAAAACCGAGTTTTTTAATATGAAACGCAGCTTTTTAATAATTCATAATAGCTTAAAAAATTATTAAGAGGTTTAAATGAACGGAAATTTTTCCTTTATCGTTAACTTTATAAATGATAACTTTTCAATTTATTCACTTGAACGCTTCTGTTGAATTTATAAATTTAATTATACGTAATAACTGTATTTAACTTATTACCTCGTTCGCAACTTTAAATTAAATTAAAGATCTATTGGAAAGTTTAATAATATTTTTTGATTCCACGCAAAAAAGGAGTTATTCACATTGATAAACTTAACAAAGTTAAATTGAAATTATAAACATAAATCAGTTTAAAAAGCACGTTCGATTCAAGTTTTAGCTCAGAACGCATTTATCGATTGCAATTTCAAATGTAGGCGAACGAGGGTCGTTCTATTTGTGTATATCTTGTACGATCGCAATATCGCATATCTTCTCTATGTACTAAATTATTGTTTTTGAAATGACACCTTGGGGAGTCGTAGAAGAAACTCCTTGATTTCTTATAGGCTCCAATGATGAAATATTTCTATACAATATACTTACGAATGTAATAGAATAAACGTGCAAATCTAACCAAGTGCAATGTGGCAATAAAAAAAAAGATAAAAAAAAGGCAACGATGTAGGTAATTTTTTTGAATTCTTCTGTTCTTCATTGAACGGTTGTAAAAAAAGAATTGAGAATATTTCTAAAGGAAAAAAAAAGTATTTATGTTCACAACTTTGCTGCATTTTTAGCTGAATTGGACATTATCAGACGTAAAGCTAATTTATTGAATAAAATCGAACATTTATACCTATTCTGTTTAGACGTTAAAATAACTAGAGACATTGTTGTGAGTTGGAAGAATTGATATTTATTATCTAAGAATATATTTTTTTTTAATTGTTAAACCATTTTTCATTTCAAATTTCATCAAAATTCGTACCAAAGTTATGTTCTGGGATTGATGGTATTGTACGAAAACTCCATGAAGTCTTTTCAATTAAATTTATTTAAGTGTTGCACGCAAAATTTTACTTTTGCCAATGTTTGAAACTTGGTTGTTAATTAAAACGATGAACATTCTGAAAATAAATCGTGATCTATTTACTTTCTGTATCGTTTGGAATTTTATGAATTTACTTAAACTTATGGAAAAAGTCATATATAAGTTCAATCGAACTTTTAACAATTCCACCTTTTAAGTGTGAAATTCAAGAAAAACCAACGATAGCTAACATTTAATTTGGTAATTATTTTGGTTGCAAAAAAAGGAACTCAATCTAAGATGTAGGATGTGGGGGCTGATCAAATAATACCTGCGTTTTATTTGAAACCCCCTACTTAGTAACAGTTAAAGGATAACATGAGAAATGAGAAGACAACAAAAGTAAAATTCGATCACATGGCCAGATGGCAGGTAGATTTTTGTTCCCATAGGGTTCCTCAGGATGACGTTTGGAATGCCTCAATTCTGCAGCCTTAGGCTCATTATGCTCCTAGGATTACTATTTCATCAATTGTAAACCAAACAATCAAGAGAATTTCAGCAACTGGCGAAGAAAATAGTATTCGACTCTTTCTCCAAACATTGGTTCTGAACCAACGAATGGTGCTAGTACCCTTCGATGGACCAATAAATCTGCTTTTTTATTCCCCAGTATGCCCTTATGGCCCAGTATCCAGCTCAATGTGATTATTGTAGATTAAATCAATGACACGCTGATACTTTCATAGTAATTTCGAGTTTACCTGTGACTTTATCAATGCTTTTAACATAGCCTGGTTGTCAGGTAATTTATGGATTTTGCTATTTTTCAAGCCGCTTTGTATACATTCCTATGTTTAAGCTAGTACTTCATGGGTTTCAGCCTATTATATAGAGGCTCTTATTTATAAAGGTACTGAAAATTCTTACGGTTAATCTTAATTAACTATGGGGCAGTAGTTTACTCTCGTAATTTTTCCATTTTCCATGTGGTCCGTTAATTTTTATTGCGTAGGGATTGTCAAACGAGAGCACAGGTATCATTTGACCAGATCCCTTGGTAGTTAAATGATATACAGATTGCTTTATGCCAGATATTAGTTCTGATTTTGGTATTTATGGGAAAGTTCAGAGTTATGAAAATTCACTACCTTTTGGCATTATTATCACACACCAAATTGAACCCTTTGTTATGCAGAATTGTGGAATGCTAAAGGAAAAGTTCCAAAAATATTAAAATCTATTAACTCCTTAACTATCTAGTTGAGCAAAATGCGTGGACTAGACTACAATTCAACTTTAAACAGATTCGAAAATGCAATTAATTTTATTTTTGATCGATGAAAATATTTGGTAAAATTGGAATGGATACTGGGTTACATTAGCTCTCATCTGAGCTTTTGCTCTTTGGAGAGTAATGATACCAATTGTTGATTTACAACTAATGCTTTGATTTGCAACAGATTCAAGAAATTATACTTAATATTGGAAAGATATTCTAAACTTTTTAACAACAAAATAGTAATAATTCCAACCTGAACGTATGGCATCGAAATATTGAGCTACTAGTAATCCTAGCACAAAATTGTAGAACAAATCCAATCTAAAATGCTTAGAAAATTTACAGATAATACATTATGAATGAAACCCTGCTATCAAACCTGTAAATTTCAACAGTAGTCATCACATTTCTGACAAGAGCAACAAATTATTTTGATAAATTTTATCAACATTCCAATCTATTAATGACACCCGTCCTGGAGCCTCAAATTTCAACACGATTGAAAAGAAAGGAATCCTATGACCTACCTATAGCTTATGAGACACTAATTGGCCCAAAAGACTGGAATTCTAAGAACAAATATTGTAATTAAAAAAAAAACTAATGCTTGAAGAAACAAAAGTGGAGATAAGGAAGCTTTTAAAGAAATGCTCTATCCTACCAGTAAATCATTATTCCTCGGGGAGCAAAATTAGATGTCAAATATGTATTAAAAGGATGATGAGAAATCAAACACCTCAATTACTTAATGTAGTAGGTTCCAAACCAGTCATAACCGGGCACTGTAATCTGAAAAAGATTCAGCATCCTATTGGAGTATTGTTAAGTCCTCTGATATGCAGCTTTTAATAGACAGAAAACAAAAAAGTTCCTCAAATTTTGTTGGATTTCAACAGTGTACTTAAAAGGTGACTATAAGCATAAGAAGGTTCAAATCCTAGTGGTGAACTAGTGCTAAAATTTACTAGGTATCTTGGCTAACAATAGATGAAATTGGGACCCAGGAAAAATAGTAAGCCTAAAGCTTTAAAGAATGAGGGTTTTCAAGTCTTATCCGGTTCTACTGAACCGGATAAATTACCGGAACCTTAAATAAATTGGCCGGAAGAGTTAATATGGATTTGGTATTCAAAATAATCGACCAATTTTCCCAATAGAAATTTCTTTACTTAGAGTAAATAAAAGGAAGTTTAAATAATTTAGTTAAGCAAACTAAAATTCTATTATAGACATTTTTATTTATATACTCGCGTGTATTAACCATTTTTTTTGTATCCATTTTATTTGATTAAAAAAACCAAATGTCTAAATAGCAAAATGTTGAAATGAAACTTTTTTACTTTCCCCAAAGCTTTCAAATCATTATCGACCATATGACAGATGGTGTCTATACTTGTTCCTTTATATCCTCTGTGTATGATTTATTGCGTCATAACGTTTACGAATGGTCAGAGAAAACTTGCAAAAAATAAACTAGATGATGCCGACTGAGATTTTATATTTTTTTTTCGGCCGAAAAAATAAAAATAATATCATCCCTCGCAGCTTCCAGTCATCTCACAATTTATGACTGTCTATATAACATTTCTCTTCTTGATAACTTTAAGTAATTTTATATAATAAAGCCATAAATAGGAAATAAATAGAGATAGTGCAGTCAATTATCGTAATAAGAAAATATTGTTACGATATTTACGAATAAAATTTGGCGAAATGAAAAGATTTATGATTGAAATCATTGAAAGTTTATGTGGAATAATTTTGTGTTTTTAATTAAAAAGTCTGACCCTTATTGAGCTTTGCAAACGGGTTGAATGTTTTGAACTGTTTTAACGTTTTTCATATTTTCTGATGGAAAATAATTCGTAAATATTTTCCTTTGAATTTAAAAGAATAACAATGCCGTGATTAAATATGAGCTACATGCACCATTGTAAAATATAATGGTGCTTTTTTAAAATTGGAAAAAAATTGTGTTATTTTAGGTTTCAAGGATTACTAAAAGGTAATCATTTTACCAAAGAGTAATTCCTTGTTTTACATTCTCTTAAATTCCTTAAATAATTAATGAGATTATTTTTTTTTCATAAACTTGTTTTTAATTTTTTCCTGCAAAGTTGATTTGAATAGAAAAATCATAATGTTTCCACCAAAAATTTTACCAAAGTAGATACTTGCTGGATTTCTACCTCATTATCGTTTTGAATTTCAAAAAAGCGTGATAAGTAATGGAATCATATAACGATTACTCATTTGAACTTAAAGTTCTCTTGAATATTGACTATTCAGCAGTATTTTCTTCTATGAAATGATTTCCAAATAGTTAACGTTTTTTTAAGATAAGATACGAGTAATGCCTGAAAGATTTGGGAGAGAATTGAAAAGAGGCTGATTGGAATTTTAGGGACATATTTTGCCTGATTTTAAGCTCAAAATAAATTTAGCTTCTATTTAATTTGGAGAAAAGTATTATATTCTTATCATAGCGCCAAAATGGTACAGAATACTTATTCCCTGGTATGCAATGAAAGGAAGAAATTTGAAAGCTTTATCGGAGTTGTTCTAAGATCCTGTGGTTGTTTTTTGAGAAATTTTGATATAGTTAAATTAGTTAAATTTAGCTGTTTTTTTAAGATTATATTGGATAGGGAAACCAGGAAATTTCCGGAACAAGTCGTTGGTACTTGTAACTTTCTCTTGATTGTTTTATTTAGAAAACAACCGTTTGTGGCCTAAAATATTATACCAGAACAGTTCTAAAGTTATTAAATAACTAGCTAATACCCTCGAAATCGTCTTCGTAACGTTGGTGTGGAATATAAACATTTTTATTTTTCTTATTTCTTTTACGAAAAACATAAGGAAAACACTTTACAAATTTCATCGACGCAAACGTACACTTATATTGGAAAATACAATGCAAATCGAAAAAAATATGATCTTTTTTATTTTGAGTATCATTACTAAAAAGCTATTCGATTTCGCACATTTGAACGTTGTACATACAAAATTGTGAGAAATAGGTGGAAAACGTGGAAATAATTTCGAATTTTTTATTTATTTTCAATAACAATAATTGTTTTTCACATTGATCTAAACACCGAAGAAAATTTAGCATGGAAGATTTTATATTTTTGTTGATAATGAAATTTGAAAAAAAATTGCTCCCTTAATGCTTTTTAGCAGAATACATAATTGCTTTAGGTCACAATCATTGGTTCATAAAAAAATAGATTTAAAAAAGTTTGATTGTTGAAAATCGAAAAAAATCAAAAAAAAAATCGCCTTTTTGATATAAGTACAACATATTTAACTTTCATACTAATTTAGTGAAATGACGTCATTTAAAATGTTATTATTAAAATGATATATAAAAAAACAGACACTTATATTTTATTTTTAAATATAGATGAATTTTGCTTTATATTAAACGTTAATAATGTTTCGCCGTTTTTAATAATTAAATTTAAAATTTCGGTTTTTTGATTAACTCTACACACTATCTTATACAAACTTAGTCACCTTTTTTCACTCTTTTAGGGTAGGAATTTACAAAACAAAAAAATTTTTAGTAAGCAACCCTCAGGGTCTATTTACAACTATTTAGTAAAAAAAAAAATTACTGTGAGATTTGAACCCATGACTCTTAATTACAGCATTATAGCGACAGATATGTTAACCAATACACATAACATAGTTATAAATTAACCATTAACCATTAACATAGTTATAAATCTTAAATGGTTTTTGCAGGGCATGCTAGAATAACTCGCAGAAGGCAGAATTTTTTCGTACTTACTTGGCCCTTATCGTTATATTTTGGACAATTCATACAATATCTTCATTAAGTATAGCCAATATGTTATTCTGATGTGTAGGCTATATTATTGTAAAGTTTAATTATAATCCTTTCAGTAGTTTTTACGGGAAAGAGAAACAAAGTTCCATACATTCAAACATCTATCCATTCTTACAAACTTTCGCGTTTATAATATTAGTAACTATGGTATATATTATCCATTTTAATTGGTCAAATGATATCGTACTTTAAAAGCTAAAAGATACAAAAAATTATTTCGTTTTCTATTTTACGACACGTTCTCGTGAACCGATAACTTTCATAATTCGACCCATTAACCCATTGACCCATTTCACAAAGATTTTGGACAGATAGCTGGATATTGTGCGGATCGGTAAATATTTCTTGCGAACCGGCGGTTGGGAAACACCGATCTAACACTTATCATTATTTTTTTTTTGGTGTCACAAAAAATGAATACTTGAATTTTTGATCCCTTTTTTAAACCGTTTTGTGATTGGAAAAGTGATTTCATTTGTGAAAAACGATTAAGAAACAATACAATACAAAATATATTCCTGTTATTCCAGTTACATATAAAAGAACATTAAGAACAACTTTGGGAAAATTTCTTTAATTAAAACATAGTTATAAAAAATTCATTTCGTCTTATTTAAATGAAAGTAAATTTTAACCGATTGTTTATAGTGTAAGCTTTATGTTATGAGATTATTCAAAAACTTTAATGAATTTTCTTTTAACAACACGTAATCCTTTTTAAGTTCGGCTTAAACCTGTACACTATTCCTTTAAATAAAAAACCGAGTATTTGCAAAATAAACAAATACGATTTGAATGATATATGTTGAGAATGTTAAAAGCTTTTACAAATACGAATCATTTTAATGAGTACACTTTTTTCTACTATGTACGTGCTAATGAGCACGAACGATACGTTAGGATTCGTGAAAGTTTATTTCTAATCGTATCTCGTTTGAATATTTTAATAACACAAATATTCCTAACGGAGCTTTTAGCTCATAAATATTTAACGTCACTGATTGAACGGTCAAAACAAACGAGCTTTTATGTAATTTTTTTCAACAGATAAATACGAAAGGTTAAATTTCTTAGAAAGTCACGGGTTTTCTACCGATTGTAATCATTTTTTGTGGCTTATGTTTTTTAATTAATTTAATAAGCTTTTAATGAAAAAACCCGGTTTTGTTACCAAATTTATTTTTTGTTATTCAAATGCAAATGCTTCTCTAGAGATTAAATAAAACAATTGATTTTGTGGTAAAAAAATTGTCGGTTGGTTTTCGTAATAGCAATCGTAAAAAACCCAGTCACAAAGTTGGACTTATTCCAAAGAGACCTATCCCATGCAAGAAGTATAAAACGCCATAAATAATCTGTCAGGTCAAGAACAAAAAGTTAAATGAATAAATTAATTGAAACCATTTTCTAACAATAGACATAAAGTCGTTTGAGTGCTTTAATTAAGTTTTGTCATAGTAAAAAACCTAGTTCTAATTAACAAAGAGCTTTCAATGAACCTCAAGAAAACCATTGCATTTTAACATTTCACAACGAAGCTTTTTTTCCCACATACTTCAAATATTTCAAAAGCATCCCCCGTAAAAATATTTGAATGATGAGCTTTTGTGGGTTTTTTTTATGGTGAAACAAAAAATCGACCAAAACTGAATAGCAAATCAAAAACATAACTCCAAATAAAGCGAAAGAGCTTTATTCGTTGCGTCTTTCTTCGTTCAACTCGATCTGTTTATGACTTTGTTTTCTCATATTCTTTGGCAGAAAACAGAGCTTTGTGCCGGTTTTCTTATACTCGTAGAACTTACTTATGAATAAAGACTTCGGCGTCATATTCTTAACCGTTTCGTTTGATCGTCTATACTTTATACTATACAACATATATCTGTATATAATGCTGCGATTTATTCGACATTCCAACTTGACATAAATAACTCAAAATTAACTGGTTGGAAAATTTAAATGCTGCATCAAAACTTGTATGTCTTATCAATGCTATCGTGCTCTTTCTTCCTTGATTAACAACTAATGTCTACCTAGGAAACGATGTTTTCATTTAAGTCACAGGAATAAAATGACAATTACTACTAGTAAGAAAATTATAAAGGTAGGTGTTTTCATTTGTAATTAATATCATAGGAGTGCTATTTATATCATTATGTTAATTACACTAGTCGACAAAAATGAGCTTTTTTCATTCACTGAAAAAATCTGATTTTAGAAATATTATTCATTGATAAATATTTCATTATGTTCAAATCACAATTAATTATAGAATTAATAAATTCTTATTCATATCGTACGACTATATTTGTTTTTATTCTTTTCACAACGCACTTTAATAGTAACTAGCTATCATCGTCAGGTGGTATTTTAATTTTGTTAATTTTTGAACAAATTTCAGAAGAAGAGTTAGTTGTTACTAATTAGTTGTTAATGATATTGGTTTGATCAAGTTTATGCGTTTTATATTTATCATTTTTTCTCTGGTATTAATTCGTGTTCCATTTTTGCAAATTTGTAGAGGATTAAAGTTGGTTTCAAAATCAGGCTTTTAGAGGTGTACGCTCTTTGTATTTATTCCCGAAAGATGTTCTAGTTCGGTAAATAAAGATTTTTTTTTACATAAACTACATTTAATTTTATGTATCATATTCCTGTTTTATTGTCCAATTTGATTTGGTTATTCTTCCGTGGTTTGAGAACATTGACGATGTTGTTATTTGTTAATGTATTAATTTTAATTAATCGACATTTTAACAAATATAATTTTTCTTTTAAGAAGTTAACGATTTTAATTGCAAATATATTTGGTGAAACTTGAATTAACGGTCCTCTTTTTTTCTTAAGCAACAATAGAAATGAATGGTTTTTGGGTATGTGTTGATTTAATTTTATCTGCTATTGTGCTTCTGTATCCGTTGGTTACGACAACGTGTTTTATTATTTTGAATTCTTCTTCACTTCCTTTGATCTAAAGTTGATCTGCTTAGTTATATTAAGATGTGATTAAAATTTATCGTATCTATAATAATATAAATATCGTATCTATAATATATCTATAATTTATCGTATCTATAATATAAATTTATTTTGCATATATAAAGTATATTTCATTTGGGAAAGAATTTTTGATGTTTTATTGAAATGAAATATCATTTGTGTTTATGAGTTAAAACTATCTTAAGTTTAACTTGTTTAAGTTCTTCTCATTAAAATTACAAGGATATCATATTCGGTATCCTTAAATGGCTGAAATTCGGTATCCTCGTTAGGATTTGTAAACAATCACTAAAAAATCATATGAAATCTATAGCTTTAACTATTACACCCTGATAAAGAAGGGCTTAAGTTCATAAATCAAAATAGGTTAGCGAATAATGAAAATAAGTATGTGTTAAAATTAAAATTTCTAATGGAGGGCATAAAACGTCAGTGAGAACATTTTTTAATTCCTTTATATTAGTTTCGCATTCTTAGCGACAAATTTTGGAACTGATAATTAACATATTTCCCATTATCCAATCGAGCTGAAAATTTACACATAGACTAAAACTACCGTACATTTTCTTCAATTTTAGTTAAAATATAATTAAAATGATAATATTTCAACAAATGTACAACATAACTGTTCGACGATATTAACGACTTTAAAGTGAATAGCAGGGGGATTCTACGATTCTTCCGACGCCTCTATTTAAAGACGGATTTTTATAGATCTTGATAGAATAAACTATAAACTTCTTAAACTATATTTTGTGCTTTAAAAGAACTAATAACAAGAGGTTCAGCGGCAAAGTCTTAGTGGGGATTGGAGGTGAAGCCACCCCTTCAAAAAATGAGTTGTATATTTAATAATGACCTAACTTACTTGCGAATTAAACTAAAAATAAAATTGAAAATGCAATATTGCCAGATATGGGTGACGCTCCCCAATTGTCACCAAGGCTTCAAATGTTTATAATTTTAGGGTAATCAAATGAGGTGGAGAGCCAAGTGTAATGCCTTCAACTTGATGAAACCATAATCTCTAGTTCGTATCTCAAAATGAGTACCAGATGATTCCGGTTGACGACGGGAACGAGTGGTGGTGGCGAAATAGATGGGGGATCGAAAATAATTCGGGTTATGTAAATACCACAAGTACTTGCACCTTATGAAGGGCACTGTTTTGCCCTGGAGTTAGAAATCGGTTCCGAAGGTGGGAAAACTCACTAGCAAGAGTCAACAGCATAGGGATGCAGAAGGCAATGGGAAAGCAATGCATTGACGGCTCTTTGGGGAATTTCTGGTATAATAATCATGATATAGTTTGCCATGATGATTGCCAATCTTCAGCGTTGAAGAAGCACAAGAAGAAGAAGAATGGACAATTTTAATATAAAATTGTTATTATATATAAATTGTTGTACTATTCCAAAATTTCGCGATTTCTTATCAAAATCAAATAAAACATTTAAAAAAACAATGTTCTTAATAATTTGCTGAAAATAAAATTTTGTATTCAATCTTTCGATTCTTGTTATTTTGGTTTGATTATTTTATAATCGAACCATTATTTTTTAATAATTTCCCTTGGACTGTTGACTTATTTGTGAAAATTTATTTCCAGTCATCACTATGTTACTGAGATAAAAGGAAGAACTGCACTCACTGCTATAAAACGAGTGGTGCAAGTTTTCCTTAAACAATATCTTTTACAATTTTTAAACCAGCGATTCTCAACCCGGGGTACGCGTACCCCTAGGGGTACCCGTCTGATAACTTAGGGGTGCGCGAAAAAATATTATTAACGGCGGATGTTAAAATATAACTCCCGCCTTAATTTAGTTGTAAAGCGGTGGCAAATATTGGACAAAAACGTATTAATATTTATTTTTTTTCTGATATATGGCGTACAATTTAGAATAATTAACTACAAAAGGGCACTCAAGCCAAATAAGGTTGAGAAGCGCTGCTTTAAACTGTTAATTATTTCTTACTCTAACTGCCATACAATTGAAACATCAGTCAAAAGGTTACAACCTACAGAACATGTTGAAGGAATTGTTATACCCTAAAATATTCTTTTACTCTATTTTGATTGGTTATTAGTTCATTTTTTTTTCAATCTATTTTGGCCTAGAATTGAAAAACTATCATAAATTTTCCATTTTCTTTGAAAAATAAATTTAGCCAACTGGTGGATGAGTGGCCAAGGTGACTTCTCCAAAATTGGTAGATGTTGAATTCGAATCTCGTAGTAAGCGAGTTTTCGATTTTTTCTTGATTTACGAAATTTTATTAACCCTAGAATCCTTTAAGACCTTCGTAGTTATAAGGCGCGGTAAGTAACAACTAAAAATAAATCGAACTTAATTATTAAACATTTTTTTTTCCGAAATTTTTGGTTCATTTAATATGGTTGGCTTAAATACAAATTGACTTTATGTTAAAATATATAAAATGTTTTATATTCAAATGAATTATTAATTTGAAGGAAAAAACAGCAATTTCAGAGAAAACCATATAAATTTAAATCATTTATTTATACGGGGGCAATACACATATCAAAAATCTATGTTTATTGTACTTTTTTTTAAAACACATTATTCTTCATCACTTAATTTCAAAATTATGATAAAGGTGAACTTCTTTTCACAATTAAAAAACCACCCCTACGAACAAAAGTTAATTTGATTTCATTCCAAATAAATTTTATCCACGAAACGCGTAAATTAAAACAGCCCATTTGGGATTTGTAATTAAAAAAAATAAAAATTTTATATTTACCTAATTCATTATTATTTTTCGGAAAATGTCCCCGAAGGGTTGCCTAGCCAACAATTTCGAATGAAATATATGCATATCAGGTCACTTAACGGGAGCGCTAAATGGTCTTTTTACGGTTCATTTCGGTTACGCGCTAATATGTGAGAATCTAAGGGGTTGTGGCGTGTGACAAACCATTAGAATGGGATGCGAAAGATATATCGCTTGCAATTTATTGTTTGTGTTGTATTTGTAGGGGTGGTCCTTGCCATTTGTTTATCTAATAAAAGGATGCAACGTATAAGACATTTGCGACACATCGGAACTTTTCTTTGAAAGAAAATTTATTGTTTTTGCCCCAATATTGGCCAATATTTACCCATACGGTTGTATTAAATTCTTATATTAGTTCTATTTTCAATTGACAAATCATTGGGGATGAATATAAAGTTATCTCGAACAAATTTCCTCAATTGATAAAGAGCTTGGTTGATTTTCAAAACTTTTATAAAAGAAATCAATACTGTATGATGTCAAAAGCAAGTTTTGCTCAAATTTAACATGCAACCTCATTGTACAATAGCAATAAAGTCACAGTAAAGTAACGAAGTTCCGACAAAATGGATGCATTTTTCTGCTTTCCTTTAACGGGAAAACGGGGTGATATAGATACGTTCTATTATCGGAACGAGGATGTGAACTGAGCTCCGCTTTGAACAAGTTCTAACTTTTCTTGTTCAACTCAAATAAAAAGAGCTTTTTTATTAAAAAAAAAAGAAGCTTTTTCACAAATCATCAATATGAAATATCGGTATCGAGCAAATATTATCTCATAATTCTTCAGTGATATTTATAATTAATGAAAATAAATTTTTATAAAAATATTTTCAAGTAAATCCTAATAAATCGTTGATTGCCTTTACATTTTATCAAACACTTTTATCCTTTCTTGGGAAACACTTATGCGAATTTTTAACATTCCAACAAAAACTAAATTCAATTGCATTTAATTGAGGCGATAAAATAATTTTCTGCAAAAATATCCCACAAAAATAAGAATATCTGTATTGATCTGAAATGTGTTATATACTATCATGTCTATTCGTCATTTGACCACGGTCAGATGCAGATCTGTTCAGTGATTGTGAATAACAAAATTTACAAAACAAAAATTACAAGTGTGGACCAGAACGAGCCAGACACATCGATTCACTCCCAAGCCGGTGAGTGAATTTATTCATTATCTAAAATAATAAACAACACCCGACAGAAAAATAATTTTTTTCCCAAAATGACTTCAACTAAAAATATTACCAACAACATTACTTACGCCCAAATGACGACAAGGGCAAACAACACAGCCCCAAATTTTCCTTCCAAGGAACAAGCGATTGTTTTTGAAAGTACGCCTGGAGCAAAAATATCCGATTATATTAAATGCGTTGGATCCCAAATTGGACCAAAAAATATCCTGTTCGCATCTCGTCTCTCAAATAACAGAATTTGTATATATCTAAACTCGACAGAGACAGTAGACCAATATATAAACAAATTTAAAAAAATAACAATTAATGACATCACATTAACATGTAGACGACTAATTACACCATCCACCAAATTAATAATCTCGAATGTGTGCCCTTCTATTCCCCATCACATAGTCACAGCGGCATTGTCCCAAGTTGGATTTGAAGTCATCTCGAACATGCAATTCGTCCGAGTAGGAATGTTGGAAGAGCAATATAAGCACATTTATAGCTTCCGACGAATTGTATTCGTCAAATCTTACGATCCCAAAATTCAACCAGACTCAATAGTTATTAAACACGATAACGAGGACTATCGAATCTATATAGGAGAGGGCATAAAAAAATGCTCTAGATGCAACATGCTCCACCAAAGATCAGACAACTGCGACAAACAGACCCCAATCGATACAAATAAGACTGAAGAAAAAGGTGCAACAGAAGAGGAAAACAGAAAAAGACCAAGGACCTCCAGTACAAGCTCCCAGGAAATAGCTAGACCAGGAGGCGAGGATATAACCATTGAGGAAAAAAGGACTAGCACCGAAAAAAACAGAGACAAC
The DNA here is from genome assembly GCA_958496175.1 of Sisyra terminalis. NCBI lineage: Eukaryota > Metazoa > Arthropoda > Insecta > Neuroptera > Sisyridae > Sisyra > Sisyra terminalis. The sequence continues at coordinate 16,834,642 of OY292279.1, read as the reverse complement.
GATCCAATGTCAGGTGATTGAAATTTGAGCAAGAAAATTGGAGCCTATTCCAACAGAAGATTGACCAAGAAATTCCCACACTTACAGACCTGTCCCACCTCCCAAGTACCTACAAAGATGATCTTGGCCGCCTTACAAACCTAGCCCAACCACAAGATACACATATAAGCGAAATTGTTAAATCCTTCACAGAGGTAATATTAAATGCAGCCAAAGAAACAATCCCTAGAACTAGAGAAACCCATAGGAAAAAATCGGTACCATGGTGGAACCCAGAGTGCCAAAAAGCCATCAAAGAAGCTAAAGCCGCCTTTAGGAAATTTAGAAGGAATACCAACTTGGAAATGGAAGGTGTACTAAAAATTGAATATAAAAAACGACGAGCAAAGGCAAGGAGAACCGTTAAAGAAAGCAGAATAAAGTCGTGGGAAAACTACATCTCAACAATTAATTGCCACACAAATACAACAGAGATGTGGAGGAAAATTAAACAACTAAGAGGTACAAGATGTAATTTCCAGGAAATAAATCTAATGGACAGCGATGGAAACTACACCAGCGACCCAAAGCAAACAGCAAAAATTTTGGCAGATTCCTTTTCATACAACTCCAGTTCTGAAAACTATATTCCTAGCTTCCGGCAAACTAAAGAAAGAATCGAAGCAGAAGCAAATACTAACGACATAACTGACAACTCAAATCCAATAAACAAAAAAATAACCTTGGACGAATTAACCTTCGCCCTATACAAGGCAGGTAACACAGCGCCTGGACCTGATGGGCTGCCTAATGCAATCCTAAAACAATTACCAAACAGTGGGGTAAAATATATTCTCGACCTCTTCAATCACATATGGGAATTTCAAGTGTTCCCAGACGAATGGAGAATAGCTATAACAATCCCAATAGCAAAACCCGGGAAGGACCCAAATTCACCTAAGAATTACCGGCCAATATCATTAACAAGCACTCTGTGCAAATTAATGGAAAAAATCATATCCAAAAGGCTACAGTGGTTCTTAGAAACACAAAAATATATTTCACCAAATCAGTTTGGATTTAGAAATAACCGGTCAACAATAGACCAACTAGTGTGTATAGACACCGAAATTAGTAATGCTTTTAGAAACAAATACCATACTATCATGGTCGCCCTTGACATCGAAAAGGCATACGAGATGGTATGGATAAGCAGAATCCTAAAAACACTAAATGATATAAATATTAAGGGCAACACATTGGCCTTCATTCAAAACTTCCTCAAAGAAAGGAAAATCCAAGTCAAAGTAGGAAATTCACTATCTCCACTTACGACTCAAGAAAATGGATTACCTCAAGGATCGGTATTGAGCGTCACACTTTTCTTAATAGCTATCAACGAGGTAATCAGTTGTGTGGAGAAGCCCAGCAAAGCATTCCTATTTGCCGACGACCTGACCATATTAAGAAAAGGCGCAGATGTGCAAACAACGACAGCACTAATACAGAACGACTTGGACAAAATATCCTCATGGACGCTGAAATCTGGATTCAAAATATCTAAGGACAAAACTGAAGCTATCATTTTCTCACCCAGGCGACCCAAAAATAACATAAAACTAATGTTAGAGGGAAAACAAATTAAAATGGTGTCAACAATTAAAATATTAGGAGTGACCTTGGACCAAGGAATGACCTGGAAAAATCATATTATGGCACTTAGAACCGATTGCTATAAAAGGCTAAACATTCTAAAAACATTAACATCAATAGGATGGGGGGGCGTGAACTTTGATACCTTGAAAATGACATACAAGGCACTAATTCAACAAAAAATCGAATATGGTGCAATACTATACGATGCATCCTCTAAAAGCCGACTGAAGACCCTAGAAGCGATCCACAATACAGCAATGAGGATATGTACTGGAGCTTTTAGAACCAGCCCAATCACAAGCATATTGGCTGAAGCAAACGAGCAACCGCTGGTCTTTAGAAGGAAGGAAATAATCCTAAAATATGCAGCTAGAACTAAGCATGATCCCAACAACCCAGCTAGGGAAAGCTGCAGTAAAGACCAAGCGACTAATATTAATAATGAAAGTGAGCCCCAACACCACCAACCATTGAAGACTCGAATAATAAAATACGAAAGGGAAATAGGGTTAGAGGTACCAAAGGGTTACTCACAACTCGACAATCATCGACCACCGTGGGAATCCTGGATCCCACCGATAGATACTTCCTTAGCCGAATATCCAACCGGAACTACACCTCCTGTACTTTTTGTTAAACTATTTATGGAAATCAGGAACAGACACCAAGGATACCAGGAATTCTTCACTGATGGATCGGTACTAAACGGAAAATCGGGATGTGCCATCATAACAAACAACCAAGAAATTTCCCACAGGCTGAAAGACGGAACCTCAATCTTCAACTGCGAAGCCGTAGCAATAATGAAATGCTTAGAAACAATCGTAAAAAAGCCACAAAAGAAACCGTCAGTCATTTATTCGGACTCACTATCAACCCTTAACGCTTTAAAAAATCGGCATAATAAAAATAAAATAATAATTAACATACAAAAAAAAATAGACCACATGCTCAAAAACAATTACCAAATAAAGTTGATTTGGATCCCCGGACATCAAGGGATAGATGGCAACGAGCAAGCTGACGAAGCGGCAAAAAGGGCAACCACCGAAGAACTGATCGATGATCACGAGCTGGAATTAGAAGACTGGAAGAGGTTAGTCAGGAGTAAAGTCCAAAAAACCTGGGACAGTATGTGGAGAAATACACCGCAAAAATTAGCTACGGTGAGGGACTCAGCCACCCAAGAGAAATACCTATCGGTAGCAACCAGGAAGGAGCAGACAACCATAACTAGGTTGCGTATTGGACACACAATCCTGACACATATCCATTACATCAATAAGGAGCAAAAGCCAAAATGCAGTAATTGCGATCAAGATCTGACCGTTAAACATGTCCTGATAGAGTGTGGGGCATACAACTGTCAGAGGAGCGCGACTGGCATGCCGACAACGATGAAAGAGTGCCTCAATACAGAAGAAGGGATTAAAAAGACTATAGAATTCCTAAAAAAAACTAAATTATTTGATACAATATAAAGTACAAAAACATATTTATAAGCCTAGTTTACTATTAGAATTTATTATATTATTATCATTTAATAGAATTTGTTAGTTATTATCATTTATTAGAATTGTTAACTATTATTTATTAGAACTAAACATGTATTACCAATCGTAACATGTACATTATTTTAGTCATTAATGACCAAGATGTTAAACAGTGACTTTAAATAAAATAAAATAAAAATAAAAAACTATCATGTCTTTAATTTGCCCTATTAATTTTTTCTAGTAAAATATGATATATCTTCATTGGCAAAGTTCCCAAGATTAAAGTCTTCAACTATGTGCCAATTGGTTAATAACGAAACAGGAGAAGGACGGCTCATCTTTCATATATGCATATGGCACATTTTGGCTGCTATTCTGCCATTAATAATAAATATTCAGTAACATTGTCATCATGTTATAATGTGTTCCATTTTAAGCAAGCTTGTTAGATTTTATTGTGCAAGAAAAACATATAATTTTTTCGTGTTTTCCTTTAAAATTTCGTTAATTATCTAAAGAAATTATAAATTTCAACGAAAATCCCTTTTTTATGGTTCATTATCAGATGTTAATAAAATGCCAACAATTAAAGCACAAAATTCTACGTCAATTTTTGTTTGCTCAAAAATTGCATTCAATTTTTTTTTCCCAATGGTTATTTTCATATTCCGTGTTAATCTTTTGATCAGATACTCTGTTTTCAAATAAGTCCATTTCTCTTCTTTAACAAGATTTCATTTTTCTTTTTCACTCTCTCTAAATTGTCTTAAACGTTCTGAAGCTTTTTGAGTAGCATTTCAAGAGCAGAAGAATTCAAACTTTATGGTGTGAAAGAGAAAATGAGCGGTTCCAAAGAAAAGAAAGAAGACGGATTGAAATTCGAAACTTATTGAGGTGAAATTTCTTTTTTTTTTAAAGATTTGAAGAACTTGTCAGGGATAGGTACCACTGGACGAAAAAAGTCAACCCCGCGGGAACAGAAAACAGAAAAAAAAAATTATTGTAGTTAGTTAATTAATGAAGAATTGGTTACAGTATCGAAAACATTTAAAAACAAGAACTTGGTAATCTCTATAAAATACATCAATCATATTAACATTATGAATCATGGTGATTATAAGACCCTTATACGAGAAATAATCTCAACCCTCAAGTCCAAATCCGTTATTGTATTCCTTACATTAGGTATACCGGGAGCAATTTCGTTTTTTTAATATATGATACAATTTAAGCGCAAAATTTTAAATCATTGGTATGATAAGTTTCAATAGTATCTAGGTTTAGATATCTAGTATGCAAATTTTCAATGCCACATAAGAAATAATCAATTGATTACTATCGGAAATATAAAAAAAAATACTTTTTGAAAATCAATAAAGCTTTGAATTTTTTTACCTCTTTGTAAGTGTTATAACGATTGAAATATTCCAAAAATATTCCATTAATTCAATGGAATAACTTTGAACGATTATTATGAGATGTATGGCAATATAATTTTCCTTAATTTATTAATTTCTTTCAGGGCTTTTCTTCTAGCAAGCAGTATTGCATTACCGTATTGCAGGATAGAATTTCCTGCGTTAACAGTTCCTGGCTTCTTTTGGGTATATGATCGACCAAGATTGATTAGGTTTTTTTAAACAGCTCTTCAACTTTCTGACATTTAGCACCATTTTCTTCTTTAACTCCTTATAAGTTAAACTTTTAACCATTCTCCGTTGGTACCAGGTTGAGAAATGAAAATTATCGAATTTGAACTTAAAAAACTAATTTAGCATAAATGAACATCTAATACACTTAGGTAAACATTGAAAACGTTTTTAGTAACAACTTTGCCTTACTACCCTATGAAATTCGAAGAGCAAACAATACCAAGTTTGTATTCCTTCGGGTTTATCTCTTCAATTTTATAAAAATAAATTAGTCATTCTAATCTTAATATGTCTTGAGTATCTTCTCTTGAGTACTTTGAAATAACATATAAGTAGATAAGTGGCAATCGAATGACCATAGTTTTAAAAACGAAATTTCTTTTCAGTATACTTATTATCAAATTTCTTTTATCAAACGATTCATAAACTAATCAAAATAATTCTAGAACATATAAATAGTTAATAATTACAAAAAAAAAAAAAAAATTTACTGTTTTAAATCAAATGGTGAGAAACTATAATCTTTTTAATGCTTATATTTCACTAAAATCTAACATAACTTGCAAAAAATCAATCAATTTAATAAAGTTAATCAATTAAATTGTTTTATTTATATTAATGATTAAAGTTTTGTTTATATTTTTTAAAAAATTATAAGATCAATTAAATTAATGATTTCATTCTACCACGTGAATTACATCAAATTAAAATTGAAGATCTTTTTTTTTCCCCATTTTTCAAAACTAATTTTTCAAAAGATTATTTTGTTGTTTAAATCAGGAATGATGGGAAACATAAACTTAAAACATGAAAAACAAAATGTTTACAATCCTATTATGAAAATCTCGTCATATTCTTTGTTTAAATAAATTTTATCTGAGCCGAATAATGCGGTTGTCCTAAATCTTTTATTAAATTTTTATAACAGACATTCAATCCGATTATCTTTTCAAGTATGATTTTTCGGCATTGAAGAGCACTTTTTTCGTTTACAAGAGATAGAAAAACCTTTTCGAAATGGCTTACAAACGTCATTGAAATTCAATCGCTAATCATAATATCTATCTCTCGAAAATCTCCCAAATTCATTTCGTTGTTGTAATAGTAAAAAAAAAAATCCGGCTGTTCAACACAGACCACACAAAAAAGGCTCGTGAACTTCAATATCGTAACCGTAAAATAAGCCACAACTACTTGCAAACATAAGCCAAATTATATCAGATGAAGATAAAATTTACAGGAACGAAAATTACGATAGCAATCACGGAAAAAAGCCCGTGTGTCGTTAGGCAAATAAGAGCGAAAAAAAAACACACGAATTTTTTGTTGGGGTTGAAAAGTTTTCCATGGCGGAAATGTTAGATATAATTGGCACATAAATTTCCCTAGGTTAAAGCTTAATTTGCATAATATACTGTAGATATATCTACCTTGTAATAGAAAAAGCCAAATCAGAGAACGAAACATGCGCTCATTTCGACAAATCGACATTGTATCCAATTGTTCAAGTTCGAAAAATATTTGATCCAATTTATCCACAAAGCCACTAAGTACAAAACAAATGTCATCAAATTCACAAACGTTTGTCACATTTTATTGTATTAAAGACAAAGCACTTTCCACGCAAAAACACCACAATTTTCAAAAGCCACATCTCCGAATATTAACTTCACTTAATTCAATTATACTTCTTTGTTTTACACACAAAACCAACCAAAAATTAGAACACTTTTCAACAAAATTATCAACTTGGAAAAGTTTACACTAAAGGATTTTTTTTTTAAAAATTATTTGGCCAACATTTGTGAATTAATTTCTATTGAGTAGTTCTACACATAGTTACGACAATTTGAACTTTATCACTATAAAATCGTTGTATTTTTCGTGGAAAATACTTGGGAAAAGTAATATTTTTTTGTAACTAGTAAAAAGTATTTTAAGTCGTCAGATTTTTGGGGTAGTGTTAGGGGTTGCACGTTGGTTTGTTACGTTTGTGTCGGGCAGCGAACCGAGCTTGTTTAGCATTGATACATTGGAGAGAAAGCTCGCAAGTTCGAGTGCTCGAAAGCTCGTACACGTCGATGCTCGGATGTTTCTCGGCGTAGGGTTGGCTAAGAACTGCGGCGCGTTTTCGCCGAGTTTTCACAATACCCCTCAATCGCAGGGTTGCATCGATCGCCATGTACGTTCCCTTGCGCCTCTTATTTTCACGTTCGGATGTCACCAATGGTTAAAATGATATGCCACAATGTCAAATGGCAAAGCAGATTTATGCCATACGTAGATCCGTGTAGATCTGTACCGATAGAAATATATGAGCGTGGGAACGTGTTGTTTTGTGTTGCATGATAATTATTTTTTTCCTGCTATTTTTCATTGTATCCACCACACATATTTTATAAGAATCCATCTCTGTCTATGGCAAATAGACGATGGAAAAATGTGCGGAATTAATGCTGGAAAAAAGAATTATTCAATTTCATTTGAACAATTCAACAGTTTGGTCTGGAAAATGAAGCTATTTATTTTAGGAATTTCAAACTCGAGAGACTTCAATTTAATTACAATTATTTTTTATCGCTAATTATCATACTCCAACAACAAACAAAATTGAAACAAAATTTAATTAACTTTTTTTTTTCGTTCCGACGTCGGAAACCGCATCAAAACCGCGACCAAGAATTCTTTCATTTTCACTTCATAACTAAATAAAAATCGAAAGTGAAAAATAATTCTTAATTAATTTTGCTTTTTTTCAAAAATAAAAAAGTTATAATTATAAGTGATTTTCAATCAAAATTTCCCACTTTTTTTTATCAGAAATTTTGAACCAAACTCTGAGCAAATATAATTAATCGTTTCAAAATATTTACACTTATTTGTAATTCATTCTCTTCGGAAATGTTGTTTGTCTGTCTGTAGAAACTTCCAATGACTTAAAACGACTAAACCAACTTTGATGAATTTTGGTATTCTTTTTCTTGTGCTCTTTCAACATTGAAGATTGACTATGATCATCATGGTAAGCCTTAAATTACCTTGGTTTAGTTTAGTGTAGTTTACCTTAGTTAAGAGTTGCGAAACAGTGTTGTTTCCTGTTGTTTTTGAGATCTTTAAGCTATTGACTCTTGCTGAAGAACTTTTCTTCCCTTGTGATCGATTTCACGCATTAAGCTTTTCTTTCAATGGCTTCATTGGCCATAAGATGCTCTATGATTTTGTTTGAGAATTAGAATATTTTTCTTCAGCAAAGATAATTTGGTACGCACTTCCTTGAAATTATACTTATTATCAAAAAGTATCGTTTAGATGTACCTGAAGACTACGAATCATAAATAAATAAAAAATTGATTTATTTCCCATTTTTGAATAGGTCCAAATGCTTAGGATTTGGGTTCAAAGAAATAGAATACTCACTGATGAATATAAAGACTATATCTGAAAATATTAAGTTAATAAATAAAAAAAAATATTCGTAAGATAAATCCCACACATTTCTCTATTTTTGGATGAAAATACGTATGGTTTTTTTTTGTCTAGATAAAACTGTTTCTAGAAGCTAAATTTTACTATCTTTGTGTAAAAATTCTGGTTCCAACTAGCTTAAGGGGTTACATGAGTTTCACGACTTCAAAAAAAAAAAACGTTTTTTTGTTGTCTTATTAATAGTTAGAAGATAGAACTAAAGTTTTTGAGATAGTCTTGAAAATCTCAGTGTACCACAGGTATATCGGTGCAGCTGCTCGTCTATTGTCGCATTTTTCTTGAAACTGTGTTTACAAAGTCAGTTGTCATGATTTCTCGAAAATTACTCAACTGATTTTGATGAAATTTGATCGAGGTCTTCGAAATACAATTGACAAGGGCTATGATTTATTTTGTCAATTACAATTATTCAAAATAAATTAAGAGTTAACTTCACCGAAATTTGCATTTTTTTTTAAAAGTTTACCAAAAATTCAGTTTTCCCTGTGTTTTTTTCGTCTAAGTTCTGATTTATGGTCTAAATTAAAACACGTATATTCTATTCATACTTCGGATGAACCTGTCACGAGTTCTGCTGCTAACGCGGATACACCTTTTCTCCGAAGGGTCACCGGAACGACATTTCAATGCAGGAATTTTAAATATTTTTCTACGAAAATTTCAGACATTCTTTGTCAAATGTGTATGTTTAAGATAGTTATAAGTTTAAAAAAATACTTTTTTATGTGAAAAAAAAGGTCATTTTTTTGCCCCCTAAGCTCATGTAACCCTTTAACCACGGGCCCCGTAAGGGACCCATGATTGGATTTTGAGAGGCGAGGAAACAAAAAGTTACTACGCATATTTGAGCATTTTGCACGTCCATTACTGGTTGAATGCAATCCAGGAATGAAACTCTAGGAAAAAAGAGTCTCAGATTATTATCATTCACCCCTAAGATACTCTTAGCCTTCTTTGAATACAGTGACAATAGAAAACAATTGATACAACTAATAATAATTTATAAGTTAAAATAATTAAATTTTTTTTAGCCTTTAAGCAAAAATATTATGCTATTTTACAAATCACATTACCAAAATGAGCTTCACCATTCGATTGTGTCTCAAATTGTCTCATTTAATTTAAACTTACTATTCCATAAGAACATCAAAAAATATTTCTAATAAATTGTTCTTTAATATCAACATTATTAAGAAACACTTCTTTAGTATTTTTTGCATAGTTATTATGTAGCATTTTAAACTAGAAGAACATCACTTTATTTTAAAACTTAAATAACATTACAAAAAATAGAAGTAAGTTTGTGTTAACCATAAATATGACGTAACGTACAAAATCTAGTTAAAATAGATTCCTTGCATTTTTAATTACTTTACTTCTTTTTTGTAGATTTATTTTTTTCTATGAAGATTTATTTATTCAAATTATTAATAGCAAATGAAGTTTTTTTCAACTTAAAAACAGGCGTAGGTTTCCATGTAGATAATTTTACCCTTTAACTTAGCCTATCCCTGGCAAGGTTCTTTAAGTTAAGTTAATTCTATCCTCTACTTTTTTAATCGAATATTTCAATCCATCTTCTTCCTTTCTTTTTATTGATGATGGACTTTTAGTTCAATATCTGCAACATTAAATTCAATATATTTTTCCTTTGAAGATGTAATCTATCGAGTTGCTTTTCTTTTTGCCACCATATCAATGATTCATTTGGCTTTATTGACTCTTCTCAATACTTCTATGCTAATTGCAAAGACTGAAAATAATTATGAAATAGAAAGTCGTAAAAATATTTATGTAATGCTTATTTCTGCAATAATCAATTGGAAGTAATCAATCGATTGCATTTTTGAAAAAGACAACTTAAAATATAAATCACAAGCATCATAAAATACTAATACCGAACTTATAAAAAAAAAATTGTTAAACACTTTCGCATGAGAGGGTAACATATATGATGGAACTATGTAAGACAATGTATTTGCATGAATAAATGACGTCTCTGACACGCCATTGTGTGTCAAAGGGTTAAATTCCAGTAACCCATACTTTACGCATAGAAGAGGCATGTTTACTAGAAAGTAACAGTTCATGAACAACATTGAATAATTTCAAAATTCTTTTTTTATTTTTTATTTTCAAATAAATTGCACAATCTGCATAGGGTTGCAATAAGTGCATTCAATCCATAGACAATCACATGTAAGCACTAGTCCCAGTAGATTAATGCTGTATAAGTACAAAGATTTTTAACAATCAACAGCAACAATAACAATAATATTAATTCTTATAGCAATAACAACAATCATAAAAACAATCAACAGTGGCAATGAGAATAAATAAAAGTCTATAATAATAATATCAATGCTAATAATCATGTGAAACATTAATATATAAGTAATATATAAAAATAAAGCTATATAATAAGAAATAATAATTTGGCAACAGATAGTTAATAGGAATATTTGTTTAGTTACAAAATCTATCATGCAAAACTATAACATTCCATTTTTGTGACCTTCTTATCATCTCACTGTTGTCCAATAAGTTTATTGCGAAGTGGTTGGAATAATCGTCTAGTTTTGTCAAGTATTTTTTACTAAACCTTTGAATTTCCTCCTTTACAGATGCCATTTCTGTATCTTCATGTATTTTTTATTGTTTACATACCAAGGAGCACCGATTATTTGTCGTAGGATCCTTGATTGAAATCTTTGTAGGATTTCAATGTTGGAGTTGGATACAGTACCCCATAACTGTATCCTATATGTCCATATGGGTTTGAGGATGACCTTGTACAGAAGAAGTTTGTTTTTTGTTGATAATGATGCATTAGATGTTATTACCCAGTAAATTTTTGTGTATTTTTTATTTAAATGTTCTCGGAAAATTCTTTTAAATATATTTAAATTATTAATGTATTAATAAGGATATGATTCAAACTACAAAAATTAAAAATATTTATTACGATGGTATCGATTTTTTTTAATATAAATTTACTTTTGGGGGTGATCTTTACTTCGTCATCGATTATTTCAGCTTGGTTTTCCCTACCAAAAAATAAAGAACATGTGCTGGCGATCGACTCGATTGACTCGACTGCGTTTTTAGTACTATCAAAATCGGTTTGTAAAATCGGCCAGCTTTGGTCTTAACTTCCTCGCCAACCGTTAATGAGCAACTTCCTATAATAACAACGGCGTTTTCTTTCCTTAAAAACTCAATCTGATAATTTTTACATAACACCTACAAAGAAGTATAACTTCAAAAATCTTTAATATAAATTTTTAATTGCAAAGTGAAGATATTAAAGCCTCAAGGAAATATACATTTCCAATAAGTGGAGCAAGAAATATAAGCTATATGCCACTGTTATAGCGAAGGGATATTAAATTTTGATTAGTTTCATGTGAAAATAACATGACAGTTTGACTGAACTTGCAAGTGAATCAGTATTTTACTTTAAAGAGACATTTCACATTAACTAAATCCCTGCTAACTATGTTTTACACCATTCGATATGAAACTGAAACGTAATAATTCCAATTACGAATGTAACATTGATTGAACTCTAAATTAATTAATTTCCTTAAAAATGCTTGGAATATATTCACGGTGATAGCAACTCATCTATAAATTTCTACGAAATTTTCATTAATTCTCCAATTTCACATATCGATGTTAAAAAGTAACAAAAAAAAAATGACAAGGGATGAATTTGGAGTAGGTACAACAATGGGATACTTTAAATTTGGTTTCTTTAATTAGTTTTTGATATTTTTAATTTTTGTTACGTGAATAAATGTAACAAAATGAAATCAGAGTTGTTGGCGGTTGAAATTCCTTTATACCAAAAAATCTTAACCGGATTTATTTTCAGAATATCACTGCACAAACCAACTGCATACCGAGCGGTACGTATAAGGTGTAGGTATGTGATTACAACGAGGAAATTAGTGTCAAGATATTCAACATAATTATGTACATTGTGTCTGAAACATCATCAAGTACTATTAGCTCCTAGTAGTCTCGGATTCAAGTACTCAAGTTTTCGGGGAAACGAAACATTGTAATAATCTATTGTTTGCAATTCAAAATTAACATATTTCATTCAAGTGCTGTTTCTTAACTCCAGCAAAATGTGTGTCTCTTCAGTTTGTTTATACAACATATATTATATGATATATCTTCATGTATGTTTTATAATTTCAACTTCAAAGATAAACACGTTTTGTTTCTAAGATAATTTCAAATTAACCTCCATTGTATCATAAACCAAACATTAACAAACCTCCTAAAAAAAATGCCCTAAAAATAATCAATTACCCACATTTGATCAACCAAACCGCCCCCCATTCTTATGCAATAAATTTCCATCAAACCAAATTCCTTTTACCAACCCTTAAACTCTGAGTTCCATCTGATAGGAGCTCTTGAAAGTTAAATAGAATGATAATATAACAAAAATAAAGCGGATGGAAAAGATATAATAGCGACGAGAAGTCAGGGAAAATGAAACGAGTTTAAAATCTAAATTTGAACTAACAACTTATTTCATTCCCGGAGTTTAAGAGTTTGATAGTGGAAAAGAGGCGGTTCTGTATAATAAATACGCAAATATATATCTAAACTTTGTTTATTTGGGCGAAACTTAAAAACTTGTATATTGTCTTCGCCATAAATTTCATCTGGCTTTGTACAATGAAAATAAAAAGATTAACTCATATAAAAAGCGGTTTATTCTTAATTTTATCTTAGATTGTTTTATCAGTTTAAATTTATTATATTTATTTGAAATCGAGTTTTATTGTATCCAAGGTCCTTGGAGAAAACAGCTTTTTCTTAATCATGAATCTAAATATTACGAGCTTTAAATGATATTTGATATTCTTTCCTTAACTTTCAAGTATTACTTTGAATTATAATTTTATATTGATAAAATTTATTGCTAAATTTAAAACACAAGTTAAATAAATTTCGATTAAAAATCATAAACTGAAGCAACGAAATTATTAGAATGTTATAAAAGTAATTTCCTTTTTTTTGGGAAAATATAAGTATAAAATAGAAATATATATTGGCTATTATATTTCAATACCATTTGCCTTCTTTCTAGCAGAAGCATGACTTTTCGCTCAAAAAATTGTTGCTCTTTTTTGGCCAAAAACAGATCCTGGAGGATTTTTGACTACCTTATTTGAAGTAAAGGTTTTACTGTCAAAAAATTTTTGCTAGGTCTGTAGAATAGGATGGTTATGGTAATGGAAAAGTAAAGTTTGAGAAAAGTGCTGATTTTTACTCTCCATTGTTAAAAGAAAACCAATTAAAACTACTGCGTAGAATCAATAGAGCTTTTTCACATACATGCTTTACTATATTAGCTCTCAAAACATACAATGAATATACGGTTTAATTATAAGTTGAAGGCTAAAAAGTACAATTAAATCCTCTGCCCGAAAAAAACGAAATAACTTTCCCAGCAATTAAAATTATATCAACTATGATTTTCAAGTACAATTAATTAATAGTAAAGAAATCAATTCTTCATGTTAATAATTTTTCTCTATAATCTCTGCAAAAATTATAAAATGAGTACTCAAATCTTTACCTCTTCAACTTTGTTAGGACTTCTTAAATTTTGCTAACTTCCCTTATACTCAAATTTTTCCAGAATTTCTATGCTTTGAATTCAATTACTCATCTCAATTCTAATTTCGAAAAAATAAACAAAGTAAAATTGTAATTTTTGATATTTTCTTGGATAACTTCAGATGTTTCCAAACCTTTAGCAATTTTTCTTACTACTTTAAAATCGACAAAATTCAATTTCTTTGAAACAATGGCTAATATACCAAAACTTGAATAAAAGTTGGAAGATTTTACTATTTTTCGGAAAGAAATAATTAATAAAGTACCCCAAACAAGAGAAAAAAACAAATTTTTAAGGGGTTGAACTTTAAGGTTGATACTAATTGCATTTTCATTAGCCCAACTTACTCAAAATATATTCTTTCACAAAATATAACTACGAAAATTAATGTAACTACAAAACCTCTAATGTATTCTTCCCATTAAAGCATAATAAAGTCGCGTTTTTTTCGATCAACTATCAAATATAATATTCAGATCGTTTTACAAGCACGATTAAGTTCCTTTTCTTCCAATATGGTTCACTAGGATGCGATACGGAGAGTCTCAACCCTTGGGTTCTTTGGGTCTTAATTTCCTCTATTGCAATCTAAAAAGCCGAAGAAATCTCAGCAACTGGTGGCCATCAATATAGTGTTTTAGTAGTTCAGTACTGGAATATGAGACTCCCAGCTCTTTTAGTTTCTATGCAGAAAAAGTGCTGCATTCCATTACTACTTGGGTAAAATCGGCATATTGGAGGGTCTAACAATACCCAATATTATGAAGATGCATTCCCATGCTACAATGACCGGTTTTACGGCCTATCATCAATATGATCTGAGATCTATTTGAATTTATTGATCATCAAATAACTATGGATTTTTCAAAAGAAAGGTTACTTGGAAGCATATTTTTAAAGCAAAATAACTTACGGAGAAGGTTCAGTAAGATGATGTTCCAATGTATCTTTACTTCGTCGATTATGCGAAGACCTTCGATAATGTTGTGGCTGACACTTAAGAACACTTTTATATGAATCGGTGTACCAATCCTTCTGATATTCATAATTGAAAATCTAAATGAATACTCGAAAGCACAGATAAAAATTTGAAACACTTTATCTGTTAAATACATTATTCGAAAAGGCAGATGAAAAGGTTACATTTTCTCACCATTAATTTATTAGAAAACAAGGCCATTTTTATGCGCTTCGCTTTAAAGGAGTAAAATGGTGAAATCAAAAAAACGGGAAACAATTTTCAACTTTTGGTTTGTAAACTATACTTCCTTAATGATAAGAAGTGAAAAAATTTACAGGATCTCATTCGAATACTTAAATTCAAGAGTCTAGATTTTGGTCTTCGTATAAACATCATTAAGGTCCAAAGACCAAAATCTGTCGGAAAAAATTGGCCATTTTGTAGAAGTGGGTAGATTAATTTATCTGCACTTGAAACTATATAAATCATATGAGCACGACATTAGACGACCGGCTGGACTGGAATTTCTTTATTTACTATAGTACAACCATTCAAATAAAGGAAATATCACAATGTAACTAAAATTACTAAAATTTGATTAAATTGTATCCTGATTTTTCCGATTTTTTCCGACGCTTTGGAAACATGAATCGTTCATGCAACTGACAAGCGACGAATTGATGCCTTCCAAATGTGGGTTTGGAAGAGAAACCTGGAGATTCCGTGGACTGCAAAAAAAATGTTTCTACTTTTAACGTAGGTAAGCGAGATCAAAAACTCCCTTCACTAACGAATAGGCTAATCTTCAGGTTTTTGGGGCATATGACGCGTAACAATACCAACGAAAAATTAAAGTACGAGAATGACCTGGAAAAAAAGGAAACAGGGTTGAAAAGCTTATAGATCGAATGATTTGAGTTTCATTATTTGAGTGTAATTTTTTAATCCAACCATATTAGTTATCAATATCGGCAACGATATTACGATTATGAAGATGGATCAAATATTATTTGGTTTCAGTAAGTCATTGTTACTATTTTAAACGTAAAATTTGTTCATCTTCATTCCAAATCTAATGCATAAATTAAGTGACTCTTTGCTGCCTCCCTGTCTATAAATTTAAGATTTTTATATGCTTCATATTATTTAATAAACTGAAAATAGAATAGACAGAGTTTATGTATATATATATATATATATATATATATATATATATATATATATATATATATATATATCAATGTTAAATTATGTAAATTTTAGAATGATACAACCAATCATTGACATATTTCATCAAAGATGTATGTAACTATTGTAGAATAGAATGACAATCAAATAAGAACGCTTTGAAGTAACTAAAGCATTCATGATCAATTAAATCTTACTGCTGGAATCCTTAAGATTCAATCCTCTTAAGACCTCATTAAATTCTAACTGTTGTTAATTTTAAATAGCGATCATTTAAGTGTAATAATATATCCAATTCATAGTAGAATTGTATTTAAAAAGAAATGATAAAATATATTTATACAAACACCAATTTAATAATTTTTATTTTCAAACTAATTTTCCTAATTGGCACCATAAAAGCTAGCTACTAGTACAGTTCTATAACAAATTTTGACAGTTCCGAATCACATTTTGTGAGAAGTGGAATTATTGAATAGTTTTAAGACTGCAGCAATGAAGTCATTAAAAATATGAAATTTTGGAAAGCTATTATAGAAAAAAGGCAAAATATTTATTGCTATCGTTTCAAACATCATTATGAAATATTAAAAGTAAAGATAAGATTTTTGTTTACATCAGACTCATCAATATTTTATGGCACTCATTTATTTTTCAATCCTCATCCAAAGTTATGTAAATGATGAACAAAATTATGTCGTGCAGACACCAACAAATAAAAATACACGCACTTTTATTCTCAGTAAAATAAATTACAGTAAAAAATTACTGTAAAATGTATGAAGAATTGTAGATTTCATCAAAAATAACAAACCTTCAACGTGAGATGAATTCAAGCTTGTTTCTTATATATATGTGTGTATTTTTTCTGTTTATGATTTTGCTTTTTGCAACTTTTTACATTTATAGATTTAAAAAAAATTATATTTCGGTAACGTTTCTCGGAGCTTTCAAATGTAAGCACATTGGTCGTGAAATGAACAATTCTCGCCTCGTACGAGTAAACTCGTACTTCCGAGCTTTTGCCAGCATAACTTAAATGGAAATACAAACAAGGTCTTGTTGTTAATATAAAAGAGTGCATTTTTTTCTTGGAAAATAATATTTTATTTATTGAATACAAATCATGCTTTCTTTTTAATGTCTTTACCGTTGCTTTATAATATACTTAAAGCATTGTTCATTTTCCAAACATCTTGAAGAAAAAGAAACAAAGTTACAATCCTTTTTAACGCCCTTCCCCGATTAATCTGCGTAGCTATAACTAGTAAACAATTTTCATCTCTCATTGTGATTGGATAACACCTTCTATCTATCCTATAGAACCTATTGTAGAACCTATAATACAGTAAAAAAATTAATAAACTTAGTGAGAAACTTAGTTACCAATTTTAGGTTGTCATTTCAAAATTATAGAAGTGTCAATCTTATTCTTTATCTCTTCGGCGCTTTGATCTACCCACGTTTATTATAGAAGTAACTAAAATAAACGATACTGAAGAATTAAAAAATACGATACTTTTACTTTGTTCTAAAGAATTTTTTTTTTGCCCAAAACTGTAGATTTATTTAAAAGGTGATTCAATAAGAGCGCAAGATTTCAGTATTCAAAACATGGTTTTCTTTAGAAAAGTATTGAAAAATTTATTGATTTAGAAAATATACATTTGGGAATTATGTATGAAAAGACTTTGCTGGTATTTGCATACCTTTTAGACGAAATTTTCAATAACGTTAATGAATACATGCGATGGTGATTGATACGGCGTCTAATTTCGGTTTAAAATGCTTCGATGATTGCAGGTTTACTGGCATAAACCTATAACTTCAACTAATTCCACAGCCAGAAATCTAAAAGTGTTAAATCGCAAAAGCATAGAGGCCAATTCTGGTCACCAAATTGGTAAATGACACGACCAAGAGCAAACTCGTGCAAGATCGCCAATGTTTTACGAGCACTATGGTATGTGGCACCATCCTGCTGAAATCACATGTCGTCAAGATCAATAGCTCCCAAATAAGGAAGAAGAAACTTTTGGAGCTTACTGGTAGCTGAGTGGTCTAGGTAACCGCTCCAAAACTAGTAAGTAATAGGTTCGATCCTCGTATCGTGCAAATTTTCAATATTTCTCGATAACGGATTTAATTAACTTTAGAGTCGCTAAAGGACCTTAGTAGTTATAAAGCGACGGTAAATAACAATTAAAAAAAAGAAAAAAGAAAATAGACATTGTTATCATATTACGATGACGTTCGCCATTCACTGTTACTGTTACGTTTACCTTACTTTCTCATTTCCCCAGCTTATTCAATATTGATTAAATCTTTAAGAAATTACTCACTGAATTTTAAAATGGCAATTTGATCAATTGGAATGCTTAAGCTTAAAAAAGTGTAAAATTGTGCAAATTATTATTGTTTTTGTGAAAACCGCTCAATGATCTGTTTTTATCTTGGTTTCAACAAATGTACTGTTACGTCACAAAAGACTCCTCAGCACACTCATGGTTTTCGAACTCTCATTTTTTTAATAATTGAATTTTTTTCTCGTTAATAAAGTCTTTTATAAATTACAAAAAAATGCAAATGATTTTTTAAAATTAAATTATAAATCATTTATATTCGCTGTTATTTCTGGTCGAATCATATTTTCGGTTATTTTATAGTAAGAAGTCTCGGCAAATACTATACCATTAATGATTTTTCCATAAGATATGTGTTTGCGAAACAAAATCTTCCATTTTCTTAGTCTGCATATTCGAATAATCGTTAAACCGTTGTACTGGAGATATTTCAAAATCTTTGAGATATTTCAAAACTTTTATCAGCGTTTTGCCGTTTGGATAAAAATTATTCCAAATTCAGTGCTGTTTCTTTAATCCACAGATTTAAAAATATAGCCTAGATATATAGGAAGTTATTTGGTATTTAAGAGATTTGACTGAAATTATCTCGATTAAATGATAAAACTGATAAAATAAAAATGATATTTTTTTAAATATGGTTTTTAATTTTAACTGCTATAAGTTTGGCGTAGTTAATCATCACTACAGAGGGCTGCTAATTGTGACCTTTAATATTATGTAGGATTTGTTATTTGACTTTGATTGACTTAAAATTAGAACCAAAGTAAGTAGTCGCCGCTTTTTGATTTACGGAAAATTTTTCCAGGATTATTAAACTAAATAATCACCATCAAAAACTAGTGAATTATTTTCAATTCTATAGTTACAGTGTATTATACATACAACTTTTATGAATAATATTGATTATATTTTTACTGATTTTTTATAGTGTCAATATTGACACAAAATATATATACACCTTGAAATATCGCAATTTAACGTGATTGTTTTTTATAATTTTTTTATTTTGAACACTAAAATTTCCATTGTCTAATTTGCAAACATTATTTTTACATATTTTATTTGTGTTTGCAAAAATGGCAGTTATATGTTCTCCAAATGGGGGTGGTGACAACCAGATGAACGATTTACAATCGAGACCCGTTCCATTGTCGGAAAAATCACCCATTATGAAAAACCAACTGAAAATAATTTCACCAGCAGAAGCAGCTCTCAAACCCTGGCCTCCAGATGGACCGGGAAAACCATGTCAATGTAGAAAATTCCTCTGTGGCCAAGGAATCACAATAGGTGGAGGTAAAAAGTGTTATATTCAACCACCTCGACAAAAAAAATTTCCACCCCGTCCAAATCTATGTTTGGGAACGTCTCCGTTTTCCAAAGACACGATTTATCGCGCCTCATATTATCCCACACCTTTCCAGTCCATCACTCCGTTTAAACCTACAAATGAATTGTGTTTGAGTAAAGCTCCGTTTGATGGACGAACTACTCATAAGATGTCCTATCCTGGATATATTCAAGAAATACGGTCTCCTTATCATCCTTGTCATCACCCTTTTATGGGTGATGGTCCCATGCAGGACATTACAACACAAAAACATGATTACGTTCCAATGCCAATTCAACCCCGCACTCAACATCGTCCTATTCCATCGCTGTATCTTGGCAAAGGTCCTGTTGAAAATCGTACCACAAATCGATTATCCTATCAGCCAATTATTGGCCATAAGCCAGACAAGTTTATTCCAAAAGGAGAACTATGTATGTCAAGGGATAAAATGGAAGGGAATACAATACATAAATTAAGTTATAGACCATTGGATCCTCAGCCAAAAGAAAGTCTGCCATGGGTTGAAAGAAAAGTATTTGTGCCACCTGATCAAAAAGTTGAAAATAATACAGTATATCGAATGAGCTACGATCCTCCAGGTAAAATTATCGATTGTGAAGACACAGAAGGGGACGACTGTATGTGTAAATCGGGTGGTTGTTATTGTGAATATCCTGGACAATGTTTTGGAATTCCCGATCCACGACCAAAAATGTTTCCAAAAGCTGGAATTTGAGTCGGCTAATAGGAAAATCATTTGATGGTCTAAGTTTTGATGTAGTCTTATTGTGTAAGCTAATACTGAAAAATACAAAGTCATAGAAAGTTGTTTGCTTTTTTTCAATATTACTAATTCCTTAACGCAAAAATTTCGATTGCTATTTTGGAAATTAAAAATGAAAGACATAAGCAATCTTATTTCGTTAAATCAAAAGAAAATTTATACAATATATTATTGCATACTTTTTATAGAGAAACATATATAGTTCCACTTATATGTTAAATTCTTCTTATATGTTAATTATATGTTAAACAAGTTTGTGCAAAATAATACTGGAAAATGGTAGACCAAAAAAAAAACAGTTTTTTTTTAAATATTAAGGATTAAACAATGGTTAAAAGGTGGTATTCTTGAAAGAATATTTTTAAAAAATAGGCTTTCAAAATAATACTGAAAAATGGTAGATCAAAAATAAATCATTGATTTTTCAAAATATTGAGGATTAAACAATGTTTAAAAGATGATATTCTTAAAAGAATATTTTTTAAAATGGGCTTTACAATCGGGAAGAGTGCTGGCAACAGGATTAGTACAAAATGGAAAGTATTTTCAAATTAGAATTAGGTCTCAGATATAGATCTTACTGATTTATCTATTTAGTTAACTTTTCGCCCTTTGAGTTGAACCATTTTAGTAGAAAATCAAGCTATTGAAATGTTTGTTTTATAAATGAATTCACTATAACAGGGGTGGGCAAAATTAATACTGGTGTGATCGACAATAAACTATCTTATTTATACGCAATCAACTTCGAAAAATGGGTTATTCTAAAGTCAAATTAAAATTTAAAGGGAGAATGAGTTGAAGAGGGTAATAGATGCACTATTTGAAATTCTGTAATATCCGTTTTACAATAAATTGATGATTAATTTTAGATTCAAGTTTAATTGTCCGCTAAATTTTTAGTACACACTTTCAATTGAAAGAATTGAAATTTACTTAAAAAAGTATTTAAAATACATGGGATCGATTGCCACGACCTGTTCGTGATCGACCGGTCGATCACGATCGATCGTTTTCCCACCCCTGCTCCAGAATAATAAACAGGGTTTCTTTCTAAAAGAGCTTAGAAATTTTGAAAAAAAAAAAACAAAAATCAAGGATCGTGAATTTCATTATTTTTTTTTATCTTTTTGTTTTTTTTTATCATTGAAAATTTCAAATGTTTTGGTCGGTTAGTTTGTAGCCCTAAGGAAATGCAGGCTTCAAAAAGCAATCCTTATCTGAAAATTGGTTCTGAACTATTGAATCTTGATAGAAATATATATTTAATTTTAAATAATTTTGAAATGGTCAATCATTGATGGCCTCAAAATCAATCAACTTGGGCCTAATAGAACCCTAATAGCCCAGAAGCTCGCGATTATTAGACCAATATTGTTTTATAATAGCTAAAAGTTTTTGTTCGTATGTCCTTAACGCAAGTTAGAACGATCAGCGACTATGGAGTTTGAATGGTGGATACTTTGGTTGGTAACAATAAGCAAAGATATATAAAAAGATGCTCATTTTAGTCAAAATACAAATGTCAGTTTCTTCGGATTAATATAACTACATAGTACTACTATATTACCTCTAGTAGAAATCACATCCTTCATTTCCAGACACTTATTAAGGTCTCAACCTCCTGCCAGACACCCCTAAACTAAAATAAATTATAATTATGCTTACATCATAATATAAAAGTGGAATTTTATTTATGTAACTTAGGCAAGTATCAAAAGTAGCCGGAATCTCAGTAGCCGGACAATGTTGATAGTTCCCACATCATACCTCCTTACACCACATAAAAAATCAGCTTTTATACGATAACGTTATTTCATTTAAAATTTACTAAATTTAAGTGCTGTCCGGCAGGAGGTTGAAACCTTACAAAGTGTATGATGTCCAATATTATTCCGAAGAAAATAAAATAAATCTAACTTTTGTATTTTAACGAAAATGAGCATCTTTTTTATACACCTTTGCTACTTGTTACCTGCTCAAATAACCACTATCCAAACTCCATAGTTGCTGATCGTTATTTTTTGTGTTGAGAACCTATGCAGAGAAGTTTTTGGTTTTTAAAAAATAACGTAGATCTGGCCGTCCTGGGCTCTTATTCTATAGCCTGGTATGTAAATGTAAGGATAAATTTCAGTAACGCTGAAACTTGACGATGCATTGTAGTAAACAGTTCATAATAAGACCAAAATAAAATATTAAACTTTTCGATTTATCGCTTCGTTTTCGAGAAATTGTTCCAATTTTTTTTCAAGATGATTCTTTGGAATTTTGTATTATTTAATTGAAATATTTTACGTAAATAGTTCAAATTTATGAATTTTTTGACTTCTAAAGATATAAAACCGCCATATTTTTATCCTAAGTTTTCTACTATAATCCGAGCTTTATTTGCTATGCCCACCTGGAACTACTCTGAACTTAAGTTCTATTTTCTACTATTAATTATATTCACTTTATGAAGTTTTACCTTTAAATACCAGGAATGAATGTGCTACAAAATTAGCGACTATTTTTCAAAAATTTTGTAACTTTTCAGCCGATTCTGCTTACTGCTTGAAGGATTAGATCTCATATGCTTTTAAACTAGCATTAGCTTACGTTTTACGAAGTTTCCCGTCCCCATTGACATTCTTTTTTAAAATTTTTTTATGGAATTTTCGAAAAAATAGTATGTTTATCTTATTCTATGTAGTCTACTTTTACACTTTTTGTGTTATAAGTAAAGCTTTAGTATCGGTACTTTGAAAACTAAGCAAAATATCGAGTAAATGTATTCTTTATTTTGGTCTTTTTATAAATTATTTTTACCAAAATACATCATCAAATTGCTGTTCCACAAAAATTGTACTCCCTTCCTTAATTTCAAAGTTTAAAATTTTTTTTCTCTATTGATCTTTTCAGAAATCATTCTCAAAATAATAAGGTTAAATTTACGTAAATGTCTAACTTTGATGCAAACGATTCCCTGGAAACTCTATTTCCGTCAAAATTTATTTTGACTTCTTTCTATTTCCGTCCTAAAACAACAATTACATTTAATCAAATAAATTTTACAACCCTGCAAAAAAAGAGTATTCAGGCGGAAAAGTTCAACACAGGTGGTTATTTATCAAATAAAAATAATATTAGCAAGTAGGTATTTACTCAAGAAATTTGAATGGTATTTATTGTTAATTAAGTTAATATATTTCCATATATTTATTTATTCATCTTGACATTTTCCCTTGGGTTTTTCATTGCAAACTTTCTCTCAAAATATACATATATTCAACATACTCACTATAGTATGATGTATTATATTGAAAGACACATTCATTGTACTATAGTGCTGATTCTTATGCATATTTAGCTATACATACCTATGCATATGTAGATACGTATTTCACTTGTGTGAATTTCCTAAATGGAAACATAAAGTTTGAACGCACCTATGTACATATAAGTTTCTAAACAAAGAACAAAATTATACTCAATTATACTATAGAGTGGATGTAATACTCCTATAACCTAATGTTTGCATTTACTTAACCATTTAGTAACTTTATTAGGAATGCGTAAGTTAATTAAAAGTTTCCATGAAAATTTTCTTTTTTGATTTTTATAATAATAACATTTGATTAACGTTTTAGTTTTAGTTTATAAAAGTATAAAATTGTTTTAAACGTGTTTTATAATTCAACGAATAAATTCCAAACATGAATACAAATGACCCTCATGGAATTCAGCTAAAATTAATTAATAACCCAATTGATTTTGATGATATTGATTGAACATATTGTTAGTTGTTTCGTAACATATTTGTTTTTACTGATTTATTGCTAAAATTATTTTTCTCTAGTTTGGCAATTTATGAATTTTGTACTAATTTTGCTTTTAATGAATTCGACAAATAAACATTCTTCAAAGTTTAGGGGGAAATAGGGTAGCAGAGCAGATTAAAGGAAATTTATCATTATAAGAATCATGACTACAAATATGTACCAGCCGTATACAGTGAAAGATTACGTTGTATCAAATAACGTCCACAGTAATAATGTATTTGTACCATAATGTATTGTGAATGAAAATGAAAAATGTAAAAGAAAATGATTTCTATTAAAATTTAACGCAAAAAACAGCCAGAATTGGAAACTAAAGTATTTTTGATACATTTTTGGTGAAAGAATTTTTACAATCTACTTCTGAATTTATCAGAAATTTTCACAGAAAAACTAAGGATGGAAAGAAAGGATGGCAAATTTTTACGATTTTAGAGGAAATAAACAAACTTCTAAACTATTCTTCTTTTTATTCTTTAACCTTTCCCTTGCGGTGATAAAAATAGATTGTATGATCCGATAATATGTATTGACTACAATATTAAAAATAAAATAAAATACAAATCAGAAATATTAGAATAATATATAGTTATAAATGTTATTAATTGAGGTTGAAATGCATCAATTATTTATGACAAAAGGCAGTTGTTTTTAGCATTCCTGCCACAATCTCCGAAATGATATATCTCAGCTGAGTCCATTTTCACGTTAGTTGATTTACGATATATGAGAAAGAAATCAGCTGAGAAGCAAAGTCGATGTATTTTGGTGAGTATTTTGGGTTTCAAATTTGACAACGGATTGTTTTTAAAATTGTGTGAAATACAAAAGTCTAAGGTGTAAAAATGATAGGAACAAGAAATTTTATTCCAAATTAACTAAACAAAAATCATGCCATTTGCCATCGATACCAATTGGTATCATAAAATATCTATTAATAACAGTATTTGGACGTTTCAATCGAAGTATAAATGCAAATCTCTTGTAGCTTGACGAAGATATAAAGGTTGTACCCAAAAACTTAGATTAAAGGACTTATATAAATTTATATAACGATATTGATAAATATTTTATATATAAATTCCAAGTGGAAATAATTACATTAATGATAAATTATATAAGTCGTATGACTCAGTTTCTTTATTTCTTTATTGAATACGACGTGTTTCAACAGTCTTTGGCTATCATCATCTGATAATGTTTATTTTACCATAAAAATATCATAGTTTTTAAAACAAGTAAATATACATATTGTAACAGAAAGGAACAAAGTCTGTCTCTCTTTTTGTGCCATGCCGGCACGCAATTGGCTGAGTGACTTCCATCTCTCTCCCACCAATGCGAATGTAAATATAGATTGTTTTAGAAACATCTAGTAAGTGGTGGAAGGTTGGCGAACAATGGAGTACATTCTAGAATGTTGGGTTGCGGGTAAATAAGTCGCTTAGCTCAACCCCAGGGACAATTCTGTATCGAAGTTCTCTTTGAATTTCTGTTACGACAAAGCGATTATCAAGCGATTATTAGTGTGATTTGAATTAAAAGTGATTATTGTCATTTAAGTGATTGTTTTGACAAGTGTAATTGTGTAATAAAAAGTGTATACAAGTGTAATAAAAAAAGTGATTGCTTAGTATGAAAGTGATTATTTATTTCCAAAAGAAATTTAAAGAACGAATAAACGCCATCTCAATACAGTTTTGAGGCGTCACGATACAATATCATTTATTAAAATATCTTATTTAAAAACATTTACTAGTGATGACAGCCAAAGACTGTTGAAACTTGTTGTAGTGAGTAGAGAAATTGAGTCATACGACATATATAATTATTCATTAATTTATATAACGTTAACTTGTTATAAACAAAAAGGACTTCTTTATCGAATTGAATAAGTCAAAGAAACGGTTCTTGTTTTTCTGGGGAAAGTAACCAATCCCAGTATCAAATTAGGATAGAACCTTTTTTCACTTATTTCAAGCTGGCACTACACTTTAAGACTTTGGAAAAATAACTACGGAAAATTTTGGTGAAAAAAACAGTAATAAATGGCACAAAAAGAATTGAACTTTTAATATTTATAAAGAAGCTCAAAACGTCAAGTTAGTACTACATAGGGTTTTCCTGGAAAATATGCGATTGCCATATGCGATTTTTTTTCCATATCTCTTGAACGACAAAAAAGCTCCAAAATATTCCGTAATTATTTTTTCCAAATTCCATTTTTTATTTGGTGCACAAGTTAAAAATCAGCGTAGATTTTAATTGAAAATTTATATTCTTTCTCAATTTGTAAGTAGGTACTATTTGTTGGAAAATATACAAAAGGTGTGATTTTCTCACTGATTATATTAATAAACGAATTATTGGTATTCAAATCTCTTAACATTGTACTGAAACGAGCTATGTTGATGTACATACTATAATGCTCGCGAATATAAATAGAATGAGAGTCTATGAAGAGATGGAATTCCTTCAGATATTGTCTGGTACGATAATGAATTTAATTAATATCCCTGTCGGATGCACGGCCATTGCAGCCGAGCAGAACATTGCGCCCCTTTCTATGAATATGTCTTTTATCATTCAGATTTATTATATAGAAATGTACTAGACATATTATCACAGGACGAATCCTCCTCTTCTTTCATTTTGTCCTCAAGATAAACGTTTCCGCCCCATCTACCTTACAACCCTAATATAATATTATGATCGATTCCGAATCAAAGTTCCGTCATTTCTCATACGATTCCAAGGTATTAATATCAAAAATATTTAATTTTGTGCGCATACTTTTAGTTTAAATATTTGCCCAGAAGCATAAAATCTAATTCCAATGTTGAATTTCGATACATAGCTCTCTACCTGCATAGTTTAAATAAATGTTTTAAAAATTTCGAAGAAGTCGCAACACAAAATGATAGCAGACGAATCTCGTTTTGAATAATATATATTTCTGCAGTGCAGTTTGCAATGCTGAATATGCCACGTTTGTATTCAGATACGGAACCAGAGACGGAATATGTATTAAATTTTACGCATTACTTATTTATGTAGTGGTGTTGAAAGTTTGCAAAAGTTATTCTTGTTTTTGTGATTGTCAATTTTTAAAATGGAATATCAAATAACTAAAATGTTATAATTCTTTCATTATTATTATTTTTTTGTATTCTTTCATATGATTGATACACCAAATGAATATTTAATTTCATCACAATATTCTTCTCTGAATCCAAGCATAAAATTTACCCAGCTAAAAAATTATTGATATTAACCCTCCAAAAACAATGAATGGATTTTTTTAGAAAAGTCGAAAAAAACAAACATTTCTGGTCAAAGTTAAAAATGGGCACTCTGGACCTCGGATGCTTCAAAAAGGTTAAAACTGTTTATATAAAACTTGTATTGGATTAAATAATCCCGCAAAGATTCAATTTCCTTTTGCATTACGTTCTTCAGTTTAGTTACGAATAAACTTTAATAATGTCGAAATAAAGAAAAAAGGTTTTTAATTCACTGCCATAGCACATTCCGATAGTGCCTGAAATGGTACATCAACTACTAGTAGTTTGTGATAACTGAAATAAAATAAAATTTTTAACAGAATTTTTGCTTTTAACGCCACTTAATGAGGCAAATTTATGTATGGCGTTAAAGACAGAGACCAAATGAATGTAATATAGATATAATAATTATTGTCTCAATTTTGTACTAACTGATTGTTGTCATTGGTTTCAATTGCCAATTTTTGCCGTTTGCCAGTTTTGTCAATGTTTGGTTGTGAATATTTCCCAGAAAGATACTAGTTTTCAATTAGTAGATTAAATTAGTGGCACTAGTCCTTTTGAGTGATATCAATATAGGACAATGTTGCATTTTCTACTTTGTTTTTGATTTAATTCACAATTTTTTGGTTAATTCATTTCTTATATCGTATATTTTGCTCTTTTGTTGGTAAATTTTCATTGTGACCTGATTTACATGCGAATCAATTTAAAAACAAATTAGAAATTGCAGTGTTGCCAGATATTGGTGTCGCTAAAGGAACATGAACCAAATTGGCCACATATATATCCTGTATAGTATTTCGCAAAACTATACGCAATTGACTACTTAGATAAATTTTTATTTTTTATGTATGAATTTACTGTTTACCTATACAGCATGGGCCACTTGTTCGATAAATAATTATCGAAAACATTTACCAAATAAAAGTGGATTTTAGTCATAAACTATCATGTACTTAGGTATAGATATAAATAAACATTTAGTTGTACATAGCGACAGTTTGTCTAAGTAGTCAATGGTATATACCTACAGTATTACAAATAATGATGGAGCAAAAACTAGATTTATACAGTAGTTATGGTTTAATTTTTAATTTTTTGGTTTAATTTTCGTCCTCGATCATTTCAATTGGTTTTCCCTACCGTATGACAATAAACCTGTGCTAGCGGTCAACTCTGTCGACTTGATAGCGTTATTTAGTACTATACAAATCACTCCTGAAAATCGGTCAGGTTTTATCCGCTAGAAATTTCTAGCTAACCATTTGCGTGTAACTTCATACGGTAGTAAATTTTCAATCTGGGTATTTTTTCATAATGCCGCAAAAGAAGTATAACTTCAAAAATGTTTTCTTATAAGAAAATAAGAAAATTAAATAATTAGTTAACCATATTTTTATCTGTAGTGTTAATAGAGTAATGTTTTCGAAAGCAGTAATACAGCGTGAAACTTTCTTTCCACTCGAAATGTTTGCACTATCGCCACCTGATAAATTAGTGACAATTTTCTTTTGTAATCAGTGACCCATATTCATTATAAGATAGAAAATAAAATTACAATTTATTTGCTAATTGGGTCAATTTGATTATCCATTTCCTATTTATGTTTGGATTGAGTTTTGAATTCACCTCTTGAATAAAACATCGCCTCTTTGTACCCACCAATCCATACATTTGAAAAGAAAACTTGTCAAACGCAATTAAATTATATGGATATAAAGTAAAATTAAAACGGTGCAAAAGAAACGAGCTTTTAAAGCAGATAGAAGGTAGAGGTACCTATGCATAATTGAGTTTTTTGCTCAGCACTAATGAATATTAAATCAATAGTTATACTTTTGGTTGCCGGCATTTGGAAGATTCGCCCCAACCCTGTTGGTTTAGTGGGGACCCTTCTCGTGCCTCTAATGATGATTAAGTTACGAATCCGATGGGAGAATGGGACTCATTCATATTGAACTAATGGGGGAAGATTGCACTCCCACCACCTTCGCATCCCGCCAAATCTATTATTCGAATCCGTTCATTTTCCGCAGCCATAAGAGGGCCACTGTCCATTTTCCGCTCGGAAAATCATATTCGGTCGAACAAAAATGTTTATCTTGCAGATAGGTTTATTTTAATTATTGCTTGTTGCGAAATAAATTCAACCGACATGCGAAAAATTACGAAAATTCAAAGTAAATTTTACATATTGAATAGGTCTTTTGATGACATAAATATTATTTATGTACGTGGATATTTTCTTGTGTTGTAAAATATTCTTCGGTTCGCCGATATAACCACCAATTAAAGGGTATTAGTAAAACACTTGACATTTAAATTTATGCGAAACAGTAAGCACCTGTTTACCACAAATATATTACTTCGAATTCTATGAATATTTGATACGTTGTTTTTAAACTTTGGGGTGTTTTGAATACCGCGTGATGTTCCCTTAGGAATGGGAATGTTTTAATATCAGATTCTGCGTATATAACATAACGCATATATATTATATTCTACATACAAATTTACTTACTGCAAGGAATTAACACGAAACACTAATCGTGGATAATATACAATGTCCGTGGATGGTATTACCGAGAAGGACATGATAGAGGGTGTAAATTAACAGGAAGAATTTAAATGCCATCCCTCAACCCCTTAACTCATTCATTCGAGAGAACGTGCTTTGTTTGTACACTTACAAAATTCTCATACACCCCATCCACTTTCCACGCTATTTTTATTAATAAATGTCCAGCTTTTCATTTCATTTTAAGCAAATGAACTGTGACACATTTTTCAACTGTGCGTTAGTTATTGAAATTAATTAGACTAATTTATCACGACAAAAAAAAAATACAGAAATTAAGAGTTGCGATGAAATTTTTTTGTTTATAATAAAAATAATTGGTTTTTACTTATAAATAATAAGTTGAGAATTTAATGCTAATAGTGTTAAGGGTAGCAGAGCTTAGGGGTGACAGTTGTACGCGTCGCCGCTCCTAGAAATACGCGACAAGAGGGTGCAGCTCAAGGGGATTTATGCTTCAGATCAGTCAGCAACCACCAGTTAATTATAAGGGTTTTCTCAAACAAACGGGCTTAAGCTCAAATAATATCTTACGAGACGAAAAGCTTCGTATAGGTCGCGCTTTACATAGAGACATAAATATAATTTGTGTGACAGAGGTTAATCATACAAATGCATTATTTGAACTACTTTTATCTTCGTTTAGTGATTGAAACAATGTTTACTAATGCAAACTATTTGCGTTTCCTCTTGATAAATACGAAGAAGGGTTGTATTGTAATTAAATTTCGTTTGAATTTCCTGCGAATTGGGAAATGGAGTTAGGAAAATTCGAAAGTTAAAACAATGCCACAGTGGTACAAGTAGGTCACAGTTGGGCAAATTTGTTACAGAAGCCTTTTCTTAATGTGAAATATGAATTAATGTCTCGACTATCGTATTACATAAACCAAATTTGAAATTATTATCTTTATTTTTCCACTGTGGTGTAGCAACACGCAATAAAATATCAAATAAACCAATCATACTTTTGACCAACTAGTTTTGTAAAATTTAATCATTTATTGAATAATTAACACAAAAGAAGATTAAAAACATTAACTTTTCGTAATGGAAATAGGTATGAACTAATGCAATGTTCTTGTAAAGCACAATTTTTTTTTTTTTTTTTTTTTAACATTAAGTGCTTTTCTTGTGTGCAATGTTTTTCTCGAATAAGGCATTACTATTGATGAACACTTAAATACTTTTATGTTTCTCAATGATTTATTTACAATTGGGAAAATAAAAAAAAATATAATATAACAGAAAATGAATCTCTTTTTTTGGATATTAAAAATTTGATGTTTTTATTTAATCTTTGCACAACGTTTCGCTATTTTCGTACCTTCATCAGGTACTACAACATACAGTAACAGGTTAATTATATAAATATATACAATTAATCAGTGTATTTTAATCTGTTAATTTAATTTTAACTGATTAATTATGTATATTTATATAATTAACCTGTTACTGTATGTTCTAAAACCTGATGAAGTATTTAAAATCCAATAAAAGATATTAATTTATTGTAATATTATATTAACCATAGATAAGAAAAATGAAAAAAAAATTGAAACAATTGGCAAAGGAAAAATTGATACTCAATTTTCACTTAAGCAATAAGAGCTTAAGATAAAGACTTAATGGTTTTTTTTTGTAATGATAAAAAATAATTTAGCAACAGTGACACAAATGTGTTTGGAAACTAAAGGAAAACCAAAATTTAATAATGAACTCATTTTCAGTTTGTAAAACTAACATGGAAATCCAAAATAGACATCAAAAATACCAAGGATTCTACACTGATGAATTGGTATTAAACGGTCCATCGAAATGTGTCATCGTAAGAAACAACCGAAAAATTTCCTTTTGACTAAAAGATGAAACCTCAATTTTCAATTTTGAAACCATCGAAAAAAGCCCAAAAATAATCCATCAGTCATCTATTCGAACTCACTGGCATAGCCTTAAAGATCTAAGATATAGGCATAGTAAAAATATGCATACAAAAAACAATGAACCAATCTTTCCCAATTTGTGCTCCATGGCACCCTGGGGAGCTACGGCTCTTTTATTGAGGCGTCGCGAAAATTTTGCTATACAGAGTAGAACATTGTTAAAATTTTTAGTTTGTAAAACGTTAATCTCTTTACGTTTACGCTCTTTGACCCTTACTCAATAGCTTTTTAAATGTAAAGATCTCAAGATTTTCAACTATTGAAAAAAACAAACTTAGAAATAAAATTAGATTGGATTTTTTATTTCAGTTTTAGTGATCAGAAACATGAGGCTCACTTTCCCAAAAAGAAATAAAATTCATCAAAATGTGGTTCCTTAAATCATTAAAATTCCCGACCTATCATGTAAGCTATGCCGGAGGGAATAACTTGGAATGAGCGCTTAACGGATAAGTGCCCTTAGTGCCCAAGTGTGGCATCCCTGCTATGATTTAGTGTAAAGGACAGTTGTGAGTTAGATTTTTGTGCATTATTTTGCCTTGGGATTTGATGTGGAACCTTGCGGAATAATTTTGATACATTTAGAGTGCCGAAAACCTAAAAAGTTTAGGAACCCCTTCAATATACCATATTCTCGGAAACAAGTATGTATCTTCTTAGACTAATTTTGAAACCAGGGCATTATGGAATAGATAGCATTGAGCAATCGAAGAAAGCGGCAAAAAGGTTAACGACCCAAGAACTACTCAAGAACCAGGAGCTGAAATTGGAAGAATATAAGAAACAAATCAAGATTCAACTCTAAAGAACCGGGGATAGTATAAAAATAAATGCATCCTAAAAATTACCCATGGTTAGGGATATAGCACGTGTGCTTATTTCAAAAAACCGGAAATAACTAAACCTAAATATTGTACTTTGTTTTCAAAAATAAAATTGGTATTTGAGTCGTTATTACTTTAGAGCAGTGCTTCGTAACCTGGGATTCCCATACCCCTGTGAGTACAGAAAAGTATTTATGGGGGGCGGGAGAACCTACTAACAATAAAAATTATGAAAATGTTTATAATAGATTTCGCAACGAATGTATTTTTCTTCACTAAAAAACGATACACATTTTTCAATGAGGTGCGGAGATCTATTTTCTAGTTCAAAGAGGAGCGGTTCAATTAAGAGGTTGAGAAACACTGTACAAAAGATTTGTTGCAAGATATTTTCACCAATAATTTTTTATTTTTTTTTTTTAATTGATATTTTCTGTCACTTTATAACTACTAAGATCTTCAGTGACTTTAGCGTTAGTAAAAATCTGAAATCGATAAATATCAAAAATTTGCTCGATTTGAGGATTGAACCCAAGACCACCGATTTTAGAGCGGTCATCAAGAGCATGGGTCGGCAACCTTTTGTTGTAAAAGGGCCAAATATTTTTCATGGGAATCAGTGCGGGCCGCACTTACAGTAGGTATACCTACAATCTTTATGTACAAATATTTTAGTTTCAATAATAAAACTCTATGTGTCCGTCATGTGTGTTGCGGCGAGCATCTTGCGGGCCGCACCAAGATGTCTCGCGGGCCGCAGGTTGCCGACCCATGATCTATAGATCATTTTTAGTACTCGGGAAAAGTACTCGGCCACCAATACAGCTTTTTTTAATTTAAATTTTATAATTTTTTATTATGTTACTGTATTTTAATACAACGTAATTAAGAGAAATTTTAATTGGAAAATGTGAAAAAATTGTACTTTTTTTTTGGAACTCACTGCCCCCTTAACAATAACAAAGGTGGTATTAATTCCTATAAAACGGACGATGGTTTATTACGGCAAACGCAATGCTTGAGTTTGATTTATTGATCAGTTACCGGAAGTTGAAATTGAAATAGTTCTCTTAAGTAACAATTGATAAGTATTTGCGTTTTATAAAGTTTATGAGTTATTGGTTAAATTTAACATTGATAAATATTTTATTTCTTTCCCACTCAAAATTAATAAATCAAGGAATAATAATATATGTCCTATGACTCAATTTCTTGTTAATTACGACGCGTTTCAACAGTTTTTGGCTATCATCATCAGGTTATGATTATTTTGTCAGTTGTAAACAAATTTCATATAGGTTATTTGTTTTATATAGTTTGTCGTTAAGGATGTTATTTGGATCTAGTTTGTGTGATTTGTATATTTCATATTCTTCTAGAGTGTTCATATGTGATCCTTTCTTGCAAATATGCAGTGGCTTAAAATTTGTTTCGAAATTTAAGCATTGATGATTTTCGTCATAAAGGTGTTTTGTAAAATTTAAAGTTGTTTTTGAAGTAGGTTTCTTTGGTGTATGTTTCTTATATCGTGTTCCGAAAGATCTAACAGTTTGGCCAATATAAAATTTTTCACAGTAACCATATTTAATTTTATATATTCCGGTTTTATTTTTCGTTGAGATTTGGTTGTTCTCAAATGGCTAAAGAATTTTCATCATGCTGTTGTTTGTTGAAAATGCAATGTTGAAATTATTTTTCTTTAGGAAGTTAGCGATTGTAAAATTAAATATATTATTGAAGTTTGATTTTATATACTTTTTGTTTTCTTTTGGTGGAGTTGGATGAATGGATTTTTTAGTAAATTTCGATATTATTTTGTCTAAGATTGAGCTATTGTATCCGTTAGTAGTGGCTAGATGACTTTTGACTAAAAGTTTAAATCAATGTTCGGCAAAAATTTCACAGAAAAATCAATTCAAGGCATAATATCTCGTTTAATATTGATCTTAGTGATTTGGTCTACAGGACCTTTTTGTAGGAAAACAAATTCTCTACAAGTTTTTTTATTTATAATTTTTCCGTAGCTCTTGTTATTTACGAGATAAATGCAAAAAAAACGCGAATTTTATGGAAAAATCAGGTTCAGTGGCCCGTACTACCTCACCGGTGTGAGTTACGACTTTGTCGCAATGGGCACTTTTGTAGAGCGTTTAATTCTGAGAAAAAACCATCTTCGGTAAAAGCGATCCCATGAAATGCCGCTGAGATATAGAAATTTAAAAATAAAAAAACAGAGTTTCTATGTATTTTCAATGGGAAATCTTTACACGTCTTCGTCGAGGACTTAAAATTAATATTAAGGGCTCAAACTTTCAGAGAATTTTTTTTTTTGGTATTTCCAACAAAATTTCACAATGAGACCAAAAAAAAAAAGTCAAAAAAAAATCACCCTAGGCTATATATTAAATTATCTTAAGTTCTTCTTCACGAGCTTTGGTGCTAAGAGGGAACTTGATCGCTCTATAAACTAGACTCTTGTAAGCTGCCATTTTTTGGTTTCTAGGGTAAAATGATGTTTTATGGGTGGTTGTGTTCATTGTTGTTGGTTTTCTGTATGAATTGTTCAAATATTGTTGAAACACGTCATAATAAAAGAGAAATTGAGTCATAGGAGATATATGATTATTCAATAATTTATTGGTTACAATTTTTTTTCGGGTAGCACAACATCTTTTTTTTGTCAACCACCAATTGTAAACTCGATAATGAAGATAATGAATTTTCCGTAATGGGGTAGAAATGTATATATTTTTTGTTGGGAAATTAAAATGAAAGCAGTCACTTATACTTTTTATAGTGTCAGCTTGTGCATTAAGAGTATCATTTCAACTTTCCAGTCATGAATAGTCCTAATAGTAGAACTTGAAAAAGTTGACAGTTGTTCGTTCTTTATTCACATTGTACGTATTTATTTAATGTATAAATAAGTTTTTCGAAATAAAACGAAACGGAAACTCTAAAAGCTCACCGACAAGACGAACGACACATCCAGTGAGATAGAGAAGCACGGATGAGTTAAAATAACAATGTTAGCGTTCGAGAGAAAGAAAACTCAACCTACCTACCTAGTGATAGTACGTGGAGCATACAAAATGGAAATGACGGCAACGACAAAGTTACCTTTATACGAGGATTGGCAAGAATGAGAAGATCCTGGTGCACGTTTGTTCGCCGTTCTTCATTGACGTTTCAAGTATTTCTCACTTACAAAGTGAATTTTCATTTGACGAGTTCAACGAGGGTATCACTTTTGTTGAGCAACAGTTTTCAGCTATGCTTTAATACATCACCATACCAGATGGCTATTAGACCAGATGAATACCGACAAGGATAATTTGGTCACCTTGCCTGGTTTTTTTGACACCTTTTTAATAACAAA
Source organism: Sisyra terminalis (assembly GCA_958496175.1). NCBI lineage: Eukaryota > Metazoa > Arthropoda > Insecta > Neuroptera > Sisyridae > Sisyra > Sisyra terminalis. The sequence continues at coordinate 16,798,262 of OY292279.1, read as the reverse complement.
GTGATTCTTTGATGAAATTTTTAATCAAAAAGATTTATATTTATCAAAAGATGGCTCAACTAAATCTAGCAAAATAATTACCGTCAAATATTCAAGTTTTACTTGCCTTAAAAAATGATAAGCTTCCCAGCACAAAAGAACATATTAATATCATTTGGAGTACTAAAAATAAACATACATTCAACGATACCACTACTGAAACATATGTGGGTGATTTTCAAGGTTTATAAAATACACAGGTGGCCTCATGGTAGCTACGTGATGGATACGTGACGTATCCAGAAGAAATTCGTACATATCTTCAGACTGATCAATTTCAAAATTCTTCGTGACATCATTTTTTTTTCTAATGGAGCAACCTGTGTAATTTACAAACCTTGGGTGATTCTCACCAAATTTTGAAATTTGGTAGAACAAAAATTAATGAATAATAATGTATGTTCTATAGGGTGTCCGTTATTTCCCAAATTGATTTTATTACAGCGATCGCCCCCGTAATTTTTAAAAAAAATTATGCAATACAATTAAGCTCTTAATTTCTTGATTAAACCGTGCCGGAATCATGTTACTTTTACCATTTAAATAACATGAGATTATTTGACTTTTTATTTTGATTTTTTTTCAGAAACAAATGGATGACAAGATTTAAGGTTAAATTATTCTGACGTAAACTTTAACGCTCTACAAAAAAGGTTTCTTATAAATTTTCGATTAAATCATTCCATTAAAAGTTATTCGACATTAAACTTTTTAACTTGAAATGGTAAAAATTTGAATAATAACTGTACTTTTGTCGATAATCTCATTAATTAGTATGAAATTCACTTCGTAGGAACAAAATATTGATTAAAGTGCGAAAATTTATCCTGGATAAATTGAATTTCACGACTATAGCGAATTCGGATCTTATGTCACCTGTTTTAATTGTCCAAAAATGATTTTTTTGTTTAATTTTCAATTCAAGCCATAAAATTAACACAAATAATCACTTGCGCTCTAATGATAGTAATTTTTTTCTTCTCTTCCAATGATTTTATAATTAAAAAAAATATAAATGAGCAAAAAGTTGAAAATATTGCAATATTTATATTAGGTACAAGTTAAATGTTGAATAACTTTTAATGGAGTGATTAAATCGAAAATCATAACAGACCTTTTTTGTAGAGCGTTAAATTTTACGTCAGAATAATTTGATCTTAAATCTTGTCATCCATTTGTTTCTAAGAAAAAAATTAATAATAAAATGTCAAATAATCCCATGTTATTTAAATGGTAAAAGTAACATGACTCCGACACGGTTTAATCAAGAAAGTAAGAGCTTAATTGTATTGGATATTTTTTTTTCTATCTTAAGCTAAAAATTTAGGGGGCGATCGCTGTAAAAAAATCAATTTGGGAAATCACAGACACCCTAATGTTCTATGACTCAATTTCTTCTTTATTACGACGCGTTTCAACAGTTTCTGGCTGTCATGATCAGGTAATGATTATTTTTTGTTATTAACAATATTTATTATCAAAATAATCATTACCTGATGATGACAGCCAAAAACTATTGAAACGTGTTATAATCAAGAAAAAAATTAAACCACAGGACATACCTAATTATTTATTTATTGACTTTTCATTATTTACTTTTTTTTAAAAAAGTTTTTTTGTCTTGTCAACTTTGCAGTATTTCTGTAGCTTGATTTTTCCAATATTGTGGTCCCTAAAATATACTAAATTTAGATGAATTAAAAGGACGATTTTTCTTTGAAAGTAAGGAAATGGTTTTTATAGGCCATACCGTCATTGAATCTTATCTGTCAGAAATGAATCGGGTTTTCTTCGTTTTAGAAAAACAATGGTTGACTTAATAATGGGCCACATCGACGAAGGCGACGGTAACCAATACTAATAAAGTATTTTTTATCATATTTTAATCATAGTCCGTACATCAATGAAGAGAGTCTTTGGATTGGCCAAACCTAGGTCAAAATAAAGACTTCTTTTAGCCTTTTAAAGTTCTTTTAGCCGTCCATGAGATCCGCAGCATTCTCCTCCAGACCAACATTTCGAAGGCATCAATTCGTCGCCGATCAGCTGCATGGATAGCCCAAGTTTCGAAAGCGTAGAAGAAAATAGGAAAAATCAGAGTAACAACCAATCCGATTTTAGTGGCTTTTAATATCTTGCGATCTTTCCATACTTTGGACAGTTGTTTCACGGCAGATCTAGAAATTTCGATAGGCCGTCTAATTTCGTGCTCGCCTTATCCAGATTTATGAATCATGAGGTCCAGAAAAACAAAGCTATCCACAACTAAGAAGGGGCTTATTCTTTTCGATTGACTTTGATGTTCGTTTGCACGGTCTATGATCAGTATTTTGGCATTTTGACCCTTTTGGCGTTAATTTTTAGACCTAAATCTTTGGCCATGACATCAGTCTTTCGAATGTGTTCCAACATCTCCTTTTCATTGTTCACAATTAGGTTGTATCGTTTGCAAACCGAAGTTTAGAGAATCGTTTCCTACGAATTTTAATTCCACCATTCCACTTCTTCAATGGGAATCGCATTATAATCTCACTGTATACTTTAAAACTTAAGGTTGCAAGAATACAACCCTGTCGTACGCCAAGGGGGTGTTTTTAATCTTTACCACTGCTTTCAAGCCCTCATATAGATTTTTAATTTAAATTTTTGATTACATGCCCAAAATAATGTATATATATATATATATATATATATATATATATATATATATATATATATATACATGTCTACCGAATATACATAGAAAATTTCATATAAAAATTGGTCCAGCCGTTCTTGAGTTATAATTAGTGTAACTCGCAGTCGTGTAAGTCGTGTTAGTTATACTATTTATAACTGAAGAACGGCTGGACCAATTTTTATGAAATTTTCTATGTATATTCGCTAGACATGGAAATCGGATATAAAGTATATTTTATACCTCTAGAAGATTAAGATGTACCTCGACATCTTCTGCAAATTTTAACGCTTACTTGCCTATATACCATTTGTAATCATTGATGCCTGTGATTTATTTTGAAAAAAGCTTAGCAACGTTTGAATTTGGCATTTTTATTTATTTCATTTATGTCTTATTTACAAATTTTACTTAATATTTATTGTAATATGGAACAATTGGGGAAATGACTATCATTTGCCAATATTGTAAGGCGTTAAAATACAGCGGTGAATCTACTGGGTTATGTTATACTGGTGGAAAAGTAAAATTGCCCCAATTGTTCCCAACACTAGATCCGTTACGCTCATTAGTGTATGGGATAGGAAATGATTGTAAAAACTCCTTGACCAAAATTCAAAAACTAAATAATAGTTTACAAATGATATCGTTTCGTCCATAAAACAAATATGTTTAAGGAAGTACTAAAGAAAACAGGAATATTTCCAGTAAGCTTCCAGTCCCTGATTAATAGCGATCTTTGGATCGAATTGGTGAAAAAAACAATTCATTTTTGAAAGACATAAATAGACAAATACCAAAATATGTTAATAAATATCTATGTTTGTCTTTAAACTCATAAATAGGTGAGAATTTAAGGATTTTTCGTTTGCATATGAGGTCAAAATTAGAGAATGGCAGCTTTAAATATATTGGTTAAGGAATTTGGAACCAGTTTGAGGAATTTATTATTTGTTAGCAACTATAATTACATTGTTACCAAATCCATTAGTAACACCTTTGAGCTTACCTTTTTCACACATTTTGGCCTTCAAGTTTTTACTATTTTATACCACCCGTTGATAGCAGGTAGAAAATTGTTTGCAATTTCATACCACCTTGGAATTAAGCCGGTTTCGGTCACAATATTGATCATTATGGATCAAGGGTCGATAATTCGAACGTAAATTTCTGCCTACCTGCATTCTTTCGCATGATTCAATAACAGGTTTATTGATTTTGATAGTAGATTGTTTTCAGGTACATCTTAGGCGTGTTTCGCCAAAAATAAGTATAAAGGTCACAAACAAGTCTAATCTAAATAGTTGTACTAATATATTATTCTGTTTTTTTTTTTTCGAATCCAATTTAAAGGCAGCTTAACTGTTTTGATAGAAACTTCGTAATTAAGTTCAAATAATTTTTCTACGGAAGAAAAGGTTGCCTATTTACGTTTAATTATTAATAATAAAAGTTGCATTTAGAAGAACCACAATTAAATAAATTAAATGGACACCCATTAATTGAATGTAAATTGGACTCTTTAATTAAATATATGTGTTCTTTTTTTAAATATCAAACAATCAGCATATTTTAAATCAGGAGTGGCCAACCCAAATTGTATTGCGGATCACTTCGGAAATGCATCATTACTCCGCGAGCCACCATTGAAGTTATATCTCAAATTCTCCATATTAAATTTAGATACACTATGAACATTTATAATATATTGATTTTCACCACTATATTCATTATAAAATGTACACATTTTAGCGAGCACAAAAAAACGGCTTTTTCAACGGTCAATACAATAATCGTTAACTGTCAATACTTTATTGTTATGATCGTATAGTGATTTTTAGAGGTAGAGCTTCTCAAAACGTAATTGATCAATGTATATATTGAAGGTGAGTTATAATTGGTATAACGAGGGATTCTACAGGATGATAAGTAAGGTGATTCTAATAATTCTCAAGCTTTTTTTTCCTAAATTCAATTTATCTATTTAGAACTATTGGCTGGCAGGACAACGTCTGCCGGGTTTAGCTAGTAAATTAGAAAAATGGGATTTCCTGGAATGAAAATTCGCATAAAAAACTAATTTCTTTCGTGGGAAAAAAAAACATAGCTTATACAAATAATGTGCTTTTTTTGTTTTCTTGACAAGAATTTTCACAGAAATTTATTATAATGAGCTCAACATCACTATAACCCGATACAAACATTTTCTTAGTAATATCTCCGCAGGGTAAATGCTTATAATTTTCCTGTTATATAGTAACCTAATGGTTATTTTTAATGAATACTTAACTAACGTGCTTTAATAAGTTTAGCTAATATACGGCTTACACTGTTATGAATTTGAATTGATCTAATCTCTGGTTGTGAAAGCTTTTCGACGAAAGTTAATTATGCATTCTCGTTCTTATTTAATCATAGTTTTCATTTCGTTTCAGATTGTTTTAGTTCTTTGTTTTTTTTTTCGCTACTGCTGCTTTCGTACATGATATTCCACTTGAACAGTGTAACGCGTCGCCTAGTTTTCTGCATCTGCAATGAAAGCAAAATATTACAAACACGTAATGCACAGACCGACAGACAAAAAAGACGTTTCAAATTGGAGTACTCGACGGAGATTCTTCCAGCACAAACTTTGTAAAAGTCATCAAACGAATTATTATACTTTATAACGAGACATACGATATTTATGCTGGAAAGTTTTCTGGAATTGTTGCGGCGCGCGTGACACATGCAATGATTAAAAATAAGACGTTATTTTTCCGTCTTTGACTCAACTAGCTCTATGATATTTTATGCTTGTTATGTGCTGAAACCTCTTAAGCGAAATATTTTTAATCTACAATTTTAAATTGGCACTCATGTCTCGCTTTTATTGTTGTTTAAGGGAAAAGTCTCATAAGTCTCAGCAAAAAATCCACCAGGTTTTTTTTTCCTGTTCTCGTTTTATTTGTTCAAATGAAAAACCATGTATGAGCGATCAACAAAACCAGCTCATAACTCTTTTTTTTCGAATTTCCAGACGTAAATCGTTCTGTTTCCATGACAATTGCAACTTTCGTGTCAATATAACCTCGCACAAACTTTGAAAACTAGACAAACATTACATAAGTACTCAAACAATTCTCAAATGCTAACTCCACTGCAATTTTTTTCATTATTTTTCAACTTTTCTATACTCTTTTATTGAAAAAATAAATAGAAAAATGGATGAATATATTTCAACCATTGTGAAATCATAGCGAATATAATTTGATGTTTGTCCAGATAAAATCTTGTTTGTTTTTCACTTAAAGTAAATATTAAAAATATAATTGATATTTGGAAAAAAGCATAATTATTGTTAAAATTTGTTGATTTTCCATTTATTCGGTAACAAAACATAGTAAATATTCAATCAAACTACATAACTATACGCCTACAATAATCATTACAAAACTGGAATCAGTACATAGTATAAAACAAAGTCGCTTTTTCTGTCCCTATATCCCTTTATTCGCTTAAATCTTTAAAATTACGCAACGGATTTCGATGAGGTTTTTTTAATAGATAGAGTGATTAAAGAGAAAGGTTTATATGTATAATAACATCCATTAAATAGTGGAGAAATACTGTTATTAGACAATTTTAAGGATACCAAAAAATATGACATTTTGAAATTTAATTGTTTAGATCAGAGAAGAGAGACTCTTCTCTGGTGCACATGCGCGACAATTAGTTAGATAATGATGCTGAATATTAGCAGCAGAGAACGAACCATGGCGCATACCATAGATACAAGGAGTCCGAAGGTAATGCTCAAAAAATTCCATCAGCTTAAGATCTAGTAATGATAGAGCATACTACACTTCACAGAATCATTACAAAGAAATTGTTGTTGTTATTAAAAATTAAAAATTCCAATCTACTCCACGATGGGAAAAGTACCAAGATATGGTGCTGCCACAAGAGTAACTGCACTACTAAGTTAAGTTACCTAAGTTCCTTTTTAGAAGTGTTGATTTAAGTTAGTTCTGCAAACACACTAATAGCAGCGCCACATTTTGATATATTTCCCTTCATGCATTGCAAAATTGGAATACCTTCTTAAAACCTTAGCCACCTTTAGTTTATTCTGAATACTTGCGCTGTAAGTGACAGAAAAGAGAACTATGGTTTGGGTCTGTTATTGTACAGAGGTGTGAAAATTATTAGACTTAAGACAACTTAAGAGAAAAAAAAATTATTATTTTATTGTTGATAATTTATTTTTCTCATCCTGGCATGCTCTATACTATTTTTTTCATTTATATTTTATTATGATGCCAAATCTTATTGAGTTCGGTAATCAGATCCACCCGTGTTGTAATAGTTTATTTTCACAATGGCCCAAGAATTTTAATGTAATTAGCATCAGGAGTATTTTCTGACCAAGGAGGCACATTAGTATTAGCATTTTTGAGGAAATGCATAACTTTTTTGGTTTATTGGCAAGGAACTCCACCCTGCAAAAGATAAAGTTTTCTTCCGGAAATCACTCTTCAGTTTGAGGTAATAACCTCGTTTCCAAGACTTCAAAATATTAGTCGTGCTTCATAGTACCTTTCACAATGTATATCCTACCGGTATCCTTTACTGACATGCAGCTCTAAACCATAACTGACGTTGGATGTTTTACAGCCTGGGTGATACATTGTTGGAAGAAAGTAAAATTCTTCTTTTGAGTCTAATAATTTTCACACCTTTTTATACATGAATACTGTGAAAAAGCCTATACCGTTTGGACTTTTTATATCTATACTCCGTTATTATATTCAACATCTACCAGTTTTGAAGCGGTCACCTTGACCACTCGGTCACCAATAAGGTTCGAAATTTTTTATTCAATGTTATTTGAACGAAAATACTTTTTGCATTTACAAAAGATAAAATGTTCTTGGTAATGGCTTTTAGAGGACAGAACTATTTGTTGATTTACTACCCAGCGGTCTTACTACACTTCTACTCCGGTCAGTCGTTATTAAACAAAAAATAATAAAAACATTTTTATTATTTTTTCCCGTTAATGTCTAAGTATTAAAATTAATTTTTATTTAACATATTATACAGTTAATTTAATTGACTTTACATTATTTTAAGGGAGTATTTAAGGTATTAAGGTATTCCAATCTTATTGAATAATATAAAATGCGTTTAGATGTGGTACCACCACATGTGTATCTAGAGTACTAACTTAAATTACCATTGGTTACCCTACATGAAAGTACATAGCAATACATAGAGGTATATATCGTTAATGGTTCCAGTTTAAATTAGTATTCCAGACACACTAGTGGTAACGCCACATCTAAATGCATTTCCCATTATGCAATGCAAGATTGGAATACCTTCTTTTATACTTTCATCATTCAAAATAAAACTTTCAATATTTAAACGAACCCAGGTTCGAGTAGATTGATTGAGAATTAAAATGGCAAATTCAAAATTGAACTATCTTTCATCGGGGTGAATATAACCAATGTTTTCTAAATGGCTTAACAAATCGCCTCAAATTTCAGATAATCTACCTTTGTCTACCTAAGTTGATCATATTATTTTCAAGTGTTAATATTTGCAACTAACGGTGATTTAAAGGTTCAAGCTTGATTTTTCCCTGGTTTAAGGAATTGCAAATATTACCATGGTGTGATATCAATTTCAACATAGTGAAATAGAACTGTTTCCTTAAGGAAAAGACTGGTAGACGCATGGACTACGAAGTGATCTTATAAGGACTCCTTTTTATCCTTTGAAACTATGAAACAGTAAAAAGAATAGGATGGATATAATTGCAGGAAACTTCAAATCATTAGTTCTGAGTAAATGATCTATTTGGAACTACCTTCAGTCCTCGTATCGCTCGGAAAACACATTGTGAGATCAAATATTTAGCATTCATAGTTGAATCTTGTAAAAAAATTGTTTGATGATTTTTCATGTTTACGTTGATAAATTTTCAGTTAGATTTATTAATAACCAATTTAATTAATTTCAATATTTGGGATTTACTGAAGTCGAATTATTATAGACACAACTAAGAAAAAAGCTTTGAAAGTGGAAGAAAAATATTTATTTTAAGGAATTCGACATTAAATGATTTTTTTCGTATTTTTTCCAAATTTCTTGTCAAACATGTTATCACAGTTATTAGATTTTTGACACTTAAATTTATAATGTCAAACATGCCACCAGTGCTTGACATTGTCGAAATATTTTCTATTTCATTTCCTATATCAGCTAGAACGTTTGCCGTTAGACACATTTAAATTGTAAATACTATTAGTATCGACGATCATGTGTTAAATAATATCGTTCTTTTGCGAACGTTTTCCCCACATTTTCTCACGGAACGGCCACCAGATGATATAATTTACATTTCATATTGTCATGTTTATCGGTGGAATATTTAAATAGTTCGAGTGACACATTTTCTTGCCAGGTTAGCCATAATGTTATTTGCGGAATGCAGAAATAATGACATGTTGTATGCAGTTGCAAAATAAATCGAGGCGAACCCATTCCCGATAAGTAACAAAACCATTATGAACCAATATCGGTTTTCGCAGGGAATTTTCTTCGGATGTCACTCCACCGACACATCTAATATGGCGAGTGATTTCATATCTGTTTTCAATCATCATTTGCAAGTGCAGCTTTCGTTCATTGGTCTCGGCGTGGATTCCATTAAAAATAAATATTTCCTTTCCGTTTCTCAAAACGACACCGCCGATTATTGTCCGAGGAGTGAACGCTGGTATGGGCCTCGGTTTTCTTATTTCTATACATTTCGGCGGTGTTTGTTTCACCCCCGATATAATATAAATTGGCTTTTTTCTTGCAGTCCATCGTACTCCTCCGACAATTATCGAATTTGGATCTTTTGTAACCTAAAAACAATCGAATTTAAAAGATAATTCGTTATAGTTGAAATTGCAATTATTTAGAATTGAGGCTTCAGACCAAAAGAGTCCCCTTTTTGAGGTACTTGATATTTTTCAAATACTGCAACAATAGTTTCAAGGAAAACATATGGTTTTGTTAATGAATTTCATTCAGAGCAGTCTACCCGAAAAAATAGCGCCCCGGTGCCCTGGAGAACCACAGCTTTTCTATTGAGGCACCATGAAAATTCTGCTATCTGAGTAGTAAGTTAATATTGGTTCTTTATAAAATTTTACTCAGACCAAGGTAAATTAGATCCTATGGGAACCTACGGCTCTTTGACCCTAATTCAATGGTTTTTTAATTGCCAAACTCTAAATTTCAACTATTAAACTAAAAAATAGAAGGATAAGCTAGCAATAAAAACCAATTTCATAAAAAATAATAAATATGCAATTAAATTTGTTTTTTTTTTCAATTTTAGTGATAAGAAATATGAGGCTGTCTTTTTCTATAAAGAAATAAAATTCATCAAAATTTGATATCTCAAACCATAAAGGTTCCCGATCTCTGATGTAAGCTACGCTGGAGTGAATAATTTGGTAAGAGCGCTTAACGGGAAATCTTAGTGTCCAAGTGTGTCATCCTTGATACGATTAAGTGTAAGGAACAGTTACAAATCTAATTGTTTCGGTTTTCCCTGATATTTGATATGGGGTGCCGCGGAATAATTCTGATACATTAAGGGTGCCGGAAATCGAAAAAGTTTGGGAACTCTTGGTATAGAACATGTCTCGAACTTTGTATTGGGCAATGAATACTGTATTCTGTTGCAAATCTATTTTTTATGCATTTGTTTTCCCTGATCTTTGATATGGGGCGCCACGGAATACTTCTGATCCATTAAGGGCGCCGGAAATCGAAAAAGTTTGGGACCCTCTGATATAGAATATGTGTTGAGCTATGTATATGGCGACGAATATTGTGTCCTAGCCTAAACTCACAATTTGACATAATAAGGTCACATTGCTTAATATTATTTAAATTTACTAACTACAGCTAAATTCCTTTCTTCGGCCTTTATGAACACCGTTCGCTTAATGCTATACTAGATAACCAAACAACTGATTTCTCTAGTAAGGGTTGATAATATCTATTGCGCCAACTCTAATTTTGAAAGTAATAATTTTTTCAATTCCTAAAAATACCTATTTTTCGAAAATTTATCGATCCGTTTTCGAGGCAATGATAGGTCCAAATCAACCAAATCAAGGATTTGGTAACAAATATAGTAATAAGGATAACATTGATGAACCTTATTGTATCACCATCGATGACATTATGAAATTTTGTAGCATTGTCATAATGGAATGAGCTGGTGATATTTTAAAATTTTAAAACTTCAAATAATAAGAAATTAATTTAATAATGGGAAAATCTACGTGAATTAGCCAATTTGGCAGTGCCTCCTTTAAGAAGAACTCGTATTGATCAAGTACATAAAATTGGATATATTCTAATGTTCTTTATCTCATTGTCTTTGGTTTTTCCCAAATTAGAAAGAGGAAAAGAAAGTAGAAATCTAAAGAAAGATGAAATATGCCCGGTCTATATTGTAATTTGGTATCACCCCAATAAGCTTTAAAGCTCATCAGTTTGTGAAGGGCTGCACGCCAAAAAAAAACTGAATTATCAAATCCTACTGTTATAAATTAGGGGTGGACAAACATAATACTGGTATAATCGACAACAATTTTTCTTATCTATACGCGATCCACTTCGAAAAATAGATTAAATTAAAAACTAATTCAAATTTAAAGTGAGAATGAGTTGCAGGGAGTATTAGAAGCACTATTTGAGAATCGGTAATCGTTATAGAAGATATGTGTGTTTAATTTTATATTCAAGTTTCATTGTCTGCTAAAATTTTTAGTACACATATCCAATTAAAAGATTTGAAATTTACGTAAAAAAATATTTCAATTTAAAATGCCTGCGATCGACCGTTTACCTACTCCTGTTATAAATCATCCTACTTGTAAATACTGTAAAAATTAAACTATAAATTTGGTAGTGATTTTGGATGTAAGCCCACATTTTAATTTTTTAACTTACGTCTCCATAATATCCTCCAATAATGCGATTTGTAATGCCACATAGTGTTTGATCGATACCAGAAATCCATAAATTTAAAGGTAGTGTTAAAGTTGAAGTTTTACAATACTCTTCATATCGCTTTTCAGCAAACCCTCCTATTACGTAAATGGTTTTCCCTTCATATGTGATATTAATTCCATTTATTATAACTCGATGATTTAGCTTTTTGTCCTTTTCATATTCTCGAACGGCTCGGCAGGGTTTTTTGAATGGTCGGCAGCCACTTCTTTTGGGGCACGTTATCATTGTTTCGAGATGGCCTATGGATTTTGTGGAATATTATCGAGACATAACGGTAGTTTTGAAGAATTATGTTTGATTTTCTTTATTTGTTTCATGTTTACATTTTGATTTGGACATTTTTAAAGACTATCGTTGTAAAAATAGTGGAAATGACATTTTGAAATTTTATTGGTCAAGAATGGGTGGGATATGAGAAAACGGCTATTGGTGCGAAATCACGATAGAAATTGTCAATAAAAATTGTTTTGGTTTGTCAGTTGTATTGGTGACACGTGACACAATCTCGTGGACAACAAGAATGACGGTTCCATTGTACGTTTTGGGGATGGAGGGATGGGGCTAGAATGGGGTTTGTGGGAGCTTTTGTATGGCATAAAATCATCATCATCATCATCGGCATGTGTGTGATTTATTCACGTACGTGCCGTACCCAGGTGTAATCTGAACCTTACCCATCATTCCATAAAGCTCAAAACACACAACCCATCCCTTAGCGACCAGCAGATTTTCACCCCACTCGTTCTATATCATCGCCGTCGTGATATCCATAATGCATATGTCCCTTTTCATGTTAATGTTATTATTTCATAAGCAATCGCGTTTGTTACGTGCAAATATTTTCATATTTTATGATGATCAATATCCATTAATATTGCAAAAGTTCAAGGAACACTTTTGATTGATATGGTTAAAACAATCAGCTCGTAATTGGAACTGTAATTGTTGTGAAACTTTACGAATTTTTCACATCTCAAATCTCTTGATTTCCATTTTGATTTATTATTTAAATTATAAGTTGATTGGCTTGTGTATGAAAGTTATTAAAGCTCTCAAAGCACAATAATTAAAGTAGTACAAGATCATTCAAGCGACAAATGAAAATATAAAATATGTATAAGATTTCCAAATACGGACACTTCATAAATTGTGGACCACATTATTTTATGATCTATACAACAAAGTTGTTTTCTCTCATTTTTGTCTAATACATCTTATTCACTCAAAACGTCCAATAAATATTTTAAAACAAATTTAAAATAGTTTTGGGGAACCGGAAAGTAATATTGTTTTTAAACCTATAGACATTCAATTGGTATTTATAGTTATTGAAATAAAAACTCTTTTAAAAACTTTATGGTCTTTCCTACTTCCTTCCTCTTCCCAAGTATATTTCAAAAATCGTATCGTAATCCATTGATGTCGATAAGAAGATGATGAATGGTTAGCATTTCTACACAATCGTCAAAATTAAGGCTCACCTGGCATTATAGGTTGGTGCGTTATCCTTGTATGACCTATTCTGAATCCCGTTATAGCCACTGTATAGTTTCCTAGGCAAGTATTCAAGGATATATCCTGGACTGAATCCCTAAACGTAGCCAATTTTTGGGATGTATTCTACTCTTTACTGTCCCAGGGTTTTTTACACTTTAATCTTGACTTATTTCTTCCAATCTTCCAGATCCAGATCTCGATGATATCGTTAAAGATACTTGTTTCCGAGTATATGGTCTATTAATTTTTTACTTCATAGCCTTACAGCTTTATATATTACTAGACAGCCATCTGTGTTTACATTAGGGTGGTCCTTAATAACGGTGTTTTCGAATTTATTTGCTTCCATGGGCTCAAATGCTTCCAAATTAATAAAAAAAAATCCTGAAAATTTCAGCTCTTAATATTAACTTTAAGATAGTCCACTTTCCAATTTAAGTTTCTTATGGAAATAACGTGGGAAAAATGTAATTTTTTGTCTAGAATTCCATACCTCAGCGAAAAGTACCTCAGCACTTGTGGTCAATGAAAATTTGATGCCTTTTTTAACCGAACAATGGAAAGATGGTAGAGTTGGTTACATAGCTAATATTGAATCTGATGATAATGAACAAGTACAAAAAATGAAGGATCATAAGAATAGAATTGTATTTGCTTCTTTTCGATCATAAACACAAATTTTGATAAGACATTTGATATATTTTGTAAAAATAAGTATAAACTTAATAATTATACTTGATAATATTAAAAATTATATAGTAATTAAACTTTGAGCTCGAATCACTCTTAAGCCAATAGATTTAGCGAAAAATTATAAGAGCTATTTTTTGTAGAGCATTAAATTTACAATAAACATGACGAGATTAGTTATTTTCAATTCATTTTTCGCTGAGGTATGGAATTCTAAAGAAAAAATTTAATTTTTCCCACGTTATTTCCATAAGAAACTTCTGTTTAAAATCGGACTATCTTAAAGCTAATATTAAGAGCTCAAAGTCTAAGAGATTTTTTTTTTATCTATTTGGAAGCACTTAAGCCTATAGGCCCAATGAAATTCAAAAACACCCTTATTAAGGAGCATAAAAAGCCAATTTAATCTTTTTTTTGAAAACCAATAACTTTCCATGAAATATTCACAGCTCAACACTTATATAACTGACAAGTGGTTAAAATTAGTAATTGAATGAAATCGAAGTGACAGTTGAAACTAATGACATGATAGCTCAAATTTGTGACACTAATTATTTTATTTGTATACCACATATATGGATGAGTTTATAATTTTATATGCTTTGTCCTTGTCTTTGCCACAACACATACGTTTGTTTTCTATATATTTTGATATTAAAACAAATTTTGTTCATAATTGTGTCATATTTTAGTTATCATAAGCCACATATAACTGATATGCCAGTTTAAGCACTACCGGAAGAGGCTACGGCAGTGGATTGAAAACATCTTTTTAATCATACCAAAGAAGTTTTACTTCTCACGTGCGTACAAGTACACATACAATTTTTTTTTAATAAAATTTTTGGCTAAGCTTTTAAAATCCATCTACATACAAGTGAGAAAAATTCGATTTAACTTTCGTCTTTATCATATAAAAATAATTACTACCTTGGTACTTGCACTTCATCAATTATATATTGGAACAAATATATCTTAATTAAAAATGGCGTTCAATTCATTTATAAATTGTATTTGGTACGGGTGTTGGTATTAAAATTTTTCCGCCTATTTAAAGCTTTAAAGCGTAAATAAAAAGATTCAAATGTTAATTTCACGTTTTTTTTTTTAAAAAGAATCGTTTACGTTAATAAAAAGATTCAATCAATGGAAAATAACTGCCGAGCTTTTATTTTTTTTATTTGAAGCAATTAATTTCAATTCATTGATATAATTATCACGGAAAAAAATTAACAATTATAACATAAATTAAAAAAAAAAAACAATTTTTTAAAGAAGACTATATAATAATTTCAGGTTATTGATTCAGTTGATGAAGATATCTTCTTTTCATTAAGCAATATTGGTTTTCTTTTCAATGGAATCATTTTCAAGTTAGTGTTGATCAAATTCGTATTAAATTTGAGAGCTTTTTGCCAAAAAAAAATCTGTTACTGATTTCGCTTGAATCGTAAATCATTAGACAAGTAAAAATTTTATCGCATTTGTACAAACGTTAACATTATTTATAAATTAATGAAAAAAGCATCTGTTAAACTAAAATTGATTATACGTTTCATTCTCAAAAGGCTTTAATTAAATAAAATGAAGTCCATAAATAACCCTTGTTTGAGCTCCAGTGAACTTCAAAAAAAACAGAAACAGTTTTCCTGTTTTCTTCATTAATTAAACGATTCACAAAAATTTACATAAAACAAATTAATGTCCCGTTTTATTTCATTTCACAAATTTTATTTATTTTTTCGTTTCAATCTTATAAAATCCAAGTGAGATACATATTGATTGAGCTTTTAGATGATTAAGCTCCATATACTGGAAATCTGTCCGAATGAATCTTCTCAAGTTTTTCTATTAAACGTTTTTCGATTGTACATTTGTAATCCCACTTAATTGAAAATAGAACCAATGGATCATTTTTAACCTTTAAACTAGCATCCAAAGTTTCGTAAGTTTCAAACTGTATTACAAGTTCACCGAACAAGATTAATGAAGCGACCTAACTACCGCTAAGAAAGTTATAGCTGACACGCCATCTCTTAACAACAAAACAAAATTTCAGAAAACAAATATTTTCTCAATAAAAAATTAATTAGCTACTTAAATAAATAATGCTTTTTGAAGTCATTTAAAATTTAAAAGTTGTGATGTTTTAACTTGACAAAGAATTAATTTTTTAAGACATGCCAATTAAAAATTTAAATTTACTTGAACATAAAAAATATCTTTTTTTAAAAAATGCAACGAAATTGTTTCATGTCTTCTTTTTTTATATTCTAATGAAAAGCTCAAATGCCTGTTACTGTGCATGAAATGAACAACCTTGGTAATGGAGCTTTGTAGCAGCTTTTATAGTAAATATAAAAAGATTCATACACCAATTTTATATTTATTTATTATTTTACATAATACAAAAGTTATAAGAAAATATTTAAATATAATACACGTGTTATAGTGTCATTTAGTAAGTGAAAAGGATTTTAGTATGTCATGATGTTTTTATCGTTGGTTTCTTTATTCAAGAAAAATTATATGCATATATACTAATTATTCAGTTACAGATTAAGTGTTCAGAGAAAATATTGAAAAGAAAAATAAATTATTTTCCATGAAAAATGTAAATAATGAAACGCAATGTAGGAATTTATTATATAAAAGTTAAGTATTATATGGAAGCACTGTCATTGTAACAACCCTTTATTAGTATTTTTCTTGAAAACTGGAAAACATATTTCAAATATTGATTAGAAAAAATCTCCAGGTTTCTAAGAAAAACTCATTTTGCTAACACATATAGTAGTTCAGATTATAATAACTTCACATTCTTGGAATTGTAAATCCATTATAACGGTTATTAAATTTTTTTGAATAAGTTTAAAACGGCTATTTTTTTATACCCAGCAAAAAGAAATAAATAAATTCTGAAGCTTCGAATATACACCTCTGCAAATTTGCACATAAAGAACACATAAGGACCCTAGTTTCTAATGCAATGCTCGTAGGCTAAATGCTGTTTTACAAATAATAAATTATTATTCACATCGTATTACACTCTTTTTTTGCAAAGCATTTCAATAACTTTTAGCTGTCATCGTCAGGTATTATTTAATTTTGTCAATTGTAAACAAATTTCATAGATGGTGTTTATTGTAAAGGATTAGTTGCTAAAAATATTGATAGGATCAAGTTTGTGAACAAAAGGATGGTTTAATAAGATCGCAAGATTTAAGTAATCAATAAAACATGGTTTTCTGTAGCAAAGTATTGAAATATTTGTTGATTTAGAAAATATACATTTGGAAATTATGTATGAAACAAATTTTTCTTAAATGCTCCGGCTTTCCTGGCTTAGCATACCCAATTCGACGAAATTTTGAATAACTTTTTTGAATACGTTATGTGGTGGTATATCATTGATACAGCGTCTTATTTCAGCTTTCAATGCCTCGATGGTTGCAGGCTTATACCTGTAATTTCAGATAATCCTACAGCCAGAAATCTAAAGGCGTTGAATCGCGAGAGCATGGAGGCCAATTCTGGCCACCAAATCGGGAAATGACACGACCAGGAGCAAACTTGTGCAAGATCGTCAATGTTTCACGGCGATATGGTATGTGGCACCGTCCTGATGACACCACATGTCGTTAAGAGCGATAGCTTTCAAATGTGGCCCAAGAAACTGTTATCATATCACGATAACGTTTGCCATTCACCGTTACTGCATTACTTTCATCGTTTTTGAAGAAAAACGGTCCAATTATTCCTCCAGACCATAATGCACACCATACAGTTGTGGATGACAGTGACCCGTTGTGGATGAATTGATTTCTGATGAATTATTCGTGGATTTTCTAAGCCCCAAATGTGAGAGTTTTGCCTATTCACGAAGCCATCGAGGTGAAAATGGCCTCATTACTGAAAATGATTTTGTTTCCAAATCAGCAGTTAGTTCAAGGATCCAATTGGGGAATTCTTTTTGCTAGTCATGATCTACTATTTCATGTTTACTAACTCCCATCTAACTACTTTCGATTTGTCAGGTGATAATCATGTGACATTATAACTATTAAACATGGCGCGCAATTCAAATATTGCGTTCTTATTGAAACAGCCTTTATATACCAATATAATAAATGGTAAAAATGTGTCAATTGTATGAAAATTGGCAAAGACAGAGAAACAACTTTGTAAACACATTCGTGGTAGAAAAGGAAAGGAAAGGAAGCCACTGTAACCTCGTTAGGACATGAGTCCAGAAAAATTTTGTCGCCGGGAGTGTTGATGGGAAACAACGAACTCTCTTGCTGGATATAGGGGCGATAAAAACGGTAGTCTCAGAACTTTTTAAAGTATAAGAAAGATTAAACAAAATAAAAGAACCAAACTAATTAAAAAATATTGAAACAAAATAATTAAGCAAAAGAACCAATGGGAACTGAGAACTGAGCTTTAGTAACTGATTGTTGATTCAAATTAGGAGCAGATTTGGATCATAAAGCTGTGGCTATTTTGATGTTGGTCCAATAAAGAGACATACTAATAAAACTATTGGTTTTTCAATTGATCCAAATTGGTATAAAGTTTGGAAACAGAACCATAAAAAATTCACATTACTTACTGCTCAAAATGTTTTCATCGATTTTCTTACTCAAATATGTTTGGGGAGTCTTAAAATTAGATTATTTTTAGACCAGAGATACAATGTATTTGAGTTATAAATAAAAAATAGCAGACAAAAATCTAATTAATTTTCTTTTTAAAGAAGAAACAAAAAAACGGGTTAAAATAGTTCAGTTTTACTTACAGAATTGTTCCTAGATTCATTAGGTTTTTTATGCTCTCATCTTAAAATTATTAGCTCTAATGAAAACCGGGTCAACATTTAAAATTGAAAACTTTTTGCACTCATGTTCGAAACATTCGATATTAATTAACAATTAGTGAAATAATCTCTTTCACTTAATACTGTTCCAAGTCGTTTTGTTTCAACTCACTAATATCTTTCTTATTTAATTTGAAACTAAATTGACGCTTTGATCGTTCGCCTGAATAGCGAATATTAATTACTGATAAAATGAAACAAAGAAATAAAAGAGGAATATTAACGATTAAGCGAACGAACTTAATGGATATTTGAAAAGAATTAAGAATAATAGAAAGAAGACCAAAAGAGTTAAATAAAACATTTTACCTGAATGACTTTTTGAATAATTGATATCTTGATCATTTGCTCCACAAAAAAAAAGCTTCAGCTTTTTCTTTTAGAGCTTTGAACAATTGCTTTTGAAATTCGTTAGCGTTTAAAGGGAATTTTGTTCATTAAAATATTATATAATTCTTTTTTTTTTTGGAAACGGAAGGATAAGATGATTTTAAACAGACATCAATGTTGTTATGTTTTATGAAAACAGATGACGCTCAATCAGATGAATTAATCATAAAACAGAAGCGAACCAATTTTAAAGAAAACAATAATATTTCTTTGCGGAAAATGTAATATCAAAAAGAAAATTTCCTTTGTTCAATCGCAACAAACGCTAACAGAACCAATAAAAGTTTTACATATGTATGAAGCGCAACTTCTTTCAATCACCAAAACAGCCCTTAAGGTCAACTCTTCTATAACTCGAATAAAACGTATTTGATGCGTGAAAAGCTCAAAAATATCAAATGAAAATTCTCCCAACACTTTTCCGCGACAGCCATTTTTTTTTTGGTGACAAATAATTGGGAAATGACTTTGTAGTTTTCATTTTCTTCATAATTGTCACAAAATAAGAGAATAAAAGCGGAAATTCTTTCGAAGCGCTATACAAGTATAAGTCGGGAAATAATGCTGAAGAGTAGATAGAGAAATGCCTTGACGAGAAAATGGTGGAGTTTTATGATGAAATGGAACATATGTATTGTTATCACACAACAAATAAAACTTCTAAAGCTCCAGTTCTTATAATTTCATTTGATATAAGAAGGGAAAAAAACAAAATTGATATTAAATGCAATTGCACATTTAAGTTTTGTTAACATTCTTAAGAATAAAAAACTTTCAGTATCATTTACTTCTCTGTTTTTATTGATTATACATATTTTTTTATAACTGCTAAGAATTAAGGGGAAAAATAGGTATAGAAGCATAAAAAAAATCAATTATTTTTCTTCAAATATCGCTTGTAAAACTATTCAAAAATATATATCCAGTTCAGTAATAACTATTCCAACGACAAAAAACCAATAGTTAGTACAACATTTTACAAGAAATCAACTACCTCCAAGTATACTGTACCAAAAATTGAACCATATCCAACAGATGAACCATTCATGGCGTCAAGTCAATCAGTAATTGCCAGTTCAAAAGTGGAAGAAAAAATAGTTTTGTTCTACTAATCATCGGAATTGCTTTAATCGTTCTATTGGTTGCAACACTTTTAGTAATGTCTCTGAAGAAGTTGAGTAACCACCGTAAATTACATTCCAGAAATCAAAGTGAATCGGTGAACTGTATGAAAGCTCAAAAAACAGGTTGAAAGCTATAAACAAAGAATATGAAGCTGAAAAGGATTCCAACATGGTACAAGAATTGCCCAATAACTAGTAAATTTAAGAATTAATTCACTACTGCTTCAAATTCATTAATTCCCTCCTTTAGGTGACATTAGAACTATAATATCGACTTGTCTGTTTTTATTGATTTTATACTGTTGTTTTATAAGGGCTAAAAATTAAGGGTGGAAATTGGTGAAAATACTTCAAAATAATTCATTTTTTTTCTCCATAAATCACTTGTAAAACTATTCAAAAATATAATCTTAACATTTAAAATCAAAATTGCAACTAGTTAAAAGGTTAGGAGGCATCCATTAATAAGGCGAGACAAATTTGGATATTCTTCAACCCTTCTCCCTCTTGGTGTGAGATTTTGTTCGTTCCCTCTTCCCTTATCTCATATAAGATTTTTTAAAATGCGTATTTGTAATGTAAATGACTTCATCTGTGCTTCGATTACATTAGATTTATTTAAAAAAAATAATTTTCTTATTTTTTTTATTTATTTAAGACTAATAATTAGGATTCTAATGTCGTAGAATAGAATCACAATGGGAAAATCAAACAATGAAGTACTTAAATAGGAAGTATTATAATTCGTAAAAGAATATTCTCTCTTATTCAATCTACGGAGATTTATGTATGATTTCATGAGTGATTACTGGAAGTAATATGTCCATACTATTTTCAGTTACCGTAATAATAGAACACTTAAATCGCAATGATTATTAAAATATATGATTAAGGCATATGTAGTGGAGAAGCATTTAATACTTAATTAAATACATTTATTTTATACAGTTTACTTGTATTTTACGAAATTTTACGTGATATTTGCCGACACTATCACCTTTCCCATGTGAGTTGAGTAAGATTTTATTCGATCCCCCCCCTCCTAAACGTCTTACATCATTTATGAATGCCCCCTTATAAGCGATTAGGGGAGTACCTCTCGGTACAGGGTCCAAATGAGTGACGTGTAAAACGAAGCGGTCGAGCAGCTTTTTGGACTTTATGAAAGCTCTAAAAGCTCAAAAAATAAGTTGCAAGCTAAAAACAAACAATACAAAGTTGAAAAGGATTCCAATATGGTGGAGGAATTGCACATTAACTATTAAATTATTAGAATTAATTCTCTGCTTAAAAGTAATTATTTCCCTCCTTCAGGTGACATTATGGCTAATAAAAACCCATTGACTACAGCTTCAAATTAGCTATTTTTCTCCCTAACCTTCTCATACTTATGGGTATGTTATTAAGTATATACAAACATATTAACTTAATTATCCTTATACATATAAAAGACAGTTAATTCATATTTTCGGTATTTCTCCCAAAAACAATAACTCTTCTAATAAAATCATAAACGGAACAAAAAATTTAATTGAATTATATATTGAATTTTATATTTAAACTGACTAATTTTATTTTCAAGCTTTTACATGTCTACATGTTAGACCAAAATTTAATAAATTCAAGAGTTGAAGATATTTTTTTTAATCAAACTACTGAACAAGAAGAATTTCGAAACTAATCCTCTCAAAGAGAATTGCAAATTTCTTGTACCTCGACAAAAAAAAAGAAGGAACAAACCAGACAAATACGATTTTAAAGACAAGAACACAAAGTTTTAATTCTATTTATTTGCTTTAATTTATTATCATTTCGTTTGATCTTATTTGAATTCTTTTTTCAAACCAACAACCAACAACGTGAAAGATCAATGTGAAATATTTTACATAATGGTCTACAGATCTATGCGGATGAATTTACAATGAATTTTCAATGTTATTTATCTAAAATAAATGACCTTTTTATCCCTCATGTCCTGCTGAATTTCCGATTACCCCCTTCACCAGCCATGAACACATCCTGTTCGGTTAAATGTCTGAAAAAATCATTTCCACTTCAAATACTGCATGAACAAATGTATGCAAATAAATAAAAAAAAAAAAACATAAAAAAAAATAACGGGAGCTACAACGACAATATTATTGCAGTTTATTCTTCTGCTGTATTCATGAATTTTCATAACGTCATGTTTATAAGAGTTTAGTTTAAGGGGGAATAGCGGAAATTTGCTATAACGTAGAAGAAGAGGTCAGGGTGGGTATGTGTATAGACGGAGGTCGTTGTATGAATAAACGTTTGTCTATAGGAAAATGTTACCTGAGAAAAATAATATGGAACAATGTCGTAATATTTTATTAAACTAAACGAGTCGTATTGTATTCGAAATCATACCTTTGGTTTCATTTTAAAATGTGCACGAGCACCCATATGCAGATTCAATGTCTGGAAAAAACACAGCAAATTAAAACGGCATAGCATTTTTTGTTCAAGATTTGATAATTTATTATTTATTTCGTATATTTTTTTCTTCTGGAAAAATAATTCAATCTCATGGCAGTAAAAAGTTCCATACTTACGTGTATACTTAGAACCTAATTAAATCGTAATGTATTCAATTGAATAATTATTTACCAAAACAAATATCAACAGTGGTGAGCTTTAATAAGTGTTTGGAATTATAACATTTTAACGACAAAATATAATTGTGTTCCATACTTATAATAATACTTACAATTTATAACAAAAAAATTTTTTTTTTGCAATTTGATATATAGGTTTTTATCTTATTGACTGTTTTTTTTTGTGTTTACTTTGAAACTATTACAAAAAACAAGTGGGATTAAGGATCAGTTAATGCTTGATTAGTTCACCAATCTTCCTCTTTCTTGCTCACTTCGCTCCCAAAGCAGCTAAGTTAAAGCTAAAAAAATTTCCATTTAACATTTGAGATCAGTTTATTTTGAAAGTAGGCTAAGTCGACGTCAAAGATTATCTAAAACTATATACAGTTAGAAAGCAACATACATGGCTAAGGATGTATACTTCATTTGCTGTAACGATCCTTGCAAAGTTAGAAACCATGTTCTTATGAATATTTTTAAGTTAAACTTGATATACATAAATAATTAGTCTACCGAAAAGTTCTGTCCATTTTTGGCATTGAAAAAATACTAATTTTTCTTATACAATTATTATTGATTCTGATTCTGTGGTTTACCTTCAATTTGTTGTAGTTCCAAGGTATTCTCAGGATCTTTTATTTTTAAATCATTTTCATTTTGTTATTTTTGCGCAACGTTTCGCAGTTTATTACTACTTTTTCAAGTGATGATAAATAACAGTAACATGTATAAAGAATAAGGTTTTTGATGAAGAATGTCATTTATGTTGATGTAGTAATAAATCGGTATGGTACTTTGGTAAATTTAAATTATTAGTAATTAATTATTATATCTACATAATTGACATTTTGTTAAAAACTTATTGTTTATACATTTTACTATTATTTATAATCGCTTGAAAAAGCAGTTATAAATTGCGAAACGTTGCGCAAAAATAACAATGTGTAAATTATTTAAAAATGAGAAATCCTCAAAAAAATAACTTTATTCGATAATTTAATCGTCATTAATGATTTCTTATCAGCGTGAAGGCAAATAATTTATCCCATTTTTGAAAAAAAATTTATCATTTGATTTGAAAAATTCAACCATTGCTAAACTGATGTCTTCTTCATTTTTGAGTTTTTTGCCCGCCAAAAAATTTAGTAAAGACAAAAAGAAGTGGTAGTTAGAGATTACTATTTTTGGAAAATATGGTGGAAACGATACAATTTCTCAGCGTAGCTCTGCAATTTTTTGACGAGTCCCCAAAGCAGCATGTGGTCTGGTAATATCATGATGCCTTATGATGTCCTTCTTATTGAACATTGCCGTCCTTTTTTTTAACTGCTGTCTTTAAGTTAACCATTTGTTAGCCAAATTTCTCCGAATCGAGCTTTTTGTTTGGTTTGAAAAGCTTATATCGTATTGGTCCTTGAATGTCCCACCATAAACACAAAATTCATTTATTTAGAGTTAAATTTGGTTTAGATGTGAAAGAGCCTGGTTTTCTGGGTTCACAATACGCTGTTTTCCTTATAATGCTATCAAAAATAATCCACTTTTCTCATGATGCTCTATAATTTCTTTCCTATCAAACATTGCCGTCCTTTTTTTGGACTGCTGTCTTTAAGTTAACCAGTCGTTACCTGATATTACAATAATTCTCCAAATTGAGCTTTTGATTTGGTTTTAAAAGCTCAAAGTGAATAGGTCCTCGAAAGTCCCATCATATAACCCACATTTCTTTATTTATTATCAAATTTGGTTTATAGGTGAAAAGGTCTGGCTTTCTGAGTTCACAATTTGCTCTTTTCCTTATAACGCTATCATAAGTCATCCACTTTTCATCTCCAGTTATCATTCGGTTCAAAACGAATCACTTGGACCTTTTAATTTCTTCATACGGCACTCATCTTAAATATTTCCTCACCAATCCTATTTTCTGAATTTGTTTTGAAATGGTTTGCTCAGCTGAATTAAGCTTTTCTGCGACCTCCAATGTTGCCAAAAAAGGATCTCGGACTAACATGGTCCAAACAAATATCATTGACGTTATTGTTATCATAGCAATGGACGAAAATATCCCGTTGACCTCACATATCCATTTTTAGTAAAATTTTTGTCTTCAAACATCGATTGTTATAACGAAAGCTTTAATTTGTTCTGATGGTATACTCGTAAGGTATTTCAAAATCGTTAGGATTAAGTCGCTAGGACGATCTATGCAAGTAATGAATTGCCATTGAATTCGATTGCCATTTCTTCATCCTCGGTTTTTCTTTTCTTCAAAAACGCCGACAAGCGTACAAATTAAGACCTCAATTTAGAAGATTCACGCGAATGTTATTGTCTACATTTTTTACAACAACGTCGCGACTTGTAATCCTTTCATATCAACCAGACAGAAACCAGCTTTTCCCCCTGCATCAAAGTCTGTTTCATATCTGTGTAATTTGTCGTTTAACATTTCACGTTTATTTGCGAGCAAAAAAATGTTTTAATCAAATTATGTTTTAAAAGTGGAATTGAAAAAAGTGGTGAAAATTTGGTATTATAGTAGAGTTTTTTAAGAGTACAAG
This sequence comes from Sisyra terminalis, assembly GCA_958496175.1. NCBI lineage: Eukaryota > Metazoa > Arthropoda > Insecta > Neuroptera > Sisyridae > Sisyra > Sisyra terminalis. The sequence continues at coordinate 16,772,709 of OY292279.1, read as the reverse complement.
TCTTCGTATTAAAAATTAATATTATTTCTGATTTACGTTTTCGTAATTTTTGGTTTTAAAACGACTATAACACTTCTCTTTATAAACCTTTGATATTTAATTTCTAAAATTTAAATCATTTTTGAAATTTCTCTCAAAATGAAATTACATCACTTAACTTTTACAGATCACATTGATAATATTTACACTAACGAAACTAGTGCTAACTTAAGTTATAATTGTTGCTCAATATAGCTGCAACAACAACCACTTTGTTTATTTTCGAAATCTCCCCAATGTTAACGGTTGAATAATTTCAAACATTTATTCATGTTAATTTCCAAGACTCCTGGCAAGTTTATTTGCCGACATTATTATTAGGCTATTACCTATATTATCCACCATTAAAAATAAGGCTTTGATGAACTTAAAAATATAACACAGCCTAAATTACATAAAATAAAATTATAGTAGCTTTTTGGAGGTAAAATACTTAGTTTCTAAGCTTCTTAACTATTTAAATTTATTGCTTAAAAAAGTTTTAATCTTGAAATTGAATTGATTTGATTTAGTATTTGCAACCATATTTATTATCATTTATTAGGTGTATCGGAAAAAAATGTCGGTTTTTAAACAAATATTTAATCAATTGGCTTTTATCTGCTTATAAAATATTTCCTATTGGTACTAATGACATTTTATGATTCGAGTAATTTATCAGTTCCGTAAAAATTACAAAATATTTTTTATCCCGAATTTTTTATTGAAATGGTAGAACCAAAAACCCGAAAGAATATAAACTCTGTATAGTAAGTTTACCAAGTTTCACAGGATAGCGACGCAAAGTTGTTACTAAAAACATTTTTAATGTTTATCTAAGTGCATTAGGAGTTCTTCAATGTCAAATGTGTTTTTTTAAGTTCAAATTCGATAATCTTCATTTCTCCAACTGCTACCAACAAAATATAACAAAAAATTTAACAAATATAAAGTTTAGGGGGAAATGGAACCAATTTAATACCAGAAAGTTGAAGATCCGTCAAATAATCCTACTCAATCTTAATCGATCGGCCAAATACCCAAAAACTGTTAACAGATAAAATTCTATGCTGCAACTCAGTAATGGAAATCTCTCGGCAGAAGAAAAGCCCTAGAAAAATTAATTTATTAAGGAGGAGGTGGTATTGCCATACCCACTATAATCGTCAAAAGTTATTTCATCGAATTTCTATTTATTTTAACCATTACAACATTTACTAAGTGGTAAAAGAATTGAAAATTTTAGTGATGTTCAAAATATAATTTTTTGATATTTTCCTTAGTAAATCCATTGATTTTTACTTTTCTATCTAGACAATCACCACACGGGGACGACACATATCAAAAGAAAAAGACAGGAATTAAATAGACGGTACGGACTGTTACGCAAGTTATTAAGACCTACTTCTACTCTTGACACTAAAAACAAATTAACAATATGTAAATCCTTAATTCAACCCATTTGGACATACGGGGTAGAGCTGTGGAGTTCTGCCAAGTACTCCAACATCCAACGAATCCAATCAAAACTTCTCCGCCGTATTTTAAATGCTCCCTACTACGTTAAAAATAAAGTAATACATAATGATATCAAAATTCCCTTTATCAATAACCTAATCCAAGACCGGTTCCAAAAAATTCACAACAAGCTGCACAACCATCCAAACCCCAACGCTCAAATCTTTTCTTCTACATCCCATCCAAATAATCCTCCATGGCGATTAAAACGCCAATGGCCGCGAGATCTACTAAATGATTAATAGAGAGTCCCAACAATGGTTGGGTTCTTTCAACAACTTCCAAATGCAACTGTCCCTGGTGAAGGATCACTCCTCACTAAGGGTACAGATTTATTTTATTTTATTTTGAGCACATATTACATATTATACTAGAATTTTGTATAGAAGGCGATAATTTTAAATAAAAAAATACTTATACGACATTAAAAATTTGTACACTTGGTAAAAAAAAACAGTGATACTATTGAGGTTGAATATAACAATGATTTAAAATCAATAGTTGTAACAAAATTTTGTGTTTAATTGTAGATTAGCCTTTGAACAAAAAAAATACTGCCACTTAGTATTTATAGACATTAGCCAGGCGTTCGACAGGGTTTGGCACGACGGCCTGCTTTTCAAAATAAAGAAGTGTATGCCTCACCTCTGGAAACTATTCAGATTGTATCTTCAGGATCGATTCTTTAATACAAGAGTAGGCCATGAGTGCTCTGACTCCTTTCCGATTAAAACGGGAGTACCTCAAGGTAGTGTTTTAGGGCCCCTACTATACTTATTATTCACCTCGGATCTGCCTACCACAGATAACACCTTGACGGGGACATTCGCGGACGATACGGTGATTATGGCTACTCACAAGGACGCCGAAATTGCCTCTCAGTACCTCCAGCACCATCTAAACCTACTGGGCACTTGGGCTGAAAAATGGAAAATCACTATCAATAAGTCCAAATCAGTCCAAGTGATCTTCACTCTCAGAAAAGGAACGGGCCCCCCGGTCAATCTGGACTCAACTGAGATCCCATCGTCCGACACCGTCAAATACCTTGGTGTGCATCTGGACAGGAGGCTGACCTGGAAACTTCACATCATCCAAAAACGAAAATACATCAACAAGAGGTTCAAACAGTTATACTGGCTGTTAGGTAGGAGCTCTAAAGTTGCCCTTGAGGATAAACTACTTGTATACAAAGCAGGAATAGTTCCAATCTGGTCGTACGGTATTGAGCTGTGGGGCTCTGCCAGCAAGTCAAGCATTAAATTAATCGAGGTCACCCAATCAAAGATCCTAAGACAGTTGGCAGATGCTCCATGGTATGTCACAAATGAGACTCTCCGAAGAGACTTCCACATCTCATCAGTCACCGACTCTATTACCCTACGTACCACCAATCATTTTGGAAAGTTGAGTCAACACTCAAACCCCTGATTCCGCCACTTTTGGAGCACAAAAATGAAAGAAGGCTAAAAAGAAAAGTGTCTAGTGATCAAGTAGAGGCATAGGGAGATTCCTCCACTGGGAGTGATCTCCATCACGTCAGCTCCGGTCATCAAATCAGATTATAGGACCTAGATCCTGATGGCCGATTTATATAAATTTATAAAAAAAAATGTAGATTGTAATAGATTGATAAAATATTCAAAGCACTAGGATAAAAAATAATCGGTTCCTTTTTTTACAATAATGTAGATTGATATCTCGATATTCTTTTCTGGTGCACCTATTACTAAGAAGTTATTTTTCTTAATAGAAGTACCTTTTTAAAAAGCACAACTTCCGTGAATATACGCATTGTTTTTTTTCGTAAGTTAATAAAGAACGTAGGCAAAGAACACATGGTACATGTGCCACTACGTTTCGGTGATAGTTTTTTTCTTTTTCTGATTATAAAAGAAGTTGTTAACAGAAAATGCAACTGCTTTTCATTAAACACAAAAATTATATAGCTCTATTGTGGTTAACTCAATATAAAAAGCTCTGAAAGCTCCGGGTTTTTTTTAGTGGCGTAGAAGTGCACGGAAACGTCATCTTGTACCGTTACAAAGAATCTATCTCTATCTCAATATCTGCTCCAATTTCATTGTGCAATTTGTACAGACAATTCTCATTGTGTACACACACCAAGCTACCTTCGGTATACAAAAGCGACGGTTCCTGTAGCGTTTTGTTTCAATAAAAACTTTATAGGTAGACAATTTTCACGAGCGCAAAAAGCTCGACTGGGACTAAAAGCGTCTTCGTGCACGATATAACTTTTCCACGAGCGTTTTGTTTGGTCAGAAAATTAATGAATGAGATTTTATATTAGGTGGTTCATTCGTTCTGATTTCTAAAGAGTTTTTCACCCCTTTTTTTGTTGTTGATCAAATTAATGAAACAATGGACGCAGAAAGAGAATGGAATTGTATACATTGTAAAATTCATGCGATGAAATAATCGACAGACTTATTCGCATAATGTGACAATACAATGCTCTAGCTTTTTAATGTATTGTCAGTTTTGCACAGAAAAAATCGACTCATTAACTTTGATTAAATACTTCCACTTGGCACACAAATTCGATTTTTTTAACTTTCTTTTTGTTGAAATGCTTTTGTGGCAAAATAAAGTACAAATAAAACGCATGAATAATTTTTAATTTGAAAAACTGTTTTATTTCAACTTTAAATCATACAATTATACAGAAAACACTTTTTTATGAAATACTGGTTTTAAGAAACACGAACAATATATTTTTGATTGAAAAATTCTATTTACCAAACTTAAAATGTCGCGATTTTTTTTAATGCCACTATTCGCAGTACAAATCAAGAAAAAGAGTTAATTGTTGGTTAAATAATTCAAAACGTATGAGTATTCTCTTTTCAGGCGTCCAAATGATTCTTAAGGATGTAATGAAGCAATCTAGACCTCTACCTCAGTAACCTATACACCAGGTGTTCTACTATTTTAGTTCCAGAGCTTAATGTCCCCGGTTCCTCATATCTCCATTTATTCAGAGTACCGCATTCCCACAAAACATGTGAAGTGGTTTTATCCTCTAACTGGCACAATCTGCATTTTGGGTCACCATATATGCAGTCCCATCTTATGCATGTGCTTTCTCTGTCCTCAGTGACCATTTAGGCTCGTTACCACTATGACTGCCAAGTATTTCTGCAGTTACTTTCAGGGATGGTTAATCTTCAGATCTTTGCATCGGACATTACTTTGACATAAAGATACCTACAGATCCTGAAATTCTTAAAGATTGGATATTGCAGAATTTTGTTTCAACTTTTATGAATATTGTATTTAGTTCTCTAAAGTATTGCCATTTAATTGAATTCTAAAGCGAATTAAATGCACATAAATATAACTATGCTTGATACCAGTGTTTAAAATAAATAGAAAAGGTATCAGTTTTACACGACCAAGATTACAACACGGTACAGTTGGAGACAAAAGTACATGAAAATAAGAATCCGTGAATAGTTAAGTCTTTTAGCATACATTAAGGTATATAATAAATAGGTCGATACTTAAAAAACTGTTTATAGTTTAAGAGAAAATCGGAAATTTCACCAAAATTTTTAAACAAAATAAGAAACACCAAAAAAATTAGACAATTTTGAACTAACTTTTGGGACTGTATACGCTTTTATGTCAACTTTACAAATCAAAATGTTATGAATATAGATTTCTTTTAATATGATTAAATCATTCATAAAACATTAAATTAGCACCTACAGTTTTTGGAAAAATATGTATGAATATAGTTTTGTAATAGTTTTGTAAAATATTTCATGTTTCAATAATATTACCGAATTTCCTATTTATTATTATTACTTTTATTTATTATTATTATAGTTCAAAAATAAAACGGTAGATTTAAAATATAATGAGTGTTTTAAACCAATGACTTACTCCACTATCAAATTAAACGACTCAATTTACACGAAATGTTAAGTAGCAAACAAAAAAATTTTTGTTGTACAAAATTGTACAAAATTCAAGGATCAGTTTTTCAAAAGAAAATGATTTAGATAGGGGGCATGCTGGCGGCATAATTGTTTATAACTTTTTAAATAAATAATTAAGAGATTTTTTTAAGTTGTACAAAATTTTTTTTCTTGTACAAAATTGTACAAAATTTGAACAAAATTATGGTGCACTTCATTTTCCAAAGTAAGATTTGGGCAGGCTGGTGACATGCACGTGATCATAATTATGCTTTACGAATATATTATTTATATTCAAACGAACAAAAAATTAGGTTTTCTACAAAAAATGATTTTAATACTTATCAAAATAGGTATAGGTATCACGGTCTTACAGTAGAAAATCGTCTATATGAAATTAAATTATTTTTTTTAAATATGGTCTCAAAACATATTTTTCAAGATTTTCTGAAGTAATTGATTCATTAAATCTCCAAAATAAGTCAAAATTTATGATAAACCATTAACCATAACTTAATCATTGGTCGTTTCTTTTTCCTATTGTACTTTTTAAGAATTAATAACCATAACCATTGCTTTTTTTTAATTTCTGCTGGTTAAAGTTTACAGTTTAAAATATCAGTGTTTTAAATCTTACAGTTCCTTAAAAACACTACTCTTTAATTTATTTATTTTTTCCCCAAATGGTAAGATTCACTACATTTTAGTGAGTTGTACAAGTATTGTTAGAACTAATTTAGATTTTTAATGATAAACCAATCATTAACTCATCAAAAAACAGAGTAATAAGCAGTTGCGAAGTAATCCTAAAGAGCATACACCTAGGAAGTATGAAACTCCTAACAGTGGAAAATGAAGTGAAAAAATTAAGCATCCTATTGCAATAACCAAGACTAACAAAAATATGGGAAAGTACATCGGTCCGGAATAATACTAAAGTAATGTTAGCAAACGCGCCAGTTTTCCCTAATGTCATATAGATCTCTGAAACTTGATCATTAAAAAATCCGACCAGCAAAAGATTGAAACTTTCGAACAATACGTAAGTACTATTTAAATACAGATGGGTTATTTCTAAATTAATAAATTGGGTTTTCCAAGATGAGGTTCGTTAAGCCTCAACACTGCAACCTCAAGGAAAATTGAGCTTTTTGGGTCCCTACTTCACCTAGTTAAGTTCTGTTAAACCCTTCAGCGTTATATCCCTAGTACAGCGGTCGGGGAACTTTTTTAACTATTACCTCAAAAAAAATTTGCTTAAGACGATATTACTCTCCCTCCATTCTGAAAAGAAAACAATCAATGTAAATTTTAAAGAAACATTATTTATTGAATTTATTTACATTCACATATTTGTAGTTTAGGTTTTGGGAAAATGATGTTGCTTCATGTTTGATTTAATATAAACATATATAGTATAAACATACTAATACGTTTATGAATTAGCAATAGAAATATAAGAAAAATTTCCCTATTACGCAAAAAAAAAAAAAAAAATACTCCATTTGGGGCAATATTTCCTGGCTTCCTAACCGCTGCCCTAAACCTACAAATAATTTGTACATAGACCTAGTTACTAAATGTATGTAAATGTTTGCAGCCAATATTTATATTTGGTTGGTAGTCTTGTAGCAAGAAGCTTCATCTTTTATAGCACATCCTAAGAAGTATAACTTCAGTAATAAACTGAAACAATTCATGCGTTAATCAGAAACGTGTAAAAACAGAAAAAGCCGAAATCATAGAAGTGCAAAAGAGCCGACAGTATCATTTCATTGGTCAGTGAACACGGCAAAGTGTGAATTCTCCAAAGTTCTCGACACAAAACGAATATCTCTAGTTGTTATTAATTGGACAGACAAACACGTCTCTAATGAGTACATTGATTAGCTGGGGTAAGCGATGCCAAAATTCCTTCCTTCTTTATCTATCCCCTTTTTTCCTTTCGCGTCCAGTTCCGTTTCTTTTCCACCCCACCTCATTCCTCTTCGTTGCCAATTCGTTTACTTTCTCGATTTCTCGTTCAGTTCGCTATTACAATAAAGTGTTTTAATTCGTATTTAACGGGTGAATTGTTTATCTAATTGAAAAGGCCTTTGTTGCCCACAAACCATTTATAATTAACTGCTTGTTATTACTTGTGCTTTTCATGGCAACAAATTTAGCTTCTATCGGTACCGTATTTAACACTGGTTGTTTAATTTTAGTGATTATTAAAAAAAAATGCAAAATTTGAAACATTTTCTGGATTTAAAGAAAATCCAGTTTGATATTTAATATTAACAATATCAATATATCCGAGCTTCTTATGAAGGAGTTATATACAGTTAGAATTTTCAAAAAAACTATTTTTTTTTAATTTTATTTTCTTAATGTACACATATTTAAGAACACATACAGAAAATTTCATATCGTTCCGGTGAATATTTTCGAAGTTACACGCAAATTTGAAAAGGTGTTTTTTCCTATGTAAAGTGCTTTTCAAACTTTAAACGCGTTTTTTTTCAAAATGGTGTTTTCAAAGTCGGTGACCAACATTACTCCAAAACGGCTAAACCAATTAGCCCCAAATTTTAACGCGAGCTTTTTAAATATATTTTTTAGTAATTAATCGAAGATTTTTTCCCACCGATAAATATATATTTTTTTTATAAATAATAGAAGGCTAAAATTTTGGTCAAAAGTCGATTTTTTTTTGAAAAACCGTCATTTTGCCAAAAAAATGTATTTTGCTTATTCCTTCGATTAATTACTAGATTTAACATTACTCTAACGAAATCTGTTTGGTTTTTTAAATTCAGAAGATCCAGTTCAGAGATATAGTGGTCACCGCAAAACGTCTTTTTTGAGAGGAGCTCTCGGGGATCAGCTGTAGCTCCTTTCCAAATAAATATTTTTACTAAAACTAAGTCTTAAAATACAGTTAAAAGGTACCATAATATGTGTACAAATTTTTAGATCAATAAATTCAAAAGCTTTTGCGGAACAAATTTTGGAAAATTCGCTTTTTTTGGCCTTCTAACTGTATATAACCCCTGAATGCAGTTAAAAATTACTTGTCAAACTATAGAACCTGGTATGAGCTCTTGGTATTTGAAAAGTTTTGAACTTTTTTTACCAATTCAAATGTAATGGAAAGTTATCTAACCAGAATTACTGGAAAGGCGAGAAAATTAGATTTCTTTTTCATTTGAAAAAATTGGGGTTATAGTTACATAAACAAGCATTCTCTCTAAATATCTTTGGTAAGTGTAAAATAAAATTGGTAATTAGTTCTTAAGATGTGCAAGAAATTAAGTAAGCTTTCTTATCACACAACAATGTCATACGTTACGTATGTTATTTAGTGGACTATAATTGCCTTCAAATTGATAAAATTTATTAGAAACGTCTGGATTTTTAATAAGAAGTTTTATATCAAAGCTAGAACTTTTGATCTTATTTAATTTAAATAAACAAAGCTGATATTTATAGTCACATTTATCAAAAAAAAAAATTGGTATAGTTGAAATGACTTCTGAATACTTAGTCCAGAACTTATTCCTAATTCTACATAGCTCATAGAAAATAAATATATAAGCAAATATATACATATTTATATATTTTTATATAGCAAATATATTTTTTTTAGAAAATTGAAAATAATTTTTCATCTCTGGTCAGTAAAATTGAGCGTTTGCGTTGGCTTGTTAGTTGTCTATAATTGCGTAGCCTTTACATGAAAAGGTAGAAAAGCTTTTTGAAAGCTCTATGATTTCAGTACTTTTTTTTTCAACTCATAAGTCTTATATGTAATCTTTGTACGACCTTTCTAAATATAGATTCTTGTAATAGCTTTTTTTACGTTTTTAACCCGATTTGTCAGTATTAGTAGGTCACTTTTTTACTCTTTTTAATGGTGAAACTAGATAAGAATGAGGAGTAACATGTTTTTTGTTTTCGATTATTTTTTTGAGCGTTTTTGTTATATATTTGCTGTTTAAGGCGAATTATTTTTAAACTTCCTTTGTATTTGAACTACAATGTTTGAAAATTAAATCAAGTATACATCTGATAATAAAGTATATAAAAATTTATTGTAGTCATATTTGTGTAACATAATTTACAATAGTAAACTATGGTGAAAAGTTACAGAGCGATCCAACACTACTTGATAACCACTGAGGAGAATTACTTGACAATCGAAATACATATCTGAGCAATATATTTCAGTAATACATTTGCTTGAATTTTCATAAATTATAGTTATCTCTCCAACTGCACGAGTTTTCATTGCACAGTTTTCCATTGCACGAGACGAGTTTTTAATACCAATTTTTGCACTGCATGGTTTCGGCTGTCGTCACGCCGAAACTACGACCGCAACCGAAACTAAATTCGTGAGATAAAAATGATAAAAAATTTTTGTTTTTCACTTATTATTTGATTCTTCAATTATGAATACTGTTTACTATCAGTTCATGAAAATTTTATTTAATATTAACTTTTATATTTTTATTTTCAGTTCGGAAGAAAGCTGAGCAAAGTTAAGAAGAAATTAATTTTTTTTAAGATATACGAAAGAGTACACTCTATTTTGTGTATCTATAAACATATCAGGTAAAAATTAATTTTGTTTAGTAACTTTTTTCATTATTTTATATTATTTGTAACTAATATTAAGAAGAAATATTAGATGCATTTCTTTAAATCAACTCCGTATTTCAGCATAAATAAATTATTTGATAAAATAAATGATAATAAGTAATGTTAATAATTAGCTCAAATATTTAATGCTAAATGATGAATGATTACCTATAGGATTTAAAAGTAAGGACTGACAAATAATGGTTAACTTTTTTTTACAAAAACATTACCTTATAGGGAAGTTTCGATTTCAGATTCAGTTTTGTTTTCGGGTATAAAAACTAATTTCAATCGGATACTATAAATTAATGAATTTCATTTGTTAACATGCTTCTTGATATATAAAAGTGCATGTATACTTTAACATTCGTATAAAAATCAAAGATAAGGGAATAAATAGGCCTTAAAGTTGGTACCTCCATCTTATGATCTGATATAATTAAGACTGGGGACTTTTTAAACTTAAGCTTTTCAAAGTTTCGGTCTTGGAGATACTTTTTGATCCTGGTTTCAATAATGATTCAAAATATTAACTTCTACGAGTATGTAATACAATTTATTTTATAATACTACTAAGAAAAACGTAAATTATTTTTTTTTTTTGGGTTTATATCCCTTTTCGAATCACCAAATTTGGTAATGTTACATTTTCGACTTGGTTTTTAATTTGACTCGCGTTTTTTTTGACTTTTTGTTTATTCAATTTTTATATGATATAATTTTCTATTTTGAAGTGAAGTTTTCATTTCATTTCGGCCGTTTTTAATTCACGAACTAAAAACAATTAAATTAGTTACGTAACAAAAACCGCATTTTTTAAGGCTCCAACGACCGCCATATAATTTTTTTATTAAATATTAAGTTCAAAAAACTATTGAAAATAATCATAATTTTATATTTGAAGTACAAAAATGATGATAAAATACCAACTCTTTAGTGATTATAAGTCATACACCTTTAAATCCAATTTCATTGCACTGAGACTTGATTAAATATGTTAAATTATAAAAAAGTAGTTTCTAAGTATTTGTAGTACCTATTATTATATAACATAAGATTGTTAAGGAACTGGAGCTACTATAAATTTTGATGATTCCGACCCCGTAGATCCGTGCTTCGGCTCCAACTCCTGTTTCCTAACCCTATTAATTAATGTAATTACTAAAAAATTGCTTCAATGAAATTATTTTTCAATTAATTTATACTTTATCTTTCATGAAATTTAATTATAACTCATATGCTTCGCATATGCTAGATTATATTCTTGATATTCCAGAAACGCCTACAACGCCCTAAAATTCATTAATTTTCCCGCAGATGTTTTTGCATGGATATGAAAACGTATGACTTACCGCAAAACAAGACAGAAATTTGTACGATTGATAAAGCAAACAATAAAATAAAAGAAAACCAAAAAAAAAAAATCAGGTTTTCAAAGATTTCAGGTTGCATAAAGTAGGTAAAGTATGCGTGAGCCTATCACTGATATCTGTGCTTTACGTTGAGGAAATAGTCTCGGAAAATTATAGGGGTTTTGTTTTGTTGTTTGTGTGGCACAGTGGCGTGCTTGCCGCGTGAGTTCAACCGTGAATTATTATAGCAGGAGTGACCTGGTCCATGTGTCATTGCTAGTGAATTTCTCATTTCGGAGTCTGTGGTTCGGATACCCGTAACGCCACTATTTTCCCGTTGGAACGACGCGGGGGCTTTTTAGGATGTGTTTGGTATACGTATTTATCCGACACTTCACACTTTCGAACCCCTTTCCGTCTCTTTCTGTTGTGCACAAGAAATCTTTATTAAAATACGTGCCGCCGCTATACAAACGTTTGTTTTGCACCGACTATAACAAAATATTATATTACGTCGCTGTATTCTCTGCACTAACGATACGCCGGCTTTATTTAGCTTTATTGTTTTAGATAAATGTTCATTTGTATGAATTATAAGATTTGTAGCTTTTGTCTTTGAAAGAATGACTCCCGTCGCTTGTAAAAGGGACAAATTAGAAACGTCATTGTCATACCTACCCTCACTAACTCTTTTCATACGAATAGCGTTAATTAACCACCATTACAAAAACTCAATTCCAGAAACACCAGCAGCTCTATGAATTTCTTAACTATGTATTTCACTTTGATTTTTCAAGCAAAGAATTCATTTATCTTTTCGAAGAAAAAGAGCAATTTTTCGATTTCATCTCTTTGAAATATGTAAATTTTGTTTATTGTACAGGAGCTTAATGAAATGAAAAGGCGTCATGAAGATTTTCATCCCTTTACATGTTACAAAAATGGGAATAGATTGTGCATGCAAACATTTAATATTATGAGCTAAATCGCTTCTACTGGGAGCATTAAGAAAACTTTCCCCTTACCTAAAATGTACAACTTTTAGCAAACCTAGGACTGAATTTTTTGAAGTGTATGACATTGACCTTCAATAATCTGAAAATCTATGATAAATGCGCAGAAAATTTGCAATACTTAAAATAAATTTTACAATTACAGTAAAAATGACTTCCATTTGCATTTTGAAAAGAGCTTGGAAAATGATAACTTTTTCCTAAAAGAGAAATTCATAAAATAAATAACCTGTAAATAAATTATAAGTTATTTCCATGTTGGGATGAAAATATGTCAGAGAAGTATTGGGTATTATCAATATAAAAGAATTAAAAAATCAACTTATGCTCATTTTTTGATTCCTTTTTGTGGGACCAACGCTACTTTAGCCAGTTATATACATTAAAATTTCAAAATTTTACATATGGAGGTAGAAATGGCATGTACTGTTACGTCATTTGGAAAGAAATGGCTATGGAATGATAAGGTACCCAAATTTGACTCATGGGTAATAAAGGGAGGCAGAAGTTACAAACTATCAAAATCATGAAACTTAATTTATTAAATTATAGATGAACTCTAATCATGTACAGAATTTTGGAGTTATACAAACTTTTGAAGATTTAAGCATTACAATTTGTAGTTTTAGTTTTCTTTATAAAGGTTTGTTTTGCTTTTTCTTCCAAAGATTTTTTTTAAAAGAAAACTTTTTGGTGATCCTTTTTTATAACAAATACTACATAGAGTTGAAACTAAGAAAGTATTAACATCGAAGCTTTTATACTATTAGATATCTAAACCCTTATTTCAACTACTCCAGGACAAAAATCTTAGCAAATTTCTACATGTATTAAGTAGAGTAATACTGCGTAATAAGTTCAGATCTGCCTTATATTATTCCTAGTATTTTGAATCTCCAAAAAGCCAAAGCACCATATTTGAACAATAAAGAAAGTTTTTCTTCCCCTAATCAAAATTTATATACTATTAGGTCAACCAGTACCCTAATATTTCTTTAAAGTCGTACTGCAGAAAAGCTTATCTTATAGAGAGGTTTCCAGAAATAATCAGAAAAGCAGTATCTTAAAAGTATTGATATAAGAATTTTCGTAAACCACATTCAAGGATAATTTAGAAGAAGTAATTTGATTTATAGAACTTGTTCATGTAAAGAAAATAAGAGTTAAATTTTAATAAAGTGCTCTTGGAACTCTTTTACTGAGTTTTTTCTCCCCCATGAATCAATTTCAACAAATCAATTTTAGGTTATTTCTTTCCTTTGTACTTTCAACTCTTTGGGCTTAGTGTTACGATCATCCCTCTCTTCCTGTCCTCTGCTAAATATCCTAGAAGTAATAATCGCCCAGCATTGATATGAATATATATGGACATAACGTCCAATAGAAACTAAGAAAAATTTCAGTACTGATGAGCGCCAGTCTACAAAAATAAGCGCTAGTAACAAGCGCTTTCTATGTACATGCTCAAAATTTGATTTCATTTTTGTCGGTTCTTTTATTACCAAATTTCACAGACTTATATGGCGAGTGGAAAAATCAGCGCTATGGTTTTTCCGAATGGATATACTTTTCCATATTTTCACCGCTGCAGTTCTACTTATAGTAAAACTCCATTTGGTTTTCACCCTTAATGTTCCTAGATATATCTTTGTGACCTCTTCAATACCGTTTGTTTTTCTGATTTCTGGCGAGTCAACATTTTATTGGTATTCATAAATCAATTTTTGGTGAAACGAGACGATATAAAAATTTAAGGTTCTTATTTCATTGTGTTACATTAAAGTGACCCCATTCCAACGCGCCTTAAAAAGTGAAGTTTAGTATCCTACAGGAGAAATTTTGTGAATGAATTATATTTGATTAGAAAAAAAAAATTAAATCATTGTTTACCTCTTAAACATACAGAAATATTCTCATTAATCAACCAAATAATTGTAACCAAAAAATAATTAAATACGAGCTTTAACTTTCTAATGTATGTTTAGATAATAATATTACACAAACACTGTAACCAAATATGCAAATACCATAAAATTTATCCAAATCTGAACAAATACGTTTGTATGTATAAACCACCCGTATTTGTATGGGTGCGTCCTCATTTATTCCTGCTATTTAGAATGAAAGCTCAATGTAATCATAGCATCAAATTAACCACATAAAATAACCTTGTGATTTTCATAGACCTCCAACCGTAACCATTTCGTTGTTCAATTTCAGCAAAAATATTTTCCATGCACGCATTTGTTATGTACACGTAATTCAGCCACAAAAGCCAATAAGTCAACCGCTAACGATTTTCCGTATTAGTCTCGGTTAAGTTCTTAATTCTATTCTTATTTTTAAAGGTGTTTGTGGGAACTAATTATATTAATATTTGATGTTCATTGCTCAAATAACACAATCTTGTTGCTAATTAAATTCAAAAATTTACTTTGTGCACGTAATTAGATTATGATTGCGAGTAAATAATTGCTAAATTAGTATTAAAGGGGATTTAAATCAGAGATCAAAGATGAGACGAGATAATAAGTTCTTTGATTTAATTCGGTTAAACTTAAAATCGACGGGGAAAATGTATGTCTCAATCACAGAGAAACCCCATTTGAAACTGATAAGAGGCAATTGAAGCTGTAGAAATACTTTTGTTTGATAAGTTTTCTAAAGTTTTTCGTTTGGATAAAAATACTACCTCTTGAAATCAACAAAACGAAAAAAAAAATTATCTTGTATTTTGATTTTCACATTTTCAGTTCCCTCCGTTTATAAGTATTGATTAAACAGAATTTTAGTGTTTACTGTTTTTAGTTTCTTGTATTTTTTTAATGTTATTTTCATCAAATCCCATTTAATAATTTAAAATTCTAGTTTCTTCGTATCCAAACTTTTCATGTATCATTTTATTTGATTTTTTCAATTCTGTAACGTTTCTTCACGTATCGTGACTTCCTCAGGTAACTTGAACTCGTTAATAATTATTAAAAACGGGAATTTGACTCTAATTTTTACAACACAAACTTTTGTTGAGAAAAATACGTAATTTTAAATTAACGCATTTAAAATTTATTATTTCAAATAACGTCAAATAAGTAGATACCTAGTAGTAATAAAAATACTACTAGAAAATCGAGGAAACATCAAGAGCAAAAAAACAAAACGGAAAATGAGTCAACCAAAAATAATTTATATGAATCTTTAATTTTATTTAAAATCCACCAGATGAATGATTATAAAATAAAGTTCTGGAAAAATACATATACTACGGTCCGTCCAAAACTAGTTTTTTCCGCCAAAACCGGGGAACTAAAGCCAATAGATAACAGGAATAATTACTGTTATTTAGATCTCACTTTTAAACTTCGTATCGGTTCGTTTTTCCTACTAACGGAATACATTAACGTATACTTTGTATTGATTTAATGATACATCAATGTCTTGAAAATCGCAAACGATGTGGTACTCTAATAATGAAACCCAAGGACAAAGGAAGAAGAAAAGTAAAATTCTAGCCTATAAAATGAAGAATGAATTGCACATATTTATAACAATATTGTCTACACCAGGGGTGTTCAAAATAATTTTGGAATGGTTCATATTTAAGATTTTTACTTCCACTGCGACCCAAAGGACACATTCATGGTAAAGTAAAAGCACTTGATGATAAATCTCAGATCTCAGCTTTGTTAAAATAATTAAAAAAGCTCAGGCAGCTTAAGATCTGCTATTACGTTCTGGTATTTTTTAATTTCCCAAATTAGCGACGTTTCGGTACCTATAGCAGCTTCATCTGCCGTCTTAGATCGAAGAAAGATTTCAGTTTAAGTCCAAACTTATCTACTAAAATTATTATAGTAATAATTATTCCTAGATTGCTTAAAATTTTACAAGTTCGCAGACCGAATGAAGAGCAATTGTTATTATCTGGAAACAATTTAAAAGTCATTGTATCCAGTTGGTTAGAGTTAATACATAACAAATCTTTAGTTCAGAACATGATACAGATCTGGATAATAGAAGATCAGGAAACAGTGACCGGAATTTGAAAATCGTTAATTTATCATATTAAACTCTTAAGAGTTGTCTAATTTATCTAAGCAATATAAAATTGTAGCGATTGGAAACTTTGAATCTTTTTTTCGACTTGTTTCCTGGTTTAACTTTCCAAATAATTGAATTGTTGCACCTAGCATCTTCTACTCCAAAAAGGTTCTGGGAGGGGGGGTAGTCCATCCATATTTCATCAATTATTGGATTTAACTTAACTTCTTCTGTTTTTCTTGAGGTTTGTCAGTTTTCTTTCCAGAACATCAAGTATCAATACTTTTCTTCTCAAAATAAAACCTATTACAATACTTTGTTCATCTCTTCATCGATAATAATTCCTTTTTCGTTGAATCTTCTTAATTTTTTCATCTCTGTGCTTTGATTGAACCAAATATTTTATTTCTTGTTTTTAGGGTCCAGATTTCCAATGCTACAAACTACACTTAGAATTTTCGTCATTGTCTCCGGAGTTTATATTTTTTCTATCAATTATCAAAAACCTTTCGAAACGTGGAGTGGCTCTTGAATGGAAAATCGCAATTGTCCCTGAACAGCTAGTTAACTATCAACAAGTTCATATTTTAACTCATATGGACAAATGGAATACAATTCTGAGAAGCCTCCAATGGCTCCAATGTGAAAAAGATTCAGAGCTTTTAGCTGAAAATCCTGAGATCAATCACGGACACCTCTTGGTACGTAACTAACTACGTCATACACAAGGACTTCAAAGAGGCTACGGTAAAGAGTGAAATAGCCAGTGAAGATAACCAAAAATACCTGAAAAGATTGGAAAAACTTCCCAACTATATGATTGTCAATCTTCTGGACAATTCGAACCACAATCAAAGGCTGAATCGCGTTTCTTTTCTGGAGCTACCATTCAGAGACCCTATAATACCTTAAGGTATCTTTCTTAAATAGTGCGGTTTTCTCCTACTTGTTCTCTTATCCCATTTGTTTAATGTCCGGGGACAGATTATAACAAAATTAAACATTGTTTAATAATATACAAATAGTTAATTTGTTTTTAAGGGTGAGTTTTTTATAGTCAAATGCGTAATGAAGAAAAGCAAAGGTTTTGTAGAATATATTTATAAAGACGAGGAGCATCTGCCGTTTTAGCGTTAGACGTGACAAACGATGCTCCATAGATATGAGCACATGTACATGTATATATACGGAGAAGACGTGGTGCCCCTGGGGTTGTTAGCACGATGAGCTCCAATTTGTCCGAAAGCGGACATATAAATTTTACTCTTTGAACTTGCAAGTGCCATTTTACACCTTTACTTATATTATTACGTGTAAAGTCCCACATTGAATGAGTTCTATATCGTATTTGATGATGTTTGAGGCACGAGACGAGGGTGTTAAGTGTGGGGTTGACGGCAATGTAACACGACAGTTACTTCCGGACCTTCAATTGATTGAGTTAGTCAATTACTGGGTAATGACTTTAAAACTGCACCAATTACGAAAAGCTTATTTTCTAATGATCTGATTTTAAATTTAATTTGAGGTTACCGATTTTTTAAGTCTATTTAAATTCAATGCAATAAGCTGACGGAATACCTGTACTATTCAATTAAAATTGAATTCGACTAACTCTAAATATATTCCTAGTTCGTGTACCACTTACTGGAAACTTACTTGAAAACAAACGCGCCAAATTCGAAGTTTTTTCGAGCAAGTCTTTCAAAGAATTTTGATCAGATATATTATTCTTTGTAGCAAATTTATAGTTTGTAACTCGATTTCAATAAAACAAAACAAAATTGGATTTCGTTCTCTGGGCTAAAACGGAATGCAAAACAAGCGACAAATGTGATTGGGTTTTACGAGCACCGAAAAGAGATACCAAACAGAAAATTTTTGTGAATACAAAATGAATACGTGATTATGTTCTGCGAGCTTTTTTATATGTGTTGTGTATAGTCAACCCGATTTAGCGTTTGATTCCACTATAACACCAAATGATTGCTGCGAAAATGTCAACAGGAAAATGTGGACTCATCAATGCAAGTTCAATGTACATCACAAAACCCTCAAGCTTACAAGTAAAAAGATATTTTTTTTTGGAAAATATGAGAAAATATTTTAATAACAAAACAAAAATAAATTCCAGCTACCTAGGCTGTTTAATTTCCTTCGCTCGTAAAAATGAGAACGAAAAGCAATACATTTTAAAGCAGCTTTTTGAATCATAATGAAAAATGGAAAACATGATATTAAAATAGTGTAAGTACTCGTCATCTTTTATACACGCGTGTGAAAATTCCTATCTTGAAAAGATTTAAATTAGATGCCTCTCAGGAATTATGGCCATCGTCTTCACAGTGCTTGTGTAGAAAACGTTCGTGAAATGCATGAATAAGTAATGGCTAAGTTAATTGGTTATCATATTACGACCACATCATATATCACTTTAATTTAAGAAGGTTAAAGGAAAAATTTCACATTATATTTTTTACTAAAAAAATCACTTTTTTTCTCCCATAATGAAACTCACAGAATGCTTTTATTTTATTTTTTATCCTGACATCAAAATCCATACTAATACTACTTGAAAATTTTTCAAACTAGTAGTTTGATATTAAATAACTATTGAGTATGTGCAATGTAAAATTACATCTTATGGTTCCAACATTATGGTACACTCTAGTTTCATCTAGAACAATGGCGTAATGTGAGTTTTTGCTCGGGACCGACCGGAAATTTGCCGCCCCTATTTTCATTATAGGTCCAGAAAATTAGTAAGAAGTTCAACACCTTTAAATTCTTTAACTATTTAAAAATGTAGTCTTTATAAATTAATGAATAATAATATATTTCCTATAACTCAATTTCTTCTTTATTACGACGCGTTTCAACAGTTTTTGACTGTCATCATCAGGTAACATCTTTTTCGGGTATATTACCAAGTCCAAGTGTGGCTTGGTTATCAGCTAGACCCTACAGACTGGGGTTGGAAGTTGGTTAACAATTCATTAGAACCAGTCCATACTTCCACTTGCGCTGGAAAAACTCCTTAATACAATTTTTTGCAACTGCAAAAAGGGGTGCAGTGCTAAATGTGGTTGCAAAAAAGTCGGACTGTTTTGTTCTCTGGCATGTACACATTGTCAAGGCCGATCGTGCTCTAATATTGAATCACTCTTATATCATTCTTGTTCTTCTGCATCTTCATCCTGAGTATATGTAAACTGCGTTAATAGCGATGTATCGCATGTCGCCTCGTTGGAATCAAATGGATCCTCCACTGTCAATGATTTAATATTAGAGCACGACCGGCCTTGACAAAATAGTCCGATTTTTGCAACCACATTTAGCACTGCACCCCTTTTTGCAGTACTCATGCATATTATGACGAATCCAACTTTTACAACTTTTTAAATCGTTATATCTCAAAAACGATGGCTTGTAGGAAAAAAAATATAAAAGAATTTTTTTAGATAATTTTATGATCTACATTTTTTGTTTGAAACATTTGTTAATAAAACAAACCGTTTTGCTGAAAATTGCGAAAAACTTATTTTTTTTACCTTTGACCTTGAATAAAAAATTTTCCATACAGGTGAAAGATGAGGAACTTTGAAATTTTATTTTTAATCATATTTTAAACAATCTTACTGATTTTCAGCTTGGTGGGAATTTATGTAGCTTCGAATGTCTAAATTGACCGGACTATAATGATTATTTTGTCAATTGTAAACAAATTTCATATAGGTTGTTTGTTTTATATAGTTTGCCGTTAAGAATGTTATTTGGATCTAGTTTGTGTGCTTTGTATATTTCATACTCTTCTAGGGTGTTCATATGTGATCCTTTCTTGCAAATTTATGTAATGACTTAAAATTTGTTTCGAAATTTAAGCATTGATGATTTTCGTCATAAAGGTGTTTTGTAAAATTTGAAGTTATTGTTGATGTAAATTTCTTGGGTGTATGTTCCTTATATCTTGTTCCGAAAGGTCTACCAGTTTGGCCAATGTAGAGTTTTTCATAGAAACCACATTTAATTTTATATATTCCGGTTTTGTTTTTCGTTGTAATTTAGTTGTTCCAATGGCTTAAGAGTTATCATCGTGTTGTTGTTTGTTGAAAATGCGATTTTGAAGTTATTTCTCTTTAGGAAGTTGACGATTGTAAAACTTAATATATTATTGACGTTTGATTTAATATATTTTTTGTTTTCTTTTGGTGGAGTTGGAAGAATGGAATTTTTAGTAAATTTTAATATTATTTTGTCTATGATTGAGCTGCTGTATTCGTTAGTAATGGCTATATGTTTATCTTAAACTTTTCTTCGCAAGTTTTGGTGCTAAGAGGGAACTTGATTGCTCTGAACACTTGACTATTGTAAGCTGCCATTTTTTGGTTTCTTGGGTTAAATGATGTTTTATGTATGGTTGAATTCGTTGTTGATGGTTTTCTGTATATATTGTATAACAACTTTCCATTATCATTGGTGATCGTTGTGTCTAATAAGTTAATTATTCCATTTAGATCGTGTTCTGAAGTGAATTTTATTTTTGGGTTAATTTTGTTCAGATCGGATACCATATTGTCAGTTTGTCGGATAGTTCCATTAAATAATACAAATGTATCGTCTACATATCTTCCATAAAATGTTATTCAATTTTTGTAGGTTTTGTTCATAATATATTTATTTTTAAAGTGATTCATGCAAATGTTGGCTAGTAGTCCTGATAAAGGGAAACCCATGGCCAAGCCTTCCTTTTGGTGATAAAATTTTTGATTGAAATTGAAATAGTTTTATTGTAAGATGGTGGTTAAGAAGTTCATTAAGTCGTTGATTACCAGGTAATTATATATTTTTGATGTTATTAGATTATAATTCAAAATTTTGATTGATTTTTCAACAGAGACATTTGTGTATTAGTTGATACTTGAATTTCAAACCATTACACTTCAATTTCATTGTTCAAGCCCATAGCGATATTAAAGGTGAAAGATTTGCCTATTGGATCTCCAAAAAGTTTATCGGATCTTTATAAAGCCAAGACCATGAGTGCGTTGATAATGGCTAGAGGTTAAATTTTGAAATTCAAATTTTTCATTATAGTTATTCAATAATGGATGGTTAATCAATTAAACACACCGGAGCTTATATTCAAAATCGTTATAAAAATTGATCAGTAAAAACTTGCCTAACGTACTCATGGCCTTGGTGTTATGTAAAAGTAATAAAATTTTGAAGATTCAATAGATATTTGTTTTGTTTTAAATATTTTTTTTCTCCAGCAAATTTTAAAGAAAATATATTTTAAGATTACCTGGAAAAGTCTAAGATAACAAGAAAGGAGATATTTGAAGAGCTTGGCAATGAGATGCTGGAGAAAAATGAAGAAAAGTAATGAACGGATTGGGTCACAAACGTCAAATTATAGAAAAGAATAATCGAAATAATAACGATTATTGATGTGGTTATTAGAAATTTAGAAGAAAAGTTAACAGGATAGGTACAATTTTCATAGAAAAAGAATGCACGCTTGATGTTGTACAAGATATATTGAAAAACTCCAAGAAAAAACAAGAAGACGAATTGAAATCCTAAGCTTATTAAACATGGAAGTAGATTACCCTACTGAAGATTTTTTGGTTATGGTGGAAACAATTCAACCATGCGGAAAACTAGGGCCACTTTTTCTTCTTCTGGTTTCTATTCAAGTTCCTACACTCATAGAAGTATTGAGAAGAGTAAACTAAGTGATAACTTTTATTGATGGTTAGGAAGGAAAGAAGAAATGTTCATGAAAAATGTAAAATTCTCATAGAAAAAGAATGCATTCTATATATTATATAAAGGAAACTAAAATACTCCAAGAGAAAGAAAAGAAGGTGAATTGAAATCCTTCGCTTGTTAGAAATAGAAAGAGACTATCTCATTAGAGATAGTCGGTGAAAATTATTCAACCATGTAGGAAACCATATTTTTACAAGTTCCTCCTGCTTTCAAAAGATAGGAAATAATTACAACTTAAGCCTACTGGTAGCCGAGTGGTCTAGGTGACCGCTCCAAAACCAGTAAGTAGTGAGTTCGATCCTCGTATCGTGCAAATTTTCAATATTTCTCGATAACGAATTTAATTAACCCTAGAGTCGCTAACGAACCTTAGTAGTAATAAAGTGACGGTAAATAACAATTAAAAAAATACAACTTATTTGGCTTTTGAAGCTGTGACGTGGAACTAGTCGATTGAACAGCGGTTAGTTGAACCATTTTCGTAGATTTTTTGGCCAGGAAGTCCTGGCTAACGTTCTTTGCTTGCTTTTCCTTGATTCTTTCTTTGCATGATGATTTCAGGTATTTGGTATTTATCGTTGCGCATCAGTCCAAGGCACTTAAACTTTTGCATCTGTATGATCTTCAAAATTTCCTATTCTTTGCCAATTTTGTGTAGGTGTTGAATATTTTCTTCACCTGGTTATTAAAAACTTTTTCAGAACATGACTCGGAAGATTACTGTTGCATTAGTGAAATCCTTACGCTAAAGGCTTGTTGGGTCTTCAATTTTTGAGCGACAAAAATGGTATGTAAAACTTTTACAAAAAAAAAAAACAATATATTAATGAAATAAAAATAAGGTTTTTGAGATAAATGTTACTATACCAGAGATATATTACCATAGTTAGAAGTACAGTATGCGGGGTAAAAATCCATCTCAATTCGAGTAATTTAATTTGCATATGAAAACCAATAGAGCTTGTTTCACTCGCTTTGTGCAATTTGAATTTTCTGTCCAGATAATTAAGTCAAAACCACAAAACTGTTTAAGACATTTCAGCGTTCAAAAGGAACAAATGAGAGATCATGTTCTTGTATTTAAGTTTAATTGTTATTAATATTATCCATTATATAGGTCGTGTCATTTTTCCATGCGCTCATTTCACTGTTCCCGAATAAAATTAATGTTTAATAGAAGCAAACATTTGCCATGGACAATTATTTTTAACGGCCCAACAAGCCGAGTTCGGGCAATTCGTTTTGTTAGCAAAAATTGGGTTTTCGTTTTTTAGGGGTTCGCAACGCCTGAACAATATTGAATAGATAAATGGGTGCTCGTTTATTTGATATCGTTTTGTATTTTGAATTTTTCAAGCAGCTCCTTTAGGCAACGCTCCCTTTTTTTCCTCGAGAACGAAATGAGGATAAGTGGGACGCGAAATGAAGATGTGACAGCGATGTCAAGGGATAACGGAGTCGGGAACGGACAACAGATGATCATTTTAGTCATGTCACGTGTCACGTGACCGTAAACGCTTAGAGAAGTTGGCACTTGGGAATGAGAAATTGACCCGGACATCTATAACCCTGTCGAGTTTGCCCGTCACACATTCGAGATTAGATTGTGAAATATAAATTGTTTCTTTTAGCAAATGTACAACTTTCTAAATATATTCGATAAATTTAAAATAAAAGGAAATGCTATTAAATTACGAGAAAACTTGCGAGACATGAATGAAAATTTCAAGAGGTCGTCCAGAAGAACATTTATTCACGAAGCATCGAGAAATAGATACAAAATTATTTTCTGTTTTTCCTCTAGAATTGCTAATACCTGGAACTTCATCTACGTAACGCGGAATTAAAGTGACAAGAACTCACTCCTTTGTGTTCCAACTTTAGAAAAAATATAGTTAAACCGAAATATCATTGCTTAAAAAATTTTTGTATACGGCTATTGCCTTTAAAATATTATATTAGCATTAGTTTAAGGAAGCTATAATCAATGACCACCGTAGGGTAAGAATTAAAAGCTTAAAGCTTAAGGATGTTTAGAAATGCGGTGCAGAATTATGAAAATAAGGGGAATTTCCTAATGTTTATGAGTAGGAGTTACATATATTTATGCCAAGCTTTTAGGCACTCGGATTGAATTTTGGCACGATTTTCTCACTTTACGTTGAAATATTTTGCTTTGAAACCCCCAAATAATGATGATTGTAGTATTGATGGAAGAGGAATATTTCAAAGAATGCATTACTATTTTTTCCAAAAAATTTCATTTTTACGAAAAGAACTCTCAAGAATTGATTGCCATCTCTCATAACTTTATCCATTTACATTTTGTAATGCAGTTCAAAATTACAAAACTTTATGATTTTTTTACTCCGTTAATAAGCCCCAAATCGACTTGAAATTTTACAAAAACATAGCTCAAATAGTTGACTACCTACAGCATAAATTTCAATTTTTTCTCATTGCTTGTGATTTTCTTCTTAAGCAATCTTAATAGCCGAGAATGATAGAAGTATAAAGGGATGATAGAATAGTGCTAGAAATTATCAAATTTTCTTTATAGAAATTCTTTAAAGAACTATAGAACACGAAGCTTTTTTCCACGACAAAATGGATGGGTTAATGTTTTAACTATTTTCTTGATAGCTAAACATTAAAGAGTTCTAACATTTTTACGTTTTGTAACTTTTGTTTGTAATTATATTTGACTTTGATTTATGTACATTTGATTCAGAACTTCAATTTGTGTTTCAGGACCTACAACAGTACCAAATTTAATTCATTTTTCATTAGTCGCTTTATTTCATATTACACGCTTATTGATTTATTAACAACAATCGTTTATTTATTTATTTAACACTATGACTAATTGTTTAAACCTGATTGTTTAATGTTAAATAATCATCAACTACAATTGATTGTCCTCCACCTGCGGTCAACCTTTTCATAATGATTTATACTGGCTCTGGATGGTTCAAATCTCTGAATTTTTCAATTTCTAGTGCTTTCAACCATAATTTAAATTCCTTTCCAATTTTTCCCCAAATGAAATATCTTTAAGGAAATATCTAGTTCATTTTTCATCTTATTGCGCTTAGCCATTCCCTCTTCATTTATTTTTATGGTTCGGTGAGCACACAGCAAGACGCTAAATGCATGGCCTTTGTTTCACACAATATGCACACATACATAATCTTATGTAATATTTAGCTCAAGTGTAATTTAGCACACCCACAATTTGGCAACGTTGCATTTTCGACTTTGTTTTTAATTTAATTCGCGATTAAATCGATCCATAATGAAAATTTAGTCATAAAAGAGAGAATTATACCATATTAGAACTGAATCAACAAAAATCTCGCGAATTAAATTAAAAACAAAGTCGAAAATGTAACGTTGCCAGACTGTGGGTGTGCTTAAGTACGTTTGAGCCTAATATTTTAGCTGGAAACATCATTAAGAAGTAAATTGCAATGTGCGATTGAAAAACAACAACAATTGAGAAAAATTCATCCGAATTGGCAAAAGTTTTCGACTGTGAAAAAATAAAGAATCATAACTTTGAAAAGCATGTGTATACAATATATAAAAT
This sequence comes from Sisyra terminalis, assembly GCA_958496175.1. Classification (NCBI taxonomy): domain Eukaryota; kingdom Metazoa; phylum Arthropoda; class Insecta; order Neuroptera; family Sisyridae; genus Sisyra; species Sisyra terminalis. The sequence continues at coordinate 16,746,836 of OY292279.1, read as the reverse complement.
ATATTGCAGTTCAATTTATGTAGTATAATTTAACACAATAATATACAAAATCAATACAATAATATACAAATTTAATATAATAATATACAAATTTAATATAATAATATATAAACTCAATATAATAATATTTAAAAAATCATACCTCCAACATAAATTTGAACAGAAGTTCAAACAAAAATATTCGTGACGTATTACCCAGATACGTATTTCGATTGCCAAGCAATCTTCATCAGTGGTCATCGAGTAGCTTGGATCACTCCGTAACTTCTATGTGATGATTCACATAGAAGTTACGGAGTGATCCAAGCTACTCGATGACCACTGATGAAGATTGCTTGGCAATCGAAATACGTATCTGGGTAATACGTCACGAATATTTTTGTTTGAACTTCTGTTCAAATTTATGTTGGAGGTATGATTTTTTAAATATTATTATATTGAGTTTATATATTATTATATTAAATTTGTATATTATTATATTAAATTTGTATATTATTGTATTGATTTTGTATATTATTGTGTTAAATTATACTACATAAATTGAACTGCAATATATTTTATATATTGTATACACAGTATAACTGTTCAAAGTCAGCGAAAAAATCTTATTTGGATTTGAAAAGCATATTAATTTTATTACCTAAAGATTGATAAAGAAGCACAGTCATAATTAGTTTTTTAGTGAAAGCTCAGATGTTGATCAAGTATTTTGGTAGAAAAAAATTTTTTAAAATTTATCGCTTCAAAAATAAATTGTAATTTTTTTTCAATCTCATTGAATAGAGCAAATATTCATTGTTATTCGAAAAATTTATAGATAACGATCGTATTGATTTACAAGGGTCAGTGTGGTACAAAACATTTATGTCAATTATATTTTGAAAATTGACTCCCACGGCCACTAACTAATGTATTTATGAACATTCGCATAAAAAGCTTAGAAATTGTATTATAGATAATGCAAAGATAAATCTATTGTTTTCACACAAAAGAAATATTAGTTTATGGTTATAGTCAAAGGTAATGTTTTCCAATTTACAGGCAACAAGGGGTGTATCGAATTACGTTTGATTTATGATGTAGACGTTACCGAGTAAATTACAAAATAATTTTATGGAATTGATTTTTATATATATAAAAAGAGAAATCAAATGTAAAATCAAATTAAAATAGAGGTGGATTTTTTATTGTTTTTTCTTCGATATTTCTATAAAAATCGCTAAGTTTTCCATATTGAACAATAAGAGCTTTAATTGACCCAGGAAATATATTTTAATGAATTGTTAAGATACTGAGTAGTATTATAATAGGGTCAGATCATTATCTCAAGTTGTTTTTGTGAAAATAAAAAAAAATAAAGAAAAATATTAGAAAATTTAATATGATTTACGTTTATCAAGCTAGCGATACAATTTTTAAATTTGTTAAAATGAACTCCAAACTATGATAATATTTTTTTGTGATTTAAGAAATATCAAAGAAAAAAATTGTTGTTCTCATTTTTTTCAGAAAATCTTATTATGGCTTAGTTGGTTGTCGATCAAAGCTTTTCTATAAATAACAAAAGTTTGGTTTTTTTATATATGCCAATAATTGAGGTGATTTTGAAGCTCGAAAGATTTAAAGGAAAAAAAATCTACAATATTATTTCCACTCAATTTTTTTCCATGAAAACACCGTAAAAAGCTCAATTTGGAACTTTTTTCAAATATTGGATTAGTCAAGAAATATTTGCGCCATTGATCAGTGTAATTTTTTAGAATGAAAATTTTGAAAAAACAAAAATTGACATACAAATTAGCATTATACTTTTAAAATTTGTGAAAAATAATAACCTTATATTTTGATGTTTCTTTGTCATCCAAAAGTTATTGAATAAAACACTTTATCGTTCGTATAATGTACGGAAAAATTCTATTTACAGTAAAAGCTCGATTTTAACATATAAAGTTCCATTTTAACATATTCCATAAATTAAAATTTTATTTTTTTATACTAAAAATTATGCTGTAGAACTTGCGAGGAAAATTTTACTTTCTTGGATCCATTACCGTTAGTTTCTGAAAATTTTTATTTTGAAGCTTGATTATTGAAAATCAAACATGGTTCTATTAAAAATGATAAAACTCTCTTATTTGGACCAAATTGCTCCAAAAAAGCTCCAAATTGCTTCTTTATTTTTCGGAGTTTCTTCAGGTCTACAACGAGAGATTCTAAAAAATCGATATTAAATAGTTAGATTGTTGAATTGATTACCTATTTTATCTTTAAAATCATATTTTATGGAACCTTATTATTGTAGAGCTTAAAAACTAAAACCGTCATCCCTAACTTCTTTCCTGTTGCTAGTTAGCACCATTTTTTTCCACAGAAAAAATAATTTTCAATACTTAACAAATGACTAAAATAAGCCTTTTTCAAAAAATAGTGATTTTTTGAAAAAAAAGAGCAATAAATCTGTTTTTGTAGAGCCCTTGGGCAACAGAAAAAGCACCAAAATGGAGCAACAAAATTGATTTTACGGAAGTTAAAAAATTGTTTAATTTGAGTTCCAATATGAAAACAATCTGATTTTTTCATTCAATATTCTCAAACGACAAAGAAACGTCAATTATTAGCGTAAGAAAATCGTTTTTGTTTTATAAAAGATCTAAATTTCGAAATTAAAAAAAATTCTTCCGGAACTTTCGAAAAACTAAATAAACAAAATATTTCGTATTTATTTTTTACAAACTTCAAAAGTCTAATACTATTCGGAGGTTACTATATTATATTCATTGAAGAAAGCAATGAGGGTCTATTGGCTATCTAATGAAAGCACAACTGCTCCAATACAAAAGGCTATTAGCCAATGGGATTGCAAGATTTAAATATATCAATTTGTTTTGATTATATTAATATTGTTTTGCTTTAATGAATTTTTCATTTCTTTTGAAACTTGTCGTTTTAGTAAAAAAATTGGAATATATGACAAGTTTGTGATTTAATCATTTGTATAAAATCTTTTTTGAGTATTTTTTGGTACCTTCTATATAGAACATATGCGACAAAAATTATTATATTTTATCTTACTATCCAAAAGATTTTTTTTTATTATGGTCAAAAACAAAGATTACTAAAAAATTAATTTGTCGACTTCTGACTATAGAAATGCTATATAATGTAAATTTTTCAAGTATATAAGTTTTCCTCCTCTCACAAGTGAATCCTTCTTTAATTTGTAGTAACATATCAAATATCACATAAAAACGTATTAAAGCAAAAACTTGAATATTTTTATCCATTAATAAGAGATCTTTAATGACTTTTGGATTTTTGATTCACTATAGGCAATTGATTCTCCCTCACATATTTTATTAGTACCATTAAATTTAAAGTTGTACGTTAACTTGTTGAAATACTATAACAGTTATTGTATAAACGCCTCTAGCATTTTGCCTTTATATTTAAAAAATAATTTTGGCCATAGAATTATTCAATATTAATTCAAATTTGAACATATTGTTACACATTTCTGAATAGATTCATTACATTATCAATTTGTACTTGCCAATATGTTTAAATAATTGACGTATGAGCTAAAATTTATACATTGTTAATGGATATTAATTTTCATACATAGTAAACAATATAATGAAGAACTATTAAATACGTTTTGTGTTAACTAAGAAGTATACAAAATAATAATCAGTTAATTAATTTATAATTGAAAGCTCTTTACATTTTACCGATAATCAACCAAAAACAGCGATGTATCAATCAAAAACTACTACCTATACATGTTAAATATTAGTCAAAGTTTGATTTTTAAATCAACAAAAAGTTTCAATATTCAAAAAAAAAAAAATATTAAAACATATTTTTTGAACAAATTGCTTAATTAACAATTAAAAAACTATATTATAGCTAAGCCTAGTTTAATCTAGCCATTGTTTTTCTGCCATTGTATCGCAAAACTGAATATAACATTATAAATGAAATCTGATAATAATTGATTATAATTCTCTCTTCAGGTGCTTTTCGCCTGTGTTTATGAATTCGCCGGATATTTAATTGAATGACCGAAGAGTGCACTAGAAAATGTTAATCTTCATAGTTGCAAAAGTGTGGGTTGAATATGCTAATGCAGACAAAATTAACTGAAGAGGGTATTATTGTTAATAATATTTTGGATTTCATATATTTATATACCAACATCAAACTTTGTAAAATGGGAGTAGAGAAGCTTTGATTGGATTTAATCATTCATCAAAAATAAATCTATTTGTGGATAGTATAAAGTAATGCAATATTTATGTCTTCATTCATTTGACGATAACATTAATAATTAACTTAATTAGTCGTCTGTCGCTGAACCACTTGAACTTGATACAAGTTGTTTTGCCAGTCTATAAGGATAGAAAAAGTAAATAACAAATTGAATTTTATTAAAATGATGTTTGTGAAACATAAAAAATACCTTTCTTAGCGACTCGTAGTATTCCATATTTTGATTATATCAGCAGAATATCATTATATCTTCCCCCCCCCCTTTATATCTTTTGAAACTTACCATCAAGATTACCATTGTTCAATTCAGTTTTAGGGAACATTACTATATTTTTGAAAATATTGATTTTAGCAGCAAAAATCATGAAAAAAAACCTTCCTTGATAATCTGAAGCACTTTTTCGCTGAACCTGTTGATGTGAGACTCTTTTGAGTTCTTTTAATACTTTTTTGAATTCTTGAATTACTAGAAACATTGAATTTTACAATTACAGCGTTGTGTAAAAATATCATAACAATCAATAAAGGGAGATTTAAACGAAAAATTTCACGGAATATTTTTTTGAAATTCTAATTCTTTTGTAGGTTCAATGGTCGTTTACTTTAGGATGTTTGTAATGCAATTTCTTAGTTCTAGTAACTAAGCTTTTATTTTATTGTATTTTTAAGAAAAAGCGATTCTAAAATTTTCTTTAGATGCATTTTCCATAATACGTACGACTACCCTACCTATGTACATAGCAGGTATGCATATAATAATATTTAATAATATTTAAAGTGTTATTATTACACTTTGAAAATAATATTTTTACAATGGCAATTAATCCTTTAATATTCTGTCCCTAAAGTTTCCTTTAGTGGTTTCAGGCTTTTAAAGAATAGAAAAGTAAATTTAATGAGGAATGACATTTCAAAAACCAAATTTCCATTAGCTAAACATTTTTATCGGTAATTACCTCCATAATGTGACCATACTCATTGAATTGTGATTGCTTTGAAGATCATAGAAGATGAAATAGAAGCCTGATGAAGTTACGATACGTAACGAAACGTAGCTAATTTCAATATTAAGAAACATTAAATAAAAAAACCCACCTTAAACAATCTAAATTGCCTTCTTATTTAATAAAAGCTGAGATATGAATTTTATCATCTTTTGCTTTTAAAATAAATGTTTTGATCTTTTTATAATTCTGTTTTATTTGTTTAATCTTTTTACTAAATATGTGCAAAGATTTACGACAGATATAAATCTGATTTTTTCATTAGCATAAGTTATGCAATTGACCTATTAAATTACGTTGAATGGCAAGGGTGAAAATTATAGGGGATACCTCTAATAAAATATATTCTTTATTATTCAATACCTGCTGGTAAAATGATTTATCATGAGAATTTTATTTTCCATAACAAATAATAATGTCAATAAATAAGATATACGCGTTTCTTTCTCGCTCGATCTTAAACATATATTTTATTTTATTTTATTTTTTTGAAAAAAATTACGTTTCTATTTTTCAACATCAATATTTATTCATTTTAGTCATACGAAATGCTATATTCTCATATTTTATTTATTGAAAAGTCATCGAAATATGCGCATCTAAGTTACGTAGATGAACGGGGTGGAAATCAGGCGGGGGATGTATATATATAAGAGATGAAGATAAAAATTGTTCGACACAGTAAGTGTGTGTGGGTATGTGTTGGAGGATCTTCATATATGTATAAATATGGTCTTATTTATATTCCAAAAAGAAAGTGTAAAATAAATATTTGTGACTTGAAATATATGGACGAGGAGCGGATGTGCGGCCGGAGACTAGGAGATGGCACGTGTCCTTAGGGCACACTTTGGCCTTCTTGTTGCATTAGGGAATACAGACGTTCGCTATTTGGCTGCCTACATACTAAATTTGATATCCTATCCTCTTCGAGGCGACAAAAGAGACGCCGTCAAGGCATCATTTTACAATGTGATACGTAAAATAAATAGACACACATAAAATATACATATACACAGGTGTATGATTTGTTCGCAAAAATTTGCCAAGTTTTCTTCCCACTTCACACGAACCGATTTTTCACAATGGTAAAACTAAAAATCAAGCACAGAGTAGAGCTTTTAATTATTCATTTTTCAGACCTACTGTGAAAAATAAATAAAACTTTCGTAATCATAATAAATATTTGTGGTCCAAGAAAGTTTTAATATTTGACCAATCAATGGATACCAAAGATTTAATTCTGAAAAATTTCAAAACAGAGTAATTTTTTAACTTTAATCAATCCTTGATTGACTTTTAAAAATCCGATGCGGTTGCCAAATGATTTTCTATGACTTCCTTGTACTTGGGTGTGGATTAAAGGTTTACATAATTTACTACTCCTGAAGTATGTCATAAAATAGGTCTCCATTTATTTGTAAAAAAATTAAAATCATTTTTCACCGAGTCATAGAGTCGAGAAATATTCATGGGCGTCTAAACTTCTATAAAGATATGATGATCCAAATATTCCAGATTCTTCTTTATTCAAATCAAGTTTCTTTTATCTTCTTGTCTAGTATTTCTTTTTTATAGAAATTATCTTGTTAATGTGAATTTTAATCGTTATTGTACGGTATAATAGCTAAAAATCTACAAAACTGAAAACATGGTTCTGCCGTATTTTAAATGTTATATATCAACTGGAACATAACCTATATGGATTGGATGCCTGGAATCTAAGAAAACAAGAAGAAGTATCTGAAGATCATTGAAATTTAGTGCTGAAGAAAAATGGAAAAAAAATCGAATCAGTGAATTGAGTCCCAGATGTGGGAATTACTCTGTTTTGAAATTTTTCAGAATTAAATCTTTGATATCGATTGATTGGTTAAATATTAAAACTTTCTTGGACCACAAATATGTATTAAAATGACAAATATTAAAATGAGTTTATAAAGAAAGAACTATCATATCAATAATGGGGGTAAGAACGGAAATTGATTGGATGGGTTACAATATGAGAAGAAAAGAATTCAAAATTGATATTTTTTACTGTTATTTACCGTCGCTTTATAACTACTAAGCCTTTTAGTGACTCAAGGTGACTCATAAAAATCCGTATTTCGAAAATTATTGAAAATTTTCTCGATGCAAGATTCCCAACACTTACCATACCAGTTTTGGAGCGGTCATCTTGACCATTTAGACCACCAGTATCTAGCTTGATGTTAAAAAAAGGGAAATTTTGGAAAAAAGGAATGGAAAACCTATATTATTGAGGAACCTTATCAGGGGTAGGCAACGCTCGAAGTTAAAATTGAAAGCAACTGAACCTGCCAAATACGTTATCGATACGGATACTTTCACATCCAATACGGTAAAAAGTTAAAGTTAAAGTTTTTATAAACTATTACTCTATCTTATATTCGCAAGCAATTTGCTAACAAATAACAAAATAGTAATCATCACATTCGTAGACGATAGGATCATTCAAGCAACAAAGGTAAAAAGATCCCAAAAAATAACCCACAGTAGCATCTTCCTGGAAGCCATTGTATAAAGTTGTGTATGTAGAACGATTATATTTGGTTACTTTTTTCAGAGATAAATTAAGGTACAAACCATTTAATAGTTAATAATCGAAGGATCAACTATCGGGGGTGTTATATCTTAGGGATGTTTTGTCTGGAGATATTATTATTGTTAGCCTTGGTAACATCAGTTTTTTGGAGCATTCATTAGGAAGTGTGCATGGAAACTATAGTGTCTGGAATTATTCGGATCCGTAACCATTGTTTTGGTTTGAGCGTCTTGATTCCCTGACAAAATATCCCTTAGATAAGACATCCCAAACAATTGATTCTTCGATTATTACTTATTCAATTTTTTCCTGCAAAAACAACCAAATGTAATCGTTTTTGTTTTGCAGGGACATTTTGTCAAGGTATTAAGACGCCTCATAGCAAAACAATGATCACGAATCCGAGTAATTCCTGACACTATACTTTTCAGCACACTTCCTAAATTAATGCTTAAAAAGCTAAATGTTACCAAGTTTAACAACAATAATATCTCCAGACAAAACATCACCTCACAAAATATCCTTAAGATAAGACATCCCAACAATTGATTTTTTGAATTTTAATTCAAATTTTTTGTACCTTGATTCTTTCCTAAAAAAAGCAACCAAATGTAATCATTCTCGTTTCGCGGAGAAATTTTGTCGAAGTATCAATACATTACATACCAGAACAAAGGTCACGGATCCGAGTAATTCCTGACATCATATTTTCCAGTACACTTCCCAAATTAATGCTTAAAATACTTAATGTTACCAACATTAACAACAATAATCAAGGCTTACTTAGGACCCACATTGTGTACATCTAACTCCATACAGAGGTGTAGACGAAGATTTATTTTAATTATAAGATTTAAGATTTTTAATAAATTTTATTACTCAAAAATTATCAACAAGTAGCATTCGTCAAGAAAAAAACTTTATAAGAAATTTGTATTTACATTTTTGAAGTATGTTATCTCTTTTAAATGTAAACTAGTCTTTTGTGTTGTATCAAATTTTATGTTATATGATTTCTCTTTGTTCATATATGTCTTTATGAGTAAAGGTTTTTTGTTGTATGTGAAAAAAGGAAAGCATTAAAATTGAATGAAACATTAAACATAGAAAGTTGAAGTTAAAATATTCATTGATGTTTGTTAGTGAATTATGAACACAATGAGATTTATTATTACTAACCGATTATCCAACACGTTTTCCTACATGCATTTGCGCTTGAATGAAAAAGACAGAGTACAATTTCGTGATGTCTGAGTAAAACAGGAAGGGTTTCCCATAAGGTATAATATATGAAGAGGATAAGTGGTAGAATTATTTCTACTCACTTATAAATGCATAAACAGTAAAGCTGCATTATGCAGCAGTCAGTTCCACTTGAAATCAGTGTGTACAAAAACACATTTTAATATAAATGCATATATAGCTGCAGCTAGTAAATGAAAAACTTTCTTTACAACAAAAACATATGATCTCGGCTCGAATCGAGAACGAGGAAGTCGAGGAAGAGTTGACGGGGCTTTGAGTTGCTTCTCGTTTACATGTAGACGTGGAAGTAAGAACTTCAACGTTGAATGGAAAATATCGACGTTGTAGATGAGGGAGTCAGGAGTCAGGAGTCGACAGGAATGGTCGCTTGTTGCCGAGTTCATGTTGGAATCGCTTGTTTTTAAACAGACCAGCTGCTGGAGGAGTTCGAGCAATTTGAACACTACGTTCCAATACCACCCCACTGCAATGCAGTGACCCAACAAAATAATCATTCACCGACCACCCTGTTTAGCAGAGCTTTTTGGTCACAAGTATACTCTAAATGACCAATTTCAGTCATCACTTCATTCGTAGGCTGGATTATTTAATCCATATCGGTGATATCAGCATATAAACCATTTCTGATTCGGATTTTCCCAATTAACCACGCCTCATTGGAGTAATTTATTTGAAATCAACTCTTTCTCGATTTATAATTATATCATTATATTTCTATATCTAGTTATTCATTGTAGTACTGCATTGCATAAAAAAACGACAAGTTCAACGTTGATTTCAAATATTACTTTGAAAGACGTATTTCTTTTTAAAAAATGCAAGGACATCTTTCCTATAAAGCATTTGATTTCCTTGTAAATAAATAATTTTGTGCTGAATATCAATTCGCTCATTAATTATAAAATTCCAAAGTTGAAAATCGTAAAAAAGATCAATGTTTAAGGCTTGATTATAAGGAAACGGATGGTCTGATGAAAATTTATAATTAGTCATTTTTTGTAGAACATTCAATTAACTTCAAGATTATATTATGTTTAATTGTTTCAGTGTTAAGGTTCTCGTATTTTGAAGAGGAAATTTTTAATATTATTTGTACTTTTAATACGTTTTATAAAACTAATAACTTCCTGGATTCTATTAATTAGATAGTTATTATTTTTGAAGAGAATAACTTCTAGAAAATACGGTTTTCGGAAAAAAATAATTAGTTTTCTAGTTACGCAAAAATTGAAGCTTGAAAACTATTAGTACGAGGTAAACAAATAATTGGCGAACAAGAATAGTCTATAAACAATCATATAACATTGTTGTGAGACAAATAAATAAGATAAAGGATGAAGAAAATTGTTTACATAAATACACAGGTGAGTTAACTGACTTTAAAATTTATTTATTTAACTATTTGAACTTTTGTTGTAATTATAATAGAATTGACATTTGTGTTAATTTTTATTTATTATTTCAAGGTATAAATTGTATACTGTTTTATCTTATAAATGTTTCTGTATGTTTATAATAAGTTTATATATTCGAAACCAGAGGAAGTAACGATACGTGAAGAAACGTTGCAGAAAAATCTGAAAAATTTATTTTATTATAGAAGAAGAATAATTTGATCGCATGTTTAGCTTTGACTTAATACTTACCAAATATTTAGCCGAAGTCGAAGGTGTGTATGGATCACTTAAGACATCTGAAAATGTTTCCCTAAATTTTTTGCTGAAATATTTTACTAATAACTGCTTATATCCATGTCCTTAAGGCTGAGCCACAAAATCGACAATATTTTTAAAATATAAATAAAATTTGATTCAGGATGAAAAACTAATTATTTTGAAATTTTGAGCTCTTAACAATTACATTAATTAAGAAGTCTATCTTCGCAATTGTCGAATTTTCAATCTAAAGTACACTTTTATCAAAAATTTTTGAACCATCACAATAAAAGAGTTGAGCAATATATATATATATTCTTGTAGGATATTTAATGATCTACAAAAATTTTCTGCATTACGTCAACCCACCCTTTTTTTTAGTTATCGAACCTTGAACATTGATCAATTTTTCCGATTTGATTTTTTTTACTTTTACAATAAATGAAAAAATTATTATTAAAAGCAATTTTTGTAGGGTCCTTTTTGCAGAACATTTGATTTCCATTAAGAATATATAAAATCAAATCGTAAAAACAGATCAATGATCATGGCTCGATTACAAGAAAACGGTTAGTTTGGCAAAAATTTATATATTGTGAATTTTTTGTAGAACATTTAATTTTCTTTAAGAATCTATATTATATAATTCTTTCACTTTCATGGCGATGGTTCAATAATTTTGAGATAAAAATCGCTTTGGTGAGAATATATATTAGGGTGGGCCAAAAAAAACTTGTTTTTATTCCTTAGATACCATGAAAATATCGTTCGAAATGATGATAAAAAATTCAGGTAAATTTTGAGCTCTTCATATTAGTATTAAGAGGTGACGCTTTAAGATATTTAACTTCCCATTTAAATAACAATGGTTTTTTGTTTTGTTTTGATTTTTAATGCTTTTGAACGAATAATTGTCGCAATTGTCGAGTGAAAACGAAAATTTATCCTAGAAGGAAATTCAACGATCTACAAAAAAAGTCTGAAATGATTTTTTGCTTAGTCGACTCTTTCAGGTAAAGAAAAAGGTTCCATTTTTTTTCAAACTAAGACTAATAAAATTAGTTGTTCTCAAAGACTAATAAATTTTTTACCAAAACTATGATATTTTATGTTTTTAAGTGATTATTTTTTGATAAAATATAAAAGTTGTAAAATTTACCTTTTACGATTTTAAGTTGAAATTTAACCTCGAATAAATTTTGAAAGAGGCGACTTAGCAAAAAATTATATTTGACCTTTTTTGTAGATCGTTAAATTTCCTATAAGAATAAGTTTTCGTTTTTTTCTAGACAATTATACGTTCAAATGCATTTAAAATCCAAAAAAAAAAACTCCCGTGTTATTGAAAGGAATTTAAATATCTCAAATCGACACCTTTAAATATCAATATTAAGAGCTTAAACCAGAATTTCTTATGTCGTCATTTCAAATGAGCCCAAATATAAATTGTATATAGTTTCCTTTGAAATGATATCTTTTAATATCTTCAAATGTTTTAATATCCCGAATTTTTTTGTATTTATTACAGGAAAATCACTAAATGAATGTGCAGCATAATACATCTTAAAGCTATGCATGGCTTTTATATAAAGGATCTAAAAATGGATTAATTTTAATAATTAGCTTTATTGGATTGTCAAGTGTATTTTTTTATTTTGATAAAAAAATATTTCTTTTACTTCCCAACGTTAAAAGTTCAAACGTTAAAAGCATATTTTAACTAAAAATATTTCTTTACGTTCATGTTCTTCTATCAATTTGACAAAAAATGTTGTAAAAAAGATTCTAAATTACTTATTTTTAGTTGAAATATATTCCAACTTTTGATTTGATTTAAGTATTTGCATTTTCCTTGAGAAAATTTTTTATATTGATAAAGATTAGTGTACAGTATGAGAGTAATTTTATTCTGTGCAGGAAATGAGTACCAAGTTTATTGGAATTTCATTGATTTATTTATGAATTAAATTATTGTCAAACGAAAAGTTTCCTTTTTTTTACCACGGGGCAATAATATTTCAGAATGAATGAATAAATTTTCCGATCAAAAAGTTGAAACAGGAAAAACCGGCTGCCTTTCCTCTCATTTCTCTGTATTCGCTTAATAATGAGTTTCGATGTTTATAAGTGTGTTAGAAGTCTCACAGCTGGGGTAAAACGGATCATAAACAAAGTTTGCAACATCAGAAAGAAAAATATAACTTGTAAAAGACTTTCACGAAAGTAAAATGTACGAAACGTGACAGACGAAAAATATTTTTAATAAAACATGAGATCTTTTTCGCCACCAAACAAACAGGTCAAGACGTAAACTTTAAAAGTTGTAATCTGTGAATGCTGAACAATAATCGCCGACACGGGGATATCAAAGCGGTGATAATCGTATAAAAACCGCTTTGGGGGCTGCTTGCGACACGACCAGGTTAACGTACAAACGCCAGGATGAGGATTGAAGAACGAGAAAAACAGGAGATGTCTTATATGTCGCAAGTAGATTAGTTCTGAAATGAGATTCTTGAATTTTCCCGTAGCATTCCAGTTATATAAGATGAACGTGTAAATTTACACCTCCACCTACAACCAATCTCTGGAAAAACAAAGCGATAAGATTTCAGCGATGGAAATCTCTTCAAATTATTCAACTAAGCCTTCGATGCATGCCCCTTTCAAGTCACTAATGGTTTAAGCTTCTTGCAAATCTCTATTTTGCAAGAAGGAAAAAAATACGAATAAATACGAACCTAACACGTACACTAAGTATCTGTACAAATTTAAATATTGACAAAAATGGAATCTAGAAGATTTTTACAATAAGAAGAAAAATTGGAATCCCTTAAAATAATACAAATCCTGGTATGTGCATATAGAAACATTCCTTAATTTATGAGTCTCAAACATTTGTGAGATCCTTCAGAAATACCCATTTCTGTGATAGTTCCAAGCTATTAATTATAGAAGAAAAATGTTTTTAAGGGTGGATTACCGTCAGAAAAAAAAATTGATTTTTTTTTCTATAAATGTCTTCTTGTAACATTCAAGAATAACGTGTTAAAAGGATTGGAATAGCTGACTAATGTATTTTCACTGATAAAAATTGAATAAATTGATAATAACAAAAAATATCTTAAAAAAACTTTAAATGCGTTTTTCTCGAAATCAACTTTTTAAAACTGGGAGACAAGATTTCTCAGAAACTATCCGACGGATTGACTTGAAACTGGAGAGTGTTATAGTTCAACACGTCTTCTTGGTATTGAACCTCTGAAATTGGCCAAACCTTCCCCCTCAAAGTGGGAGAGGGAGAAAGGTCCAAAAAAAGGTCGTTTTTTTTAACTTTTTTTTCAAAGTCGCACCATTTTGTGAATTTTCAACTTTTTTCGGATTTTTGAGATTTAATACCAAGAAGACGCATTACCAAAACCTACATTCTTTGAAAAATCATAATCCGACTTCCGGTTTCCGAGAAAACTTGTCTCCCGTTTGCCTCCTCATTTTTGAGGACTCTTTTTCAAAGCGCTGTAAAAGGGGGAGGGGGAGGGGGGGGGGGCATATCGGGGCAAATAAAAAAAATAGTTCAAAACTTCAAAAAGTCATTTTTTTACGTTCTGACGGTGATCCACCCTTAAGCCTTGTAAATTGAACTATAATCAGATTTGTTTCTGTTAATTTTTATTTTCTACTTCATTATATAATTTTATATAACACTAGTGAACCCAACATAGGTTATTCTGCCCAAAGGTTGGCTTTTCGTTTGTCTGGCATGAATGATGTAAAGGAATCATTAGCAATGATTAATTGAAATTAAAGAAGTGTAGGAAAAGTTTTTTTTTTTTAAAAATCTTTCCCATGATACATTACGCAACTGTATAGATGATTTTTTTTTCGTTCTACCGTTTTACTTTTGGAATACCTTCCATTATTAAATTTATGAAATGATATATAGTCTTCAGTGAGTAGAACCTTGTATTCAATCTAAATATCAACCTTCATAAAAATCGGATAATTGGTTCTTTAGTTAAAAGTAGACATACATACTGACACAAAAACAAATACTCACCCTAAAATGGTATTAAAAGTTAACTTATACAGTTTTCCGAATTTAAAATATTTAAAACATAGATATGTATTTAGTAATAAGAATAAAAGGTTATATTATTTTACATTACAAAAAAATTACACACGTTGTCACTTCAATTGTATTTAAGTGTATAGATAAGCGGTAATAATGTTTAGTGTTAAATGACCTTATAAATAATTAATTTGAAATTGCGATTGTTGATCAGACAAATTTGTCCTCTCTTTTCACCTTATACACCTATAGAGTCTTATTTTAAATCTAAACTATCTAGAGTTCCACTCAAATATACATAGAAATTTGATTTAATTATAATGTTCTTTATGGTTATTAATTATAATTTTCAATTTCATATGACTCAATTTCTTTATTTATTTTTTGAATGCAACGCGTTTCAATAGTCTTTGGTTTTCGTCATCAGGTAATGTAATGTTGAAACGCATTGTATTCAATAATGAAATAAAGAAATTGAGTCATACGACATATATACTTGACGGTTAATTTATTAATTGGGTCACGGAAATAATTAATAAAATATTTACCAATGTATAGTTATCTTCAAATTTTTCTTTTAATTATACGATTGATTCACCAAAGTGGAATTAGTGGGAAGAATCATTGAAAAAAGAACCACCATCGATATGGTGACTAGGTGAAAAGATAACTAAATAAGTCATATCCTGAGAGAAAAAGGACTAATTTTTGATGTTTTAGAAGAGAAAATGAAATGTCTCAAGAAAAAAAGGAAAAGACGAAATGGGATCCTAGTTTAATCAAAAGAAGGATTGGACTACCCCAACTTAAGAAGCCTTGTCTAAGGAATAGATAGTACTAGAGGAAATAATTAAATCAATCAGGAAAGTAAATCTGCCGATTGAAAGAAAACCGAAAAGAAATAATTCTACTACTACACAGGAGCTTTTGCTTTTTGGCGAATCAAAGGTATTTTACAAAATTTTGGAATTTCGCACCATAGTTGAGTATTAAAAAATAAACTAGCGATTAAAGCGATAATTCAATAGTTTGTGATAATGCACTTTTTGTTATAGGAAAAATAGTTTTGCATAGTTTTATTTTTGTAACCGTTTTTATAATATTTAAAGCATGATAATTTCAATTACTTTTAATTGTTCAAGAATTGCCTGTTCAATGGTTAATTGTTAAGTTTTCCGAAAAATAATAGTAGATTATATTCTTATAGAGTAATTTCAGGCAAAGTTTACTCTATTTTGGGGTTTACACATATTATAATGCAAGGGTAAATAAATCATAATTTTTTATCAAAACAGTGGAATGCTAATAATTTTGAAAGCACGATAAATCCTGCATATTGCACACGATAGTATTTCCACACGATAGTATTTCCCAAACTATGGATTGTGACCTACCAGAAGTGGGTCTTAAGATTAGCATTTTTTATTAGAGATGGTTCGGAGTCCAGTCGAGTTTGGAAACTACTGGCTTATGAGATTCCGGTGTTTCGGGATGTCTTGGTAAAACTTAAGTAAACATTTACAGTATTGGCGATCCTGTATCTTTGATTGAAGGATCTTTGTATTATACTAAGATGGAACGGATTCAGTACTCCTTTCAAAATGCTGCACAAACTTCGATCGAAGCCAATAAATGTGCAATATTCTATTTGATATTCTTTTGAGTATTTTTTTGTAGATTTACTAAAAATTGGAATCATATTAAAAGTTCAGTTTTAAAAATTGAATTGATTGATAAACAGTAAGTGTCTGATTTTGCGTTGATTAATAAAACTAGAGAAAAAATGAATTAATTTTAGTCAAAGTTTGAACAAAATTTAAAAGCCTGCAAAATAGACAACGAAATTATACAATTGAGATACGGAACCCTAGAAATAGAAAATTTCCAATACTGTATCAGTTAATCATAAAATAAAGTTGAAACTTTTCCAAAAACAAAGCGAGCTTCAATTTAAGCTCGTGCTTTAAAAGGCGCTACACTAGTTTTCATAGAGGCAATCCGCTACAGGGTTGAGTCGAGTTGAACATAAGTCGAGCGAACTTTCGTCGGATTTTATCCCTTCATTTAAAACAAAGTTGAAATTCTTTTAGTTTTATCTCAACATTTACTGTTTTTTAAGCATTCGAAAATTGAGTTGAATCAAGTTTTTATTTACGACAAATAAATATTAAATTACTCGCATTCCGTCGAATCCAACCGACCGAACCGGAGAAGAAAAGGTTGCTCTCATTAAATATTTATAAATGCAACATGACAAAGCTGAAACGAACTCTGATTTTCTTCTGCAAATCGCTCCAGGCCTATCGGTTGCACCATTTGAATTATACACGAAATAAATCTGAAATTCATAAAGCGCGAAAGCTGCTTTTATCTCTCGGTGTTAATGTTTGAGTCGGTGTTATAATCGTGTGTTGATTCGTTTAATCCCTGGACAATTTTTAATAAGTGCATTTTACATTGTTTTTATCGAAAACGACAATATAGTTGGAATTCTTTTCGTGACAAATATGATTAATGACCAACGGAGTTTATTATAATTGTAAACGAACACGCACCGGAAAAAAAAAGCTTGCGTTGCAAAAGTGAAACAATTTCATTTTTGATTGATTTTAATTTATTATTCAAATGCGATGCGGTTGCTGTAATAATTCATATAATGAACGTAACATTTTGAAAATCAATAGGTAAATTGCAATACCTAAACTATTTATACATTAAATAGTAAAACGGTAATAATTGGCTCGAGATTATGAAATCATTGAAAAATGGTTTTAAAATATTCTTGTTTTAGAAATATTAAAGAAAAAAAACTATTGATTAAACTTTTTTTATTTATTTATTGATGACTTCAAGTACATATTTAGGTAACTTTTAAAGGAGAATTTTTTATCTATCGTTATTAAAATATTTGAAACAAATACGAATATATTTTTTTCACAAAATTTATAAATATCAACTTATTTCTCAGTCAATAGATGGTTTATAGTATAACGAAAAGGGATGTTATAGTATAACGAATATATTGACCATTTTTTCTTAATCCAATAAAGAGAGTGCAATATACAGTATTATAAAGGAGACTTCTCAATACTTTTTTAAATACTTACGCTTGAAGATGCAATAAATTGTAAAATTCAGTTTTGTATTTAGTATTATTCTTTACTTTTAAGATAATAATGACAAAAAATCTGACTAATTTGCTAGTCATTAAACACATTTCATTTTTAATTATTTAAACTCCATTTTGCATGTTTATATGTATAAATATTGTAACAAAAAAGGAAGAAGTCTGTCTCTCTCTTTGTGCTATGCCGGTACGTGATTGGGTGAGTGACTTTTATCTCTCTCCCACCAACGTGGAAGGTTCTCGAACGTTAGCGAACCTTGGAGATCATTCTGGAATGTTGGGTTGCGGGTATATAAGGCACTCAGCTCAAGCTCAGGGACAGTTCTTTATCGGAGTTCTGTATAGAAATTCAGTTGTGAATTTCCGTTACAACAAAGCGATTACAAAGCGATTTTAGTGTGATTTGAATTAAAAGTAATTATTGTCATTTAAGTGATTGTTTTGACAAGTGTGATTGTGTAATAAAAAGTGTATACAAGTGTAATAAAAAAAGGGATTGTTAAGTGTGAAAGTGATTATTTATTTTAAAAAAAAATATAAAAGAACGAATAACGCCATCTCAATACAGTTTTGAGACGTCACGTTATAATATGTATATAAGTATGTATAAAATGCAATAAAAAGACTTTCATCCTTCGTGGAATCGAACCCGGTTTCTAACGATAAGAAACACCGATCCATTACTGTTAAGCTTAACCCTTTACTTATAATCATTTGCTACAGAACTGAATTTAACGATGAATTGCATTTTTAATTGTTAATATCTGAAAAATACAGAGTGGTGATCCTATGAGGTCTTCTTGTAAGTAGAGCTTTAGATTATACTTAGAAAAAGAAACAACAATGATCAAATGATCATCCGAAGTATCTAAAGTTACTTTAGGTATCTAGTAACTCATTTAAGAAGGAATTTAAATACTAATCTATCGTAAAGTTATTTTTTAAGATATACAATAATATACATTTTTAGTTACCTTGAATATCAGATATGAACTAAGTTTTGAAACGTTAGTGACTAATCATATAGCTTTTACGGAGCGATCCTATACTATTTGATGGCCAATTAGAAAGATTGCTTGGCAATCAAAATACGTATCTGGGCATTACGTCAGTGCTTCATTTGTTTGAACTTTTGTTCCAATTTATGTTTATAGTCTGTTTTTGTAAGTTATATTGCATAAATAAGATCACAATATATTTTATACATCGTATAAACAGTACAACTGTTCAAGGTTAACGGGGAATAAATCTAATTTGGTATTAGGTAAAGTTGTTCGATAATCAGGTAAAGTATGGTTTATCTTTACTAATTAAGGAAAAAGATAAGTATGTTTCAAGGTTTATAAAATACACAGGTGGCCTCATGCGCTACGTGACGTTTCCAGAAGAAATTCGTATATATCTTCAGACTGATTCAAATTTCAAAATTCTTCGTATGACGTCATGTTTTTTTCTAATGGGGCAACCTGTGTAATTTATAAACCTTGAGTATGTATGTCTTATCTCCTAAGATCACAACTAGGGTTGCCTACCGTACTTTGTTATATAGTAGTGTACGTTATTTAATGTAACTGTATTTTATACCTTAAAGAAAATACTTTATTTCGCACGATATTTCTCTGGGGTTTATTTTACGAACAATATTCAAAAAAAGGTTAGTAGTAAAATTATTTGGAAAATAAAATAAGGAAGAATTAGAGGAATGAACTGCCTATACCACTGAAGGGTGCGACTATTAACAAAGCAGAAATATTAACTATGCTAACTTTAACGCAGGAATGTTTAAAGAGGTACGTGAAAGATAGCAGAACCTCCAAATTTTTCAGTTATTAGTCTGTACAAAAGGTAAAAGAAAAACCGGAGATCAGTTCTAGGATGATCTAGGAGTGCAAAAAAATCCTTAACAATCTAGCAACCAAAGTTAACAAATTAAACTAAGAATGGATAACTAAACTACTGCTAATGTTATAAAAGATAATCAATCAATGGGCATAAAATCAAAGATAATCTTGCAAAAGCACTGCTTAAATTATCGGGTAAAAATGCAGAAAAAAATTGTAAAAACTGTAGTAGTTTAGGAAGAAATAGTACTCACAGCATAGTGGTTGTTCTTAATTCGAAAAAAATAGAAACCACAATTTGGAAAAGCGCAGTGTTTTTGATAATTATTTTTATTGTAATTGATAAAATGGCCCAATAAATTTTGCTTAGTAAGTCTTTAAACTTAATGTTTTTACGAGAATGATGGAAAAATCCTCCAAAAATCTCAAATCATCGAAATTGTTAATCTTAGAAAAAATCAGGTCAGAATGATACTGCACTTAATAACCGACCACTATGGACCAAAGAAAAACATGTAGGTACCAATCGGAGTATCAGTAAGCAATTCCACATGCTGATTTTGTTATGCAAAAGATGAAATCTCACCTCATGTTTTATTGGAATTATGGTATAAAGAATTTGAGGGGAACAGTCTGGAATTGAATTAATCGAAAAATTTACGTCAAGCTCTAAAATTGACACAACTTTTTGATAAAACAAAGAAAAATTTAATCCCAAATACCAGAGTTATAAACTATTTTAATTTTAACGGCAAAAGTTCCATAATCTTCACGGCACAATTTTCTGAAAATAAATCTTTTTTGAATAACTATAATCTTTGGAAAGTAAAAGAAAATTAGGGAATCATGTACTTTTAAACACGTTTGGTAACATGAATGCAAGCTTTTACACACCTAAAGCTTAAGCTAGAACTGTTTCTAAATAAATTCATTAAAGCTTTTCCTACTTTTCTCCAGTTTCTCGCAGAGATGTTACATTTTAAATTCATTAAAATTGTTTCTGTTCCGCTTTTGTATTTCCATGAAAGGCAACGTTGGTGTCTCAACTAACATATTATACCAAACATCAACTAATAGGCAAGTGTATAAACTACATTACTTTATAGATGTTTGATAATGTTAAATGCTATAAAGTTTGAACAATTCATTCAGGAAAGCTGAATTTGTAGGGAATGGTATGTATAAGTTAAAATAAATTGAGCTAATTTAAACATATTCAGTAAGTTGAAAACAAAATGTAATTTCAGAGCAGAAGCTTTCTTTATATTATCTTTCCCCTTCATTGATTACCTCAAACCATTTCTAAAAATGCATTTGTAAACGTACATTAGTGAAACAAGTTTTTAAACGATTTCACTTTAGTAAGTTAGTCTCTATCCTAAGGCAAAAGTTAGAACTAATGAAAGGTGGCTTATCTGACTTTAATTGAACATTTGCATGTAAAATGAAAGTGCATTTAGCATCATACAACTTTGCTACCATTCCCCAATATATGTATGCTTATTTTTTCGACTTCAATTTTATCAAAACATATAAACAGCTAGGTATTATGATATTTGAATATTTTCCATAATACAACATGTAAATCAAAACTAGCTTTTTGTTTCGAAAATGTACGTATATTTATGAAATGTTTAGGATTCAATGCGCTGTTTGTTTAATTAGCAAATTGTAATAAAAACTTTTTTGCCAAACAGAAATGTAAATTGTTGGAAATTCTTTCCGGAAAATAATGTTTAAAATTTGCAAAACTATTTCGATATGGTGCAAAAAAAAAACGGTTTTTGATAGGAATAATGGCAAGTGGCGAGGAAAATGGAAACGATTATTGTAGTTGTAATTAATTGCAATTGTAAGGGATGGAACAAGTGTGCATTTTATATTTGCATTCAATGGTGGAAAGGGTAGTATTTTATCACGGACTCTGGTTTCGGTGGCAGTTTCACATTGGATTACAGAGCCCATCTTTTAACATCATTTGGAGTCGTCTGAAATGGTGACACATTACACGAGTCTTGTGCACAGTTTACACGTCTGTTTTGTATTCGAGTGGGGTGGTGTGGCGTTGCAATGGGGTGTCGAGGGTGCATGACACCCATTTTGATATTTTGCTCACTGGTAGTTCCGATGGTTGTGGTGGTGGCGCTAGCCTCAATTTTTCTCGTTCTTTTCATGGCTTTTTATTTGAATCCATATATCATGAAACCGTTTTATGCAACCACCCGGTGGTACAAAAGCTGCACACCTCGTACCCGTACCACGGAAAATATTCTTACTGGCAACCGGTATGAAAACCCAAACAAAGTCTTTACGTAATACTAACAATGAATATTATATTCTACAATAATAAAATTCTGGAGACTAGGGCAATAGCGGTGGTTCATTTTTCATAAAAATTTTCAGTTATTATCTTCCTTTTCTTTCTTCTAGTAACTTAAAATACTAACAAAGGATAATAAAAAAAACATCATCTTATCTTTTGGACCGACATATATGAACGTTGAACATATTAAAAAATAAGAATGGAAAAAATTAACTCTATAGTATAAAAAATTCAATCAAAAATAATTCTATTCATAAGAATACAAATATATATTTACGTAAATAAATAAGTATCTTATGTTTATCTTTATCATACTTTCTCCATTAGAACAGACAGTTTAATTAATTTTTGAGATTATGAATTGATTTAACAAATTTCGAAAAAAAATACTTCATTTCTTAAAAAAATAGTCCTAATTGCAATCAAATCCATTGTACATCTTTTTCTACCAACAGTTTCTCATAAAACAAAATTTTCTTATATTTCTCTGTAACAAAGCTCCAAATTTTTTTTGCCTGTTGAATAGAAAATCCTTTCATTTTCTTCAAAAATTAAGGATTGGCAATAATAAATAATAAAAAATGTTGCTTGAATTTTTTTTTAAAGCAAATGTTCAAATATTGAAAAACCAAATCACAACGAATAGTTAGACTTAAAGATATCGATTCTGTATCGGAAATTCGAGGGTGGATGATGTGGGGATAAGAAGGAAAAAATATAAAATACTATGATTTATCTTACGGGAAAGATTCATAGCAAAAACTTTGACTAATTTGCCCTATTATTTTGGTTAATTACAAAAAATTTGGTCCACTTTGGTATAAGTTTTAGATTTTCTCTTATACCAATTTGAAACATCCTTCAAGTTAGCATTAAACTTTAGGAATTTATGAAAATTAACTATGAATTATAATGGTGGTATTTTTATGATTCAAAGGGTTTTGAAAAGAAAAACAGTTGCAGCTCGTATATTTTTCAGAAAAACCCAATGTAATGCTAAGTTGACGTTTAAAGCTTTTTTTTACAATTATAAAAATTTCAATTTTTATCACTTTACTCTTTGGTGGTTTTATTTTCCACGTGTTTTCCATGAAAAGTTATTGGAAGAAAAAGATCAATTTTGGGGTGTTTTTCAATCATTGAAAACTCTACTTTTTGCAACATTAATTGGTATTTTTGGTCGCTCAAGAGTTCTGATAGAAAAATTAGTGTCGCTGGCATAATTTCCGGGAAAACACTATTTAAAGAAAATCTATGATTTGGGTAATTCTTAAAAATTGATACTTTTTTGTGTACTAACAATTGGGGGTACCTAGCACTGGAAAGAAAATAGATTAGAAAGTTTTAATTGTTAAGATCTACAACAGATAATTTCAGAAAAATTAGATCAAAAGATCGATTGTTGAAAATTAAATTTTGCTTTTAAATGACAAATATTCAATGCTGATAAATTATTTTTTCTTAAACAATTTGCCGATTTAATGCTTCATCATATTTCGAAATCTTTCTAAGTTCAGAACCAGTAGTTCATTAAAAATTTAGATTTTTAATAGTTTGGTGATTCAATTAGACTTTCAACCATCACCAATTTAAAATCTAATATCACAGTATCTTATTATTAGACATCGGACTATATGCATTTGCATGTTTCCATATGCAACTGCATATAATTATGTTTTTATAGCATTATTGCATATCTTGGTACTTTTTCATTGTAAAAGCTGATTTCGGTAGTTGTTCGTTTTTGGCGTGTTGTATTATGCCGTCGACACGTCCTCCATACGTCAAGCTCTGAAAGTACCCAATGTTGCTTCACATCCCCTGGCTAGCCCACGGAATATATCAAATTGCGGAAAAAATCGGAAACGAGTTCGGAATAGTCAATAAATTGATTTCTTCTACAAAAAAGGGTTTTTAAAAGTAAAATGGCGACTACAAGCATATAAAGAGCAACTACCAAATGTAAGACTACCCCTAGAATCAATTTGAACACGGTGAAGTACTTGGTAGAAAGCTTTATTGTTTTATTCTAAATATTTCGAAGCCATAAAAGAAGTAGTTAGAAAACTTGAAACAGCAGACACCATTGCAATCAATATATTATAACAGCGGGTATTTAAGGATCCGTTAATCAACAAAAAATATTGCTCTTAATGCGACACATATCAGCATTATACTTAAACTAGATACACTCCGCTGTGCAAGTCCATGAAAATATTTGGAAAAATGATTAAACAGTATAACGCCGTTTTGAGTAAACTATTGTAATAGGTTCGTGACAAATTAAATGCAGTTTTATATATAAACCCCGATTTTGAAGGAATTAAGAAAATTGATGCATTTATCAAGGGCACTTCCGAAGAGATCTCCAAAAATTCCACCAAATTTCAAATTCTGTCCGGTAACGTAAGTTGACGTCGAAAGTTCATTTTCAGCTTTTCACCTTTTTTATATATATGATCCAATTGTGGATCTAAACCATCCAAGTTCCCACTCAAACACACACAGAAAATTTCTAGAGAATAGGTCTGGTGACTTAAGAGAAGTTCAGTACTGTACATAAGTACAGAAGAATTATATATATTAAGATAAATATAATGTGAGAATAAACGTAAATTAGAATAATAAATGGTTTTTGATTGTGCATATTGTATGCATATTTTGCTCTTTTTAGTGCATATTTTGGCATTTTGATAATGCATATAATTCGATGTGTACTTATTATTGTTGGTAATAACTAGTTACCACAAATTTTTCTTAGTTACTTTTTTACAAGTTCAAAAAGTATAATGCTATTTTGCTACGTCTAAATTTATATTTGGCATATGAAAACCTTATTCTAAAAGAATTTATTATAAGAAATTTTATGTACGGTACACGTATGAAATAAATTTTGTTGGACCTTTTATATACGCATAGGTGTATACACCCTTATAAATTACATATTCATATGCAGAATGCTTCTGCAAGATGTCACAATAATTATTATGTCATACAGAAGATAACATTCCATCTATATTTATATGTAAGCTATTTGATATTTCAATACTTCTGTTCCTTCTATTGCAAATATGGAACATCAGTGTTTACCCTAGAAAGATGTTGCATAACTTATTAATGGAATGAATTTTGGAATTGGTCAAACGAAAAAGAATATAATTTTAATATCACTTATGGGGTTTCACGGCTTCAAAAAATTTTATTGTCTTTTTATTGTCTTATTACTTTTTATAACATCATTACAATACTGTCGTAAATTTTCTAGTTGATTCAAATAATAATTTCGGAGATATATCTTTGGAAATAAAGCCTTGTTTTTTTTCGAAACTGTGCTTTTAAGTCGGTTGTCAAGATTTCTTGAGATCTACTCAACCGATTTTGATAAAATTTTACTAACGTCTACGAGATATAATTCACAAGGACTTGGACGAAGGTTTTTTTTCAATTAATACTATTTAAAAGAAATGTTGAGCAAATTTCCCCGAAATTTGCATTTTTTTGGTAAAAAGGTTTACCAAAAATTCAATTTTCACCTTTGCTTCTTTTCCTTCGTCCAAGTTTTAGTTTATGATCATAACTTAATAACGTATTTTATTTTTACCTTGGATGATTTTGTTATGACTTCTGTTGTCATCGTGGGCACATCTTTTTCCCCGAAGGGGCACTGGAAATGACGTCGCAATGGCGGAGTTATAAATATTATTCTAAAAAAATTTAAGAAATTTTTTGTCAAAAGTGCCTGCTTAAAATTATAAAAATTTTAAAAAAAAATATTTTATTTTTCTAATGGAAAAAAATAATGGAAAATGCAATGTTTTTTCTCCGACTAAACCCATGTAACTCCTTAAAGACAAAGATTCAATTTTTAAATGAACAATTTTCGGAAAGGTTGACAGATTATTAAAATTGATCGAGACTTAAAATTAAATTTTGACAAAATGATTGATGTTGAAACCCTAAAGATAGAAGAAAA
Organism: Sisyra terminalis; assembly: GCA_958496175.1. NCBI lineage: Eukaryota > Metazoa > Arthropoda > Insecta > Neuroptera > Sisyridae > Sisyra > Sisyra terminalis. The sequence continues at coordinate 16,720,743 of OY292279.1, read as the reverse complement.
CCTTTTTTTTTCATTTAAAATAAATCAATACAAACTTTATAGAAATAATTTGATATTTTATTTTGCTTTTAGAAACTATGCAAATTGTGTGTATCTATTTTCGTTGATAACGCTTACAACAGTAGCACTTATTGCACATGAATGAATTTATTATACCATCAAACGAGATATTGTCAGTTGAAAAATCGAATAAACTTTCGTAACAAATGCAAGTTTTTTTTAATCAAAAGATTTAAACAGCAAAAAAATAACATTGAAAAATGGAAACTAATCAAGCGATAGACTCATAAAAGCTTTGACCTGTTACAAGAACGAGAGTTGCTAAATGAGGAATTGTCATGCAGAAGGCGACGAGTACAATTGATCAATTTGTTACATACCCCGATGGGATAGCAATTGTGTTTCCTCAAAAGCTAATCTATCCGTCTACCTTTCTATTTATCGATTTGTCAACTCATCTATCTTACAAAGGACACTCAACCGACTCTACTGCCAATCGACCAATCCAAATGTGAATAAAAAGGTCATCGAATAAAAAAATATAACACCGATAAGACAAAAAAGAAAATTTATTTTAAACTTGTAAAAAGAGCTAATAGCTTTTAACGACTCGGCTTTATATTCTATATCCACACAAGTGAAATATAAAAAAACGCCAAGTATGGAAATATTAATATATTTTCTATGGAAATGTCAATCATTAAGGATTAAAACTTTTTTTTTAGATTTAATATTATGTTACCGAATAGACAACTTTTTACTCAGCACATAAACTATATTTTATGATTTAAATATAAAAAATATATGAAAAATTTAATGTTGACGAGAAAAGTCTAATAATTAATTTACAATGGGCGATTAGAACTTATATAAAAGGAGTGCACTTAACAAATATTTCTATATACCTGCACAAAAGACTAACCCGACTAGTATATAATAGCAAAGATGGATTAGGTAAGAGCAAAATGATAGCTTCACTAGCTTATTGACTGCAATTTGCAACTGTTCTTGGATTGCAAACTTCTAATGTACATATCCATTCTGAAGCCAATCTATACGGTTGGCATCCAGCTAGGGAACTGCATCATAAATATCATTAATTTCCATTGCTTCAGGTCTAAATATATGTATAATAAATAAAATAACACAGGATTTTGTAGACCAAATTTATCAATGTTTTTTTTAATTAATTTTAATTCGTAGGATTTCGTCAGAGTAATCGCGACGTCATTAGGCAACCTTAAAATATTCATTGGTAACACATTGATAAATTTGGTCTACGATATCCAGAATTATTATTTTTTATTATAAATACCAGATAGATGATAAAATTCTGATCTCAGTTTTTATTTTTTTAAATAAGAAGACAATTCAGGTTGTTTAAGATCGTTTTTTTTATTTAATATTTTTATTATTCAATTAGCTACGTTTCGTTACTTATCATAACTTCATCAGGCTTCTTGATTCACAAAAATAAAATATTTCCAATTCAAAAAAAAAAATCAAAAAAACGATCTTAAACAACCTGAATTGTCTTCTTATTTAAAAAAAATATAAATACCGTTCAACAACTCCAGTCTAAGACTTTTAGACTCAGAACAAAGGCTCCATGATTCGTCAATAACCAGAATATCTACAAGGACTTATGGATGGCCTCTGTCAAGGAGGGAATCGCCAGACCTAGTACAAAATATTATAGAAATTAAGCTTTGGTATCATTTGGAGGCCAGCCTTCTGGAATTTTGAAACCCCTACTATACAATAATGGTAATAATGGTAATGGTAACGTATGCTGAAGACACCGCGATCATGGCAACAGTCCAATGCCCACAGGTTGCAACAGAAAAGTTATAAAAAGCCCTCAATAATTTGGAGCTATGGCTTAATAAATGGGAAATAAGAGCTGATGAAGCAAAATCGGCCAGATACCTGTCCACCAGAAAATCTTAACGTCCGCCAGGTGCCGCAGAAGACAAAAGTGTATTTCTCGAAATGCACTTGGACAGAAGATAGCAAGGATAGTTCTTCATATAAGAAAACTGCTACAATGATTTTTGTCTGTTTACTGCCTAATGGGAGGTTTAGCTTCCCGCATGGCTGAATCATCCCTTCAGCGTTGTCTATCTTTGCAAAGGTTTTCCAAATTGGGGTAATCTATTCCTCATTTCAATAAATTGTATTACCTACTCTAATCAGCTGGAGAATAAATGAATTTGAATGAATTTATGGCTAAATTTTCCTAAATTCCTATTCCTTGACTTCTACTATATGAATTGCATTTGATAAAGTAACAGACATTTGGAAGATATTAAAGGAAAATTAGGATTAATAAAATAGAAGGGCTCCTTCACATCAACGAGAAGAACATACACCTGGAAAACGTAACTCAATTAATACTTAAATAACATCCACATATAATATCTCATTAGTGTTTTAAATAAAATGCTACTTTTAATTGAAAAATTGGAAATTAAACTTCGAAACCACTTTTTAAGAATGGTAGATAGTACTTTTTGGATCGATATCGAGGATCATGATATAATAAGGATGATATAATCAAGAGAATTTTGAAATTCACTACTGGAAAATGATAGAAAAATTAAAAATTTGCATTGAGTTTCAAAAGTGGAAGTATTGAGAATTAAACGAAGAAAGAACTATCCCTGTGGTGGTAAAAAGATCATGAGAATATATGGATGACATAATCAAGAGTACTTTTAAATCCGGTGTTGAAAAACAATAGAAATAATTAAAAAGATGTATCGAGTCCCAAAGGTGGAAGTATTGAGAAGATTCAACGAAAGAAGGATTTTTGCTATGGTGGTAAGAAGATAAGTTAACCAGAGGGGGAAAATTCAGAAATAAAACGGATTCATACATGATGTTGTACTAGGGAAATTGGAAGACCTCAAGAAAAAGGGAAGAAAATGAATTGACATCCTAACCTCATCAATTAGAGGAATTGATTACCTGGATCTTGAGAACTTCACCAGGAATAACGATGCCAGAAAGAATCCATTAGCCTGGTGGAAAACTTAATTTACCTCCAAGAATTTAACGTTCATTAAGTTGACGTAACATTTATAAATTTGATAAATTTGAAAAGAAATATTATGCTGTTATTTTTTATCGTTCGTTCAAGAATTCTGGGACAAAAAACAATTTCATGCTCAAATATTTTCTAGCCAAACCTTATATAATACAGAGTTGAAGTTTAGAGCTTTTCTATAATTGATATTATTTTATATAATGAAATTTCGAGCTTTTTAATGCTTATAAATAAGTGTTTTTTTTTGTCATTCAAAAGTTTTGAAAGAAACAATTTTGCCACTTGGATATTTTTCGAGAAATGGCTGTTTTATGAAAAAGCTCGATTTAACTATCCAAAAAGAGCTTTTGCTTTAAATAACGTTTAAAATAATTGTCCCTAAAACTATGAAAAAAATATTTGAAATGTTAAGATATTTAATTATGGTTCGATTTTTCACAAATTACTCATAAATTAATAGCAAAGTAGGGATTATCAATAATGAGAGAATATCATTAGTGAAGACCAATAAGAATCTGTTTTCGAATTGTAGCGTCGGAAGAGCCGTAATCCTGCCAAATATTCTACTGTCGGGATATTTTGTCAGGGTTTTTTTGTCTTTGAAATATTTGGTTCACGGATATTTTGTCAGAGGATCAATTGTCATAGAACCTACAAATTACTTTTTCGTCATTTCCTTGGTCAAATTGCATGAGAAGTGGTTGTGGAAAAATGACAAAATCAGAGTATCAAAAATCTCTACTCTTTCTTGAAATTGAATTTAATTAAAGACATCAAATTACAAACGATTTATTTTTCGCTAAATGCAAATTTTCATGACAATAAAATACAAAAGAAAAAAAAGAAAATCCTGTACAGAAATTTGGCACGTTTTCTGATTCACTAACGAACGATTCACACAAATAATAACTTATGTAAAAGAATTAATCAATTATTCATTGAAACTCAAATACCATTAAATTACCCGGATGTATATCCTGATTAACCCAAATAGAACTAATAATTATAAACAATATGCATACAGAGTGTTACAAAACCACTTGAAAGTCATTCCCGACAAAGTCATTATTTGTTTATCAAATGTCAAAAGGTTTTGTGTGAAACAGCATTGAAATAGTTTCGTAAATATTATTGGATGAGGGAGGATGGAAGCATTGAAATTGCCAATGAATGGTGAACATTCTCAAAACTCAAATCTGCCACGCATTTCTCTGACAATTATTTCAAGAATACAAACCAGCCTAATCAATTTGAATGCCGAAGCCGCAAAATAACAAGATCGATTCCACAAAACTATTTTCATTTACAAACCCATTCAAGTTTCCAATTGAGCTGAACTTCAGACACCTAAAGTCTCCCCTGCAGTTAGTTAATAAAATTATCGGTATTGGTACTGCAATTGGCGTATTGTTGGAATGTGTCGGGTGCAAATGCAATCAGTATGCACATTTCAAATCTAAATTACGTCCAATTGAAACTGGGAAACTTAATCATGTTAAATGTATGCATATTTAGTTCTATATGGAAAAGAAAATTGAAACGTTTTAACGAAGGAAAATAGTTTTTCTTGTACTAGAGGTACTGTTTTAATCGTGAAAATGTTGAATATACTTGTATATCCATACTGCTAACGTTCAATTTTCAAAATTAAGAATGTGGATAATGGGAATTTTGATATAAGACGCATCAAAAGACTATTTTAAGTGGCGACGTTTCGTATATTTATTTATACTTTTTCAAGCACCTTCATAATTTGACAAACAGTAGGCATTATGAAGTTGCTTGAAGAAGTATAAATAAATATACGAAACGTCGCCACTTTAACAAGTCTATTGATGCGTCTTATGTCAAAATTCCCATTATCCACATTCTTAATACTTGCATATCTTGGAGTACTATAAGTAACGCTGTATCCAGAATTAATATAGCTTATGTTTGTATGCTTTGCGTTTGAAATCGACTGAGCCAATCCCTCGATGTACAACAAAGCATGAAAATTTTTCTTAAATAATTTATGAAGTTCTTGGAAACTCTTTTCCGCGACTTAACAAACGTTACTTTCTTAACTAATTTCAAAGTTATAACCAATTAAAAAGTATTGATCAGAATAAGTCCTTGATAAGGGAATATTTGAAATGAAAGTTAATAACTTTCGACTGTAAGGAAGTCATGTGGATTCCAAAGAAGAATTTTTAAGCTTCAAAAACCAATTCACGATTATGGAGTTTAACGAGTTAAGCTGGAGACTGAAGTGATACAAGATTTGTATCAGCCATTCGAGCCATAAATGTGACATGCAGTCTTACCCACCTTAACTGACACATACTGATAAGTTTAAAGAGGATTTCGGATATATTTCAAACTTTCGTCATGTAAGTTAGAAATATACGTACGTTATATCTTGTAATAACATGCAGAAATTGCATTTAACTTTTTTGCTCATGTAGCGACACTCGTTGAAATTTCGAAATGTCGATTATGGAAACGACTGCCACGATTAGTTCCATTAAGGAAAATGGCAAAAAGAAACGAAATGCCGGTTTTCTAAAACTCAAAGGAGTAATTAATATTCAAACGACATACTTCCGTCAATGAGAATAACTCTCCGGAGTTTTAGAGATTAAAATATTAATTTATTCTATGAAGCACTCTTTTTTTAAGTATTGATCGAAAAAACTACATTAAAACTTTGGTTTCTTGATACTTCGCATATATTAATTTCAATTAATAATCATGTGGTGCTTAACATTAACTTAACTTTGAAAGTTACTCTTTGATATTTGGTAATTTAAACATAACATTCTTGATATACCACATATATTATTTGCATACCCTTTTTATTCCTTATACATTTTCTAGTATAAATTGCTCTACGAGGTACTACTAGTACCGGTAGTATTATATTCATTGAATTGATAAGTAGAAGAAACACAAAGACTGCAAATCCAAATTAAGCTATTTTCATTATACGATTAAAAATTATTCTTTAAAAAAAGAATTAGCCCCGAAAACAATACAAAGTAAAAAAAAATAAAAATTAAGCTAGTCTAGCCCATTCAAACAAGATGAAAACACATATATCGGGCCTAAAAATTACAACCCCCTTATGACAATTTATGTTATGCCAAGTTTTTGAAATTACATATTACACCAATCGGCCAAAAAAGTACCTAATTCGTTAAAAAACACAACGCTTTTGCCTAATACATGAATTAGGCTAAATAGTTTGCCGAATACGTGAAATAAGGCGTGTCTATTACGCCTAATGGATTACATACAGTAGCATTTCGATGTTATTTTGCGAAAATAAGCGATTTATCAAACTAAATACACAAAAATAAACCAAGGAGGACACTACGATTCTTCCGGTGCTACGATTTAATAACGGATTCTTAATGATCCCGACGAAATAAAACGAAAATGAAAAATACAATTTTTTGATATCATGCATAGCTTACAAAATATAGATATTTAAATTTTTTTTAAGACGAACTTCCCAGGATTTTCATGAAAATCCAAGGAAATTTTCATGAAATTTTTTTGTGTTAGAAAAATTGTGATTAAGGGGTTAAAGAGCGAAGCTTCAGTGGATATTAGGAAGCTCCCCCCCCCAAAAAAAAAAGAAGAATTGTTTATTTAATAATGACCTGACTTACTAAAGAATAAAACTAAAAATAAAATGCTATATTACCAGATTAGGGCGACACTCTCCAATTTTCAACGAAGCTTCACCCCTGGACCCTTTAAATATAATATATATTGCTCGATTTCTATTTCATCAACTTTTCTCAAAGCTTTTGCAAAAGTGGTTTAATTCTTTCGTTTAATTTTCTCGATATTCTTCAACAAAACAATTCAAAACTTTCTAAATACTGAAAACCGAAAATTGTTCAGAATATATTGGGGTCCAATGTATGTAGTATAATTTAATATAATAATATATAAAAATCTACCATAAACATAATTTTGAACCGATACGTATTGCCCAGATACGTATTTCGATTGCCAAGCAACCTTCCTCAGTGGTCATCAAGTAGTTTGGATCACTCCGTAACTACATAACTTTGTAATGAATCATCACAAAGCAGTTACGGAGTGATTCAAACTGCTTGATTACCACTGAGGAAGATTGCTTGGCAATCGAAATACGTATCTGGGCAATACGTCACGAATATTTTTGTTTGAACTTCTGTTCAAAATAATGTTTATGGTATGATTTTTTTATATTACTATACGAAAATTGTTCGTTTTTAAACGAAAAAAATATGATTTTAATGGCAACAATCAGATTGGATTCTTATACCGAAAATAGTGTGAGAAAAATTTTCACAAAATATTTATTCAAATTTTGGATTCATTGAGCTAATTTTTTGAAGAAATCACTTTCATAACACAATGCACTGGGCTTTTTTATTTTTGTATATGCAATTCAGGAAAATTGGACCACAAAGTTGGCCCCAAAACAAAATTTTTTTGCACCTTCTGGGGAAAAAAAATTGTTAAATAAGAAACTTCATTAGGTATTTATTTTAAATAAAACCGTTACCGATTTATAATTTATATATCCCGTTACCGATTTATAATTTTCTTTCTTGTCAGATACTCAAAGTCAATCTTTAATGAAAAAAAGTTTTGATTTTAAATCTCTCAATTTGTAAAACATATTAATTCAAATTTTGTATAGTTATTAGTGACAAGAGGTTATCATTATTTTTTCTTATGATTTTCGAAGTTTAAGGGTGAAGGTTTCTTAAGAATAGCGTTGCCAACATTGATGAGTTGGTTAGAAATATTTTCTAGAAGATTTGAGCTCATAGTGAAATAATTTTTATTAGAAATTAAAATCGTTCATAAGACAGAATAACGATTGAAAGTTTTTGAAAGTTTAATTCCATTGTAGCACCATTTTATTTTAATTGAGATTATATTAGGTTGAGTTTCGTGGTAATTAACGGTCGGTTGGAATTTGATCTCTGTTATAAATTTCTCGAGAGTTGTGGCTGTTACGAAATGTACACATATTGTGTATATGAAGTCGTTGGCGTTGCTCCTGGCGAAGGCACCCACCATGGTGCGATCTATGAGACCACATGGTATCAGTGTTTCGAAAATGGGTGCTACAGGCGCAAAGGGCGTTAGGAGAACTTGGGGTGTCCGCCATTGAATTACCAAGATTAGTATGCACTGCCAAAGGATATCGTTTGGTTATGGTTTCATTGTCCTACATCACCGAACATTGTCTTTATTAATGATCCTGTTCATATAAATTTCTAAACAAATACGTTTACCATATTCCCCAACCCCATATAGTATTACTTGAAAGATAGTTTTAAGATAAAGTGAACTATTCCTCAAAAATATTTCTGCTGAAACTTTTTTTTCAAGTTCGGTTAAAATTTCTTGTGATATTTTTTCTTTGTTATATTATTTTAAAAATGGAAACTTATACTAAATTTAGTTTTCATTCGGGATCAATTTCATTTGTATTATGTACATATGATTGAAAATGCATATCTTCGAGATATCCTAAGATTTCAGAACACATTGATGAATATTTATACTATACATTTGGTTGAAATGGTTAAAGTGACCTAAGTTGATTTCATTTTTCGTTTATTTAAAATATATTTTTCATTATAAAACTGCTACCACTGAAAGCAATGATATTTAACAATCCAGGATAGATATTAAAAAAAATCTAAAAACATTCGATCGGGATTAAAAAATGACAACGAATAAGAGAAAATTTTTTGCTCTGATTTTGAAACAATACAAAAAAAACGGTTTTATTGTTCAGCTTTTAAAAATTTAATGGTTTCGCAAACTCGATTCTTTCGAAATAATATCCAACATTATTATTCGAAACGAATTATGTTCATGGGATTGGGATAAAGTCGGTGTCGAGCATATTTTTTTCCGAACACACGAAATGAAAAAAGAGCCTCAATGTTATAATTTCGGAGCAATAAATATGCAGACCAAAAAATAATACCCTCTGAATATTGTTCTGGAATATTTATTTTGGAAACGGGAAATTCTTCCTGCTAGAGCCGTGTGGGAATTAAGTTTAACAGAATGTATCTCTGCCGTGAATGTGAGAAACGTCAAAATGCGAAATAATGCATGCAAATTACATTGTTCTGTTGAATATTGACCACATTTGAACATAGAGAGAAATCTCAACAACGCGTTATCAAATATATGAAGTCTTATAGTACTCGAATTGAAACAATATATGGAAATTTTAGTTCCTCTGAATTATATCACTTAGATATTAACTCAATAACATGAATCGTTTCCTTCTCTTCTTAAAACAGAATATGAAAAGCTTTTCATCATTTACATATACAGTTTAAGAGAATATTTGTAATATACATAAATCTAAGGGTTGTAACCAGTAGCACTTTGTCACAATGGTTTATTTTTTTTTATTTTTTGTGGTAATGAGTAATTTCTCTATGTATTAGCAACATATTTAAAGGTCCTATTACAGCGTTAAATTAAACCTTTCAACAAAAATAATAAAATCTTACTCATTTTTAAGGCAACTTTTAACTTCAAATGTCCAACATATCGGATATTTTAAGAGTGATTCAAGAATCAAACAATCATAAGATACCATTTATTAATCAGGTGACATTCACCCTATAGAAAGAGTTAATAGTTGAAGGTGTCAATCTCCACTGTATCGTCTTCATAGGTGTTTAGAAAAATCTCAAAAAGCTCAGAAATTCATTGATGGAAATTATCAAAACAATAATCATTTGACGTTTTAAAGGAATTAACATTTTATGGAGGCTATAGAACGAAGGTTTACTACTACCTACTACCTTCTCTTCCTCCATTGATGAGCCTCCACTGATTGTATCCATAATGCAAAGCTTAATTTTATTCTCGACTATTTTTTTAAACTTTTTTACGAACTTTATCAATATTTTGTATGTGAAGGCTTAATTTTAGTTATAATACCTTTTTCTTAACCTCGTAAAAAAAAGGTTGAATTAACAAAGAATTTTTTAACTCAAATCAAATTAAAACTTAAACCTCCCTTATACGAACGTAAAAAAAATGAAAACTTTTTTTAATTCCGTTTAAAAAAGCTTAAAATATTTACGATACTTACAATACCTCCACAATAGCTAGAACAAAAACGCTTTATTTTTTCCACCAAATTTCAACTCGACAAAGTATAAAACTTTATTAAATTTATCCCCCAATCTAATCGATATTTCGTTAAAATTTCTACAGCGTTTGAGATTTTAAGTTTTACTATTACCCACGCTTGAATTCAAATTACGACTTTCAGTATTCATTACAATTGGATGAGTTAAAATAGTTAAAGAAAGTTTTACATAAACCCTTACGATCATAACCCAGATATCAGCGTATCTATTCTAGCAGATTAATTTAACTTTTACTTGAAGAAATGAATGCAAGTCGTCCTTTTTATTTTAATTATTAACTTAAAAGATTTATGAAAGAAGTTTTATGTTTTTTTATTCAATCTATGACAAGATTTAATTCTTAATCGTTTTCTTGCGAGGTAATCAAGCATAAAGCTTTAATTAAATAAGGTTTCAAACTTTCGTTTTACGAGTTATGAGTTCAGCAGTCTTTAAATGATAGAAATTTATTCAAAATTTTGATTTGTAATCGCTTCAAAAATTGGTTGTTTTATATTATAAAGCTGACTTATAAAAAAAAATAATATTTGATCCAAAAAAAAAAATTAGAAATGTAATATTTTAATTAGTAATAATTCATTTAAAACTGATAAAATTTAAAAATAAATCACTTGACATCACTAGACAACAAACGAGTTATGATTGGCCGTCTTGTTTGTGACGTCAATACGGTAAAAAAACTTCACATTAGTAGGTGATAAAGCGTTTTTACTGGTAAATTATATCATAATATCTTAATTTAAGTAAAAACATTGTTTTAGACAATAAATTTTTGGAATTAAGAATATGCAGTTAAGAATTTATAATAGCTACTGCAGGTAATATATCCAGTGTGGATATATAATGTGGATAATAACTAACCGATTTCCTCAAAAATGATATTCAAGATTATTTAACAACTGCATAGAAATAAATAAATTGAGAAAAGCCCTGGCAAAAGACTAATAAATTGAGGAGTGAGATGATATTTCCGTCCCCCTTAAAATCTTTCAAAATTATTCCATCGATTTTCTATTTATTTCAATCTTCTTTATTTCTTCTTTATTCTTTATTTCACCTATTTCATATTGAAGCTAATAACTATTAAATTTCATAGTTTAATTTGTGATGAAGTATATAAAGTAATACGCAACTTAAATATCCTAATATAAAAAAGTACTCATTTCAAGTACAAATTCAAATCGAAAAAGTTATTTCAATTTTAAAGCTGTTTAATATTTCGAGTTTAACGACACCAAACTTAAAATTTCGATTGTTGATCAGGCGACACGTAATCCTATATAAACTTGGGACCCCGTTTCCTACTTTTAGGGAAAGAATTTTCAAAAACCCTTTCTTATCGGATATGTACAGTATAAATGTAATACAACCTCTAAATTTTATATCTCTTAGACTAGCGGTTTAAGCTATGCGTTGATTCATCAGTCAGTCAGGACAATCGATTTTTTATGTATCGAGTAATGATTGATAACTGTATAACTTCATGATTCTTTTATTGAAACGACCATCACAACAAAAAAAAATATATGTTTTTGAATTTATTCGGTGCATTCCTTTATATCGTTTACATCGTTTTCGAAGTTCATAAGTTTTGGGCACATTGAAAAATATTTTTTGGGGGTGTCATTTGTATAATATTCAATCACAATGGTATAAAATATGCATGGGTACATTTAAAATTTGTCATTTTTTATTGTTGTCATATTTACTGTTGGAATAGAGTTAGAAGGAAAAAGTTTTCGGTACAAACCTCAGCGACACAGTTGCTAGATTGTACCGATGTTGGATTTGGAAAATCTTCCATGGAAAACCAGTAGTAGCCGGCAAACTCTATTTTATATCCGCTTGAGGTACAAACGAAAATTCAACCGGTACCATCAACTAGAGACCAACGCCCGGAAGAATTCGCAAAAAAAATGATTTGTGCCTCAACAGATTCAAAATTATGTCCGTTTTTCAAATTTAACAATGAAGTAGTTAGAGTATAGTTACGTTAACAAAATCCGTTATAACTATTGTTTGGATTGAGTTAGAAGGATTTTTTTGGGATATGTTTTTATGTACTAACACCCAATTTGCACTGCAATAAAATTTCTACTTCAGTTGAAAAAAAATAAAAGGGTTAAAGTAAGAAACAAATTTTTTTCGGTACAATCAAGTACAAGCAACAATCAATTAGAAATTATTTTAAAATTTTAATTTTTAAAAGTCGGGTGCTAACTTGACAGAGGTCTACTTTTACGTTACAAAAAAATATTATACAAAATATTTAATATTTCTTTCTTATAGTAATAAAAGATGCCAAATCTTTGATTGTTGGAATATTTGACCTCCAATTTTCATTTACATAGCCCCAATAACACCATGTCATTCTAAAATTGGAATCATGGTTATTACTAACAAAATTTAGTGATAATAATCGCTTTCATTATTTGTATACAGCAGGACCTCGCATAGCCAAACATTATTAGCATTAGATCTTCAGTATGGATAAATGGATAAATGGATGTGATCGACGATGGTCCATTCACGGAGAGTGGTTCTGATAGATGGAAAATATGATTGCATGTGTTTGTATACACATTGAATGCCGCATCAGTAAATAATGCATTTATCCCATTAACTATTTCGTAGAACGTAAGCAAAGCGGATTATCTGAAAACCTCACTGAAATTGTTTGATAAATTGACTTTGTTTCTGTTCCGATTTACGTATTGTAAACTTATGGGATTTTGTGATGCGCTTATTCGACCGTATGTGGCGATTGTGGCCAGATGCCTCTTTTATTTTCAACTTTTATTCGTATTGTGTCATATTTACCATTCGTTTTTTTATTTTATTTGCATTTAATATGTCGGAAGAGTTAGAACTGTAAATATTGCCGTTTGGAGGCAAGACATTCGAGAACATATCCGATATTATGTATCTATCGGCTTATGGCCGACAAAGGTAATTTAGATTAAGTTGTCCATTGGGAGACGTGGCAATGTGAACAACACCGCTCCATGTATACTTTGTACGAACTAATAACCCCATTCTGAATCCCGCGACAAGTACCTTCACTATTATATTCCATACCCCAACATTTGAGCCATTCCAACCAATCCTGATAACACGTATAATACTCCTAACACATATGCAATATGTCGTGTAACAATTTCTCGTAATACGACCCTGAGTTGCTCTTATTTACCCCTTTCTATCGTAAACGTGCTCGTTTAGTTTATAATAATATCATTATCTTAGTTTTGCTTAACGTTTTTGAATACTATTTTAAATTTTCATCAGTTTAACATTATATGATCTCACGTTACAAGTCGGAGCAGAAAATGTCTGTACGGGAGACTTTTATTTCATTGTACACGTACTTATAATTGTAAAATTACAAAACGAAATTTTAAGTAGGAAAACTTTTATGTTCCCTAATTAATTCAATGAATTCGTGATTGAGTTGACCCTTGACAAAATGAGTTCAGACGTAGATATAAAGTTAAAAGAGTTGCTACTATTTTAGATTATTTTATCAAAACTAAACTTTACATATTATCCTTAATCAAATGTACTATTAGGTCTACTAGTGACCGAGTGATCAAGGTATCCGCTTCAAAACTGGTAAATATTGGGATCAATCCTCGTATCAAGCAATTTTTCGATGTTTTTAGTAGTTATACAGCGAAGGTAAATAATAATTAATAAAAAATATTATTTTTTTACCAATAAATCTATTATCTACGTACTTGAAAATAATGCTATATATAATGCATTGTGAACGGATGTCAAAGAGTCGGAAGTTGTTTAATTTACTCCATATGGATATCAAATGTACCATTAAAATCTTTTAAAAGTTTTCAAAGCCTTGCTTGCAAAATTACGTGAAATTTAATAAAAAATGACAAACATTTACCTTTCTAATTGTTAAATAGCTTTTTTGGGAGGTTTAATGTATGGTTGAAATATTCCCTCCAGCATTTATATTCCTGAGGAAGGATTTATAAAACGAAAATTTTATAAATCTAGAATTAAAAAGGTTACTGAATCAAATCTACGCAAAAGTTCAGGAATATTCCCAGCATTACTTTTTTTAGGGTTCATTCATTGCCCATCTTTCGGTTGATCAATACTATTTTTCTCTGAGAAAATCACGTGAAAGTATTTGATACCATTTGATACCTAATTTGATACCACACATAAAAATGATAGGTTTTTAGATTTATCAAATCTTTCACTTCTAAGTTTCCATAACAAAAAATTACTGCCATTTGTAACTATACCGAAGAATCACATCTATAGAAAGAATTGGAAACATCATCTCCAAAAAACTATCTCTAGAGGTATGGATATGACAGGGTTTTTAACTTTCTTCTTTCAATATTCTCACCTATCCTCTACAGCAGGGATGTCCAACATGCGACTCGCGGGTCGTATTTTGCCCGAAATACTTTTCTCTTTGGTCCAAGTAAAATATTTCTTTTAATAAAATATTTCAACTAAGGAAGCAATTTTGTTTTTTTTTTTTGACAATAAATCTTGCAATTATTAATTATTACAGCGTTTTTGTTAATTATCCCGATTTTATTGGTTTAATCGGTTTAACGGTAATAAAGATTGTCAAAAAATATTCGTGTTTATGTGGCCCATTTTTTTTGATAAAATTTTATATGGTCCAAAGAATCAAATTCGTTGGACATCAATGCTCTACAACATCTACACTACATGCAATATCTAAAGAATAGTTCTTGATCAATGGAATGGAGAACGCAGAATCTCCATTGGTGATATAAAAGTAAACCACTTTCGGTATGTCGAAGATATATTTATAAATAAGCCAAAAAGAACAAGTCGAGATATTGATTAGGCTAACCAACTTCAGAGAGTAGTATATTCAGAAGATTAATAAAAAAAAAAAATATTGTTGAAAGACAAAGTAATAACTCACCAAAAATCCGAAAAATAAACGGTTGCAAAGTAGTCCTAATGATCATTTAACCAGGAATTCCAACCATTAATACCAGAGGATGCAGTGAAGAAATCAAACGGATGTAGTATTAGTCAGAACAGCGACGACGTTACTAAAGAAAATATGGGAAAGTACATCCATCCGAAAAAACACTAAAGAAAGCTAAGTAAAAGCTAGCACGTTGATTTTTTCCATCGTTTGGTTCCTAAAAAACGACAAGCAAAAGATTAAAGTTTTCGAACTATACAGTATAGAGAAACATACTTAACGTTAAATGGATTGTTATTAGTGAAAAGAGTATATAAATCCTTTTTGGAAGAACTAAGTATACATGGAAGTCTCATAAGTAGAATATAAAAACATAATTCGGTCATATAACTAGGAAAACTAGAGAAATGGAACTATTAATAGTTGAAGGTAAAGAGGAAGGTATACATAGCAGAAGAAATTCTCAACATAAGACTATTACAGCAAAAAGGAGCTGATTGGTTACTCATAACCTAAATCCAAACATCTAGCCTAGGACAAGAAGAAATGGAAGATGATTTCACCAAACCCATAGGGGGAGGAACCACAGACAAAATAAAAATAAATTAAAACTTTTAGGATGTTTCGGCTAGGTTCAGAATGATAAAAATCGGTCACAAACAAAGTAAATATTCCCTGGCCATATTAATAATCAGCTTTGTATAAAACCTGAAGTACGACCTATTTTATTTTGGGTCCATATTTTTGATTGGGTTGAACTTTCCTGCACAAATTTTATTTAATACACTTATTACCAACTAAAAATCATATTTACTAATGAATAAATTTTTACCATCAAATTAGTTAACTATCTTCTTAATTATGGCGAGCTGAATTGTTTAATATTTAATTGAAAGCTCGTTTACTGATATTTCAGTTCCCAATCTGCGCAGTATGCAGTCTATGTAGGACAATATTGTCTGCTGTATTTGTGGATGATGATTCCATATGTGAATATTTTTTCTAAGCGCTATTTTCCTGTTGTGACCACATTTTTAGCTACTTTTTTCTTCAGATTTTTTTTTCATATTTTCAATGGGTTTCAAATGAAGGCTGTTATCCTAAAGTAGAGTAATATGTATAATTAACAAGGCTTTACTATTATCCAGAAAATATATTTCTTAAAAATCAATACAACTTCTTATAATGTAAAAAGTAAACAATATTAAATTTAATTTAGTAGAATATGTATATTTTGTAATAAATCTTAAGTGCGTCTAATAATATGGCCAGGGACTGTACTCTAAATATTTTTTTTGTTTTCTTATTTTAAGGGCTGAATTTGTTGTAATATTATTGGTTTGGTCATCCATTTTTATAGATTATTTATGATATGATTGATGATAGGATTGATGGGATACTTTGAATTTTACATATTTGCAAATATTGAATTTCTCGATTAAAAGTTTATATACTAGCTGATACTCTACGCTTCATCTGCTTGGCATGTACACCAATTAAGTCCATATTAAATCGATAAACAATGAATCAGAGCAGTTTACAAATTTTAAAGCTTCGTTGAAATGAAACTTGAGGAACTTTTAAATTGAGAAATTCTATAGGGATTTGTGAAGGTTGATTATGTATCATTATATAGGTATAGACATAAAAACGTAAAAATTTTCTTTTAATTTTTGAAAAAATGGGATATATTCAATTAAGTAATTTGCCTTAGACTTACAGCATACAAATAAAACTAAGATGGTCGGAGATAAACTCGGTAGTTCATGGAAAAATGAGTTCTAAGGGAATGAAAGTGGAATTTATACGCAAACCTCAAATATTACTGAAATAAAACAATTGGTGAGGAATGCAGTTAAGTTGAAAATTGTTTTCGTTCATTCGAACAATGTTTGAAAGATTGAAGGTAATAAACGTAAAGAACGTAAAGATAGTACCAAAAAAGCAGCAGCAGTGAATATTCCTCATGCCCCCATGTACGAGCCAAAGAATTTCATTAAGCGCGTAAAAACGAAAACCTATCTCGTTAACGTCTTACGCTACTGTCATTGATTTAATATTGTAAGTTTATGTAAAGAATTTTACAATCTTTCTTGTGTCATTAACACAATGCACTGATTGTAAATCAAACGAAAGAGATAGAAACAGGCAAACAGCTTGAACGAAAACCGGGGAAAACGCACTGGAAAAACCCAATGCTTAGCTATCAAGCTGCGAAATTGAGTTCTGAAATAAATGGGAGGCAGAAAAATGATTAGCGGTTTCAAACAAGTGCGGAATGTGCATTTTAATTTTCTTTGTTTATGATAATTAAAATTGTTAAATTATTCACAAAGCCAAATATAAATTCCCTACAAAGAAAATCTTCTCAACAATTTTAATTTAAATATAATCTTAAAGATTATATAAATTCATTAAATTTTTGGTTTTTATATATCTTCATAGATAATTAAAATCAATACAATAATCAAGACCGATTACTCATTTAACATTTACTCGTAATACTAACCCTTAAGTGGTTACTTGGAGACTAAATACCTCCTACCGTTACGTAGGAGTACTATTTTTTTCCACAATAGTTTAGGTCAGGGCTTACCAAACTTTTTCATCGACGGAACACTTAGCAAATTCGAAAATTTTGGCGGAACACTAAGCTTATTTTTTAGGTTGGGTAATTCATAATAGTATAAGTAAAAAAAAATTACCTATTAAAGAAATAGTATAGCATTTGTTGACTACACAAAAAAAAACACAAATTAATAAAACTCCTAATGACTTTGATGGTTTTGGGATCTCAAATAACAATTTATATACCCTCTTTATATATACCCTTTTTATATACCCTCAGTTAAAAATATTGACACATGTTAAGGACTTTTACTTCTATACCCAACTTCTCGGTACTAAAAATCTGCTTTTGAAGTTGTAAACCTCAATAAAGTTAAACCATCGTTCGTCATTCATTAGGAAATATAATATGATAATTTTATAAATTTACTCCAAATTTTGCGAAATATCTATTCAGACTCCGCGGAACACCTATTTTGTATGTATTCGGGGAACACCAGTATTCCGCGGAACATAGTTTGGGAAACCCTGGTTTAGGTATTTCTAAGACTTTGAAATGTTTACTTAGCCAAAATAATCACAGTTTTTCGAAAAATATCTATCTAGATTAGTAGATCATTATTTTTGCCAAGGGCCGTTCATAAAATATGTTCGCATACAAGGAGGGGAGGAGTCTTGCTGAGTGTGACAATATGTGCCAGGGGGACGGGGGGTCTCCGGTAACGTGACGTTCACCGTTCGTCAACAAATTTTAAATTAATATTTCTTTCGACTATTTTTAATATTTTAAATATTAAATATATTTAGTTTTTAAATATATAGAAATTTGTGCACTTTTAATTGAAATTTTTCATATTCAGGGTGGGTCTAAGTTTTGGGACGAAATATTTCTAGGGGGGTCACAGAAAATGTGAAACAGCGTGACAATGGGGGGAGGGGGTCAGAAAAAGCTTATTTTAGCGTGACGTATTTTATGAACGGCCCCCAAGTAAAAATTTCAAAATTTTTACAATACCTACAGTAGACCGATTTTGATTGTGATCTAAAATAATATTATTTTTATTGAATAATAATCACAAGATAATAATATTAATAAGATAAATAGTCAATAAAACTAATTAAATCAAATCTTCCCTTAAAATAAAATTGGTTTCTACAGTCAATGTTTAATCTTCAAATAACAAATACTGAATAATAAAAATGGGAATTTTCGAACCAACTTATTACGTCAGTAATATATTTTTCACTTATTTACATAAAAACAAAGTCGTGTGAAATTCAAATTAAAATTTTTCTCCTATTTTAAACAGTTTTATTGCTTATACAATGTATAAAATATATTGTGCTCTTTTTTATGAAATATAATTTACAAAAATAGACTATAAGCACAAATCTGATCCAATTAATTTAGTATTTGCCCAGATACGTATTTCGATTGTCTAGCAAACTTCCTTAGTGATAATCAGGAAGTAATGGATCGTTCCGTAACTGCTATGGGAGGAGTCACAAAATAATTAATCCCAATTTATATATAAAGAAGAGGAGAATGGACCAATTCAAAGTTTAAAGAAAGGAAAGAAAAGGGGTAACACACACCCCTCCACAATCGCCAAATGGTAATAGATCGACATATAATTTGAGATAAATCCGTAGTTACTTTGTGATTCATAACAAAGCAGTTACGCAACTATAGAATACTTCTTGGTTACCACTGAGGAAGTTTGCTTGGCAATCGAAATACGAATCTGGCAAATACGTCAATAATACATTTGTTTGAACTTTTGTTCAAATTTATGTTAATAGTTTACTTTTGTAAATTATATTACCTACATAAATAAGATCACAATATATTTTATATTTCATGTATAAACAAAGTCTTGTGATTTAGACTATTTAAAACTGAAGAATGACTGACCCGATTTACATGATCTATGATTTGTTGAATTCATCTACGCCTAAATAAACAGAAAAATCATTAGAATATCTGTAAATTTATGAATAAAATGCATTTTAAATAAATAAAATTTGACATATCCCGCACACTAATACATAATTTGTACTAATACATAATACATAATTGATGTCTGTGGTTTGTAAAAACACAGAGCAACCGTTTGAATTTGACTTTTTCATTTATTGAATTTAATTGTCAAATTTATAATTTAATTCATATTTTGTATGAGTGTTATTAATAAATTTTAATATAAGAGTATTATTTTAAATAATGTCGCGACCTAAATAATCGAATGTTTCCAATACGTCAATAAAATAAAACCGATCTTCATAATATTTTTCCTGATGATATTTATAGAATTATGGCCGAAAAGATAAAAGGATGTCAGGAATATTTTTTTAATATTTAGCAATAACGTAAAAAGTTTAAAGAGTAGAGGAAAGTTAGAAATTATTTGTAAAATCAGAATCAGTACTAAACACTGCAAGAAAATCAAAATCATCCAAACAATTATGGGTACCAGGTAACGGAGAAGGTCACTAGAGGGACGACAAATTAATTGAAAAGAAACATGTTTAAACCTTCATTCACCATTTTAAGATCAGAAAAAAGATTATTAAAAAGATATATGTACAAAGTAATGAAGAGCATACCAAAAGATTAGAAAATAATTCATCAAATAATTCCTAATATATTACACATCGTACGATGGCTGAAAGACTATGGTTCACTGCAAACTAAAACACAAAAAAGATAAAAATATAATTACTTAATTATATTCATATTAATAATGTGGCATCATTACCGATAACAATTAAATTTCGCAATTCAATTTTAGGTGGTACGAAGTTCACCGGAGCTCTAGTTATATATTTTTTGAGAAGAAAATATAAATAAAATTTTCATAGGAAAATTTTCGAATAAAGTTAAAAAAATGATTAAACTTCCATGAAACTTACCATCAAACTTGTACCCTTTTAAACCCTTTCAAAGTTTACCATCTACTGACCTCAAGTATAGGTAAATTTGTCATCTGACATCTTGTTGTAATGAAAACGTGTTACATCATAATTATAATATCCTCTTGTACACGTAACCTAAATTGTAAATGGACTGTTTATTTAATGCCCAAATTAGCTCCCAAAGTGATTCTGCATTATCTAAACTGACCAAATTGTTAATCTACTTAGTTCTTTATCTTCAAACTTTGTATCAGGGTTGTATTAACCTTTTCACATTTACCACCCTTAAGCAAGTTATAATTTTGAGAGATTAATCAAGTTCTTCTTTTATCTAGCAAATTTAAAAGCTTGAATCAATAGCATTAAACTTCTACAATATATTAGGAGGTTAAAAATTCGAAATTAAAAAAGAGTAAATTTTATAGTTAGCTGCTACAAATTCCTTAACATGGGAATTAATTTAAGTTTTAAGGGGCAAAGAGGATAATTTTTTCATAATAATTTTCCTAAATTATGTTATTGATTTTATATAAATATCTTGTGGGATTTAGTATTACGTCGTTATTTATATACACAGTACTTGTCTGTAATTTATTCGTGTCTACATCAAATATTAATTCGATTTAAAGTTTAGAGTAATTTGTTTATAAGAGAAACAAAATTTAATTGCACCGTCTATAAATGTAATGTATGTATAATGTAGACATTGATTTAAATAATATAAAATTTCTGTTCGTTTCTTTTCAAACGAAACTACCTAGCCGGTTTTAAACTATAGTTAAACAAATAGCAATTTGATTTTGAACGAAAGTTTTATTTAGTTCTCTTTTATTGGAAATTATAAATACCAAACGATACGTAGATTTGCAAAGTACATATTTCTTGAAACAAATAAATACATATAAATATTTCTATAAATTGGTTGCGAGGAAAATATTTTACTTTGTTACTTCTTAAAACTAAAACGGAAAAAGTTATAATTGAATCTATTTAAATTGGAATAGAGTACCTATAACTTTACATAAATTATATTCTTTTTTACTACGAGGTCGATGCTATAAAGTTAGATTTTGGTATTGAAATTGAGAAATAATGGATTGCAAAAACTTATTCTTTAAAAACACAAATAATTTTAATATAAAATTATTAATATAATAATTTAAACCTTTCTTTCAAAGTTGTTCCAGTCATCTTCATATATATAAATTGACTATTTTGCCGTGCGTCCGTGCAGAATGGGATATGCGCATGCGCTCTCTTATCCCCATACGAAGAATTTTAAAATTTCAATCAGTCTGAAGATACTTCTGGATTTCTTCTGGATACGCCACGTGGCGCATGAGGCCATCTGTGTATTTTATAAACCTTGGGTAAGGATACTCACTCACTAATGTATTTATTTGTGAATACGTATTTCGGATTTTCAGGTTTACAATATGTGAAGGCCAAAAATTATAATGCTCACTTATAAACTTAGCTTAACCTTTTCAGATATATCTACTTATCAGAGTTTAAAATTTTAAGCAGACCCTTAGTTTTTGTTTCTAATAATAAATCAACTTTGTTAGAAACTTAGCAGTAATAACGTTTCGCTTTTAACGAACTTTGATTGATTATTAAATTTGAAATTTCGATTGTTTATTAAACGTTATCCCTTACAAACTTGGCTACCGTTTTTCACTCTTTTAGGGAGAAATTTTCAAAAACCCTTTCTTATTATATATCTGCATCGTATAAGGAAAACACTTTCCAAATTTCATCGACACAAATATGTACTTATATTTGAAAATACAATGTGAAACGAAAAAAGTAATGACCTTTATGTTAGTTAACATGACTAAAAAGCATTCGATTTCGCACATTTGGACGTTGTACATACAAAATTGTTGGAAATAGGTGGAAAGCGTGGAAGTAAATTCGAATATTTTATTTATTTTCAATAACAATAATAGGTTTTCAAATTGTTCTAAATATCGAAAAAAAGTTAGTATCGAAGATTTTATTTTTGAGTTGACAGTGAAATATATGGCAAAAAATTGTTGCCTTAATGCTTTGCAGTCGAATATATAATTACTCCAGATCACAACCATTGGTTCATAAAATAAAATAGATTTTAAAAAAGTTTGATTGTTGAAAAACGAACCAAAATTTAAACTTCCATACTAATTTAGTGAAATGGCGTTATTTAAAATGTTGTTATTAAAATGATATAATAATAACACTTATATTTTATTTCTTAATATAATTTTAGATAATTTTCTTTTTATTTTAACAACACTTTGATTATTAAATTTAAAATTTCGATTGTTGATTAACTCTACATTATCTCATATTAACTATTTTATTGAGATAAAACCTTTAGTTGCGAATGCAACGGGCAACTACTAGTTCAAAAATAAAACGATAATTATTATTACTTAATATACACATTATTTTAGCGTAAAGTATCTATGATGCCATACTATATAATTTGCTAATGAATGTTGAAAATATTAAATTTATCGTAGAAATATTACAACATGTTATGGAAAAGTAATTTTTATTAAGTTTTTACATATCGTAAAAATTAACAATAGAAACTTACAATTTTACTTTAATTTGCAGAACTGCGTATATTTTAACACATATTTCTTTAATATACTTAAAAAGCAATAAAATTTTAAAGTTATTATAACCATTTCGTCTTTGTGTTCTTTTAAAATGGTTTTCGTTATTTTAGCAATATTTTTGGTAAAAATTATATTAACATCTGCAGTGTCTCAAAATGGTTGGTATCATCTTTAATACAATATAATTTTGAAAAAAAACGTTTAATATTTTAGCGCCAAATGGATGTACTGTAAATATTGCAAGTGATATACAGCATCCAGATCCATTGATTTTAAAGCCTAATTTTAGTAACAACGACGCTTTTATATATCCCGACTTAAATGGAGAAATAAAACTCAATTTAAATGATGAAATTTTTTTGGCATGTCCGGGAAGAAATAATTCTTTTGAAACGCCAGACCTTGATAGTCGGCAGGTTGTTACCATAAAATGTTCCGCAAATAATAGATTTTCCATAAATGATTCAATTTTTTTTGACTTTGATGAATTTATTTGTAAGCAATTCCCGGAGAGTCATGCAATTCGATCAGGAAATGTTTGCAGTGGAAACAAAACCGACGTAAATATTGGATTCGAAGTTGAAAATTCGTTTGTTATATTGATCAATGTTTGTTTCGATGAATCTTTAATGACGACAGTGTATAGTTTTGCGAATATGTCCCAAGCGGTACAACTAGGAGTTGAGAGTGTCTCAAGACCTGATTTTCGTCCCGAAGATTTCTTCTCCGTGCCAATTGATTCTCTTTACCATCGGGAAAATGAACAAAACACCTTTGCATTTCTGTTAGGTTCGCAAGAACTTGCAGAACACTATATCCATCCATCCGACAACTTCTTCTTATCTCGTGGCCACTTTTCCGCAATGGATGATTACGTTTATGGTTCCCAACAACGCAGTACCTTTTTTTATATCAACGCCGCCCCACAGTGGCAAGTGTTTAACGGAGGAAACTGGCTGGTTATTGAATCCAGTTGCCAAAAATATGCAACCGAAAATCAAAAGAATCTTCAAGTGTACACAGGAGGATTTGATATTGCTGCCTTGAAAGATATAAATGGGAATGATCAAAAGTTGTATCTTTTTGCGGAAGAAGGTGCCAATTTTGCGGTGCCAGTACCAAAATTTTATTGGAAAGTGGTTTATCATCCGAGTGATAAAGCGGGAGTTGCGTTTATTGGTTTGAATAATCCTTATGAGTTTGATGAAGATAGTGATGTTTTTTGTCAAGATGTTTGTGATCAGATATCCTGGGTTCACTGGAAACAGCGTCAAAACTTAACTTTGGGATATTCGTTTTGTTGCGACGTGAATGAATTCCGAAAAACAGTGACGGTTTTGCCGAAATTCGACGTGGAAAAACTTTTGAAATAATTTTTGATACTACTTTTTAGTTTAAATAAAGTCTTATTTTGGACCTTGAATCATTTTTCAAGTGATTTAATACTTTGTTTAGTATGATTTTTTGTTATTTTTATGGATACATTTTTTTTGTGAACCATATTTAGCTTAAAATTAGTTAGTAGTTTATAAATGTGATAAAAACGATGTTGGGTTCCTTTATAATTTTACACTCTCACATATCAATCCTTACTGTTTTTCCAATACTTTCTTAATAATTCGGTATGCCAATCATAATCATAATATTGTAACAGAAAGGGGCAAAGTATGTCTCTCTCTTTGTGCCATGCAGGCACGCGATTGGCCGAGTGACTCTTATCTCTCTCCCACCAATGTGAATATACATATAGATTGTTTTGGAAACATCTATAGAATGCACATATAGATTGCTCTGGAACAATGGAGTACATTCTAGAATGTTGGGTTGCGGGTATATAAGTTGCTCAGCTCAAGCTCAGGGACCGTTCTGTATCGAAATTCATCTTGAATCTCCGTTACAACAAAGCGATTATTAGTGTGATTATTGTCATTTAAGCGATTGTTTTGACAAGTGTAATTGTGTAATAAAAAGTGTAAAAAAGTGAAATAAAAAAAGTGATTATTTATTTCCAAAATAAATAAAAAGAACGAATAAACGCCATCTCAATACAGTTTTGAGACGTCACGTTACAATATTTATTTTCATTAAGTATTATTAATATAAGATATGGGAAAAGTATTTTCAGGTCAATGTTTATCAAAACTGGATTACAAATTTTCATCCTTTTTTTTCCTATACACAAATAAGTTATCCATCCTTATACATCCTTCTGATTCTGTATTCTAGTTAGCCATGTTACTCGCTGGTTTGGGACTAGAGATCTTAAATTTTTATGTATTTTTTTAGAAGAATCTTAATTTATTCTTTTGACCCCTAAACTTTTTATTTATAGTGCAAATATATATCTTTTTGCTTTCATTTTTCATGGAATAGACTTTTTGAATTATTAATATTTCTATCGTACAATTGAACCACAAATTTTATGATTCAAATGTAGAGCGTAAAGCGTGGAAAGTGTTTGTTTCCCAAACATTACGCAAAAGCTTCCCTTCGGAAAAGATTTGTTTAGATTGTTGCGGTGACCGTTGTGTTTTACAAAAAGGATAATTTACATGCGCTATATAAAGTAGTATTTAAATATATATATATATATATATATATATATATATATATATATATATATATATATATATAACCAAACATGAAAATGTTTGATTATAATAGCATTATGTAAAATCTTGTATACGCTTGTGGCTATGAAAGTCCTTTTTGCCTCCGGTGAAATTACCATCTCCATTTCACGCAAAACATTGCGCTACATTTCAATGTGTTTAAATTTGCTTTCTGTACTATGTTCGTAGTGTCGTTTGTCATTACGTGTTATACATTTGTTTGGCTTGCAGAAAATATTTGGATGCATCTGTGGAACAATGGCACTATATATGAGCAGATAGATAGATGTGAAGGTGAAACAAATTCTCATAAATAAACACCGAATATTCAGTTTTCAGCAATTGTCGCATCGCTGCAAATTGCATTTTATTTGATTCACGAAAAAATGAGGTAGAAAAATTGAAATAAATTGAAAATATACTCTTTTGTCTCATTTTAAAATTGTATTTTCGCCGGTTTATCATTATTGAACTTAATGCTTTACTGCAACCTTTACAAATTTCATTTTTACTGATACAGAAAAGAAAATTAATAAATGTATAACAAACACACAAAGTAATATTAAAATGAGGCTTTGATTACTTTTTATGTACCAACTTTATACCAACATATTAACAGATGGGCTATATATTTTGCATAACACCTAATGTAAAAGGCATTTTATTTTGACTCTATATTTTTGATTGGGTTGAACTTTCCTGCACAAATTTTATTTATTACACTTATTACCAACTAGCTAGACCAAAATTAATATTTTCAAAAAAATGAATTTTTACCATCAAATTAATTTAAACATTTTCTTAATTATAGGGAGCTACATTTTTTAGTATTTAATTGAAAGCTCGTTTACTGACATTTACGTTCCCATTCTGCGCAGTATGCTGTCTATGTCGGACAATACCGTCTGCTGTATTTGTGGATGATCATTCCATACGTGAATATTTTTTCTAAGGGCTATTTCTCTGTTGTGACCATTTCTTTAGCTACTTTTTTCTTCAGCAATTTCCACACATTTTTAATAGGTTTCAAATCAAGGCTATTATCCTATAGTAGGGTAATAGGGATAATAAACAAGGTTTTGCCCTTATCCAGAAAATATATTTCTTAAAAATCAATGCAACGTTTTTTAATGTAAAAGTAAACAAAATTTAATTTAATTTAGTAGAATATGTATATTTTGTAAAAAAACTTAAGTGCGTTTAATAATATGGCCAAGGACTGTATGCGTAGTTGGGAATAAGCCAGTGGCTTTTTCAATATTTTTTGTAATGTCTGACATACTAGGAACATAAAACTGAAGTCTATAAGTTGTTGCATATTTTACCTTTGGAAATAGGTACTGGGAGGTCTTTCTCTTTCTGATATCATTGTCAAAAAAAAAAGTAGCATTCGATTGAGCGCTTGATCATAAGGACATACTGCTGAACAAATAAACAAAAGTTTTTAATTGTAGAGGGGCTGTGCCCCAATTTAGTCCAGAATCAGTGTTTAGGGTCAAAAAATCGGCGGTAATAAAAACCATCAAAGGGTAGCTTTTTATTAATCGTTGCTCTTTGTACAACAATACCAAGTGGCAAATACTCAGGAAAAGAAAGATGAGCAATCTTTCTCAAAATCTAAATGCAGAAACACTTAATGAAAGTAGACTTAAGCTAGACTAGTACAGACCTCATAACTGGTCACCGTGGTCTGAGAAATTATCGCCATCCTTTTGGGGTATTGTTGGATCTTCTGATACGCAGATTTTGTTAGACAGAGTAAGATGCTTTTCATATTCTGTTGAAATATATGTATTGAACTCTATATGTGTGGTGACTAAATGAATTGGAAGTTTTCTATTCCAGTTCTGAACAGTACATTGTATATCGGTTGCTGAAAATTAGGAAGTACAAGAGGTGACGCTTACATGAAAAAATGTAGGGAAGTTAATAAATCTAAGGCTAGATAGTTGCGGCTTTCCAAGCCTCGTCCGTATGAAAAATAGGAAAAATGGTTTTCCTCTTTTCCGAATCCTTAGTATGTTCATATTTTCCTCCCTTGCCCTGGTCAGTAGATGGTCGGCATCTCGTCTTTTCACATGTTTCCACTAGTTTAATTATCTTTCTCTTAATTTGATGCCATATTAAATTTTTCATCTCTTGTGCCACCTCTAGTCCTGTATATTGCTCATACAATCTTCCATGTAATATTTCAACAATTTATTGTCGATATATGATTTCAGATATCTAACATTCACTTTTATATTCAAATGATTGACTATAAACTTTTGTTATAAATTCATTAGCTCTTTATTATTTTCAATGTGGTGTTTTGTATGTTTATTTAGAATTCTAATAATTGATGCTAGTAGTGTATATGTTGTATTGTATATAGCAGTTTTGAGAAGTATGGTTGACAAGGAATCTGCTTTATTATTTTTATTTTCTTGTGAAAATTACATTTAAGAGTTTTTTTTTGTACTTGTCAAAGTGCTGAAAAAAATATGCACAGTGTTTTTCGAAATATTATATAAATAACTTTAATGAATTTTTATTCTTAATTTGCAGTGGCCAATCATTCTCTACCTACTATTTTTATAAACCAAGAGTGGGAACTTGGGTAGCCTGTAAGTTGTAGTATCAAGATACAAAACTCTGTTTAGTATTTAGTACTAGATACTCTACCAAAATGATTCAGGGTAACACCATAATTCTTTTTAACCTGATAGTAATGGTAGCCGTTCTTCAATTTACACTAAAAAGTTCCAGAAAAGAATAAATAGATAGTGATTTTCCCAATTATTTTATAGAGTAATCAAGAGAGTTTCTATTAAGAACTCCATGACATTTCAAGCCTGGAACGCGTGCCATAGGTTCCGAACCCCGGCTATATACAATACTTACTAAATAAGCAATCCTTAGAATTCTCAATAAACAAACCAAATAGCAAATCCTGTGCAAAGGGACGATAATCAAACAGAAAAGGGCTAAAGGGAACAAAAAGCGGAAAATTTCTAATTCTATAGTAATTATAAGGCTTAATATTAAATGGATATATGCTGTTTAAAGAAAAATTTTACAGATGCAAAGTGTTAAAAGCATTTAAAAATTGATTGGTGTATGTACAAAGATTAAAATTTACAAAATACTACCTGTCTTCTCCATATTTTTCTCCTAGAGAAGATAGGGAGGTATTTTTTGGAGGCATCTTTTGATAGATCATTAAATCAAATAGAATTTTAATTTTGTATTAAAAACCTTTTACACTTTATTTTCAGCTAAATCATCTTTATTCCTTGTCTTTTGATTTTATACACTAATTATTTTGACTTCTTATTGAATGTTATTCTCAATCTTCCCTAATCTACAAGATGTCATCAATGAACCTATGTAACAGTGATGGCTTCTCCTGGACGTCTCATATTTTTGTGACTTTTACTATTAAGGAAAGGAAACTATTTAAAAGCGATCGTTGATATAAGACTAATTAAACTGGAAAATAATTGCTGGGCAATATTTCCTTACCTATGATGCATATTAAATTCTTTTAGTACAAATCTTAAATAAGTTTTACATTAATGTTGTCCTTAATTTTTGTGTCAAAGTCAAAGAAAATGGTGATAATTATAAATTCATATACTTAAATCCCAAAGGTAGCCAAAAAGAATTTCTGAAAAGAAAAATTTTGAGGATATTTTTTTAAATTTGACATAGAAGCGAAAAGCATTTCATTTTTAGAAGAAACATGACAAAAATATTTCTATCTTTTTGTTCGTTATTGACTTCAAGCCCAATGTTCGTAAATAGTATGATAGATTAGTGAGAAACGAAAGCTCAGACTCCGGTTCACTTTTATGTCTCAAACGTGTACAGATGTTTTAAGAAGTCAAACACGTAAAGCTCCTTGATCCCCACGTGCTGGCGACCTATATTTTTGGGGTAGTTTAATTAATAAAAAAAAGCATTCGTCGATTAAATGATACACTGATAACAAGCAAGGAAGAACATACACATGAAGAAGCATTAGGCGCAAAGCTTTTAAGCTTTCTGTTGAAATACTTTTCCTCAATCATTAAATGAATAAAATCACTTTTTCTACCCTTATTTTTTGCCATTCCTTTTAATGAAATTATTTGACTTTATATGTGCATACAGTTGTTTTTTTTCTTTTATTTACGAGCTGTTTTTTATCTTAATGTTTTTAAATTAAATTTTTCATTTGAATTTTATTAAAAAATAAAAAACATTCAATTTACATTCTCATAAAATTCAAGTATATGAAAATAATATTTAAATTTGGTAATTTTTTATCCATAAAAACATAGATTGATAATATTTTTTGGTAAGCTTAAACCAAAAAAAAAATGTATAATAATGTTTTTATGAGTGCATTTTTAAGGAATTTGGATATAAAAACCACAAAAAAAATAAATCCCAAAGGTGGAGGTAAAACGTTCATGGTATAATGTGAAAAATTAAGTTGGAACTGTTTTGCTTTATTTGGACATCATAATATGGGAATGCCGTGAAATTGTATGCAAAGTGCATTTTACAGTACGCCACGTTATGTTTTACCCAAATTAGTTCACAAATTATTCAAATTTTCACCACCGACTGTTTGGGAAAAGCTGCAGATTTAAAAGAGATTCCACAAAATGATAAAGCTGAAATAGTACGCGTTGAACGAGGACAACCGGCTTTCAAAAGAGCCTTTTGTTTAAATAGTGAACTAATAGTTTCATTTAAGGCTTTATTGAGTTGGTAAAATGAGTTTGTAAGAGTCAATTCAGAGTTAACCCCTACATTTACAGTCCACGTACTCGCATTGTTTAAATTTTAATTTGTTATAGAAATATATTTTCAAATTATAACTTTTGTTAACTTCTGAAAAAAAAAATTAAAATAAAATTACTGTTCTCTTCATATAGCGAGTACTGCACAAAAGACATGGTAAAAAAAAAATTTCTCGATAAAATATTGGAAAATTTTGATTTCCCCTTTTCCTTCCTTTAACTTTGAATTAAATCCCCAATTTTTTGGATTTCACATCACCATCCAGTATTTATGGTTTTATCCTCCAAGCAAAAAAAAAAATGCGTTCAATTTGATGCTTTTGTGATCCAAAAACTTTGTATTCAGAAATATTTCCAGATCTATCCTTCTAAATCAGGAGTGAGAAAACAGTCGATTGTAGGCATTTTAAATAATAAACAATAAAAATTTTTTTAAGGAAATTCCAATTTTTTAAATTGAAAATGTGCATTAAAAATTTAGCAGACCATGAAACTTGAATTTAAAATTAAACACGAATCTATTCTACAACGAATATTACTAATTCTCGAATTGTGCTTCTAATACTTCTATCTACTCATTCTCTCTTTTAGAAGTTACATGGGTTTTATGACTTCCAAAAACGATTTATTTTATTGTCTTTTTAATTATTGCAGCATCTTTAGAGTATTGTCCTAAATTTTCAAGTTGATCTGAGAATAGTTTCGGAGATACAACCATGAAAAGCTCAGTACACCGCAGGTATTTCGGTGGGAATTTTCTCGTCTATTGTCGCGTTTTTCTCGAAACTGGGTTTTTAAAGTCGGTTGTCCAGAATTCTCGAGAACTACTAAACCGATTTTGATGAAATTTTACACTGGTCTTCAAAAAACAATTTACAAGCACAAGGGTGAAGGATTTTTTTTCCAATTACTACTATTTAAAAAATTATAAAGAACAAATACATCGAAATTCGCATTTTTTTTTTGTAAAAATGTTTACCAAAATCTACTTTTAATTTTTTTTTCCTTCGTTCAAAATCTAGTTTATGGTCTTAACGATCTTAAGAAAAACACGGTTTTCTTTTCACTTCTTGTTTTATTTTTCCACGTATGATCTTGTCACAAGTTTTCCTATCAATGCTGATCTACTGTTTTTCCGAAGAGTCACCGGAAAGGACGTCACAATAGCGTAAATGTGTTTGTTTATGACAGTAAAAAGTTTACATAAAATATTTTGTTTTTACATGGAAAAAAATTGATAAAAATTGGCCATTTTTTCCCCCGATTAAATCCATGTAACCTCTTAAATATATTTGCTTTTGATTAAACCTATTTTTCGAAATCGATCGCGTATAAATAAGAAAAATTATTATCGATCAAACCAGTATAAAGTTTGTTCACCCCTGTTTTAAACATAATACTTAGACCTACCGTTTCTCCTTATTAATTCAATTTATTTTCATCTCCCGTCCTGATAATAGGAATTTTTCTGATACATATTATTGCTTATGCTCAAGAAATTTAGGGCTACATTTGAAACATTGATCCTTTGCTATATAAATTTAGCCGTTAATCGTCACCGTTTATATTAGATCAACGAAAATTGTGCTGTTTTTAAAGAAAATAAGGATAGGTATCCATGCATTTCTTCCAAGTTTCTTTTTATTGTTATTTATTGTCGCCTTATAACTTCTAAGGTTTTTAGCGACTCTAGAGTTAATAATGATTCATAGTACGAGAATCGAACCCAAAACTTACCAGTTTTGGAGCGGTCACCTAGAACACTCGGCCACCAATAGGCTTTACATGTTCTTATTGCCAACGATTTTTCAGTAAAGTTTGCTACGTAGAAAACTACTCCTAAACATAAGTTATTATTGTGAATTTTCTTTTTGCGTTCTACGATAATGAAGGTCGGGTGTTATTGGATTTTAGATTCCAAGTTCACAAAAAAAGATCAGCTAAGCCCAAGGTTAAATTAAAGTTTTTCTAATCTTACAGAATAAAGTGCCTATCGGAAAACTGGTCATTTATGGTTAGTTAATTGTAATGGCGTTTTTTAATGAGCACGTGTGAAAAATCCGTTGTGGAAGCAAATCAAATGAATTTTATTGCATTTATGAAAGGAAAATCTATGGAAACAAAGGAAATGGATATGGACGATAATAAAATTAAAAATAAGCGAATAAAAGGAAAGCGTTTCATTTGTGTGTCTAAGTTTAATTAAATATAGTGTTGCTTTTCAACTCTCAACAAATTGCAAATAAAACTAGAACAAATGTTTATAGACTATTGTTTGATATACTCAACGTCGGACTAAAGCAAAAGAGATTTGCAAGGTTTTACGGCGGATAAACCAATTACACCAACACATAAAAATTCAAGTGAATAAAGGACCATGAAGGGATTGCGAATGAATTTGTGCGAATGTGGAAATAGACGTGTGTGTATGTTTCTATATGTGTTTCATCTCCAACCAAAATACGATTGTTTGTTCAAATTAGTATTTACCGGATTCAGTATTTGTCAATATACCTTCTGCTTGTTTTTATATCCCAATGAAGATATAAACAGTCAACTCTTTTCCTCTCATCTTCTCCTATTCACACATTTGTCTTTTCTTTCTGACGTGATTTTCTTTTGTGGAAAAGTATGGCAGAAAAAGTAAAATTGCCGCTTTGGTTATTTTCTTTTCTCATGAATTTTATAAAGTTGATCAATTTTAATTTTTATTATTCAAAATAAAAATTGGCTATAGTGATTCTTAGTAGGAACATTAGTAACTTGAAACCATACACAAGTGGCAGGTGGACTGACTGACTAATATTTATTTATTTAATTATTTGAATTTATGTTACAATTATAATAGAATTTACATTTGTGTCAATTATTTATTATTTCAAGATATTAGT
Organism: Sisyra terminalis; assembly: GCA_958496175.1. Taxonomy (NCBI): domain Eukaryota; kingdom Metazoa; phylum Arthropoda; class Insecta; order Neuroptera; family Sisyridae; genus Sisyra; species Sisyra terminalis. The sequence continues at coordinate 16,687,197 of OY292279.1, read as the reverse complement.
TGTATATTATAAAATTTCACAATTTCAATATTTGGAAAATTACTAAAATCGAGCTCTTTTCTTCAAATAGCAATATCCGGGAAAATATGCAAACTATGAAAAATTTTCTTTTAGAAGTCTCGAACGACAAAAAACACCAATTAATGGCGCAAAAAAAAGTTTCGAATTTTTAATATTTATAGAAAAGCACAAAACGTCAAGCTAGCACTACATAGGGTTTTCATGGAAAATATGCGAGGTACAATTTTTTTCTTCCCAGAACTCTTAAACGACAAAAAAACACCAAAATATTCCGCAGTTGTTTTTACCAAATTACAAAAGTGTAGTGCTAACTTGATGGACGTAATAAATTGATCCATAAAGCCTGAAATTTAATGATTACTCAAAGCTTTTTATAAAGCCCAAAGATAACTACACTTCCAACACTTATATATTTTTTAATTATTTAAGATACTTATTTCCCAGACTAAAGGAATTGTAGAGAACATAACAAAATTTTTAGTTTCCGCAATACTTAAAGTTAAAGACTAAATGTTCGGTAGAAAATAGAAAATGGACATTTTCGTTACTTTTTCAACAAAGACTTGTGTATGATTTATATAAGCAGTTATTTAAAGCGAGTAAAGAATAAAAGTCTCATACAAAACTAACATAGGCACAAAGCTGTCAGGAAAAAGTATCTTAGTTTAAAGTAATTTAGTTATTACTTTTAAGTATCCAAAATACTGTATCTTAGTTCCTTTATTTTAAAGGAAATCCTTTATCAAAAATTAGTTAGTATCTTAAATACTTTTCGAAAAGGAACTGTACCTTGTAACTTAAGAAGTATCTTGGATCACCAAAAAGTAACTTAGATACCGAGAGATTAGTTGCAGAATTTTATTTTGTTTTGTTTAATAAGATTCAATTAATACCTTTTTTATAAACTTGTATCGTTTAAAAGTCGGTTAAATCCTAATGGTCTTCTATTGGTCATGGTGACCTATTGAAAACTGGTAAGTGCTGGATTCGAATGTCGTAGCGAACAAATTTTCCATTTTACTCAATGAGTAAACTTTTATTAATCCTAGAGTCGCTAAAGACCTACATAATTATGAAGCAACAGTAAATAACAACTACAAAAATATTAAGATAAAAATACATTACCTGATTGCCAAAGAACTTTACCTAGTATGGTACAAAACTTAGTAAATACAATGGGTGGTCCTTAATAAGGGTGTTTTTGAATTTCTTTTCTCACAGGGGTTCAAATGCTTCCAAATTGGTAAAAAAAACTCTGAAAATTTGAGCTCTTAACATTAACTTTAAGATAATTCGCTTTCCAACTTAAGTTTCTTATGGAAATAACGTGGGAAAAATTAAATTTTTTCTTAAGAACTCCATAACTCAGCGACAAATAAATCAAAAGTAACTAATCGTGTCATGTTTAATGTAAATTTAACGCTCTACAAAAAAGAGCTCTTCTGATTTTTGGCTCTTCTGAATAAGAGTTATTGGCGTATCTATTGGCTTCAGAATGCGGCACTAATGGTCAATGAAAATATAAGCCAATAGATTTAGAGAAAAATCAGAAGAGCTCCTTTTTGTAGAGCGTTAAATTTACAATAAATTAGTTACTTTCGATTTATGTGTCCCTTTTCCTACGTTATTTCTATAAGAAACTTAAGTTGGAAAGCGGATTATCTTAAAGTTAATATTAAGAGCTCAAATTTTCAGGGATTTTTTTTTATCAATTTGGAAGCATTTGAGCCCCTGGGAGCAAAGAAATTTAAAAATATCCCTATTAAGGACCACCCTAATATACATAAAGTAACTCAAAAGTATCTTCGTAAGTATCTTAAATGTTACTAAAGATATGTATTAAAAGTAACTTTTAAGTTACTTTCAGTTTGAGTTTTTTAATGACTAACATGATATCCAAAGTAGCTTCAGATACTTCTTAAAAGAGTAGCATTTTTATTATTTTGATACTTTCCTAAAGTATCTTTGACAGTTCGGCTATATAACCACTATAATTTGGCAGAGTTCGTTGGATTTGTGTTTTAGAACATGGACCAATTTTTTAACATATATGTTTTATTATTTATTAAACACTCCTATACACTTACTGCAATAAACTGTGAACTGAACCATACTGAACTGTATTGTTTGTCAATGTTTTTATATAGAAACTCAACCCGTTTCTAGAAAGTTATAGAAAGTTCTAAATGTTGCTCTTGTATTCTATCACTCAAAAAATACGCTCAAACATCTTTCATCTCATTCTTTTTTCATTGTTCAAATTATAAAATGTTCTAATTTCTTATGTTGTAATAGTATGTGTAGTATTTTTTGTTAATTATTTAATTTACCATTAATTTAAATGATTTTTTTCAGATATTTAAACAAACTAAAAAAATACTACGTAGCAAACTACGAAAACCTCCTACAAACTTCAATCATAAAAAGACTGCGCCATAAACACCCACAAGAGTCATTAACAATACAGCCAGAATAGGGAAACTTTATATGAAAGGCTAAAATGAAATGAAGTGATTAAAAACTGCCAAAAAAAAAACAATTATACAAACTATGAAGGACTGTAACAATTATAAGTTAATTTAAAAATACCCGACAGTAGTTACCCGACAATAGTTTGAAAGGAGAAAAACAAAACAAATCAGTGTTTGTTGTTTATTTCAAAGTATTTTGTAATCAAAACCTTTAATTATTGTTCATGTTTCAATACACTCCACAACCCGACTAGAAATTGTCCCCATGCTTAGGTAGGGACCCAACTGGGCATTGATGGGGCAAGTCCTATTGGGTTATTCCTATTGGGATATAATCGGGTACATGTCGGGTAAGCCCCCTATGAAGATGAAAAAATTGTGGTTGGGCTTACCCAATTGGGATATAATTGGGAACTTGTTGGCCAAGATCAACGTTAAAATTAATATCTCGCTCTCGGGTTGACCCAATAGAGATATGATTGGAAACTCATCGGCATATCCTAACATAAAAATTAACGCATCAATACAATTTTTTTTAACGAACTATTAACTTTTTTCATATTTTTGTTTTTTATAAGTATCACTTTTATATCGTTACAATTATCTTTTATACTATGTTTAAAAAAACCGTTTACTAAAATTGAAAAATATTGGTTCTATTCAAATTGTATATCTACATAATATTAATATATAGATAAACTAAAGAGTATAAAAGCATTGAGTGATCTCTTCAATGTTTTATTTTAAATAGAGTCTCTCGCTTTTTTTCCCCTCTTTGTTTCTCTGAAATGACTATAAGCTAAAGTTTATGTTAAACCATGTAGTAAAAGTGGTCAAATCTTTTATTTAAAATTTTTCTTGCTGCTTTATAAATTAATATTACCATTTATAATATTAATTAAACATTCTGTTAAACCACAAATATTATTATTTTTAATTATTTTAAGTTGTTGGCAATTTTTTATTTACTTTTTATAACTGTATAAATAGTGTGTATACAAAATGTCTATTGGTGACCGTGAATACGTTAGACGTGAGGTAGGACGTTTGAGAACTAGACGGCATCGGGAAATATTTCAGTTACAAGATGAAGATAATCAAGCTGCTAATGATGTTCGAGACTCATTTTCTACTTCTAGTGGTACTGAAAATTTACCTGAACGGACTGATGAAAATAGACACTGTGAGAAAATAGAATCCGGTGAGCTATATCTACAATTGGGATACTGTTGGGTTTACCCTGTTGGAATCCTATAGGACTAGTCCTGTTGGGATCCTTTTCAGTTTTGCGTTACATTCCAATGTTGGGTTCCCAATTGGGAACCCAATCGGATACCAACAAATCTTTATGAGATTTTCCTAGTCGGGAAGACGCAATAGTCACTGCACAAGACGCTGCATATATGCAAATACGTATTTGCATATGGATTTGTGCATATGGATTGCATGGTATTTGGATATGTACTTGATAGTGACTCAGGTAGTGTATTTGCATAATTTTCAAAATTTCAGTAATTAAAACGAATGGAAATCTTTAAATCTCGCAATTCCCTTTGCTAATAGCCTCTTGCATTGGAATGGGTGTAGTGGCACAATTTGTGTATTATTTAAGCTTATAATTTTTGATAATTTGTAGGTTTTCGAAATTAAATTTATAAATATTGATTTTATACTGTTCAACAATACTATTTCTTCTTTAATGAAGCCAAAGAATATGAAAACTGAAATTGATACAATGAATTGCCATTGTTAAAAAGTAAAATGGTGCAATGTAAAAGAAACAATTATTCCATCATTTTAATTTCCATTTACATACAAGCGCCATAACTACAAATCGATTAAATATAACACATAACGTTAACTAAATGTTAAAATAACGAGCGAAAAAGTAATTAAAGTAATTATTGCTCGTCATAAATTATAATTAGCAATCGTAAAAAAGTAAAGTGCTAATATCATTGCATTTAAATGCATAATAAAAGTTGGGCAAAGAATAAATTAATACGAATTTAATGTAATGGTTAAAAACGCGGCAAGTGACGTTGAAAATAAAATATTCAATGCTTTTAATTGAACAACGATTTTAATTGCGCCTAAGGTAAGGTACCTAACGAGAAAAATGGAATAGAATTAATATTTAAATTAGAACTAGCGTCGGCCTTAAGAACGCATGCATTATTCAATTCTTTTAAGTGGGTGGATGTATCACATTATGTTTAAATGATGCTTACATTTTTTAATGATATTATAATTAATTTATTGCGAAAGAATACGATCGTGAAAATTAATTTTCAGATAGATAATATTATTCAAATGCGGAAATGATAAGATGGAAAAGTAGGGATCAATTTTTGAAGAAATATTTGCATAAATTTTTTTTATTAAAATGAGTTCTTGTTCAGCGAACTTGAAAAGAGGGTTCTTACCAAAAGAAAGTTTTTAGTGTTTCAATCCTTTGTTCTTGAAAAAAAAGAACAAAGGATAAAGTTTGAGGAGCCTACATTATAGAAATATTTTCCTTATTAAAAACGGTAAGGTCTACAATTGTTTTCTCAATATTTTTTTTGATAGAATTTTATTTTCAATTTTTCTCTTTTAAGTAGGTGTTTCTTCTCAAATGGTTTATTGTTGAAAAAAAATTGAAAATATTTTTTTAACTTCTTCATTGAGGTTCCCCACTTAGGTCCCACATAAAACCGAATCAGTATTAATACAATAACAAACGTTTTTTTCTTGTCATATTGTGTTTCCCAAATAATTTTCCTACCACATCTAAACGGGAAAAATAGACAACAATTATTTTATTTTTAGTTAAGACGTTCTATCTGGACATTCGGAACCTTTAATTCAATTATTTTATTGGGTATGCTTTATTGAAACCCAACAAGGTTTCTTGCATTAGGCAATCTCATAGTATACTTATTGTAGGGATTAGTAGATCGAAAAATTAATCCATACTCGCAAAAACGTGGACGAATTATTTATCAATAGTTATGGGTTACATTTAATGTAATAATTCATAGTTAAAATGATTTGTATTAAGTCTACCGATGTGAGAAAATTAATCAGTATTAATACAATTACAAAGGTTTTTTTTCTTATCATATTGTGTTTTCCAAATAAATTTCCTATCACATCTAATCGCGAAAAATAGACAACAATTATTTTATTTTTCACTAAGACTTTCTACTTAGACATTCGGATTGGGATTATTTTATAGGACATGCTTTATTATAGTCCAATAAGTTTTCATGCATTGGGGAATCTCAAAGTAAACTTATAGTAGAGATCAGTAGTACGTAAAAGTAATCCGAACTTGTAAAAATGTGGACGAATTATTTGCCAATAGTTACGGGTAAGATTTAATGTAATAATTCATAGTTAAAACGATTTGTATTTACTTTATAAATGTGTGAAAATAAATACGAATTAGCTAATGTTCATTTTTTATAGTTCTGATGACTTAAGGATCTTTTTTTATTTAAATAATTTACCTAGTTTCGGCCAAAAAACCAAGTTTCGACTTAGTTTCGGTTTCGGCTGTCATATAGCCGAATTTACGACCGAAACTGAATTCGAAAGATAAAAATTATGTTAAAAAATTATTGTTTTTCACTTATTATTTGATTCATCAATTATGAATACTAAATAATAACTATCAGTTCATTAAAATTTTGTTTAATATTATAGATAATATTTTTCTCAGTTCGAAAGAAAGCTGATCATAGTTAAGAAGAAATTATTTTATTTTAAACATATAAGAAAGGGTACTTTCTATTTTGTGAGCCTAGACATATAAGATAATAAGTAATTTTGTTTTTTACCTTTTTTTTATTATTTTGTTATTCGTAACCATTATTAAAAAGAAATATTAGGTGTATTTCTTTCAAATCAACCCCTTATTTCAGCATAAATAATTTTTTTGAAATAAAAAAATATAAAAGTATGTTAAATTAATGATTAGCTTAAATATTAGGGACTAAACGATTAATGAATACCTATAGAATTTAATAGCAAAAACTAACTTATTATGATTAACTTGTTTTTTACGAAAACATGACCTTATATGGAAGTTTCGATTTTGGTTTCAGTTTCGGTCGTAAAAACTAGTTTCGATCGGACACTATAATTAACAATTTTTTTTATATTTTGTAACGTTACGTAGTATATTAATGTTTTCTCAAGCGGTTATAAATAACAATAAAAATGTACAAAGAATAAGTTTCAAAAATTATTAAATGTTTTTTATTAAACCTTTTTATTAAAGGTTTAATAAAAAGAGCTTACAGCTTAAGTCATCAAGATTTTCATGAGAAAAATAAGAACATTATTACTAATCTTCTAGGTAATAATAATTATCCGAGAAAAATGATTGACAGAGTTTTCAATAATTATTGCTCGATGAACAATTACACAAGTAATCGAGATCAGCTCAATAAGTATTGTAGGTTTCCTTTTTTTAAGGAGATAGTGTTCAAAATTGACAGTCTCGTAAGAAAACGATATGACAAATTAGCCTTCTATAATTTGAAAATTGTTAAGTCAGTTTATACAAGGCTGAAAGATAGGATTCCAGTGTTTGGATCGGTCAAATGTGATTTACAAAATTCCATTCACCTGTGAGATGTCCTATATTGAACAGACCAAACAAAAGTTAAGAGACAGGATCAAACAACATCAGTATGACTGTAAAAACACCAACATCCTGAAAGAAAATAAGACTTGCTAATCATCATTTCGATACCAAGCATAATTTTATGTTTGATGGAGTTTCAATTTTAGATAGTGAATCTAATTACTTTAAGCGTTCGTTGAGTGAAATGGTTTTCAAATTTTTTTTTAAATCGTTTATTGCTTTCTATATATTTACAATTTATATACTATGCAATGTGCTAACAAATTTTGGTTGCTTATATACCACACTTGAGGTAAAAACCGTAGTTCGACCCTGGTATGGTATTTTCGAAACATGTTGAGAGGGCCCAACCAATGTTGGGACTCTCTAAGAATTTGTTAGGAGGTCGCAAGGCCAACGTCGTTTCAGTCCAAGGTTTGTAAATTACACAGGTTGCCCCATTAGAAAAAAAAATGACGTCATACGAAGAATTTTGAAATTGATCAGTCTTAAGATATGTACGAATTTCTTCTGGATACGTCACGTATCCATCACGTAGCCACCATGAGGCGTATCGTTGGTTTAGTATTTGTCTTTTGAATTTAATATGTGGGTTCCAGGTTAAGTGGCTGTCTATTCATAAAATTAAATAAGACAATAAATCTAAGATCTGACACACAGAACCTAAGTTTAATATATAATGACATCCTAAGTCTAAAATGATTATCTTTCGAATTTGTATAATTTATTTATATTTTTTAAAATAATATTACATTTTATACTTTGAAGTGCGTAGCTTAACAACTATGAACTGATGTTTTCAGTTGGCTGTTAGAATTGTTAAAAAAACACATACTTGAAAGCTAAAAATCGTTTTTAATGTTTTAATTTTAATTTTACATTTTTTATTAAACGATTGTTAAAACATAGTTGAGGTCAGTTTATAATAATATTGTTATAATGTTATTAATATTGTAATACTTTCAGAGCTTGAAAAAGTCTTGATAATTAAGACGAAACTTCGCAAAATCAATGATTGTTTAAATTAATTTAACTAAACTCCAATTACCCGTGACCCTGATATTATTATTGTTGTTATTTACACTGGAATTGAACCTTACATAAAATGAATTCAAGAGTTATATTAATATAATTATAAGGATCGAAATTAATAATAAATATATAAAAAGCTTACAGTTGAAAAATTTTTGTATTGAAATTTTGCGTTCCAAATCTTGGCATAAACAAGTTGTATAATGAAAACCTTATGTTCTGTCCTCAAAAATTTTTGTAGTTATAAAACGCGATTAATAACTGTTTAAAAATTATTAAATTAATAAAAAATGGTAAAGTAAGTATTAAGATAAAAGCTCTTAAGTAATGAAAATATTTCAATTTTATGAAAAATAATTTAGCAGATATAAACGAAATTCAAATTTTTCTTGAAAGTTTTAGAAACATACACTTAAAATTACACGTCTTAAAAAAATCAGTTTTTTTTTCTGTGAACTGTAAACTTACTTTGGCAATTTGAAATTTTCAGGAAACTTTCTTTGAACATTCACAGCAACTAAGAATGGAAATAAAGGATAATTTATCACAACGAAATACGTATGCTTGCTAAAATCCTCCCTCATACACTAGGTTTAGTGAAATAAACTTTAATCCTTTTGCCATTACCCTATAATTACAGGCTAATGGAATGGTAACTGCAGTGCAGTTAAGCAACACCGTTTAACGACGTCCTTCCAACTTCAAGACACCATTCACTCTTGTAGCATTACAATCTCAACATTTAACGTTTCATATAAGACTAGCACACATATTTCCACCACGAGCTTAAATTAAGGAAGCTTTTTATTTCCATATTATTATTATTATTAAACATCAAGGCTTTGGGATAGGTATTAATAAAATATGTCATTAGAGTGCGAAATTTCAAGTTGCCGGGCTAAAATCCACGAAACTATTTATTAAGTAATTTAATATTTTAATAATGTGAAAGCATTGGAAAGCTCTATTTCTAAAAGCACAAACAACAACACAGGATAGAAACAGGAAATTATTTAACTTTGAAAAGCAGGAATGAATACAATTCATTTCCAGAGTTTTCAACGAAATTTTAATATGGAAAGTAAACATTACGGGTACAAGCAAAAATTTTTTTTTAAATGTTTATAAAAATTGGAAATTTCTTTGCGTTTTTTCCTTCACTGGCAGTGTTTTATTTGAAAAGGTCAACGTAGTACATTAACAAATTGTGCAACAAACATGCCATAAGTAAATGCATGCAATGGATATGCCATTGTGGCCTGTTACGTTGAGCTTGAACGTATGTGGAATATAGAAATGTGCACATAATATGAAAATATATTCGGTGGAAAATGCACCTCAACGTGTTTTCTGCATCAACGCCTGCAATCTGAACATGCAATCAAAAGTGACCTGTTTATAAGCTCTTTTTTTTGTTCTTTTATTCGTTGTTTTGCTTTCTTTATGCACAAACAGTCGTACATATGAACACAGTTGCACAATGCAGAAAATTATTATAATCTAAATTGCGTTTTCGCACGGAGCTTATTAACAGAAAGTACGGGGGGATTATATAAAATTGTTTTTCAGTCTTTTTTTTTAATTAAGTGATACGTTTTAAGTACTGACAATGATTGTTTTTTTATTGAAAAATAAATTTTCGAACTAATTAAATGGCGTGAATAAATTCGCATCGTTTATTATGGCAATAAGGGTTGGTAAAAATATTGAAATTTTCTTACACTCCGTTACTTTGTATTCATCTCGAACACGAGATGTAAGTTTAAATTAATAGAAAATCTAATAGAAATACTGATAAAATGCTGAAAACTTTAATATCTCATTGTAGATTTATTGGTAGGTATTTAACAAAAATTTTTGAAATGTGGTTCGATTATTTCTAAACATACCACCGTAGAAAAGCTTGATATCGGATGATATATACTACTGCTATATACTACGTAGTATATACTAATACTATATATTACTGTATCTGGTGCTGACAAAAATGACAAATTTTCCCATCCAAAAGTATTGAGTATCTCGATTATTATACAAGAGGTCCAAAGAAAAATATGATATTGTTGTAGAACACTGAAATACAATGATGGACACTGTAAATTAAAGAAAAATATCATAATTTATTACAATGAAAGCAAAATAAAATAATCTTACAGTATTACTCATCCAATGCGTCGATATTTGTGCAGAGTGCCCAGACCAAAATGAATTTATATGTGAAATTCCTTAATAATTTTTTTTTAAAACCGTTTTTACCGTTTGAAAGTCACAAAAAATATAATCAAGAGGAAACATTTTATGGCATTGCTAAAGCGCTTAGATACCAATTAAAGAAACCATTCACGCTCCGACTTGCAGTCCAACTAGTCGGACTACTAGTTGGATCGTCTAGTTGAATCGCCTAAATGAACCGACTAGTCTGACTAGACATCCAACTTCCAACACCACCATTCACAGTCCGACTTTAGATCCAACTTCGAAAGTCAGACTACAAATTGGACTGCAAGTCGGAACGTGAATGGACTGCTGAATGGTTTAAATCAAAATACAAAAAAAAATACAGAAAATGCTAGACAAGGACGTTCAAAAACGTTCAAATATCCCGAATCTAAAGTATTTTATTTTAATTGTTATTTGCTGTCGCTATATAACTCCTAAGGTCTTTAGCCACTTAAGGATTAATAAAACTTCGTATTCGAGAAATATCGATAATTTGTTCGAAACGAGGATCGAACCCATCATCCACTGATTTTGAAGCGGACATCTCGGCTTCTCGACTACCAGTTGACAAAAATAATTTTGTCCAGATGTACTTTTTCGATACAAATAATTATCATAAATAAATTATTATTATAAATATTATAATATAATATTATTATTAAATAAATAATTATATTTCTTCATGAGGCGTTCCAAGATCAAGTCTTGAAATCCAAACATATTTCTAAAGCCAATATATTTTACCAATCTACAATTCTTCAAATCTTTAGAATCTGCATTGTGTTATTTAACAGGACTGATTCAAATCTTGAAATCCAATTGTAGAGAATATTAGAGTTTATTAGATATATAGACATTAAGATAATATCGATCATCAAATCATTTAAATCAATTTTAGGCAAAAAATAGTCGGTTATCATTACTTGGTATCATGTAGAATTGGTGGCAACAGCATTTTCAATGACATCTTAACAAAAATAAGGTTCGAAGCTTTTTGACCCCTTTTTTTTCTTCTTTTTCTTCTTTTGATGTCCCTTCAACGTTGAAGATTGGCGAACATCCGGCAATATTTACTTTTGATATAACCACGCGGAAGAATCCTCTAGCGCTTTTTCCGTATCATCCACGAAAGTTGGCTTGCCAGGATGTCCTTCTTTTTTCCAGAGCTCTTTTTCCTTCAATCCAACTCTGAATTATAAACCGGAGTAAGTGATATTTGCTGTAACGAATAAAGTTACTAAAGTACAGTAACTTTCTGAAAAATACGAATGAAATTACGTATTTTTTTCAAGCTCATCATTTTTTTGCTTCGAAGCTACCATCAGCCCCTAAAATAAGTTCAAAATTAAAATAAATCGATTCACAAGTTTCAGAGATTTTTTTTTAATTTCTAGTTTTTTGATTTTTGAAGCAACGCTAATACATAGAGATATGAAACTTGCAGGATCAATGTATCATAAGCAGACCATTCACGCTTCGACTTGCGGTCCAACTTGTGGTCCGACTTTCGAAGTTCGATCTAAAGTCGGACGGTGAATGGTGTTGTTGGAAGTTGGATGTCTAGTCGGACTAGTCGGATCATTTACGTGACTAGTAGTCCGACTAGTTGGACTGCAAGTCGGAGCGTGAATGGTCTGCTTTATTAATACCAACATACCTTGAAATTATGGATGAAATATCCTTTTGAGGCCGACTCACTATTCTTCTATGTCCTATGTCCTTTGATAATAAAATATTTCTAATCCTTATTGAAATCTTTAATTGTTGGAAAGTAAAAACGTGCAAATTAAAGTGTTTCTTTTTTTATTAGTTTTGTCAAAATCACGACTCTGTTATCGTGAAGAAAGCTTGATTCTCTTATTGAAGCTTGCAGGATTAATGCATCTTATAAGTACCAACACATCTTAAAATTAGGGACCAGATATTCTTCTGGGGCGCCTTATTAGTACCAACATACCGTGAAATGATAGACCAGATGTCCTTTAGAGGCCGATTTACTATACTTATCGTCCTAGGTCCTTTGATAAAAAAATATTTTAAATCCTTATTGTACCTTTAATTATTGAAAAGTAAAAAAATTGCAAGTTATAGTGTTTCTTTTTATTAGTTTTGCCAAAATCACGATTCTGTTATCGTGAACAAAGCTTGATTCTCTTATTTAGGGAGGAAGCTGGTCTAGAGCGTGAAAAAATGGGCATAATTTATGATTTTTTTGTGACTCAACAAAAAGATCAATCGAAAATCTATGAAAAAGGTTTTATAATTTAGGTCTTAATATACAAATACAAATTTTTTCGTGTCAATTAAATTCAAAATGGCGGCTGTCCAGCATTTCTTCGGAGGCGCCTCATTTTTTAGACGAGTCCATGGCCGAAGATGTAACCTCCTTAATTTTAGTCCTGGAACAAAATCCTGAAAATTTTTAGTTTCTATATAACAACAGCAAGAGACGTACGTAGGATTTTTTCGATATTTTATTTTTTCGCGAAATGGTGCCCGTTTGAACAAAACATTAAAATTTTCACTATAAAAAAACGACAAAATTGTTGATTAAAAAAAAACTATGCAGTATAAAAAAAATCCTACGTACGTCTCTGGAGAAAGGTATTTCGAATGTACTGTCAAAATTTCATATAGATCGGTGAAGATTTGCTCGAGTTATGTCTTCGGCCAGTTCAAAAAAAGTGATTTCGAGAAAAACGCGTTTAAAGTTTTAAGTACTATAAAATCATATTAAATGCGTATATACCTTTAATCTGCGAAAGTTTGGGCATTTAGACATTTTTGCCGGCATCCATCCTTTGGTATGTTATTTTTAAAACCCTAAAGTACCTTTTAAGACAAAAAAAAAATCGGTTTCTTCAAAATTCTAGACCAGCTTCCCCCCTTTAGGCTTGCAGGATTAATGCATCTTATAAGTACCAACACACCCTGAAATAAGGGACCAGATATTCTTCTGGGGCCAATTCACTTCACTTATCGTCCTAAGCCCTTTGATAATAAAGTATTTCAACCTTTTATTTTACCTTTTATTGTTGGGAAGTAAAAATGTGCAACTTATAGTGCTTCTTTTTTTATTAGTTTTGCCTAAATCACGATTCTATTTTCGCGAATAAAGCTTTATTCTTTTGAAGAATATCTATTTTTTAATTCTGACTTTTTTAATCTCATGTATTTGATTGTTAATTATAAACAGTTTTTTTTAATTGTCGTTTCCATTATTCACTAGAAGTCGTTACAACTAGCACAGAAAGAAAAAAAGCTTAATTATACTTCATTTAATTTACTTAACATTGGAATTTTCGTCTACAAATTACAGCATTTTTCTTAAAAATCCCTTTAATTTATCTCACAAACAACAATTACTAATTTTTAAAATGCATTCGTTTAACTACCACCGATAAATAATTTCTAAGATTTTAAGCAACCAAACAGTTTGAATTAACTGGATTTTAATCTCTAATTACAAACTGTAAGAATGTTAAATTGTGCGGTAAAACTAATATCTTAGCATTAATGGAAGAGCTTAGTTTGAAAAACTGTAACAAACGGTTTGAGATATTCAACGAACAAGAGGGAATATATAAAAAAAGAAAATAAAAAAGGGAACGGAAAAAATAGATGGCTAGAACGAATCGGTGTAAAACCAGTTTAAATTTCCAAGTCGGCAATGATGTGTAAAACCGAACTATAGAAATGCGGTGGTTTCTATTTAAATCGTATGAAACTCGCTTCGATTTACATCTTATAAATGTGCAACGAGGAAAACTTTCGATGTGATCGATGGTTAATGTAATTGTGGCTCAATTGTAGTTAATTGTTTAAGTTTTCAGTTCAACCTATTTTCGCACGTAATTAACTAATGTGTAAATAGACGATTTGTAACCGATCCAAGTGAAAATTTAGCTCAATTTTCTTTGGCTCGATTCTTTCGATTGTTCATCTCAAATACTTTCACGTGAAACTTTTATATTATCTTGAATGCAGCCAACGCAACTCAACTTTTTCGACGCATTTAATTTATTATTTGCTTGTACGATTGATTAATTGTTTTTAATCATGAATTCATGAGCTTTAAAGCTCACCCCCCTAACAGTGAAAACAAATTTTAGGGATTTTTCAACTACGAAATTAGAGAGCATTTTCACGGTGAATTATGGCTGAATTACAATAATTGTCTTATGAACGAATAAATTTTTCATTACAACACAAATTACATTGTGATTTGACAATATTTTACAGTTGCAATATGCAATTATTTTTCAAATACGATAACGCCGAAAATGATTGTTAATTCCACCACAATAGCAATAAAAATAAATATTTAATGACACATGTGACAAAAAAAACTGTCGTTTTTTTAAACCATAAATATTTAATTTTTACCACCGAAACTTTTTAATCCATATTATTATTTTGCTCACTTCCACCTCTGACAAAACTCCAAAGATCAATTCATTAGTAATGTATGATTTTCTTTATCGTTACAGTGCCTATCGGATTTATTCATATTTTTTTTTCACAACGTACGCTTAAAAGTTTACGTTGCCTATTTTGCATCATTAAAATTTTATTTATGAAATGTACCTTTGGCTGTTTGCTCCAAACCCACATCGAAATCGAACTTAAAATTTAAACGACTCCCGCATTTTTCGTGAAACTTTTCAAGTTGAACATGCAAATCACATACTACATTCGAGGAAAAGTTCGTCTTTAACGTGGCGTGATCTTTTCTTCTTTGCTGGAAGTTGAATGAGATCATCATAGGAATTTATTTCGATAGAGTTCAAACGGTTGATCTTATTAACGGAATTGAGATGGAATGGGGCGCAATTTGAATTTGTATCTGGATAAGTTTTGGATGAATTAAAATTTATGTGTTTACATACTACTAATGTGTACGTTTTTTATCTTTTTTTTTTTTGGAAGAATCAAAAAATTCATAAGAAATCAATATTCTGTGTAATAAAGTTTATTTCTAAGTTTATTTTAAACGATGAAACAATTTGAATACCTTCATGATTGATTATTCCAAAACGTCTTTATTTTAGTAAATCAAAAAAGCAATTCATTGAATTAGTTCAACAATTAATTTATTGAAAATACATTGTTACCATTTTTAACACTCGACCTTTAGTGGTATACTTTTTTGGTAATTAGCTGACCCGGTAAAATTTAAACTGCCTAACTAGCACTGATCGTAGTGTTTTATGAATGAATATTTTAGCCGTACATAGTATAAAATTTTAATAACCAAATAAAATGAGTACAATTATTCATTACAGCTAAGTTTAATAATTCATTAAAATAATACATTTATAAAGAAATTACAAATTAAACAGGAAAACAAAAATCAATTAATTCAATTAATTCAATTAATTCCTTTTATTGAAGCTTTGTAGTTTACTGCATGCGTTGCTCTCGGATTTATTTTCTTCATTGAAGCACCTTGCATTGCCATACGATTGATTAAATTAGATATCTTAAATATATAAAGCAAAGTCGGGCTAGTTAGACCATTTGTATTAATAACAGGACTGATTTTGATGATTAATGACTTGTTAAATTCGTCTTCAATTTAAATAACAGAATAACGTTTTACATATCTTAACAACTAACTTGGCTTGACATTTCCTACAATTGGCAGTTCATGTCACCCATATTTAGATGTCAATACTGTGAATTTCCATTTGTCAGTAACTTTTTTTCAATGGCATATAAAGGTAATTATTGAAGGATCTACGCATCGAATCGATATGTTTCGAATGCGCAATAATTTTACTGTTTAGTTATTTCCACCAATCATTCCTAGAATAAATTCTGCCAAGAAAAAAATAAATATTTGTTTAAAATCAATAATTCTGTGGTGCAAATTGAAGAAGTTTTAGCTAGCTACATGAGAGTTGCGATGCGGAATGATTCATCTGCTGAAGAATTTCCCCAGTAAATGTTGAATATCGGCATTTCTTCCGAATTTTTGGGATTCCAACCAAAAATCTATAAAATCACTAGCTTTTTCACAAAACAGCTGAATAACGATTTAATCAACTTAATTTGATGAAAACAAAAATCATTAAATGAAAAAAATTTCAAACAATGAATACGACCATTACCGATATTAACTTATTTAAAGGAGAAATCTTCGGCAGATGGATCGTTCAGTAATGCAACTCTAATGCTTTCTTCCACCTGAAGTTTCTTCACATGCCATCATAAATTTGATAACTAAAGGAAAGCAATTATTTTACCGACAGCAGTTACTCCTTAATGTCTCTAAAGTCATTCATTTTATGTAAATACTTCCAAATAACCAAATTAATCTCGAAAATGTAATTCGAATTGCAGAACTACCAATCTGGAAAAGTGTTTTCCAAACATTTGATCGATATTGGAAATTAAAAAATTCCTGTTTTCACATCGCCGGGATACATTACATCCCCTGCCAATATTCAATGTTCAATTTTTTACAATCTTTTAAAACACTGAGATTTCCTAAGAGGATGCTTAACGGAAGTTAGAACAAGCAATCGATACAATATCGCAGTAGTTTTTGTTCAAATGGTAAAAGAAAACCAATGTTGTCTGCGAATCGTACTTCTAAGGCATAAAGCTCGACATGTTCAATGCTTGAGAAAATGATAAAGTCGTAGGAAATTTACACTTTTGCATATTGAAAATCTTTACCAAATACAAAAAAAATTTTTTTTCCTAATAATATGATTGGACCCTCTATTGGTCTATATTGGCAAATCCCGGTTTCATATTAGTATACTAGAATTTTACATGTACTGTAAATAACAACAAAAACATCTTTGAAGATGTCACATTTGCGAAAAAAAATTGAGAAAATAGAACTTATGTTTTTTTAATTGGCAATTTAAATAAATTTTTCATCAGTTCACCAATATGTGAGAATAATAACGTGAAAGCTCCAAACGACCGCGACGTCTGGCCTCCGTCGCTGTTTTATGATGACACAGGAACGTAAATGCCGGAAATGTGGAGCTATTACTTCCGTAACATTGCGTTTGAATAGATTCATTAGCGAATAATGGTTGGTAAATCAATCGTGTGCATGTCGAACTCCTTTCACCAAACATCAAAGTATGAACACATATAAGCCTTCATGCATTAATCCCATATCATTATTATATTTACGGCGTCTATACCTTCACCATATTACGTCTGTAATTATCATTAGATATGTCGAGAACGTTTTACAAGCCAAGAAATTGAACATATTAATTTGTGTGCTTCACTTACATACTATTTCATACCTTTGTTTTTTCCGCATCTAATAAATGATTATGTTACCCTAACAATACAATTCACCAAGTAAATTTTCTCTTACAAGAGAGTTTTCTCGTAATTTTCGGATTTATTTCTGTTTTCATTTCTGGCCACTCATCAGTCAACAAGTTGTTTCAAAACTTCAATAAAGTCAAAATACAAACTCTCGTGAAATAAAGGTATGTATGTAACGTTACCTTTTTGTTATTAGTATACTTAAACAGCAAACAAAACGTCGAATTGTATTTTCATTCTCTTCAATTCTCTTATATTTCAGGAAAATTGTTCCTCGTCTCAGTTAAGTGTTGGTTCAAGTTACATTACAAATTCTGCAATGTCATTCAATCAAATCGTCGAACACAATTTTGTCAAACGATTTTCTCGTGTCTTCTATAAATTTATATTCTAAAGTGACAATGTTGAGTCGGTTTATTCATTGTAAAGAAAAAACACAGAACAAATATATTCTTTGAAGACAACTCGAACGACTTCACCGACACCAAGGTGAATTATTTTTGGATCATTTCAATGGATTATGAAGAAAAGTTTCTAGAATTATATTAGTTTTTTTCATCGTAAATCTATTAGTATTAAATCTGTATGCATATTGTATGTCTGCTTAATTCTTTCAAACTACAAAACAGATTTTGATATTTACAGAGAATTCTTTCCGAAGCTTGAAAATATACAGTAGTTTTCCGAATTATTACCTTCCACAATGTACTCTAAAAAAAATCTAATAGTTCTTAAAATGTATATTTGGCTGCTCACTAATTTATACCACCCTTTCATGATACTTTGGTAATCTTTACCCATGTAGATACTTCAATGGTACCTGCAATCAAAATATTTAAGTCTAGAGCTCTTTTTGGAGTCGATGAAAGCGTTTGACAAAGTATGACATAAAGTTCTGTTAGTTGAAACCAATGACAAATATAAGTTCTCGGGTAATCCAGTTGTACTTCCAGGACGTACATTTACAATACGAGTCAAAAATGCTGCTTCCGTGCTAAAGGAAATTTTGTCAGAAGAGCCTCAGGGAAGCGTTTTAAAACCTTCTTTACATACAATGTACACCTTTGACTTTCCCAAAATCAACTCTACAATTTTGACACAGTTTACAGGTGATGTTACAATACTTAGCAATTAAGACCACGAGATAACAGGAAAAAATGTTCAAGTCTACGCAAAAATAACGGAGGAATAGTGCAAAAAATATGCTGAAAATATATATAAGTATATAAGTATATAAATATATAAGTATAATTCATAGTTGATACAGTTGGAGAACTCAAAACTATCAAATTAATGGTTGCTTAGAAGTAAATCACAAGTTGTCACAAGTAATGAAAAAAAAACGAAATTAATACTGTAGTAATACTATAGTCAACTATTTGAGCCATATTTTTGTAAAATTTCAATTCGATTTGGGACTTGTAAAACGAAGTAAAAAAATCGTAAAGTTGCGTAATTTTGAACCGCTTAGCTTAGGGTAAATGAAGAAAGTTATCTATGCGTGATTGCAATCAAATCGTGATAGTTCTTTTAGCAGAAATTAATTTTTTTGCAAAAATAACGATGCACTCTTTTATATATTCTGCGTCTATCAATACCAAAATCATTAATATTTGGGGGTTTCTAAGCAAAATATTTCAGCGTAACGTAGAAAATCGGGTCAAAATTCAATCTGAATGTTTAAAAGTCTTATAAAATATCAACAATGTCTATTTTTGCAAGCATACAGAAATCCCAATTTTTCTAATTATTCCCTGCCACACTTCTAAACAACCTTAAAGTTAAAAAAACATATGACATCAATGAACATGAACCTCTAATGCTCTTCGATAAATATTGAAAATGTTTTTCGTATCAATGTTGCGTCACTACTCAACAAAACTTGAATAACAACGTTTACTGAGTTAGTTTTCTTCCAGGCATTTGACTAATCAATTTAATATCAAAAAATATCTTCAATTGAAAATATCAATTGAATATATTAAGAGCCCAAACGGAATAGGTTTTTTCACAATATTAGACTAAGCCCTGGTAAATCGAAGATTCAATTATGCACCTTGAAAACTATAATTGGGAAAATTCCAATAATTCTGGATGGTAGAGTGGTGCCAGAGATGGATAATAGGTATATTGATCAAATTCTTTCATTAGTTACAAGACATATGGAAAGCTGACATAAATAAATTATAAAGTAAATAATTTACTGGTCTAACTTCGCTGTAGTTTACGCCAACTAAAATGGCTTATCACAAACAAAGCTCTATCCTAATCTCTTAAAAATGTCATTAATGTTCAATTCATCCAATGAACTTGTACTTGCAAATACGAACTTTGGGGTACTGCATCATATATTAAAATAAAAAAAGTTCAAACTTTTCAAAACAGAGCATTGAGACTAATAACGGATTTCTCCTGGTTCGTAAGAAGTTCCATACTGGACAATGACCTGAAAATAATAACCATAGACGAAAAAATATCTAAGGGGTACTCTTAAATTTAAATGAAACATTTCAAGCACTCATCAACCCTACAATAAAGGAAAACTTCAAAAACTTATCGCCACTGTGGAAACAAAGGAGACTGAAGAGCCAAAATCACGTGAACCGAATCGTAATGATAAATAAATATTTTTAAAGGACCATGTGTCGTGATACATAATTCATCGAAAATAAAAGTAAAAAAATTTGGTTAAAAATCCACAAAAAGGGGCTTAATGAAAAATTTTGCGAAAGAACAATAGTTTCCTATTATATAAGATTTCATAGTACTCAATAAAAGCTGGAAAATGGAGACGAAAAACTCGGTTCTATTTAACAAAGATTTTAACTACTTTGATTTTAATAATTCACTTTTTTTGAAAGAACTAAGGAGCTTTTACGGGAATGAAATTTTTTTTAAATATCAAAAAGAAGAGATCATTTTCGTTTGAGTGTTTTGTACCAAAATATATTGAAAAGATAATAAAACTAATAGAAGGAGCTCCGTTTCCTTAATTTATAATAGTTTAAGGCTGAAGCATATTATCGTCACAAAATTTTCTTAAATCTGTTGATCTTACCCTTCTTTAATTTCATATTTAGTCACATTTTCTTTGAGCTTGCTCCACCCAATAATATTAATATATTTACTTTTGTGATGTCTTTACAATTATCCATCAAAATCATCTATCACGTCCTTCTGTTTCAAATCTAAAATGACTTATTTTCTTCTAAATATTTCACGTATTACATATTGAAATTCCCTTTAAAAGTTATAATAGCCGAACAGAGAATTGTTTCTTTTGAAATTTTATGCATTATTTTTAGTAAAGAAAGGAGGAACGTTTACCAAATAAAAAAATATGGAAGTAACTAGGAAACTTTCGAACAAATATTTAATTCTGTTAAAAATTGTTGAAGAAAGTATCATGTTTTCAATACAGAAAGTTGAACAATGAAACTTTCCCGTACCTTGAAGACGTCTTCAAATGATCGATAAACCGCAGTAACGTATTTATTTACTTTTGCCTGTGGTATTGTAAAGGGTTTAATGATTAATTACTTAACACCTTAATCATTTCATAACCAGCAAATCAAAAATTTAATAAAATCATAAAAGTATTTTTCTCTAACTTTAACCAGTTAACATGATCCTTGCCATACATAAAAAATCATTGGAATTCAAACTTTATGTAAGATAATCATTTTGGAAAGATCCACTACTACTTGTTGATGAAAATTATTTGACAAACGAAATACGTATTAGTTAAAGTCTCTCTAATTTTGAATCATAATTTAAATCATATTAATTAAATAATTTGACCCTCTTTTCCCTCAATCCTTATGCGTTTAGTGATAACATCTTCCTTGTCTTCCTTACCTATACAATAAATGCGGCTTTAGGTAATGAGTACTTATTCTGATCCTAGTACGTAATTCATGGAAAATGGAAGCAAACATTTGAGGTGACAAATCCACAAAAAGGAATTTAACTAAGTAATTTGCGAAAAAAATGTTTTTCACTATATAAGATTTCAAAGAACTCATCAAAAAACGCTCGAAAGTTACAACGAAATGCTTGATTGTATTTTACAATGATTTAAACTACATTGATTTTAATAATTCACAATTACTTTGAAAGAACTAAATAGTTTTTACGGAAATTAGACTTTATTTATTTTCTTTTAAGTGTATTGTACCTTAATACATAGAAAGGACAAAAAAACTAATGGAATGTTCCTCTGCAATGTTAGCATTCTATTTTCTTTTTAACTTTGAAAAAATCCGTTTCTTCAGTTTTATTAATCATACTAATATTTGCCCGTTGCATTCGCAACTAAAGGTTTTATCTCAATAAAATGTTTAATATGAGATAATTTATAATTTTTATAAGTTCACATTTGTGTCGATGAAATTTCGAAAGTGTTGTCCTTATACGATGCAGATTTATAATAAGAAAGGGTTTTTGAAAATTTCTCCCCTAAAAGAGTGAAAAACGGTAGCAAAGTTTGTAAGGGATAACGATTAATGAACAATCGAAATTTCAAATTTAATAATCAATCAAAGTCCGTTAAAAGCGAAACGTTATTACTGCTTAGTATAAAACAAAGTTGATTTATTGTTAGAAACAAAAACTTAGGATCTGCTTAAAAATTTAAACTCTGATAAGTAGATATATCTGAAAACGTTAAGTTAAGTTTATAAATGAGCATTATGTTTTTTGGCTTTTACATATTGTAAACCTGAAAATCCGAAATACGTATTCACAAATAAATACATTAATGAAAGAGTACCGCTACCAACGTTTTGAATGCGTAAGTGGGAATAACAGAGCGCGTGCGCATAGCCCATTCTGCACGGACGCACGGCAAGAGCCAATTTATATTAATCATATAATCGCAGAACCGCAATTATACCATGTTTATTCTTCATCTAAGGCTATTTTGTATGCTGAATTTTTCTAAGATGGATTTATTTGTTGATGGACTTATTTCTGTCCATAAGACTTTTAATAAACGTCTATTTATGCATTGTACATACTCTTAGTTCGAAGGAAACAATCCTTTGCTTACCGGTTTTTTTAGGAATCAAGTTTCATACGTGGAAAGTTTTGTTACCCAAATATTTTTGCGGATAGATATACTTTCCCAAATTTTCGTTAGTTTTACCGTCGCTGTTCTGGTTATTGCTGTACGTTAATTTATTTCTTCATTATATCTTCATGTATTAGTGTCCTGAGTTCCTTGGTAAATGATCTTTGGGATTACTTAACCAGTGTTTTTTCTCTGATAACTTTGTTTCGTTTTCGTCAAAAATCAATATTATCGTTTTTGTAAAAAGTTGACTAAACGTCTAATACCATAAAAACCTTTTATATGGCAGTATATTTTTATATCAGGTTTACACGGATAATTAAAGTGTAATGTTTTTTTAGTCAATAAAAATATTCTTAACTAAAAATCAATAGAGTTTAATATTTGCTTTGTTCTGTTTTGACCAATTTTTCCGATCCAGCCTAAGAAATTTTGTAAAAATAATATTGGTGTGGTATTAAAATTGATTGAACAATAAATTCTTTTTATTTGAATGTTCCTTTCCCACTCCACGTGTCTGCCTCAGCCTCCTGTTGAAATCATTTCGTTATGTAATCAATGAAAAATCCAATTTTCTCTTCACACAATTTACGTTAATCGTTTTTGCAAAATCGGTTTCGAGCCGACCAAATGCGATTGATAAAATTGAGGTGGTGGAGTACAGAAATATTACCGTTAACGACATCATCCACGTGGCCAAATGTCTTTCGAAAATATATTGTTGCACGGGTGAGTGAAGTGCCGCTGCGTTTAAGCACTTTCGAAAATAATATGTGAGGCCAATTTTATTTTAAATTAGAATTTTAATGTCGCGACCAAGTCAACGTTAACAAATTTTCAAATATTTTTTTTCGCCCATAAAATTTATGTGGTCATTTATAAAAAAATTAGGTGAAACGAATCGTTTATTCATTTTGGATTTGAAAGGCAAATAAATGTATCTCATTTACCGTTATATAATCGAATCAATGCAATTGGAAATAATTGAGTTGATTTTTTATTTCAATTGACAATATCGATTGAAATTTCGTCTATATCTAATACTTACAATTTTGTAAATGGGCTATAGAAAAATTTTCATCTAGAAAAATGTTGCTTTAAATTTCTATTGAAAAACTTTTTCATTATGTACTCTTATGAGTTATAATTTTCGTTAAATTCCTTATTAGGGTGTCCCAAAACATACCAATACTTGTATACGAATTCACGCAGAAGTTAACGTATGGATGTGATTTTTATTGCTTATTTGTTTAATAAGGAAAATATTTTTTTTTTCATTCAGTCAACATGTCGGTGAAATTACGCAGTTCTAAAATGCAAATATATAATGGGAAACGAAAAACATCAAATTACCGGTTCCAAACTTCCCTAAAACGGATAAGGACAGGCAGTTCCGTTCTGTAACACTCGTGAAATGAATTTGTGTGTTAATGAATGCGCAAATCTATTCGCGAATGCATTATTTATTGAGAAATTTACAAAAAAAAAAATTAATTCTACTTCAAATAAATTTGTTTCCAGATTCTAAATAATGGCATTATAAGCAAATTTGCCCATCTCAGCTATTAGCACACAATTCGATACCTAAAAAACTTTAACTAGGAATCATTTTATAATTCCAAAATTAGTGGTAGTATTAGACAGGTGTCAGTTCTATATAAAAAATTGTGTGTTTACTTCTGAAGTAACTATTGAGGCACTGGGGCTTAATAATGATAAATTTCTCTTAAGGAATTTCTCTGTTCGAAGAATTCGTAGGAAAAAGCAAAAAGAGCACAAGAAGTTATAAAAGTCGATTCCCAAAATGAGTACCAGATACTGTAACTGTCCATTAGGATGGAAAACTCTTCCTGGCATTAAATGCATGAAAATCAAAAGAAGAACTTTTAGTGATAGTTATTTCATATGGTAATAAAGAACAACTAATCGCTGTATCAAAATTAGACAACTCTTCGGGAAGGAGAATAGGCAGTTTGGAACGCCATTATTGATTGGAATCTTGAAAATAAAGTGCAAATTCTTTGTTGTGATACTTCTGCCTCACGTACAGGTTATATTAATGGAACTTCTGTGCTTCTTGAGCAGAAACTAAGTAAAGAAATGCTCCCTTTTACTTGCTGCCATCGCGTTTACGAATTACTATTCAAAGACGTGTTTGAAGAAAAAATTAGGCAAACAAATTAAAAGCTTTGGCATTATTCGATTATTGAAAAATTTCCATGCCAATTGGAAAACAATTGATTTCAAGAAAATACAGAGTAGTACTGAAAAATTATCATGCCTCAATGTATCAGAAACGAACAAAATGTTAGAATTTTATCGAAATGAGTTAAGAAAAGATATCACTAAAGATGACTTCTGAGAATTAATTTACTGACATTAACTATTGACATCCAACACTTAACCTTGGCTGCAATGCAATTTAGCTTTAAAAGCACCTTACCAGGGTTTTTTTTTTCTGTTTAAGGATCATGAAAGCTTACGAAAAAATTAGACAAATGGATCTCAAAATGAGCTTTACAGAAGTTCTTCCAGCATTTATGGTATTTAATAGATGAGTTGTCAGTCTTGATGTAAACCAAAAACCAAAAGTAAAATTTATACAACGAGTAAACGCTATATCCCATCAAAAGAAGAACTTAGGGACTCATTTCACGGTTAGTCCGGCAAGTAATACTATAAGTTAAAAAAAAATTTTATTGAATTTAAGTTGAAACTAAAATATTTTTTGTGATTCAATAAGCCTGATGAAGTTACGATACGTATCAAAACGTAGCTAATTTGAATATTTAAAGATATTAAATAAAAAACAATCTTAAGCAAGCTGAATTGTCTTCTTTATTGTATTCTAACTGAAGAAAATTTGGAGTAAATTAAAATACCCATTACCGGTATTAAAAGTTCTTACCCCTTACTCTTCCTTTTTCTAATGTTAAAAAAAGCATTTTCGAAAAATAATTTACTCTTGTTTCAATCACAAACCAATAATTTTTCGATAAGCAACTTTAGTTTATGTAATGAATTTTTTTTGGATCACTTCAAATCCAGCAAAAAGCTGAATATATTTCAATGAATAAAATTAAAAAAGCTCTTGGTTCCGAAAACATTAACTTCATAAAATACAAAAAGTTTTAACCCTAAAACTTATGCAATTGTTTCTAAAGGTTTTTACCTCGCTTCTATTAGGCCACATTGTAGTTAGTTTGTTCTTATGGTACGGAACTTAATATCTCATTTTTAACTTACTTCCCTGTGCTTTATCGTGCTGAATTTTGTATGACCAATAACCATCGAGTATTTTCGCTTTAAATAAATATTAAACTTTGAAAAAAAAACTTCTTTTGCCTACCTTCAAAGGTACATGAAAAAGTGAATCAATTTTAAGTGCTTGTTGAAGTTTAGATGCTTAGAATAGTTTACAGAACTAATTGTAGTTACTTTTAACTTATAGTATTTGCCCGTGAAATATTCACAGCAAACTTAACTGATAAATGGAATAAATCAGAAAATGAATGAAATCGAAATGCCAGTTGAAACAAATGATAACAATCAGTTAGTTCAAATTTGAGACAATGATTGATAAAATTGGTATAAATAGTATGTATATTAAAAGACTAGCAAGGAAAAAATTAAAAAAAATTTCTTAGAAACCTTATTAAAATACACTAAAGAGTAAAAAAATGGTTTAGGAGCTGCGTCGTAGAACCGATTTCACTGTCGATATTAAGGCGATATTAGCCAATGAGAAATACCAATTCAATTCGACATAAGACCAGCGAAATCCTTTGAAAGTGTTATTTATATTTCGAGAAGTGATTTCAAACTAAGGACATCAACGATTCTTCAAACTTAAGCATAAAATTTAGACAACAAGGTTAACAAATGTAGAGTCTTCCTCAATCTAACTAAATTACGAGTAATTTATTCAACCTCCATTATCGCTTTTTTTTATTAAACAACAGGTATTCTTTAGATGGAGTTTAGTATCAGCAAAAATTTAAATTAAATATATAGAAGTAAAATTGGAAAAATTCAACATTATTTTAAAATCGGTTTGCCTAAAAAAAAAAGTTTCAATGGTTTGAGTCTGAGAAAATTGATTTTTTAGGGTGTAATAAAAACAATTTAAACTTGTAAATTAGAACAAAAATTCTTTGAAATAGGATAGTTTTAATGGCACATTTCTGAAGGACTTACGCCTGAAGGTTGCCAACCAAAAAGACATTATCTATTAATAGAATGTAATATATTATAGAAATATTCCGCAGCTGAAATAACAATTCCGGAATTGTCGAGCTTTTTGCTCAAATTTACTCCCTCGCTAAATTTGAAGAATTAGTTCTACTAGAACAATATTGCCATTCTCTCTAATTAGAGGTTTTTCGGCAAACCGCAAATTATCCGCACATGTTTGTATGGGAAAGTTCTTAGAAACAATGGCGAAGTGTATTTTGGGTTTTATAATCGTAAACATAAATTTAAACTATTGAAAACGATTCGTGTGTATTAAATGCGGTAGGTAATAACTGATATATTCGGTTTTATCATTGCCGTTCGTTCCACCAAGTCATTAACTCACATTCAAATCAAACGTTTTCGATTCTCTATTCAAAAGTGAAACCAAGAGGCGTGTTTCATATATGTTCTACTCCTGAACAAATGATTTTTCTTACTGAATTTTATTAGGATGTTAACAATTTTAAAACACACATTCGTTTATTTGTATTTTCTTTTTTTTTTGGAGGCTTTAATTTCTGCCCTTCTTCCATTCATTTGTGTTAGTTTTACACAAGTGGGCGGAACTTTGACACTGAAATCTGAAACTTAAATTCAAATAGCTTGGTTTTATTATTTTTTCGTCTTCTGGAAAAAATTAAGACAAATTAAATGTGAAAATAAAATGTTTTTAAGTTGTAACCAATAGAATAACGCACGCTTTGATACTTAAATTGGTAGCCGAAAATAACATAAAATTTGCTTTTGCGTTTAAAATTAGTTGAATAATTTTTCTTAAAAAAAATAAACTTAATCTACCGAAAACACTGAAGTTTAACTTTCATCAAATTTATGAAAAGGATGCAATTTTTTTATCAGGAAAATATTTAATAAACAAAAAAAAAATATTAGCCAATCAAAATTAATAATATTTATATGCTACCTGAAAACATGAAATCGCTGATTTGTTCCAAAAAAATATTGGGGAAAAAGCTGGGAAACTGGATTTCCAACTCTAAGACGTAATTTTAGAAAAAATAGTTTTAAGTAATATTGTAATATATTTTTTTTTTAAGTTTGTATTATTGATTTGATAAATTTTATTAACTATACTATTTTTGTGTAAATTTTGTAGTTCTTCTGGTTCTATAAGCAGGTGTAACGCACCTCTATAGAAATTCCACCAGAAGTAAAAGAATAAATAAATAAAAAAATAAAAAATATTTTTATTAGCACTCTTTATAAACTATAAATTACGCAAAATTTCATCGATTGCCCAAACGCAAAACTATTTTTTTCCACTGAAATTTTTCAACTAAAAACTTATTTTTTTTAAAACAAAGCGAAAGTTCGCATTTTGGTACTCTTGATTTTCGATCTATTTATGCTTCTTCTATCATAATCCGTTCATAAATCGCAGAGCTGGAGATATTTGGAACTCCCCATAAAAACGATGAATTTTAAATAAAAATAATAACAAGATGGAGTTAAAGAGATTAAAACAAAATAAAACTCTAAAGAAATAAAGCCTAAGAATTCTTGTTTTAGATAAAATCGGTTCAGTCTTTTGGTACAACTTTCCCCTAAAAATAACCCAAATTACCAAGGTCTTAGAATTCAAGCCTTTTTTCTTATGAAATAATAGACCTTAACACATCTCCTTAAAATAATTTAAAAATGTTATAAATATGTTTTAAACAATTACCAAAACAGAATGTAGCAATTTATTTTTTACTTTATTTGATTAAATCTAAGAAATATTCATTTAAAAACCCGAAAAAAAACATTAAATGAAAAATGCCAATTTTTGAAACTGATTTTAAATCAATATACAATGAAATATGTTTACTAAAAAATTAAAATAATTTTCCTCATTTTCCAGCCTAAACAATATTTTTTAAATCAGTAGAAAATTATTCTTTGGATCTAACTTCAAATTGCGGTTATAGCGGTAATGCGGTTAAATTAAAGAACTCAGTATTGAAATTATTATTAAAAAACTTAGTTTTTACATACATTAAGCACAAGTAACCTTTAATCCGTTGAAAAGAAAATTGAGGGTAGTTTTTAGAAATATTGTGTAATATATTATCGTAATTTGATAACCGTTCAATGACCTGTTTATATTTTGACTTCAATATATGAACTGTGACGTCACAGAAGATCCATATACTGCTCCTATCGTTTTTGGGCAATTATTTGCTCTTCAAAATGAAAATTTTTTGTTGCCAAAAATTTAAATTTTTCATTTTTTTTTTCCAATCAATTTACACAATCTGCCTCTTGGCAATAATTGCAATTTTTCGTCTTGTCCTGCTCTTGAATTGGTTGTGTCCACCAACACAACTCAATATTTATTTATTAATTATTTGTTCTTTTTCACTAGAATTAGTTTTATCCACTTTTGATTAATTAAATTATTTAATTTGATTTACTTTTTATCAATAAGTTTTTATTTGAATCGGTCCGTTAGTTCCAAAATTGAGGGTCTTTTTAGCCTTCTATTCTCGGTGCTATTGTTTTTTCCTGACTTTAATAATTTGGTCTATTATATAAACAGAAAATCCAAAAACCGAATTGAAAACCTTCAAGGAATCTTCAAGTATCTTCAAGGAAGCATTTTTACCCAATATAGGGTTGAAATTTATCAAAACATAATTTTTTGAAATCAAAACTTTTGTTTTGATAAATTTCAACCATAGTTTTGATTTGAATGGTTCCTTTAAAGATACCTTAAAAAATAAAGCTCTTAAAAGCATTTTAAAAAATAAATCAAAAAATCTGTAAAATGTTTCATTTCCTGAAAATCATTATCAAAATTAATAATTATTGTTTATATATTATTGTCTGTATATTAATGCATTTTATAACCTTTAGCAGGAATTATATTTTACAGGCATTACAAAGAAACCTGACATTATATATTTTTAACCTTTATCCTTTTTTGATGGTTATACCACTATCACAATTGTTCAAAAGTCTTACGGGATACAAACAACGCCAAAGGTTTGGTGGTCAATAAAACCTCATTAAAAATATCAAGAAAAAAATATTAGTAAATACTTTACTTCCTTTAGATTACGTTTAAATATAATTGGTTTTGGTATTTTGGTTAATAATATATTTTCATACTAAGTAAATACTTCAATATTAATACAATGAAAATAAGATGATATTTAACCATTGTTAAGTCTACATATTGATTGTTTTTCTTTACAATTTTACGAAGAAGTGTTCAGGTCTTAAATTCTTGACAGTAAAAATCATTCGATAAATCTCATTATGAATTTTATTTAAACTTTTCAACATAATTTCGTATGCTAATGGTTTCTTAATTCCACGTTGAAATTCCTCTCTTGAATTTATTTCTTTGAACTCCTTTTCAAAGAACCATATTCCTTCATTTCTTTTATACCCATTATATTTCTACATTTTATTCATCCTAAAATTTGAGGTATTTTAAATATAAATCAACATATCGTGTTTCATCATATTTTCTGGTGAATAATTACCTTTTGGAGATTATAAAAAAGATTATTTATTATCAAGAGAAGATTGTTGGGAAATTATCCGTCGTATTTGTGCAGCAATGAATGTTACAAATTCGATAATTGGTTGAAAAGTGATTGAGGTTTAAGTCAGTCTCATAATTTTGCCTGAAAAATTTATATTATGAAGCTAAAACTTGAGAAGTAACAGAGTATTTGTTTTGTACTTTTCCGGGAAAAGTAAAGGATAGTGGTTATATCCTTCAATAGATAGATATTAAAATTATTTTTTATACTTTTTTACAAATAGGCAGTATTTAACAACCAGTAAGTCAATTTCCGTTGGGGGAAAAGACGAAGATGAAAAATAATTTTGTTCTTGTTTTATAGATTCCCATAAGTACTTCTTTACACAATAGGTCAGTGGGTTCCTTATAGTGCCATTTCCTGGCACTTGTACTTTCATGGCCATGAAACTTTATGTTTACAAATATTGATATTTAGGTGATTTTAGGTATACTGCTAAAGTCAATTCTAAAGGGTAGAATACCTCGATTATTTTAAGAAATAAGTAGCAATATTTTTATTCATCTTATCTTAGATATATAAATTCGTCAAATCAGCGACTAATATTCCAGTATTTCTAATAGGAAATGCATCTATGTCTAGAAATGCTCAAAATTCATTTTTGTTTAAAATTTTTTAACACACCGTTGTTTTTATATACGCAAATATTTTTACTAAATTAGAAGGTTCAATAGAAGAATTTCACTTCAACAGGTACAGTGAAGGATCCTGTGGATTGTAAAGAAGTTTTTTAATCGCTTTTTTCTCACTAAAATCACTATTTTCAATGATATAGTAGTTTTTCTCAAAACTTGATTAAAAAAGATGTATATTTTAAAATTTAATTACAGGAAAATCAGTAAAGGATGCTGCAAGTTGCAAAGGAAGGTGATTTTCAACTATTACAAAAATTTCTTTTAAAAAAAATTAACTCAGAATCTTAGGAAAAAATAAAAAGGACAAAACTAATCATATTAGATTATTTTTAGTAGTTGACCTTACTAATCGAAAGACAATTTTTGATTTCATAAATTGGTATCATTATGTAGAGGAATCTGGAAATTCTATAATAACAAACCATAAATATTATCTAGATAAATAAAATAAGGAAGAAAATATTATAAAAAATACTAAAAATTAATTTCAATTTATTTATTTACAGAATATATACACAGGCATTATAAGGGGGGTCAACGTAGGGGGATTTTCGACGTATTTTCAAACCTCATAATTTCGGCTTGAATATAGGGCTCAAATTTCAAGATAAGGAGATAAGGCCAGACAGTCAAATTTTTGATTTCGTTTTTTAGGATGCCAATCAAAAGTATAAGTCTATCCGTATATGCTGTGCAAATTTTTCCGAAAACACACCACGTTTAAGGGATGAAATCGACCATTAAAGAGCTAGAAGAAATCAATAATCTGTCAAAACTTCAATCGCATGTAGCATCGTTAAATAAGGGATGATTTCCGGATCAAATACATTTTCGATTTTGTTACAACGTATCAAATAATAATATTACAATATATTTCGAATTTGAAACAAAAAGATTTTTCGTCAAAAGAAACCTGTGGTTTCGTTGATTTTTACGAACCTATCGTTGATTTTTTCCGAAAACAAACCAAGTTTAAGGGATGAAATCGACCACCAAAGTGCCAGAAGAAACCGTCCAAAGTTCAATCGCATGTTACATCGTTATATAAAGAATGATTTTCGAACCAAGGGCAGTTTCGGTTTCGTAACAATGTATCAACCAACAATATTACATTATATTTCGAATTCGAAACAAAAAGACTTTTCGTCAAAAATAACTGTGTCTCTAAATGTAGACTTCTTAAAGGTATATTTGACTATGTAGTGGGAAATATAGTATTTCTTATTTATTACGAAAATTTATATCAAACTAGTACTTACTGTTAATCTTCATAGTGATTTTTATAACTGAAACAAAATCTGATTTATTTACTTTCCACCCCGCATTCTTGTTTGAAAATCAGGATATTTCTGATTTATATTCTGCTATATATGTGGATAAATAATTTAGCAACGTGATTCACAAAGAATTAGGTTACATTTTGGCTCGTGTCTTAAATTTTTAGTCGTCAGAAGAGCCTCATAAAAAATGCGACGTACGTGTTATTCCGGACGTTAGGAACCGCGTAACCGTTATCATTACAACACCATCATTGTACTGTACAATAACCATGAGAATATCATCCAATCCAAACGAAAACAAAACACGAAGTTTAAGACACCCCAGAGTCCAATAGAGGCAAGTCACCCCCATATACCGTGAAGAAAACGTATACACACATTAAATATGTGAATAAACAGAATTCACGCACACGAATAAATTTAAGATTCTACAAATAAATTGCATCTCAAACGACTAAAACCCAAAACCACAGCATCTGCTAACACCATTATACCCTTAATAATTAATACAAGAGTAGAAACCATTCGCATTTGCACAAACATAATTACTATTATTGGTTTACGAGAGATATACAAATACATTTATTCTTGCCTTACCCGCATTTCGAACTAATTAAGATGGAGCTTATCGCAATGAACAGGTAAATGCGTAACAAAACGTATTCATCTGTCATAATATTCAAACAGAATAATAGAAATAATTTGAACAGACAACATCCATTTAATTTTAATAAAACGGTTCAACAATCAACCGAACATTAATCATCAAATCCATCACAATTTCAGGCTTTCAATTGAATTGTTATCCATCAAAAACTATTCATACACCTCAAGCAATATATCTATTGAAATTACAATTTTAAAATTACGGTGCAAATGTGCGATAAAATGTGAAGAAGGCTTAATTGAAGATTGTACTGTCGTATCCGTTTGAATATTCAGCACAAAGGAAAAGGGTGAATAATTTAAGGAGCTGGGATAGAAATATGAGCAAAAGAATAATTTATGAAATGTGGTTGAAATGAAAATTCATGTTTGGTCTTCGGAAGTTTTTGAAGAAATTCAATGAGGTTAGATACATAAAATTAAAAGTAATAAAATGTATTGTTAGAGATCAAACTTTGAGCTTCAAAAAAAGACATAAGAGCTTGATTCCCAAAAATTTATAATTATTTAAAATTGATTTGGAAAAATAATTTTCAAGACTTGGAAATTTGCTTCAAAAATATTTGCGATAGAATTTTCTTGAAAGTGAAAATATTTAAGTGATGGAATTAGGTAGTTATGGAAAATCGTTTTATTTCGAAAATTTTCGTCTAATTTTTAACGAATTTATATGAAAATCGAAAATAAATTAAGAGAAATTATTTTAATAAGGCCAAGTAGAACGTTGGTGATACCCAAGGTTTATAAAATACACAGGTGGCCTCATGGTGGCTACGTGATGGATACGTGACGTATCCAGAAGAAATTCGTACATATCTTCAGACTGATCAATTTCAAAATTCTTCGTATGACGTCATTTTTTTTTTCTAATGGAGCAACCTGTGTAATTTACAAACCTTGGTAGTTATGTACCTAGTACAAGAGGTTGAATTTGAAGACTAACAAACCAGATAAGTATTAAATTATGTATTAGCCATGAAGCAGACTTCAACGTAAAATTAGGTGGGTAGAGAAAATATTATTTTTATTTTGGGACACATGGAAAGAAATTACAAAGACAGATAATGATAATAACTTTTATGACAATAATAATTTGTGACATACACTAAGCAAGAGCGTAGTTGGAAGAGTTTATATGCTGGAAGTGTATGAGGGATGTGAAATAAGTATTTGTATTATTATTTACAGAAGAATGATAGTATAATAGGAGAGAGCCGAGACGAGATGAGTAGTCCTATTGTAAGCTCTGAAATTTGGGGTCAACTTTCTTCAATAAGTAGTTTCGCTCGGTATAACAAAGACGTAATATTTTATACATACAGACATATCGTTGAATACAAACACACATCCTCGACAGGATGCCACATTCCTCCGGCTTTCAGTTTGATGGAAAAGTTTTAGCACTCCAAACTTAGTGTTTGTGTTTCACTTTAAATGACTTTAGTGAACTCATTCTGATTCTTCATGTATCATTCCATTCCTTTTGTAACGCCGAGCCGACGGAAAAAAAGGCACATGACAAATTTTCGCGAAGGGAAACGACAATGGAAAAAAATGCGACACACTTAAGAAAAATGCAAAGTAATAAGTTCTAGGGACTTTTATGTGTTAAACAATTTTCCGTTGAAGTGTTTTGTTTGGCTTATCAACGAAATGAAAAACTTAAGAAAATATTTAATAAATTCTTACACTTAGCCCGACTTAGAAAAATTGCCATGTTTTTAACGCCACATTTTTCTTTTATATTACTTACCATTTAAATTTCGTGAAGAACGCTGGAAATTTCAACTTCTTATTCGTAAGTTTTAATAAAGGAGAAGACAAATACATTATACTTTTATTTATTTTTTGAGTTTATTCACATTTCATGTCATATTTATATACTTAGTATTAAATTAATTACAATTCTAATAATACTTTTACATCCAAATATTTCTTTTCCATTTCTTCTTACTTAAATAATTTTTATATCCAACAATAAAAATATCCTCTCCAGAAAAAAAACTTTTCAAGTTTTCCTGAAACCGTAGCAAATTCATACGAAAATTTTTAATCCTTCAAAAAACTCAATTAAAGTTAAACTTTAATTAATGAATTAAACTCGTCAAAAGTTCTGCTTATAAATGAAGTTTTATGTAAATGTTTAAACTAATTTTTGTATAAGTGTCATTCTGA
Organism: Sisyra terminalis; assembly: GCA_958496175.1. Lineage (NCBI taxonomy): Eukaryota > Metazoa > Arthropoda > Insecta > Neuroptera > Sisyridae > Sisyra > Sisyra terminalis. The sequence goes on along the minus strand of OY292279.1, from coordinate 16,651,895 downwards.
AATTACTTTAAAACTAAAAAATAATTACCAACTAAGAAAAACTCAAATTTTTAGTAAAGCTCAGTTCGTTTAATTCGTAATTAAGAAGCCCAAAAAAATTCATATAAATTTCTTGTTTTTTTTCCACAACTCAGACTAGAACCATTTTTTTTTTCAAATACCGCTTAATATACCACCAAAAGTCACCAAAAAAACAACTAAATTTACATGGAAATCATTTAGCCAGAAAAATCGGTGAGTTAACGAGCGTGGTTTTCCGGAAGGGTTTTCCACAACTACTTTAAGGATAATCAGAAAGTGGGGAATGAGCGATTAATTTATCCCTTTATTTAACTTTTCAACTGAAGCATGTATTCACATATAAAGAGGGATTACCTCGTTAATTACAGAGCAAAACTTTACTATTAATGCGAAACGAAAGGGAAGTTTGCTTAGATATTCTTTAATACTAAACGGTATTTTGGCAATCTTTAGATAAAAAACAATCTTAGTGAAAATATTTTTTACAATTCTTGCTTCTCAAGTTCAATATTTACTGTGCAGCGAATTTAGTTTATAAAGTACCCTAAAATTGATACTTTGGAATTGTTTCCTTAAGTTCTTAATCAATGCAAAATTTGTGAAACTTTCAACAATGAAAATAATTATTAGTTGACAAAACAGAACAATACAAATAGAACTAGAAGTACACATGTCATGTGTTTCACAGAAATTTTCCAAAAGGCATTTATTTATTCCAAAAAAACAAGTAGAATTGAACTTTACCTAAATTAAAAAGGTTTGTTCTGTTTTGTCCTGCAGTTGAAAGTAGAGGGCTTCATAGTTCCATGTCGAAGACAGTTGATTTCTCGACTTCATTTTTATTTTAGATAAATGTTGTGAAGATAAATGTTGTTATATAATGTAAAAATATCGACTCTGAGTGATTAATACAAAAGATAAAATAACATTTATAATATTGACAGATTTGTTTTAAATCAGCAGTTTTTGAATCGTTTGTATAGAATTAATCCCTCCGGATAATCCTTTTATCCAATTAATGAAAATATTTTTTAACTTTAAATTTTTATAATTGTCTTTATTGAACTTTAGAAGCAATCGGTACGAAAAAATTTGTTTGATACATATGCGTGAAAATAAATTATTTTGGTAAGTTTGAATTGATAATATTCACTTAAGAGTACAGGTAGAAATATACAGAATATTTTTTGTAATTTTGCTTAATTTGGTGGTTAAAAAAAAGCACAATCGTTACAATTTTATTCCACTGAAAGCTTTACTACACCGATCGCTTTCGATAACCACACGAAAGCTGAAACAAATTTTTCGGCAGATTTTCTGCCGAAGCCAAAACAGAAAATCAAATAACAAGTAAATTGAGGTTTAATTTTTTTCACGCATATGTATCAAAAATACTTATTTAAATCTTAAAGTTTATTTTATACAGTTGTTAAGCGTTCTTCATAAAAATTGTTTAGTCATATTTCACTTGATATATTATATAGAATAATTGTAATTTTCTTAAACATTTGCCATGAAGAACGACACATTGAATGTTACATTTATAATTATATTTCACGAGTGGTTGAGAAAATTTTCTTTTCCTTATTTACATCTGAATTATTTAGCATGTAATCATTCGAACGATTTAAGGAAAAGATAAACTAAGCGATGACATAGAAGAATAAATAATTTTCGTACAGTTTACTGTAACTTTGTAACTAAAACCGCTGATACAAAAACTTAGTGCAAGTTGAAGCATTTTCGACAAATTGAAAATGTACTTTTCTTCGAATTGAAAACAACTTCAAAGTCTTGCGGTTTTGAATAAAATTGGCCACATTCACTCGACAAATTACAAAAGGAGTAAAATATGCTGAACAAACATTCTTTGATTGAAAATACTTTTACAATAAATTTTATGAAGTTTTCTATATTAAGCATTAGTGGAATGTATTTCTTTCTTTTTTCCTTTTTTACCCAAAAGATATAGAACAAATCGTAAATTTCCTGCTTTTTTGATTGAAAGAATTGACTAAAATTCATGCTAAATCCATTTTAATGTTCTCAATTATTTTACTTTAATTATTCATATTAGAAAATAGTTAAATCACAGCTCGTGTTTTTGAATAGTTCATTAACTTGTGGCACTATTAAGAAAAATAAAGAGCTTTAAACATGTCATTTTCGTAGATTGTTTTGGTAGTTTAAAGAAATAGTTTTTAGCATTTATTAGTAAACATTGATTTGCAATCCCAAAATCAAAGTTGAGCTTTAAAGAAAACAAAATATTTTTTTCCTCACATTTACCAAAATTGTTTTCGATGCAAAGCTTAATTTTGATTATTAGAACTGCGTTGGCTTTAAAAAAAAAACCTAATTCAATTTCCTATATAATGACGTTAAGATGTGTGGTATGTTTTGGGGTGTTCTTTCAGAAAAATGATTAAACGGAAATTACAGTTTATAGGAATCAAATACAGAAGACAAGATTATCATTTGAAACAATTTTTATCTTAACTGAGAATGATTGATGTGAAAATATTGCGATAAAAACGTTATTCAGTGAAACGTTTTCCTCAACTTCAATAAATATCCTCGAAGTTTTTCCACACATTTATGGTTCTACTAAGATCAAAGTGCAAGCCTTAAATGCTTTCATATATTTTGAATGTCTTCCACAATTTAAATGCATAAAAAATTGTTTGGTTTTTTGATAGTCTAAGCCGATGGTGCCACTTCATAGTGGTTGCTGAAACTGTATTAGAAGATAGCAATAGGTTAACAAATCAGAGGAATGGCTATTACGCTAACGTAATAGCTAAACCAGGTAAGATTAACATTTTTTTTTCTTTTTTTTGATAAATTAGTACATTTTAAGAACAACTATATGGATGAACAATTATAGTTTTAGATATTTTCCTTACAAAAAATTAAGACCCTTCGATTTAAATGATAGGGTTAACCAGGAGTTCCCAAGTTTTTTCTAAAGTGTTCTTACCAAATTATTTACGCCAGTCTTTATGAACGTAAAATAATGGTAAAATTTATGATGGTCTGAGTACATTTAATAAATTTATAATATAAATAATATAAATTTTATATTATATTATTATATTAATTTATATAATATAAATTTTGGTGTAAGAAATTTTTCACGACCCCTAATATAACAGCCACGGCACACGGTTTGGGAAAGATAGTGATAACTAATAAAAGACCAGAAAAAATTGATTTTCGGCAAATATTATTTCTAATTGTGTTCCAGATGATTACCGAATCATGAAGAAAAGGAAATATATTGCAATAATTGATCAAAAATTAAGAAGAAAAGAACTCGAATATATATTTTATTCATTCAAATACATAATACTACTTAATGTAATAAAATCTTCAGTTTACTTTGCCTTCCTTATTGTTTTATAATATACTTTTTCTTCCAAATAATATTGTAAAGAATCGAAATCCTCACTAATGGTAAAATACATCCTACCTCCAAGGTAGCTATCCAAAAGACAAAATGTTATCAGCGAAACAAGTCCTGCACATATCTTAGGTGAAAATACGAATGATTTTCCTATCTTCTACCTAATAAAAAAAATATCTCAAAGAAAAATGTTACTTTCTTTTTGTAACAATACTGACTCTAAAAGAATTAAACAATTAAATTTTCAATATTTTTTTTTCGGGATGATAACTTATGATAAGATCCATAACATGAAAAAAACGAATTTGATCGATTAAATTGATGGAATTTTATGATATATTTAGAAAACTGGCTGTTAAAAATTATTAGCAGCAGACTTGCCCTGTGGACAGAAAAAATATTGAATTTAAAAGTTTTCGGGGTGCTTTTAATAGGTATTGATTGCATTTAGTTTTTGGTAAATCTATAAGATAGGCTATAATCTTAAGAGTCGGTATTTTATATTCTAGAAAATTACACTTAAAGATAGTGATATACATATGTAGGATAGATTTGTAGGATTTAACGAATAGATAAATTCCTATCTATCAAACAGCTATCTAGAGGATATGATCCATCTATTAATGAGTGAAAATACCAATCCAAAGATCGCTATTGAAAAGGTGAAAATAAATCTGTTAGATCATTACTCTTAAATGAAAATTCTGTTTTCCTTATTCTCTGGTTAAAATTTTATTTTGAAGATAAATGCCACTATCTAGATGTAAAAATACTAGAACTAATGAAATATTAATATGATGACAATGATGGACATTAAAATAATACCTGGAAGTATGCAATTAATAAGATTTGTAAAATTATTAATTTATTAATATTCATGATATGCCTCACATATTTTAGAAATTACTTTGAAATCGCTTCATTTAACGAAATTTGCGACAAAGAAAAACCATTTTCAATCTTGCAGTCTAATTAAATAGATATTATTGAAAAATTATGCAACCAATTCTTTGGCAAAAATATAAACCAATTTTTAAACATCCATTTTGGTATAGATAAAAATATTGAAGTTTTCCATTTACAAAGAGCAAAAATTCAGCAAATTTCGCAGGAATAATCTAAATTTGGTTCAAAGTACCCGAAAAAAGTAAAGATTTGTGACATTATTTGGAGGATAATTTATACTTTATAATTTATGCTTTCATTTCTGGGTCAAATTTTACAATATTAATTTTTGGAATTATGAAAAGTTTTATAAAATAGTACTTGTAACTGAAAATTGTTACCAATTTATGTTTTTAAAGACAAAATTTTGGTTTTTGACATAGTGAGCCAAAAAAGAATTTTTGGAGTCTAAGAAAGCTTTCCTCAGAGAAAGAAGATTAATAAAGAAGTTCAATTTTGTGTTAAAAATAGGGACGAAGTTTGGTCTAACATGTTGATAAATACCTGAGCCTTTGTTAACCAATCGCTAGTTGTTACTGTACAAAACTAAGTTTAGCCATGGCTAATTTTCAGCAACCATAACTTGCGATCGGTTAACAGAAGCTCTGAGCTTTACCGACATGTAAGCCCAAACTTCATTCATATCAATTAAACTTCCAATTAAGTCTCATTTCTTTGGTTTTCCCATTCTTTTCTCGAAAGCACAGTTTCAGCAGTGACGGTATCAAAGATCGGTTTAGTGTTCATTATAAAATAATATTCGGGCTCCAATCACATTTACCTATTGAAAGACTTTAAACTCAAATTTTTAAAAATAATTATAGAGATTTCATGCTTTGAGTTAAGAAAAAAATTGTTTCATTAGAAAAATGAGTTTAGTTTGTTCAATTAAGTGTAGATATTATAATTATGTGTATATACATTTACGGCATAGAATAGTTTACGGGTAGTTTTTATTTGATAGTTCGTAATGTATAATGCATTATATATTATTTGTAGTTACATTTACATATATTTTTAATGACAGGAGAAGAAGATAAGTAGTAGAAAGTGATATCAATTTTTCGAAAAAAAATTAATGATTTCCTTTAACAATTTCTTGTGAACAACATTAAAAGCTCGTTTCCACAAAATATGAATATACACAATAAAGTCATTATTTAATTATATGTACAGGACAATCGACTCATACCTGCAGTTCCTTTCGTTCCATCCACGCACTTTTACACATTTTCAATCAGATATAGAGCAACGAATACAACGGTTTTTCCAACGCTAATGTTCAACACTTTCTTTGGTTTCACTTCACAACAGGCTTGTTAAAAGTTGGCACAGGAATTTCAAATGTTATCTCTGAATGCGAATTTGTGTTAATGTGAGAGCAATCATCGTCGTAGCCACAATTAAACGTGCACTGGGCGGTTGAACAGGAACGCTCGCACTTCCCGTTGATGCTGCAATTAAAATGTCGTCATATCAGCGTCGGGATTTATTTGCAAAACTGGATGGTGATGGCGAGAAATTGATAAAACTTCACATACATTAATTGTGCCACTACGTATGGGTGCATTATAAAACATTTATGACTAATGTTATGTGGTGTATTAATTTCTCACTTATCACATAGATAGATTTGTATCAAATGCGGTTAATAACTTACATAATTTCATGAGGATAAAGTTTATGAACTTGATACAGAACATTAATTTCATCATATAATTAAATTTTCGGATAACAAACTTGGATTTGGATTCATAAAATGGTGGTGAAGATAATTTCGCGTGAAAACGTAATCTGATCACATATGATTTTTTCCACAATAAAGCCAACCGTTATAAATTATATGTAGCATCGATAAGAAAATTATAGAAGTATCAAATCGATGATAAAACTAACATACAAAGCAAAAATAAAATCTATCGGAGCAAGTTCTATTCTCCATTGAAAAAATATTATCCAGTCATTTATTTTGAAAATAGTTTAAGTCAAGTGCAGTGGGGTAAGACCGGAAAATGCACCGGGGCAAGATTGCAGTGCTCTGTACTATTCATGTATATATAACGTGGCCATAATTTTTTTGCTCCAAAGCGGGACACCTGTAAATTTTAATACGTGACTTTTAATCATGGTAAGGGAACAATTAAGATAATAATATCTGTGGTTTATTTATTGCCAATTTCCGCAGTTGTGGCAACGATAACAAGCTAAAATTTGTAGGTACTTATTTTTGTATGATTTTTATTTACGTACTATAGGTTTATGGCCTATGGGTTTTACTCTATAGGTATATGTATAATGTATATGGTATACAGTATAACTGCAAAATGATTTTGATTGTGAATTAATACCTCTCACAGGTCACTTTTTTTCAAAGCAGGACATTTTTAGGTTCTTTGGGACAGCGAGACAAAAAAATCGAAAGCGGGACGTATAGTCACTTTATGTATATAGGATAGAACAGGGGTTCTCAATCTTTTTGAGCCCGCGACGCATTTAAAAGGTTAGTATTTTGTCACGGCGCCCTACTTTAGTAAGCTTTTGAATATGGAGACTATATATATATAGTCTCCATATATATATATTATACTCGAAAGTAATATGTACCTATAATAATAGTAGTTGTTGTAATTGTACCCGCGAATATTTGTGGTTTCGGATCATTTCAGATAATGATAGAGGATCGACTCGCGGCGCCCCTCTTTACTTTCTACGGCGCACACTTTGAGAACCTCTGGGATAGAAGATAAAATTCAGATCTCAGCTTTTATTAAATAAAAAGAAAATTCAGGTTGTTCAAGCTCGGTTATTTTATTTATGGTTTTTTTAATATTCAAATGAACTTAAACAATCGTATTATCTTATAAATTTCTGCTGCATCTTTAAAATATTGTCCTACATTTTCAAGTTGTTCTTAAACAACCTGAATTGTCTTCTTAGGTATTTAGGATATTTCTTCTGATATTTTCTACCAATACTTATTTTTATAAATAATTTTAGATCTGAAATGGTTCGAAATTATGGTATTACGATAGGAAAACAAATCGAAGATCGTATACTTCAGAAACATTTGATAAAGCCTTAGCTGAAATTAAGGCTGGACGTATAAACTATTTTCGCTATGGAAGTTAAAAATGAATTTCTTAGAAGTTTATACTTTTTAAACAAATCAATTTATTTTGATGCGGTAAATGGCATTCTGTAAATGTCTTATGATTCATTCCAATTTGGTCCAGAACACCGTAAGTTGCAATTCAATTGGTTGTAAAAAGCCGTTTACGAACTTGTCCCGAATGCGGGATCAGTTCACAGAAGGAACAATTTGTTACATTGTTTTATGTAAATAAACAATTTCTAAAAAAAATTGGTATTTGTTCAATACAAATTATAGAATATCAACTCTATTTTGCTTTGATACCAAAATATTCAAAAAAGGACATTAAAATAAGTATGTTAAAAATGAAATTTTCCAAAAACCGGTTCGATCTTCACTTTATATTGTTTAATAGAGAAAACAAAGTTTATCAATTTTTTACTGAAGTTTTTACAAATTGAATACTAAATACTCTAAAAGACATTATTATTATTATTATTATTATTATTTAGACTAAAAAAAATGCATGCCTCCCCTGTTCTTTATCGATTTTATAAAGTAACATAAACAGCCCTTCTGAAACTTTTGCTGTTAACATTGTGCAACACCAAATTGTGGTCGATACAAATATTAAGGGGTTCGGAAAGTAATGTCATTCCTGAACCCATAGACAGAATATTTTACTTAGTTATCAATTCATTTTTACAAATTTAACATTAAAAATTTGCATACTAAAAGTTAAAATATTGATGATATTGAAAGTGATTATACTGCTTCTTTAAAATTAATACTTGTTTCAAAATGTTGTGTTTCAATTTATGTAAAAAAATAAAAAAGACAGAGGAATGAAGTTCGACACCTCCAGCTACTTAAACGCCGCTAAACATTATTTGCCTGCTATCACCACCATGATATAGCGACACATTGCTGAACTGGTGCAAATTACACAATAGTCCCAAAAAAAAAAAAATGTTAAGAAAACGGACCTCTGTCAAGTTAGCAACCGACTTTTACAAATTAAAATTTTAAATATATTTTTAGATAGCCTTTTGTTTGTACTTGATTGTACCGAAAAAATTTTCGTTTCTATCTCAACCGAAAAAAAGTTATTAAATTTTTAAAAATCGATAGCCCCCATTGTTAGATTTTTCAAAAAATTTAACGGCCATAGATAGGCCTTGACACGTAGAGGATTGTACCGAAAAAAATTGTTTCTAACTTTAAGCAAAAAAAATAAATTATGAGCGATTTTGTGATTGTACTTATTCCATTGAAAATAGAGACAAATTTATGGCCGTTTTTGCAGTTTCAACAATGAAGTAATTAAAATCTAAATACTCATACAAAATTCTGTATAACTACCGTTGGAATAAAGTTAGAAGGATATTTTTTCGATACAATCCGTAGCGCCACAGTAGCTAGATTGTACCGCTTTTGGATTTGGAAAATCTCTCAAGGAAAATACGTAGTACCCGGAAAACTCTATTTTCAATGGAATAAGTGCATTCACAAAATCGCTCATAATTTTTTTTTGGTTTAAAGTTAGAAACAATTTTTTTCGGTACAATCCTCTACGTGTCAAGGCCTATTTTTTGTGTTTGGCCGTTAATTGTTTTGAAAAATCTAACAATAGGGGGCTATCGATTTTTAAAAATCTTATAACTTTTTTTTCGGTTGAGGTACAAACGAAAAAATTTTCGGTACAAACAAAAGGCTATCTAAAAATATATTTAAAATTGTAATTTGTAAAAGTCGGGTGCTAACTTAACAGAGGTAGAAAACGGCACTACTTTCCGGATTCTCTATTGCATATAATTAAAATACACTTGGTGGAAAATAAAGTTATTAGAGTTAAAGTTTTTAAATATCAAAAGATTTGAGTTAGAGAGGATTAAATGAATCATGATTTATCTTAGTGAAATTTATTTCTGTGCTTTTTTTTCGAAATTATCGTACATACATATAAAGTTAAAGAGACTAGACAGAATTCAAATGTTACTTTTAAATATCTTATTCCCACTTTATTTTCATTGAAAAGGACACTTACGTATTTAGTTTTATTATTATTTATCCTTGAAATTTTTTGTTTAGAGCATTCATTTTAAATGAGTTAATAGCAAATGCTTTACATAACAGAATATCCAAATTATTCGTTAAGGTTGTAAAGACTTTGTATTTCAAGTAAAAGTGGTTTTAAATTTTTAGGAGAAATGAATGCAAAATTTAGAGAGCTGATTAGAAGTTATTTTGCTATCGAGGTTTTACTGTATTGTTATCGGTGCCACATAATCGACCCACTTATGAATTCCATCTATCCCCATTCCGCATGCTTTATTCACTTAACAAAATAGCATCTACCCCCCCCTGTGAAAAAGCTACGTGGTTTAAACTATTCCAATTATTTTCTGTGTAACCATAAAACTTTCTTGAACTATAAAAACAACTTATCAATAGCATTCTACGGTATCAATTTCTTTGTAAGTAGTTATACTTTCTTGGAAAAATCTTGAAACTTGTGTTTATTTACCGACATATACAAATATTGTTGGCAAAGTATGAATCAATTATTGAATTTAGAGAACTAAAAAGAATAATTATTAATTTGTTTAGAAAATTTCGACAGAAAATAGTTATTTTATTAAAATAAAAGTTTATTTAATAGTAATTTCGCTGGATTTTTTTCAGTATATCTTCCACACAAATTCCTTGACTTGTTTATGATAAAATCCATCTTAATTTGAAATTTTGATTAGTTCTAATATTGTCAAACGAAATCAAACAACGCACTGATCTTATACATTATGTTTATTTACAATAACGTTTCATATTTTCCAATCTAAATTCTAATCAAATTTCTAATTGAAATTTCCACAATGTTTTGTCAAGTTCCCTGATTGTTCTGACTTTTCCCTTGAGTCAATTTAATTCCCTGTCTATCCAGATTTTCCTGGTCACTGAACATCTTTGCCTTAATGAACACTCAAAATTTTAAAGAAATGTTTACACATTCTAACAAACAAAAGGAAAATATTTGAAAAAAAAAATTAATATATAATTTACCATAAGTCGTTTATTACTGTATTGATGTTAGTAAAAATAAATTAGAATACCTACTGCTTAAAAAAACATTTACCCTTAAGGGAGTTCTCTCGTGTGACAGCCTATTTAGAAAGCATTTTTAGAGATTTTTTTTAAGGATCAATGACAAAGATAGAACTTATGATTTTTACAAAAGTTTTATTCATTTATGCTTTAACATGTACTAAGTCTAAGTCTAAGTATGCAAACGATACATCGATTTTTTTAAACATTTACAAACCGTTCATAAATATCGATGTCAAAACCCAAAACATCGATGATATATTACAGCTACAAATGTAAACAGATACAGGCAAATAGATTTGTAAACATTGTTAGCTTATAATATACGCGTGAGATTATAAGTTAGCAGTAGGTTTGGTTATATTGTAATCTAGCGGCGTTAAATTATAAACTGACGAAGTTTACATTTTTTCGGTATAGGTAGTATTTTTTATTGAAGAAATATTTTTTTCATAAATATATATAAATTATAGTAAAAATCATCTGAAAAAATCGATATATCGTTCATTAACTGCAATGTTTTTAACATCGATGTTTTTCAATTTTAAAAATATCGATATTCTAATAACAATGTTTTTATGAGCAATGTTGCATCCCAAGCTGAGACCACCCTTTAAATTGGAAGTCAGTCGGTTTACTCGTTTTCGATATATGATTGAGACAAAAAAACGTCAAGTAGGTACAGTTAAAATAATAACGAATTTTATATCTTTGTAACGACTATATAATTAAAATGACCTTAAAATTGGAAAAACAATAATTTATCAACTATATTTAAGACATGTCAGGGAAGCAATTTACACAAAAAAAATGTTTTTGATCCATCACACGGTTGAACCCCTTTAAATTGAATAATTTTAAGTTTTGCGAACAATTTGAAATAAAGAGAAACTGCTTTGAATGATAAACTTTGTATTTGGGGGAGTTGTTGAAAAAAAAAATATCTCGATAAATTACAGACACCCAAGCCATACCTTGGCAAAAAATTTCATTCATAAAAATCAATTTAATTTATTACGTCTACAAAGTTTCCCATTGAATATAATAATTCTTGAAAATAAGAACAAAACCATTCCATAAAATTGAATTCATTATGAAAAGGCAAGTCATCTCAAGTTTTGATTCAATTAAATTATCATTGTTTCAAATTTATAATAAATGACGCAAATTAGCAATGGAAAAAAAACTTTAATTATAATCGGATAAAACTAAGGACATTTAAATGCTTATAGAAATTTAGAATGTATATTATCTATAGGTAAATGGTATATACTATGTAGTTTATAATTTGGAAAGAAACAAAAGTTAGTCTTAAACTTTTTTGTGTTCAGTAGTGCGTAATTAGCTCAAGATACATAATTTGAATAAAGCTACTGTGCACACAGCTTGGGTTATGATAAAGTTTCTAAGACAAACTTCGACAGAGAATAAATTCGAAAATTATGTGGTCTGAAAATTTTCTGAACTTTTGCTTTTCGTTTGTTTATTGGTTTGTTTTACTTTCCAAGACCAATATCAAGTTGATAGTCATATGAATTATTAAGCAACTATTAAACTGTTAAACAAATGATAAAAAAAATTGTTAACATATCGAAGACTTTATGGTTCTCTATACATAAAAATTGTCACGTCTATCAGTGGTGGCTTCTTTAATAAGATAATTCCCCTCTTAAACAGGCTATTTACGCTTCGACTTGCAGTCCAACTAGTCGGACTACTAGTTGGATCTTCTAGTTGGATAGCCTAAATGATCCGCTAGACATCCAACTTCCAACAACACCATTTTCACGGTTCATCTAACTTGGAAAGTCGGATCACTAGTTGGACTGCAAGTCGGAGTGTGAATGGCCTGCTCTAGCATTCTGGAAATGGATAGTAATTTTAAATGTTAATGAATTTTAATGGATTCTTTTGTTTTAAAAACAATTTGGATCTTTTTCGTCATACTAAGCAACTATTCGTACATATCTTCCTTAATCATTAATCCCGTGTAAAATAATCAACCATTATTTCGAATAACTTAGAAGATAGACTAAATACACAGGTCTGCAAAAAAATACTTTTTAAAGATTGTTTTGATTGTAATAGTTTAATTAAGTATATTTTTTTGCAATTATTTCAAATATGAAGTTCATTTCCTTCCATCATGTAAGGTTTTCTCACAAAATAAAAAAATATATTAGGAATAAGTAGCAAATAGTAGCATCAATCATTATTCATTAATTCCCAAATTCATTAGTTTCCTGCAATAGTTCAAAGTTTTATGGCGTTGTTTAAATGTAATGAAATCTGATTTCGAACACCTAAAACTATTAGTTTAAAGTTTCACTATTCAGTATCCTCAGATTCTTCCAGGTCTCCAATACTGCTAAACAGAGAAAAGAAACATAGGTATATAGCAAGGTTTATAAAATACACGGGTGGCCTCATGGTGGCTACGTGACGTATCCAGAAGAAATTCGTACATATCTTCAGACTGATCAATTTCAAAATTCTTCGTATGATGTCATTTTTTTTTCTAATGGAGCAACCTGTGTAATTTACAAACCTTGGGTATATAGAAGTTCCATTGTATGTTAAAAATATCTAATTTGTGTTAACATATACGGAAATTCCAGAGATTCTGTTAGCCAGTAGCTACAGAACAACTAGTTGTTGCTGTACAAAATTATATTTGGCCAAAGCTTATTTTGTATAGCGGTGGGTTTAAGTTAAGGTCTAAGATATACCAATATGTTAGCCTAAATTTTGTCCTCTTTTTTAAAGTAGAATTGAACTTTTATGTAAGTCTCTCTTCTCTGGTTAGCACTATTGTTTGATCAGGAATAATATGATAATACTGAACAGTTTAAGGCGTTCGAAATCAGTTTTCATTACATTTGAACAACCCCATAAAGTGTTGATATATCGCAGGGAAGTAATGAAGTTGAAAATTAATGAATCATGATTTTAAATTGATCATTTATCCTGAGGATTTGGATAACTTCCGTTTTTATTATATCCCTACGACTGATATAAGCTAATTTACACTCTATTGAAAAGCCAATGTCACCTAATAGGAATGAAGTATCGTAGAGCTTTTGAGTCCTTACACCACTAAAAGCAATGAAAATACGTTGTTAAAATCCATATATTCAACAAGTTAATTATTAATAACGCTATTTTAAAAATTGCTTCCTAAATTCCATGAAATAAATATGTTAAGTAACACGACAAATTTGTAACATTAAAATTAATTAAACATAGATATTCTATTATACATAGTTACCATTAAGGGTAATATCTCTAAGTTTATTGGACGAAACTAGGGGCTCGAAGCGAACCTTTTATTCTGTATCGAAAATGGTAGTACTCCACCTCTCACTACTAGCGCTGGTGTAGTTTTATCTTTCGTTGGTATGGTAAATGAATCGATACGAAGTTTATAAGTAAAAGCGAGATAACAGAAATAAATACTATTATTTCACTCTCATTTTTAAACTTAGTATCGGTTTGTTTCTCGGATCAACGGAAGATACAACGATACCAGCGATACCAGCGCTAGTAGGGAGAGGTTGGTACTACCATTTTCGATATAGAAAAAGTGGCTCGATTTGAGCCCACAATTTAAGCCAAAAGAATTACTTTTCAATTGTAATTTGCAACATTTATTCATTATTTTTGCCATAATCAGGGTAAGAATTACAATAAAAATATGTTATTATATCTAAGACAATTTTACCATCGCAGGCCTGTCTTATTCTTAATACACATCACTTTACAATTAGGCACTAAGAATTTGGATCCCCAAAACGTTTAAGGGCAGTTCAAATTTTACAGTTTCTGTAATTGCATGCTTAATTTTTTAAAATTTATTCTATATAGTAATGTGGCAAAAGAAATGCTTATCTTTCGAGAAAATGTTGCCACGAGTCGCCACTGAGTTGTATAGCATAAAACGTGAAAAGCAAGAACTGCTCTAGATAATAAAAATTGCTTGAATATGTTAATTAGAACAGCTAATATCAATTTTGCGGCTTTATCTCACCTTGCACACGATCCGCACGTGAATTAGATGGAGCTTGCACGATTTCGCGAACGGGTGCTCGCAATGGCCTGTCACCCTCTACACTTTCTTCATTACTTCGCCAATAAACGGTCGCAATTGTGGCCAAACATTTGAGCTTCATGTCGCCCTTTTTGAAGTGCTTTTGTCGCACGGTGAATTCCAGACCCAAAATCGAAGTTTCCAGCCCCTCCCGACCGGTGATTAGAATTTCCGGGCCACGAGTAAAATCTTGGTCAGCCTAAAAAACATAAAGAAATATTTACAGTCGAGGCCATTCATAATACTTAAATACTAAATTTAAATAACTTCGCAATAAATTTTTAAGAGGTCAAGGCGTTTTTGTAAAATTCTCATTTCTTAAACGATTATTTCATATTTCTTAGAATCATGAAATAGCAGCCAAAATATCAAACAACGATTCGTTTCTTTTCCAAATCTCGCTACTATTTTGTAATCACAGGCAATTAGTAGCAATAATTTATTTGTATTTTACACTTCAAAATATTTTCGTATCGATAATAATATTTTACAATAGAATAATAACTTCCTTTTTTGGTTGTTATTTATCCTCGACTTATAATAGCCAAGGTTCTTAATGATTCAAAGGTTGATAATAAACTGTCAATCGAGAAATATTAAAAATTTGCTCGATACGAGAATCGATCCAATAATATACAACTTTTCAAGCGGCCACCTTGACCAGCAATAGACTTTGAAAATTTTGAATATTGTCAAGATGGAGTATTGATACGAAGAATCCGAAAGTAATGTTAAAAAATGGCATCAATTTGAAGTCCAGTACCGGTAGAACGTCCGGTACCACTACACCTCGCAAACTAAGCATTTGGATCATTATGCGAAAAGTGTTGTTATTATTAGAAACAGTAAATCCTAATCCTCTGGACGAAGGGAAATGTGTTAAGATATAGCACCGCCACAAGAGTGTCTGGTGTACTAACTTATGTTACCATAGTTCCTTACGAAAATTAGATGGTGGTAGATGGTTTTGATTTAAGTTAGTAGTGCAAACACACTAATGGTGGCGCCACATTTTGTCAAACACGTTATTTTTCCCTTCATGCATTGCAAAATTGTAATACCTTCATAAGACCTAAAAGATTTTTGGTACGTTCAGAATACTTGCGCTGTTAGTGACAAAAAAGAGAACTATTATCTGGATCAGAGTTATTGAGTACAAGAATATGGCCAAAAAACCTATACCGTTTGGACCCCTTGTATCTATACTCCGGGATTGTCAAACTGAGAATCTATTTGCCAGAAAGCACACTAGTGGTCGAATAATCAAGGTAAACGTTCCAAAACGGGTAGGTGTTGGATTCGAATCACGTATCGAACAAATTTTCAATACTTCTCGATTTATGAATTTTTTTGACCCTTGAGTCGCCAAAGATCTTGGTAGTTATATAACGAAGGTAAATAACAGTTAAAAAACAATACTTGACTAGCAGTTTAAATGGTCAAACTACTTCAAATTTTGATCATTTCGTACTGTTTATAAAATTGATTTAATTGCCAAACCTTCTTCTAATTTAAGGCCTAAACCAAACGTGATTTTTCTATCGAAACCGAATCTATGATTTGATTCTAGTTTTCGGTGCCTTATTTATTAAAATTTTGGTTAAAATTTCAAATGTTGGTCGATGAAGTGCACAAACAAATCCAATTTCTACAACCAGCCAAATTGCCCTTATGTTGGTCGAAAGATCGATTGAGTGACTATCCAAGAATAAGCTTTCTTAAAATTATTTCTTCGAATCTCGTATCAAGAAAACTTTTAATATTTCTCGATTTTCGAAATTTTATTAACTCTTCAGTCTCAAAAGACCTTGGTAGTTATAAAGCGATAAAAAATAACAATAAAAACAAACTAAACTAGTAGTTTAGAAGCTCAAACTACTTTAAATATTTTTCACGTCTTACTACACATAAAATAGATCTAATAGATATACAATCTTCTGATTTTAGATCTACACCGAATATGGTTTTTCTACCAAAGCCGAATTTTTGATTTACAGTTTCTGATGGGTTATACATAAATAATTCCATATAAATTTCAGCTTAATTCTGATCCAAGAAATGCATCAACAAATCCAAATTCTACGAGCAGCCAAACTGCCCTTATGTTGGCCGAAAGACCGATAGAGTCCGATAGCTATATTAAAAAAGAAGCTTTAAATAAGCTTAAAATTATCTCTCCAAAGCTTCACTATATTTTGTGACCCTCTATTTTGTGTAATTTTTTTCGCAATACCCCAAAATGATGTTATTTAATCGTTAACCAAGAAAAAGAAAAATCATTTCTAAAATTTTGGGACAAAACTTCCGGGATCTTTAATTGTACTAATTCAGACAAATGTTTTCGTAAAAAAATATAGAGCAAATTTAATTACTCACATAATTTATTTTTACAATTTTAGTGGTACTGCTGATACTTGCTGAAGAAAAGCCGTTAATTTTTAATTATGATATAAATTTCTTTGAGTTAAGCGACCCTGAAAAATTTTCTCTACCCACAGTTTGTGCACCACTCTCTTAAACTAGAGGTCGACAACCTTTATGGAGTAAACAGATATTTTTTTCCGTAATGGTCAATTATTTTATTAAAAGCCAATTATAAGTAGGTATATACATCGGTATTATGAATGAAAAAATAAAATAAAACAGTCGTTATCTGCTGTAAAGCATGTATGCTATGTACTATGACAATATCAATTATTCAGCTAATTAATGTTAATTGTTAATGGAACTACTGAAAAGCCACAAATTTAATACTACATAAGCTGTGGATTACCGGCCTCTGTCTTAGACTATTAACTTTGATAATCCCCAATCAAGGAAGTCATGTGTTAGCCACATCAGATATCAGTATTGATTACAAATGAATATGATAAAATCAATTCAATTTCTACATAATGATTGTTCGATTCTTGAAAAGTTGTTAAAGTATTTTAAGGACATTCAACAAGTTGAAGAAACACTAATACCCATTTGAAAAATTAAATTCAGTACTATTAAAAGCACCAAAAAAAATTCTGTCATTATTATTATAGACTTAAGTCTTTTTTAAGAATTGTCAAATCCGGCAACGTTGCATTTTCTATTTTGTTTTACTTTAACTCGTAAAAAAATCGGCCCACAATGAAAATTTAGCCACAAAAGAGAAAAGTATATCATATTAAAATTGAATAAACCAAAAAATCGCCAATAATAGAATAAAAAACAAAGTAGAAAATGCAATGTTGCCAGAATTGACTGTTCTAAAGGAGAATTGAGCCAAAATATTAATTTAATTATATAACTTCGGAAAAACTTAACAATTCTTTCAGTAAAATCGAAAAAATAAATGATCAAATAAAATAGTTCTTAATTTCAATTAATTGAAAAGAATTCCATATATGCACGTATTACTTATTCAAATCATTATTGAAATCGCCATTTAATAATGTTTTTACCATGAAACAGGTGTTATTGGTTATAATTAACGCATCATTTCTCTAATATCGATAAGCTGCAGAACGATCGTTAACGATAAAATAATGATACTTAATATCCGATACCAAAATACGGTAATCTTGCTAATTAATATCCCGGAAAAAGTTGGCAAAAACCAAAAATGAAAATGGGAAAAATAACGTACCGGTTCGCCATTGATAAACCAGCTCAAATGAGCGGCCGGTTTTGATCGTCCTGATGTGCAATTTATTCGAACTGTGTCCCCAATTTGGTAGCGTGGCCGGCCTCCGGTAATCCGGGGTCCCTCTTCCGGCAATGCTGCAACAAACAATAATAATATTAACAATCACAATAGAGAGCGGTCATTAATTAATTGTATTATTATTGTTATTATTATTACCATTAACACAACTATAAATCAAACAATTATACATTCATTCATTCATTGGGAATAACATTAACACTGAAAACCAATTTGTAATGTGCAATGTCAGTTGACCTAAAAAAAAATCGGAATAATTTTCATCTGCATGGAATCCAATTCGATGTGGTTCGCATTATTGTTTTCTTTTGCCAAATCTTTTTTTTTTTTTTAGAGCAAATTAAAGTTAATGGAATTTATAATGGTAAGAAAGTCGAATGAACTGATGAAAACACGACATGTGACAGTGATGGTGTTGTGATTGAAAATATTTGCATTATCGAGTAATGGACTTGCAAATCATTCTTTATGATTGGACAATGTGACTGATGTAGGTGAAAGATTAGACGAAAGTAGCCGGGAAGTGGGAGGGAAAAAAAGGCGGAAAGACTGGAAGAAAAGCCTCAGTGTATTTTACATGGCTTATTGATTCCAGTCACTTAAAACATAGTGGCGAAAAGAAAATGAAAAACGGAATACTCGACAAGGTTGAAGCGAGAGGACGTGCGGCGTTATTTGAAGTGCATATCCTACAGGACTCTGCAATGCAGATCAGATTGGTATATGTGAAAGTTGTCTCTACTACGCTCTCTTCAAACTGTTTTCTTTTTGCACGATCTTATTTGCACGATCCGAGACCGTTACATTCTGGTTATAACAATACCCCTGGAGAAACTACATATTTAAAATGAATCGCGAAAAACAACCCCAAAGAATTATTTGCGTGCATAAGAGAAATTTTAAAATTTGATTCTGGAATACGATTGTAATATTTAATGCAAATACTTTGGTTCTTAACTCATTGTAGTTCTTGTACACCATTGCCTTTTTATCCCCATTTTTTTACCCTAATAACTAATTAATTATTATCTATCTAATTTTAACATGTAAACTTGTTCTCATTTGTGTACAATATACATCATTTTTTGAATAATTTATTTCTCAATTTTGCAAAGTCATCAGTTGTTTTAATTAATTAAGGTTCATTAATTAACACAATTTATTTACATAAAAAATACAAAAGAATGTTTAACTTAACATCGAACTATTCATTTCCACATTATATATTTACCTTATTCTCTAAATATAAAATATGAAGAATCTAAAGCTTTTAACTAATTTTGGAGTTGTTTTAAAAAACGAATACTAATTTAGTTGTGACAGATAAAGTAGGTAAAGGACCATTTCATATGATATCAATTTTTAATTAAAAAGTGTTGATTTTTGATTTGAATAAAAAAATTGTACATAATCTTTGAGGTACTGGAACTGCTAAGCCATCGGATTTTATTTTATTTTTTATTAGTTAACTTCCAAAGTTAAAAATTGACTAGTTTCACACTTATATGAACGTAATAGGCTCTACAGTCCCTGTCCATTAGGGTGTTCGTTATTTCCCAAACTGATTTTTTTATAGCGATCGCCCCCTGAATTTTTAGTTTAAGATTTAAAAAAATTGTCCAATACAATTAAGCTCTTCATTTCTTGATTAAACCGTGCCGGAATCATGTTACTTTTACCATTTTAATAACATGGGATTATTTGACTTTTTACTTTTAATTTTTTTTCTCAGAAACAAATGGATCAAAAGATTTAAAATTAAATTATTCTGACGTAAAATTAATCGCTCTACAAAAAAGGTCTCTTATGCATTTTCGATGAAATCACTCCATTAAAAGTTATTCAACATTTAACTTGTGCCTAATATATATCTTGCAATATTTTCAACTTTTTGCTCATTTGCTCATTTTTTCTTTTTTTAACTATAAAATCATTGAAAGAGAAGATAAAAATAATTATTATTAGAGCGCCAGTGATTATTTGTGTTAATTTTTAGGCTTGAAAAGAAAATTAAACAAAAAAACATTTTTTGTCAATTAAAACAGGTGATATAAGATCCGAATTTGCTACAGTCGTGAAATTCAATTTATCCAGGATAAATTTTTGAACTTTAATCAATATTTTGTACCTACCAAGTGAATTTCATGCTAATTGATGAGACTATCGACAAAAGTTCAATAAAATTCGAATTTTTACCATTTCACCCGAAGCCATTTATGAGAAATTTCTTAAAACTTGTAGTCAACAAATTAAATGTTGAATAAATTACAAAATACAAATTAAACAAATTAATTCAAGTTAAATGTTGAATAACTTTTAATGGAGTGATTTAATCGAAAATGCATAAGAGACCTTTTTTGTAGATCGATTAATTTTACGTCAGAATAATTTAATCTTAAATCTTTTGATCCATTTGTTTCTGAGAAAAAAATAAAAGTAAAAAGTAATAATAATCCCATTAAATAATCCCATGTTATTTAAATGGTAAAAGTAAGATGATTCCGACACGGTTTAATCAAGAAATTAAGAGCTTAATTGTATTGGATATTTTTTTTTATATCTTAAACTAAAAATTCAGGGGGCGATCGCTGTAAAAAAATCAATTTGGGAAATAACGGACACCCTACTGTCCATATTATGAGACGTACTTAAAATTGTATACAAAACTTAAATATTTTACTAAATTAAATTTAATATTTTTTACTTTCTACATTATGAAAAGTTGTATAGATTTTTAAGAAATATACTTTCCGGATAAGGGTTAATCTTTGTTTATTATCCCTATTACCCTACTTTAGGATAACAGCCTTGATTTGAAACCCATTGAAAATATGTTGAAATTGCTGAAGAAAAAAGTAGCTAAAGAGGTGGTCACAAAAGAGAAATAGCCCTTAGAAAAAATATTCACGTATGGAATGATCATCCACAAATACAGCAGACGGTATTGTCTTACATAGGCAGCATACTGCGCAGAATCGGAACTTAAGTATCAGTAAACGAGCTTTCAATTAAATATTAAACAATTCAGCTCACCATAATTATGAAGATGTTCAAATAATTTGATGGTAACAATTTATTTTAAAGTAAATATAATTTTTGGTCCCGCTAGCTGATAATAAGCGTAGTAAAAATAATTTGTACAGGAAACTTTCACCCAATGGAAAATATGGACCCAAAATAAAATAGTTCTTACTTCAGGTTTCATACAAAACCTACAGTGCATCTATTATTATGGCCTGGGGATACAGCTTTGTACTCTGAATAGATATTGAAATGGTAGTTGCTTTAAAAGATAGGGTAGACAATGGCATTGTATTAAAATGAAGAAAATATGACTGATTTAATTAGAAGTTAAATGGTGACCATCGAAATTTTAAAATTTTCTCTAATTTTTACGATTTTTGATTTGGCCTTGAGTCAACCGAGATCCAAATTAAGAATTGATTTTTTTATGAACTAAATATAAATTTTTTGTATGCCATGAAATAATTAACATTATCCAAAAAAAATAATTTCTATGAAAATAAATTGATCAAAGCTCAAACTTAACCCCTTTAAAGCTGATGTGGAGGAAAAAATAAAAGTCTTTAAATTTGACACAATATAGCCTATATTGTTAATCATGTAAAGTTAGTTCCCTTAAAGTAGATTAGCAATTTTAGTTGTCACACTTATTAAACATCTTACAAGTATTTAAAACAAAATAGCCTAATGATTTCCAGACCTAGAGCAAAACTTTAGCTGGGTTAAGGTTAAAGGGTTAACTGGTCTTAGAATAAAAATAAAACTTTAACTTTATAATAAGAAATGTTGGAGATATCTTTTACTTCGTCGGTTTCTTAGCGATCAATTAAGTTAAACAATAAGTTGTTTTTTTCCGAATTGATGTACTTTTCCAAATTTTCGTAAGTTTCACCGTATTTTTTTTTTTGGTTTTTGCTATAAGTATAACATATAACTTGCTATAGTTATAAGTAGGGGAACCTGGGGCGGAACGGGGTACCTAAGTTTTAATTACAATTTACGAGTGATTTACAGAAAAAATCTTATTGTTTTGTAATTTATATATTTATTTAATTCATTCTTTACAAATAAAAAAAGGTTTTATTGATTTAAATTAATAATTTATATTTGAAATTTGGGTTTCAAAAACAAATGGAAATTTCCCATTCGGCCCCACCCTCTGGGGCACAATGGGAAATGAGCCGGGGGTGCAATAGGATACTTGATATTGGCTTAGTTCGCAAATGAAACACTGCCATCATCGTGTTTAGCCCAGCAAATGCCAAATGTGCCCATTTTTGACAAATACTGCAGGAACACCAGCTTTCATTAGATTTGGAGTTTAAATCATCACAGTATAAGCAGATTACCTCTGGATCTTCGGACCTTTCTTATATATGGACTGTCTAGTTTTCCTTGTATATGTATGGACTATCTGCTGGTTAAATAAAAATCCTATCTGAATGGGAAATACTATCTGAATGGAATATCCCATTCCGCCCCACTCATTGTGCCCCAAAGCACCTTTCCCACAAGCACAACTATTATGGCAGGATATATTGGTTATATTTGTTTTATCACTAGACTTTTAGTTAGTTAACAGTATTTTTTACATGTCATGTTAATATTCAAACAAAAAATAGAACATAGGATAATTACCTTAGTGTTACTTTGCAAAAATTAGAATTCGGGAACGTTTATTTCGACTTTTGATAAAAATAAAAACAACTGCACTCTTGACTGGCGATAGCCACTTTTTATAATACAGCACAGTTAATTGAACATTGAGTATGATTTTTACGCGTTTTTGTCACCTGCTACAAGCGCTAATTCCATTTCCCATTCCACCCCGTGTTCCCATATAACACCCAGTTATACCAAGGTATATGCTCTTTGGGATTACTTAACCATTTATTTATGATTAGTTATTTCTTAGAGTATACGTATTAGACGCCTAAATATCACTTAAATGTTACCTATATCTGGCCTAGATATTTTTTTTCAAAAACAGACAACAAAATGCCATAATTTTTCCTAAGAATAAAAATCTGTTTTCTTTTGGTTTAAGCATGTAATGAATTAATTAAAAATAAATCGTAAAAGAATAATAAATTAGGCTTTTTATACAGAGTATAGGTTTTCAAATACTTACATAATATACCGATGAAAACATTCGAAAAATAAAGTTTGAAGTTATTCAAATAGAATAAATCTCTTACATTAAAATTGCAACTAATACTTGTATTGGTTTTTTCCTCCCCAAAAGTATTCAACAAACCGTAAAATATGCTTCGTTCGTAAGAAAACAAATAGACGAAAAAAAAATGAAACAACAACCATTTTAAATTCCGAGTGATAAAAAAAATAAAATAAACGGAGAGAATTTATATTGTGAAATATATAAATATATTTCTTGCCTAATAAGTACTATGAGCGAATCGAGGAATAATAAATGAACTGAAATGAAAATAAACTAAAAGAAAATTCGATCTCATTAAAATCTGTCAGAATGTATGTATATATGTATATATATATTTATTTTATATATCAAATTAAATCATACCGTGGCGAATAAAATACATATACACCCATATACCAAGAGTCGTGTATTCAAAAGGATTTATCCTTATTGAAGTAGCACGAGTGAAAACGATGATGACGAAAGGGTGAGAGCTGAGCATCAGATGGAAAAGCTAGGGGAAAAGAAAATCGAATTCTATACAGTTTAGCTAGTGGAAAATGTACAGAACATACAAATGTAAAGTGCAATAAAACGTGAGTTAATTGAGCGGCATGCAAATGTTTCCACATCACTACTTTATTCATAAGTTTGTCTAATGAATATCCCTCATCTTACTGCTACAGTCTTCCACTGGTCATAATTCTTTTTGCTCTTAACACCCAGTTATAAGTATTCCCATATAATATGTATAAAAGATGAATCAAAACACATTATACTACTGCATTTATTAAAATTATTAACATCACTTTTCATCAGGCAAAACACGACTTATTTAACTCAACCTCCCTTCCCATGAAAAATTCATTGCTTTATTATCTGGGGAAAAAATAGCAAATGGAAAAACAAAAATCCCTTCATCGCGATGATTTGATTGAAACATTTACAAGAAATAGTTTTGAACTTGAAATTAGAAGTTTTCCCCCTAGCGTTTTTGTAGTGTCAAGTATGTGGATGGTAGCGTGATTGATGATATTCGCGAAACTTCCAATGGTGCTATTGGTTAAGTTTGAAATTGTTTCACTTAAAAGTTTAAGAAAAGTCAAAAAATATTAGCCAAGTGATGTGTCGTTGCGAAACAGAGTGTATTGGGGTTGCGAGTTAAAAACTTGTTTGAGGGATGTTTGAAGCACTTAACCAAAAAAAAAAAATGGGGTTCAATTTTCGCGTCATTCATTAAATTTAACGAAGGGTAAATACAATAAGATAATTTGCTGGTTGAAAGATACATATAGCTGATTCATTTTCCTCCAAGATACGTTTCCATGCAAATATTATAAAAGATCTGCAAAGGTTTTCATTTTAAGGACATTGAATCAAATAATTTTATGAAGCTTCTTTCAAAATGATTCTGAAACTTTTGATTGTAACTGCTCCTGGCCTCCTGAACTCCACTTCTGGATAATGATCCTTACCATTTACCTCCACTTATTTCTATTTTTTTTAGATCTTGTACTGCTTAAGCCCAGATCCTGCCAGCCACCTACCCTAGGCTTGTCCATTTCAGGGGTGGCCTATCTCTTAATCTACCATGAGGTCTCGGTTTTCAGAAGTTCTTTATTCTTTAATGGTTCTTAATCTTGTTGGTAGTACTGACCTCTACCAGTTTCATATGAGCATTTACCGAACCCTTCTTACATGAAAAAAATAAAATAGTTTTTTTTCAAATCTAAAACAAAGGTATACATAGGGAGGAAGGTCATCCCGAATCTTATGAGTCGAGTGAGAATCATTACATCCACTAAGCCCCTGAGATTCGATTAAACTCAGGTTAAGAACCATTGGGCTAGATTTTTATATTCTTGTTATTTTGTTCCGGCATCTTATTTCCTTATTCCTGATTTTGTAGCCTAGTGAGAAGCTCAGCATCCTCCTTTTCCTTATACACTAAAGGACTCCAAGCATTTCTGCGGTTAGTTTGGTGATCGAAGCTGCTTCCGATCCATATATAATAATTTTTCGTTTAGAATTTATTGAGATTTTTTTACCTTGTAAAATAAAGCTCAGTTTCCCAAATGCTGCCCACGTTAGATCAATTTTAATCAAGTCCATATTTTAATTCTCACTTTATAGAAGTTTATACTGTTTTATAGAACTTATACATATTTTAGACTCATTCCAACTGTATCCTTTTTGTAGGGATTACCTTACTTTCCTGATTCATCACTCCAGATATTTACATGTTGATTTGTAAATCTATTTTACGCGAAATTCTGTTTAACTCAAGTACCATATTTTGGAGCTCTGTTGTGCTATTTATTTGAGTAAAGTGTTATTCTGAGACTTGAAGTTTCCGGTCTTCTGGTAGCTCAATCTTAGTCTTTCCATAGGTTGAAAAATGTTAAGAAGATTGTATAATTCGTCATTAAATCAAAAGAAAGCTAAAGGCTAAAAATTCTAGAAATTTGAGAAAAAAATTTTTTTTTTACTCAAACCAATCTTAAGATCATATTATTCGTCAAGGTTTAACAAAAGTTAAATCTGTTTTTCTTAAATTTTAAACCTTTGCTTTTTATTTGCTCAGTATATAAGTTTAAAAATCTCGTTTTTTACCGAAGTCAAAAAATTTATTTAAGCATATAATTAAGCTGTACTTCAGCATGACAAAAAGATATGATTAGAACAAATATTTTTTTATTTGATCAATATAAATTTCATCTTTCCCAATGAATTTTCGCAATAATTTAGCTAATTAATTTTATGTTAATTAGTCAAACTAGGGTAGAATGATAATTACGCGATCAAAGTTTTTCTTACATGTGTTATATCCACACGCTATATGTACTCAATTAATTTGTGTAAACATATCTGTTAACAATCAGATATATGTTTACACATAATATACGAACTGCATTAGTAAGTATGATTGATTTGACTTCCTCCTTAATTATTCATGAATATTCGTCACACATATTCCCAGCATCAAGCAGAAATAACCCAAAAAAAAAGATTAAAATTTACATTATGTTGATTTTGATTAACTATTGAAAATATTTTTGGAACATAAACTAATTAAAAATAGTCATATTTTTCATTTCTATGAATCTTTATCATCACTATATCAAAGAGAAAAAAAACCAACTGTTGTTTTCGATTTTCAGTTAAAATCAGATCTTAAATAAAAACCCATTTTTAATATAATGATTGAAATAAATACAAATCCGAAGTAATAACTTTAGACAAATATAGTGGGTACAGCAATATTACCCCCCCCCCCGCGCCCTTAATTAATTAGATTAATCCAGAACTTTTCTTCTGCAGAGGAGTCTTGCATTAACGTGTTGCAGCATAGAATTTTTTCTGTAAACAGTTCTTGAGAACTTTTGGGTATTTGGTTGGTCAACCAAAATTAATTAGGATTTTATGACAGCTTTTTAATTGTCAGGCATGGATTTGGTACCACATTTTCTCTTGACATCCTATTGGTTAAATTTTGTGTTATTTTTCGTAAGTAACAGTTGGAGAAATGAAAATTATCGAATTTAAGCTCAAAAAAACTCATTTGGTATTAATGAGCATCTAATGCACATAGATAAACATTTAAAATGTTATTAGTAACAACCTTGCGTTGCTATCCTAAACTCGAAAAACATTTAATACCGAATTTGTATTTCTTTGGGTTTTTGGACTTACTATTTCAATAAAGTTTTTGGAGTTAAAAACTTTTTTTTTTGTTTTAGTTTATAAGTCGCTTTAATCATAAAATGTCATTTCAAAGTAGCACTTTGAAATGACTTATAAGCAGATAAATGGTAATTTAACGACTATAGGTTTAAAAACAAAATTCCTGCCCGGTACACTAATATGTATAGTTGAAATGAAAATAGATGACAAACATAGCAAAGGATTTATCAATAAATTGGTTGTGTCCATATTTTACATAATTTTATTTATTTTTAGTAGGATAGTGGACATGAAAAGATGTAGATCCATGTACTAATTATTAACTTTGCGACACGTTTCGGCCTTTTATTAGACCTTCATCAGGCTTCCTTTCATGTCCACTATCCTACTAAAAATAAATAAAATTAAAAAAAAAATATAGCAGAGGATCTTTTAAATGATGGTCTCATCATATAAAGGAGCTAACTGAACATGCATTACCTAACGAAGCATATTTATCATAGAACAGGACATGGAAGATGATATCACCAAATCCATACTGATGGAAGGACAAAAGAGAGAAACCATAATAAGTTTCAATACCTTGTTATTCAGCAAATATAAATTTTGAAACATCAAAGGACTGATATGTAATGGAAAAATAAATTATTTGGCAATCGAAATACGTGGCAATCTGAAATCTGACATATTTCGTCTGAGGATTATTTTCCTATTTGAAAACCATCAAACAAAAAATGTGTACTGCAACTTAAAAAAAGCGTTCAAAAGACTATACCCTATTCAACATCAGTGAAAAAAAAATTCATTCGCTTTTGAAATTCATTAAACTTTGCATTTAAAAATAAACAACGTAGGTACATTGATTTTACTTTGTGAAAAAAATGAATATATATTCATAGCTCTCTTTTTGTACAAAAAAGATTCTATTCATAATGCATATTCAATCGAAAAAGAGGGTGAAATGGTGCAATTTTTATAACTCTTAATACAATAAAAAGCTTTGTGTGAAAATGTGTTTATGTTTTTGTTTTTGTATGAAAGAAAGCTTTTTTATCAGAGATTAAAGAGTCATGTACAAAGTTTGTTTTGAAATGAATGATGCCAATTAAAAGCAATATTTATATTTTAATAAGTTTTCAATTATCATCTACTTGCACCTAGTCAAGTTGGCACTCATTTGCTATAGCTAACAAGTCGATGCAAATTAACACAATGTCCGTTCAGCGAACCGAATATTCATTACAATAACATCAGAAACTAAATTTCAAACTAAATATCTCCGAGCACGTTAACTTCATTTTAAAATAATGACAATTTTTAACTATATGTAGAATAGCAAAGAGAACATTGTGCTGTGAAAATGGAAAATGCGAATATGCTAGAATATATAATTTTTCGAAAGAAAAAAACCGTTTTAATATTTGCTGCTAACTTCATTATTTGTGCTTAATTTATAAGAGTACATTTTTATGTATGGTATGATATAGGAGAAAAGTATTATATGAATTCTGAAAATAAAACAAAAAGTTTTTATGGCGGTCTGCATTCATATACTCGTGTTCTTTTTTATCTGAACTAAAACTTTAACTTACATTAGATCTAAAACTTTTTAAAATGTCGACTAAATGCATACACACACTTTACCCTTGGGATGCAAATGTTAGTCTTTACTCCCTTGGAAATGAAATTCTAGACAGTAAAAGTTAAAAAAAAAGACATCTGTACAAAAAAATACACAAATAGCTAGAGAAAACCATAAAAATATCTACAGTGAAAATAAATATCTAAACAAGCATCGTTTTTTTTTCAATTTTAACTTTTCGTTTTGCAATAATTGGTTCGGGTGTACTAATTATTATTTATAATCATGTCAAGATTGTGGTTTAAATTGGACGTGTACATAATTTGAACAACCCTTAAATTTAGCTCGTATTGCCAGCGTTTGTGGTGCGAGATACAGAAAATACCCGGCGGCAATAAAAAGGATGAAAGTTTATGATTTTTTTCGCATTTTTAAAACGGAAAATTCACTGTGTCATTGTCATCTTGACCCTTCTTTTGTGTAAAATTCAAAAATATAAAAATATTCACGCTTTCGATTTGTTCATTATCTTTGCAGTATTTGACCGCGGGGGATTTGAAATGAATGTTTATATTTGGCACAATAAAAAATAATAATAAATCTGTATTACAGAGAGTCCATTAACCTCGATAATATGAGCTTCTCAATTTTTTTTTTGTCTATATTAAAATGTAAAGGCAAACTATGAATTATGATTTTTTAATTGTAATTTACTGTCGCTTTATAACTACCAAGGACTTTAAGGACTCTAGAGTTAATAAAAGTCCGTAAATCGAGAAATATCGAAAATTTGCTCGCTACAAGAATCAATCCCAACACCTACCAATTTTGAAGTGGTCACTTTGACCACTCGACCACCTGTAGGCTGAATTTATTTGTTGATTACAGAATACTGATCAAATAATGTGAAGGATATGTCAGGATGTGGTAGACCAAACAAATTAGCAGTGTTTTACTTCATTTATTTCAATTGCAACGTTTCGTTGGTGTTAATCTAACTTCATCAGGCAACTTGTAAATATTAGATAAAAAACACATAGTTCCATGATTGAAAACAAATTTAAACGCCAGAATTGTTGGTGAAATTAATATTAAGAATGATTTAACCATAGCTACTGGTAATTGACATGCCAATTTTTAGCTCCGGTGTATTTCCCCAACAAGCCTGGCGTATAAATTTGTTTTAAATCATGGGACTATGTGTTTTAATGTAATATTTACAAGTTGCCTGATGAAGTTGGAATAACACCAACGAAACGTTGCAATTGAAATAAATGAAGTAAAATACTGTTAAATTGTTTGGTCTACCACATCCTGCTATATCCTTCACATTATACATCGATTTAGATCTGAAAGAATGGAAATAGATCAAATATTAATCCTCTTGATTTTTCATTTTCTTGTTTCCACTATATCCTTTATTCAAATATAACATAGGAAAAAGAAACTAAAGATTAATTTGATATAAAAATAATAAGGATATTGGTCATGTCTTATAATTGACAGAAATGCCGACTTACTTCCCGCAAGGTTTTGAAAAATAAACTTTATCGTATCGACATTTTTAAAGTGAAATAATTGATCCATTTTTCACAGACGATTAGTTCTTATTCCTCCACTTTGCTTTGAATTCGTGAAAGAATTAATATTTGCTGGTTGTTTCTTTAAAATATGTTTAAACTTCAGGGACTTGATGTCAGTTTTTGAGATTTAGATGGAACATCAAACCGTAATTACTTTAACAAATTTTGCTAACATTCCCTGACTATTCGAAACTTGTTTTTTTTTCAACTTTTTTAATAAAAATCTTTTTGGTTTTACAATGGTTCGAGAATAAAAATATTTGACTATATTATGTTAAAAAGCTTTTATATAGGTATGTCGCTATCTGATAACAATTTATCCAAGGTATATTTTTCTTTGATTCAATCGCGAATAATTCCGTCATAATGAAAAATTGGCTACAAAATAGAAATAAGATGATGCCAGATTGGCATTTTTAATCAAAAATTTGAAACAAAATTGGGAATGAGACGTATCCAGATAGTAACTTGTCTAAAAGCTACTATTCTATAATTTTATTATTTTTCGCTTTTCTGTATTCTTTATTTTTCAACGTTCAAAGCTGATATTTATCGGTTATTGTCTACTTAATTTTTATATATTGATGTGCGTATTACAATATATGTTTTACCAGGCCTTTCGATAAATTCAATCAAGTTCGGTACTCCTTGAATTGAGTTCTTTGTGATGATCTTTTAATTGGGAATATCCGTTAGTCAAAAAAATAATCTAATTTTTCCAAAAAATATTATCATTACTTTCCCGAAGATTGAAAATATTTATTATATCTGGTTTTTACTATCGAGTTGCTTAAAAGAAGTTCTAAATTTTGGTATGTCACCCGATATACTTAAGTTTCAGAAAAATTCTAAATTGATTTTTCGTATACTAAATTTTGAATTTGATTAATTTTCATAAGTCTTTTGTACAAATTGCTCGGAACTTTCGTTTGGCTACAGTTATGTAAGGTTTATTTGTAATGAATCTTCAAATATTTAATTTGGGAAATATTTGAATTGTCAGGAAGATCCATACGATCCATAAGATCCATACTTATCCATGATGAAGATAGACATACAAACTGAAGCACTTTATCTTTCCATTACGGTTTGTTATTTTTCTCGGCTAAAGGAATGTAATGAAATATCAGCCGATCTAAACGAACTATTCGTCTATTTTCCGAAAAATTTGCCAAGCTTCATGATAATTTTTACTTGGGAAATTGTTTAAGACAAACGACAGAATCCCTTTTTTTAAAACAAAATATACAAAAACCCTTAGTGAGCGCTCGTAAGGGCAAAATTTACTACTCCTGCAAACCCCTGCAAATTGACTGATTTTTCGGGAGCAAGAAAATATTTACAACTGTTTTTAAATTAAAGAATCTTAAATTATTTTTGTAGAAATTTTTCGTATTAACTGACATTTAAAATCATGGATTCTTTTCCAAATAGGTTTGAAAGCCACGATTTTAATTTTAAATTTTCAAGGAACGAGCAAACAGGTTAACAACCCTATTAATTAAACAATTTTTTCCATTATTTTTGCATTCTCGTATTACAGAATAAAGTCTTTTCTATTGGTAATTATGAGGAACTTTTGTCCTTGGTTGGTTGACCAAGACTGATTACGAATTTGTAAAAAGAAATTTGTCAGCTTTTTGGCTATCTAACAAGAATTCAAAACTACTTACTCCCTTCAAATCTTATGGTCTTAAGTTTTATGATTATTTGGTGGAAAATTCAAAATTATTGAATGAATTAAAAAACACACTTGCCAATAATAAACATCTCAAGCATTTGGAGAAAAATTGAACAAGTTTTAGGAACAACTTTCCATTACTACTCTATGAAATTCATAAAGCATAAAACTTCGACTTAGTATTCCTTTGGGCATTTATCTAACCATTTCAATATAAATTTCAGAAATATATTTTTTTTTAAATCTTTTAATTTTTACGGCTGAGATGACGAATTTTACTCCAAGTTGGTTTACAAGTTAATAATCAACCCGTTTTTCTCCACTCTGCGAAGATGATTAGAAAAATAATTTTTTAAATCGAATAATCCTGTGAAAAATGCCGGCAAGTTATACATAGAAACAATGTGCATGTCTAACTAAAAATCTTCTTTTATCGTCGGTTAAAAAGGAACAGAAACAAATCAAAATGTAAAACTTTAAGTTTTTAGTGCTCGGAAAATTCGTTTTTCGAATCAAATTGTGTTCGAAAAACTCGTTTTTTAAAAATATTTACTAAATATAAGTGCTTATTAATATTAGATTCGAATTTTTCAAGCAGAGGTCGGAATATACAAGTAGAGATGAAAATGATGTCAGAATATCAATAAATGTAGATGCATGTTATTAATTCCTTTTCGAAAGACATCATTCTATTTCCATAATTGAAGTTAAAACAATGACGATATTCATGAATTTCATCCCAAATACAATGCACATACGAATGATATCTGGAATAAAACCGATTGGAAATCCCAGCTGAGAAGGATGTTTGTACATTGTTCATATTAAGAAGGAAGCTGTTTCCTATTTCCATAATTATGCCGGAAGTATTAAAGCATTACCCTGGCATATTCTTGCATGTTCGCAATGTTAGGCGTGTAAAGTCTTGTTTGGCATGCAATTAAATTCGTCCTTTCCAACAGACAGCAGTGAATTTTCCAGAGAAAGACAACGCCAATCGGCCGAATCAATCCCAACGCGAAATTGGCTTAACAGGCTGCTATAAATCTTCACACCATTGGAATACCATTATCGTTATTATTAATATTCGAAATGGATTAATCAAAGCAATTTTCCACAGATAGCAATTCGGAAAGTTTTACGTTTAGTGAGAGACAACAGTAAGTTGAAGCAAACCGAATACATATCGCAAATTATTTTCTCGTTTGGATTGATTGAACATGTATTAAACAGCCATAACTATTTGAACATTTCCTTTGCATATTCCAATTTTCAGTTTGATTAACGGTTTCAAAACTATTGCAAACTAATTAATAGGGAATTATATTGATATTTCCAACTTTGCATGTAATGCACGATATAATATTTGAACTCGAAATGAACAAAAATAGAATTTGCAGATTGAAAGTAAAAATGTAATATAAAAACAGCACAGGTACATACCAACTACGATCATGTCTTCATGGTCGGTGACAGTTTGAAAGCTTGGACCTTCGGCGGAAACTTCGCAGCGATAACGACCACTACTTGACAAATTGACAGAAGACAAAACCACTGCAGTCTCCGATGAGTTATGTAACTATAAAATTTAATTATATTAATTAACATTTTCGAGTTTTCAGCAATTATGTAGTAATTGAAAGCGACAAGCATTAAAATTAAACTTTAACAGCATCGCATGAATGACATGAATATTGAAAATGAAGTAATCATATCGTATTAAAGATTTAAAATTAAATTGTACATAATAAATTAAATTATATTTTGCGGAAATCAAAACTTTTAATCAAAATAAGATTTTTTCGCTGACTTTGAACAGTTATACTGTGTATACAATATATAAGATATATTGCAGTCCAATTTGTGTAGTATATATTAATATAATAATATATAAAAATCATACCACAAACATAAATTTGAACAAAAGTTCAAACAAAATATTCGTGACGTATTGCCCAGATACGTAATACGATTGCCAAGCAATCTTCATCAGTGGTCATCAAGTAGTTTGGATCACTCCGTAACTGCTTTGTGATGATTGATCAATTGAAGCAATAATCTCAAAGCAGTTACGGAGTGATCCAAACTACTTGATGACCACTGATGAAGATTGCTTGGAAATCGAAATACGTATCTGGGCAATACGTCACGAATATTTTGTTTGAACTTCTGTTCAAATTTATGTTTGTGGTATGATTTTTATATATTATTATAAATTGGTAAACAATGTTCAGAGGATTAGAATCAATAATAATCAGTCAAAACTATTTATTACATCCGCGACGTTTCAGCCCGGTTATTGAGCCTTCCTCAGGCGTTCTGAAATACCATAGCCAATTTTTATTAATATCAAAAATTATAAACAATTATTACAATGAGTTCTTTCATACCGTAAATAATCGCTTTAACCTTGTTAAAAACAATCATTGTCCATTCATTTTTATACGGTATAGTTGGTAAAAAACAATAATAAAACTCCCAAGATACACAACATTTTTTTCAGTAAAATATATTATAGTAAAATTTTTTTAAATTAACGTCATTCTTTAACTAATTTTTAATTGTTTTTGTTGAAATTTTATTTTATATATTTTACTGAAAAAAATGTTGTGTATTTTGGGAGTTTTATTATTGTTTTTTACCAACTATACCGTATAAAAATGAATGGACAATGATTGTTTTTAACAAGGTTAAAGCGATTATTTACGGTATGAAAGAACTCATTGTAATAATTGTTTATAATTTTTGATATTAATAAAAATTGGCTATGGTATTTCAGAACGCCTGAGGAAGGCTCAATAACCGGGCCGAAACGTCGCGGATGTAATAAATAGTTTTGACTGATTATTATTGATCCTAATCCTCTGAATATTGTTTACCAATTTATCATCATTGAGGATCTGAAACTTTACAATAATATATTATTATATTAAATTATACTACATAAATTGGACTGCAATATATCTTATATATTGTATACACAGCAAAACTTTTAAAGGCTACAGGTGATCGAGTGGTCAAGGTGACCGTTCAAAAGTTATTAGGTATTGGACTCGAATCTCGTATCGCCCAATTTTCCATATTTCACGAGTTACGGATTTTTATTAACCCTAGAGTTGCTAAAGACCTGAGCAGTTGTAAAGCGACAAAAAGTAGCAATAACAAAAAAAAACATTTGGGAAAAATACCTAATGGTTTACGACAATAACTAAAAATAAATCCATGTAAGAGAAAGTTGAACTAATAATATAAAACATTGATTCAAATTACAAACAGTTATACTGTTTAAATAATATATACTGTGGTCTTTTTATTATAAAATTAAAAGCACTCTAAAACTTAAATATTTAAAAAAAAGGGAAACGTACTGAACTGGAAAAATAAACCAATTCAAAATTCGGCATTTTAATGGTTATTCGCGAAGAATTTGGTGAAAGAAAAGAGAAGTGAACTAATATTTCTTTGTAACCTAGGCTTCTGGTGACCTAAGCTTCTGGTTTTATGAAAAACCTCAACTTTCTAGCTTCGCCTCTAGGGTCAGTGTTTTGCAAATCCTTTTCTGGACCTTCTTCATCACTTGATTTCTATCCTAAATGGTTGGTTACCAGTAAGATGGAGGTTTTAGTCGGTAGGCGCTGTATGCGAATCCAAATCTACCCGTATTCCTGGGTGATACTAAAAGAATCTTCCCCCTCTCTTAATCTATACTATCAATAGTATTAATAAGCTGGCAAAGACTGATTATTAACTTATGATTAATGCTTTACTGTTACTATAATTGATTAGCATATAAATCCAATTTAATAAATGTCTTTATATAATAGTTAAGTGTTGAGGGATTTGATCGTAATTATAGTCTCGAGAAAAAGTCAAGTTTCCTCTTTGAAATCCTTTTAGTGTCTATTATGGTAGTTGAACTCGGAAAAACTATTTGAAATTCAAAGTGACAGAGTTGATTTAACGTAATTTATTTGGTTAGTTCTATGCATTTAATCAAATCCCCATGGACTTGAAATTGGTTCGACTCACTAATCTACATAGTTCCTTGATTTGAACATTATTCTTTGTAACAAAAATTTAAAAAACGAATAGTTTTATTTGAAAATTTTAAATCTCTGTCACTAATATAGCTTTAGCTTTATAAATGTATATAACGAAAATTTGGTTTAAAAGTTAACAGCTTTACATTAAACTAAAGCAAAGAAATTTTTTTTGTTGTAGCAATGAAACTGGGTTTATTGGGAAACTAATTTTATGCCATTCTTGTTTGAATATAATTTCAGTTAAGTGACTGCAGCGACTGGCGCATAGATGGCACAATCTAGAGGTCCAGATTTTATATACTTTTTGCAACAATTTTGGAAGTATTTTGTCAAAAATTCACCAAATTCATAATCTTCAATCATCTCTTGTTTATCGATATAGATAAGTGATTATACATATCCTCACAAAAATAATTTAAAAGGTATAGACATAAATTTAAACAACCGAGATTCATCAAAGTAGTAACGGAGCGATTCAATAATATTTGATTTGATAATCCCTAAGGAAGCTTGCTTGACAATCGAAAAACGTATCAGGGTAAAACGTTCAAACAAATGTATTTGAAGTTTTGATAATTTTATGTTGATAGTTTACTTTTGTACATTATATTCTCTAAATAAGACCACAATATACTTTATATATTATATAAACAGTATAACGGCTCAAATTTAGCGGAAAAAATCAAATTTCAAGCAATAAATGTGTCGTTAGCCGTTATAATTCATTACTTTCTCCAGCTCTAAAAATCAATCAAGGAATTGAAAAAAAAATTTAAACTCCTACTTATTAATTCAATACAATTTAGAAATTAATTTTAGTTCTTCAATTGTTGAAACCACCCTTTTTGAATTCTTATATTAGCTTATATGATTTCAAAGTCTACATTTTTGTGTGAATATTTTTTTTTTTACTATTTATCTTTAATATTGCAAAGATATTTTTTATGCTTAATTTATCATCTTGCGTTTTTTGTTCCTTGTTAGAAACCTTAACATTTAATTTAAGTTGAATAAGAATTGGTATATAAGTGATTAAATGGTAAGTGTTCATAAATATCAGAAGTTTATAAACATTGGTTTGTTATATTTGTTTCAATAGTATATTAGAGTTCTGTTAAGTTTATTTCTGCAAATATTGTTTCTTTTTAATTTAATCAATGGTGTGTGGGATAATTCTACACATAAAAACGCTGGTAAAGACGTCAGAGAAGCATTTCGAAATAGGGGACAATCATTATAACTAATCAGTAATTTTTATGATGTATCTTATATATTAAACGAGCTATTCCTATGTATACGTATGAGCTTAGGTTCCTGGAAACGACTTTTACGATTTTAATGAAAATGATTAATTTAATAGTTTACTTCTATAACTTTATTTGTAAAATACGTAATTCTTCAAGAAAAACGAAAAAATTTAAAAAAAATGATGAGCCATCTATTGACGTAAATTTCAACTATGTGTCGGTATGAATTTTGACTAATGTAACTATTTTTTTTCAATTATTATTCCTTTTTTTAACGTAAAACATTTTTAAAATAATCAAATTACTTATCATGTTGTAATGTTAAAATAACATTTGATATTATGAACAAAAATTACGACAGCAATTTGTTGATTATTTCCAAAAATCATACCTAAAATCCACAGTTTAACAAAAAAAAAAACGAGTTGAATTTGGGTGTCAAGGTAGTTGTATGTTTGAGAAGTATTATTACATGACGAAGTTGCGTGTATCGTTAAAAATACATTAAAAGACGTTATCTTTACAAACCAAGAGACTGGAAGATTTTTTTTACCATTTAAATATTAGTTTTGAACAGAACTCAATGTCCACTTAAAATTAGTCGTATCTAGAGAAATACTACCATAAAGTATACGGCAGGAGATTTATTCAAAAAGCTACGTAACAGTACATATTTATCATAATATAAATCTGCACTGATTTTGAAATGTTTAGTGACCGAAATCAATGAAAGCTTGAAGCCTAAATCGATTCTGCCAGGTACTAGAATAACGAAAAATCATACCCATTGAATTTTACTTAAACTTGCAAGAAAAAACAAGTCCTCTTGACATAAAACACTTATAAGATTGGAATTTTATAAGAGAGAAAGGAAGTTTCTCGAATAAGTACCACACATAAAATGAAATGAAGATGACAAAAAACAATTTCAAGAAAAAATAGTATATGCATGTTTTACTAACCAGGAACAAAAGTATAAAGCATCGTATAAGCTTTTTTTTAAGTATGAAATTAATAACTTGTTTTTATTATTTTTTTTTAAAGGTTAGTGAAAAATTTGTTTGGGATTTGACTTTTGATTGGGAAAACTTATTTAATTGCTTCCTTTGATTTAATCAAATAAATGCACTTGAAAGACGAGCAATTTTGCAGGGATGCTGCATACTTTTGGCCATGGCTGTGTTGGTATGTATCTTGATGATAATATGAAGTGGGATGCTCTCTCTTAGGATACTTACGTCTACGGTAACTCCCGGTAACTGGAACACTTGAACGGGTGGCCTATCCATGGGAACATATCTGTAGAACTCATTTCCGTCCTTATACCACTTGACAGAGTAAAGAGCTTCGCCATCCAAATCGTAGTGACACTCGAGTCGTGCACTTTGGTCTCGTATTGTATGTTTCGGTATTCGAACCTCGGTAAGACGAAGACAAGATACGGCAGCTGAAACAACAACATTATCCTCATCAGCGCCATCATCATCATCAACGTCTAATTTTACACACTCCATTTAATTAATTAATTAATATTATCTCAACATGATGATAGATGAATTGTTTCATTACAATCTCTTAAATCCTACAGATTGTAAATTTTGCTACTACAATAATCCGGAATTTTAACAATATAGCTTTTCCTTAGCAATTTGGGTGCACTTTGTAGTAGTAAAGTGGGAAAAACAATTTTTATTGAGCAAAAACGTGGAGCAGTTTTATGCGATGTTTTTGAACTAAAAAATTTTTTAACACCACGCCGGATCAAATTCTAATGCACCTCCTTTGCTCCTTAAATCTTTGTATTTCAAAGAGTCCTTTGAAATAAGAGAAGTTGTATTATATTTGAGTCTGACACTTTTACCCTTCACAAAAAATAAATAGGAAGAAGATTCAACTTACGAAGATTTGATAAAATATTTTAACAAAATGAAAAACGAACAGTATTTGAAAAACTCAATAATTTTATTTAACACATCCCAGTACATTAACAATATGGTGTGGTAATAATATCAAAGCAATAATAAGATGGAAATTTGATTCTTAATAAAAATATTTTTTTCAGGATAAAAATATTAAACTTTAACCACTAGAGATCTAAACGTATACCGACGAAGTCATTATATAATTCAGGATTTTTGTGATAAACACGTGAATGAATTTCCAAAGCAAAAATTTGAATAATTTTTGTCATATTAAATAATTTCCCAATTGATGAAATTCCATTAATTTTGAAAATCATTTTTGTGTTTGAATGAATTACACACCTACCAATTTATGCAAATAATTATGTTCATAAAGTATTAATTAATACATGTTAATAATACAACTGTCATTTACATAAAACTAAAATTCAGTTATGTTTTCAACAGAAAACAAACTATTGAATTTCATGAATGAACGGGAAATTGCACTTTTGCAAAAACATTTTTTTTTCGATAAAAAATTAACTTCAAAAAAATGATACTATGCGATAAAGTATGAGAGGGCTGCAAATAATTGAGAAAAAAAATTATAGTATATGAATGATTTTTAAAGTCATTGAGGCGATAAGGGTTTTATTACATTGAGAATAATAATGAGTGATAAGAGTTATAAAATTTTTTTAGTGGTGTCCGTCCGAACTTTCGGTTTCGGCCTAGTTTTGGTCAAAAAGCGAGTTTCGGCTGTCGTCAAGCCGAAACTACGATTGAAATCGCAACTGAATTCGAGAAATGAAAATGTTAAAAAAATATTATTTTTCACTTATCATTTGATTCCTCAATAATGAATACTGATATCAATTCATCAGTTCATTAATGAATTGATTCATTTTTTTTCAATTTCGAAAGGAAACTGATCAAAGTTTAGACGAAATTATTTTGTTTTGAAGATATAAGAAAGAATACTTTCTATTTTGTGTACCTAAATATATAAGGTAAAAATTAATTTTGTTTTGCAACTTTTTTTTATTATTTTATATTATTCGTAACTTATGTTAAAAAAATATTAGGTGCATTTCTTTCAAACCCCTAATTTCAGTAAAAATTATTTATTATAATTAATAGATGATAATAATATGTAATTTAAAGATTTGCTCAAATATTAGGGTCTAAATGATTAATGAATACCTATAGGATTTAAAAATAAAGACACCAATTATGATTAACTTTTTTTTACGAAAACATGACCTTATATGGAAGTTTCCGTTTCAGTTTCGGCCGTAAAAACTAGTTTCGGTCGGACACTAATTTTTAGTTGTTACACCAACAATACAGAAAAATTTGAACACAGGATGGATCGTTAATTACGAATTTTCAACTACGTCTTTTCAGACCACATAAATGACAATTAATCAATATATTTTATTAAGCTAATTTAAACTTTAAACTATAAGTCGCTCTGGTACATCTATAGAAAATCCAAAGCTTTAAATATGACTTCAAAAAATCCATATGATACAGTTCACACGCAAAAGAAGAAAACCCTTCAAAAATATGAACTTCTGAATATTGAAACGAATGTAAAATTTCGAGATTAGGATAATATTGATATCAAATTAAAAATTATTTTAAATTTTTTTGGCATGTGTAAAAAAATTCCAGACTCAGACTTTGCATTTTCGATAAATGATATGAACGGCTTTTGGTAATTGAAGTATGAAATAAATACTTAAGTTTTGATTTGATTAATAGATATATCTTTGGCACGGTCGATTTTAGTTGGTGTGCAGATGTACCCACGTAGTTGGCATTTCGTACCCTACACTAGATTTTTCAAGTTTCTATTAGAAGAAAATTCGTACATATCATACAATCATACATATGATTATTTTTAACAAGATTAAAGCGATTATTTACGGTTCGAAAAAATTCATTGTAATAATTGTTTGTATTTTGATATTAATAAAAAAATTGGCTATGATATTTCAGAACGCCTAAGGAAGGCTCAATAACCGGGCCAAAACGTCGCGTATGTAATAAATAGTTTTGACTGATTATTATTTGATCCTAGTCCTCTGAATATTTTTACCAATTTATCATCATCGAGGATCTGAAACTCTACAATAATTCGTATATATCTTCAGACTGATTCAAATTTCAAAATTCTTCGTATGACGTCATTTTTTGTTTCTAATGGGACAACCTGTGTAATTTAGAAACCTTGACATGCACGGTCTATCCGTATTAAAGGATCAATGATTTTACTTATGAATCTACTATGTTTATATAGTTCTTGCAAGATGGATTTCTTAGTTCTTTTGCACCTCATAATAGTGACATTTATTTTCGAGATATATTTTCTCTAAAGGACAAAGCAAACATGTGTCATTTCACCTAAGAATAGTGTAGGAAAAATTTTAGGTGTAATGAAAATTTTTAGTGAAATATCACCAAGAATGTATGTAGGATTTATCTAACAGATAAATCTTTATCTGTTAAAAGTAGCCATTTTAAGGATATAGTCTATCTATCCATAAGTGAAAATACCGATTCTAAAAAAAATAACAAATTTAACACAAATCTTTTGAATATATATATATATATATATATATATAGATAATTTGAAAAAAAAACTTTAAAAAATAGAACGCAAATGAAAAGCCGCGACGAAAGAAAACTCCAAAAGCTGTGCTTTCATAATAAACCCTTCCGAATGATTAGAGGCAATGATTACTTTTTCCAGTCAATTCATTTTTACCTAATACAAATTGTGAAGACTATTATTATCTCTTCACTATGACCATCTTCGACCATACCTCCGCAATGTTCACCCCCGTTGCATTCATTGAAAAAATAGACTTCAACCCCTTTATTGCCTGCACTATACTATATCTCCCTGTATCGCTTTGCAAAGAAAAGAATTCCCGTTGACGACTATGCTGACTCTCCACTGAATGAGCGATTTAAGTGAATGAGCTTGATATCGAAAAAGCTCGAACTTGCACTATCATTCAACCCACACGTCATCATACACCATTACGACTGCAATCAGCATCATCGTAATTGTATATGGGGTCAATAAAATGCAATAAAAATCGTTCCTTGTTTCACTCTCAATGTTACTTGAACCAAGCCACTTTACAACTTCTTTGATGTTTTTTTTGCCATTCTAGAGCTCATGTTGTTCTACCTCTTCTTGTCGTTTTGTTCTAACGATTTTTATTCAGAGAAAATTCTCGTTTATATCCAATCGATTTATATATTTTCAAGTCCTATTAACAGTCAAGAATGTTACCAACAAAATAAAACTTTCCATAACCCATCAATTATTTATGAAATAATTTCAAACATTCAAAACATGCAAGTAGTAAATAGTTGATAAAATATTCAGTACTATATATTTTATGTTTTCAGTAGGAAAATGGAAGACAAAATATTAAATTCAATATGAAATGAATAAAAGTTTAATGAAATTTATTAGGACTTGCCACTGTAATTTATTTTGTCTTTAAACATAAATGTGAGTTTAACGTCAGTGTTTTCGTATTTATTTTAATGTTTCTCAAAGATGGGAAATAGAAGGAATAATTTTAACTTCGTGGACTTTAATAATTGAATTTAGAAGTTAAACTTGTGGAAACAAAAATAAATGAGAATATTTTTCAATTGAATTATTAAGTTCAAAAATCTAATTTTGCTTATTATATTATTCTCTAAATGTTAAATAATTTGATGATAAAGTTTATTTTTGAAAGTTTTTTCGTTAAGATTTTTTGCTTTTAATGATGTAAAAGAAAGTTTGAGTAAATTAGCTCATATCATTTATTTTTTGTAGAAGTAATTGCACACGTTTCTATTGGTATGTTAGTCTTACTAATATTATTCTAGTTTTATGTATAAGGATATGTAGTTCCCCTGAATATATGATAAGAAAAATTAGGCGTTAGAAGAACACTTTTTGTCAAGTTCAGAATTATATTCACCAATCCAAACTGTAAACAATATCTGCCACAAATAACGGAGATAATTTATAGTAAGATATTGTTGCTAATTCTTCGTTTCTTATAGTATAAGTGGATAAATATTTAAATTACAAGTGTACCAAATAATGCAAATTTCCAAAATGTTTTGACAATTGTTTTCTTAAGATCTTGTATTCAATTCTAGATGTATTCTAGACGAATCAATCGGGACACCATTAGACTATACAAGTTCAATAGAATAAAAAAAATCTTCCCTGAAAATATACCTTTAAAGACAATAAATTTTAATATATTCGGTGTACTGGAAAATAATTTTTTGTTCTTAATATACAATTACAACATATAATTTTGTTACAACTTTAGATTTTAAATCAATGATATAATCAGCCTTAATAGTATCAATATTTTGATATCTATATCTTAGTAAATTTTGAGACGGTTTAAATAAGTAGAAATCATATGAAATAACTTTGGACGATTATAGTGGGTACGGTAATATCACCCCCCTCCTTGATTTATTAGTTTTTTTTCCAGGACTTTTCACTTTTCTACAGAGGAGTCTTGCATTATCGTGTTGCAGCATAGAATTTTCTCTGTTAACAGTTCTTGAGACTTTTAGGTATTAGTTCTTCGTCTTTCTGGCATACATTTGGTACCACTTCTTCTCTTAACATCTTATGGGTTTATTTTTTGTTATTTTCCATTGGTATCAGTTGGAAAACTAAAAATTATCGAATTTAAACTTAAAAAGTCTGATTTGGCATAAATGAATATCAAATACACTTAGATATATATTGAAAATATTTTAAGTAACAACTTTGCGTTGCTATCCTGTGAAACTCGAAGAGCATACAATACCAAATTTGTATTCCTTAAGATTTTTGGTTTTACCATTTCAATGTAGATTTCGGAATAAAAAATAATTTGTACTTTATATCGGAAGCTCCAAATATGTCTGTGTTGTTCTTGCCGAGATACTTATTTTTTAAATTTGTAAAGTGAAATAAAAAATTGCCTACATAATACTATTTTCGTAAGCGAAGTTGTGAGTATAAGCTAGAAACAAAGGTGTAAGTTTATTAAACCGATGGAAAAATTTGAATTGATGTGAGTTTTTAAACGAAAATTGTTCACGTTTATATATTGAATCATGATTTAAACCAAGTAATATAGGTTTCGGCTCTATTATACGCAGTGGAAGTCTTAAAGCTGTCAACTACATTCTTATATTATTTAAAAAATATTTATATTATTATATCATGAGTTGAGATGCGTTGCCAAAGCAATAACGGGATTCGGGCTTAAAAAAAATGGCTTTTCCGATAAAGATTTCGTACCGAATTCATGTATGGATTCAATGTTATTGGAACATAAATATTCGCCTGTATTTTTGTATTATAAATTTTC
This sequence comes from Sisyra terminalis, assembly GCA_958496175.1. Lineage (NCBI taxonomy): Eukaryota > Metazoa > Arthropoda > Insecta > Neuroptera > Sisyridae > Sisyra > Sisyra terminalis. Next base: position 16,607,235 of record OY292279.1, on the reverse strand, counting down.
ATTTTGAAGAAAAACAAATAAGAATGAAGGGAGAGGCTCAATAATTTATTGATGATTTTTCTTTATTTTTCCTCAGTTTGCTTCCCACTGATATTGAACTATAAATAATAAAATTTGATTTTTACTATTCCCATCATCAATTCCGTATCCCCGCAGGGTTTGTTTTATGGAGAAAGAAAAACGAAATTTTCCCAGAGAAAACTTTATGCGATGTTTTCCATATTATAATCATTTTATGGAAACAAAAATTTGTTGATTTTTAAAATCGATTCGAAAATATGTTAGGCGAAACATTAAAAATAGATGAAAAGTAATAAATAAAAAATGTAAATATTTTTGAATAAAAGTTTACTGATTTCCAACATTTATTCTAAGATAAAATTTGTATGATTTTTTTGAAAAAAACTAGGTTTAAGAAACAGCAACTTTTAAATTGGTATCTTTACTTAGTTTAGTTAAGTACGAGAACGCCCAGGGTTTCTTGGACAAAATTTATTGAGATTTACTTTAAAAAAATCATAACTTATATTGACATAACTTATACCTTACCTCCATATATATAATGCCATCCTTCGAAATGCCTACTGTCTGAAGAATTGGGCTTATTCCTAATATCTCCGGCGCCACGATTTAAGAACGGATTATGGTAGAAGAAGCCTAAATAAATCGAAAATTAAGAATACCAATTTGCGAGTTTTCGCTTCGTTTTCCTAGAAAATAGGTTTTTAGTAGAAAAATTACAATGTTATTTCTTATGGGAAATCAATTTGTATAAATCCGCCAACGGCCTACTTCAACGGATAACGATATTTTCAACGCAAAGGTTTTTGTTGCGGTCCTTATTTTAGGCATGTAGATTGAGTTAATTCCATATTTCATTTAAATTATTCGATCAAGAATCAAGGTACTTTGCAATCAATGTTACTAAGTAAAATGGGCAGCTGTTGTCACAACAATTTTACAGCAGGGATATTTTAGGAAATATTCAACATTTTATAATGGTCGAGTTTTAGCGAAAATAAAGTATAAATCGAATTTGAAAATTGATTTCAAAAGTCTAACAGGCATTTAATTTTAAAAATTGTAAAACGACAGATATTGGAAATGTTTCATAAAATGTTTCTAAATTCATTTCCAATTTTTTTTTCGTAAGTTTCTACAATTAAATTTTTAAACTAATGTATATAAAATTTAGGCTACCTTACCAATAAATGAAGCAGCCTATTGTCACAAATTCACTCAATTTTGTCAAATCACAAATTATCACACTAAAAACACGACTGATGAGGTTGAACTATTTTACAAGAATGAAGAAAGACAAAATTTATTTAATAAAAATTAAAAGAATAGCCTACTAAAATTTAACAGTATAAGAAATTATATTTTCTTGGAACGGGTAACTCTGATCCATTCAGAACCACTTATGAAAATAACATTACCAAATTTAAGATCAGTTTTCCATAAAATGTCTCCCTACATTAACATTTTAGTATTTTAATTTTAAATCGTTAATCCCTCTCAGGATATTATTTTTGACTATTTCCTCAAAATAAGTCTCACCGGGAAAGAATTATAGTAAACTTGAAATTCTTGTTCAAGTTAACTAAGACGAAATCATTTCAAGTATCAACAAATATATGCGTTATAACTTTCATTTTTAATTCGCTAATCTCTCTCGGGATATTATTAAATCTTATTACCTTTCACCTTCGAGCTATGAACATTATATGCACTGACCAGTAAAGGTTTTGCATTCTTTATTTATTAAACTATCCCAGATATTTGAATTGGATAATAAATAAAAATAAACAAATTATTTTAAGTATCACTTAATATACGCATCAATATTTTTCCACATTTTTAATTTGCCAATCTCTCACGGTTTAAAATTTCATAAAATTAATTATTTAAATTAAGAAACACCTAAAATACGCATCTATACTTTTCTTCATATTAAATTCGCTAGTCGCTCTCACATTATTATTAGTTTCAATTACCAACTATATCTCTTAACGTTTTTCATTTGCTAATCTATCTCGGGTTATTACTTCCTACAATTTACAATGTACTGTAAGTTTAGCCTAGTCTATGCTTCTATATCATTCTACGTTTGAAATTCGCTAATCTATCTCGGGTTATTACTTCTTAAAATTCACAAGCTACTGTAACTTAAGCCTGGTATACGCTTCTATATCTTTCTACGTTTTTAATTCGCTAATCTATCTCGGGTTAATATTTCTTAATATTTTCAATTTTCTGTAAGTTTAGCCCGGTGAACCCTTCTATATCTTTCTACGTATTAAATTCGCTAATCTATCTTGGGTTATTATTTCTTAGAATCCAAAATTTACTGAAACTTTAGCCTAGTGTACGCTTCTATATCTTTCTACGTTTTAAATTCGCTAATCTATCTCGGGTTATTATTGTGTAAAACTCACAATCTACACTAATTTTTGTCTGGTTTACGCTTCTATATCATTCTACGTTTTTAATTCGCTAATCTATCTTGGGTTATTATTTCTTATAATTCTCAATTTCCTGTAAGTTTAGTCTAGTGTACGCTTCTATATCTATCTACCTTTTAAATTCGCTAATCTATCTCGGGTTATTATTTCTTAATATTTTCAATTTTCTGTAAGTTTAGCCCGGTGAACCCTTCTATATCTTTCTACGTATTAAATTCGCTAATCTATCTTGGGTTATTATTTCTTATAATTCTCAATTTCCTGTAAGTTTAGTCTAGTGTACGCATCTATATCTTTCTACGTTTTAAATTCGCTAAACTATCTCGGGTTATTACTTCTTAATATTCACAATCTACTTTAACTTAAGTCTGGTATACGCTTCTATATATTTCTACGTTTTTAATTCGCTAATCTATCTCGGATTATTATTTCTTAAAATTTAAATTTCCTGTAAGTTTAGTCTAGTGTACGCTTCTATATCTATCTACCTTTTAAATTCGCTAATCTATCTCGGGTTATTATTTCTTAATATTTTCAATTTTCTGTAAGTTTAGCCCGGTGAACCCTTCTATATCTTTCTACGTATTAAATTCGCTAATCTATCTTGGGTTATTATTTCTTATAATTCTCAATTTCCTGTAAGTTTAGTCTAGTGTACGCTTCTATATCTATCTACCTTTTAAATTCGCTAATCTATCTCGGGTTATTATTTCTTAATATTTTCAATTTTCTGTAAGTTTAGCCCGGTGAACCCTTCTATATCTTTCTACGTATTAAATTCGCTAATCTATCTTGGGTTATTATTTCTTATAATTCTCAATTTCCTGTAAGTTTAGTCTAGTGTACGCATCTATATCTTTCTACGTTTTAAATTCGCTAAACTATCTCGGGTTATTATTTCTTAATATTTTCAATTTTCTGTAAGTTTAGCCCGGTGAACCCTTCTATATCTTTCTACGTATTAAATTCGCTAATCTATCTTGGGTTATTATTTCTTATAATTCTCAATTTCCTGTAAGTTTAGTCTAGTGTACGCATCTATATCTTTCTACGTTTTAAATTCGCTAAACTATCTCGGGTTATTACTTCTTAATATTCACAATCTACTTTAACTTAAGTCTGGTATACGCTTCTATATATTTCTACGTTTTTAATTCGCTAATCTATCTTGGGTTATTATTTCTTATAATTCTCAATTTCCTGTAAGTTTAGTCTAGTGTACGCTTCTATATCTTTCTACGTTTTAAATTCGCTTATCTATCTCGGGTTATTATGTTGTAAAATTCACAATTTACTGAAACTTTAGCCTGGTGTACGCTTCTATATCTTTCAACGTTTTTAAGTCGCTAATCTATCTCGGGTTATTATTTCTTATAATTTACAATTTACTGTAAGTTTAGCTTGGCGTACCCATGTATATCTTTCTACGTTTTTAATTCGTTAATCTATCTCGGGTTATTATTCCTTAAAATTCACAATTTACTGCAAGTTTAACCTGGTGTACGTATCTATATTTTTCTTCATTTTTAATTCGCTAGTCTCTCTCGTGTTATTATTTATTTTAGTCGTCCGTCCTTATCGAACTATCAATACTACTAATCACTGTCTCACCTGTGAATAGATTAACAATTTATGTTTATAAGCGAGTGTCGTAGATACTCAATAAGGGTTTAATTTTCGTTGTTGGATCACTTATTTAAATTAGCATATTACTTTTTGTAACACCAAGTTTACACTTTTTTTTTATTATAAATTCGCTAAAGCCTCTCAGGATATTATTATTAGTAATCATCTGCTCTCTTTGAAGTACAATACTTCTAATTATCGTGTCCAATGTGTATATATGATCCCTTGTAAATGTTTATAATCGAGTGTTGTAGGTATTTTATTTGGGTTTTGACTTTTTTATTCATTATTCGGTTTTAAATTTTCAAAAATATTATTGTGACAATTTTTCTTTACGTATGTTTTAGGCTTTCTTTAAATTACATTTGATAAAGTATTTGATTTCTTGGTTTCCAACACTTCTTCGAAATTATTTGTTGAATTTTAATTTGAAAAAGCCCTGATTTTTGATGAAAGAATCTTAAAAAATAGAAATATAATATTTAAATTTATATTCAGTCATTTCCCAAACGTTAAATACAAACCAATATTTTCATTTAATTTCGAAACATACACTTCGCAATATCCTTGCAACAACTACATTTTATACAAATTTGGCACTCACATTATATTTGAATAACTTCGAGAATTAGTTGAATTATTTTCTTTCAAATGGTACGGATGAATTTCAAATTTTTGTTCGTTTCTAGAAGAAAATTGTAAATTAGGTAGAGTAAGAAATGTTTTCTATAAATTTACATCTTTTTGTAACTGATTCAACTTACGGGTTTAAAATTTATGAAGTCCACCAAATTTAATAGTTCACATTAGCGTTTATTACGCAGTTCCCTCGATTTTTTTTCTTGTATTTGAAGTATTAAAACAGTCAACTTTAATGAAATGTTTTGGATAAAAACACGTTATTTTTGAATTTGAAAGTTTTACTTTGCCTTTACATTTACACAATATCACTCATGAAGTTCCATAAATGCAAATATAAATGATTTTTTTGTTGGTCACATATCCCACTACTGATGTTTTAATTTTCGATTCTTGTCGGTTTCAAAGAATTTTTCAAATTTTAATTGTTTGGAATATAAACATTGTGAAAATGGGTTTCATAATGATCATTGACGTGAGTTTTCACCAGAAAATTGAGACGTAAGCCTGGCGAGACTTTTATACCAATTTTCAAGCATATGTTTTAAATACCGAATTAAACTGTAGATAGTTTTTACAGAATTTACAAATTTTCGCTTTTTACTTCTCGTTTTGAGTCTTTTTAGCCGTTTCAAAGTTCACAATAACTAAATCTCTCCAAGCAAAACATAATCTCCCTCCGTAATGCACATAAATTCAAATTTCATTGTTTCCGCAAATATTTTCATTGAGTGTGAAAATTTAAAGTAATACATTCAAACATATTTCGGAAAATGAAGTCGCGGCAATAATAATACTACTATTTTTTGAATGATATTATTGATGAAACGATTGTTATAACGGGTTTTCAATCATTTTTATTTTGAGTCAATCCAAAGACTATAATTATATTAGAATTTTTTTCTTTTCATTCATTGTAAAGTTTAAACAATGATGCAGGGAAATGAAATTAACCTGCATACGTTTTTAACCAAAAATCACTAATGAAGTAGGCATTCTTATCTCTTATAATTTTCAAATTTTGTTAATTTTTTAAGATGTTTCCAGATGTTTTAATTGAATTAAATATGGTCGAAGTGATTTAGTTAAAGAGCATATTTCCTTGGCCTACTAGGATTGTTATATTTAAAGCCAGTTGTAGCCAATCACAGCGCTTTTCATGAACGCTTTTTATAATGTATAAATTACGCAAAGTTTCATCGATTGGTCAAACTAAAAATATTTTTTTTCCCATAAGAAATAACATTGTAATTTTTCTGCTAAAAACTTATTTTCCATGAAAACGAAGCGAAAACTCGCAAATTGGTATTCTTAATTTTCGATTTGTTTTTGCTTCTTCTATCATAATCCGTTCTTAAATCGCGGCGCCGGAGATATTAGGAACTCCCCAAGAATTGAAAGCACACTATCATTATAATGATTCCTAAACCAAACAAACCTTTCTTTAGTTCTTCTTCTTACAGACCTATTAGTTTACTCCCCTTTCTCTCTTAAATTTTAGAAAAGCTTCTTCTTAAAAGAATTCTTCCTATCCTGGAAACCAAAAATATATTTCCATACCATCAATCTGGTTTTCGCTCCTTTCATTCTACGACTCAACAGTGTTTTAGAGTAGTTGATACCATTTCTGCAGCCTTTGAAAAGAAGGGGATGTGCCTTGGGGTTTTCCTGGATATTGCGCAGGAGTTTGATCACGTGTGGCATCCTAGTCTTTTATATAAGCTCAAGAAACTTTTACCTTCCCAGTATTTCCTTATCCTACAATCCTATTTATCCAATCGCAGCTTCAGTATGAGATGTGAAGCTAAATACTCTGCCTCTTTTCCTATTCTTGCTAGAGTACCACAGGGGAGAATTATTGGTCCTCTTCTTTACATCATCTATACGGCCGATATCCCAACTCACCCAAGTACCTGTATTTTCACTTATACTGATGATACAGCAACCCTTCCACTGACCCTGACCCCAAAAAAGCAACCAATACGTTACAGCACCACCTCAATCTCATCTCGGGATGGTGTCAGAAATGGAAAATAAAAATCAACAATGAAAAAATGTGTTACCACTCACGCTAAGACGGTTGATATACCCTTCGATCTACTTTGACAACGACACTATTTCAACTACTTCCAAGGTTCGTTATTTAGGCTTCTACCTAAACAGCCACTTAACCTGGAACCCCCATATTAAATTCAGAAGACAAATACTAAACCAACGATAAGGACTATTACGTAGACTTTTAGGACCTAAATCTTCAATAAATACAAAAACTAAACTGACCATTTACAAAACTCTGCTACGACCTATTTGGGATTACGGAGCAGAATTGTGGAGCTCTTCAAAACCATATAACATCCAAATTATCCAATCCTTCCAATCAAAAGTCCTTCGTCGAAAAATCAATGATTCTTATTATGTTAATAACCGATTTATACACAATGATCTCAACTTTCCTTTTGTCACTACCTTAATCCAAGAACGTTTCCAAAAATTCCAGTCCAAGTTAGTTAACCATCCTAACCTTAATGTCCAAATTCCTTTATCTGAAGCCCATCCAGATAACGTTGGTCTCGCGATCTCCTAATAAGTTCTTAGAGTCCCAACATTGGTCGGGCCCTTTTAATGTTCCGCAAATACCACACTAGGGTCGAACTATAGTTCTTACCTGAGGTGTGGTACATAAGCAAAATTTGTTGGGAAATTGCATATCATATAAATTGTATATAGAAGGCAAAAAAGGGTTTTATATAAAAAAAATATATTCTTAGGAACTTCACCCGCACCCTCAAAAATACCAACCCGCACTCCCAGGGGTGCAGGCACCCTAAGTTAAGAAACACTGCTCTATACTTTTGTACAATCTTAAAATTGAGTTATTTGATTAGACTCCTGAAATATGTTTACATTCTTAGGTTACAGTTGACGAAGTACTAATCTTATTTAGAAGACTGTAGTATAATTACTCTTTTACAATTGTTGAAAACTATTTTTTGCATCGGTTTATACCTACTAACTATATGGTGTTTGAACCAACAAATAATAAAGATGCACTTCGGCGTCCAGAAAAGATTTAGGTACTCATAAATACTAAATAATAAAAAAAATGAAACTAATTTATTTGTAAAAAGTGTTTCCATCTTTTATCAGTTACCAGATTTGTAATTCCATATAAAGATTTAAAAAGAAAACCACCCTTTTATAATACATAATTACATTTGAATGTCACACGATAAATAAATTATCAAAAAAAAAGGCCTTGGCCTTTACTTAATTTTTATACGAAAATATGATATTTTGTCTAGACATCTCTAATTTGTCAATTAATTTAATTAAGTGACTCGAATCTAATAAATTGAAGATCTTTTCCACAAAAACTTAAGCATTGCATACAATAAAATACATATAGTACAATGTTATTAAGAATAATGTGTCATACTTAGAAATAAATGTGTACAAAAAGATATAACTGATGAAAGTGGTTGATTCTGAAATAGTTCAACAAACAAGTTAAGTAATGCTATAATAAAATGAATAAATTATTGCGAATAATGAAGTTAATCAAACAATTATTATCTGTCTAAGGTTTGTATATGGGGTAATTAGGTATTATGTATATTGCATGGTAGGTGATTGATATAAACTTTTCACGAATATCTTTTTATTGCTGCTTGTTTTCTTTGTGCTTTTAAGCATGTCATAAAAACCGTGTTCAACATCAATGTATAAATCAAAGTAATGCTTAACGAGTATAATTTATAATCTCATAATTCATAAACGGGGACTGAAAAAAATTGAATGCATTTAAAAAATCGAGTGAAAACAATTGTTCGATATTGCTTTATAATTTACGAACTTGGAAAAGCTGTCATTGTAACTGACAATATTGAATGTATTTTTTGCAGGGCAAATCAAATTTAGTCTAAAAAGAGACGAAATCAAGTGGAAAATTCAAATATTTTTTTTCGAAACCAAAATAAATACATATATACGAGAAAAAAACATGATGAATGTGGGAGATGTGAATAAAGTTTAGGTGGGCAGTTTTAATTCTGTAATATTCCACTTTATACACCTCTTTTTTGAGCCTATTGTGCTAGTTAATGCTGTATCAAAAAGAGAGTATGAAATATGAGATGGTTATTTGACAAGAATATTTTTTTAACAATAAAAAAAAGAGTACTGAATGAACAGATATATACGTTGAAAATGAAATATGTTTCACCGCATAGGTGGGTTTATTAAATTCTCATTTGTGTATTTGTGTAGCCTAGCGTTTATTATCATCAAAAATTAACAAATAATTTTGCTAACAGGCTTTTATTATAAATTCAATGGTGACAATTAAATGTGCATTTACAATAAAAAATATTTGTACAATATGGTTTTGATGTTCAAATAATAATGAAAATTTTTTCGGGATCTGGTTATTTCACGAGAGAATAAAAAAAAAATAGGTGGAATAAAAAATTTTACACTTTTTGTTGATATGAATTTTAAAAAGTTTTTTTTTTTTATTAATTTGTTTAAAGCCATATTTTGTAAACTGCGTCCAATAAATTATTGTTGCAATTATTTTTACGTTTACTATTTTAATTTACATTCTGACAAAAATAAATTAAAACATTTTAAGAATTTATAAAATTTCCATGTTTCTACATAATTTAAATAAAATATTTTTTGAAACACATGTATTTCAGTATTCGTAACTCTGATATATAAAACACCAAATTTGTCTTTGAAAAAAACACCAAAGTCCATTCAATATGACCATTTATTCAGTTGTGAATTTGTTGAAAAGTATTTGCTCATCGATATTAGTCAGCCAAAATCACGTTTTATTTTTAAAGATCAATTTCATATTAATTTGTGTAAAATTTGAACAAACTATTCGTGGTTTACTTGATTATACAGAAAAACAAAGCATTTTCCAATTTTCTGCGCAATTTTCAATATTTTTCTTTTTGTAGAAACCTTCTGCCAACTATAAGAAAGTTTTTAAGAAAAAGATGAATGAAAATGGTCAAGTCGTTCTCAAGTGATGGCATGACCAAGGAAAATAAGGATTCATTTTAATTATATAAACTATGTTTTCCCTCATGGTTTTTCTCGGTAAATTTTTTACCAGATAATGATGCCAGAATAACAATTTATAATACCAGAAGCGATGAAAGTATTTATTTTAATATAAGAATCAATTTTACTACCAAATGTGCATTAGAAAAAAGTTATTATTTTTCTTTGAATTTTTGGTTCACTATTTTGGTGAAAATGGATTACACATTTAAGATTGATATATGATGTAGATGAGCTATTTTCAAGGAATTTTTAAAATAAACATTTCCCTTATACAGTAAATACGTGAAATTCTAATGATTTTTGCAGTGCATGCTACAATAGTTCGCAGATGACAAAATTTTTCCTTCCTACTTAACACTTTTCGTTATATTTTGGACAATCAACAAAATATTTTACTAAATTATTTCTTATATAGCTAATCCAAACAAAAAGTAGCTTTTTTGGACCCTATATTATACATTTTTCATATGTAGGGGAACCTGGGGAGGAACGGGGTACCTAAGCTTTAATTACAATTTATGAGAGATTTAAAGAACCAATCTCATTGTTTTGTAATTTGTATATTTTTTTAATTCATTCTCTACAAATAAAAAAATGTTTAATTGATTTAAATTAATAATTAATATTAAAAAGTTAGGTTTCAAAAAAAAAATGGAAATTTCCAATTCTGCCCCATCCCCTGGGGCACAATGGGAAATGAGCCTGGAGCACAAGGGGATTCTTGTTATTGGCATAGTTCGCATATGAAGACACTGCCATCGTCGTGTTTAGCCCAGTACATGCCAAATGTGCCCATTTTTGACAAATACTGCAAGAACACCACCTTTCATTAGATTTGGAGTATAAATCCTGACAGTATAAGCATATTACCTCTGCATCTTCCGACCTTCCTTATATATGGACTGTCGGCTAGTTTTCCTTATATATGTGCGCAGTATCTGCTGATAAAATAAAAATGTCTATCAGAATGGGAAATACTATCTGAATGGTATACCCCATTCCGTCCCACCCATTGTGCCCCAAAGCATCTTTCACACAAGCACGACTATTATGGCAGGATATATTGGTTATATTTAAATTATCACTAGACTTTTAGTTTGTCAACAGTATGTTTTACATGTCATGTTAATATTCAAACAAAAAATAGAACATAGGATAATTACCTTAGTGTTACTTTGCAAAAATTAGAATTCGGAAATGTTTATTTCGACTTTTGATAAAAATAAAAACAACTGTACTCTTTACTGGCGATAGCCACTTAATATAATGCAGTGCAGTTGATTGAACATTGAGTATGATTTTTACGCGTTTCTGTCACCTGTAACAAGCGCTAATTCCATTTCCTATTCCGCCCCGGTACCCCATTCCGCTCTATGTTCCCATACTACATAAAATCGTGATAAATTTGGAAAACTTTCCAATCTCTTTATACTTCAGGTAGATTTTTACTGTCAGCTTGTACAGTTTATTTTTTCTTTCCTTTGATCCAAACAACTATGTTGTTTTAAATTTATTCTTTAGAAGAGAAATAGATATTTCTATTCTTTGTTTCGGGAATTTTTAATTTATTTTTTCATCCATTTCCCAACTTCTTCAGATACTATTTATCTCTTAATAACACCAATTTGACAGTTAAATTGAAGTAATTGAGAATTATATAGTACCTGAAGAAGTCGGGAGACCAATAAAACGTGTTCTGCAACAAGAAAAATGTCCACAAAAAAAGAAATATAAATATCTATGAAAGAATTTTGGAAAAGAAACATCAAAATTTTAAAAAAATATGCAAGAGAAATATTACTAAAAATTAATACTTAAACCAATCGATTGGGAGTAGAAAATTTAGAAGAAACCAATTACGAAACGTTTCCCAACACGAGATCAAACCTCAAAATATTTAGATTTGATTCATGATTTTCTCTAAATAAAATCAATTTTAATATAAAAATTAAAAGACTACGTTTTTCATGATAAATATTAATATAATGGCATCATTTCGTATTATGTTGTAAATATACAGTCAAAATACCTATGAATATTTGTGTTAAGCCCTAAGTAGCCCTAGGTTGTTTTCCAATACATATGCTGTTGTATACAAAATTCCAAAAATAATACCTATGAAAATGAACACCAAATAAATTTGAGACTTTTGGCTTGTAGAATTTTTCAATTAAATCTATTTCCAGAGTTTTATCATAAAATAGAAACCTACTTTCCATCAATTTGTTTATTTAAATTAGCTTATTCAAATTCTTTTGTGCCAAAAAAAAGTTTTAAAAAAAGTATATCATTGCAACAGTCGTTTCATCAACTATAAAAACTCTTTTCATTGTTTTCCTATTGTAAAACTTGTTAATTTGTTTTCCTTACAAAATTTGATTTAAAAATTCAACTAATTTGGTACACTTTTTCAAAAGTATTGAACTTTGGAAATGAGTTTACGAAAAGATACAAAAACAAATTGCTGTGCTAAATATGTCCTGCTTAGTACGAAAATCTTTAAGCACAAGATTTTTGATTACATTTTTAATTTTTGTAATTAAAAGAATAGTTATTTGAAAGAAGTAATTGTGAACCAACAATCGCATTGTACCACGCATCTACCTGTAACTTTCATTTGAGAATGCAAAAAAAGAAACAATTACATTTCCAATAGTTCAGTGAAATGAACACAACACAATGAAAAGCAAGCAAATAGACAACTTTAGATATCACCCGGGATCTCGTTGTTACAAACTTTCAAAAGAAAACATAGTACAAATATTATTGAACAGCTTGTGTACGTAAAGAAAAGTAATTAGCGACAAAGCTCACAAAACTTTCTCAATGAAAATTTTCTGAAATAAAAAGCACAAACGGATTGGGGTTTTCAGTTCAAAATCAAAGATATAAACTATACAGCGTACACAACAATACCAAATAATTACAGTATTAGTTTACTTAGATAAAATAAAAGTTTGCAATTTTCTTAAGTCACATTACTATTGCACCATTTTTCACTACTTAAATAATGAATATATAAGAACGAAGCATTAAGAATTCAAGACAATAATGGAAACATTTTCGGAATGAAGCGAAAGGGGTTGCAAAGTAATGGTTTATTCTCAATCGTAGATAACGAAATGCATTCATTCATTATGAATTTGAATAAATGGTTATTGTACACAATCCTTAAAAGGGTAGTATCGACCCTAAAAATTTACGTGCAATTAGGGTTGTTTATGTCTAATTGAGATTGACTGGACCGAAATAATCGAAAATTAACGAAATTAATAATGCAGAAGTTTTTCAAATTCAAAAACTCTTTGAATTTCCATGTAATCAACCCTTGATAAACAAATTTTTGTTTTCAAGTATTAAACAATTGTTAATTATTTAAATTTCCTCCCAATGATTTCGATTATTTTCAAATTTTATAAAATAGGGGTTTTTGAAGTTGAAATTGCATGTCGGCTTTCTTTAAGCGGGGGTCATATGGATTTAAACGGGGGAAAAAATAGCCTATTTTTAACAATTTTTTTCACAATTTAACATAAGAAAAATCAAATATTACATTTAAGCTTCTTATTGTCTTAAACACACATATTAGACAAAGAATTTCTGAAATTTGACAAGAAATTTCGTAGAAAAGTATTTAAAACTTCGCTATTGTGACGTCATTTCCGGTAATCTTTCGTTACCTAGGATTATCCGAAGAGAAAAAAATACTTGTTTTAGTTAAAACCATAAACACGAATTTGGACACGGGAAAAAAAAGTCAAAATTGGATTTTTAAGTAACCTTCTTACAAAAAAATGCAAATTTCGGTCAAATTTGCTTTACGTTTTTTTTAATAGTAGTAGTTAAAAAAAAAAAACTTCATGCAAGTCTTTGAGAATTGTATCTTGAAGACCTGAGTAAAATTTCATCAAAATCGGTTGAGTAGTTTTAGAGAAATTTTAACATTCGACTTTGAAATTACAGCTTCGAAAAAAAAAATGATAATAAATGAGCAGCTGCTCCGATATACTAGAACCTCCCAAGGATGTACCTCTGAAACTATACCCTATAACCTATTTGTGCACTTGAAAATTGTCCTTTTGGAAACTTTGAAACGCTATTGAGAGTGTCCTTTTGCACAGAAGGCAAAAAAAAATTCATCATATTTCTCACGTAAGGGCTTGCTTTATAATTCATTGATAAAATTCGCCTTTGTTAGGAAAAGTTACCCCTCAAAAACGATGAATTTTAGGTCAAATTTGGTGCATGCATTTTTACCTCCTTATCTTCCCGTTTTGATTTCTCAATAATCTAGCCACTAATTGCAAATTCTCTTTTTGTAATTCCGTTTGGGATGATTTATTTTAAAATATTCTGGTCAATTTCAGTGAGAAAAATCGTTCCTTATATCCATTTTATTAACTTGAAAATCGTCCTTCTTGAAACTTTGAAATAAAAATAAATAATTTTATTTATTTTTAGTAGGATAGTGGACATGAAAGGATGTAGATCCATTTACTAATTATTAATTTAGCGACACGGTTCAGTAAAACACGTTAAATTAATAATTAGTATATCTACATCCTTTCATGTCCACTATCCTACTAAAAATAAAAAAAATTATGTAAATTATGGATACAACCAATTTATCGATAAAAATAAATAAATAACTTGAAAATTTAAAAGAATACTCTAGAGATGTTATAGAAATTAATAAGATAATAAAAAAATCGTTTTTTTTTTGTAGCCGTGAAACCATTGTAACCCTTTAATACTTCATATTAAAAACCTCAAAAAAGTTTAAAGGGCTCATGTGTACTTTTGCACACCCACAATCTGGCAATGTTGCATTTTCGGCTTTGTTTTTAATTTAATTCGCGATTAAATAGGTCCATAATGAAAATTTAGCCACAAAAGAGAGAATTATACCATATTAGAATTGACTAAACAAAAATATCGCGAATTAAATTAAAAACAGAGTCGAAAATGCAACATTGCCAGATTGTGGGTGTGCTAAAGTACACTTGAGCCGTTTAAAATTAAAAAATTTCAAAACTGGTTGATTTATTTTAAATAAAATCAAGTAATTTGAGGGTTTTATTTTAAATTGAAATAATATTTAATAAATAGGCACGGAACTGTTTGTTATTTTCTGAAGACTAAGAATTTAAATTTTTATTTCCACTTAAATGGAGTACTTTCTATTTAACTGTTAATTTTGTGAATTAAAAAATATACATGGTAAATTCATTTTTTTAAATTATGCTTTTCATTTTATTTTCTTACAATGAAATTGGAAAAAATAAGCTTTAAATGAACTAACATTTAGTTGAAACCAAATATCTTAACTTCCCTATATGGAGGGTTGAAACATTGACGAAATGAAATACCCTTACCTTATTACGGTTTTTTTTCTTAGTATTGTAAATTAATGTCAGTAAATTTCGTCATGTAAGCTAAATAACTCAATTCAAGTGTTCGGCAATCAGGAATGAAATTCGGGGTTGCGGAATTTTTATTTACCAAATTTGTTATTCGTTTGTCAGAGGAAATGTTGTATCGCGATAAGGAAATTGACTTATTCATTATTCTCTTCAATTTGAAGCGGATGATACGAGAGAATGAGTCATCACTCCAATGTTATATCATATAGTCCCGGTATTATGATTGAGACAGGACAGGGTGCGGGAATGCGTTGGATAGCATGACACTGCGTTATTCATCCCCTAACACACTGCAATCCCTTTTATTACACCCCCGACTCAATGTGATCAATAAGTTACAAACGATTTGAACGGGCACCCCATATCCTTTCATATATCTGCCGTCACTATTATTTCCAACCCTAACCAAAAAAAAAAAAAAAAGTTTTTACTTATTTCATCATCATAATCGTATCTGTCTTAAAAAGAAAACAGATTTGGTCTCGCCCCATTTGAAAAATTGGTAACTTTATTTACTCAATACCACATCAATAACTTTATCAGTTTAATAAAATTTCATCAAATTAAGAAAAAAAAATTATCTATAGTACAGTCAAGTTTAAGTGATATTTTTTTGGGAATTGTAAAACAGAGAAAAATTGATCATATACACACATATTGGATTTGTCCCGAAAAAAATTATGAATGTTTTACGAAAAGGATCATCCCTATTTCATTTATTCAGTTGGAGCTTTTTCTGGATGTGAGCTTTAGTCGCCTGAAGCTACTTGAAATTCAGACACTGTCACTGTCTTTGTTCTGATCTGGGAGCTAAAATAAATGTATGTACCAAGTTCAATGCAAATGGCGGTAGTATGGTGATAGTATGTGGAGGTATTGTGTAATCAAGATCTTGGACATTAAACGTGTTACCAATATTTCATTCATTTAAATTGTTTTGACTAAATGAACGAAATGAAATTCCGGTTAGTTCTTGTGCACTTGCTTAATGGAAATGTTACTTGTTTCCATCTTATCACGTCTTGTGTATGAAATATTGTAATTGAATTGGGAATTATGATAAATGTCCTGCTATACAAAGATATCCCTTGTCATTTGAAGAAACCTAATATAAATCATTTGTCTGGATACATTTCAACGTTTTATCTTTGTTTTTAACTTTAATGTTAAGTTTTTTTAAATCATTCTACTCTAAATCTGTAGACATTTATAAGTAATAGACAAGACGACAAAAAATCGCTCGTATTGGTTGATTACTGATTCTACTTATTACCAACGAAATCTATTTGAATTTTCTATTTATTTTTATTCAAAATATTCGGAATCAGAATATAAAACATATCTCATATAATTTTTGTACCACTTTTTTTTTAAGTTTCGATTTTTTAAAAATAGTAAAAATCAAAATTTGGGGATGGGGATAGTTTCAGACATAGACAAGTCTATAAAGAAGACTCTCTAAAAATTTCAGGTAAATCGGTTCAGTAGAACCTGAAAAATCGTGGGTATCGTTTTGAAAAAGACAGTTTCGAGAAAAACGCGTTTAAAGTTTTACGTTGTTTCAGGCAGCGTAATTGATAGAATAGTATGTTCTTGTATTACTTACATTCTCTTAATCAGCCATCTCAGCTTCATACAAAACCGCTATAACTTCGAAAATAATTTGAATTTTGAAAAATTCTTTTAGGAGAATATTTTTGAATATCTAAACTATCGGATTATGAAAAAAAAAATATTTGATTTTTTCAAATTTTTAGAATATAATACCCACTTAAGTCCTATAGGTATTAATTAATCATTTAGTCTCTAATATTTGAGCTAATCATTAACATAACATATTATTATCTCTTCTAATGTCAAATAAATTATTTGTGCTGAAATAAGGGGTTGATTTGAAACAATTGCACTTAATGTTTCTTTTTAATATTCGTTACGAATAATATAAAATAATAAAGAAAGGTTACAAAACAAAATTACTTTTGACCTAATATGTTAATAAGTACTCAAACCAGAAAGAACTCCTTGCATCTTAAAATCAAAATAATTTCTTTTAAATTTTAGTCAGTTTTCTCTTGAACTTAAAAAACATTATGAAAATTACTTTAATCAACTAATAATTATTAGTATTCATAATTGAAGAATCTAATATTATAAGTAAGAAACATTAATTTCTCAACAATTTCATCTCATGAATTCAATTTCGGTTTCGGTCGTAATTTCGGCTTGACAGTCGAAACCAAGCCGAAACTAGGCCAAAACCGAAACCAAAAGCTCAGTCGAACATTAAAAAAAATATAATTAATTAAGGGACCAATAATTCGTTCTATATAATACTCACTTTTAATCTTACGCAGACGGCTATTGCATTTATGCAGCCCAAAAATGTATATTCGGTAGAATACTTTCGAGATGACATACAAAATCCTCATTTTCGTCTAGAAAATGCAATAATTGTGCCAAATTTTTGTAACGGGGCCTTTAGGGTTACTTACTATGAAAATTCGGTTCATTATGTTCTTTATAACTGGATATCTGGAGGTTTAAAAACCTCATCCACCTGAATATTAATGATTATTTTTTTGGAAAAAAATCATAATCATTTATTTAGGAGTTTTTGGGATTGCTGGTTACGAATATAAGATGACAAAACTCATACTAAAACGATAAGATATAGACAATAATAAAAATAAAGATATAACTATAGTATACAAAGGAGTTCAGTTTCCCTTAAGGCCAAATTGTCTAACTTTCCAGACTAAATTTCCCTTTTTTTGGCTGATCTAATTTGTGAAAAACTTTTCAACTTTGGCCAATTTTGTGAAAATATATTGTGAAATAAAACACATCAATGTTTATTTTTTTATATTCAATGGTACTTATTATTCAACGCACAATTTTATAATACGCTCATTTATGATGACGTCTATTTGTTCAACAAAAACTATAGTGCAAATAGAGCAAAAGCCCACGACGGTCAGACCTTCATTAATATATAAAAGTTGCAAATTTTGGAATTTAAATAGTGCTTACTTTGGCTAGTAATAAGTAGCTATGGCCTACTAAATAAAAGCTTAGTTTCGTGAGAGTATAAAGGTCAATTTTTATATATTTTCTTCGGAGTAATATTTGAAATTATATCCTCTATCACAAACATGTAGCACAGTTTCAAATTCCTGCCAGACATCTCTAAATTAAACTTTGACTTATGTCATAGTATCGAAGTTGCTTTTTATATATCGTCGGCCTAAAGTGTTAAGCTGCTAAGATCATCTTGAAGCTAATATTTTCGAATTTTGTACATTTGTTTTAAGAAAGACGAAGGTCTGGCCCTTGCGAGCTCTTACTCTATACTCAAATAATGATGAAACCAAAATTTTCAGAATTCCACTTTTTAACATTGATAAATATTTTATTTATTTACAAGTCACAATAAATAAATTAATGAATAATATTATATGTCCTATAACTCAATTTCTTCTTTTTAAGATGCGTTTCAACAGTTTTTGGCTGTCATCATCAGGTCAATTGACCTGATGATAGATGTCGTAGTAAAGAAGAACTTGAGTTATAGAGCATATATTATTATTCGTTAATTCCACTGTTTTTTTTAACTTTCTTTCCAGATTATCTTGATCACTGGGCACTCTGTGTTCCTAAAATATCTGATAGGAATTGCCGTTCTATGATTATCTATGAACGTTTGTTTTCTTACACTTATAAGATGTCCCTCTATCTCTAAAGAAGTAGAAACCTACTTAAAGTGACATAATGATTGTTGTAAAAGTTTAATTTGTATAAACCGATAATTATATCGTAAAAATTATATAAGCTTGGATCAGGAACGTCGAAATTTGAGAACTGTTTTTGAATGGTTTCGATATTATTCCTGTACGTATTGTTCACTCGAATGCAATTTGTACGTAAATTTTGACATGTCAAATGAAGAAGCGACTGTTATTTTCAAATATGTATTTATATTATATTATGTAAAATCTGTAAAATTAAATTTTCTAAATAAAGTTTACTTTGGCCCAAGTCCATTTTAGCACACCCGCAATTTGGCAACGTTGCATTTTCGACTTTGTTTTAATTTAATTCGCGATTAAATCGGTCCATAACAAAAATTTAGTCACAAAAGAAAGAATTATACCATATTAGAAATAAATTAACAAAAATATCGCGAATTAAATTAAAAACAAAATCGAAAATGCAACGTCGCCAAATTGTGGGTGTGCTGAAATGGACTTGAGCCAAAATAAACTTTATTTAGAAAACTTTATCTAGCAGATTATGGGTGTGCTAAAATGAACTTGAGACGAAAATTTAAGTTTAAATATTATAACATAAATACATATTTGAAAATTACCGTCCCTTCTTCATTTCTGGCATGTCAAAGTTTACGTACAAATTGCATTCGACTGAACAATACGTGCCCATTCGGAATAGATCCCTTCAGTTCTGAAAATCTCGACGTTCTTGATCCAAGCCATCCAAGCTTATACCGTAAAAATAATTTAAATAAAATAGTAACAGGCCACTGATGAATTTTTTTTGACTATTTTGAAGTTGTTGACAAGTGTGACTTCGTCTTTACTTATTAAAAATATTAAACATAAAGCCTGTAAGGTGTTAAAACATTACACATGAGGATAGAAGAGCTAAAATACAAATATAAGGAAATTAAAAATTACTTTCTTCAGTTACCTATTCCTTTAAATTTTAATAGTTTCTCTGCTAAAATCCAATTTCAACGGATATCAATTTTACATACTCAAATTACTGAAACAGATTGAAATTTTTGTAGTTATTAATTTATGTTTGCTTTAAACAAAATTTAAAAAATATGTCTCCTTTTTTTACTAAATTTTAGTTGAAATATTCCCTTTTTCATGGTAACTTTTAAAAGGATTTGATTAAAGTATGTAGTAACGAATGTTAATTATTCATTTGGGCGACCCTTGTGTTAATATTCCCGTGCCTACATTATTATATTTAAACATTCATTCTGTACATGTATGGAAGTAATTTAAGCGATTGAAAATAGTCAGTGTTTGAAAAATATTTTAAGCTTTATTAAAAATTTATTAAATTACGAAGAAAATTCGGTAGCAGGAAAATAGAATGGGTTACAATGCGAACGTGTTTTTTCCGTTCTCTATTTTCAATAGATATTTTACAGTTTGGGGTTGAGAGATGTGATGCAAAGTGTATAATCTAATGGGATGGAAAGAGATTTTAATACAATGTGTGTGGCTAAGAAATATAAGACCTTACATTCTGCTTGACGTGCTTGAGAAAAATATACATTGATCTCATTCTTCATTGCCTATGTTATACAAATCCGCCTCCATTATGTAAGTAAAATGTTAAAGAAGACGAATAATGCAGGACTTTGTTTTCGCTCGAACGCGAATCGTAACAAGAGCGCTGTAAAACAGTACTTTTATATTACTCAATACGCCCCTGTAACGCTACATTAGAGTAATTGGATATTATAATAGAGTACAACTCGTATATTACCAAAGCGAGTCCAACATAACCCGCAAAAATGATATTAATTTTGAACTAAGAGAGAACGTGAAATTTGTTGGCGGAAGTAGTTTAAGGGTTGTTCGGGCTGCCTAAACTGTATCGGAGAAGGGTTGAACTAGATGACGCGTTTCGCACACCCCTCACACCCCGGCGAATGAATTTTGTCGGGATTCGCGCCCGTTTTGGCACAAATGTTATTCTTCACATGCAACAAAACTTTCCCATCGCCGTGCTTCCTGCGACGAGCTTTATCTTCGGAATGCTCAAGTGTCTCGTTTCAGATCGTTGACCAATTATATTTACATTACTATTCGCAGAAAGTGCTACAGTTTAAATTTATAATTTATTTTAGAAACTAATTAAAATGTTTGCTATCAAATATGAGAAGTATTTGTTGACTTTAATTGAAAGTGGAAATTTATGTTGAGAAATTTGTTAAAACAATGTACCAGTTGGTACGTTGCTTATTTTTTTACTCTTAAACTAACTTTTCAAGAAATTCAAACAGAACATTCGGAACTTTTCTATTTCCAGCATTCGAAAATTAAGCAAATATTTAAAGAGGGAAAAACTAAATGAATGAAAGTACGTTTGCAATGTTCATGAAAAATTTTATCAATTAAATTCAATTTATGTACTTGCGGTTTCGGCAAAAACTTTTTGACTTGTACAATATTTTAGAGTTTATATTCTGGTCTAATCTTATATATTACGATTGCTGATCAGTGAGACATTTTCATTGGTGGGGAGAAATATTTTCTCTCATTCCATCTGCATCCATTCCTTGCAAATTGAACTTTAAATAACTTTGAACTACGGAAATTGCATTTTGTTGAAGTTAAAGCAGCTGATCTCTGTCCGTAATACTTTCCATTAGGATGGAACCCAACGGGTTTTACACTAGTAAAGATGAAAAACACTTATTCCAAATTTTCTCTATTAAAAATATTTTAAGACAACTTAAATTTTCAAGCCAACAGTATTAGTTATTAGCTTGAAAATATTCTTGGAAAAGAGAAAAATTATGGTAACCCAACTGCCGTTTGTAAACGAAATCAGGATAGAATCACAAGAGATAAGAATTTTCCACAATTCTTATCTCTTGTGCTCCTATCTTGAAGTCTAAATATCTTAGAAAAATTATAACATACAATCTCAACGAGAAATCATTGTGGCAAAGAACACATATAACAAAGAAAAATCTCAATATCCACAAAATTAAACACTATAAAACGTAACTCAGCCAAAATTTACATACACCTCGGAAACAATATTCAAAACAAGTAATACTGTAACAATTAAATTAATATAAAGAAGAACAGTTGAAATTTACAATTACATTAAAGTAATTAACCCACTGGTAGCCGAGTGGTCAAAGTAGTTGCTCCATTACGGATATGTGTTGGGTTCGAATCTTAAATCGAGCAAGTTAGCGATATTTCTCAATTTACGGATTTCTATTAACCCTAGAGTCGCGATAGACTTTGGTAGGTATAGAGCGACGGTAAATAACAATTAAAAATTAAATTAAGTAGAGCTTGGAAAATACCTTCTCATCAACCAGTGTACAAAGAAATAGAACCCAGGCACATATACAATGAAAAAGACATAAACTTTATTTGTTGGGTATCTTATAGTCACCAGAAAGTAGAGACAATAAATAGAGCAGAATTTATGGAATAATAAAAGAAACATTAGATAGATGGCAGAACTCCAAGAGGACTTGAAAGGTTTACATATTACTTCTGAAGATTTAAAATACCAGATAGAAAAACTGAAGACCCTAAAAAAATATTCTTAAAACCTTGTTTGTGTTGATAAAATGTACCAAAAAGGAAAAAAACAATTTATGAGCTAAATCGTAATAGCGATTTCATCATTTATATTAAAGCAGTACTAGCTTATTAACGAGAATTGTAAACTATTTAGTTGTGGAGTGATCCATATTACGATTCTCATTAATTGGCTAATATCGCCATAATATCAATGGTCAAATCGGTACCAAGATCCAGTTCAAGTAAGGTTCTGATTTTTTTTATTTTCTACTTTTTAGACTTTCATTATATTTTTAATATCAATTTGGTCAATCATTTTCTCAAATTTAAACTGATTGTTGTCATTTGTTTTAACTGGCATTTAGATTTCATTCTATACTAAACTAGATACAAATGAAGGAGAATAAAATAAAATCTTTTGACAAAACTTCATTGAATTATATAGAGAATTGATCAATAAGTTACCGTATTTGACCATATATGACGTCAATAAAGGTAATCGCATTATAATCGTGTACTATAGACTGTTAAAGATATCCTAAATTTCAGATCAATTGATTGCTAGGTTCTTTTTCTTCTAAAACATATTTTTGGAGGGGGTTAAATAAAGAGCCCGAACGTTAGGAAAAGTGTATAAACATAAACGGAGATTATGATGAAAAATAAATAAAATATTTTAAGGAAAAAAAGGCGATTCATAGGGAACACGAGTACTTATTGATCACTATACTTATTGATCAAAATAAAAAATCATTAGATATCACTTTCCAAAGTATGATTTCTTTTGGGCTTAAGTTAAAATAGGCACCCAAGTACTCATAGTAGTAACGTAAGAGTTAAGTAAATGAATTTCTTTTTTTTTGGATACTCAATACTTGATGTTTTTATTTCATCTTCGTACAACGTTTCGCTACTTTCGTAGCTTCATCAGGCACTACAATTAATACCGAGATTATTATACACTAGCTGATCCCCGCAACTTCGTCTGCGTAACGTAGGTGTATATTATGTTTTCTTTTAAATTTTGCCATTTGTAGTGATATATAAAAAAAATTCTTATTTCTTTTACGAAAAACATAATCATACTTAAAAACACCATTTTGTCAACTTAAAAAAGACACATTTAATAAACTTTTGCAAAGAATAAAATTGTTCTATGTAATAATCAATTAATTTTCAAAAAGTATTTATAAATATCTAAAAAGAATATGTCTATTGCGTATAGCTACGGTAGGTATACCTAACGTAGACCAAATAATCTGTAAATCAATCAGCATCTATACATAAATAAAAAATATCGCCAAGTTCAATAAAGTTGGTCTTAATTATAAGTAAAGAGCGGTGACCATGGGACATTTTTCAAATAACTTACATTTTTAAACTTACGATATCTTTCGAATGGAATGTTCAAATTGAATAACTCAAAAAGTTATATAATGGTATTGAAGCAAAGTTAAACATGAAGTCATTTATTTTGATTAATCCCAAAGTATAAATAAAAGAGCTTTTATAACGGTGGCATTTATATATATTTTTTAAAATGAAAAAACACTTATTGGGACATAACTATAATAGTTAGACATATGCTGTCGCTCTATTTTTTGTAGATAATGATATGTTCTGCATAATCGTACTACATTATTTTGTTCTATAACCAATAGTTTTCGCAGCGCACGCGATAAAATAATGTTTTTTGGTAATTTTTTCAGACCTTGGGTTACATTATTGGAGTTTTAGTATGGATTCCTAACTTTTCTGAAAACTTAATAGAGCCTATGTTCACCGGAATTAGTGAAGCTTGTCAACAGTGAAAGAATTTTTCAAATCGGTCAAGTAGTTTCGAAGCCTATTCAAAGCAAACAATCAAATCTTTCCTCTTTATAATAATAGATGAATTTAACAATTGGTTTTCTAATTGAGGTAAGATATGTTTGTTTTTAGATAAGTTTAGTTTAATCTGTTAATTTTTTCACTGATTAATTGTGTTTATTTATTTAATTAACTTTTATATTGTTGTACCTGATGAAGCTACGAAAGTAACGAAACGTTGTACGAAGATGAAATAAAAACGTCAAGTATTTAGTATCCAAAAAAAGAGAATCATTTACTGTTATATTATATAAACCAAGGATAAGAACGTGAATAATAAGAGCAAGGCAAATCAATGATTTCTTAGATATTTTAATGAATGTTTGTAACGATTTTTAACGAAACGTTTATAATTACTCTTGAAAAAAAATTGAAAATTTCAAGCTTTTATTTCTTTAGTTTTTCATTTCTATCCAACCCTCTTCAAATATTTATTTCCAGCACTCGAAATTAATTCATTTTCAAGTCTTGTTTCAATTATAAGAAACAAGAACAATTAAATATAATGTAAATGACACGCGACATTGAATGTAAGTGACACGCGTCTTATCAATTAATCTCAAATATGAAGCTGTTGAAAATCAAGCGTAATCAAAACCATCTCAGACGATTTTATTTATATTAAACAGAAGTGTTTAAAGCGTACTCAAACGATGATAATAATATGACAAAACCTATGTGAAATTATCTGGCAATGTGAAATAAGGGCACCTAAAATGGGCTTTATTGGAACTATGCATATGCAGGTATGTATGAGTTTGTGATTGGGTGGTTTTATATAATTATATGTGCGAATATAATATTAATAGAATATCATTGAAATTGTCTCAGATAGCGTTAATAACGTAAAATAATTTGTAGTAAATGGCAACCATGTATTCGGTCATGCGTTATATGTGATAATATTATTTAAAACATAATAGAGGCTTATCGTAACAGGTAAGTGAGTATTCGATGTATCCGACAGTATTCGGTGGTCATTGTTCGTAAATCAAAACAGCGTGAATGAAACATGACGGAAATAGGCAGGCGGAATAGAGCTGGACGTGAATGTCGGCCATTGTTTGAAAATATCCATCCTCAAGCTAAATATTTTATCAGAAAACCTACAAAGGGGATATCTTCTTGGTCCACGTTCATGTTGTAACATATACACACATACCAGTTCGTATCGCACGAAATCATTTTAATGAAGTCGTGATTTTTTTACCAAAATCTAGTTGTCGTATAAAAACGAAAACTTTCCACAATCAAGATTTATATACCTACGTTGAAGTTAAGGAGGAAAAGTTTTTGATTTTATCACGGTCTCGACACCTTTTTTATACACAGAAAGATACGTTAGGGGTTATATTGCCTAAGTTGTGTTTTTCTTCTAGGAAAATTTTTATCAAGGAAAAAGTTATACCTAATTTAGTGGGAACATTCTTTTTGTTCAACGTATAATGGCTAAAAAAAACAAACTTAGAAATAGAAAGTCTTACTACAGGTGAAACAGAGGAAATATTTTACTTCTTTGCAATTTCAGGAATGAGCTTTCAACTCGGAAGTTCAATTCATTTAAAATATCTAGTTACTCTCGTCGGATGTAATATGTGCTTAGAAAGTAATTTATTCCATGAAATATGTCTAAAAAATTATGAAAAGTAATTTTTCACATCCCTGAACACAAATCAATAAATGCTGTTTCACTACATCCTGAAAAAAAGATTTCCTTTTGAAAATAAAACTATGGCCTGCAATAATTGGTTTTCCTAGCATTATAATTGCCGGATATTTACATATAAAGCTAAGCAGGCTTCTGCTTAAAGGTTCCCACATATTCTCATCACCCCTCCCCACAATTATATTATAATATATTATACAATAACCTTCGAAAATTTTGAAATTTTACCATTGATATCAACTGCTAATACTAGAGTTATATAAAGTCTGTTCTTTTTCGTTATCCAGTCCTTTTTTTTAAAAAAATCTAGACACCACTAACCTATTATAGCCCATAATTTTCCACTGTATTAAATTATTGAATTCCACTTTAAAAAATAAAACAATCGAATACATACAGTCCCTGACCATATTAAAAGACACACTCTAGGTTTTGTATAAAACCGGAAGTTAGAGCTTTATTTTGGGTCCATATTTTGGATTGGGTTGAACTTATCTGTAGAAAATTTTATTACACTTATTACCAACTAGCGTGACCAAAAATCATATTTACTAAAAAATAAAATTTTACCATCAATTTAATTAAACATCTTCTTAAGTATGTCGAGCTGAATTGGGAATTTGAAAAAAAAAAATTATTGATTTTTTTCATGTATTTTAAAACTTTATTATTAATAATATTGATATTTAATACAAAAAACTTAAAATTTTTTTTTTTTCAATTAATTATAAACGATTAAAAATTGATAAAATTTAAAAAAAAATCACGTGACTATAAACGCGCCATGAATGGTCACCATAGTTGTGACGTAATAATGTTATAGCTATTTAATAACAATACAGCGTTTACAGCTATTACACGTGACTAGACAATAATATTGAATATTTATTGCTAAAAAACGAGTCGTTAGTTGATTCCAATTAGCTATGTGTGATAAATGATTTATAAAGGCAAAGTCTGATAATATTCCTGCACTGCTTGAAACCATTTATTTCGACGTTTGCCATCTTGGGGAACATTTAAAAACATTTCGTTAGGAGTTGTTTTTGTAGTATTCGTTCATAATGGTACAAAACAAGAACAGTAACTTTTAAGGTTCGACATGCTCAATATAAATTTCAATATTTAACTATCACAACAGAATTTAATCAATCAAAACACTGTACTTATTATTTCTGTATCAACTGCAATCATTGACAACTAACATTAGGACGTCACACGCGCTCGTGTTTGTTCGGGAGCTGTCGGCGTGTTTTCGGTACTAGATTCAAAAAATTCAAAAATTAATTTTTATTTTGAAATAACTTTTAAATTATTGCGAAAATAAAAAAATAAAAAATAGTTTTGCTATAAAACTTATATATGATCTTTCCATTTATCACAAAAAAAAAAAAAATTCACAAACCCAATTGTTTAATATTTAATTGAAAGCTCGTTTACTGATATTTAAGTTCCCAATCTGCGCAGTATGCTGTCTATGTAAGACAATACCGTCTGCTGTATTGGTGGATGATGATTTCATACGTGAAATTTTTTCTAAGATCTAATTTTCTGTTGTTACCACCTCTATAGCTACTTTTTTCTTCAGCAATTTCCACATATTTTCAATGGGTTTCAAATCAAGGCTATTATCCTAAAGTAGGGTAATAGGGATAATAAACAAAGATTAACTCTTATCCGGAAAATATATTTCTTAAAAATCAATACGACTTTTTATAATGAAAAAGAAAACAATATTAAATTTAATTTAGTAGAATATGTACATTTTGTATAAAATCTTAAGGGCGTCTAATTATATAGTCAGGGACTGTAGATACTAAATTAGCAAAACGGGAAATCACATCTCTTGAAAATTAAAAATTATGTACTTATTTTAACTATTGGAAAAAGCTAATACCAAAATTTCTGATCTTGAGTTCAAAAACTATAGCTGAGGGAACATTCATAAGAATTATAAATCGGAAAATGTAACACTTGGTAAAAGAAAGCAATATAAATTTTGGTAAGTAAAAAATATCAATCATTAAAATTTGGATTTTCCTCCTCCCATAATGACATATGCAATTTATGTTGTGATCTTGACGATATTTACTAAATGTAAAAAAATCTTGTTTTTTTTTTCTATTAATATTTATCCGATAGTAAACGTCTGTTAATTCAATATTGAAATTTAAACTCAAAAACATTTATGAAACCATTCCACAATAAATGAGATTAGTTTCAGAAGTTTACATCGTTTATTTACCGGCTAAAAATGACAAGCTTACATTCCTAAATTATGCAAAAAATTATCGTTAGGCTAAAACCTATGAATCAAATAGCAAATAGAAAATACATTTAAAATTATATTTGGAACTCATAGTAAAATATATTCATGTAAGCAAAGATTAATCAATGTCGCTAAAGTTTGTAATATTATTTTTGCCAGGATGATCAATCAGTTTAATATTAAATTGAATTTACATAAATTGAAAAAACTTGAATTACTTCTTAAAAGCACTTATGATTGGCTACTTATTTTAATAAATAACAATACAATTTTGGGCATCAACGAAAAAAATCCCAAAGAACTTTTCATCACGAAATTTCATCCCCTATACGAGCATATACAATTTCTACTGTGCATTGCTTTTGGACGCTATATTCTGATCATAAATATATAGTGAAATTATAAGGTATATATTTCTTGAGTGCTTATGATATTTTCGATTTAATGAAACAAATTGAAGTTTTAAAATATTTATTTCTTAGCTAAGTTTAAATATTTATTGAATAAATCACGGTAAGTAATTATTTCTTCTTTTTTTTTTGGTTTAACAGTATAGCGGTTTCTGTAGATAGGTCAAAAAAATTGATCAAGGCATTCGTCACTTTGTTCGCTTATTGGCAAATGTTGGCCAATATGCACATATCACATTAACTTCCAAGCAAAAATACATAAAAAGTACAACTTGAAAATTAAAATGGATAATGGAAGTATTAACGGCTACTGCGGTTGATTTTTTTTGCTGCACATCAGTATTATAATAGTGTATCGGACTGCTTATATTGGCTCTATGAGATGAAACATAAAGCTTTTACCATGATTCCCCAAACATTTTCAATAGTCAATATTATAAAAGGTGTCTAGCCAAATGCAAAATATCAAAACCTCCTTCTACCCCATTGTAATACTCTTTGGATATTGGACAATATATTCTAGGCCTACGTATATAAATTAATCATTTACCATATCATAAAGCACTGATTGCATTTGTATTTTTGATATACCATAGTAATAATAGGCAGATAGTACATATGTGTATATCTTCACACATAGCCAAGAGTATAAAAAATTGATAGTATCCATATCTTGTTGAAATTTCTTTCTAGTTATATAATCATTTCAGTTTTTTCAAATACTTAGAATTTTTTTATATTCCAAAAGATGCATCATAGAAAAACATTGATATCTGAAGATTGCATAATACTATATCAACGAATGTATTACTTTTAACATTGATAAAAATTGTATTTATTTCCGAGTCACAATTAATAAATTAATGAATAATAGTATATATCCTATGACTCAATTTCTTTCTAGATTACAACGTGTTTCAACAGTTATTGGCTGTAATCATCAGAAAATGATTATTTTGTCAGTTGTAAACTAATTTCATATAGGTTGTAAAAAAAAAACCTAGTGACAAAATAATCATTACCTAATGATGACAGCCAAAAACGGTTGAAACGCGTCATAATAAAGAAGAAATTGAGTCATAGGACATGTACTATTATTCATGAATGTATTATTGTGTTTTTTTTTGCATCTTCAAAAATAGAGTTGCATATTCATTAAAACTTTTGTAAGGATTTTATTTGAAATATAAGAATCTTCTCAGACAGCCAAGCCGCAATTAAAGCGATCGAAAATTACCAGACTAGCTCTAAGCTGGTCTGGGAATGTAAATCACTCCTCACCCAGTTGGCGACATCCAACAGGGTTGCAATTGCTTGGGTGCCGGGGCACTCTGGTATCAAAGGCAACGAAGAGGCAGACGAACTCGCCAAGGCGGATTCAAGAATGTCATTTATGGATCCAGAGCCGGCTATAGGTCTACCGAAGTGCATAACACTGAGTAGAATAGCTGAATGGACGCAGAATGAACAAATAAAATCC
Organism: Sisyra terminalis; assembly: GCA_958496175.1. NCBI lineage: Eukaryota > Metazoa > Arthropoda > Insecta > Neuroptera > Sisyridae > Sisyra > Sisyra terminalis. The sequence goes on along the minus strand of OY292279.1, from coordinate 16,577,005 downwards.
TGGAATAACTATGCAGGAGGCAAGTTCTCAAAGGTCATGATAAAGAAATCTTTGAAGAACATAACAAAACACTTCTAAATCTAAGAATGAAGGACATCAAAACGCTGGTAGGCCTATTAACAGGACACTGCAATTTGAGGAAACATCTCCAAACTATAGGGAAGAACATAGTCAGCAGCTTGCAGGAAATGTGGCGTGGAAGATGAAACTGCCTCCCACGTACTATTTGACTGCCCAGCCATGACTCAAAGTCGTCTCAACTCGATTGGTGCATCCGGACATGAACTGGGAAACATACACAGAGATCCAGTTGACTGTTTGCTGAGATTCATATCAGCAGCAGACCTGAGCAACTGGAACTGAAATTAAACTGGGGCGCAATAGTCCTTTTAGAATGCAGCGCAGAGGAATTCTAATAAGAGGCCCCCAGAACAAAGGAAAAAAAAAGGTTTTATTTTCAATCTATTTTTTCCATTCAAATTGTAAAGTTTTCATTTGAATCACGAAAACTGTTTTAAACTAAAAAAAAATTGCACGCAATATAAAAATCAATAGTTTTGGACAAAAATTACAATTGTATTTAAAACAAAAACATTTGGTAGTTTTTTTCATATACGTTGAAAATTCTTTTGAAATACACATTCGATTCAATTAATCAATGAATCGAACGTTTTTTCTTTTGATTTTAACTTGTCAATTAAACGTCATAATACTTTGTTTTGTAGTTTCTTCCATTTTTCTTGTGTGATATGTATTGCATTTGATATTAGCTCATTTTTATTTCTCTCATGCAATTTATTCGGATTTTATTGACGCAAATACATACGAAAATGTAACGTATAACGGAAACTTGGCGTTAGTTTTTGCGATGATGAGTTAATCAATAGTTTCAAACGAAACAGAAACAAGAAAAAGTAAAAACATCAACGTAAACTTACATTGCGAATATGATATCAAACGCCATACGGCTTCTAGCACTATGTACGTAAAATATTCCAACAATAAAACGAAATAAATGCATGCGATGTATACTAAAACTAAGAAAAACATAATGCAGTTGTGTACAATTTTATAAATTTATACAATAGAGTCTATGAATGTTTTTATGGAGATATTTCGGGAATGAAGAGTTACGAAGATTAGGAAAAAATTACGCCAAAGTTTTTCAAATGCATTACACTGCAAATAAAGCTCCGCGCTTTTTTTCTTCGCAATGTAATTTTTATCGCTTAAAATGCAGATATGTTTAAACTTCGTCGAAAAAACTTTGTTTAAAAATTCAATTCTTCAGCTTAAAAGGATTTGAAGCGTTTTGCAATAATACCGACTTGTTTATTAGTTTCGTTAAAAATGCGCATTGTCTGATGCATCCTGATTTTATTATCCTTTATGCAGTCGTAGTGAATGCAAGTCTTAAGTTCACGATACCAACATGAAAGCTGTTTTAATTTCGTGTTAATAAATCTCGAGTTGGTTCCATTTAAACTTGTACTATTTATGCCAAACAAAACAAACAAGGATCGTGTTAAAAAGCTTTTACTATTATATATGTATATCTATATTACAAATAATGGAAAATAAATAAATATTTATAAAACTGAAGTTTGAAGAAATTAAGATTTCTGTCACGTTCGAAAATGATACGATCATGCAAGTTATAAGAAATGATAAACTTTTAATGGAATCATTCATATTAAAATGCAATTAGTGGGAGAATAATTAGTTTGAAAATGATTTAACTAATCAAAACTATTTTCAACAAAAATAAATATCGCTTATTTCGAAACCGCAATACCACAATTTCTTCGTTTTTTTTCCTAGAATTCCTATGCTTGATAAATGAAAATAATTGTGGTATTCTATTTCTATATATTAATTGTTTGTGAAACCAAAGTTAATCAATCAATAAAAGTTTATGAATCCGACAGAAATATTGTATTATTCATAATATTGATAAAATAAACATGATTTTTTGTAATGGTTATATGAAAAATCCAAATTGTATTCTACACGTATTTAACTTAGTATTAAGTAAAATTAAATTTTCCGACCGTAGCAAGTTAAAGTGTATTATTAACCTACATGTGTATTAAACTACAAAAAAGTAAAACTCCTAGGATAGTAATTCGGGAATCGTTGAAAATTAAATTTACTAGAGTTAAATAATAAAAATGTAGTTAATAATTAAATAAGGAGAAATACTTGGTAACCATTTGTCCTGGTTACCAAGGTACAGGTTATTTCTCGTGTATTTTTAAGTGTAAATTAGAATTAACGATAAACAAAGAAGTTATAAAAATGCAACAAATTGTAGATAAATAAAAATAAATAAATATGAAACGTTTTTTGGACATTCAAAATCTATTTAAATCGCTACCTTTTTAAACACCCAAAACAAAATTGGCGACGAGGACGGGATCTTTACATAATCCGACCAAAATTACATCACTGGCAAAGAGGATGGGATTTTCACGTCATTTGATCCAAAAAATATATATAATTATAAAAATATTATTCCAAAAAAAGTGAAAAATTCTTTCATTTTGTAATTTTCGATGACAAAAATGGTAAACAATTATTCTATATTTTCTAAAGAATATATTTTTTACTGTTATTTACCGTTGCTTTGTAATTACTAAGGCCTATAGCGACTCTAGGATTATTAAATTTTTGAAAATCAGTTTATCAAGAAATATCGAAAATTTGCTCGACCCAAGATTTGAATCCAACTTGGTGATGTCAAATACTTTGATCCTTTTCTTGACTTTTCATATTAAAAGGAATCCTATAATTGTTACTAGAGTTATATATGGGTAATAATGGGTACAGTTTATAGACATGACAAGTTAGGATTATTTAAAATTTAGAGTTGCTTCGGATCTTTACGTCATCCGTCCCAAAAAAAATATCTATAACCGAGGACGAGGCTAGGATCCTTCCAAATCCGGCGACTAAGATCCCATCCTCGTCGGATTCGGAAGGATCCTATCCTCGTCCTCGGTTATATATATTTTTTTTGGGTCGGATGACGTAAAGATCCGAAGCAATTCTAAATTTTAAATAATCCCAACTTGTCATGTCTATAAACTGTACCCATTATTACCCATATATAACTATAGTAACAATTATAGGATTCCTTTTAATATGAAAAGTCAAGAAAAGGATCAAAATATTTGACATCACCAATTTGGGCTCAAATATTGGGTCGAGCAAATTTTCGATATTTCTTGATAAACTGATTTTCAGAAATTTAATAATCCTAGAGTCACAAAGGCCTTAGTAATTACAAAGCAACGGTAAATAACAGTAAAAAATATATTCCTTAGAAAATATAGAATAACTGTTTACCATTTTTGTAATCGAAAATTACAAAATGAAGAAAGAATTTTACACTTTTTTTGGAATTATTAGAAAATAAGAACAAAGCCAAAAAACGGCTGTTTAAGTCTGAAACACAATTGAGCCTGCAGGGGTGAGCCTAGTTTCCCCAAAATTTTACAAAGGGTTCATATTAAATTGGAAAAAATATATCATAAATAAGAAAAAGCAAAACCTCGTTTTTGGTTCATATACGAGCAAAACAGGGTTTTCACTACAAATATATCAAAGTTATTTCTATAAGGATGATAATTTTATCAATAAAATATTTAATTTTTTATATGGGATAAAAATTGTTAAAATTGGCCGTTTTTTCCGCGATTAAACCCATGCAATCCCTTAAATAAGTTGATATTGGTCGATTTTAAAGAAAACTAATGTGGTTCTTCTTCAGAAAATTAATGGAAAATATCCTAATGTCTCATAAAATCATTTGTCTTAAAGAGGAGAAAACATTGATACAAAAATGCAATGGAAAGGGTCGAGGGCTGAAAAAATTAAGAGGATTTTTTTTTTAAACTTAACATTGGGCTTGTGGAGGACGTTGACACTATGATATATAAACTTAGTGTATAACTATGAACTTAGTGTATAAAACGACATTAAATGTCAGTGTAAACTATCTATTCTAAGCCTTTAATTTTCAATCCCTTTTCAGGGGCGAATGCCCCATGAATAAATCTATTGAGCTTATGGCCTCTTATAATTTTTATGGTCTTGAGCAATCGGTAGTGATTTCTAAATTGTGATATGTTACGGATTCATGACTACAGTTAAAGTTCTGACCATTAGCACTATTTTTACTACTTTATTTTCTGATCAAAAAATATATAAATGAAAAGAAAAAGAAAACTAATTTCTTCGTCCTCATTTTTTTAAAAATTCTCTCAGTTCTATAAAACAAGATAGCATTCATTTTCCTAGTTTCTGGTTCAACTAATTTAAATTGGTAAATTTCATTGAAATTAATATCATTTAATGTTTTATTTTTTCAAAGCTTGTTGGAAAATTCACATGTGCCACATTACAATGGCAAAAAGATAAAAACAATATATGTGTTCATGATGGTAGCATGTGCATTATGCTAATGAAATTTCTTTGTCACTCTATTGAATTATTTTCAGAAACGAACGGTTGAAAATATTTTTAAAAAAACGAGGTAAAAGGCTACTAAAACGTTTTACATAAATGCTTTACAAAATCAATCTCGTATCACAAAGAGTGCTTTTTTTTATATCCGGCTTTAGTGACAATTTTAATGAAAATGCATCAACAACCGACAAAAAATGGTAAAAACGAAATTAAATTTACTCTAAAAATCACTATAAAGTCCACTTTCAACTATTAATTTAAAGTTCTAAAGGTTCGGTAATGTTGAAAAGTGAGTATACAAAAAATAAACGCGGAAGTTTAAAAAAAGGATTCTCTAAAGTACATTTTCCTCATTATTATATAAACGATAGCTATTTTCAATTGAAAATATATTCAATTATGTTTACAGCTATTTACATAATTGATAATAATGAACATTATTTAGTTTTATGTTTGTTAATATAATGAAAATTAATATGACACAAAATAATACTATTATTTCTGTAACAAAGTTCAATGAATTTTAAAATTAATATTTGGTTTAATTCCCACAAATGTATAAATAATACAAAAGCTAAAATTTTTCTTTTTTTCTGGAATAGAGTTTTAGATTGATTGATACGTTCGATTACATTGAAATTTAGGGTATTTTGTTTGACTGGAAATGTATTTTTATTTACAATGACATGAAACTAAATGGAAATTAATGTTTATCGAGAATAGCGAAACTAAATATTTAATCAATTTGAATTTACTACTTAAAGGATAAATTATTGAATTTCAACAAGAAGGAATTTATGTAGTTCAATTACCAAATTAAACTAGTATAGTGAAAATGTGTGTTGGCTAATGGACAATCAGGGAAATTAATCGATTTGATCGAACTGTTTGTTAATTTAGAATAATTATGTGGAGTTCAATATTGATTGAATTCAATGTTTTGTAAAAGGGAAACAATTTCCAAAGATTAGTTTTACTCCTAAAAAATCTACAATATTTGTTAGAGAAGGACAGTTTGTATTTTAAGTTATTATTAAAGTATTCAATCACGTAATTATATGCTCTTCGAATCATTTTCCCGAATTATATAATACTAAAACCAAATTTTACCAAAGCCGAACCAATTGCTTCATAAAGTTTCAACTCGCCTTCCAAAAGCTTTTCATTCTTTAGAGCTAACTTTTGAATTTTTCGGAGAAAATTCACCTTTTTATTGGGTGGAGAAAATATGAACTTATATGATTGTTGATGAATATATGAAGTTCGAAATCAGGCAGGAAAAAAATTATTTTGGAAAAATAATTGATCGACAAACTAGAAACAGAAAATTGCAGTAGGGACGTAATTTTATGGTATATACATTAACTTCTTTATCCCTTTACTCGAAAAGTTTTACCGCTATGAAAATAAAATTTAAAATAATGTGTATTTTATAGAAAACTATAATATAATAAAATGTTTTTTTTACAAATTTATTGAAGCAGCTATATTTTGGTAATAATTGTAATGTGCCATAGTTTATCACTCGTAGGTTAGTTGTGCCCAATGACACATTAATCCTAAAGTCCAATATCACTTGAATTGGTCTTTCATATCAAATATCAAAACATAAGTATATATTTATTCCTAGATCATATGAGTGTGACGTGTGTCTTAACCTCCGCCGAACCCACGAGATTGACTCACCAAACTCTAGGAACAATTAGGATTGGTATTAATAATAAATTTCTAAAATTTTATATCAAGTTCCGAGACTTGCATGTCAATTCTCTTGACCTGCTGAAAATCTTTGCCATTCCTCGACTTTCCGGCATTCCCTGATCGCAAAACACCCTGCTATATTTGCTCTTAGGTACAGCCGGATAAAAATTTAATATGCTGCAATGGAATTTTTATAATGATAATTTTAATATCTTAATTGGCTTATTTTTGATAGAAAAAAATTATCTCCATTTTTTTTTCCAATTTTCAGCGGAGTTAAAAAATTTGTGAAGAAAAAAATTCTTTAGTGTTACAATACATTAAATAAGGTTTAATATTTCATAGATATTTCGGGCAAAATTCAGACATAGTACCGTAGATTTGTATGATTTCCTCAGGAAAGGGAAAGATAGGTATTTTAAATTATCCATAGTTCTTTTGTATTAGGTTCTCGCCACTTAATTTATAAAACTATTTCGTAGACTAGTATTATGATTTATTGAAGTATTGTGAATTGTGTTTCAAGACATTTAGCAAAAACAAATTTATTTTATTAAAGAAATATTTATTTATTTCACACTTAACTTATTAATTTAAAACTTGTTTATCACAATATTTAACTTGTAACTTATTACTGATCTTAATTGACTTAAAGCTCGTTAATAACTGAAACTCTAGCGGATTTCAAATTATTGTTAACTGATAATGACTGATTGCCCTCCACCTGCGGTAACCCCTTTTGTAGTGGCTTAGACATGCTCCAGAAGGTTCAAACTTTCATATGGTTCCATCTCTGGCATTTTTGACCCTAATTTTTACAGTTTATCCTATTTCTCTAAAATAAATCGTTAAAGGAACATCTAGAACAGTGATGGCGAACCTATGATCCAAGTAATTTTTTTAACTGACCTAAACTGACCTGATAGCTAGGTAACCATTTGTTTGTTGTTTGTAGAAAGAGACTTCTATAACCTTTGTATCATTCTCTCTTTGTTTCATCTTATGAGGCGCTAATAGGCGCTATGCACATTAGTGACCCACGAGCTAGTACTAAAGAAAAATATGAACAAAATTTGACCAACACCTCAAAAAGGTTCACTATCGCTGATCTAGAACATCTTTCATCTCATTGGGCTGACCGCTACCCCATTATCAATTTTCATGATTCGGTGAGCACACGGCGGGACGCCAGATGCAATGCCTATACACACATCTATTTAAGTCTTAGCAATATAACAGTATTTCTTCATTGATTAAGAAAAAATAAAAAAAAACTACTGAATTGCAGAAAAATAAATCCGAAAAAGTATTGTCATATAGTTAAACCTTGTAAATAAAGCAAACCGATACAATTTCCTATCATTTCCATTTTCACTCAAAATAAAAAGACAAAACCCTATTGTCAAATATATGTAAATTTAAAACGTAGAGAAAATGCAATAAATTTGACGAAAAGTGCAGGTAGAGAGCCGTAGCCTCTGGATAGACTATGGACCGAGTTACGAAAAGGGCTACGAGGGTTGAAAAAACAAGACGGGATATCACAAACAGGATTGAGTAAAAACTGTTTTATGACGGGCAAACTACACAGCCACACACTGAATAAATGTTTGCTGAGAAATCTCAATAAGATAGAAAACCTTGTCTGCGAAAATTCAAGCAAATAAATACGAAAATTCTTCTGTCTATAAAATAGCAAAACAGACAACATTTGTTGTGGTTCAGTGGCTGTTGTTGTTTTCGAAACCACCACCACAGTCTTTTGCCTCTCATTTTTATACGAGCTTTAATATTATGCTAAGCGGCTTCTTCACAAAAACCAATCTACCGCAAAGATTTTTCAATATGCCACATATAAATTAGACCAGTTCAACGAATTTCCCTCGTTTTTATCCAGTTTACTTACCATTGTTTTGTTTGGCTTGTAAAAATATATTTAGGTTGGCGAATATTTCGACGTTGTGCTTCTGTTTGTTCTACTTTATTCAACAGATTTGCACGTTTATTCGATAAACATAATACTCACGAGATTTTTCAACATCCCCAACAACTTGCCCCTTAAATCGTTCCTCACTTACCTGCAACAAAAAGAAGAAGAAATAATCAAATTTACAAATCTTGAAATTCAAAGGAAAAATAATTTTTGTTCGCAAGACTAAATCGGATTAACATCATTATTTCTTCAGATGAAGCTGTATTTAAAAGTCTTTTTTACGCAATTTATTTTCGTCAAAATTGAATTTTTATAATTTATTTAAAGGGATATCTATGCCAGACAGAGGTGCGTGAATATAAAGAGTTTATCTCAAACATTTGTGTATTTTTACGATCTTCCTGAAGCGATTATCTCGGTCATATTATTTTCGATATTTATATTCGAATATTAAAGTGGCCAGAATGTTTTTTATTACTCTGCCGCTCGTTAAATTTATTCCGTTTCTTTTTGAGGCAGATTTCATATAAGGTTTTCAAATTATATTTCATCGATAGTCTTTATTTATTGAACTTATATAGTTTTTATATTGACTGAACTTTGTACGTCTTTTGCCTTCAGTCAATGCTAAATATAAAAGTTTTTATTATGTCCACTTTCTTCTACACAAATTCCCTGATTTTCCAGCCCGAAATTTATCTGTTTTTCCTAATTTTATTAATAAAATAAACTTCTTGGTTAGAAACAAGTCTCTAATCGAGAAATCTTTTCATAAATATAATCAAGGAAAACAGATAAATTTCGGTTTGGAAAATCAGGGAATTCGTGTTAAAAATTTGGATTTAGAAGAAAATGGGAATTTCTATGGAAACATTGAGATTTACCTCGAATTACTATGTTTATATAGGAGAAACTCTCAAGTTAACAATAGCAGAAGTAACATTGTTATTAATAAAATGTTTCCTATTTTAACAGTATAAAAAAAAATATAGGTATTTTTTTTCATTTTTTCAAGAAAAATAATGATATTGCTGTCGGTTAGATACAAGTCTCTAATCGAGAAGTTTTTTTATAAATAAAATCAGGGAAAACAGACGAATTTCGGTTTGGAAAATTAGGGAGTTTGTGTTGAAAAATTTGGATTTAGAAGAAGATGGGAATTTCTATCCGAACATTGACATTAATCTCGAATTACTACGTTTATATAAGAGAATCTCTCAAGTTAACAGTAACAGAAGTATTTATATTATTAATAGAAATGTTCCTATTTCAACACACCTAAAAAGTATGGTAAAGGCAATTTTTTTTCATTTTTTCAAAAAATAATACCATTCCCGTTATAGTATAAAGTCTCAGATGTCAACATAGGGATTTTTCAATGTGAAAATTGGTAGAATTACCCTTTTTTCTATATAAGTATAATATAAATATCTAAATAACCACTAACTATATTTGTAGACTAAATCAATATCATTCCACAAAGAATTTAGTGTGATAATAAAGAATGTAGCGAACATAGTCCTAAAAGTTTGATAATCATCAAAATCTTCAAATCATCAAATCTTTTTATAAATCATCATTGCACACATAAAAAATATAAATATAAATCCTTATTTCGCGTTAATATTTTATTTTATAATTTTTAGCACAATCTGGATAGCGATGAACTAAATACTTTTGTTCTGTTGACTTATTGTGGGAGGCAACAGTCCCAATGGACTATTCCTGCATTTTTTTTAAGTTCTGAAACTTGTCAGGGAAGTCCTAGTGAGGTCGGTGATATCTTAGCTATGAGGTCCCATCTTTACCGCCAAGTTGTTGAAATGGTCCTTGAGCTTCTCTTGATACTTTAAATTTTCTACCTCACCGTTGGGTTTGCAGGTTCACTATTAATTTTGATTTCGTTTATATACCAGGGAGCATTAATTATTTGATGGAGGTTGTTTGAATGAATTCTTCGGAGAAATTTAACGTTAAAATTAGATGTAGTACCTCATATTTGGTTACCATAGGTTTAAATGGGTTTCAGTTTAACCTTATAAATAAGGAGGATGAAAATGAGGATGATTTTCCCATTAATCAAAGCATTTTCTTGTATTTTTTCTAAGCAGTTCTCTAATTCAATTTACGTGTGCAACCCTAGTATCCTTAGTAGCTATCCCAATGGCCGCCTATCTAGATGCATGCCCAGGTATTTAACGACATATTTTTTTGATAGTTCTGTACCATTCATCACTACTGGGGAACAAGTACCTTTATGGGTTGTGAATGTAATATAAGCGGATTGGCTGACGTTGATTTTTAAACGTCATTTCCCATTTCATTGACCTATTCCATCCAAGCTACTCTAGAGCATCTTGATCATCTTGAGCATCTTGCTTCTTCTGGTATTTTTTTCATCATTACAGTTACAGTATCGTCTGCAAATGTGGCTGTTAACCAGGCCATTCACGCTTCGACTTGCAGTCCAACTTGTGGTTCGACTTTCGAAGTTGGATCTAAAATCGAACCGTGAATGTTGTTGTTGGAAGTTGGATGTCTAGCGGATCATTTAGGCGATCCAACGAAAAGATCCAGCTAGTAATCCGACTAGTTGGACTACAAATCGGAACGTGAATGGCTTGCTTTAGTTCTTCACCATTCATCACGATGTCAGATGTGTATATTACGTATAGCAGTGGACGCAAGACTCTATCCTGGGGATCGTTCGATTAAACAGTCTGTAAATTGGTCGTTAAGTTTTTTAACTTGTATCTGATAAAAGGGATCCTACAGGTAGGATGATAATATTTTCGAATAATCCGGGATCTCCTTCATGACTTTAGAAAGGAGACCTTGATGCCACATATTATCGAACGCCTGTGAAACATCCAAGAAAGCAATTGAGCAGTAGTGGTTGCTTTCCTACGCATCTCTGATGACTAAAGCAATTTTTATGGATCTGCTTCAAAGTTAAATGTTGGGATCATCTCTACATTGATGATCAGGAATGACCGATTTTTCTTCGAGAATGGGCAGTATTTTAGCCAGTGGGATTCTTTAAGACACTATAATCAGTACTGGTAGTAAATTGATTTATACTTTTTAAATCAAATTTTACATTTCTTTACTAATTTAACAGTGACGAAAAAAATTTCAACTTCGTCACTTTTAATAGAAAATAGAACATTTTCCCATAGTCAAAAAATTGAATTATCTAGTACAACACAGTATTTTATATAACAAAATACTGCAGTACAAAAATGATGAAATGTTCATTTTTTATTTGATCAAAAAAAAGCGTATAATTTAATCGGCCAAATAAAATTGAATCGTAGCTAATTGTGCATTCATTTGTTCTTCTTATTTTTATCATTGTACTGAAGATAATATATATCACTACATATATACTCATAGTTTTCATTGTTATTATGGAGTATATGTATAAAATGTTCATCACAAATATTCAGAATCGTTTTTTATTTTTCAATATTTGCTCCACATAGTCGTACAATAAGTATGTCACAATATGAAAGCCAAGAATTGTTATCTCAATTTAGATGCATACTTTGCCAATTCGGTCATTTTAACGATAATAAAGATAAAATAAAAATTTCGAAATAATTTATTGAATTTTTTTAAAAAAATCATCAAAGACAAGTGTATTTTAGATATTATTTTTTGCAAATACGTCTGTAATAGAACCAAAACCAATTTATGATAAAATGTTTTAGCTTTCATCAATAGAATTTCGGCATTACTCATTCGTGAAAAATTTAAATTTCATTATTCAATTAGCATTTTTTCTCAATTATCTAATATTTCTTAAATCATTCAAACTTCATACCTATAAAACCTATCATGATTTTTCAAATCTTATAAATCATCTCATCATTTATAAAATTAATATTTACGTTGCAAAAAGATTTATACAGATTATTCTGGCGGCTTAAAAATGGATATCACCATGACTCATATATTATTTGCGGCCCCAGAGCAAAAACGCACATTTTTATTCCCTTTTTTTTCAAATAGTACAAAAAAACATTTATATTTATGCTCATCCTATTAGTGTGGGGAAATATCTCTCAACATGATATTTACGTTTTGTGGAACAAAATTGTCTCTATTTTTTCAAATATTTATTGATAGATAAATATCGAATATTTGTTATATTTACTGAAAAGAAAAAAAAACATCATGGAAAAAAACCACAAACCAATTTCCATATTGTCTGGTTCACCCCGTTACCGATATCTCTAATATCAATTAATGGTAATGTATATTTGGGTTTACACTGACATCAAGGTTCAGTGAGGGTGGAAGACACCTGGGATTTCAAATTAATATAACTAGTCAGCATGGGACTTTATTATTCGATTTTCGCATTGAAAATTTATATCAATCATTTCACAAACTTTTGATTTGAGTAAATATTTGATCGAACACAATTATAAAATGATAGCAAAAAGCGCAATAAAAATTGTATTTGCTCAATTATAAAATTGCGACACTAAACTATAGCCAAATGACAAAAACTATATTTAACTAGCGATGGGGTATTTAATCAAAGGGAATACAATTAAATGAATCAAGTTGCGATAATAATTGGTTGTAAATATATGTCCACCCACTCTTATAAGCAATTAAGTTGACAGAAAAATGATTAAGTTTTATGGTCAACACATAAATGTGTTTATTGTCAAAAGAAAAAGGACAGAATATTTAACAAAGAAAACCCCACTATAAAGTCATAAATTTCTTTGATGATGAAAATTATTTAAATTATCTACTTTGTAGATAATTAACCTACGTTTGTTAGGGAGATATTTACGCAAATGTATGATTTTTTTTTTGCAATCTCAGTAAGATTCAAACCACCATTGAAATTTTTCAACAACAAAAGCACACCCTGAAGAATAGTTTGGTCTTTTTGATAGTTTTGTGGCCTTAGATGTTTTTTTTTCATTAAAGATTTCCTAATTTTAGAAAAAATCATAAACAAATTTGAATTGTTACGGACTTGGAACATTCGAAAGATCTAACATTTGAAGTTGAAAAGACATGAAGTAGTTCTAGAATACGTAAGATTCTAATGTGGAATAGGAAGGGAGAAAAACATTCGAATCAATGAGAAGTGCCTGGAACATTCTGAAATTTTCCAGACGCAACAAATAGATATATAAATAAGGCGATTGACTGTCACCGGGGACAGTTACGAATAAGTTAACAGTTACGACCAGGTAACAGTTATAAAGTTCGAAATAAATCACAACAACCGTTAAAATGAATAAATAGGTGAGTACTAAAAACGTGTGGGTATCAAAATAGTATAGTTAGTACCGTAAGTCTACGAACCCGATTAGCTTTTCAACAGGAAGTTCTTCCTTGCAATTCATTCTTCTTAGCGAGAACCTTCCTGACAAGAAATACTTCCTTGCAATTGGTTCCTCCATCTAACGAATCCTTACCAATCAGTAATTGATACACCAAGGACATACTTTCTTTTCAAATTTAATTTTGGTAGCTTTCGGGTTATACTTTTCGAGTTAAAGTACAAAGAAGTTAATGTTCATCATCAACTAGGTTCCTTATAATTTTCCTATATGTAATTTAGGATTTATACATTTGTATAATTTACCGTAACATGATCATTTCTGGTTTATAATTTTCCCAAAGTCAGTTTTTCTCACGAATTTACTTTTCTAGATCAATCATTTTTTCGATCGAATTTCCAACTACATAATATATTCATCAACGATCATCCAAATTCATATCTTCTCCACCGAAGTAAAGGCTAAATTTTATACTAAAAATCAAAAATCTTTTGACTAAGTTTTCAAAAGTTTCTCGGACTTAAGCTAGAAAATTCATGAGGATCGAATTGGCTGCAAACTAAAACTTATACCGACTAGAAGAAACGTTGATCTGTAATGGTCCTTCTAGGATGCAGGAAAAAACTCAAGAAAATCCTCTAGAAATAGGAATATTAAATTATTATATCACTGACCAGAAACATTTTTAGTCAATGTACTTATTAATTTACCTAAAATTAGGTTTGGAAAGTCCTTCTTCGATTTCTGGACCAACCGTTTTTGTGTCTTCTTTTGAAAAATATTATAATGTCAATTGTATTCTTTTTTGTCTATAACTCTTACCAAAACATACATTTATCAATACAAAGTAAAGTACTGTCGTATCGTTGAAGATTGCATTCATTTTTGAAGAAGTTCTTTCTATGTTTTTCCCTATATAAACGGCTATAGTTCGATTTTTACCAGAAATATATTTGCCAAATCTGCTAGTAATAGAAATCCACCCCTTTCAAATGCATTATCTTTTAATTTGCTTTGGTATTTCCATTATCATTTTAAGAATAACAAAACTTAATTCTTGGGTTCTCCTATTGTTAGGACAGGTTTTAGAGTTATAATTTTCCTCGAAATATACAGTGTCTGTATATATTTTAACATAATGATTGCTGTACATCGTATCCTCAACAATATAAAACCATATCATTGTGATACGTGGATATTTTATAAATTTTGATACTAATTCGTCGTTATATCGTTCTCCATTCTCATAGCTAAAAATCACCTAACAAAATGGCAATTTTATAAAAATTTTAAAATTATATCCCTTAATATAAAATATAAGCACAAAAATAAATATTACATTTTTTTTGCAATCGCCTTCGTTACGTCCTCTTGAAATTATGTTTTCCCAATTTTTTAAATTGTTATTTATTATCGCTTTATGACTATAACTAAGGTTTTTAGCGACTCTAGGGTTAATAAAAATTCATAATCGAGAAACATTGAAAATTTGCTCGATATGAGGATCGAACTTAGCACCCACCAGTTTTGGAGCGGTCACCTAGACCACTCGGTCACCAGTAGGTTATATTCTCGAATTATTATAGTTAAATTGAAATTAATATTTCAATGAAGGAAATTTATATTAATAGTTTCTTTAAGATCTTTTAGGATCAGTTCAAAACCTTGTTATTTGGTTCAATATCTAGCACTTTAAGGGCAAGAAACTTCGATTTGCGATTTTTTTACAGGCAGCTTTATACAGAAAAAAAATAAAAACAGACAAGTTTACACGAAATCATACATGTTTACATCTGCGGGTGCGTAGAGGTTGCGGCAAATCAGCAGCAACTGTAACTTTTAAAGTTTTTTTAAAAATACTGTTCTGAAGTGGTTTAGGTTTTATTTCCATTAAATGTAAACGAAATGATTTACTAAAAGTTAATTAATAATATTTTAATTAATAGTACTGACGGGCAATTTTCAATTGGCATCTTATGAAAATGAAAAATGAATTCCTCTACTTAAACAGAGGTGTGAAAATTATTAGGCTCAAGACAACTCAAGAGAAAAAAAAACATTTTTGTTCTTAAATGTCATAAATTTAAAAATTACAATAATTTCACTCATCTAATATTTTTTGTGGTTCCCTTTATTGTTTATAATTTGTTTTTCTCATCCTGGCATGCTCTATACTATTTTTTTCATTTATATTTTATTATGATGCCAAATCTTAATGAGTTCGGTAATCAGATCCACCCGTGTTGTAATAGTTTAATTTTTTTAGTTTTTTCTTCACAATGGCCCAAAACTTTTCTATGGAATTAGCATCAGAACTATTTCCTGGCCAAGAAGGCACATTACTGTTAGAATTTTTGAGGAAATCTATAACTTTTTTGGCTTTATGGCAAGGGACTCCATCCAGCATAAAGATAAAATTTTCTTCCGTAAACCGCTCTTTAGTTTGAGGCAATAACCTCGTTTCCAAGATTTGTATATATTGGTTTTGCCTTATAGTACCTTCCACAATGTATATCTTACCGGTACCCTTTGCTGACATGCAGCTCCAAACCATAATTGGTGTTGGATGTTTTATAATCTGGGCGATATATTGGTGGAAGAAAGTAAAAATCTTCTTTTGAATCTTATAATTTTCACACCTCTGTAAAGGTACTAGAAAACTATATTATTTTGATTATCTACATTATGCATGCACTAATTTCGCAACCGTATCCTGTACTAGGTATATGCAAACAATCAACAAGAACAACAAAGTTATAGGGATAAGTCTTGGTACAGAGCTGATAGAATAAACCAAAAGGCAAATGATAAAATAGTTTGTTTTCTTTTTTCATTATGATTATTAGAGCGTCAATATTTGTTGAAGTAAAAATTCGATTTTTTTTTTCAATTTTAATTCGATATTGTTATTTTTCTTCGGTATTACATTTTAGAGTAAAGAATCCAGTGTTCAATGTGTCTTGTAAAACTACAGAAAAAAAATTCGCAAATATTTTCTCAATAAATTGTTGCTTACTGACAAATGGAAATTGACGAACATATTTGTTTATCACTGGCATTTTTTCTTCTTTTGCTTATTTCCAATGTAAGCTGATATGATTGACAAGAAAAAACAACAATTCGATTGATATGTTAATTTAAATTACATGAATTGAATTCGTGGTGAACCTCGCCGAAGAAAATGTATTATCTACTATTATTTATTCACACATCAAAAATATATTAGCCAAATCGAATTTTCCATTTTTCCATTTGAAAATGGAACAACACAACTGAATATCATTCCAACGTCAACATCACAAATGTATTTACTCATCCTCATCGTCAGGATTTTGCACACCTTCTTCTTTCTTTTGCCAACACATAAGATATTTTTGTAAAAATGAGTTTCTGTGAACGCTTCAAATTGCATCGCTTTCAAAACGTGTGTGCCCTCGTCAGTGTAAACTCTACAATGCGAAAAGAAGGAAGATGTGTACGTACCAATCCCGTAGATGATGAAGAGGAATAAGACGGGAATGAGAATAGGGTAATGGCAGATTTATGACATCTAAAGTGGTTGTGTTGAGATCTACATTTCATTCGACGTTCGTTCCTTTTTCACCCGAGTTATCTTCCAATTTAGCACACATTTCTGGATGCATTTATTTATTTATGTATCCATATATTGCTTGGTATTTACACATGTGTACATGATAGAAATTCAATGTCCGTTTCTCAAAACAAATAAATCATTCTTTTTTTTTTAACCACCCTTTTTGTTTTCTCAACCCCCACCTTCTCCATACTAAAATAATATTGATTTGATTTATTAACAGACTGAATAAACATTACAATATTTATACAAAGCGTTTCAACACACCATAATTTTGGGATAAATTACGCAGTTGATTCCTATCCCAAATGATCAAGATTCAAGACTAAGCCATCTTTGGTACCGGTTTTCTATCATAGATAGATATAACTCTTATGCCCTGGATAAACGCTAGATAAAGTTACTCGTTCAATTAGCATCTTAGATAATATATAATAAATACGACAAAATTTGACGAAAATTCGTTTTATTACCTTCCTTAATTGTTATATTGGTTCAAAATAAAATTCTTCCTGATATTTCCAGTTAAGAAATAATATTAACAATTTATATCTCTCTATTTAACAAGTTAAAAGCTTTCTAATAAATATATTCTTCAATTTCTACTCATTTTACCAATTTATGAATACTCTTGAAATTTTTCAAAGAACCATGAAATTTGTCATAAATCGTAATTCATTTTTCCACTATTATCGCTATTTATTAGTAGGGGAAGAGTGGCATGAAAGAGCCAGTTTTGAAAAAGGTGCCAAATAATATAAAAGGTAATAGATAATTAAAAAAAGTCGTATTATAAGTAATTGTTTATTCATTTATGTATGAAATGGTTTTATTTTTTTTTTAAAAATTAATGATATTTTAAGAATTGCAGCCATTTATAAAATCAATGAAATTCGGCTCTTTCATAACACATAGGCATTGAAAAAGCCACCCAAAGTTTTGAAAGAGCCAAGTTCTTATAACAAGACTGAAATTGTACATTAACAAATATAAGTATTTTTTTTTATAACTTTGAGATATAATTTTATATCTGATATAATTATATAACGTTTTAGATAGAATAACTCTGATAAAAAATTAACTTTAATCTAAGAAACTCGTAAAGAGTAGCCATTTGAGATCAATCATTGCAAACTGACTAGATAGGATGTTCTTATTACAGACCATTACCTATTCTTTTGTAAGAAAACTAAAACTAAGTTAAATAATTTAAAAAAAAACCTTTAAAAACATTTTTGGCAAAAAAAATGATATTTTCATATATAAAATATATTTTGAAAGCTGATAAATATGCGTTTTTCACAAACTGTCCAACATGGTAAACAGTCACTGTTTTACCAGGATTTGACAACATCCACTCATTTATAGTAATTCTATATCTACTTTTGAAGGGACCATATACTGCAACATCAAGGGGCTGTAACTTATGACTACAATGGGGTGGAAAAGTAACTATTATAGTTTTCTCTAGAAAATTGAACCACCTTGAGATTGACATGTGAACTATGATTGTCCATGACGATTAATGCCGGATTTTCTCTAGAAGGCTTCACATGCACTACAAAATGTTGTAGAGTAAAAGTAATGTGTCTTGTAAGTCCGTAGCACATTTTAGATGCAGTTTTCAAATAATCTGCTAGCAAACTCTCTTGTTCTACAGTAAAAATGCGCTTATTACCTATGTTAGGATTATGCTTGTATGAAATGGCATTAGATAATTTAACTTTCTTAACTATTTTAGCTAAGTAAGCCCTTGAAATATTAAATAAAAGGGCAGTTTTATTAATTGACTGTCCTTTCTCGATCACATCACAAACAGCTGCCTCTATTGTTGAAGCTGTGGGTCTTTTACGTTTTTTTGATATTATTAGTTCAGATGCCATCGTTGCTTAAAGTAAAAATATCTATTTTAATTAAATAAACAATAAAATAACTAAATCATATATATATATATAATACATAAATATAGGCCTTCTGAAGAAGAATGAAAAATAGGTCTTGAAAGAGCCAGTCATGAAAGAGCTGGCTTTTTCATCACACTGCAGCTCGGCTCTTTCAAAACATATTCTCTTAATGAATATAACCTCGGAAATTCGTATAAAATCAAAGATTTGGCGGCAAAATATATATGTTTTTAGAAAGCCTAATATATTAATCAAAGGATAGTATAATCGCGTTACTCTTTGTTTTGTACATATAGGCGTCAGAAAACAAATAAAATGAACTCAAAAACTTACTTCTTGACGACAAAATTTTCAATACTTCATATTAGAGCTGTTTATTTTCGGTGAACTAACAAATTTTTGTGGGCGACAACTGGTTACTGTTACTATAAGAAAATACCATTATATGCGCGATTCGTTTAAAAACTCCCGCGTAAACGGTAACGGCTCTTTCAAAACTTGGCTCTTTCATGCCACTCTTCCCCTAAAACTAGTTTTTCTTTGTTTTTAAGTTTTCAGAGAAAATGAAACATTTTTCGGGAAAATTTGAAATTACTCGGCAAAAAATTTATTTAAAAACTTTCTGAAAATTTTCGAACGTATAAAGTAAATTTTATTAAATTTTCCGAAAAAATTCTGAGAATTTTGAAGAACTCCACATATAACTGGGTTGAAAATTTATCCAACAATTCATTCTTCGCGACCGTTCTCTAAATCTTATGGGAGTAAAGAAATATTTTGAAAAAAAATGAAACACGGAAATCAAATCTAGACCGGAATGCTTCTTTGATACTTAAATCACCCAACCAAATGGATTTGCCTCAAATTTCGTTAGATTAGTTGTAACAATATCAAAACTGTTCAAACCACTGATAATTTCAATTGCCTGATTGCCAATTTTACCTTAATTAAAGAAAATTTAAAGACAGTACTGAATTTTTCTTAGATCATCTTTATTTTAATGGGCTTTTTCTTACAATTAAATAAATCTCAATCAACACAGTAACAATAGAACTAGTAGTTTCCTATTTATCTGAATTATAAATTTTAATAACCGATATTGTCATTCATGAATAGATAGACTATATGCTTAAGATAGCTATTTGGAGCTAATCGATTTCACTCATTGATAATTAAGGTCATATTTTGATGATAGTTATTTAATAAATAAAATTTCATTTGTTTGATAAATCTTATACTTTAATCCTACACACATAATCATTTGTAGGCAAAAATAGAATGTTATCTCTATTCTCCGGATAAAATTGTAGCTGGAAGATAAATCTTACTATCAAGTAGTGAAAATACCAACCCTGGTTAAATAAAAAATTATCTTCTAGATAAATCCTACACATATCTCTATTCTTAGTTGAAAATATGTATATTTTCTCTATCTTTCGGATAAAATCTTATATAGAAGGTATATATTACTTTCCAGAAAATATCAGGCTTAAAGAAAACAAAATTCAACTTCTACGGGTCCGTATTTTAGATAACAACATGAAAAGCTATTTTCTACATATCTCTCTATATAGCCTCTAGATAAAGCAGACCATTCACGCTCCGACTTGCAGTACTGCTAGTCGAACTACTAGTTGGATCTTCTAGTTGGATCGCCTAATTGATCCGACTAGTTCGACTAGACATCCAACTTCCAACAACACCATTCACGGTCCGTCTTTAGATCCAACTTTGAAAATCGGACCACAAGTTGGACTGCAAGTCGGAGCGTGAATGGCTTAAGACTTTTTTCAAAGGATTATAAAAACATGAACATTTTCACTTTAGAAAATAGTAATATCTATCGGATAACATATCTCATTGATTACTTATTCGATGCCTAAACTTCCAGATATATTTTTTTCTTAAAGATATGGTCTTTGTGTTTTCATGGCAAAAAATAACGGCCCTAAGAAAATAAACTTATGGAATTAGTTCTGAAAAAATAATAAATTATTTTTCCCCACAAAAGTTACCTAAATTTACAAATGATGATTTTTGTTATTGTAGGTATACAATTTTTTTAGTTAGTAAGGTAAGGAATTATAATTCAAGCAAAAAAAAAAAAACGTTTGAGTTATGATGGAAAGGATATTAATTTTAGTCGTTGATGAAAATAAATTGAAGAAAACTTATTAAAAGCCGAAAATATAAAAATAATAGAAAACGGAGGTGAAGTCATTTGCCCACGCCTACTTAACTTCCGGTTAAAATTTTTGAAATAATATTTCTGACCCTGATAGTCCCTAAAACATGTTTAAAATTGGGTTCGTTCATTTTCTCGTTATGACTTTGTTAAATTTATGGTGATTTTCTATACCTAAATATTATGACACGCCTTCGGCCTATTCAATTTTAATAAATAAATCATTTGCATATGGAACAAATAAAACGGTGGCTCAGAGGACTTTATATATCATAATTTTTCATATAATTTTATTAATTTATCTATTGTGTTCAATAGATCCAATTAACGATTGAAATTTTGTCGTAATCACTAATCACATAACGAACTGTAACGTTTTGCGTGTCTGGAAAAATTTCAACACAAATCGATTCGAGGAAAGCGTTTTTGTGCCGGAATTGGAACAAAATTAGAATGGATGCTTCAAAGAATTGGATATATTGAAATTAAAAAGGCGATTCATAATTATTTTCGGCTCGTTGCATTGTGTGCAACATATTATAAAGATGGGCTCATCTTAACTTAATTTTGGACCGGAGATTTCATTTATCTCCTCATTCGCCTGTCATGTCGTTTCAGATTTATCTCGTGCGCTATTCT
Source organism: Sisyra terminalis (assembly GCA_958496175.1). Lineage (NCBI taxonomy): Eukaryota > Metazoa > Arthropoda > Insecta > Neuroptera > Sisyridae > Sisyra > Sisyra terminalis. Next base: position 16,555,263 of record OY292279.1, on the reverse strand, counting down.
CGTGGGGATTTCGATCGAAAGTCTGATAAGAAATTTCAGATTTTATTTGCCTCAACATGTAATCGGATCGGTGACCATTTTCATCTGTATCTTTCATCAATAATATCCATGTTGTCAGATAATTTAATTTTATGATTTAGCCAAGACATATACTCATAAAAATTCAACGCTTCGCCGTATCTATCAAATCCATAAAATACGTTGACAACTTTCGGTTCGACATCCGAAATTTTGTTGTTTTATATCTTGAAGCTTTTCTACACAAACGGTATATAACAATTCTAAAGTTTTGTAACTACATAATTAAGAAAACATGTTGCCAATACCACATGACATGCTTGTCCTGGAATACGGAAAGTAATGGTTTCGTGACCGATCTTTAATTTCTATATAAAAGTTCAATTAATCAAACTTTTAAAAAAGTATCATTAGAAATCATGGAAATGGGTATAATCGGGGCTTTTTTAACCCGATACAATAAAATTTATTTTTTAGTTGGAAATCTTCTACTTCTGTAAACTCGTTTTTTTTTGTGAGCTATAATGAACCAATATTTTGAGCTTTATCATGGAGGTGATAACAGGTTATTGATCTTCGATGGCGTTTAATTATCTAGAGGAGTCGATCTTGATTTCTTTGCTTTTTTATTTGGTGCTTGTGGTAATATAGCTGCTATCTTTTGTCGCTCTTAAGGAAGTTTTCGTTTGACTCTTCTGAGATTTATAATTACTCCCAACCCTAATTCTACTGCACTAGGTCAGTTTTCTAGGCCGTTAAGGAAATTTCTTGTAAGTGCGATTAGAAATTTCTAAATTTATGCTTTATTAATTTCGAGATGAATTTGCTTGTTTCTCGTATGCCATGGAGCTTTAGTGATGATTCCCAAGATTCATTTTTAGAGTAATTGTAGATACTTGAGATTTTTCTTTAAGGAAGAAAACCAAATTGTGGATGAGTATGTGAAAAGTACCCTAATGACTGATTTATATATCATCATTGATCATTCCATACTTAGATAAGTATGGAACCTTCTGTTAATAAGTTGGTATAGTTGGATGAGGCGAATGTTGGATTCTCGAGGCATGGCTTTGCCAGGTTAATTTTTTAAGTAGAAAATTATGTCCAAATATGAAGATTATTGTTTAAGTTGATGATGGCAATGTCATTCGTATGCATGTTATTTATTCAGTAGTCTAGTGTCGGAAAGCCCACGTTGTAGAATTTAAAAAGAATTGAACCCAATGTCAATCCCTGAGAAACTTGGTTTTTACAGTATCGATTTTAATCAAATGTAAAGTTCACAATTTTAAGATTTTACTCTAAATCAAAGTAGAAAAAATAGTTTTTCTACCAAATGGTTTGTTCAGTTTTGCTTCGTCAAATTCTTCCCTCTAGAATCCTCTATTCCTTCAAAAGTTCAAAATTCTTCAAATTAGGATAAACCATTCCTCGTTTCAATAAATCCAGGATCTCGATTCTTCTTTTCTTAAAACCTTTCAAATTTCCCTTTTACATTAAGTATAAATTAATTACCTCTCCGAATGTAACCAATCCAGCTAGCTTTTCCTGTTATCTCCATAGAATAGATGTCTATTTATTGACTCTTCATTCTCAACTCTTTTACATTTATAATTCGACCCACCTATTTAACTTTTTCTGCACCATATTCAAAGCTTTCCAGAAACTTTCTTTCTCGTTTTCTTAATTTAAAAGATTTAAGGGCCCTATTTATATAATGCTACATTCTACACATAGCAGTTTGGCAACTCCTTTCAACAAAGAGCTTTCTATGGTAAGTATACAACTATAACTGTCACTTAAATACAAATATTCCAATAAAAATAAGAAGGATGCGTTATGGAATATTCAAAATGAACATTTCCTTCAAAAATTCACAATCGATAGTCTTCACCATAACTCTATATGCTTATTTTTATAGTTCAAAAAAGTTAAATCATGGTAAGACCCCATCTTTAAAAAGCACCTTTACTATGATTATTTATTTTAATTCTTCATTTTTTACAAAACTAATTTATCTATTGCTATCAAAAATGTCGTAAATTAGCAATTAATTCACTAAAAAGGAATGATATCATAGCACTATCTCCGGAAGTTCGAAGATATATATCACGCGGAAATCCTTAAGCAGGTGAGCATTCCAATTACATGTGACAATATGACATATAATAAACACTTGTTTGTATCTAAAAGAACATAACTTTAATTGGCAATTAAGCATAAATTTAATATTATTACCTCTTACTTTGGTTTTATTAAAAAATTTTGCAACGCCATATTTTTCTGTGTTTTTTTTTATTTGATTACAGGTTGAGTTTCCCGCATGAATGAATTTTGGAAAGGCTTTTTTATTTTGAATGAATCGTTATTTATTAATATTATTATTTTGCAGATTATAATTTTTGTTGATAAAGAGAAATCTTTCTGGGAAATTATAAATAATATACATTATCATACTATAATACCACAGTATTGTCATTCTATCTTAAGCAACTATGATAATCACGTAAAATGTCCCAAGCCAAATGAGACTTAATCTGAAATTCTTTTCCCACTTTAAAATGACATTTTCCATTCGCTTTAACATTGACGTATTAGTTATTTTCAAAAGTAAAAGAATATCATATACAAAGTCATAGATTAAATTTTATGAAGATGTACCCAAACACAAATTTATCATGGCAGCCAATGCACTTTAGTAACGAAAAATTCCCTTTAAACCTAATGGAAGTCAAGTGATCAAGACGGACTTCCACAACTCGTAGGTAGTGTATTCAAATATCATAATTTGCTAATTTTCAAAATTTCTCAGTTTTCCATTCTTCACGTCTAAATCGATTTGTAATATAAAGGATAAATCAGGATAGGATTTTAAAACTTCATTCAGAATTTTATTTACTCCAATTTGCTACGTTTCGTCGGTGTGATTCCAACTTCATCAGGTAACCTTGATTACAACCTATCTAATATTTCAAGGTTGCTTGATGAAATTTGCAAATTGGAATAAATAAAATAAAACACTGCTAATTTGTTTGGTCTACCACATCCTCATTTATCTTTTATTTATTTCTCAGTTTACGATTTTTTAACAACCCTCGAGTTGCTAAAGAACTATAGAACTAAAGAATCTTGTTAAATGCGACTTTTATTACAAGCTTAACTTGAATTACTCTTCAGTACCAAATGAAGCTTTTTTTAGGACAATCAACTACCAAATTTTAATTGAAGTAAAAAATAACATTTTCAAATAACATAAACGTTAAAAAAAGTTTAAATCAAAAATTATTTGAAACTAGATATCTTTCCATGAAACTTTGAACATAAAGTATCCAATACTGTCTTAAAGTTTATCGATTTCTCCGGCTTTCCATACGACAAAAGCTTCATATTACTTGAATGAGTTTAAAATTATGATAATATAAAAATTTGTCTATAGTTTTCCTTTTAATCGACCTATTCTTAATGAAAATGTTGTTACTTGTAAAACGAATTATAGTTTGCAAAAAAACAAGGATTTACTGGAAAATCATAAGACACTGTAGCAACAGGAGGGAGTTATAATAATATGATTTTTTTTTGTGTATTATAATACTTATTCGAAACTCTACGAAACCAGATTTAGCAATGAAACATTTATAACATAAACGATTTTTTTTTAATTTTATTTATTTATTGTCGCTCTAGCTGCTAAAGCTTTGTCGCGACTTGCTAAATTTTGGCTTAGTCTACATTCTACATAGTATATAATATAGTATTGTAACAGAAAGGGACAAAGTCTGTCTCTCTCTTTGTGCCATGCCGACACGCGATTGGCTGAGTGACTTCTATCTCTCTCCCACCAATGCGAATGTACATATAGATTGTTCTCGAAACGTCTAGTAGGTGGTGGAACGTTGAAGAATATTGGAGTATATTCTAGAATGTTGGGTTTCAGGTATATAAGGCGCTCAGTCAAGCCAGTTGACAGTTGTGTCTAGAAATTCAGTTGTAAATTTCTGTTACAACAAAGCGATTATTAGTGTGATTTGAATTAAGTGATTATTGTCATTTAAGTGATTGTTTTAACAAGTGTAATTGTGTAATAAAAAGTGTATACAAGTGTAATGAAAAAAGTGATTGTTAAGTGATTATTTTGTGAAAGTGATTATTTATTTCCAAAAGAAATTAAGAGAACGAATAAACGCTATCTCAATACAGTTTTGAGACGTCACGTTACAGTATTGATACAATATAATATAAATTAATGATATAAGACAATCAGGTCTATATATGGTTGTAAAATGCCACTCTACTTATGGCCCGCCAACACTGCAGAAAACCCGTGCTCTCCGGGTTCAGATTCACAAAAAAAAAACGATTTGTTTTACATAAGAAGCAAAATATATCCGGAATGCAGGTTTTTCACAAAAAATAAATAAATAATGTCAAATTTAAGCAAATATTCAAATACAGAAGTTTAATATATGTATTCCTTTGGATTCTCAAAAAACCCACGTGGACAAAAAATAGTTTCGGTTTTATCTTTTCAAAAATCCTGCAATTTCTCGTAAATCTATATGGAAATTCAGGGATAAAATGAAGGTTTCGATTTGAAACAAAGCAAAAAACATTATTTTAAATAAAATAAATTAAACTTGGTTGATATAGGAACAGAGTATAATCACGGTTATAAATTACTTCGAGTTCTTTCAAATCAAATTCGTGCAATTAAAATTCAATTAGATAATAGAAATAGTTTCCTATTCCGTTTTATTTGAAATCTTGTTGAATTAAGAGATAAGAAATCCCACGTGTGCCAAGATAATCTGGGCCAGGCATATGAAAATATTGAACGAACAAGTTGGGTCAGATGGAGTGGATGAAGGATAAAATTGGATATCTCCATAATAATGGACACCTGGCGTGGTCATATTTAAATGTTGTTTTGTTCGTGGGAGTCGGCAGCTGATTGTCTGGCGACATTGATACTGATTAAGCCAAAACTAGACTTCCACTTCGCTCTTTTATCGAACCCCCAGGGTAAAGTGATGCGTGCCACACGTCCGGCACATGTCATACCCTCTTGGCCACACTTTGTACAAGGGTGGCTCGCAATGTTCGAACCGTTCCCGGTGTCTTCCTATCGCATTCGCTCTTATTACATCTGCTACTTCATAAATGTCTTGTTTAAATATTAGTTTTCATAATAATTCACATTTTATGATTAATTTTTTTCCACCCTTATTAATTTTATGATGATTTAATTTGTATAAGGACATTAATTACACATATTGCTCACACAAAACCCGAAGACAAGTTCATTTCTATCGACTCTTATATTTCATTAGCAGGCAAAAAACGTTATGTTTAATTGTTTAAATCAACCCTTTCTAAATTCAACTATCATTTCATTATTTGAATTCTTATAAAAATAATTATTAAACAAACCCTCAGTATATAGAATAACAATACTGTACAAATACTTATAAAATTTTTGATTTTTGTTTGAATATACATATCATAGAATAAATTTTAGGTCAACTTTATGGTATCATTTTACTCATTAACATGAAAATTCATGTTTCTAGCTTTATTGTCGGTTTACCAAAAAGACGTTAAAAATTTTAATCTTTCATGTGAAAATTCTGAACTTTTTTGTTTAAATTGTAATTGCTAACGTTCTACTGCTTGTGTTTGTTTTCGAAAATAAAAGCTTACTATAACCGATGGCGACAAATTGTCTACCATACACATTAATTAAAAAAAAAGGATGCCTCAAATCGGAGCAGTAAAGAAAGGAAGAAGGAGAAGGAAGATATATTGGTATTTAATTATTACCATGATTTTTAGTGCTACTGGTTTGTAAATGTAGAGGTTTATTGCTATGATATGTATATTCAAACAAAAATCAAAAATTTTATAAGTATTTGTACAGTATTGTTATTCTATATACTGAGGTATTCTATATACCTAAAATATTTGAATTCTTATAAAAATAATGATTTAACAAACCCTCAGTATATAGAATAACAATACTGTACAAATACTTATAAAATTTTTGATTTTTGTTTGAATATACATATCATAGCAATAAACCTCTACATTTACAAACAAGTAGCACTAAAAATCATGGTAATAATTAAATACCAATATATCTTCCTTCTCCTTCTTCCTTTCTTTACTGCTCCGATTTGAGGCATCCTTTTTTTTAATTAATGTGTATGGTAGACAATTTGTCGCCATCGGTTATAGTAACCTTTTATTTTCGAAATCAAGCACAAGCAGTATAACGTTAGCAATTACAATTTAAGCAAAAAAAGTTCAGAACTTTCACACGAAAGATGAAAATTTTTAACGTATTTTTGGTAAACCGACAATAAAGCTAGAAACATGAATTTTCATGTTCAAGAGTAAAATGATACAGTTGAGATAAAGTTGACCTAAAATTATCATGTACCATATATTATCATCTTCACTGACATAGACGGGGGAATTGGCTAGTCATACATACGAGGGATATTTTCCAAGTTCTGGGAATTGTGCTGTAATTAAATTACGCAAAATTTATAGACAATTGAATATGCGAGTAGACTGATATAGATGCGTTTTCATAGCGCTGTTTTTGTAATCATGGAAAACGCAACAAAATCATGCACTTTGGTAACGATTAATAAGCACTGACGAAAAGTGGATTCCTTATTTCAATCCTGAGATCAAAAGTCAATCCAAAAAATAGCGCAAACCTGAAATAAAGCCCCCATTTAAGGCGCGTGCAGTTCCGTCTTCTGGAAAGGTAATGCTTACTATATTCTGGGATTGCGAAGGGATTATTTTTATGGATTATCTGACGAAAAGTTCTACAATTATCACAAAATATTGTTTGAATTTATTATCCAGAACCACTGCGACAGGCACTTGCCTAAAACAGCCTGAAAAGTTGCTTAAGCACCCGTTATTACAACAGGATAATGGAAGACCACATATCGCGAAAAACGAAAGATGTTTTGAACGATAACCACTGATGAAACATGGATTCCTTATTTCGATCCTGAGACCAAAATTCAATCCAAAAAATGATGCAAACTTGAAGAAAAGCTTTCACTTCTGGCGTCTGCAGTTCCATCTGTTGGAAAGGTAATACTTACTGTATTCTAGGATTGCAAAGAGATTACTTTTATGGATTATCTCGCGAAAGGTACTACAATTAATGAAGAATATTATTCAAATTTATTGTCCGGTCCACTTCGATAGGCACTTGTCAAAAAACGACATAGAAAGTTGCATAAGCGTCCGTTATTGCAACAGGATAATGCAAGACTACACGCCACAAGAAAAACGAAGGATGTTTTAAACAATTTACGATGGAAATTGCTTCCACCTCCACCATATTCCCCGGGCCTTGCACCAAGTGATTATTATCAGTTCCCAGATTTGAAAAAAACCCTTACGGGGGATGTTCGATTTAAAAGTTTAGCTGACGTAAATCATGCCATTAATAAGTGGATTGAAAAGACACCGAAAAATTTCTTTAAGGATGGTTTAAAAAATTAGTTTATAGTTGAGAAAAATACATGAAAATTATGTTGAAAAATTTCATTGTAATATTGACGAAAATTAACAAAATAATTAAAATTATAGCTGAATTCCCAAAACTTATGGAACATCCCTCGTATACGAACAATATCGTTAGTGCATTATGGTTGAAAAGTTTTACCATAATTTGAGTAATAAACCATTTAAATTTAAGGAGAAAACTCCAATCCACTTATATACAACTTATTTGTCCATACCTTTATGTTAATAGTTTTGAGTAGATACTTTTAGTTTGTTGATATCCAGAGAACATTTATCAATTACGTTAGTTACTCTGAAGGAAAGAGGAATCAAATATTTCTTACTTTATTTATTTTTATTTATAAAAACATGTCTTGTATTACTAAAAGTGGGGTGAATCTTAAATGATAGATCGTCTTGTAGAGTAGGAAATATGAATATTACGGTAATACATTCAAGAAATTTGATTAATTTTGTATACAAAAACGTTATTGGTACAAAATTTTATAAATAAAAATCAAACCATTTCTTGGAAAAATGAATATGAAGAAGTCTTACAAAGTATACCTACTTTGATTTAAAATAACTAATAAAAGAGAAAGCTTTAAAAAGGAGGTGGTTATTAATGCAGGTATAAAAATGTTAAAAATATACAATTATACCTCGTTTCTAAGCTTTCATTTCACATATCTAACACAACATTTCGAAAGCTTTCGAACTTTTGAAAAAAACAAATGCGTTTTGAAAATACGCGTGCGCGTTTTGGTTTAAAGTTTGCACAAGCACTGGATTTTACAGCATTCCTAGCATTATGTATCTTCTAATTTATAAATTAAATAAGCGTCTAAAGGTTTGGGGGAGAAAAAAGTGATTCAAATAAAATTTGGTATGTTTCATATTGAATATTTCTGAAATAATTCTATATGCAAATTAAAAGTTTTTCAAACTTCCAAAATTCCAGATCATAAAATTTTCGACAGACTACCTTTTTTCCTATGTTTTTCCTAGATAAAATCTATAATTCTCATTTAAAAATTTTCAAATTTAATCCCTTCTCTGCTGGATGTAGATTAGTTAGAAGGTCTCAATCGAACATACAATTCCACAAAAAACTATGTAATTATGTAATATTTGAGGATTAGGTAATGTTTCAAATAAAGGATGCATTAAACTGCACTTTTAGTAATATGATCCAGATTTAAGCATATAAAAAAGGCTCTGAATTTATAAAGAAGATAATCTCATAAAAAGGGCTTATTTCGTGGGGTAAAAATGCAATAGTAGTTTGAGAATTGTAAATTGATTTTATAAAAGCATTAAGTCAAAAAATTTTGCTTGAGTTGAGAAACAATGTAATACAAACCCTGAAAATTAAATTCAAGAATTTTTAAGTATAATTTAATACTTTTACTTAATAATAATGTAAGTCATCTAAGTGAAATTGAATACAGTTTTTAAACTTGATACAAGTTTGTAAGTGTTAATTGGTAAGGTTAAGTGAACCCTTAGAAATGTCTCTCAATTTTCAGGCCACTACAAAATTTAAAGACCTAAGACATTCTGTGAAGTCCCTTCTACCTATTCGCTCTCGTAATTAGTTCGCAACTAAATCAATTGGGTTGGGAATAATTTCGTAACTGAATCCGATAGCGTGACTGGAAACAAGATAAGGGAGGACAAAATAACGACCGTGATGAAACGATAATGAAGAATGAGTGACTACTTTCAAGGATAAGCGATTGAAATTTTAGGGTTGATGTGACGAAAGATTATTGCGACGAAATGATACACTAGTGCTGACCAATTAACACCCGTTGTGTTGGCTAGACACTACGCATTGCTTTTAAATGGGCAAATTCACCCCAATCATTGTTTTCTGGTGAAATTAAGAATATTAACATGACATTGACCACGCAAATTAATGTTAAGGTTGAGAATTATCAAGCTTTTTGAAGTTTTCAGTATAAAATTAAATCTTAAGGGAAATGTTTTGGACAAAAAAACAACAAACTATCAACTCAGAAACTTAGTAAATGACATGTTTATATAGTTGAAAAGGTTAATTCGCAATACTGAAAAGACCAAACTCATAAACTGTTAATGGAAATATGAAAAGACTGAATACTCTCAACATCATATTTACATTAAATTTAATTAATAATGTTCAACCTATGTATAAGTAACTAAAATTGAAACTTCTTTTGTACATAAACATAATTAACGATCAATTTTCATTTTTCTTTGCATAAAAGTAAGTTTTCCTAAGTTTTCTAGTTACTTCTAAGCACTAATGTGTATAACTCTGTACAAATAATGCTACTCTTAAAACTACTTAGAACTTGTGCACTTCTATCACCATTCATATAGTTTTTCCAGAGTTCAATTTATATTTTCCCAAAAAAATAGGAAAAACTACAAATTGTAAGAAAATGAAGGCAAAACTGTACATATGTACAAACAAATTTCAGGAGATGTGTAGTGGCCTACTGAAGAAGTGTAGATATCTAAAATTTATATTTGCTTGATTTGAATTTTATGACCAGCAAATTTCTTAATATTTCTCGATTTTCATAAACTATAGAGCAGTGGTTCTTAGTATAAGTTCAATCGAACCCCATAAGTTTGATGAGTCAGTTTTGCGGGTTTGACGGGTTCTTATTAGTTTTGTTCATTTTTTGCACCTATGTATAAATACACATGTTTTTATGCATAAGTGTATAGGTACTACATATTTACATAAGTAGTAATTATAAGTAATTATCGTAAGTCACCATAACAGAAGATATGTAGATAGTTATATTTTTTTTTCTTTAAAAAATCAATCAAAACTGTAGTGCACTACGCATATTATGCTGTTCAAATCTACCCATATTTGATAAAAAATGAGTGTTAGTCTGAAAAATTGTGTTTAATCACGTGTGCTTTCGTAAATTTTATTAATAAAGTTCCTTTTTTTAAGAGTAATTAAATACCCAAAGTAACTATAGACACTTTAAAAAAAAATTTTTTTTTTACTAAGATAGTAACTTTAAGTATCTTTAAAAGCTCTGTAAATCCTATATCACTATGTCACTATCCTATGAGAAAATATGAACCTATTTTCTATCCTCCGGATAAAATTTTATCTGGCCGATAAATACCATTATCTAGGAGAAAAAATACCGATTATTATTGATTTGAAAAAAACAGTAAAAACCGTTTAAATAAAATATTTTTTTATAAAAGTTATATGCATTTGTGCCCAGGGTCTCCAAAAGATTAATGACGGGTCTCTAATAATAGCAATAATATAACGACTAGTTATTTCTTTTAAAATTATATGACTAAAGGAATATAATGAGAAGCAAAATTTTAAGTTTAAAGCAAAAAATTGCATATTGATTGTTACATACAGCATTCAACAATGATCATTTGAGTTGATATTCTAAAGGTACAACTTAAGAAGTTTGACCTTTCAAATTCAATCCTTAAAATGAATATTCAAATAAGGTACCTGGTCAACTAGAGATTTATGTCAATTATGATTTAAGAAATTGTTAATTATCTGTACGAGTACATTTTATCGACCATGATTATAAACGATGATGTTTATATATTTTCCAATCTAAATACTAGTCAAGGATACAAAGAAATTAAAAATTTCCAGAAATTTAGAAAGTTCCCTGACCTTACTTTACTCTGACCTAATAAACTTCCCTGACTTTTATTTCCGCAGAGAAAGCTACCTTTTATGGAGAAGATTTTAAATTATTTTTAAAATTGTTCAGAAATGCAACGAATAATATCGATAAAATGAATTGATTTATTTAATGAGGTCGATAAATGAAAAATCAAACGGGTGACATAACAATAAAGCCATGAATCTCCTGACCGATTTCCAATAAATGGAATTATCAGGAAAGAATAGAGGGATTTTATTGGAACGGTTGGCGAAGCGTGAGGGTAGGTCATGCGCCAGGTGATGTCCTCCGAGTCGTGCTTCACCTGGTGGTCAGAACAGTAGCAGGCCTCTGAGCTGCAGCTTTTTACTCATCGCTGTCGTACCATAAGCCACCAAAGCCGTTAAGTTCACGTTTTATTGCCTACTGATACAATTTCGATGTACATATTTCAAATGTAATCCGTATCGCTCTTACTCGACCATCCATACCCATTGCACCCCCAACGCTCATCCCCCGAGCGCACATGACCATCGCGCTATTTCCAATCTCTTCCGCCACCCCCGCAATGGTAACCTCTTCGTTTGTTTCTCGTCTCATACAAAATTTATTACATATGTATTATGTTTTTCTATCTCGAATCTCACACCTAAACGATTTTATTGTTCAAATCGTTATATTTCCAAATGTCCTGTTGCACATGCTCAATTTTATTTCGCAGATATTGGTTTTCGCTATTGATTTATAGGACAAAAGATATCTGTTTACCGAACAACAACAAAAAAAAAAATCTTCATACATATGAGTGCGGTAAAATTAAATAAATCTTGTGAATGTCGTATTATTTACGTAATACTTGATTTGCATACATTGGGAAATAATTCAAATTTTTTCAAAGTTTATGCAAAGCGTTTGTATTTGTTTTCAGCCCCATTGGTCTTTGGTGTTATTAAAAAAATGTAAATAAATACATGAGAAGAGTACGACTAAGCGAATGAATTTAAAATTTAATTTATGGTTCTTTTTAAGTATGTCGCTTGGATATTCAACTATAAAAAGCCACTCATTTGAAATTCAAGTTTCAATATTCGTGATACTCATAAATTCAAAATAGTTTTAATGATCCGTGAAGTATTAACTGATCTATAAAATTTGAAAAAAAAAATATGAACATTATTTTGAACGGTTAAAATAATGAATCTTTAAAGTTCCAGATAAACAACTAGAATAATTGTTTACATTAAGAGTTGCTATGTCGCTAAGTATTAAAATAAAATGGGATAATAAAAGTTTTTCTTCAGATCCATAAGAGCTTTTCTCACGAATTCCTCTGGGCTGCATCCTAGTAGGACTACGCACTTTAGCATTGTTGATTGTTCTCGTTGGTTAAACCCAAGGTTTGTAAATTACACAGGTTGCTCCATTAGAAAAAAAATGACGTCATACGAAGAATTTTGAAATTGAATCAGTCTGAAGATATGTACGAATTTCTTCTGGATACGTCACGTAGCCACCCTGAGGTCACCTGTGTATTTTATAAACCTTGGGTTAAACCTACTACTAACATAAATTTAAACAGGCAGCCAACTGAATCTTTACGGGTGTTCTCCAATTCACATCCAGGTGATCCTAGGAAGTTATAGTGGCTTCCGTGGCTTTGATCCATAGCTGGACTATCAAATAAAATATGAGAGGTACTTTCCTCTCCCTCTTTCTTTCCTCACATTTCCTAGATGCACTTGATTCACTTTATACCCAAAATTTGGAAATGGTTTCATAGATTACAGTTTACAGGTCTACCAGCATTATGATTTCATAGTTTTGTTCTATTCATAAATCTTTTAAGGTATTTTCTTCATGGTTACTTTATTATATCATTACCTTTGAGAACTTTCCTCTTGAGTAGTTCCAGGAATTTATTTACTTTTTCTGAGTCCATTAGCTACTCAATTTAGTTTTGTGTATACTAACAAATCTTTAACTGGTTCTGATTTCATAAAGGGCAAGTTTAAATCAATGTTTCCTCATTATCTTTAGTGCAAGGTCTATTATTATTATTTTAGCTCAATATTAATTTTGTCTGTTAAATGCTAGTAGCTAAGTGATAGGTATTTTGCTTTCCTTAATTGGAAAGAATTTTTATTCCTATATGGCTAGGCACACGAAAAATCGATTTTTAAAAAATCGATGTTTTAACGTTAGTTTTGAAACTAAGGATACAAACGATACATCTATTTTTTTAGACATCGATATATCATTCATGAGCATCAATGTTCAATATATTGTTACAAACTATGTTAATGGCAATTTAATGAAAAATTGTAAAATAATATTCTCAACAAAAGCTTGAATAACAAACTGAAAATTTTCGATAGTTTTTGAAGCTTCCGTTTCAAATTATCTTTTAAATTATAAATTTATTCATTTTTTACAAAAAAACAAAAATTTTAGTATTCATAAGATAATCATGAATTTCTAAATACGTAAAACATGAAGATTTTCCGTCAAAAATGTATAATTATATATGTTTCTATAATTTCTACTCCATTTAAACTAATAAACGTATGATAACTAATTACTATTCAAATATTTAAAGGAAAATTATTTCTCTCGTGTTTTAATATACAAAATTTCAATAAATTAATGAGGCATAATATTATCAAACAATGTAAATAGAAAATGATTTCTCAAAATAAATATTTCGTGCAGAGTAAATAAATATAAATTAATATTGGCAGAGTACTAATAACATGTTGATTTTTTTCTCAATAAATATTAAAGTTTGTAATAAAGAGTATGAGTGTAAAATATTTTTGTTTTAATTTCTAGATAGTATGCGTCAACAAATGATTTACTAGCTTATTAGATTAGAATTTAATACCTGATAATAAGGGTGGAACTTATAGTGTTTAGGGGTTCGAAGAACGGAAAAGTATGCAATACTGAATATAATTTTTAAAGTAAATTTTCATTATATGGTAATAACGGTAATATGAAAAAGTATGAATTATGTTAGAGGGTAAACCACGGAAAACCGGTTCTAGTATTCCCCTTCAAAAAAGCATTTAACTATCGAAGCACAATACGGAAGTATAGCTAGTTTATTGGAGTTGTGGTTACAAAGTGGAAAAACTACTGAAAACTTTATCAAAGCCACCGTTTTGTATTTATGTTTTCCCAAATTTAAGTTAAATATTTCAAAACTTTAATTTTAAACACACAAAATGACAATAGTTTCGTATCGATTTTCATATTTCAATTTTTTCTTTTCTTCACACCAGTGGCTTCCCACATTCTTAAAGTTAATTGACGCTAATGGTGGTTTTATTATGTATAGTTTATTTTTCAGTAAGCTATTGAAATGTATAAAATAGTGCTTCTTCTTGTTCTTTTTATTTGGGGACCTCTCCTAAGAGTTCCTCTGCACCAAGGTTTATAAATTGCACAGGTTGCCCCATTAGAAAAAAAATAACGTCATACGAAGAATTTTGAAATTTGAATCAGTCTGAAGATATGTACGAATTTCTTCTGGGTACGTCACGTGGCGCATGAGGCCCCCTGTGTATTTTATAAACCTTGCCTCCCCACTGCGTTCTATAAGAACTATAACTATTTTTACTATTATATTCCTATAAGAACTCTTCAGCTTTGTAGTTTCTAGTTTCAATTGGTCAATTTTATTTCTGATATGAATTTCAGCAAATAGTCAATTGAATCTTTGTATTTGTTCACCAGATTATATTATGGAGTGGGGGGGGGCAAGGGAGTAGGGACGACTTTGGGTCATACCTGGGTAGTCAAATACCGTAAGAAAATATCCATTTATACTCATCTGTTTACTGAAGAAAAATTTCTAGAATATATAATAAAGATATTGAAAATATCATAAATTATTTTTCTCTAACAAAGCTATTTAAAGTATGATCCATTACAAGCTCTAAGTAAGTATTATGAATTTCCTGAAAAAATATATAAAAATCAATCTATTTGGTAAAACTTTAAGGAAATAATTAAAGTAGAATCTTGTAAATTGATACAATAAGATTGTGCATGGCAAAAGCTTAAATTCCTGAAAAAAATGAGCAAAATTTCGGAAGTTCACTACCGACAGAAAAGCCTGTAGTCTCTTAAATGCAGCAACTTCAATTCCATAGTTAAGCTTACTAGGTGGCCGAGTGGTCAAGGTGGCCACTCCAAAACTAGTAGGTAGTGGGTTTGATTCTCGTATCGTGCAAATTTTCAATATTTCTCGATAATGGATTTAATTAACCCTACAGTCACTAAAGAACCTTAGTTTTTATAAGGCGACGGTAAATAACAATTAAAGTAATAATAAAACTCCACAATAATCCTAAACTTTAAAATATGTTTCCAAGGAAGTATTGAAATTATTTATCATAACTTAACGCGCTATTTAAATTAATGTTCTTTTTTGCAAACTCACAAAAAAATATAACTATACTTTATCAGAGTTGGAAAGCTTAAGGACATGTTAATATTTCCGGTTTTTTATTGTCATGAAAATTCTCCTTTAAGTATTTTTTTATCAATGATACATAGAGCATTAAAAATGAAATGAATTTCCAAATTCAAAGTAGTGAATTTCTTTTATCCATTCACATCTATGCAATAATTTTTTTTTTATTCAGACAATTTTCGTTTCAATAATTGAGTTATTGTGTATAACGTGGTAAAAATTGTTTCATTCCCAAAAAAAAAAAATATATTTATCATCCCCACGCCAAAGTTCCAAACAGCCATATCAATCATTTCTGATAGAATCTATTTCTCAAAATGTTATTTTAAGCATAACCTGCCTTTACGACTCTCACATTTGTCGCAATCATTAATCTTTTTGCCGTATAAAGAGGGATGAATAGTTTATTTTTATTTAAGTTTTTTTCACAATGAAACAAACATGTAAACCCTGCATTTTTTAAATTATTTTATTCAACTCTCTTAAATGCTTACTTCCTTATTTTCCATTTAGCCTTTTAACCTTTTCATTCCAAGGAAAATTACCAAATATCTCAATAGCATATTTCATGTATAACACCGTTGAATTTCACTTAAAGTGCACAATATTATGTGAGTAAAATTCGATGAAATCTAAAAAAAAAACGATGAAAAATCTTAAAAGATTAAAAGAATATTGAACAGCGCCTTTTATATGGAGAAAAAGGCATCGCTAAAAGCATTTTAACTCATCTTGAACCTGATATCTCATTCTTTTTTTTCTTTTGTGTGTATGTTGAAACTAAGCGTTTTCCATTCTTTCATCTAATAGATAGTGACTACAAGGGCTCAAATATCCCTATCGTATTTCCTCGATTACATCATCGAAAAATCGTACGCGTGAAGGGCCAGAGAAGATAAATCTTAATAAGGTTCGAATATACGAAGGCAAATAAAAATAAATGAAATGTTCGTGGGTTTGGTTTCACTAACCTTTTCAATCTGTGTACCTATACTGAACTTCTATCGATAACACGCTAAACCTTAATTACAGAAATTAGTGCTTTGAATTTTGCAAAATCATAGTCCTAAATATTAAAACTAAGACCCTTCACTATCTAAAACTTTGGAATTAGGGAATTGGTTAAATTAAATGGGGAGAAAACAACAAAAAGTGATTTGTTATCAGTACACTGACGATAAATTTTTAACAGCTGTTTTTATAGTTCTTATGGATTTTGATAAGTCTACCCTTAGTGCTATAGCACTTTAGGCAATAATATTTAACAATCTTCATCACTTTCTTAAATTTTACAAACAACAAAAACGATAGAGAATAAAATATGAAATATATTCTTTAATTTCAAGCTAAATATTGCGTCAATATACGTAAAAATCTGTAGGTATTAATTCAAGTCCATTAGAGCAGTGTAAGCTTAGATTTATATCACCGCCTAAAATAGACAGAATTTCGTTGAAACGATATTTGCCTAGATCCTATAGAAATCTTTTATGTTTTGGCCAATTAATGAGTGTTTTTAATAAATATATCATTAATAACTTAATGCAAGTTTTAGAGGACTAGGATCAAATAAATAATTAAAACTGTAGGTTTACTCGCGACGTTTCGGCTTTTTATTAAACCTTCCTCAGGCGTTTATAAACAGTCGCTTTAACTTTGACAACAATATCCGTGTCATAAATATGGTAAAGTTGATAAAAAATAATAGTAAGAGCTTCCAGGATTAAAAAATTCAATAAAAATCAGTTATAAATTATACTTAGCTGAGCTAAGCTTAGCTAAGCGGTTAGGTTTATTAACAGTATCATCTAAAACTAATTTTTATTAAATTTTATATATCCTACAAGATCTTATTATTATTTTTTATGAACTGTACCGTATTTATAAAATGGATCATTACATTAGAATTATGGTTGACAAATTTAAATCAACTGTTTATGAACCCCTGAGGAAGGCTTAATAAAAAGCCAAAACGTCGCGAGTAAAAATCTAGTTATAAATATTTATTTGATTCTAGTCCTCTGAAACTTCTATTAAGCTGACATCATCAAGGATCTGAAATTTTGCCATAGTATGTCATTATTGTTTTGGATTTCAACATCGACGTTAAAACATTGATGTTTATGAACGATAAATCGAGGTTTAAAATAATCGATGTATCGTTTGCATTCTTAACAGGTGGCGGAGATAAATAACTTGGTTTTTGTAAATTTAGTTGTCTTGAAGTGTTTTACGAATGGCTCAAAGGGCATTCTATGAAAAATTCTTACGAAAATTGACTATCTTGTTTGTCGTTAATTTCAAAATGAGTTTTTTTTCTTCTTCATTGTTACAGAGGGTCTCTTCTAAAAGTTTTCAAACACTCCGATCTAAAAGAACTATAACGACCCAGCTTTGATTTGAGTTCCCATTGGTCAAGTTTGTTTCTGAGATAAATCTCAGCAGACTATTGAATCTTTATGTATATTTCTTATGCATGTTCAGGTGACCCAAGAGAGCAGAAAGGGAGTCAAGTTGCATGACTTACCTTAGGGTTCCAGTAAAAGTGTGATTACGTCATAAGCCGAAAAATTTGAATTATCTGGTTCGACTCTTAACTAGAAACCTGTGGGACGCCAAAAGGCAACAAATTAATGAAGTTGAAGGTAGATCCTTATTAATCAACCGGTAAGCAGGAAACAATTAAAAATTAATAGTTAGAAGAAATAAATATTTTAAAAGTTTTAATTTTGATTATTTAGGTATTAATAAACTGTATTCGGTTAGAATCTCAGATATTAAGATCTAATTAATATACGTATTTCATCATCGATTCTACAATCAATAACGATAAATGCAATAATAAAGCAATGCTTAAGGTGTCGATTTATAGAAATTTTATACATACAATCAAGCAAACTATTAAGTATTTGAAGCTTTTATTCCATTGTGTTCGTTTTTTATATATTATTATTTGTACATTTGTCTTTATTACACATTAACACTTGTGATTCTCCAGTAGACCAGAAATGAAACATTTTACTCTAATTAACTTTTGCTTTTAAAAATGTCCGTCCCTCTGCCCCGAAGAAAATAAAAACATGTTAAAGCACATTTTGGGAAAACGTTTTATTTGCTTCATAATTTTTTTCTGATTACAGCATGTTTTGTTGCTCAAACAATTATTTTCAAGGATTAAACACTCATGCCTCTATTATAGGTACTTGTGTACTTACATACTAGTTAAAAATATAACAATTATCCATTATTCCGAGTCTTTGGTTGTCCCGTGTTCGTCTATACAATTTTATTTTTCATATGCTCATAAAATAAAAGAAAAGCTAGGCATTTTAGGAACTCATGTGGTAATATTCTTTTTCTTCTTAAAACTTATCTTAATCCTGTTATTCACATTATGGTTGAGTATAATTATTTCTAAATCTGTAAGAATCTATTTTTCTTTGATAGGGTAGAAAGCTTTGGGCAATTATTTCAGTATGAATAAAAGAAAAATAGGCGCAAATGTTTCATAAGACTGCGGAAAAAAGATTTTCAATATTACTTTTATTGCGAAGGGTAAACGCCCCAAATCTATTAAGACTTTCGCTATAATAAACAGGAAAAGTGCGGAAAATAATTTATTATTGTTTGCCATAATCCAATCAAGTCAATGGCGTAAGATTTATGAAGGACTGGAGAAAAAAAAACAACACACGATGTAATTAAAACAAAACGAGTCCTGATTATGAGTGAAAACCTCGAATAAAATGTTTCTCAACATAACAAAGACTGTTTTACATAATGTTAATAAAGTTCGCTTTTTTACAAAACTAATTTAGCACTAAAAATGAGGTTGAGGATTTTTTACTCCTTTTTTTTGAGGGGGAGGGAAACAAATAGTATCATCTACAATTAAACAAACGTATTTTTCCTGGTTGTAAAATTCCCTTAATTATCAAGACATAAAAAGCGAAAGGCATCCCTAATTACAATAAACGTGACTGAAAACGGAAACAGAACGGAAAGAGCAAAAAAATTTAAAGGCCACATTTTATCAAAGAAAAAAATTTACATCTTTAACAAGAAAACGAGACTCATTCATTTTTTAAAAAAGAATTTAAAATTTTTTGTCTAAAAGAATGAATAAAGAGTGTTAGGTATCATATTTTATTTGAGAAGAAGTACTTTTTTTAAGTCTTTAAAACAAATATGTTACACTTGAAGTTTTAAAAACAATTCAGAGGTAAATAATGCAACAAGCTTTAGAAGTCTGTACGAGTACTTATGAATGTAGATACACTATTTTGTAAATATCCAAGTTTTTTATGAAAAATCAATACCTTTTTTCAAAAAAATAAAAATTAAATCCAATGTAAGCTGTGGGAAAAGGATATTTAGAAAAGGATAATTAGAATATCTGAATATTATACGATTTTTGTACGTCTTTCCCAATAAGTTGATTATGTTATTAGTAGACAACATCGGATTATATACCAAAATGCCGAAATATGCATGCAAATATATACTAAAAAAGGGCGAAATATGCATTCAATATGCACACTCAAAAACCATTTATTATTATAATTTACGTTTATTCTAACATTATATTAATCTTAATATATATAATTCTTCTGTACTTATGTACAGTACTTAACTTCTCCTAAGCCGCCAGACCTATTCTCCAGAAATTTTCAGTATATATTTGAGTGGAATCCTGAATGGTTTAGATCCACAATTGGGCCACATAGGTGAAATAAGAGAAAAGCTAAAAATGAACTTTCGACGTCAATTTGCGTTACCGGACAGAATTTTAAATTTAGCGGAATTTTCGGAGATCTCTTCAGAAGTGCCGTTGATAAATGCATCAATTTTCTTTATTCCTTCAGGACGGGGGTTTTTACACAAAACTGAATTTAATTTGCCATGAACCTATTGCAATAGTTAACTCGAGAGGGCGTTATTCTGTTTAATCATTGTTTCGAATATTTCCATGGACTTGCACAGAGGAATGTTTCTAGTTTCTCAATTGCATCGAGTATAATGCTGAAATGTTGCATTAAGAGCGATTTTTTTTATTGAAGAATTCTCAAAGGAAAGCTTGCATGAATTGATTGCAATGGTGTCTGCTTTTTCAATTTTTTCAACTCCTTCTTTTATGACTTCGAAATATTCAGCATAAAACAATAAAGCTTTCTACCAAGTACCCCAACGTGTTAAAATTGATTCTGGGGTAGTGTTACGGTTGGTAGTCGCTCTTTATATGCTCGTAGTCGCCATAGTGCTTTTTAAAGCCCTTCGTTGTAGAAGAAATTTATTTATTGACTATTCCGAACTCGTTTCTGATCTTTTCCACTACTTTATATAATCCGTAGGCTAGCCAGGTGATGTGAGGTAATATTGGGTACAATACTTTCAGAGCTTGACGCAAGAAGGACGTGTCGACGGCATAATACAACACGCCAAACACGAATAACTACCAAAATAAGCTTTTGCCATGAAAAATTACCAAAATATGCAATAACGCTATAAAAATTGAATTATATTCAGTTGCATATGCAAACATGAAAATGCTTATAATTCGATGTCTAGTTATTAGATGTATGGCTTGTTGCACCATCTTTCTGAAACCATTAGTCGTTCATGGTTGAAATCATCGAATTCATACGACCAAAAATTTCTAAACTTAAAAAATGTGGTCCGATTACTCCTTCAAAAGATAAGCCATGCCAAAGTGTTAGTTTTTGGCAATGTAAAGATTTTTCGTGAACAGGCTGTGAACTATGCTCACTTTAAATTTAACAGTAGTGCTAATTTGCTAAGCCATTCCATTAACGGAAATGCATCGAATATGATTTTTCCATAAAATTATGAATCTTTCCAAATTGCTCGAAAACCCAATTTGCAAAATTTCTATGCAATAAATGATCATCTGGAAAAAAGTTTTTGAGTCAACTAAATTTAAAAAAAAAAAACACTTCAAATGCAAATCCTTATAGAATATCCCAAGTACAGTTAATAAAAATTCAAGCTTTAGAAAATTGATTGACGCCAAATTGATTGTTTCCGATTTTCACTCATGTTTTGGTTCATAACGTCGATATATTCATCCATAAGTTTACGTTTTTATTAGATCAGGCTCTTAACTTCATAAATATACACTTCTATTGGTCTTTAATTTTTAATTACTTTACAAATAATAAGTTCTGTAGGTCGATTATGTTGACCATAATATTCATTCAACATGCAAAACGTAGCCGCAACAGATACGTAATTTATTTAATATATTTTTTGAATTTTTAAATGCTGTGGACCTTTGTAAAGTTTCAAGATAATTTGTCATCTTATAATGATAACACATGCCAATTTTGGAGATAATCAAATACCAAATAAGACCACTTTATTGTACCTATGTAAAAAATATATTATTAATTTGGTCAACTTAATATATTAAAAATATAGCACATTAGTTTTTCCATGCATTTTTCTTCCTTCATGTAAGTATTTCAACTGAAAATGTGTTTGAATTTATTGTGTTTAGTAAATCGTTACACCCTTATTTAGTTATAATAAGTTTTAAATAAACCAATTAGTATTAAATTTCCGAAAAAATCTGCACCCTTACAATATTAAGACGGTTAGAATTAAATTATCCGTCACAAGCATAAAAATTTTACAATCAAAATAAATTCATAACGAAGCCCTATTATTAACTTCATCTATAATTTCTGTTTTGTTTTACAAAATAATAATTATAAGTAATAGAAAACCAATTAATATTAAAATGAAACAATATCTGAACTAACAATTTTACAATGGTAATTATGAAATTTTTAAGGTATAGGGATTACTGATATTATGTGATTAAAACATAATTATGGTTCATAAAGGGTTCAATTAATGGTATTAATATCAATCAAGCTTGGTTCAAAATAATCTAAAGACTAATGACATTTTGATTCATAATTTTCCTTTCCTTGGAACAATTTAGCGATAACCCGACTAAGAAGTACTTAGGAATTACCTAATGTATACATGGGACCTTATAAGGTTCTAATGAGTCATGTGTTTTAGAAGAATCCCAATTAGAGCCCAATGAATATCCAAATGGGAAGTCTTAATTTGAATCGAATTTTTCCCTTTAAACAAACATCAACATTGGTAGGAAACATAAGTAGAAAAATCCAATGTGAAAAAAAAAACGTTTGTCAGTTTCTACGGGTTAGGTTTTGTATGAGACTTAAGTGGAAAACCCCAACGTGAAAATGAAAAATTATTTTCAGTTTTTTCCAATTGGATATCAGGTAGGAAAAGATACAAAACAGTGGTTATCGGAACGGTTAAATGGATTAATAAATAAATTTTGATTTTGATTCATCATGAAGTTTAAAGCATCCAGCTCACCGATTTGAATATCAAAATGTTTAATCATGAAAATATTTTTTTTATATTCCCTCAACTTTTATACTCGTTATTTTGAGCCAACAGTATAACTTACACTCGTGGGAGATTGAGATCCCCTAGTGCCTTAACTTAGTTTGCATTTTATAATTTTAAAATAATTTTATGACTTATATTCAATTTTTTTAATAATTTATCAAAATTAATCCATTTTTATATTATAAAAATTCCTCTTTCATGTGAAATAACGGTTTGTATTTGAATTTTTAATTCCAAAAAATCCTTGGTGAAATTTTAATTGTAGTTTTACTACTTAACCGATTTTTTACTTATACTTATTACTTATATCATATTATGTTCCATCCGTTGATTTCTATAAAATTAAAGTGAGATTAAATCCCAATTATTTGCTTCTAAAAATATGCAGAATGCATATACCATAGCTACATATGCAGAATGCAAACATAAATATAAAATAGTGCAAACCTACCTGTAAGATGCAAATACATTGTCCTATCATTCGACAATGTAATATAATAAATTAATTTAGAAATTCAAAATTTAGAGGAACGCTTTTTTGTATATTGTTTTTTTTAACAAATATTTCATGAATTTGCGTTACTTTAATTACAGAAATAAAATAAAAGAACACGTATTTTAGTCATAATAATTTAGTTTCCCGTCGCAGTAAAAGCTGTTAAGCGTATTTGAAACATTTCAGTAGGTATGGTTACCTAAATACCTACAATATGAGATACTTTATAATATTTTTATGAATTGAGTACAGATTTTTTATTATAAAAAAGGAAAAAAGAAAGAATATAATAAACAAAGTCTAGAAAAATAATTTAATTTATATAATTCTAAATGTTAAGTAGAAATTAATAAAGTTTACCCAAATTTATTGAGGAAAAAATTCTAATAACATTTTCCTCAATTGAATTGATATATTAAGTCTGATACTTGTTACAGACATGTTACAATTTAAACGAAAGTGGAACAAAATTGAAGACAATTTAACCAAAATGTAATGAAATAAAATGAAATTGTCCAAGTCAGAATCTGCCTTTGGGAATTTTGTACAATTGACGAGAGAAGTTTGTCTTGTTTGTCGTCTTATTATAACTTGAAATATTTTTTGAGCAATAGTTCAATTTTGCTTTAAGCATTTCTTATTGTCAAAGTTTTGATTGCTTGAACAAAAAAAAAATGATGAATATCAACTAAATTACGTACATAGGCCGTCTGGCCAAAGCTGCACAATTTAATATTGATGCAAACTGACAACTCAACAAATATTGGATTAAAAAAAATTATCTAAATTTCTTAAGTTCAAAACAAACTAACAATTATTTTCATAAAGTAATTGTTTGAAATGTAATGCTTAGTTTTTTATACTTTTCAGAAAAATCAAAAAAAAATCTAGTGCTATAATCCATCAGTAAGAGAAAACTAGTCAGCCATACTCAACCTGCGACCCACTTTAAAGCTGCTCTTTGCACCCCAAAATAACTATTTTCATCTTATATTTTTAGGTTTTTTTTTACAATTTTTCATTTTTAATCACTATATTGGGTTGTATTTAGGGTACAAAAATGTTATCAACCCTGGGTAGTAATCGGTGGCTTAGCAAGTCGATACAAGCGGAGCAGTGTTGTCAGTATAATTTCTTACGTTTATTATCCAATTCTTGACACAAAAACTGCAGTACTTGCATGCTGGCCTCCTGGACCTACTCGGTGACCAATTTTCAAGTTATACTGACAGTTTACGATAAATATGTTGCGACCACGTAGAAAAGGAAAAATCGGAATGCGCCTCGGAGGAAAAAGAGACTGAGTATAGCAGCTCAAGATTTTAACTTTCCTTGGGCTCTCTGTTTTCTATCCTAGCTCTATATATTGTTTTTAGCCCCCTGCTTACTACCATTCTCTGCAGATGACCCAACTATTTAAGTCTCTGTAATTTGATAAGGCGTAAAATTAGAGTAAAAGCCCGCAACCTCCATATCTTCCTTATTTTATAAAAGCTGAAAAGTTTCTTGGAGTTTGGATAGTGTTTACTTTGACTGATAACAGGTAGCAAAGGTGTATAAAATAAAAGCTAGATTTCGTTAAAGTTAAAAGCTCAGTTTACATATATTATCTTTGAAATAATATTGGCAATCATATCTTTTAAAGCCAGATAGTAATTACGGTTTTAATCCTCTGCCAGATACCCTTAAACTGGCAAAGCACTTACGTAATTGAATGAAATCAAAATGACAGTTGAAACCAATGACAACAATCAGTTAGTTCAAATTTGAAAAATTCATATTTGGGTTTTACTCACACGTAATGTGTTTACAATCTTTGTTTCTGTTTTTGTTGAAATCTGTTTATACGTTTGCCTATTATTATAGATATCTATTAAAGGTTAGGAGTTTCTGGTAGAGAGTTGAAACCGTATGGTCTGATAATGAAGGATGTGATTTCTAATATTATTCCGAAGAAAATATAAGAAAACTGAGCTTTTTACTTTAATGAAATTTGGCCATTATTTTAAACATCTTTGCTACCTGTTACCTACCAAAGTAACTACTATTCAAATTCTATAGTTGCTGATCCTTTTTACCTGGATTGAAGACATACACAGACAAATTTTCAGGTTTTATAAAATAACGAAGTTATAGCCGTCGCGGGCTCTTGACTTTTTTACTAGTGTTCCTAGGTACGCAAAATTTAAAACATTTCCAAATGCGTATTTACCAAATTTCAGGATTTCGGTAGTTTTACGAGAATTGAGGTCATATGCATCTTTTTTACTCTTAGCTTCTAAGGTGTCAAACATTCCCCAAAGGTATCTTAGCCTCTTATACCTCTTTCTATTAGTACAATATGTTCGACATATACATATTGTATATGGTTTTGTTATAATCTATTCCTACAACCTATTCCAGTACTATTTTCCATACTAAGTTGAAAAGAGTGCCCGAAAGAGCGTCACTTTGTCTATCATTGATAATCCATTTGTATTCCCTAAAAATTTGTCTACTGACTAGTGGCTAGAATAAAGTTTCAGTAATTTTTGAGATCATGAACTCAAGGTTTGATGATTTTTTTTTTAAATTTTTATGCCTACTTTTGGACAAGTATTCAATGTGGCCACTCCGAAATTGGAAGGTACCAGATTCAAGTCTCATAATGAGCCAATTTAGCAATATTTCTTAATTTATAGAGATTTTTAGTAACCCTAGAATCACCTAAAATCATCATTATTAAAAACTATCAATAAATTACCATTGAAATGATTTCAATACATATATATGCTTACACTTTCATTCAAACTGCCCGATTCGTTTCTCAAAAATATTTTTTACTAAGTTTACCTTTAAAATTGGAAAATTATGCTAATTTTTATTAATTTTTTCATAAATTTCGTTCACCTACAAAGGGTTGAAGGATTGTCGCTTTGTTTGACAAGGTTTGATAAGTAGATCGAGGGGGATATGTCTAAGGATGCGTAACGATCGCAGTTCATCAAACAATTTTACTTTAAGTTCATATTTATAAATATACAGGTAAATATTTTTACATTATATTTCTGTAATAATAGCTTTTAATTTGCTACTTTTAGCAAGTTTCTATCAACTATGCAATGTATCAAGAGAGGGGGAGATCAATCTTTCGTGAAATAATATTTATCGGGAGTTGCAGAAAATCTGTTGTAACAAGGCGATTTAAACTTATGAAATGTTGAATGATGTATTTTATGAACGATTCCAAATAAAAGATTATCTATTAATACAATTAGAAATTTATTTTAAATATTCATTTACAAATGATTTAGCAATATGTATGGTTTTAAGTATGGAAAAGGAGGTTGGAATCAAGGTATGTAAATTACACAGATTGCTCCAATAGAAAAAACAAAACGTCATACGAAGAATTTTGAAATTGAATCAGTCTGAAGATATGTACGAATTTCTTCTGGATACGTCACGTAGCCACCATGAGGCCACCTGTGTATTTTATTAACCTTGGGTTGGAATAACGTAAGAGTTCAATTATGATACGATAAGATTGCGCTTCTGTATAGTAGATACTTGATCCTGCTTTAAAATACAACGGTACCAAACTTCTATCGATTTTTTTAAAAATTTATTTTGGAAAAAAAGTTTACATTTATTAATCATACAATTTTCTCAGGTAACGAATTTAAATTTACATTGAAAGACTACGCAAATGCCTCGCACCTTTTCACACCTATCAAGAAGTTATAGAACCATCTTAATGAAAATTTTAAAAAATCTTTTTTTTTTATAAACTATCGAATTCTCTTTAAAAATGTGTTAATTGATTGGTGTTAATGATTAGTAAAGAAAAGCAGAAAAATTCATGGTATTTTTTTTCATATTTTCCTTACGGGAAATATAAGAGTTCTTCATTTTAAGAGTTTCAAGTTTGATGGATAAATTTATTTACACAAGGCCACGATGATTTGACTTGTCCCTTCCTTGTTTCTATATACTTTTTTTTTCGAAAGTGATATAATGAATGAGTTATGTACGACCTAAGACTATTGTAATTAAATAGCAGCAAAGAAAAACGATACCTTGACAAGAGGCGTAATGAAGAAAGATGAAGGTGAGCTTGATGTACGCCAAATCTATTAAAGAATATTAGAGACTGTAACAGCAACCATCTCTCACATTTTAAATTTCATTAAAGTTTATTTTTGAGTTAAAAGTTTAGTTCATTAGCGACGATGTATAGATTAATTATGCAAATGAATACAACTCCCTTCTAATTTTCCGACTCTTGTTTCTTGTCACAACAACGTAAGACAAAAGCGGAAACGGGGGGATGATGGCATCGGCGGTGGCGTGTGCGGAAAAGACAAGCGTGGACTTGGTTAAATACAAACGAAATAAACAGAGCACATAAAGGGAAACTTATTCCCAGTTATATCATAAGGGATAAAGGATAAGAAAATACAGCACGCCAAACATGCCAAACATTCCTACTGTTTAGTGAAATGTAATCAATTTCGGGACAGCGTTTGTGGGATGTACTTTTGCGTTGTGGTTACGATTTGAACGACAAAAAGTTAAACAGGAACATTTGCGCGAAAACTTGTTCCCAACGAAAACGTTTTGTGTGAAAATCATTTAGCATTGGTTTATTTTATGACTTAACTACATCAAGTGTCTTTTGTTCATCACCAAAAAGAATACAAATATTCCTCTTTGAGCAATTTCTCTCCATAGAGTATTTCTCCCAGAGACTTCCGTTTAATTTGTTCGTTTCATTAATTAATATTTTTCTGTTTGACAAAGAACAAAACAACCCCCCATTCATCCCCAACGCAAAAATGAGAGTGAAATAATTCATTGTTTCTCGCAAGGCCAAAAATGTTCATATTAAAATTGTTCATTAATTATATGTTATGGAGTAGTAAATTATAAAGCAAATGTATTTATGTAGATGCCACCCTAACATACGCATCTTCCTTCTCCTACCACTAATTCGCATTCTATTAGCGATCCAATTAAGTCTAAAACAAGCATTGGCAACCAAAATTAATATACAATTCAAATATCGTGATTATGTTTGCTAAAAGATCGAATCAGTGTTACATTTAAAAGGTAAATAAAAAATTTGTGAACATTCGTTCTATGTTGACATGCAAAATATGCATTAAAAATATAAAATAATAATTGATATGCCTATATTATTTATCGTTTATGTACATTAATGACGTCCGTTATGACAATCATTGCCAGCATAAATTTTCGCTTTTATTTTTCAATAAAATATTTTTTTGTGCATTTTCCGTCATTATGTTTCATTTTCAATATTTATTGTTATGAACCCCATAAAAATATGTGTCACAGTAACGTTTCAATATGCATTTTTTGTCAAAATATATACTAATTAATTAAAATCTACAAAATTACATGGTAGAAATATTACAGATGAAGTAACAAAAAATTTAAACACGCTAATTTTATATGAATACATGTATCATTTTTCAAAAAAAAAAAAAACTACTTTTTTTTAATAATAAATTGTTAATGTACCACTAAATTTAAAAAAAAATAACATCATAGCAAACAATGGACGCGAGCCTTTAACTACGCTACAAATCGTAATCAAGTCAACCGAAATAAAAAGAGGTTTTCTGTATTTTTCTAGGACTCTTGCTTTTGTTATGTAAACAAATTAGATTCGAATTTTGACAGATTTAATGGGAAATTGTCCATTTAATAGTCCAGCAAAAATCCGGGGAAATAATAAAGAACATAAGTAAAAACTCACCAGATGGGATTTTCATATTTCCTTTGAATTTGTGACATCATAGATTTGATGAACGTTCTTAAACTTTTGAAATAGCAGTCATAAATTATTTCCACAGAAAAAAAAATACTTTTGATAAAAATATTGTAAATAAATACAAGATTCGTTATCTAAAGCATATTCTGAATCCATTTACAAATCAAAAATGCGATCGATTGGATAAATCGATACAAAAAATATTATAAATTCACTTCTTTTCGCGAACAAAAAAAATATTTTTACCTAAGATAAGGATAATATAGAATTTATGATATGGAAGCTAGCAAAAGAGTTTAAAATTTAGGGTATAACAATAAATATGGCTACTGGTGGCCGAGTGGTCAAGATGAACGCTCTTAACGCAGTAGGCATTTGGTTCAAATCTCATAACGGGCAAATCTTCAATATTTCTCACTTTACGGATTTTTATAAACAGAGTCACTTAAGACCTTGTTATATGTAAAGCGACAATAAATAATAATAAAAAAATAAAATACATATGGATTCAATGATAATCCATGTATTGGACAACAGGTTGGATATTAAAATTTGGAAGTTAAAATTATTAAAAGCTACTTGAATATTTGGAATCAAATGTTCACACGTACTTAAGAGATATTGAAACAGAAAAAGCGCAGGAAGAATACGCAACAAAAAATCCTTCGAAGTATAATGCAGTATATAGTTTTGTAACCAGTAGAAATATGACCTAAGACAACAACCATCAAAACCTAAACAACATCAGTACACGAAAAAAAAACGGTAGTACCATCGTAATCTAGGACCAGACTTTCAGACTTTCATTATCTTATTCTTAACAATACTTTATTTACAATTTATTTTTTGCATTTGAATTTTATAATATCGTAACTATAACTACAGGTTTATGTAATAACTACCATAAAAACGATGTTAAATCATAAAATCCAATACTTTTTGTTAGTTTTATTCCAAAAGAAATTTAAGATAAAAATGCGTCCTACGAAAGAAAACAATGAAAAATAACTAAAATTACGATGTTGTTTTGAAATATTTTCCTGTAAGTGCAAGGGAATATGGGCACATATCGAAAAAGTAAGAGATAGAACTTCCTAGCTTCTCAACCAATACATGTATACAACAACGCATTGTTATTTAAAGTTATAAATCCGCATATAATTCATTAAAGGGAAAACCACCAGGAAAACGGTGAAAAGGAAGACCAGCTCCTCATAGAAAACAATATATTGGGCAAAAACAATGGCAGAAAAATATCGATTATTAGAGGGAACATTGGAAAATCAGAGAATTGTGGAGAGCATAAACAACGAATTCGTAGGAGGAATATGCAGAAGAAGAAAAAGAAGGAAAAATATTCTCTATCTCTCTCTCTTTACGAGAGGGTACCATAAAAAAATTGGAATATAGGATATTGTATCATCAAGACTGATCAACTGGCGGTACGGGAGACCATGTGGACAGTATATATCCAGACCATATAGCGAAATACACTATAACCCAAAAACCCAAAATTATAAAATCATTGAAACCATTAGGTCTCCACAACAGTGGAGAGAAAGTTGGTTTTCATTATCCCATGAGACATTTTGATCTTTACCAAACATGGGACAGTCCTTATAAAAAGAGGAAAAATACAAAATTCCGCAATATTATAATTTCAAAAATATGAAATGTTTGGCTGTTCAATGTGAAGTCATATAAATTTTGAAGTTCGAAAATTCGCCACTAAAATAAAAGCAATAAAAAGACAAATGTAACAATAATTTCGCATAATATTGAAATCCATCTCTCTATATGTGGATGAAATTGTTTCAAGTTTCAGAAAAGTCGAAACAAACAGTGAATATGGTATACTTTTTCCAATTTTCCTTAGATTTTCATCTTACTTTACATGGCCTCCCGACCTCTATATTTCAAATAAAAAGAATAAAATGATTACTCTCAACACCCGTATTTCCACAGTATGTAAGTCGATATTCTTGTCATATGACATTATTTCGGCTTCCTCATATTATTTCCCTCATAACAAACTCCTCGCACACCCTTTTTGACGAACAGGTAATATACTACTTTCGCTCCTCACATGCAACCCTATTCACACTACTTGATCAAATTACAATAAAAAGTGAATTTTCCAAATGTCTTTATCTTTTTCTTTGCGTGTCGCGTTCAATTTCATATTCGTTATCAGAATATTACCAAAGCGAATATATAATATATCTATATGACAATTATATTTGATATTTTCAGAAATATTCACCAAATCTACATATAAATGTATGGCAAAGATAAACGTGAAGATGGAATATAAAATGAAAGAGCGTTTTAAAAATAAAAAAAGAAGTATGAATACCAAATTCAATAAAATACAAAGCTCATTTTTTCATGTTTCTTTTTGTAACGGGGATTGGTCTTAAAAGAACGGTGGCCACAATCTAATTACTACTCTTAATAAAAAATGAAGCCCAAAAAGTACTTATCTGCTTAAGACAAATCTTCTTACGAATACAAAAACGTTTGAGAGTTCTCATTACAAGCGAATTGTAAATTAAATTTTAATTCTTAATGGACATGAATAATACTAATAAAAACGTCACTTGGAAAAAAATACACAGTATATACTTTCGTGAACGTAAAAGCAGAAAAATACTTAGTTGAATTATAAATTGTTAACATCTCTTGTTTATATTTCAAGACTTTATTAATGAGATAGTCGTACTTTTAAATGTTTTTATTTGGTATTACCTACCAATTTGAAGCACTGAATAGATAATAAGTCGGCTTACCTGAAACAAAAAGAAATAAATGATTATAAAATTTGTTGGATATAAAATAATGAGAACATCTTGATTATATTAGTGCTTCGCAACCCGCATGCCGGTTTTTAAAAGTTAATTTTGCCATTGCCAAAAAGTAGAAAATTATTTTTTAAGTGCTATATACTAACGAAAAAAATTTAGATACCAATCATTGAAGTTTGATATGGATAATAGCAAATATTTTTATAAGCATTAATTATTTTCTTTATATTTCTTTAAATTTATTTTTCCAATTTGTCAATTGTAATTATGTAAGATTAGCTCATTAACTTTGGACTTAAGCCCAAACGAAGTGGTCTTTATATTTCGGTCCTACATACACCAACTAGAAAATAAGAAAATTAACGTCAATCCTCAAAAGTTAACAAAAATTACTCTCTCCTCAAAAAAAAAATAGTAACGAAATTGAAATTATATTCATTCTCGTGTTTAAAGGAGTTAAAATATTAATTTTTAGGTTCGAATACGTTTTTCATAAGAATATAAAATTTCCGATATATAAATCTTATATATGCAAATTTCAAATTAAAATAATACCATCATAGATGTCACGCATATGAAGTTGCGGGTATCAGCTAGTGTGAAATAAAAAGGAAATTGAAGTACTTTTCATTTTTGTTATGGCTTTTGTCAATGAGTTCCACACGTTAAGTGCGAAACCAGTTTAATTGTTAGCTAGTGTGGAATGCAAACAATAATTTTACTTTCAACTGACGATATATACTAACATAGTAAAAGATTGGAGGCTAAAATATGTACGAAAGAATGGCAAATTAAAAAATTTAAATAAGAGAAATTTAAGTGTACAATCAGTACATACAATTGAAATTCACATTTACAACTGGTTCCGAATCAATAAATGACAATTTTTTTCCTGCCTTTTCTTCGTACCCATTAAGGCTTTCAAGCATTACTATATTATTTCAAATCACCAGTTGAGAGCAGGTAGATTTGTTTGCAATTCCACGCCATTTTGGATTTAAACCAGTTTCGCTCGCCATATTGATCTTTATGGAAGAAAGGTTGATAAAATCGAACGTTAAATTTTGTCTACCTGAATTCTATCGTACAATTCAAGAACAGATTAATCGATATTGATAATATTTGGTTTCAGAAACATCTTAGTGTTTCGCCAAAAAACAATATAAAGAAGGTTACAAACAAGTCTAATCTAAATAATTGCTTCAATATTTTATTCTGGTCTTACTTTTGGTTCTAATTTAAAGACAGCTTTCTTGATTTGATAGAAACTTTATAATAATTTATTTATTGAATTTAAATTGAAAATATTTTATTTTTGTGAATCAAGAAGCCTGATGAAGTTACGATAAGTAACGAAACGTAGCTAATTGAATAATAAAAATATTAAATAAAAAAAACGATCTTAAAAAACCTGAATTGTCTTCTTATTTTAAAAAATAAAAGCTGAGATCTGAATTTTATCATCTTTATAATAAAGTTCAACTAATTTTTTTTCAGAAAAAAGGGTACCTATTTTGTATTTTCGTTTAATTATTAATAATAAAAGTACCATTCAGAAAAGGGTGATTAAAATAAATTAATGGATATTAAATAAATCCTGTATTTGAATATCTATATTCTTGTTTAAGATATCAAAATTCAGCATATTTGAAACCAGGGGTGACCAACCCGAATAATATTGCGGGCCATTTCGGAAATGCATCCTCACTCCGTTAAAGATATACTTATATCTCAAATTCTCCATACTAAATTGAGATAAAATATTAACATTTTATTCTGAAAATGTTATTATCTATTTCTTGCGTCAGTAACATAGCTTCGACCACAAAAAACGGTATTTTCAACGATCAATACAATAGTCCTTAACTGTCAATACTTCATTATTATGATTGTGTAGTGATTTTTAGAGAAATAGCAAATTTTCTCAAAACTTATTTGAAAAATGTGTATCTTTAAGGTAGCTATAAAAGGTGCAAAAGGGATGCTGTGAATTGCTAAGGGAAGGGTTTTTAAAGTTCCAAGAACATTTATTTAAATCCAAGATATTTACTTACAGCCCTTATAAAATAGCCTGGCAGGACAACGTCTGACAGGTTCAGCTAATCAACAATAAAACCAATTTGGACATGTGAGACATATACACTTTGGGAATGCGCTAAAGTAGGAAAATAAGGCTAATTAGCTCTCAAAAAAAAAATGAAGTTTCATTGAATGTGTTTTTATTATGAAGAGCTTAAAAATAAATAATCCCGTGGGAATGAAATTTAACTAAAGGTAATTCCATCGTATAACTTTTCTTATAGTTTATGCTCTAATATAAATAATCTTTAGAGTTACAAAGTACACAAGCAACTGCATTGTATTGAGATGCTTCGACTGCAAACATCCTCCAGGATATTTTGTTCAAGTTTTCATAGTGCATGCAAGAACCATATTCTATAACCCATATACTCAAGAAATCACTAGTTTGTCGAAGAAAACGATTTTTGTTCATACTGATGATGGGTACATTAGAAAAGAATATATGATGCTTTTCCCGTAACAAAACTTTCTTCCAAATCAACTGGTTGTTATCAGTTCAATTAATTGTTGTATACGTTGGCGTAGAAGTTCCATTTTCTCAAAATAACAGGAATAATGCATCAATAATATAACTTGATTGAATCTTTTTCCATTATACAACTAAAATTGAGATTGATGGAAACAATTCAATTTTCTTATTCCTGCTCCAACGTTCACTTCTATTACGTATTGGAATGTTATTTTATTAATTTTATGAATTCTTTCCGTGCAAATCTGAGTTTTATATTTTATTTTTTTTAGTTGAAAGAACTCTCAGTAAATTCATCTAATTATTATGAGAAAAGTATTTTTATTTTCAGTATAATAACCTATGAGAACAAAGTTGTATTCTAGAGAGAACAGGTTGTTGAGATTACTTTGAAACTTTGCTTTTAATTTTTTCCATTATTTCACTCACGTATTTGATTTATACATCTAATATGTGTATTTTTTTACAAATAAATTCTGCTTTAAATATTTAATAGCTCTGAAAATGTTCCTTTGCGTTAGAGAAGAACTTTTTCTATAAAAATTATAAAAAAATAATAATAAAAATAAAGTGATATTACGAATATAAATTTTCTAGTAAGCCCTATGGTGTTCTCTAAGGCTTTTGGAACCTGAGTTTGGGCAGCTCTTTTGGAACCCCAGTTTGGAATGCCTTTATGGGTCCCAATTGAGGTATATCAGTAAGGTTTCAATTGAGGAATTCCATTAATGTCTTTATCGGGCAATCCCCATAAGGCTCCAATTGGGAAATCTGTCGCTAAACAATCTTCTAGAATGCATGTGAAATTTCTGATTGATTCTCGTACACGTCCAGGGGCGAAATTTGGACATTTACTACCGTTTATTTTCATCAATAGTTAAAAAAATTGGTAAAAAGGCAATCCACTTTTAAAACCTTTAATTATTTAAAAATATACTCTTACGTGTTTTTTTTTTACAAAACCAAATCTATTATGGCATTATCAATGTCAACATACCGCCCAACTTTCATACGCCGTCCGGGGCCATGTCCCCTGGCATCCCCCAAATTTCGCTACTGTAAATGCCGAAGTTCGTGAGCATTACATATATTAGTTTTTTACATTTTTAAATGATTTTTGAGAAAAATCACACTTATATTACGTCAATAGGTAATTACATTATATACTTTAATTCCATCAATCAACATTCCCTATTATGAGAGATCAAGGATCTGCTTACACTTTCCACGAACCCCTAATTCCCAAAGATCCTCCTTCAAGTCGTCCAGTGAGAATCGTCTTCGCGATTAATTTCTTAGCATTTCTTCTATTCCGCAATAGTTCCTAAGTTCTGGTTTCTGACATTTTTTCCTGATGATTCAGTCAGCCAATGTATATCCTATTAGGACCACTGTTCAAAAGCTTTTACAACCTCAATGGGATACCATGTCACCCTCATCATATTTGGTACCTTCTTATTATTTGATATGGTCACATTGTTTGGTCGGTAAATTTTACCTCAGATGAAGAGGTCAAGAGGTCAAAAATCACAATTTTCAGTGTTTGCCTTTTTGATAGTAATGAATAACAAATTTAGCAAATCTAGCAAGTTAAGTGAAATAATAATCCATTATTATTCCTTCTCCAAAATGGAACCAACTTTATTTTTTGTTTTGTTCCATTTAAAAGGGTCATTAAAATTGGTTTTCTTTATAAAGAATGCAATCTGGTCAAACATTGAAAAAGCTTTATATGCATCTTATTGAGAACCTCCACGTTTCGTTAGTTAATACTAAGATAATTTTGCACAAATTTAAATTCCTTTTATTATAGTAATTCTAACAAAAACATACTTTCATCCTGGATACCGTTAGTTTAGTTTTCTACATTATATAATTACTTCAATCCCATTTTTTACTATATTAAAAGTTAGAATTTTATAGCAAGTAATCTTAAAAAAAAAATTATAGTACCAAACTATTGGTTAATCAAAATTATTAAGATTTTGTCGAAATCAAATTCTAAAAGATCTCTTTTTTTTTTGGGAAAAATCGAAATGAAACACTCGTAAGTTTTCCACTCAAAACATATAAGAGAAATTCAACACTTACAAGAACAAAAATAAACACACATCCAATGTGGAATTCATCATTTTGTCAGTGATGTTTTATTTTGCAAATAAATAAATTAGCAAATGAACTTGGTAATGTCGGTGATATATTTTTTACTTCTTTGTTACTCTTCTTGAACTCAATGTGAACATTTTTATATCATCAGATTTAGTGAAGAGTGGAAAGATTACGTTGTGAAACGCCTAAGTTGACAAAGCTTATGACCATGATGCAAGAGCGTTGTAGAGCTTTCAAGTAGAAATATGATTTATGCATTCAATGACATTAATGTGTTCTTTTTTATCTCTCATATATGTGTAGACGGGCATAAGTATTACATTTTACGATGCCAAGAAACGACCCGAAAAGAAACACACGTTCCGTTTTCTAAAGCTGTTGCCTTTTCCAAGAACAACTTCAACATATTGTACTTTAGATTAGCACAACATTACACTTATTGAAGCCAAAAAAAATCTGTTGTGGCTACCAAATAACTTCCTTCGATTTGAATACAAACTTTTGCTGCGTGAGGGACAAGTTTAACATTTTTAAGACTTTCGTTAATTTTCTAAAGAAGGTAATATCGATTTGAATAATTTCATATTTTTCATCAAAATAATATCGTATAGTCTTCTTTGATAATTTTTTTAGTTTTTGAAAAATTCTTAAATCTTACAGTTAAACAACTGCTATACGTTTGAAAAAAATAATTATTTTTTTTTTAATTGTAATTTAACGTGGCTTTATAACAACTAAGGTAGTGACTCAAGGGTTAATAAGAATACGTAATCGAGAAATATCGAAAATTTACTCGATACAAGGATCAAACCCAAAACCTATCAATTTTGAAGCGATCACCATGACCACTCGGCCACCAGTAGGCTCAATAGTTATTAATGGACTTTTTTTTAATTTCCCTTTCTTAATTTATCAATGACTATGCTTTATTTTTGGAAACCATTTACGTTTATACAATGATAAGTACCCCGACAAAATTCAGAAAGAGTAGTTAATAAAAAAGTCAACGACAAATACCACCAAAACGTTATCTTTGACAATAAGGCCTTACAATTGACATCAAGTTACAAGTTTATTTTAATCGCTGTAGGAAAAAGGAATCTCAATAATTTTACAATAATAAAAAAATTATATGAATTATTGATATTCCAAAAGCACAAAGGATCAATTCTTAACATTAACTTAACTTTCCCTCTAATTTTGTTTAGACAACCTATTTTTCTATGGAATTTTGGAGCTTTAACTATTATTTCTACTATTATCCTTACATCTTATATCATTATCGATTTTTGCTCGAAAAATTCTTAGAATTTTTACAACTAATAGTTATGGCACATTTTTAGGGGAAAAAGATTTGATATTGAAAAAGGAAAGTTAGAATAATTGAAGATCCTAGATTTATTGAAACAAAAAGTCGACTACCACAATTTGAAGAACCTTGGGATAGATGATGCTAGGAGGAAGAATTCAACCACGCGGGAAGCTAAACTTGTCGTCAACTAAATTTTACAGACTATAAATAAATGATCAAATTTTTTTCAAAAAACTTAAATTCAACATCAAAAACCAATTACAACTATTACTAACTATACATTGTCAAAAGGTTTATCATAGATCTTTTAGGCCAGTTAAAAATAAATCAAAATTTCTTTCTTCGAAATTTCCCCCTTCGAAGTCACCACTTTTACTCTCTACACATTTCTCTGATTTTCCAATACTTCTTCATAGATCTTTCTCATCATAAAACTTTTTCGATATAAGTTTCACATCATAGAGCTACGTTTCCTCTTCGTTTTTTTCTTGATGATTCCCACTGCAATGCTCTTTTTGGCCAACAATCTGGCATTTTTTGGACACGACCATACCATTGTTATGCCCATTTTTATAATACTCTTGTCGAAGAGAATTTGACGTCCATTCGTCACTATATTTCTTCAGCTCTTATTTTATCAATTTTGTGACTTTTAAACATCTTCTTAAATTGCCTAATTCTACTTTCGCTGTTTAGTTTCTAATGGTCATCGTCATTGGCCGTATTTCTCCATACAAAGCATTATTTTGGGTTCGTTCTTTTCTTGGGTACTCCCATTGTAATGCTCTTTTTGACCAACGATCTGGAATTCTTTGGACATGATAGTAACATTGTAATACCTTATTTTAT
The DNA here is from genome assembly GCA_958496175.1 of Sisyra terminalis. NCBI lineage: Eukaryota > Metazoa > Arthropoda > Insecta > Neuroptera > Sisyridae > Sisyra > Sisyra terminalis. The sequence continues at coordinate 16,516,260 of OY292279.1, read as the reverse complement.
AGTGTACTTGTCGTAGAGCTTTCTACGTCTATTTGTCACCACATTTCCTTTGATCTTATTTTATTATTTTTGTGACTCTTAAACATCTTCTTAAAAAGTCTAATTCTACTCTCACTATTTAGTGTCAAATGGTTATCGTCATTGACGATATTTCTTCGTAAAAAGCTTTATTCTGGATTATACTTTAAAGGTTGGTTTGTTTGGTTTCCTATGCTGTATATAATTCCATATTAATCCATGTAATATTTTTGTAGCTTACTTTTCCGCGTAATTTTTATTTCAATATCTCTCAATCAAGTACCATTCTGGTAAACAGTGGATCCCAAATATTTAAAAAAATGGTAAATTTTATAGATTTTATCTTCCAAATTTAAATCTGCAACCAATAGTCAAAAACATAAGTATTCTGTCTTATCTAAGTTTATTGTAAGACCACAAATTTGCATCACTTCCCTTAGCTTTTTTATCATATACCTATCTTTTCTCTAGCCTGGGCAAAATTTTCATGTTCCATCTGACCAAATTTTTTGTACTAGCTTCTTCAGTGGTCATCAAGTAGTCATCACTAGTTATGTAGTCATCCAATACTACTTGAAGACCACTGAGAAAGATTGCTTGGCAATCGAAATACCTACGTATCTGAGCAATACGTCAATTATACATTCGTTTGAACTTTTGTACAAATTTATGTTTATTGTTTACTTTTGTAAATTATATTACATATATAAGACCAAAACATCTAATAAGATCTGTCAAGATAAGATCCAATTTGTAGAATATTGTCAAAATGGGAACAGGAATATTTAGTCTAAATAGATATTTCCGGATAAATTTTTCAATTGAAAAGAAAAGGAAAAAAACTTATTCCAAAAACCAACTCCAATTATTTATTACACGCGTTTTTTGTGTTTTTCCTGTTGGATATCATTCGATTTGCTTGACATACTCAGATGATTTATTTCATGGGAAAAATCTAGTCGGAAGTCATAAAAATAGCTGGAATAATTATTTAATTTCCCAAACGTGTGCAGGATATTTTCACTGTTAATGGACATGGAATATATCAGCGTATCAGAAAAAGAAATCGAAACAACAAATATACGCTCGCCCCGTTCGGGAGTTCCACACGCGTGACATGTGGGATATTTCGTGATGAAGTGCAATTTAACAGGCGATTTGTTCGTAATGGAACATGTGTATGAGTGTGTGCTAATGTGTCTCTCCCTTTGATATTTACCTATTCCTATATACAGGAGAACATCCGCTATTATCCCGAAGAACTTGATTTGACACGACTTGACATTATTTTCAAAGCGGTTTAAGAAGAGCTTTACTCGAGCCTTTTATACGAAAATTTATATCCGGTTCGGGAGTAATGATGTGCTATTTTCCTTTTATTACTTAGTTTTTAATGACTTCTGTATATCAAAGCCATTGTAATTATATCTTCTTGAACTTATTTCAGGTATGTCTCATTGAATTTTAAATTAAACTCTCGAATAATCTACTTTTAATTTTATTTGGTATATCTACATCGCACATATTAAATTTCAAAAAAAATATCAATTTTCAAATTTCTGTGAAATGTGAAATGTCATGGGGTGATATTTTTTAAAAATTAGTTAACATTAACAATGGATTTTTTAATTAAAACAATATATTAATAAGATGTGCTATTTGAAAGACAAGAAAATATTAATTTTTGTTTACTTTTTTCGGAAGAAGAGTATAAAAGCTCCCATAAACTATGACAGACAAAAAACCAAATAAGGAAATTCAGTGCAATCTCACTTACCCAGCACTATTAAAAAACGGAGAGTGACGGATTATTGGAATGTTCGGCTTATTGAATTATAGTGAAAAAGTCATAGGTAACGAAAAAAATAAAGCATTTCATAAAGGGAATAAATGTAGAGGGGTGAGGGTTAGTTCAATATCGTATTTTCAACAAACAACATGATGAAAATTCTTAAACTATTGGAGAACAATCAAATTACAATGAAAATTAAACCGGAATATATCAAATTTAATGTGGGGTCTGTGGAAAATTCTACATTGGCCAACTTGGAAGATCTTTGGGAACAAGGTATAAGGAACATACACCTAAGAAACCTACTTCAACAACAACTTCAAATTTTATAAAACACCTTTATTACGAAAATCATCAATGCTTAAATTTCGAAACAAATTTTAAGCCACTGCATATTTGCAAGAAAGGATCACATATGAACACCCTAGAAGAATATAAAATATACAAAGCCCACAAACTAGATCCAAATAACATCCTTAACGACAAACTATATAAAACAAATAACCTGTATGAAATTTGTTTACAACTGACAAAATAATCATTATCTGATGATGACAGCCAAAAACTGTTGAAATGCGTCGAAATAAAGAAGAAATTGAGTCGTTAGACATATATTACTATTCATTAATTAATAAAACTGTACTCTATTACTATATTACATGCATAGTAACGCTATTATAAAACTAGTAGCAACCTGTGAAATATTAATAGCCAACATTGAAACAACTAACAAAGGAAAAAAATTGACAATTGAGCGAAATTGAAGTGACATTTGAAACAAACGACATGAACCAGTTAATTTAAAGGAGGCCATTCACGCTCTGACTTGCAATCCAACTTGTGGTTTGACTTTCAAAGTCAGATCTTAAGTCAAACCGTGAATAGTGTTATTGGAAGTTGGATGTCTAGTCGGACTATTCGGATCATTTAGATTTTAGGCGATCCAACTAGTAGTCTGACTAGTTGGACTACAAGTCGGAGCGTGAATGGTCTGCTTAAATATGAGTTAACGATTATTTTATATAGTTTTCACTCACAATAACGTCCCTGAACGCGCCTAAAGAAGTTTTCACTCCAATAATGTTTTCTGGTTTTCATTTAATTTTTTTTTTCACATAAACTATTGGAGATTGGAAACTTCCAGTATTTTGTAAGTGCCCAAATATTAACAAAATATCAATACAATATTTTTCCGGAACGACTCACCAAGCTTATACCATTAGCTTTTTTTTAAACTTCAATTTTGAATGATAACTAGAAGGTATGCATAAGTTCTTAAATCATGAAAAAATTAAATTTGGAGCTTTTAAAATTGGTATATTTTTAAAGGTATATTTTTTATTTAAAATAGGTAGAATTTAAATCATAATATCAGGGTTTTTAAGAATTGTCATCTATTTTTACCCAACTACAATATCGTAAACTAATCTCTATCCTAGATCAGGATCTACTGCTTGGATAGTTTATGCAAGGTACATCACACTTAAAATTAAAAAAAAAGTAAACAAAAGTATTTGTATGTATATTATAAGAGTAATAAATTTTATTTTATTTTTTATTTATAAAATCGAGTAGATCTGAGTGGTTTAGGTGACCGCTTCAAAACTGGTATCAAAAGTATTGAGTTCGATCCTCATATCGAGCAAATTTCCAATATTTCTCGACTACGGATTTTTATTAACCCTAGAAAGACCTTAGCAGTTGTAAAACGACGGTAAATAACGATTGAAAAATCAATAGTTATGAAGGTTGAGCATAATCATAAAAAATTTAAGTTACCCTGTTTTCGAAAAAAAGAAGTTATGAAAATTTAATTTGAAAAATATTTTTAAAACATACATAAAATATAAACCTTTTAAGGCCGCATTCTACAATTCAAACAATAAATTTTTGTTGGAAACTTTTCATTTTTGTTATAAAATAATTATTCAAGAGAATTTCAGCGAAGAAGAACTTTTTCGGATGATTTAAAGCTTTAAACGACGAGAGAATTCCATTGTTTGAAATTTTCACTTTGCAAAAAAGTTTCACAACCCTTGAATTGGGGTTATCTTTGAAAAATTATATCCTTGTTCCCCATGTATTTTGGTGTTATTTAATATTTTAAAGTTGAGCTTAAATCAAAAATAATTCAATTAATAACTTATACATTCTTGGCAAGAAGTATGACCCAATTTGTGTTTTCTAATAAACTGGGGAGAAAAACTGCGATGTATCGATTTATCGTTAAGAACATTGAAGGAATCGAGAGCAGATAGAGCACAAGGGATGAGAAACAACTGAATAAACGGGATGTATACTGTATACAGATACCTATGTGTACTGTAATCTGACTTTTTTATATTTTTTTCCGTATCTTATATCGGATCTGTGCGCTGTTTCCATGTACACAATATAGAAATCAATTATATTTCAATAGAGAAAATATCATGAAAATTTCGAACACACAATGCGATTAAAACGAAATGTCACGTAAATATTTTGTTCGATTTCAATTTTTATTATGAAACATTGAAATTTATTTGTATTTTTATCGCTTACGTGATTAAAATATTTGTATTTAATTAAAGCACAGGACAAGCTCAAGCGCATCCAATTTTCGTCGAATCGAAATTTTTGCGACTTGCGGATGTCCTTCGTTCTCGTTATTCAGTTTTCCAACCTTGCAATAATTTTCCCGTTGGATGAACAAGTTCTCGTCATCTTCCTGTCTGTATTTGTGCAGACGAAAGCTTAATGAAGCGTTTAAGTGCAAAACCAAATATCGATATGGATATAAACAGGATACGGCAAACCTATTGTTAATAACCGAAACCGGGAACGGGAAGGAGTGTTAAGGTTGAGATGTTCATTAACGTTTCACCCGTAATTTTCATATTTATGCGACATTTATTTGCTGCGAAATAAATTTTCGAAGGTATTGTTCCGTTATTAATGATTATGCGTGCAAGGGCTTTATTGGAGATTCGAATCGCGTTTCCAAACTTATTAGCAATCAAATCAAATTATTCTCATTTGGGATTATAGTTATGCCTTGTTTATATTTTAAATTATCTCTGTTATTTACATAAAAATATTTGTTTTATCTAATCAAACTCGAAATAATAAAATTTATTATTTCAAAGCTTTAATTTATTAATTATGTATTTTACATAATATGCAACAAAAAATGAACACCGAATATTGTTAATTTACCGCTTAATCAACCAAACGTGTGTGAAATTAAAATAATTCAAAGGGAATTACCATAATATTTTTTCCAATGAAATTGAACATAGTTTCCGTTAAAAATATTTAAACAAAATGTTGAATTTTTTGAAGGATCGTGATAAACACCTCTGTCAAGTAAGCACCCGACTTTGACAAATTAAAATTTTAAATTTATTTTTAGCTTGCCTTTTACTTGTACTTGATTGTACCGAAAAATTGTACCTCAACCGAAAAGCCCCCATTGTTAGTTTTTTTCAAAAAAATTAATGGCCATGGATAGGTATTGACACGTAGAGGATTGTACCGAAAAAAATTTGTTTCTAACTTTATCCAAAAAAAGTTATGAGCGGTTTTGTGAATGCACAATTTTTAATTTACCTGGGCTTTATACCTACTAAGATCTTTAGCGATTCTAGGGTTAGTAAAAATCCGTAAATCGTAAATCCGTTTATCACACCTCTGTCAAGTTAGCACCCGACTTTTACAAATTAAAATTGTAAATATATTTTAGATTGCCTTTTGCTTGTACTTGATTGTACCTAAAAAATTGTATCTCAACCGAAAAAAAGTTATTAAATTTTTAAAAATCGATAGCCCCCATTGTTAGATTTTTCAAAAAAATTAATGGCCATAGATAGGCCTTGACACGTAGAGGATTGTACCGAAAAAAAATTGTTTCTAACTTTAGCCCAAAAAAAGTTATGAGCGATTTTGTAAATGCACTTATTCCATTGTTGAATTTTATAACGACTGTTATTGTTTTCACCTGCAGTACAAACAAATTTTATTGCAATGCAATTTGGGTGTTAGTACATAGACACATATCTTAAAAAAATGTCCTTCTAATTCGATCCAAACAATAGTTACAACGGATTTTGTTTGAGTAATTAAACTCTAATTACTTTATTGCAGTTTAAACAAAGAAGTAATTATAGTCTAATTACCCATACAAATCTTAAAAACTACGGTTGTAATAGACTTAGAAAGATAATTTTTTCGGTACAATCCTCAGCGGCACAGTAGCTGGAAAATCTCTCCAGGAAAATCCGTAGTACCTCTACGAAAACTCTATTTTCTTTTTGGTTGAGGTACAAACAAAAATTCAACTGGTACCATCAACTAGAGACCAGCACCCAGAAGAATCCGCAAAAAAATCGTTTGTATCTCAATAGATTCAAAATTATGGTCGTTTTTGTAATTTCAACAATGAAGTAATTCGATTCTTATTACTCATACAAAATCCGTTGTAACTATTGTTTGGATCGAATTAGAAGGAAATTTTTTTTAGGATATGTGTTAATGTGTCTAACACCCAAATTGCATTGCATTGCAATAAAATTTGTTTGTACTGCAGGTGAAAAAAATAACAACCGTTATAAAATTCAACAATGGAATAAGTACATTCACAAAATCGCTCATAACTTTTTTTGGGCTAAGGTTAGAAACAAATTTTTTTTTCGGTACAATCCCCTACGTGTCAAGCCTATCTATGACCATTAATTTTTTTGAAAAATCTAACAATGGGGGGCTATCGATTTTTAAAAATTTAATAACTTTTTTTCGGTTGAGATACAATTTTTTAGGTACAATCAAGTACAAGCAAAAGCCAATCTAAAAATAAATTTAAAATTTTAATTTGTAAAAGTCGGGTGCCAACTTGACAGAGGTGTGATAAACGGATTTACGATTTACGGACTTTTACTAACCCTAGAATCGCTAAAGATCTTGGTAGGTATAAAGCCCAGGTAAATTACAATTTAAAAAATATTTTTCCCGTTAAAAAGTTATGTCATGTTACAAGTATTAAATGTTTAGATTAATTCTGCAAAATTTTCTAGCATAGCAGTTATTTTGGCTCTAATTTAGGAAATAAGAAATATTTTTTACCTCATGATGTCAGTATTATAAAACAATAAAGTAATAGGGGTTATATAAACTAAAATTCTTGCTACTTCCGATACTTTTATTTAATTATCGGATGAAAAATAAACCATATTTTATTACTAAATTACTTGTTGCCAAAAATAAAAAATTGAACAAATAAATAAAAAGAAACCCATTAAAGTCTTTCTTTATATAATATTTAATATTTTTCAACGTTGTATACGTAATATGTAGTATCAAAATAAATCACAAGGCATAAAAAAACGGAAAAATAATTTCACTTTCAAGAGAAATAAGGTCGTTATAAACCTGTAATTGGTGTAATACATAACCTATACATCCTTTTTTAAACGATTATTATGCTTAACAAAAAATCCGTCCAACAAAAACGTCCTCACCATTTATTCATTATAAATACCTTTAGATTTGAAAAGGTTGACTCGTTTCAATTTAGACCGGTCACAAAAAGAGTGATATAGTACTTAAAGCTCTTTGAAAAGCTCAAAAATAATCAATTATTTCGACAATAGAATTCGTACCAAGAAAATGATTAACTTTTTTTTTGCCATTAACTACATTATACATATCTGCACAAAACAAATTTTAATTGTTCTTTCACTATAGAAACCCACTCAGAACTTCAATTGATTACATTTAACAAAAATTGTTTTTTGTAAACTTGGGAAGAAAATTCTTTAATTTTTTTTTTAATCCTACAACTGATCTTCAAATTCCCATCGAATCTTTTAAAATCATTTAAAAGTATAACAATAAATAATAATAAAATATTTTTCTTTACTTTTCTAGTAAGATACTTGGCATCAAAGTAAATAGCGTCATTTATGTTTTATAGGGTAGTTAATGTTACAAAAGAAATGAAAATAGTATTTATTTATTACTAGTTGGTCTTGCAAACTTTGTCAGTTTCTATTTGCTTAATAAAACTCTGGCATTTACAATTAAATCAAATTTTTATAATCTCTACATTGTTCGTAAAGTTCGAGTTTTTTCTTGGGAATTCCATTCTACATTCTACCAATTTTCAGCCAATTTTTGCCTGATAATCTACAACAATGATAGTATATTCACTGTCTTCAAAAATGAACACAAGAATAATTAATATTAACATTTTGAAGTATTCAAGACGACGATACTGGAGACACCATGTATGTATAAAAAATATCTTGAGACACATTTGCCGGGAGTAAAGTCTAGTAGGGACAACTGAATCGATTGCAGCGGCTATAGTGGTTAAAATTTCGTTAAGTTTGCTGCTCGTAATACTCTTGTTATAAACAAGTATGTCAAAAAAAAATAACTATTCGCTATGCCCAGGAAAGAAATAATACTGTTCTGCAACTTTTCTGGATTTGGCACAGGCATTTGATAAGGTGTGGCATCCCGGACTGTTGTACAAAATCGAAAAACAACTTCCTGAGTATTTTAACATAATCTCGTCCTACTTAGAAAACCGTATCTTTCAAGTCAAATACAAATCGGAAGTAACGACTTCCAAAAAAATAACAGCCGGGGTTCCTCAAGATAGCGTACTGGGACCTCTGTTGTATACCCTATACACAGCCGATATGCCAAATACAACAGATGCATTAGTGGCAACATTTGCTGATGACACAGCTATCGTAACCGCAGCAGATGAACTCAATAAAGCTTCGTTAAAGCTCCAAAATGACCTGGACAAAGTAGAAAATGGGCAAAAAAGTGGAAAATAAAAATAAACAACGCAAAATCTACACACATAATGTTTACACTGCGCAGAAATATATGTCCACCGGTTACAATGGAAGTCACAGAACTACTGCAAAAGAGCACGGTAAAATATCTCGGAATGCACTTAGTTCAAAAACTTACATGGGCTGTGCAAATCAAAAAAATTAAAGAACATTTAAATAAAAAATACAAAAAAAATGTACTTGCTAATGGCATCTAATGCACCATTATCAACAGAAAACAAACTTATTCTGTACAAGGTCATCCACAAGCCCATATGAACATATGGGATACAGTTATGGGGTATTGCATCCAACTCCAACATTAAAATCCTACAAAGATTCCAATCAAGGACCCTACGTCAAATAATCGGTGCTCCATGCTATGTAAACAATAAAAAATACATAAAGATAAATAAAGATACATAAAGATACATAAAGATACATAAAGATACAGAAATGCCAACTGTAAAGGAAAAAATCAAAAGTTTAGTAAAAAATACCTGACAAAACTAGACGATCATTCCAATCATCTCGTAATAAAATTATTGGGCAACAGTGAGATGATAAGAAGATTACAAAAATGGAATGTAATAGATTTGCCTGATTTATTTTGTAATTAAACAAATATTCCTATTAACTATTTATTGCCAAATTATTATTTCTTATTATATAGCCCTATTTTTATATATTACTTATATATTAATGTTTCACATTATTTTAAGCATTGACATTGTTATTATAGACTACTATTGTTATTCTAATTCCTACTGATAATTGTTTTTATGATTGTTGTTATCGCTATAAGAATTACTATTATTGTTATTGTTGCTATTGATTGTTAAAAATCTTTATACTTACACAGCACTAATCTACTGGGACTAGTGCTTACATGTGATTGTCTATGGATTGAATGCACTTATTGCAGCCCTATGCAAATTGTGCAATTTATTTGAAAAAAAAAAGTATGTTAAAATTAAATTTAAATATATTGATAATCATTTCTATGTTCTGAATCGTTTGAAGAAAAATTTGTCACGTCATTTTATTTACGAAAAATACAATTTCAACAACTTTTGGCACTGTAAAGAAAAAATTCGGAAGGATGGAGTATAGACCCCAAAGTTGCATTGTCCTCTTTAAACCACCATACAAAAATGTAAAAAATACAAACAAAAAGTTAAGAGCAGCACACCGTTTCTAGGATTTGGGGGATGGAAAAAAAAATAGTGTAATAAGGGAAGTGAAAAATCCATCCTCCATTCGTTGATTTCATAAGGAAAACCTCATTTACAAACTCTGATTTAAGCTCATTGTTATATGAAAAGAAATAAATGGAGTAGAAGAATCCAGACGGAAGACAGCACTTATATGTAATACCAAGAAATTTGTCTTCTGGCAACCATTGGTACCAAGCACTTGATGAAGAACAAAAATCGTAGCTGAAACGTTGTGCTATGCACAAACTATAACTGAGTTTCTTTTATTAGCATTTTTCTGCTGCTTTATCAAGCGTTCAACATAAATTTTATAAAAAGAAAGGAAATATGTAAGCGAACCAAAAACCTTCGTTTTACTTCTGGTTTAAATGCGAATTTTTATCCAGAGCTTAAAAAAACAAACAAAGTTAAAAAAGAATTTTTGTGAATAAATAAAACTGAAATGTAAAAAATTGTTCAAATTTTGTATGGCTTCCCGCGCTTTAAGATGACCTATAAATTCACCCTCTCTTTTATGAACGAAAGAAAACGAAAAATCAAATGTAAAAAATGATCTATTAGGTAGAAAATGAAATACTAATAAATTAGATGTGAGATATTCCAATGAACATGTAAAAGGTTTCATTGTAATTATGACAAGAAAATGAATGTATAAATGCGAGGAAAATGTGAGGAGAAAACTGAACAACACACTTGAAACTGTAAAAATGCTAATGAGGTTTTGATTTATATTTATGCGGAAAATAAGCATTTTGTTTTGCGTAAATCAAGGAAAATACGTATTTCCATTTATGGTGTATGTTAATTTGTTGGTTGAAGCCTTAAAAACAAAACGAACGTTATAATTAAAAAGCTCAACTGTCGAAAGAAGTTGCGTTTGTAGTTCGTTGTTAGTTTTGGGACTATAACCCAGCTGACCGATTGGAGAAAAGTTCAACAGAAAAATGTGAAAAAAAATGTTCATTTCGTCGTTTATTTTTCAAATGGTACAAGTCAATTTTTTAGACTGTTAAAAATAATACTTTAATTACTTACAAACTAAAACTAGTGTATTACTTAAAAATAATTTTACTACACAACCCCTTAATTCCTTAAAACCTTATTTTTTTAAGCTTTTATAATACTATAAATAATTTTAAAAAATACACACAATAATTGTTAATAACTGTTAATAAATGGTAATAATAAAACAAAAAACCATAATTGCTAATAGCTATAATAATTTCAAGCATATTTTGAAGAGGGTAAAGTCATAAGTATGTGAAATCTGACCCCAGCGATTTCTTAAAACATTATTGTTTAATTAACTTTTCGGTAAAAAAAATCTTTTGTGTGAAAATATCGGCTTTCCACCTCAAGAAATAAAGAATTCAGTTGAAAAAAAACTGATTTTTGATTTTATTGCCAACTATGCAACTAATTAAGCTACTGAAAATGTTTTTAGAGAGTTATACAGGATATACAATCATATAATAACAAGCATTCAAACGCACTTAAACAAATTTTTTCGTCACAAAAAATCAATTTTTAGCTCTTTTGAATATAAATTCATTATAATTGATCTACTGCACATATGTATTCTAAAAAAATATTAAAATTTTTAAAAAATGTTCTAAACTGATATCAAAACCTAATATAGCTGATCATTTTAACTTTACTTGATAAAACCTAAGACAAACTCATTAAAAATGCCGAAAACAAAATTGTTAAGTCCAAAATGCTTAAAACGAGCTCCTATTGGTCCGACATTTAAATGACGTCATAGTACAGAAACTTTAAAATATCAAGGACGTTTTCCTATAAAAAATTCTTTAAACACAAATAGCAAAAATATTTGAATCGTTCAAAGGGAATGATAATGATTGAAATCCTGAACAATGTTTGAAATTTAATATGACCAGGTATATGGTTCATTAAACTGGGTAAATTTGTTAAAGAAAAAGTGTGTTAATTTACCCTTTAGAAATCACTTTACAATTAGTTATCTGCGCAAAGAAGAAGATAAGTCATCTGATACAAAAAGTTGTAAAGATTAAAGATTGCTTTTTTTTCTGAGTATAACCATTCAATACATATATAAAACGTCCGTATTTCATTTAAATTGTTTCATCTATTGTTGAAAAAAAAATATTTTTCCGAATTTATTGTTTTCCCGATTTATTCGTAATTAAAAAGACTAAGAACTCTTAAACTTGAAGTATGAAGGCATCATTTTAGAAACAGAGTACCTTCCAAAAAAATTCCAAATACCTTTTTGGCGTCGATTTATCATTGTTATCATCCTATGGCTTTTTCTATACTTTTCGTTTTAGTCAATTATTTAATATACTTTTCTTCAAACCTCAAATATAATTTAATTGATTGCGAAAATAAAATTTTCTAAAGTTTTCCTTAAAAACTGATCATTAATCCATACACAATGACTTATATTTAAAACAAAAAATATTATAATTTTCCTCACTTTCCAGCCTATACTTTCTAGCCTTCAAATTGTAACCATAGTTTAATTATTGGAAAAACAGTTTTTCTTACATGTATTAAAAGACTCAGTATTGAAATGGTGAAGAATAAAACGTAGTTTTTACATACACTAACCCCATCTAATCTTTTCTATTCTATAGAAAAAAATAATAGTAATTTTAGGGTAGCAATATATTCTTCATGGCGTAAAATGAGAAAAATAGTGGAAATTATTATTGTTTTCTTGACAACCGCTCAATGATCTGTTTATATACAGGCTTCTATAAATAGACAGTGACGTCACAGAAGATCTTTAAGCGCACCTTTCGTTTTCGGACTCTCATTTGGTCATTAATATTAAAACTTTTATTTGGTCAAAATATAATTTTTTTAGAAATAAAAAAATCATTTTTTTTCACTTCAATAATGTCTTTTATCGATTAAAAAAAACGAGTGTATGGTCTATTACAGGCCTTCTTAAACTATGGGTTGCGACCCCAAATGGGGTTTCGTATCAAAACACTGAGGTCGCAAGAGATTTTAATGTCAAATTTTTAAACAGACACATCCATCTCATTAATTTTTTTTCTTTCATTTTAATAAATAAAGAAGACAATTCAGGTTATTTCAGATCGGATTTTTTTTATTTAATGGTTTTTACTATTCAAATTAGCTAAATTACGATACGTAACGAAACGTAGCTAATATGAATATTAAAACCATTCAATAAAAAAAAGAACGACTTAAATAATCTGAATTGTCTTCATTATTTATTGAAAGCTGAGATCTGAATTTTATCATCTTAATTTTAATTTAATACTTACCAACCACGACTACGATCGAATATATTCGAGCGAACTAAAACGGTCAGAATTTCCTTTTATTTGTTATTGCAAAAAATGCAATTTTGATGGTAAATTGGAGATGCAATTTTTGTTACTATAATAAGCACAATTTTATACATTTTTGTGCAATTTTTAACTTTAGATTTTTGTATATTTCTAAACGAATTCTAAAACTATATATTTTCATATGTTTATGTATACTATTGCCTAATAAATAAATCATCAAAAATATGTATTTATCTTTCTTTTATACTTATATGGGGTCGCCAGGAAACTCGGAATAATAAATGGGGTCGTGAATGAAAAAAGTTTAAGAAGCCCTGGTCCATTAGATACGTAGCAATCGGAAAAATGACCCTATATTTCCAGTGGCTTGTAGTAGCCTTTCGCGGGTTTTTCCCTACTCTGATTGAATTACATGATAAAATTTTTGTCCCTTATGTTTTTTCACATGTCACCCAAAATGTTTCTTAGACAATTCATTTTCGCATTAATTTATACTTCCAATTCGATGTACGGTATTTTATTATCAATGAATTTTCGCTGTAATCTCTGCTAAGAAAATGGTGCTTTATTAGGTAGAAGTTATTTTTCTGGCCTTAGTCAAGTATTAATGATTTTTTTAAACATTTTTTTATATTTCAAGTTAAATACAGAGAATTTAAGCTGAAAAGTCCTGAAAAAAAATGTCTATAAGCATTTGAGCTTAAGTGCTTAAGTGCAAAGACGGTTGTGTCATCCAAGTGTCAAGAATCAAATAAATACTTTTTCGATGAACGAAAAAAAAAAATAAGTCGAAACAATTTCAATTTGGTGGTGAGTGTTTCTTGGTGGCGAACAAAGACAGAAAAAAATATAACTCAAAATATACGAGAGAAAACAAAAAGGAAACCACGTCGATAAATTTGCCGAGAAATACAGAGATTTTCGTAAAGGAAATTCTACTCGAAATGTTACATTTAACGATATTATCGGTCGAGCAGCGCTGAATATAGGTCGGTGCTAGCTCGGGCTTTGCGAACAACTACATTTGTAAAAGTAGCTAAACTCCCCCACATCAGATTTTCCCGACGTTAGCACACATTCATATACATCCTACCCACTAAATCCCAAATCCAAGAAGCAAACGTTACAAGTGAAACACTCAATTGCATTTTGTGTTACTGGACTCGAAGTGCATTTCAGCTTATTTCAGTCTAATTTGATGTAATATTCGTTTGCTTATACAAAATCACAAGCGAAATTTTACAGTGGTCGCTTTGACCTTTATATTGGTTCATATCACATTATTATTGGCGTCGTATCTACCAACCTACTTAAATTTTCCTCACATCAAATTGCACTTCACAAATTGATTATGAATTTGCATTTAATTTAAGCACTCTATAGTTACGTTTTTTGGTACATTCAAATTACAAAGAGCAATCCCAAACTGCATAAAAACCACCTCAATTAATATTGACTACTGAAAACCAAAAATATAATTCCCACAGTCTATAATCCTTTAATATAAAGGATAAATCAGGATGTAGAAGACGATTTATCCATTATATTACATACCGATTTAGACGTGAAGCAATAGAAATCAATAATAGTAGATTTGTTTTATATAATTTCGAATTTTTTGCCAATTTTTTTCTATATCTTAAGAAGATGATACGTTAAAACTTATTATTTGGCAAAATTGGATATACGGCCCCTGGCCATATTATTAGACACACTTAGGATTTCATACAAAATGTACATTTTCTACTTACTTAAATTTACTATTGTTTACTTTTAACATTATAAAAAGTTGTATTGATTATTAAGAAATATATTTTCTGGATAAGGGTAAAACCTTGTTTATTATCCCTATTACCCTACTTTAAGATGTCTTTAATAGAAATCAATAATAGTAGATTTGTTTTATATAATTTCGAATTTTTTGCCAATTTTTTTCTATATCTTAAGAAGATGATACGTTAAAACTTATTATTTGGCAAAATTGGATATACGGCCCCTGGCCATATTATTAGACACACTTAGGATTTCATACAAAATGTACATTTTCTACTTACTTAAATTTACTATTGTTTACTTTTAACATTATAAAAAGTTGTATTGATTATTAAGAAATATATTTTCTGGATAAGGGAAAAACCTTGTTTATTATCCCTATTACCCTACTTTAAGATAATAGTCTTGATTTGAAACCCATTGAAAATATGTGGAAATTGCTGAAGAAAAGAGTAGTTAAAGAAGTGGTCACAACAGAAAAAATAGCCCTTAGAAAAATATTAACGTATGGAATCATCATCCACAAATACAGCAAACGGTATTGTCCTATATAGACAGCATACTGCGCAAAATGGGAACTTAAATATCAGTAAATGAACTTTCAATTAAATATTAAACAATTCAGCTTGCCATAATTAAGAAAATGTTTAATTAATTTAATGGTAAAAAAATATTTTTTAGTAAATATGATTTTTGGTTACGCTTGTTGGTAATAAGCGTAATAAATAAAATTTGTACAGGAAAGTTAAACTCAATCAAAAATATGGACCCAAAATAAAATTCTTACTTTAGGCTTTATACAAAACGTATAGTGCGTTTATAAATATGGCCAGGGACTGTAGTTGCTTATAAAAATTTACCGCTTTATTCATTTAAAGCTCTACAGAATGAAAAAAAATAATATCCCAAATATTATCAGATAACAAAAAAAAAATCCCCTTTACTTCGTTCAGAGTTTCCTTTTAACCGAAAAGTATCCTAAGTCAAAATTAAAAGTTTTTTGAAAACCAGAAAATTTTTTCCCTATATAAAAAACAATGCAAAATAAATAGAAAATTTCACTGATATAAATCTACATACGTTGAAATTCCCAAATTTTAGTTTTAAATTTTCATATTTTGGTACTTTCAACCTAACTTTTTGATATTCGCGACTTCGGCAACGTAACATAATACGTCAATGTTATTGATTAGTATTACATTTGAAAATGTATCACATATTTTGCAAACTTTTGAATATCAATAAAATTTCCATTTTATCAATATGATATATTTTACGGTTTGTAAAAGCTTTTATATAATTAATTCCTTATAAATTAACCAATGATGCGCAGTAGTACACAAGAACAATCATCTACTTCCTGTCTCAGTTTAACTAAAAATGCGCAAGGTATCTTCCTCAACTGCCGCCATGTAAAAATTATAGTTTTGGTCTAAAATTTGCTTTGAAGCTGGAAGTTGAATATTTCATGTTTTTCATAAGATACAGTCTGCTGTCGAAAATGGGCGATCCTAGCGATTAATTACTAAATAAATTACTTTGGGGTTGTCCAATCTATACATAGGGCTTCATAGGGTACCAGGTATGTCCAATAAGAAATCCTAATAAACAGTTAATGAATATCTAAATGGGAAGTTCTGATTAGAAACAAAACAATTAATATCATTTTTTCGCCATTAGGTTTGGTAGGAAATCTTAATAGTAAAATTCAATTTGAAAAGAAAAACGTTGGTCAGTTTTTATTGATTAGGTTTTGTGTGGTACCTACGTGGAAAACCTCAACGAAGAAATTAATTATTTTTTTTAGTTTTTCCCAAATAGATATTCCCAATGAAGACCATTTTCTTGTAAAGCAAATGCTTTTGGTTATTTTTGTTAGTAAATGTTAAATAAGCTATAATTCAATTATAGCCTATCATCAAATTGTTCATTTTTCTTTTAATACTAAAAACCATGGATCTTTTGGAGTCTAAGAAAGCTATCGTATTTGTTATTATGAAATTACTTTTCACAATTTTCCACTTTAAAAATTTCATTTTGTATGCATTATTATGACTAATTGTTGTTTTAATTACTTCATGTTACAAGGATAAAAATGCATTTTCTAATTTTTAAATGCTTTTACAATCACCAGCGAACTTCCGAAAATCATTCCTTATTTAACGATGTTGCATGCGATTGAAGTTTAGATGATTTGATGATTTCTTTTGGCAATTTGATGGTCAATTTCGTCCATTAAATGGGCTTTGTTTTCCGAAAAAATTGCACAGCATGTACGGATGGACTTATACTTCCGATTGGCATCGTTAAAAACCAATTTTGAAATTTGACGACTTGTTATACGAAAACTTAATCAAGATTCTCAAAAAATTAAGATTTTCATTTGGGTCTAAAAGACCTGCATTCATAATATGGGAATAGTAAAAAATTCTGAACTGAATCCTGAAGTTCTTGCACAGAACTCTAATGAATGAATCTATAATTCAGCTTATTGGAAAAATGAAAAAAATAAATACAGTATCAATTTTCACCATGTTCAACTCGTAATTTAAGTGATTTATAGGATGCATTCTTTTGTTAAGATATTCAAAATATTTATTAAATAAACTGTTGTCTAATACTTCGTTTAAAATAAGAGAAAGTTTTTAAGAAATATTTGCAATTTTTATTTTTGACGAGAAATTAATTTTCCATGAACAATTGGGTTTCTATAGTGTAGCAAAATAGCAATTTTCTCCCTCTACATACTTTCAAAAGAAAAACAATTTCTCTCCGTATAGTTTTTAAAGTTTTCTGAACCATTTTCATAATAAAAGAGATTTTTTGTTACGTTTTACTGTTAGATAAATTTTTCATTTCCCTAGCTAAAGTTGTTTCGCCAACCCAATCTTACCCATATTATATGTATACTACCTTTATTCCTTCAATTAAGATAAGAATTTTATTTGATGGCAAACAAGAAATAATTTTTCTTCTTCAATGGTCTTCGGAACTACAAAAATGTTCACATATTTAGGAATATTTAAAGTAAAAAAATTATGTGAAAATATTTACAAATAAATTCCGAGCTTTAAATAAGTAAGCTCAAAGAAATATTTCAATATTCCATTGTTTTTTTTCTTTTGTTTTTAAAAATGTTAACAGTAAAGAGAATATCAATTGGTTCCCAAATGTTTACGCTTCAGTGTATTAAATCAAGACTTTTGAAAAAAGCCTTAATTAGTCGAAGCTAATTCTTTTTTTCTGAAACCTCCATACTGAGTTTCCAATGTGGTTAAATATTTCGTAAGAATTGGTTACTTTTTAGAGATATCCCTAGTTTCAATCGATTAGACTTACTTTTGAGATAAATTTCGAAAGACAACCGATTGAATTTATGTCGATAAATTAGTTCCCATAAAATAAACTATGGTAAAATTTCAGATCCTTGATGATGACATCTTAATTCAAGCTCCAGAGGACTAGGGTCAAATAAATAGTTAAAACTAGATGTTTACTTGCGACGTTTCGGTTTTTTTTAAGTCTTCTTCAAGTGTTCATAAACAGTCGCTTTAACCTTGTCATGGTCCATTTTATAATTAAGGTACAGTTTATAAAAAATAATAATAAGAGGATTTCAGGATTTATAAAAATCAATTAAGAATTAATTATAAATTATACTGTTAATAAACCTAACCGCTTAGCACCAATATCATAGCTATAATAATCAAGCACTACTAAGCACTGCTTAGTTTGGTTCATTTATAACTTATTTTATTGAATTTTATATATCCTGGGAGCTCTTATTATTATTTTTTATCAACTGTTTTAACCCTATTTATAAAATGGATCATGACAAGGATTATTGTTGACAAGGTTGAAGTGGCTGTTTTTGACGCCTGAGGAAGGCTTAATAAAAAGCCAAAACATCACGAGTAAACATTTATTTTTAACTATTAGTGGAGTGAGAAAAAAACGCCTATTATATATTTGGGCATACTTATGGACTCGAAATTATCCTGGCAAAGCCACATCTCAAGTATAATCAGAAAAGCCAACACTCGACTCATCCAACTATACCCACTTATCAACAGAAGATCTCGTCTAAGAATGGAATTTTCAATGATGATATACAAATCAGTCATTAGATCACTTCTCACATACTCTTGCGCAGTATGGCTTCCATCCTCAAAGAAAAATCACAATGATCTACAGGTGTTCCAAAATAGAGTCTTGAGAATTATCACTAAAGCTCCATGGTATGTGAGAAACAACCAAATTCATCACGAAATGAACGTCCCATACATAAAAGTCTTTAATCCAATTCACAAGGAATTTCCGTAACGGCCTAGAAAATTGTCCTAGTGCAGGAGGAAACTAGGCTTGGGGGAAACTATTAATCAAAGAAGGCTGAAGTGGAAACTGCCTCAAGAGCCCTAAGAAATAACAATTGCTTGACTACAAGGTCAAGAACAATCAACAAATAAAATAATAAAAGACAGAGGAATGAAATTCGACTCCTCCAACTACTTAAACGCCTCTAAAGATCAATTGCCTACTATCACCACCATGAAATAGTGACACATCGCTGGACTGGTGCAAATTACATAATAGTCCACAAAAAAACTATTTATTAGATCTAAGTCCTCTGAAACTTGTAGATATAAACTTGTATATAAAATTAACTGTTTTAGGTTTCGTGAATCCAAAATTGACGACTACAAGTGTGAATTTTCTAAATTTTTCCTCCCTGAAACTATGGAAACAAAGCTTTCGAAAATATTCCCAGTTCTGATTTTAATTCAACTTTGTAAACGATATCTTCAGATTGATAATGTCTTGTTGGATTTAGCAGCTGCTTGATTGAATTCCCGATTCACGTCAAACCATACGAAAATTGAGCGATAAACTTTTGCATTACATTTTTCAAACGATTTTTCTTGACGTCTGACGCCTGTGCGAGAAGTAAAAACTCGATTAATGGATTTCGCATGAATTGACATCACAATAAAAAAGCTCTAATTCTTATTATTCACGCTTAAAGCTCTGTTCTGTTGGGACATTACCGTGCGCTTTTTACTCGATTTTTATTCGTCGCTTCTAATGGAAAACTATAAGCGCTTTTTTTCGATTTTATTTTTGAAAAAAAGAGAAATGATAGGTAACGGTTAACAATATTTGCACTATTGTTTTTGGCGACGTGTAAATGAATTCGAAGTTCGTTTAGAATAGTTTTTATTTTATTTTTAATTTATGATCTATTGAATTATTCATAAAACTCAACTATATTGAAAAGTTTTAGGCGCTGGCAACGTTTTCATTTAATTTGCTTTTTATTTGAACTGTTAGTAAAATGCTGCTCTCGTATTTTTATTTTATTTTTAGTGTATGTTCTCTTTTTTTTTTTGTTGAACTCATAGAGGCAAAAGCTTCAACAAACCATCATCAAATATCGTAAAATTCAGAACATCAATTACGTAATAAAATAAAACGACAGTGAATAAAAGGTAGAGGCTAAAATTCGAGGTTTTTGGTTCTGAAGCACGACAACGACGAGAACGTCAACGACGTGATTAGCATTCCATAGCGGGAACAAGGAACGGTAACAATGGTGGCATTTCCTATTTCCTGGATGTTTATGGGTGCGCTATCATCAATGCATGTGTTTCCGGACGCGTGAAACAAATCGATATGCTGAATAGAGATCTGAAAAGCAGCGTGAAAGATGCCAAACAACAATACAGGACACGGCTAGTGCTGGAATAAAGACAAATAACCGATACCTGGCTACGGTTACGGGATAATAGATTGCATTTGATCGGGATAATTTGAATTTATTCCATTCACTCCCGTTCGACCGACCTCCCCGATTCTTTCCGTGCTCCAAATGCCCTGCTTTTTAATTCATTGATTAATGTTGTTATTATTTTCAAAGAAAATAAAAAAGCGATGATTTTTCTTTTTAAAAATCGCTCTGAGAATAATAAATTATTTCTCTCGAGACGCTCGAGAAAATTAATTAACCGAGAAATTTGCATAATTGAGCGTTACATTCTGGTTACTGTGCATCTGTAATTTATCAATTTCAAATTTCACATTAATGGAATTGAATTGTTATGAACAAATTTTGAATCTGAAATTTATTTTTCTTTTTTTTTTTAACACTGTTATCTCATAGTAGCCACCACCTGCCCGCTTCGCGGGACAAATCGTGAAATCTATACTTAAAATACGATAGAAAAATTTCTTTTCTTATACAAAATATATGCATTTTTACGTATCGTTTATAAAATAACTTTTATAGAGTAAAAATTCAATATTATTCCTACATATTTTCTAAATTAATGAATAATAATATAAGTCTTATGACTGAATTTCTTCTTTATATTGACGGGTTTCAACAGTTTTTGGCTGTCATGTTCAGGTAATCATTACCTATGATTAAAATTAACAAGATTATCTGATGATGACAGCCAAAAACTGTTGAAATGCATCAATATAATGAAGAAATTGAGTCATAAGAGTCATATATTATTATTATATATTATCATATATTATTCATAAATTAATTGTGACTCGGAAATAAATAAAATATTTATAAATGGTATGCATATTATCCTTGCCCTTCTACTTCTTATACCAAATAATCTAGGTAATTTTTTTAAATCAGAAGAAAATTCAGGTTATTTAAGATCTTTTTGTTTTTTTTTACCTTCAGGTAACCTCAATACCATAGTATCTAAAAATGGGATACTACCATCACTCTCTAATTCCAAAGTGAATTGGATATTTGAAGGGATACTGTTGAAATAATTTAGTAAATTATCTTTTTCTATTCTTGGTACTGCCGCCAAAGTATCATCAACATATAAATAAATAAAAGGAACCTCGAACGGCAAAACAAAAAAATCTTAAATAACCTGAATTTTCTTCTTATTTAAAAAAATATAAAAGCTGAAATCTGAACTTTATCATCTAATCTAGGTAATGTCATAGTAGGTTTTGATACAGAATATAAAGAAATACTAAATTAAAGTGCCCAAATATAAAGAACTTGGTATCACATTTAGAAAAAATAGCTTCTTTTTCAGCTTTCGCACGATTTTTATGACTTCCACTGATATATTCCATTGATATAAAAGAAAAAAACCCTCTGAAATCAAAATCTATGCAGTGCATTTTGAAAAAATTAAATAAATGAGTGGTTAAACCAAATTGTCATGTTTTCGAACATGAAAATTGTATTTTAATAACTGCCAAATTATAGTAAGGTAGAGTGGGGCATAAAGATCCGCGGGTATAAAGGTCCACTAATAGTATCTAAAATACTAGTGGCATATTACTCTGTTTAACTATAATGGTTAGCTCAGTTAGGCTACTTCACAGATAGGAGATTTACGACGGCACCTCGATATTTTTACGAATGTAAAATTTTCAATTGTTATTCTTTTCGGTTTCCAGAAGTAATATTACTTTGACTAGACTAAAACCTAGTTTAATAGTATATGAGGTTTAGTGGTATTGCAGGATTTATAATTAGTTTTTAAGCTTATTTAAACAGTAAACTTGTTATAATGTTTTTAAACTATTAAAAACACTTGAACGTAACTGGACGTAACTTTTTACCGAGGACCTTTTTGAAGGTTGGATTCAACGCAATCTTTGCCAGTAATGAGCCCATGAAAACTATTTCTAACGGAGGTTTCGTTTACTTCCTTTGTAATAATTGTGATTTAGGAAACGATAAGTTTGATTAAGTTAAGATAGAGTTATAAAAAAATATTACTTATGTTATAATTAATTTCAATATTATTATAAAACAATAAGAGTTTTATATTATGTTTAAAATGATTGTAATAAAATTTTCCAAGTGAAAATCTAGAAATATTTCAGTGATTCAAATACTGTTATTCATGACACTTGTTAAATACTTAAAATAATTACAGGAACTTTATGCCCCTTAGCCACCCCTTTTTACCCCTACGAAGGGGCAAAAAGAGACAGACGACAAGGTCTAGCAATAATTTAAAATTACATACTTTTATATGGATAATTTCGTTAAAAATTAAATTAAACATAGCCAGATATTTCTTGGATTGATTAGCATTATACGTTTCTAATTAATAGGGTTGGTTTTCACAATACAATACGGAATAGTAAAATTGTACCTTTAAACTCCATCCTACCCTACTAAAAACAATCCACGTATCGTTTAAAAGTTATTTCGGAGCAGAAATCCCAATCGGGGACATCAAATTTTTCACTGATTCTGAAGCGTATTAATCTTATGGTGAAAGTAGCTTATTGAATTTTTATTTTAAAACGCTCCTAATACTTTTAGGTAAATTTCAATACTATACAATAGTAAGATATACACAAGCAATGGCTTCCGAAAGAAAGAAGCCGGAAACAAAACTTTAAAACTAATTCAGGTGAAATATTCAAGTCTAATTGAAATTTCTCTATTTTTCTTCATATTTTCCGGAGAAAAATGTTACTTTTTATTTCCTTTTTTTTTTTTTGTATTGATATAATTGTTTGAAATCCTTAATTTTTTCCAAAAAACCTTCTAAAACGATATTTTGTTCCAAACCAGATTTATTACACGAGAAACTTCTCCCCATTTGTGGAAAAAAAATTAAATTGGTAAGTTAAATGATTAAAAAAAGAAAGTTAAATAGCATTAAAGTTAGATTTTGGAAGCATTTCAATGTATTGAATTTTCTTGGAATTCCTCATTTTTTTCTCCGAAATTTGATTTATGTTCTTCTCAATTTTCTACCATAGAATTTTTGTTCATAAAATTGAATAAAGTTAATTAAATAAAAACGAATATTTATAGAAATTGAAATAAAATGAGGATATACGGCAAAATATAATGAATGTTATTTCTACCTAGGCCATTGATTATTTTAATTGCTAAATAAATTAGTATTTATCATAAACAAAGAACACGTGTATTTCAATTATAATAATCCTACAACCGTACAATAGATATTCGTACAGAATTCGGAAAATACGACTCGTGGTTTTGTTTACGATTGTGGTCATTTTCCCTCTCTAATTGAAGGAAAATATTTCCCCGTTTTTTCCGTTATTTACGACTGATAAAAGGGGTGCTTAAATCAGCTTTATGGGGTTATAAATAGAATTTTATTGGATATATAATTTGGTGGATTATGATTATTATTTTTTTTATTGCTGCATATTGTTTTAAATTATGCATAGGGCATCAGTTAAAACTGTGGTGCGTTGGAAAGAAATA
This sequence comes from Sisyra terminalis, assembly GCA_958496175.1. Classification (NCBI taxonomy): domain Eukaryota; kingdom Metazoa; phylum Arthropoda; class Insecta; order Neuroptera; family Sisyridae; genus Sisyra; species Sisyra terminalis. The sequence continues at coordinate 16,492,081 of OY292279.1, read as the reverse complement.
TTTTCGTATGTAAATTGTCGGTAATAATTCATATAGCCTATGGGGTTGTAGTGGGAAATTACCGGCTTTGTCGAAAATCTTTAAGAGGAAAATTCTGAGGGAAAGACGTAGTTAGACGTTATTGGATATTTTGTGAGCTGTTCAGGCATTATATCAGAATGTGGCGATGGTTTGGAATCCCATCGTAGCTTGTGCAAAGTCTAAAGGGATAAAATACAAATGTAAGTCTCGAGAGTGATCAGATAAACAGTGTTAGAGAAGACATATATACGACATTCCTGTTTATTTTCGAGAAACTTTTCAACTCAATAGATTTAAAACAATTCGTGTATTTTTATTTGCTTTTTTTTTTTGGAGAAAGTATTTTCTTTCTTTTTTTTTTCAAAAAAATATTATGGTTTAAATTTCTTTAAATAAAATTGTATCCTCATCAAATTAAAAAAGATAAACATAATTTAATATCTCAAAAAACTTTATAATATTTCAAAGCTTATTGATTCTTAAAAGAAAACAATCCTTCCTAAGCAATAATACAAGAACAATCATACCTAGACATCAGTTGAACTACACTACAATTGTAGAAGTTTACAGGTGGTAAGTACCTACCAACACTGAAAATTTGCGAAAAAATATTTCTCTGCAGTCATTTTCGATGTTATCTAAGCTTCGAATAGGATGTGGCAAAGGAATCTTATTCAAAAAATTAAAGCAGTTCTCTCCAACTCACCTTCCATGCACTTAAAACTATACAAATATTGAAACCAAAACAATCAGAATTTCCATCATTAGAGTATTAGAAATCAGAATCTAAATAACATAAAAGGTTCGTAATCGAAAGCGTAGTTAATTGACCAATGTCGACATAAGCTTAAGATAGTTTTAGAGGATTCACTACTGTTCTTGAATATCAAAGTAACGATATGGAAAATGATTCTTGAGTATGTCCGAAGGAATACTGTGCAATTGAAGGTCATCAGAAGCTTCAATTACAAAAATAAATCAGTTGAAAACATTAAGGTTTATAACAAGCACTCTGTAGTAACCCAAGATGTCTATTAGGTCACCGATATGATGATGACCAGAAATAGGGTAACCAGATTCAGCCAAAATTATCTAACCAAGCTGGAAACGCATACAAACCATCATATTATGACAGCGTAACATCGGACAATATTTCCCGGTCTAATCTTCTAGTAACCACCAAGGTTTCACTGCACTTATATCAGAAGTTATAGGCAGAATTCTCAAAGCAAAATGGTGGAGTAAATGATTTGTTGTGGGTAGGAAATTTGTGCGATTAATTCCTACATTATGTATCACATCTCAGAAGAAATAAATAAATAAAATATTCGAAAAATATACTCTCTAACCAAAAATCACAACGAAACAGTAAGAAGACTTTTAAGTGTAAAAAATACACGAAACTATAATTTGGATCTTACTAATATTAGAAACAATAACTAAGACCAACTAAGGATCCACATTGTGTACATCTAAGGCTATACAGAAGTGTAGATGAGAAATTATTTTTATTGATAGTTTCAGGAGTTGCAGCAAATGTTTGATAGACATATATGGACATATCAGATCCAAACATAATCAATAAAAGGTATTTACCAAAGTCTAAGGCCCAATTAGCATAAAAGGATAATATAGTACGTAAGAAGTCGAAATGAGATCGAGGAATTGATTGAGGAACTTTACTAGGTATTACTCGGTAGACAGCGCTGGAGGGAAATTCTACCACGTGGAAAACCACTTGCCATCGAGCAGAAAAGTCGGAAAAACACAGTTCACAAACATTGTTGTAGCCATTTAAGTATTTTGGAATTTTTGCGGACCATATGTTTGCAGGTAATTTTCATGACATCTGTGCACCCTTGGATAAGGGTTTCATAGATAGATGGAATAGGGTGCCTATGGTGTTAATTTTTCCATTTTTAGAACTCAGTTTAATGAAAAAATCAAAATTATCTGCTATTCTCTACCAGTATCAAAGCTCCACCCTGTGAATTCATTTTCATCTACGTAGGTTTACCATTTTTTCAATATAGTATTTAATTCTTAATTTGGTTCATGCATACTTTACCGAATTCTAAATCGGTAACGCTGTATTCACTTTGTTTTTAATTTAACACACGATTTTTATACTAATTCAGTTTTAACACCGTATGATTTTCTTTTTTGTTGCTAAATTTTCTTTTTGGTCCAATTTATTTGCAAATAAATTAAAGACATAGTAGAAAATGCAACTTTGCCAGATTTCGACGTCGCTAAAGTGTACATGAACCCTCGATGTTGCTAATAAATTTGACTATGGTAACGTCTTATTTTATTCCAGTTATTATTACTTTGCTATCTTTCTTATTGTTGTCAAACTTAGTTTAAAAATAAGTTTTTAAATGCTGGAAATGTTTAACCTTGATCCATTTTTGTATTACTTAAGTATTTTCGTTGAGCAAATTACATCAGCGATGAGGTAACAAAAAGAAAAGCTTTATGAATGAACCGCATTGTGAGATTAAAAGCTTTTGTTTTTTTAATTGCTGTGGAAATTGGAAGTTGGAATGGTCTAGGAAAAAGAAAGAAGAAGAATTGTTATTCTATTCGTGTTAGAAAAATTATCTACATAATTCAAATTAAAGAGTCGTCAGGGATGGATAAAATCGACTGCAATCGACACAACTTTATTGTAGACAGAAATAAAACAAATATTTTACAGAATTCTAATTTGACTATGCTTTTAAAAGCTACAATTACGTGATTTTTTTCATTAATATAAGTTAGGCTATAAATCTCTACCACTTTCTGTGCACTTGTCCAGTTTTCTGCATCGTAAAAGTCCAATTAAATTTGCTGTTATAACGATTGAGTAAAAAACTTTATGACACGTAAATATAACATATACCTATATATTGTTTATTTTGCTACAAGTTTTAACACTATTTTATGAAAACTCGTCTCCACATACGGACACGGTTGACGAATCTAATTAATTAGTATTACAATGAGTCACAAAATGCAAACTTTTTCTAACAAAAATAAACGCAAAAAAAAATAATTTCGCCTTGTTTGTAATTTTTTAAAACAGACACGTGTAAAATTAGTCATAATTATTCTCCCCAAAAACAACGACTCGTTGAGGCCAAACGAAAAAAAAATGCTGAAACTTACTACTTGAATTATTTCTAAATTACATTCGTACATGTTAAGAGGGTTGTTACAACACGCAACTATTTAATTAAATAAAATTGAAAAGTCAATACTTCTTTGTGTTATTTAAACTGAAAACATAAAACGTGAGATAATTCAAGCGTTTTTGATATGTTTTCCAGACCAAATTGGCCTATAAACGGTTGTAAGCTTGATAAAATTATATCTATTAAATTTTTTTTTAAAAACTTTATCAACGACAGATTTTTAAATTGAAGCATATAAAACTAAATCGTTCTGGGTTGTTATGTAAAATTGTTAATTTTATAAATTTAATGATTCTCTCACACGTAAAGGACTGAAAAACATTGTATGCGTTTTCCCAAACTTGTTTTGTTTGAAAACCTTTAAAGAAAATGGTGAACAAATTTTTCTCTTTCTTCAAATCTAGATCACTTGTAAAAGTTATAGAAGCCAATGCTATCAAACAAACAAAAATCACACGTGTTTCATTTTGATTTTTGACGCTTTAAAATTCCGGGATTTATCAAAATCGGTTTGATATTTTTCGGGAACAATGTAGAAAAAAAATAATAAAAATCATTAAGCTATACATTTTTCTTCTCTACAACGTATCATACTTTCAGATTGTATAAGGCATGTAAACAGAGCCGACTTGGAGAAATAAAATTGGTGAATCAATTCATTTTTATGCCAAAAGACTTGAAAAGCATCTTTATAGAACTAACATAGATATCACCAAATAGATAACAAAATGGTTACTTTCTAATCCGTTAGAAAGCAAGGTTTATAAAATACACAGGTGGCCTCATGGTGGCTACGTGATGGATACGTGACGTATCCAGAAGAAATTCGTACATATCTTCAGACTAATCAATTTCAAAATTCTTCGTATGACGTCATTTTTTTTTCTAATGGAGCAACCTGTGTAATTTACAAACCTTAGTTAGAAAGTAGGTACTGAAACAACAAAATATTTAAATATTGGTAAGATAACCAATATTCATCAATACAAATTTTTATTTCGAGACTAGCTGAACTCAGCATACGTTGTCCTGTCAGCCTATGGTTGTGATTGATAGTAAATAAATAAAATAAATTTAGGGAAAAAAAAATTGCGAATTATTAGAATCACCTCCCTTATCAACCCGCAGCATCCATCACTGTACCAATTGTAACTTTCCTTTAAGATATACATTTATTAATTACGTTTTGAGAAAATTTGCTCTACCTCTAAAAATCACTACACGATCATAACAATGAAGTATTAACAGTGGCTATTTTATTGACTGTTGAAAAAGTCGTTTTCTTGTGGTCGCAGGTATGTTACTGGCGTAAGAAAATTATAAAACCAATATTTGAAGCGGATTGTATATCGTGATAAAATTTGAGCTAAATCGATGCAGAACTTTTGAGCTTTTGAAATCTACACAAACCAACATAACAATATTATATAAGCAGAAAAAATATAGATTATTCATTGGTTATTTAAGTCAGAGGTTGTCAAAGGTGGCCAACCCGCGGACCGCAAAAGGCACCCTTGACAAATTTTTCGACCCGCGATATGCATGAGACTTTTATAAAATGTATACATTTTATAATGATCAAACTGGTAAAACCAATATATTAAAAATGTTTACAGTGTACCTAAATTTAGTATGTAAAATTTGAGATATAACTTCAAAAGTGGCCCACGGAATAAAATGCATTTTCGAAGTGACTCGTAATATCATTTGGGTTGGCCACCTCTGATTTCAAGTATGCTGATTTTTCAATATCTTAAAAAAGAACATAGATTTTTTATTAAAGAGGCCAACTAATGTATCCAAATATATCCAATTAATGGATGTTTGTTTGTTTATTTTAATTGGCCTTCTTCTGAACGTTACTTTTATTATTAATAATTAAACGTAAAAACGCAACCTTTTCTTCTGAAGAAAAATTGTTGAACTTGATTACATAATTTCTATCAAATCAGTAAAGCTGTCTTAAAATTGGAACCATAAGTGAAATCAGAATAAAATATTGGTACAACTCTTTAGATTAGAACTGATTGTGACCTTCTTTATATATTTTTTTGCGAAACACTAAGATGTACCTGAAAACAAAATATTATTGAAATTGATCTGATCTTGAATTGTACGATAGAATTCAAGTAGACAAATATGTACGTTAAAGTTTATCAACCTTTGTTCCTTAATGATCAATAGTGAGAAAAGGCAGGCTCAAAGGTGTCATTTATGGATTCAGAAACAGCTGTACAAATACAACTGACAACAAATAATAAATACCTCAAACTGGTTCAAAATTCCTGATCTTCATATTTAAACCTGCTCTTCTCTTGTACACTCTCGTATTTTAATTAATTACATTTCTAACAATAACAATAATTATTAACAATCAAATTAAAATACATTGTATTTTACTTATTTAGATTTACACCTATAAAACATTAAGCATGTTAAAACTCATATGCATACAAAACCCTAAAATTCACACCTTTTCATGAGATTAAAGACAAACATAGATATTTCTAATCCTATTTTTGATTTTGTCTGTTTATATTCTTCGAAATTGTATTATTATTTTGGCCAATTCAACCCTAAGGTCGCTGTTTGTCAAGGACTGGAAGCTTACTGGGGATGTTCCTGTTTTGTTCAGAACTTAATAAAATATAATTAAAAAAATATAATATGTAAAATTTATGAGTAAAATATCTTTTGAAATCACTGAATAAAAAATTGGATTATACTATTATAAAAAAATAAAAACCTTCCCAATATCGACCGTGATACATACAATATATACAACGAATTTAAAATATAATCCCTAATCTCGAACGCAGAATTAGTTTTAAGCTTTTCATAAAACCTTCCCCAAGTTTGTGGCACGAAACGCAACATTCAATACTGAAACTTTAATTATCGTTTTTTGCCCCTAAAATCTCGAATTATCCGTCATAAAATTTCCACGAAATGAACTTGTTTCACAAAACATTACAACCAAACATCAAAAACACCGTAATTTACTTAGGTAGCTACATTTTTTTCTTCGTTAATGATCAAAACTTTTCTTAGGACAACATATTCTCCAAAGTTATTTATTATTAAACAAAAAACAACAAATTTCTTTTCAACTTCTTCATTATTCTGATTGAAAAATATTTTCAATGTTTCAAACACCTGAATTTCCGTAAGTATGTTGAAATTGTATATACCTACTTATGTATAGCTTGTTAATATTAATCAGGTTAACTTTTTACATTATTTCAATGAAAAGAGGGTGAATAAAAGGGAAAATTTTCGATCTTTAAAATTATTATTTATACAGGGTAATTTGTTTTATTATTTATTTTTTATTTCAATAAGAGAATAAACAAAAGGAAAATTTTAAATGAAAATAACAAAGGAATTTTTATGGCTGTTGTAGGGTATTTGTTATTTCTTTAAGTGGAAAGCTAGAGCTTTTGAATAAATAAATACATTTCTGAAGGGAACTTGTAAAAGTGTTTAAAAAAGAAGACATACGTAAGCATGTCAGCTTGTATTTTATGCATAAGTGAATATGTGGTGTAGAATGAAAAAGACATCCAATTTTGTTGCAGTTTTTCAATGCGTACAGTAGTGGTAACTGTTGCAAATCTTAATGTTAATTAAGAAAAGTATTCACGGAAAAAACGTTACAAAGTGTTTGATTTCTTGTAAAATAAAAAAAATAGCAATAAAGCTTTTTAATTTTTTTGTTTTGGAGACAATCCTTTCTTTGCATCTGCAGCAAATTTGCCAAAGACGACCAGTTTTAAGGGGTTGTTTACTTGTTTCAATGGAGCTCGGTAAATTTTGACCACTCGAGAAAAAGCTTCAGTCGCCTTAACTAGACACACGTTCGCTCATATTATTCAACCCTATTCTGATTTATTTGACGATAACCAAAACCCTATGTGATATGAATAAATTGACTGGATGTGCTAGCAGAAGGATTTACCAAAAACATTATTTATTACAAAAGACTAAAAAATGAGTTTATCACACGTGCGTCTTCGTGCTGATGTAACGTCCCATCCCTCTGGTGCAAACGCCTCGGCGTTTTTGCCCCGACGATGCGATCCCACATTGCCTTCTTTCTTTGTATTTTTACGTTCAATTTACCTCACTTTCTTTCATCCCTTTGCCCAACGGCGCATCGTATTTCATTAGGATGAGGAGGAGGACAGCGGCCTTTTGGGAAATCGTTGCTCAAAGATGCGTCTTTTTCGTCTTCTTAGTCATCGTTACGATTTTTTTTTTTGTAAAAATGTATATAATGCGAAAAGAAGAGGAGAGGAGAACAGTTCAGAAATTATCCCGTTTTTGTGTCTTATTTTTTGCCAACAATAGATCTACTATATCATCTATTCTCATGTGATAAAGAAATTATTTTTCCCATTATAATTTGTCAATTATAATTTTTCATCAAGATTATAAAATTTAAGCTGGAGTTTCTCATTATATTTCCCATTTTCGTTTTATATTTCCTCATAAATACTATCCAATATTGAGATTTTCTTTTAAAAATTTTCTTTAAATTTGAAATGAGCCATTCGCTTTTTAATTCAATGCAATAAAAACATAATTCTTTCGTTGGCCAAATAAAAATAATAAATACTTCAATATAATTATCTTTTTTGGCTTGAAAACTTTTCTTACCAATTATTATATCAACTTTTGGCAAATGTCTTGGACAACTGCATTTCCTTCGTTTAAAATCATATATACTACTGTATAATACATATAAGAGAGTTTAATATACAGAAGAGGTTCTACTATTCAAAGAAGTTGAAGTACCTACCCTATTGGTTGGTACCATTTCGTTTATCTAATCATTTTGTGATATTCTATGTATTAATAAATTTATGATAAAGTAATAGGAATTCACTAGTATTTATATATATTAATCTTCTACCTATATATTTAAAAGCATAAGTCCTGATTGATTGACTAATTGATAAATCAAACCACAGCCTAAACCGCTTGTCGTAGGCATCCGATAAGAAAGGATGTTTCAAAATTTCTCCCCTAACAAGGTAAAAAGGGGTAACAAAATTTGTAATTGAAAACACGTGGCCTGATCAACAATCGAAATTTGAAATATAATACTTAAAAGATCACTAAACATGAAGCAGTATTACCGCTTATCAGTAACGATATATTTAAGAAGGTATTCCGATCTTGCAACCCATGATGGGAAATTTATCAATATATGGTAATAGATTGTTAACCTTAACCGTTAATATAAAAATTCATAGTTTTAGTTAGTGTATTAGATACACTTTTGGCGGCACCACATATTGACAAATTTTGCATCAAGCATTGTAAGATCGGAAAATTTTCTTATATATTACCTTACTTATCTGTACATACATTCATTTACATACCTATTGATACATACACATAAAAATAAAGTATAAACAGTGTAATGTCAAAATGTGTAGTATTTATATAACGGGTGTACATTAATGTTAATCCCATTTTAGAGTAGATATTTGTTTGAAGCTCATATTCCAAATTTACGACTTTTAAATTTTAATTTACTCTTTTTAATAACGGCAAAACGATTTCTAATATGTCGCTCAATATTCGAATTACGAAATATTCATTTTCTTCTAAAGGTCAACTTATCGATCTATATTTTTTATCGATTCATGGTTGATTAATTGAGGGATAATTAAATATACAATATGCATGCATTCTTTGCATAAGGAGTTAAAAATATCAATTTACATAATCGTGTTGAATATTGTCGGATAATTTCAAAAATTAAATAAAGCATTAACAATGACTTACTTTTAAAAAAACAATATTTTATAAGAACCACCTGTTCAAAGGCTATAAAATATCAATTTTTATAAACAAATACGTTTTCCGTAACAATAAAAACTTTCCGATTTATGCTAGAAACCTTATATATAGAAATCTTAACAGTAAATATTATCAACATATACGTCACGCAGTCGAAGTCGCGGACATCAGCGAGTGTTATTCCATAATAATATTATAGTTTACAAATTTGTTTAGAGCAGCGATTTTCAACCCCTGTGCTGCGGCACTTTTTTAGTGTACTGCCAACTTTTTGATAAATAATTACTTTAATATTATTAAATATGATGTAAGAAGAAAAATTCTGCACATTATGGTTCATTAAAATTGGTAATTATATATAATTCAGTTTACTATTAATCTTCGGATTCGTATAAATGTTATGCTCAATAATATGTTAAAATAATTAGTCACAAAACACTGATATAAAACTATTTAAATAAAAGATGTTAAAATTCAGATCTCAGCTTTTATATTTTTTTAAATAAGAAGAAAATTCAGTTTATTTAAGATCTTTTTGTTTTTTGTTTTTTATTTTTTATTTAATATTTTTATTGTTCAATTAGCTACGTATTTAAATTTTTTTATTTATTGAATTTAAATTAAAAATATTTAATTTTGTGAATCAAGAAGCCTGAGGAAGTTACGATTAGTAACGAAACGTAGCTAATTGAACAATAAAAATATTAAATAAAAAATTAAAAACAAAAAGATCTTAAATAACCTGAATTTTCTTCATATTTAAAAAAACTATTTAAATAATTGTTACAGACCATTTAACAACATTAGAAGAGATTACGAAATTTAATTGAATTTTTAATCTATTTCTCATAACAAATACTTCTGTATTTTACTTAATTTTGAATGAAGAGGAAGAAATCATTTTCCTTTCCCATAATCAAGCATTAATTTTTAAAAATTCTGAAGAATCAATTAATTCATTTTGGATTAACATTCAATGCAATTAACCAACGATATTCAAAGAAGCTTTTAACATATTATAACAATTTGTCACATCTTATTTGTGTCAATTCGGATTTTCAGCATTAACTAATATTAAAACTAAAAAAAGATCAAGATAAATGTAGAAGACAATATAATAGTATCACTGTTATTTTTACGACCAAATATTAATGAAATTATCAAGAAACATTAAACTCAAATTTTGCATTAAAAGTTTTCTTATTATTAAATTGTTCTTAATCCCTTACTAACGTGCTGTTATTTCTGTAGTACATATTATTTTATTTCGCACATTTAAAATTTTTATCATAAATTTTATTATGCAGTGTGTCATAGGTAAAAAAATAATTTTTAAACTTACGATTTCTTTGTTGAGAATCACTGCTTTAGAGATTGAAAAGCACTACAAATAGTAATATCACTTTTGAATGCTAGTGAAGTAGTTAAATGTAAGGGAATAATTAATATTCATTCATATTTGCGTACCTATTGCAAGTAACGTATTACAATAACGTAAAATTATTTGATAAAGGAAATATAATATGAGCAAAGCAGTCGCTCAAAAAGATAATCTCTCTTCGAATTCTCTTTATATATATAAATTATGTCAATTTTCTCATTCTATTTCGTACAAATAATAAAGCATTGACCCAGAATCAATATACTGTATTATCTTTATCAATATTTTGAGTGGGTTTGGTCGGAAAAATGGTTATTGAGTGTCGAAAATGAATTTTCCCTTCAAATAAAATTCGTAAATGTTGATTTTGAAACAGTGATAAATCGAGGTCTGCATGAGGTGTTTTCCAATCCAATATGTACGTAGTTGTGGTGATATGCATGGTTCAGAGACTTGGGTCATGGCCCATAACCTGCTCGTTTCGAGAACTCAATTCTGGAACGCGAAACGAGACCGTTTTTCGTTCCCATTTACAATTTACAATGGCTTTTGCAACTGCTTTTGCCACGATTCTTTATATTAGTCCCGCGTCCATTTAGTCCACTCCCTCAACTCCTTTACCCAAATCTTATTATCACCTTTATCTTTTACATAAATCCATATGATATTTTTATCACTTTGAATTTTACAATTCATGCAAATTTAAATAAAACGACCCTTAAGAAGCGAGTTTATGTGGAATTAGAGATAAACCATATTTATAGAACATTCGTATTTATTGGTACATTTACGTTGTGAAATTTATTTCGGAAAAGCTAAGAAAATCACACGACTACAAATCGTTAAAAAAAATGGGGAAAACAATAATTATTTCCGCAGGTAATTATATCAATAAAAAACGCAATTGATTAATGTTCGTTTTATGTGAACTCGACTACCAGGAAGGTAGGTGACTTCCAATATTGGGCCACTGTGATTAGGGACCAAAACGAATCTGCTATATCTTAAGGGTAACAGGGAGTTTTAGTGCTCTATATTTGTTCAAGTTGTTTGTAATCAAAGCACGTATTAGAAGGGGAGACGATCGAAGTTGTCCTGTGGGAACACGAGGTACATGTATGTGCGTTTATCAGGAGCGTTTGTCGAGGCTTCTCCATCATTCTCATCCGTTTAGCCACCAGCGTTTCACCATATATCTCTGACGAACAATCAATGCAGAATTTTCCGACAATCATCTCTCTTTCAACCCCCCCCCCCCGAAACTCCGGCTCCGGATATTGACACGTTAATCTGTTTGCTTGTTGATATTTATTGAATTAGATAACGAAGAAAAAAGCACGTTAAATAAATCCGGTTTTTCTTTTTCATTTAAATTTATGGCGGTTTTGTTAGATAAGTTTGAAACTAACCGGATTTAACTTGTTTTATCATCACCTTCGATTAATGTAGTTTGAAATTTTAAATGAAAGTTTTGCATACTGGCTTTTGGAATTTAGGGATTTTTCGAGTTCGGGAAAAGCTTGCATAAATGGCAGTTATCCAATCCGTAATACCATTATTTCTGTTTAAAATAAACCATTTTTGTATAACAAATGAAAATTTTTTTTTAATTAAATATTTTTCAATAATTTTCGACTCCCTTATTTATATAGAGGAAACCGGGTAAAAAAGTAACAATTCGTACTTTTACCTTGATTTCTGGCAGGGTGTTATTACTGCCATTAAATGAATATAGCCACATATAAATTTAGTTTATGTTCTTCACAATAGTAACTTGATTTATTAAATTATGGTGTGTTTTATATGAATAACACAGAGTTAAAAAAAATTGTTAGTTGTTACTTTCAACCACGTAAGCGGGTCGAAAGTAACACGTTGTGGGTCGAAAGTAACAAGACTGCTAAGGGTTCCTTATAAAAACTAAAGTACAAGTTAAATCAACAAATTACTTATTTAAAGACTTTTTATTAATGATATAAACCAAATTCAGCATTTTAAATACTCAAAAAATATATATTTTAAGGAAATTAATCAAAAGCCGCGATAACGCATAAGAACTACTGCATGAAGAACTACCCACACGGAAATGTATCGAAAACCATTCTATTGAAGTAGACACCATAAAAAATGATGTAGGTCATAATATTACTACGAGGACAAAAGTAACATATTACTTTTGTACCCTAGGGGGCTATGTTACTTTTGTACCCATTGTTCTCATTTTTAATAAAACGTGTACATAACTTTAAAACGGAACGTGCTAGACAAAAATGAATTTAAACAATGTACAATTTATCTAATCAAGAAAGGATATACAAACATTCTGATTGCTATGATCCTTTTACGACTATGTAAACAATAAATAAGAAAACGTCGGAAAACTTACTTTTGGCTCGTTAAAACACATTACGTCCTATTATACAACCTAACAACGCACTGCGCACGCGTCGACTTAATGTGATTGAGGGGGGTGCTCTAGGCTATCACCTGATGGCAGCAAACCGATGTTCGCCTATTGAATAAACCTAGAAAGCATTTGTTACTTTCGACCCGCCGTTACTTTTGTACCCAGTCTCCCCTACAAATTTTGCTATTCAAAATTTAAGAGGTCATTTAGAGCTTCCAAGTAGTAAATTGAAACTATTTTAATGTTATCCTATTCCCAGAAAATACAGAAAATCTTTTGTACGGATGGAAGAATTAATTTAATATCAAACGGTTGCTAAGAGTAACCCATTGAAAAAATTTTTGGTAAAATAGTTTTGTTCACTGTAACAGATAATATCCTAAGCCCGTGGTTCTTAACCTGGCTATATCAGGTTACGTCAGTATAAGTTTAAAAAGTATACAAATTCTAGATCTTGTTTCATTATAAATGGGGAAAATTTAATTAATTTTGTATAGGATTTTTTTCCCCAATTATAATTGCTCACTAACTCTACATGATTAACAAATATCCCATTTCCACTGCGACAAATATATGGGCTCATCTAAATATAAAGTCATTAATAGTGCAATTTCGGTTTGCATCTGCATCCCTCTGATTCCTTTTCATCTCGATCATTATGTTTCTCCTGGTTCTCTCGCCTCCTATTCGAATTCATGAACTTGTGCAGTGTCGCAGCAAACTCCATTTAAGCTCTTTTCAATCATGAATTTGCATTTATCGATTTACTATCCCATTATTAATTTATCCATAAGCTTCAAATCGTGCACAGAATTACGGACAAATCATTCACCAACGTTATGACGAAACAACGATGAAATTATCTCTACTCGTTTACAGTCCTACATAGACAATATCCTACAAATTTTTCGACTCCACTAATGAGCCGTTTTTTAAATTAAATTAACAATTTTAGTGGAGAAAACTTCAAATGAAAATTAATTGAAAATGAATTAAACACATTTGTAAGTAAAAAGATCTATTAACCAATTTAATTGCTTTCTATGAACCGATTAAAATCAAAAGAAGAAAAGAAAACGATCGTCTCACAGAAAATGAAAACAACGAAACTTTTAATTGAATTTTGTTCTACGAGCTTAATTACATAAACTTTTTCCACTTAAAAGTTAAAATCTAAATAATGGTTCTTAATAAAAAGGGTACGTAAAAGCTCAATATAATTTCCCACGTCACAAGATACCTAATACGAGTGGAGTGTTTAATACGAAGTGTGGTACTATGTATACGTTTTTCATGTCTCCACAAGAATTCAGACGCAAATATTAAAATATAATTAGATGCAGATTATCTATATTAAAAATCTTAATTCTCGACACGAGAGCTGAGTTAAATTTGACGACACCACGCAACATCTTAATCAAGGTGCACGTCAAAGGAAAAGAATCGATTGTCTTCATTTGTACAAGTCCCATGGAATTTAAAGAAACATTTTTGAGATAAGAAAAGTGAAAACAATAAATTGAAACTAGCGGCGTGAAACGGGAAATTGTTAAATGCATTTTGGCCTCTCGTTTTTGTACTGAAGAAGATATCTACTTTAAAATATAGAATTCTAATTTCATTCAGAATTAAGAATTAAGAATTTTTCCAAAAATGTATTGTTATTATTATTTATATTATTTATTACCTGTACAAATATTTTTCAACATCATTGAAACTAAACATTAAATCTTAATCTTAGCTGTCATCAAACATAGATCGGTAGAAGAAAAAGTGTCATCTTGATTACAAATTAATTAAACTGTGTGATGAATTGTAAAGCATGTATGGAAAGGAGGAGACATCTGGCAAGCGTGAACTTTGTAGAGTATAATATGTTATGTAATTACATTTACAGAATGTTTACTTTAATTGTTTCATCATTAAATAATCAACTTCAACACTATTCCAAAGATCCTCAATGTTTTCGAATCTAAGTTTCATTTTAAAAGACTGGTCAAGTGGAGCGTTACATTTATTTTTCGAAGTAAATTTTTTGGTTGGCAATATTAATGTATCTGGGTTCAAAGTTATGAAAATTTAAAAAAAAATTATTCGAGGAATGTTTCCAAAGTTATGGACATCGTGCAATAACTAAATTATGCAGAACTAACGATCAATGTTATTGATGTTTAATAAGTCATGATATGCTTATGTATCTACCTAATGCAATTTTCACTATAATAAAGATATTCAATCGATATAAAGGTGTTTTCATAGTATCGCCGTTGTAACCATAGAAGATGCAGCAAAATCTCAAAAAGCAATAATTTTCTTTTTGTAGAAAGAAGGTGTGAAAACATCTGAAACTATTCTGCGTCTGCAATGAGTATTTGGTGAGTCTGCAGAATCCAAAAGTATTGTTGATCGGTGGATTGATAATTTTAAAACCCGTAGAACATCACTAGAAAACGATCCTCGCAATAGGCTTCCAAGTACGTTGGTAATAAAAACAGCAGAGGCAAATGATTTCGTAAAATTAGTGTACATCTAGAGAAAGGTACACGATAAATTCATGACATCTTCCATTATTGTTTAGACGTTAGCAAGATTTCGGCATGTTGGATGCCAAGGCTGTCGGGATCAAAACAGAAACTCAATAGGTCTGATACTTATCAATTTCAAGAGCTGATAATCCGTTACGGTGATGAATTTTAGTAACGAATAATAACCACTGACGAAACGAGGACTCCTTATTTCAATCTTGAGATTGCCCAAAAGTCAATCTAAAGAATGGCACAAACCTGAAGAAGGGTCTCCAATTATGACGCGTGCAGTTTCGTCTGTTGGAAAGGTAATTCTTTCTGTATTCTGGGATTGCGAAGGGATTATTCTTATGGATTATCTGGCAAAAGGTATTACAGTCAAAGCACAGTATTATTCGAAATTATTAGCCAGATTATTGCGATAGGAATTCGTCAAAATATGATCTGGAAATTTGAATTAGCGTTTGTTATTGAAACAGGATAATGCGAGACCACACACCGCAAGAAAAACGAAGGATGTGTTGAACGATCTACGAAATCAATTCAGATAAAAGTTATGGGAAAAATTTCTATACCCAACAATAGACAAATTATGGTAACAAAAGTACCAATTATGACATAGGTTACAAATAGGCCACATTGTTTTCTGACATGGATACCTTTTGAACAAGCGTGAGCACAAATAGTGCCCTAAATACGGCAATATACTCTGGATTACTCGCGCAATTGCATCAGGTCCGACAACAACCCAATTACTGGGATGCTGGAATTACCCAGCGAAATAAGACGAATGGTAAAGTATCTCAAATTTGTGAAACCGATTTTGGAAGCCATGGCGCTACTGGAGAACATTTAAACACAAAGTAAACCCCAAATAAGGCGCTAAAAACCCTCCCGGTAAATGATACTCAAAATAAATAAGGAACAATATAGAAGAACAAAATTTATGAGTTTTAATATTTTTTTAACAATAGAAAATATAACAAATAACGAAATCACTTTTTAAAAATTTTTGCATCATGCATGTGAAAAAAATTCAAATTAAATTTCCGAAAACTATGAACTTTTGATTTTTCGGTTGCGATATCTGTTAACGTTATTGAAAGAATGATCTAATTTTCCAAAATTACAAACATCAAAATGTTAATTAGAAAAAAGTCTTACGTTTTCGCCGAAAATTTTGTCATGAAAAGTATTCATAGTTTTGAATCACCTGTATGATTTTGTTATTGGTAAATGTGTACAATAAATAATCATTAAAATGTAATATAATGAGTAGTTGTCTATTGTTTTATTTAAAGAAATAAGGGATCATTACTATCTGAACGATACGAATGAAAATAAACAGAAAACTATTTTTTAACAAACAAAACTTTTTCTCGTTCAATTTTATTCCGTTTTAACTAGTTGAGTTATGAATGAGAGCTTTTTTTTCTCTCAAGGTTAACTTGAGCTTTTTGTGTGAAATTAACGTAAATGGTTGAGCTTTCCAAGGAAAAAACGTATATTTTTTTCTTTCTTATTTCACTTTATATAATTGTCGTGATCGTTGCGAAACTTTACGATGTGATAAAGTAAAATTTGTAATAGAAGAAATATTGTTGCTTTTTTGCGTTTTATTTCGAAGAGCTTTTATGGTATCTGCGTAGGACGTTTTAAGTGTTCCGGCTCGATTTTTTGTTTGTTTGAAATTTCGGAAATATAAAAGAAATAGCATCCGATGGAATAAATAAACTTTATATGTAAAAGATAATGTAATCGATGTGAGCTTTTTAAGGATATGAAAAAAAAGTTGTAGATTATCGTTGTGCATTAGACGAGGAAAACTGTAGGAACTGCCTTTAAAATCAAGTGTAATATAAAGCTGAGATTAATATTAATCGTTTCTTTGCAACTACTTGGATTTTTTACTATGCAAATCACGTTTGGTAAGTGAATATATTCACGCGAGGAAAAATCTCTTGCATCAAACTGCATTATCATAAAATTTGTATTAATGCGCAACATCATACTATTATTTTCCCCGTGTAATAACGTGATTTATTCAAATTATCTTTTAATAGATTTCCTTGGTTTTTCCAGTAAAATTTTTTATTCAAGCTAATATGAAATTCGTAGGAAAAGAGAAGATTAATTTGATGTGATTATCGACATTTTTCCGATACTCCTTAATCACTCTTATTTACTAGGGAAAACAAAAAAGGACTAACACTATCCTATAGCACGCATCATTGGAGAATTAGATTGGATGGGCTTTAATGGCATCGTTATCGAAGAAAAAACAACGATAATAAATGCAGCTCTCACCTGATGTCTGCATGCAATAACTTAACCACATTTCCTTCGAAACTCAATCCTTCAGCTTCTGGTTCTAAAACAAATCAGTCTAATACCATCCCATTTCTTTCGATGCCACTTATCCCGATCCAATTTTAGTAGTGAGCGAATAAATTGTCTCAATATTTTTTTATGATAAGAAAATTTAAAATGCTGCAATCTAAGTTAATTTTCAGTTTAATTTCCCCGGGGAGTTCAAGGATCAATCAGTTTCAAAGTGTTACTTCGATTGTTATTGCTAGCTTCATAAAGTGAGGGATAAGCTCATCTCAATTCGATCAAAACTTTGTTAAGTTAAACTTACAACTAGTTTTGAAAAACTTACAAAATTCATTTCATTTCCACGTTAGATCGTCAGCGATGAGTTTGATTTTTTTTCCCCAGATGTCGGCAACAAGTTGCCAATCTTTGTATGCGGCAAATTATTATCAACTGTTGCGCAATTTTATGAGAAAATTGGTTTTTTTGTGGGGGGAAAACAACTCGCGTTGTGTACAATCTGATTAGATAAATTAATGAGTTTCTTGTTTACGTAAATGATTAATTACTGTTTAATGTACATTTTTAAAGGAAATGTTTTTTAATATTTTATTAAATGGAAAAAAAAAACACAAGGAAATACTTACTCATTTTCTTCCTCTAACAAAATTAACATGTTTTCTTATACTTTAAATCTTCCTTTATATATTCGTGACAAATCAAAAGTCAGGCATCCTCTAAAAAAAAGGATAAATGACAAAATTTTTAGAATTAAAATCTTGTTTCTATAAACCAAAAAAAAATCCAATAAAACAATTTGCAATAATTTACCAGATCAAAACTGTGCAAATCTTTGCGCAAACACAAAAATTTGCTTTGGAAAGGTTCACTAAATTATTCCTTTTAAAGCGTGTGTTTCAATAATATTCAATGAATAGCATTGCATCGGCTTAGGTTTCAAAAAAAATGATTTTAAGATCATTTCTTCTCATTAAAAAAAGTAAATAAGTCAAATTAGTTCTATTAACTTGGCGATCGTTACTGAGGAAAAATGCATAGTTGTATTGTTTCCACATTTGCCTCCATAGGTTCCGTTTAATTTGCTACATGGAACCAACAGAAAATTGATGACAAACAAATTCTATTTATTTTAGAATCCTACTGTTCAAATAGGAAACATTCAAAATCTGACTGCGGTCGAATGCAGATCAATAACATTTTGTGAAAACGAGTGAAGTGAATATATATACCTACATATAATTTGCAAACAAGACCAAACACCACCTCACTTACCTACCAGGTGAGTGAAAAACAATAAATTGTATCATTCAATTATCAAAACCTGACTTAATTAAATTAAAATCTACAAAATGAACCCAAATACCAACACCAACACCACCACTTACGCCCAAATGACACAAAAAAATAAACCAACAACCCTAACATTCCCCACGAAACATCAAGCAATAATTTTCGAGAGCATAAACAATGCCAAAATCTCAGACTACATTAAACAAGTTGGAACCCAAATAGATCCAAAGAATATTTTATTTGCCTCTCGACTGTCAAACAACAGAATCTGCATCTACCTCACATCAACAGAAATTGTTGATCAATACATAAACAAATATAATAAAATTAAAATAAATGACTCGATCTTAACATGTCGTCGTTTATTGACACCATCAATTAAACTCACGATCTCAAACGTATGCCCAACAATACCCCATCATATAATTATAGCTGCGCTAACCCAAGCCAACATTGAGGTAATGTCGTCAATGCAGTTCATACGCGTGGGAATGCAAGAAGAACAATACCGCCACATATGCAGTTTCCGTCGATATATTTATGTGAAGTCGTATGATCCATCAAAGCATCCCGACTCAATAGTGATAAATTACGAAAATGAAGATTACCGGGTATTCCTTGGAGAGGGAATAGCGCACAATAAACCACCAACCCAAGACCAAAATCCAGAAGAACAAATATCCGAAATAAATACTCGAACTGAACCAGAAGAAGAAAATAGAAAACGACCAAGGGTGTCTAGCAATAGCTCCCAAGAAGCCATACCCTCCTCAACCAAAAACCCTATGTCCAACCCAACAACACAAAAATCAAACCAAACACAATTAATAGAAAAAATAGACTCTCCAGAAATCTCTGATATTCCAACTAAACCCGTCTCCCAAAAACCAACTCAAGAAAACACCACTGAAGAAGAAAATAGAAAAAAACAAAAACTTTCTAATATTAACTCACACGACATAGACCAGGGATCAACCAAAAAGACAGCTTCCTACAAAAAATTCTCTTTTAAAGAAGCTTTGGAACCTTTTCGAACCAAAATCGATAAAGATGCACCAATAAAAACCGACGAACTAATAGAACTCCTACACAAAGCATCTGAGGAAGTAGTCATACTTCCAACCATTGAAAAATATACTTCCGACACGTCAGGGGTCGTCGACACCTTGCGTGCCCTCCACGGAAAAGTAGACAGAAGTACCAAAATTAGAATCAGCAAAATCACAAAAAAAATCACAAAGGAGCTCGAAACGGCCTATCTAGATGAAGAATCGGCTGGATCATCCCGGGAGATTACAGATGAAGACTGTCAGTAACATACAAAAATATTAATACAAAACTTATATTCCTCCAATAATGGCACAAATAATCCAATGGAACTGTAATGGATATTACCAACATCTCGAAGAACTAAAGCAGCTAACGGTCAAATACAACCCGATAGCGATCTGTATACAGGAGTCGCATCTTCTGCCAAAACAACACCAAACCCTGAAAGGATACACAACCTATAGAAGAGATTTCACAGAGGGGCTCGTGGCCTGCGGAGGAGTATTGACCATGATTAACGAGAGATATGTAACCAAGGAAGTTCCTATCAACACAAGTACCCAAGCTAGTGCAGTGACTATGGACTACTCCCCAAATCATAAACTGACATTGTGCAACCTATATTTTCCCAAAAGTGTCCAGGATGTGAATGAAATTCAAAGCATCATAACCCAACTTCCAAAACCATTTATTATCGTTGGAGATTTCAATGCCCACAACCTTATATGGGGCTCAGACAGGACTAATAAGGGAGGAAAAATTATTGAATTGATCCTTAACAGAAATAGTGAGTTGGTTTTATTAAACGACAAAAGTCCAACACACTTAACCTTGGCGAGTGGAAAGTTTTCCGCAATTGATCTTACTCTCTGCAGCACAGATATAGCACCAACACTAAATTGGAACACGCACAATGACCTATGTGCCAGTGACCACTATCCAATAATCATCCAAACCTCATGGACGGAAACCCAGATTACTCAAAGAAACCCTAATTGGCAAACAAAAAGAGCAGACTGGGAAAAATTTAAAGCTCTTACGAACATGTCAAATAATGTTATCAAAAATAACATCAATGATACTATAAAAACCTTTACAAGTATAGTCATCGAAGCAGCCAACCAATCAATACCTCGCTCCTCTAATACCCTAAAAAAGAATCCAGTTCCTTGGTGGTCAAAAGAAATCAAAGAATCCATCCAAAACCGGAAAAAAGCACTACGGAAATATCAAAAAAACCAAACTTTGGAAAATTTCATAGAATTCAAAAAATTAAGAGCCAAGGCTCGAAATCTAATAAGATCAAAAAAAAAGGAATGCTGGGAAAAGCTACTGCTTTCTATCAACGCTACAACCTCCACAACATTAATTTGGGACAAGGTGAATAGATTAAGACAAAACCCAACATACAGTCAGCCAATACGGTTACAAACCGATCAAATCACCTTAACAGATCCGGTGGAAATCGCCAACTCTTTCGCTGAATACTTCTCCGAAACATCCAGTTCCAATAATTACAGCGATGTTTTTAAACAACATATAAGACAAAACACAAAAACGATATACAACCTAGAAAGCGACAACACAGAGCCATACAACCTAAATATTACCATGGAAGAATTAAAAACAGCGATAATAAAAGCAAACTCAACGTCTCCAGGCCCTGACAACATACACCCAGCTATGCTTAAAAATCTCAGCCAATCAGCTTTGACTATACTTCTTAAAATAATACAGCAAATTTGGAAAAAGAATGAATTTCCATCCTGCTGGCACAAAGCCATAACCATCCCAATCCCTAAGCCCTGCAAAAGCAAATTTTCGCGGGAAAACTACCGACCAATATCCCTTACCAATACTATTTGCAAAACAATGGAAAGAATTATCAACAAGAGACTACATTTTATTATCGAAGAAAATAAAATACTACATGACTGCCAAAATGGCTTCAGACCTGAGCGATCCACTATCAACCATTTAACCAATTTGGAGAACGAAATCTGCAAAGCATTTCACCAGGGAGAGCAGGTGTATTGTATCTTTTTTGATATAAAAAAGGCCTTCGATACGATATGGAGACCAAAGATCATAGAAAGTCTATATAAAAACAATATCAGAGGCAACCTGGCTAACTTTATAAAAAATTTTATACAAAAAAGATATTTTAGGGTTAGAATAGGTAACAAACTTTCCGAGGAAAAAGAAAACCAAAATGGAGTTCCACAAGGATCAGTCCTCAGCCCAACACTGTTTCTTCTGGCAATAAATGATGTTGTCAAAGAAATACCACCGCCTATAAAACCCTATTTGTTTGCCGATGACTTAGCGATATCATTAAGGACTGGAAATAGATATTTTGCAAAAAAAATTTTAAAAATGCTTCTCAGAAAACTAGAATCGTGGTCGAACCAAAATGGTCTTCAATTCTCACCAGAAAAAACAAACCTTATAATTTTTAACCGAAGCAAGAAAGCCCAACATCCTCTAAATTTAACGTTCTATGGAAAACCACTTCAACAAAAAAAAAACTGTCCCTTCCTCGGACTGGAATTTGATGAACACCTAAGTTGGCTACCACATATAAAAAAGCTGAAAGCGAAATGTATGAGGAAAATAAACATACTAAAAATATTAAACTCAAACAACAATGGAGTCGACAGAAATCACCTCATAGGGCTATATCGCACACTGATAAGGCCAATTCTGGACTACGGTAGTGTAGTATATTCATCCGCCAAACCCAACACCTTAAAACTGCTAGACCCAGTGCATAACCTAGGAGTCAGGCTAGCTTTGGGAGCATTCCACACATGTCCCACAAGCAGTTTGTTAGTCGAAGCAAATGAACCCAACCTCAATTTACGAAGAAAATACCTCTCTATAAAATACGCCATCAAAACAAAGCTTAAACCTCAATCAGATCAATGTAAAAAAATTCTGAGATCAAGTTTAAATAAATTCATATTTAAAAAGGGAAACCTTCCACTCCCATTTTCCCTACGACTGAAGTTAATTAAAAAACATCATAAAATACACCTACCATCAATCTATATCCAGGAAGAACCATCAATACCACCGTGGGAGTTCTCAAAACCAAGAACTATAAATGTACTAGAAAACATGGGCAAAGCCAACACACCCATCCAACTACTTACCCAAACATACAAAGAAATAGAAAATAAATACAAAAATTCTCACAAAATCATCTTCACCGATGGTTCGAAAACAAAAAATAACGCGGGCTGCGCCTTTGTAACTGATCAGGAAGAACGGGGGATTAGACTGCCCAGTTGCAGTTCATCTTATACAACCGAACTAAGAGCAATATATGAAGCACTAAAGTATATCTCAGATCGACCGGGGGATAATTTTCTCATTTGTACCGACTCCCTTAGCGCTATAAATTCGCTGAGGGGTGAGGGTTCGAGAGACTTGGTGGGAGACATGAGATCCAGAATATGGCGTCTGGGTTCAAGAGTAACACTTATGTGGGTCCCGGGGCACATTGGCATAGAAGGGAATGAAAGGGTCGACGTCCTTGCTAGGGAAGCCGCCATAAATGGTTTGAGAGACCACAGGGCCTCATCAAGTGACCTGCTGGCGGAAGTAAAAACCAATCTTCAACAGAGTTGGCAAAGCGAGTGGGGAGTCTCCTTCGACTGTCTAAGATCGTTTAAGCCCCTAGTTGGGAGCTTGACCACTTTTGGTGATCTCGGCAGACGGGGAGAGGTGGTCCTTACTCGCTTAAGAACGGGTCACACCAAGCTGACACACAGCTACCTACTAACGGGAACATCGAGGCCTCTATGTTCATCCTGTGGCGAAGCACTAACCGCCGCACGACTTCTGACGGGATGTGGATCGGCCCAACACTATTCGATGCCTCCCGTGAACCTGAACCCGGAGAGCACGGGTTTTCAGGAGTGTTGGGGGGCCATAAGGAGAGCAGCGTTCTACTCCCACATATAGGCCTGGACTGACTTACATTATATATTATTACATCATCAAATTATACTATATTGTACTGTATTATTTATATTGATATATCAACTATATTGTACTAGGACTGTATTGTGTAACATGTGAAATATGGACTGAGCTAAAATTTAGCAAGTCGCGACATAGCCTTAGCAGCTAGAGCGACCATAAATAAATAAAAAAAAAAAAAAAAAAAAAAAAAAAATAGGAAAATTACATCCTATCAATAAAGATAATGTGTCCCAAATTTTTGGCTGTTAATTTTCCACACCGAACTTCCGTTTTTCCAAATCCAAATTCGTAAGACTCCTACTTGACACAACAATCCATCTGTTCTTTTGATTATAAAACTCAGAATTATCCTTTGCGCCACTAAATTTATTCCCAGCTCTATTTAGCGAAACTACTCGTGGACTAGAAGAATTTACAAATGATACATTAGAGAAATCTATAAGCCATTAGTTTGCCACTTACAAATTTAAGAAAAAATAATTATTTCAACAGGAAAGCTTACTGGTGGCCAAGTGGTCTAGGTGACCGCGTCAAAGCTGGTAGGTGTTGGGTTTGATCCTGGTATCGAACAAATTTTCGATATTTCTTGGTATACTAATCGCTAAAGGCTATAAGGCAACGGTAAATAGCGATTTTAAAATATAGTCCAAATGTTCTCTTGGCATATTTTTTTATTGTAGGTATCTTCATCTTTAAAAAATTTCCATTGAATTTAAACATAAATTCACCGTTTTTCAAGTTCTAAGGACAACTGATATTTCAAGGATCCACACATGGAACACGCTAGGATAAACCACGAGATTGACCATTGAAATTTTAGGAAGTTAAAGGATTTTTTAAAAGGAAAAGAAGTGGCTACGAGCTTTTCGAAATTGTGTTAAATAAATCGAGTTGAGAAAATACAAATAAAATATGATGACATATGGTTCATATACGTACAATATAGATAGATACAAAGCAAATGATTCGGTATATGCTAAAATATGGGCAAAAAATTTACGAATACAAATATAGAGAGAATATAGAGAAGAGAGCAATTAATAAACCAACTCAGAAGCACAAAGTTTTAATTCTAAATCCTTTATATTTTACTCTCGATCACATTTTATTTAATAATGTCTTTTTTTATTTTCGAAACATTTATAGTTTTTAAGAAGATTGAACGTAATATTTACAGTGTTTCTCTACTAAATGTGAGAATCTCATAAAAGTTAGTTAGGTATTCCTGTGAACCTTACACGTCAGAGTGGATCAGAATCATTATGGTCCAATTTAATCACGGATATTCAATCAAAATCCACAGCAAATACAACAAAATCAACTCATATCTCTTTTGAAGACGTCAATATTAGGTAACGTTGCATTTCCTACTATTTTTTTACTTTAATTCGCGAATAAATTAGGCCATAATGATTTTGATCCATTCTGACGTGCCTGATCCCCAGGAATACCGATAACCAAACTAACTTCAATCGGGCTGAAATTTTAATAGATGGAAATGTAAGGTGACATAAGTTTATGTGCAAAATTTGAGCTTAATTGGATAGCTGGAAGTGTGTTAATTCATCTCCAAAAAATTTCACCATCAAGAATGCTAAATTAATATAAAGGATTTATTTAACGAATATTCCTCCTAACTAAAGTCCTTCAATTTCAACAGGCCAGTTTCTCCCAATAAGTTTGATAGTGAAAGCGATTGAATCCTCAATTGGTTACATTAATAATTTTTTGATCCAGAACTAGTTATAAATGCGTCAAAATGCTTAGCTGAATTTGCGAAGATGAATGAGCTTAAAATAAGCAAAAAAAAACATGAACTAACTACTGAAATATAAAGATTCTCAATGGTTATATACAAAAGAAACTCAACAAAAAGCTTCATAATTTAAAAAGGAGGAAAATAATTGAGAAATAGTGTATGGGGTCATCACAAAGACTAAGAAAAATTGGGTTTTCCTTTGGAACCATTTTTCTCGAGGTTGTCGAAATCCACTCATTTTCCGAAACAATGCCAATAAATGTCGATTTTCACTAATCTACAGCCTCAATTCTTTGGTATTCTTTGGCGTACGCCAACCTTTTGATTAACATAATAAAACTCCTTGTAGTAATTAGGTCCACGAACTATCATCTCTTCTAAAACCACGTGAATGATAACTATTTTTCAGAAACGGTGATTTGTAATTCTGTATATTTATTTATAAAACATATAATATCTTTTCAATTATTATCAACAATGATCTTGAGTAATAAAACCTTGACCAAATATAATTAGCTTCATATTTTTCCCTTAATGAAAAGTTTATCGTAACAATTCAAAATTTATAGTTATTTTTATGTATGAATGTTAGTAATTTGAGCTGAAAGTCAATTTGTGTGTAAATTGAATGTTTTCACTTAATAAAAAAGATTCACGCACCAAACTAAGGGTTAAACGACCTGCGCTCCTTTTTCCACGAAAGCACTAAGAAGATACAGATTATATTTATTTATATCTATCAACCCCAATTCGACGTAATTGACTATTTCAAATTCCATTTAGTTTTGCGAGCTATCTAAAACCTTTCCGAAAATTGATAGTAATCAGTTGGAAAATCTAAATTAAACACTAAAAATAAATTACCGAAAGCACCAAAAACAAGTCGAATCAAATACATTTCCCATTTAGTTTCGAGTTTCTCTGAGAAAACTCGCAACATCTCTTCTCATTTTCTATTGATTTAGATTGGTTTATGGTTGCCGATGGAAACATATTTCCCGTATATGCAAAAGACAAGTTGTGGTTGATATAAAGATTCTTCGGTTAGTTGTTCATTTGTATCCTTGTTTGCGTGAGGATAACCGAATCAACATTTGTTTTTACCGCTCGTTTATTTTAGTATTATGTGATAATAATGCGTCCGCAATGTCTTTGGGGAAGTTTTCAGATTCATTGTTCATCCATTCTTTGAACTTATGTATTGGCCAAATTTGTTTCAAAGACGAGAGATTGTGAATTTCAAGTTTCATAAAACGAGCAATTAGGTTGAATTTCGAAGTGTGATTACTCGAATAAAATTGTATTTGAAAGCATTTAATTTGGATCTCATAAGACGACTTCATTAAAAATAATGATTTTTTCTGAGGTATACATTACACCGCTCGGTTATTTATCTTTCCCGTGACATTTTCTAATGTCTCGTTTTTTTTTTGTTCCATTTGTTTTAAACTCCTTGGAACAGTCGTGAAAATTTCTTTAAAAATGTACTGTATCAGTAAAAAATATCGTTGTAAACATTAAAAAATATAAAAAAGAGCAAAAGAAAAAACTACTTACATACTCGTACATAAAAATATATCATATGTTAATGTTGATATATGGGTGCACTTACAAACATTTATCGGGATACAAACACGAAACCTTTTCTTATTCTTTTTTTTCCTCGTTGTAAATAAGGCAAGTATCGCGTGAAGAATGTAGTAAATGTGTCATTACAGCCAAAAAAACCGCTCCACTTAAAATAGAAATGGTTCGGTGAAAAGGGGTTTTATGGCTAAATTGTCTAAAAATATCCGAAGACAATCAGTCAATAAAATTGAAAATGGGCCGAGTGATAATTTATGATTTTTCCATGCTATAGGATTCATAAAATATGATAAGTTACGAATTTTTGAGATGTCATAAAGAAAATTTTTCCCATTACGTGGCCTTTGGAAACGATAAAAAATTAAGCAGCTCAACTTCGTTATTTATGACCCTTAGATTTCTTTTTTTCTTTATTTTAAAATTTATCACAAATTCATATAAATTCTGTATCCAAAATCATAAAAATATTTTCGGTGCATAAAATTATTAACATGTAATTACTTATTCCGCATTAACACTGTCAAGTAATTTGGAAAAATGCTATTAACTCACCTTTTTTGTACTGATTTTCATCAAATTGATGCAGATCCGGCTTTTTGTTGATATTTATTTCTTTATAAAAGATATATTAATAAGTAAAGGTAGTTCGAGTAATAGAAAATGAAAATTTAACTATGATGCTCTTATATTTAAGCAAACAATTTGCCAACACAATTACATAACTCTTCTGCTTTATCAAATATTTAGCGAAATATTAACATTGTATTAATACGAAAAATCAATTCAAATCAAAAAATGAAAAATACACAAACATTTTCACGTTGAAATTGTTCTTATCCTTATATAGAAACTTTGTAATAAAAATAATTAGTAAGGATGATCTGGTAACTGTTAGGTAAATAATAGACTGGCTCCAAAAAGAAGACTATTTTTTTAAATGAACCAAAAATATTATTTGGAATAACAGAAATGAAAGTAATAATGTGTAATTTTGAGCCCTTAATAATGATATTAAAAGATTTATCATCGCTATTATTGATTTTGCAATCTAAAGCGCTTTTTTTCTCAAAACTTTCGGACCATTGCCGCAGAAAATTGAATTTGCTACAAAAAACGATTGATTACAAATTTTCATCAGACAGTGGCGGATTTGGTTCCGATGCCGCCTTAGGTCTCATAAAATTCTCCAGATTAAACATCTAATTTTCTTACATACTTTAATACTTACATCTTGTGTTTATTTTTATTACTTTTAAGATAACTTTGTACAATAAATGTATAATATGCATATAATTTTTGAAAGTTTACAAGTTTGACCTATTCCCACTTCTAGGGTTCCACTAAAGAGCTTTAAATGTTCAGAAAAAAAAATGCACGGTTCCTAAAATATATAACTAACGATATTTTCAATTTATTTTGAATGTCCCCGAAATCACAGTCAATCCTCTTATGGTCAGTGGTTTAATAATTGAAAAATGGGATATGGTAAATAGAAAAGTTAATCAAATATACTTTATTGAAGATGTTCCATATATTCATAGCGAAACTAACTTTAGCCAATTTTTGAATTATTTTCCGTATTTTTTTTCGCCTTTAATATTTTGGCATTTCAAAAACTTTTCCGACCAAATAATGGTGCCACCGTTTTTATTATACCTTTTATATATCTGTTATTCTAAGTAATATTTTTGATTTATTAAAAAAAAATGCTTTTTGGGTCCAGCCTATTATTAACCAAACAGTTATTAGATCAACCTTAACAATTATTTTACTACAAAATTTCTATATTAAAATAAGAACAATTTCAACGTGAAAATGATTGTGTATTTTTCATGTTTTGATTTGAACTGGTTTTTCGTATTAATACAATGTTAATATTTCGCTAAATATTTGATAAAGCAGAGGAACTGTTATAAAAGCACCATAGTTCAATTTTTATTTTCTAATACTCGAACCATATCGAATTTTTTATAAAGAAATAAATATCAACAAAAAAGTCGGATCTGCATCAATTTGATGAAAATCACTACAAAAAAGTTAAAAAGAAAGTTGAACTGACCTGGGTCTCATGAACCTAGGTCGTCAGACCAACCGTTTTCTTTAAATCGGCCCGTGAACAATAATCTGTTTTTATCTCTTGATTTTTTAAATTTAGAAATGTGTTTCAAATGAACGAAATAATTTTAAGATCAAAATTTTTATATATTTTTGTAGGAAATCAAATGCTCAACAAAAAAGGTCTCTTAGCAATTTTTGCTAAGTTTACATCTGTTAAAGTTATTTTAGGTCATAGTTGAAGTTACTCCGATTTTGCTAAAATCTGTGTATTGTATTCCATTGAAAAGTATAATATTTCATTCAAAAAAAATTTGTTTTAATGGTTAAACTTTAAAAAGTATTAAAAATGCTTTTTTTGGTTAAATTCAACCTCGTTTAGCAGCTATTTATTTAAAATACCAATATAAATGCTCTTTAAAAGCTCATAAAGCTCTTAATTCAATAAATACGTTGTTTTTTTGAGAAAG
The DNA here is from genome assembly GCA_958496175.1 of Sisyra terminalis. Lineage (NCBI taxonomy): Eukaryota > Metazoa > Arthropoda > Insecta > Neuroptera > Sisyridae > Sisyra > Sisyra terminalis. The sequence continues at coordinate 16,462,219 of OY292279.1, read as the reverse complement.
TTCAATTACAAAGGAAATTTGATCTACTGATGGGTAGAAAAAATACTTGTTTTTTGTATATTATACAATATATTTTTGTTTCTTGTATAGTATTAACCGTTAAAAGTTAGCGGAAAAAAAATTCTTTTATTTTAGACTTTCTGATTCGGATAGTACAATAAAGCAATGGTAATTTTGTTAGTGGGTTTAGTGAATGTTTATGAACGATAAATTAATAAATATTTAGTAAAAATGATAAGCCATAAAAAACTCAATATAATCAAAAATTGAAATTCTAAATTTAAAATTTGAAATGGTAGGCATTGTTGGTTTTTCATATGAATAAAGTTTATTGAAAAACGAGAAAGGAAATGAATTTCGATTTTACATAATATAAAAACTATTTCATCGCAAAAAGTAACGCTATATCAACAGTTCGAAATGGAAGTTGGAGTATAAATTTTTTAAATGAAAATTGATTATTTGACAGAAACTAGCGTGGAGGATCTTTGGGATTACTCGATGGTGATATACACACAAATATATGGTAGCGCATAGCCAAGAATAATAAATTTATATTACATGTGTTTTATCACACTGAAGATTGGCAGGTTGAATGTTGAACATCTTTCCAGATGTTGTGCCTCGACATTTGTAACGTTATTGAAATTGACAAAATGAATAAGTTTTGCAATTCAATCAAAAAATATTCTCGTAAATACGTCGCATCATTTCTCTGTATCTATAGAACTTTCTTCTATCAAAGCAAAGCTTCACAATCCTTTGATTTGATTCAAAATTTTCCCAATACAAATACTTCGTTTGATTTTTTTTACACTTTTATTTTTGAATCAATGTAGTCATTGACGCTTGAAATGAGATTTCTTTCTTATTGTACAGAAAAATTTGAATCTAATAAACTTTCTTCTGTATAAAGAAATATTCCAGGTCAATTTCTAAAGGAGGTGCTAGGTCAGGAGGTTAAAAGGTTCGTACTTGTCTTTTTTTACAACATTCAACCCTCCGTTTTTATCAATGAAACGTATTAAATTTTTCACGTAGACTTCTTTGACATGAATTTTTCCATCGATTTAAAAAATTCTAAACCTACTAAAACTTTAATCAAAACGTTATAGTTGCAGTAAAATGCTAGAATCAATCCCTAATGTGTATTTCAGTTTCAATAACACAAAAATTTAATATAACGGAAAATGAAAGGGAAACGAAAACTCACAATGGTTTTCCAATAATTTTCTTCTTCAAATACTTCTCACCGCAAACATTCAAATTCTCACTTTAAAAAGAGGAAAAATCGTTTTTAATAAGCTGCAATACAATTTTCCAACATCAAAATATGAGAATTAATGACAAGATTAATGAGCTTTTCTAAACGAAATTGAAAAATCTTAGGAATTAATTTTGTATGTCAAACTTAGATAGTTTCATCAAAGCAATGAAGGATTAAATGCAATGGCAAATTTCATATTCCGTAATTGCATGTGGAATCGTACAATATGTGTATAGCATATGCAGAAAAAGAGGGACATTTAATCTGCGTGAAATTTATGTATAACCTCATGTAAGCATGCATATGGGATGATTTAATTTTGTATTTTAATTATTGTTACTGTATTTGTGTAATGGATCATACTGAAATGTATACAATTTAAGAGAACTCAATGTTACAATTACCTACATTCGTTAAGTACCCCTTTTCCAGGTACAAATTTAACGATAGTTTTTTTACAGTGTTCGCTGCAATAGTTTGCTTTGAGAAAAACACTACCAAAATTGTTAAATAATTTATGTTAGAATTGAATTCGTTAAAAAATTCTAACATTTTTTTGCAATCATTAGCTCCCGCAACTTCGTCTTACAAACTTAAAAATGTCGGTATATTCATGTGGAGACAAAAAAGAAATGGAAAGACTTAAAAGAATAAACTTTGGCGAATATTTTATTGACTGTAGACTTAATAAAGTCCGTAAATCGAGAAATTTAGGGAAATATTAGAAAGTTTTCTCGAAATTGGAACCCAACAGTTACACTTAAATATAGGTAATACAAACTTCTGCCATATAATTTACTAAAAATAAACTATAGACACATATTTTGCATTCATGCCCAAAAAAGTTGAGAAAAAGATGAATAGAATGTCTCCTTTTTAAATATAGGGATAAAAAATCTATTCCAGTTTTCAAGTTCTATTCTGGTATGGCCACATCTTGAAATATTTACCATCTTGCATTGCAAAATTGGAATACCTTCTTTTGTATTACCTCACTCTTAGGTAGTGAACTGGCGTGATTTGACGTATGACGGATTTGGTTGTTGTCCCAGAAAAAAATACAAATAGTAAAGTAGTAGAAAAAATGGGGATATTTTCTGCAACCGAGTCATAAATTTTTAACGTAATTTTTAGCGAGTCGATACAATTTACTTAATGGCGATTGCAATGGCTCTTAAATAGTTTTAAGAACACAAGTTAAAACCTTGAATTCAGGATAATCAGAGCTACTTTTCACACTATTTCAATAGATGTAGAAGAAGTAGAAAGTATGGGAAAATCTCTGGGAAACTCATTTCTCCAAGGACGAAATTCTATAGTTAAAAGTGGGCAGCTGGGTGCCCAATTAGTTACATGAGGATTAACGCTTCAAAATCCAATCATAGAAATCTTAGAAACCTACAAGAAGCGAATCTCTGAGTAAAGTTTATAAGCCATTTTCAACTTATTAAATACTGATTGTTTTAAATTTTAAGTAAAAGGCAAAATTTAATCAAATTTTGATCAAATATAAATTATAAGCATTGGACAATGTATAGGTTTAAACCAGGAGCAACTCATAAGATCCGCGAAAGATTAACTTGCATTTGCCACCTTTTATTGATAAATACAGCTACATAAGATGAAGAAGAAGAAGATGGCAATCAGTTAAAGGAAGAATAGGATATGGAACTCTAGAATTTGTATTTTCTATTATTTACATTCCTTTGATTAAAAAAATTGTTCATATGTAAAGGTTTATTAAGGCTTAATGAATAATGAATATTTAGAAATATATTCTTAAAAAAAAAGCAAAAATAATTATAAATTGACCAAAATACAGAATATCAGATTAATAATCATACTCAAGCGTTGGTTTAAAAAATTATTTTGACGTTTGCTGCCTCTGAACTAGTATGATGAAAGAAGAACAGAAAAAAAAAATATTCAAAAAGTTTAACAATTATCAAGAGATTGTTATCAGAACTTTTAATTTATCTACACCAAAGAACAATTTCATCCCTTATTTCTTATTTTCGAAAATATTTACACCGTCAGTTCGACGACTTCGATTTACGTTGTTAGTGGTATCATTTTTCTATTGGCATCACTTAAAACTACTCTTAAACAATGATGATTAGTTTACGGTTTTGTATGAAGCTTTGTACCATCATTGGCTCCAAAATCAAAAATCGTTGCAAAAGTAATATTTGAGGCATAGCTTAGCGTATAAGAAGATCAGAGCTCCTTTTTACACTATTTTAATAGATATAGAAAAAGAAGAAGGAATGGGGAAAACTCTGGGAAACTCATTTCTCCAAGGGTGACATTCCGTAATTAAAAGAGGGCAGCCGGGTGCCCAATTAGTAACATAGGGATTAACACTATAGATGCAATCATAGAAATCTTAGAAACTTACTAAAAGTGAATCTCTGAGTAAAATTTAGAAGCAGTTGACTATTTATTCAATACTTATAGTTTAAAATTTTAGTTTTAAGTTATAATTTAATCAAATGGACATAGGACGATAAGTATAGTGAAGCGGTCCCAGAAAGGAATTTGGTTGATAATTTCAGGGTTTGTTGCCACTATTAAGATACATTGATCCGGCAAGTTTCAGATCCCTATGTATAACCGTTTCTTCAAAAATGGAAAAAGGCTGGAAATTAGAAGAAAAAAAATCTCAGAAAGTTGTGAATCGATTTATTTGAATTTTGGGTATGTTTTAGGGGCTGATGGTAAAAAAATAAGAGCTTTATGGGTTCATAAAATCCTTGAAAAAAGAGTGATTTTTCTTTTAATTTTAATTTTTAACCATGATACAATATCAATACAGTATCAAGTTATATCTTATAGATATAGACTAAGATTGCTGATCGGTGAGACGTTTTCGTTGGTGCTCTCTCACTCTATTCCTATCCATTCCATGCATATTACAACTTGCAATCTTAATAACATAGCCATCTTAGTCTATAAGATAACACTTGATGCTGAATTAATCATGCATAATAGTGCCAAATAATTTTAATATTAAATTATAAATTGAATTCATTAAAAAGGAAACAAATGTTTTCTTATTATTGCTTTTAATATTTTCTATTTTTAGCACTCGTATAGTAATCAAGTAGGCTTCGTTTCTGCTTATTACATTAATGAATTTTTGTGTAAAAAAATCGGTTTTTAATTTTTTGCAATATGGTGTATGGTTTTTTAAAATTTAAAAAACACATTATTTTAAAGGAAATTGAATGGGGAATCCGAAAGAAATAGTTTCGTAACTGTACCAAAATTGAATCATGGTTAAAATTCAAATTAAAAGAAAAATCACTCTTTTTTCAAGGATTTTATGAACCGATATAGCTCTTAATTTTTTTCTAAAAGCTACTATCAGCCCCTAAAACATACCCAAAATTCAAATAAATCGATTCACAACTTTCTGAGATTTTTTTTTTCAGATTTCCAGCTTCTTTTCAATTTTTGAAGAAACGGTAATACATAGGGATCTGAAACTTGCCGAATAAATGTATCTTTATATTAGCAACATACCCTCCAAGTGACATAGTATGACGGACATAGTAGACTGACGGATCAAAGACAAATGATGGCGTAGGCGCTGGAATATGGGGGGCAAATCCCAGGAAACGAATATTTGTAGGCCTGGGTAAAATGCCTACAGTATTCCAAGCAGAAGTCTATGCCATAACCATCTGTCTTCAAGAAAATATGAGAAGAAATTATCACAATAAAAATATAAGAATCTTCTCAGACAGCCAAGCCGCAATTAAAGCGATCGAAAATTACCAAACTAGCTCTAAGCTGGTCTGGGAATGTAAATCACTCCTCACCCAGTTGGTGACATCCAACAGAGTTACACTTGCTTGGGTGCCGGGGCACTCTGGTATCAAAAGTAACGAAGAGGCAGACGAACTCGCAAAGGCGGATTCAAGAATGTCATTCATGGATCCAGAGCCGGCTATAGGCCTACCAAAGTGCATAACACTGAGTAGAATAGCTGAATGGACGCAGAATGAACAAATAAAATCCTGGAATAACTATGCAGGAGGCAAGTTCTCAAAGGTCATGATAAAGAAACCTTTAAAAGAACATTACAAAAGACTTCTAAATCTAAGAAGGAAGGACATCAAAACGCTGGTAGGCCTATTAACAGGACACTGCAATTTGAGGAAACATCTCCAAACTATAGAGAAGAACACAGTCAGCAGCTTGCAGGAAATGTGGTGTGGAAGATGAAACTGCCTCCCACGTACTATTTGACTGCCCAGCTATGACTCAAGTCGTCTCAACTCGCTTGGTCCACCCGGACATGAGCTGGGAAACATACACAGAGATCCAGTTAACTGTTTGCTGAGATTCATTCCGGAAGCAGACCTGACCAACTGGAACTGAAATTAAACTGGGCTCCAATAGTCCTTTTAGGACGCAGCGCAGAGAAACTCGCATGAGAGGCCCCCAGATTGAAGAAAAAAAAAGCAACATACCCTGAAATCAGGAACCAAATATCCTTCTGGGACCGATTCACTATACTTATCGTCCTATGTCCTTTTGGGTTTGTTTACGCTTAGAAAAAAAAAAAGAAACTATACAATTTGTCATTTGTCATTTTAATTGTATTTTCGAGAGGACCTACTTATAGGATACTAAAAAAATATATAGCTTTATAATGGTAGATAGTAACATTTAACTAAAGTACCCAGTTACAATCTATATTTCTATTTGCAATCGTCGTTTGAACTATGCTTCGTGCTTATGTTTTAGTAAGAATGTCACGCCCGGTACAATGGAAATAAGTGCAACTAAAGCGAAGAGACATGAAACTTTTCTTGGTTAGTCTCGTTCGTATGAGTTTCTAATTTTATGAAGTCTATAGCAACAGTAGTTGAAGCTCCGAACGTACGCTTTTCCATAATGAAATTTACAAATTTGAGTTTGTAAAGGCAATGGCGTTTCAGGCATTCGGTGATGCGACTATCGTTTTACGAACTGAGATTTGAATCCACACATAATGCACACATATGAGAGAATATGGAATATAGAATTTGAAAAGTTTCCGTCCTCCGGTTTTAGTTAATATTAACATAGAAAATTATAAACTTAATAGCGAGAGATGTTATAATAACCACAACTCAATTAACCAGTGAGAAATTTATCGAGTTTCGAACTGTTTTAGGTGCTATGGTGGTTGTAACTGTAAAGTATAATTGAATAATGCACCACCACCCCCTCTTAACAAAACCTACATTTGGATATTTATAGACACATTTTGAGCAGAATAATTGAATAAAGGGGATGTCTTAAAATTTGTTCCAGCTCCGAATCGTCACTTTCTCGCCTTGGATTTGCCGTTAGTTTCTAAGTCGTTTCGATATTGTGTTGGTCACCAGAATGACAGATTGATTTAATTTATTGAAGTTCACCCGAAAAGGTCTTAGATCTTAAATATACTAAAAGCTTTAATATTCTTCTATTAAAATTACCTCACAAAAAAATTACAGTTCTCCTAGTTGAACAAATTTGACAATTTGAAGAACTCTTTTCAAAAACACAAAACCTGACAAAGTAACCCAATAACCTAATGACTTCCTTATATTCGAAAAGATATTTAGTAACAATTAAAATTAGGTTAATGATTTTAAGTCTATTATTAATTTTCCTTAGTCCTATAGCTGAAAATGATAAAAATTAACCAGGGAAAGTATTAAACTATTTGGCAGTTATATTGCTACTTTGAGGCCCTATTTGCGAAACGTAAAAATTCAATTAGCCTTGCAAATTTTCTTTTATCACAGAAATTTTTATTTTTTTCATTATCTTCCCCCTATAACATTCATTTTTATTTTCAACTAAAATTTTAAATTCTCACTTTAAAAAAACCCTTTTTTACATGGCCATAAAATATTTTCCCTGGGAGAAAGTTTAGTTTTCTTCTTTTTTTTTATCATCTTAAAAACGTCATAACTTTTTTCGATTCAACGTTACTATTTACGTATTCACAGGAACAAAATAGCGCGATTTTTTCGTTAGCGAGGTCTCGTATATTGTAAAATGTTATCTCGTATAATAATGTTTTCTTGCTTTTTATATTGGTGGAGTTATTGTTATTGCGGCATTTCTTCGTGAATCATAACTGTAACTCTTTTTGGAGAGGAAAAAATTTGATGTATTTACTACTGTGTGGTTTTTATTTGCCAGCATATAGATATATATATACTCAGCGAAATTGAGGATCTAAATTTTTTTGCACAAACCAGATAAATTAAAATGAAACATTCTGTGTAAAAATTGCTAGATGAAGCAAAAGAAACTCAAGAAAAACTTTTTGATAAAAAATATTTTCCTTTAGTTGATTTTTTATTCGTTTATCTACATGGAGATATGATAAAGTCTTTACTATGTAAGCATACCAATGTTCTCTTTTATCAAGTATCTATACAATAATTTTGTAAAAAGCAGAACTTTAACGCTTAAAGCAGAATATTGATAATATGAAATAAACTTTTCAAGTTTTCAACTAGAAAATTAATTAATGAGAATTCCAATTCTTAACAAGATAAAAAAAGCTTTATAGGATCTGTTAATCTGTTAAGATTATTTTTCTCAGGAAGGCGTGAGATATATCAAATTAAAATTAATGTCACCCACGAAAATATATAAGTCTCTAAGTTGATATCATCGAAAATTACGATCATTTCTGTCTTATTTTTAACCCACAGTATATCAAAACCTATGGAATATTTTAGGGTAGCTTATTTTTCCTTTTTTTTAAATTTAAAATTCCGTTATTACTGCCAACGTTTTCAACGGCTCTTGAGGCAACAAAAATTTGTAAATTAAGAAATATTGAAAATTTATTCCATACGAAGATCGAACGCAGCATTTACCAGTTTTGGATTAACCAGCTTGATCACTCAGCTTTTACCCTAGTAGACTGTCGGGTGGTTTTCGTCGCTTTATAACTGTCAAGGTTTTCAGTGACTCTAGAGTTAATAAAAAAACCGTAAATCAAGAAATATTGAAAATTTGCTGGATACGAGGGTCAAATCTAACATATACCAGTTTTGGAGCGGTTACTAAACATTTGGCCACCGGAAGGTTTCCAGGCGATTATGAACCTCAAAATTTGGGACGAAAGATGGGAGAGGAGTTCAATATTTTCTTCAATAACGTGGCTTTGCAGATAAATATTCCCTTTTTCTCCAGCCCAATTTGTTAAAAACATCGCACTTAAAGACTTTGATCCATTTTGCTTTTGTTCCATGAATGAATTAATTATTTACATACTAGTTGGTGCGTATGAAAAGTCGTAATTTAAAGTGAATATATCAAATGATATAACCTTTTTAAAAGATTTTTATTAAATCAAAATAAGCTCCATTTGCTTCAATACACTTTTCCCATGGAGATTTTAAAGTATAGCTGCCAGTAAGAAAAGACAAAAAACATTATATTGTTTTCATTTTCATACTGTTAAGCCTATAAAAACAGTTCTAAAACTTCAAAAAAAAAATTAAAGTCGATTGGCGAGAAATTCAGTGAATAGACTAGATACTATAAAACTTCATATTTTGATGGAATTACTATAAAATTAGGTAAGTAACGAAAAGCATATGTTCAACTGATTCACCTTCCTTTACTGGATTAGTTCGTACGGTATCCACTTATTCATTGGAAAAAAATACCCCAATATATTTTGATGGTCAAATTTCATCCAGATAGCAAGTTCCCTCATGGATCCAGTTGGATTTGGTTCCACAAAAAGGCCTTCGGATAATTAATTTTCACAGACGTTTTGGGCCTTCATTTCGAAGTGAAAAATCACCAAACCAAAATTTTTCAAACCAACGCTGCAGTATCTAGTCGTTAACAGTATTTTCCCCAAACGCTTGGTGGGCTTAGATGCAGATTTTGTAGAATTATTACGAAGTTTATACTCATATAAAAGATTACATGAAAATCGATTGAATTCATATCAGTAAAAAATTTAAAAAGAAATAATAAAAAAGAACGCTTTCGAGAAAATCTCCTTCGTTGAAATCTGACTTTGATAATAAAGAGTACTACTATAAACGACAGTATATCAAAAACAAAAGTATTATGAAAACAGGTAAAAAAATTCGCATAGGTATAAGAAAATGCAACATTTCTTATGCACCTACCTAATAATATACGAATTTGCAATGATGTCTACTTGTATTATTTTCCAATCTAAATCCTAATTAAATATTGAATTCCCTGAATTTTCGTCCATTCCATGCATTTGCCAAATTTTCCCTCTAATCTATTAAGATTTCTCTGAGTGCTGGACACCCTGAAACCTCTATAGCAGTGTTTCTTAAGCGAAGATGCGGGAAGATATTTTTGGAGAAGTCCCTTACAATATAAATAACTAAATTTTTGATAAGTTTAAATTTCAATAAATTTCGCAAAAAAATGCAATTTTTAAAACTAAAAATTGAAGCACATATTTCAATAGGGTGCCGAGACATATTTACTGATTTTCAAAGGGGTGTGGATCACATACAAGGTTAAAAAACACTGCTCTATAGCACAAATTTAGGAAAAAAATAAAAAATTGGTCATTTTCAATTCAGTACTGAGGTAAGAGGGAAAATAAAATAAATTATAACTTAATAAATAAAAACAATTTAATTATCGTAGAGTTTCAGATCCTCGATGATGATAAATTGGTAAAAATATTCAGAGGACTAGGATCAAATAATAATCAGTCAAAACTGCGCATGTAATAAATAGTTTTGACAGATTATTATTTGATCTTAGTCCTCTGAATATTTTTACCAAACAATTTAATGTTAATGCAAAGGTTAAGTAGTACAGTTGGAATTTTACATATTTGTAAATATAACTTACGTTTACATATGGTACTTGTACATTAGGACTAGGTGACACTTTCCACTTCCACTAGGTGGCACACTCATAAATCAATATTAAACTCATTATTAATGAACATTGGTCATATCAGTACCTTTTACTATATTAAATTGGAATTAAATTTGGATTTTATTCTGTTATTACGATTTTGTCAGCTTTTGTTTTAATAGGCCATAACGATAATGCACTTCTTCTCTTTTTGCCATGAACGATATCGTGGATATTTATAAACGTAAGCAAATTAGTTATAAAGTACAAATTTTGGCTCAAGTGTACTTTAGCACACCTACAATCTGGCAACGTTACATTTTCGACTTTGTTTTTAATTTAATTCGCGATATTCTTGTTAATTCAATTTTATTATGGTATAATTCTCTCTTTTGTGGCTAAATTTTCATTATGAACCGATTTAATCGCGAATTAAATTTAAAAAAAAGTCGAAAATGTAACGTTGCCAGATTGTAGGTGTGCTAAAGTACACTTGAGCCCAAATTTTATTTAGTATTGAAACAATTATAATTAGAATTAAAATTTTTCATAGGAATTTTTTTCAATATTAAGGGGAAAATTTATTCGATTATAAACTAGTTGAGTAAATTATAAAAAAGTATAATTATAGCCTTATAAATTAAACTTACATAGAAAATTGTCACTGTCGTTAATACCACATAAATAATTCAAAACGTAATTATTCTTTTTAATTGCGACAAAACTAAGGTTTTTATCATACAAAATTGCATGTTCCATTAATATTTTACCACAATTCGATCATTTTTGCTTTTCCAACATTCCATTTTCCCAACCGCATGAAATCATCAATTTTAAATAATTAACATTTTCAATTTTCAAGTTTGATTGATGAAAAATAGTACACATTTTTCAATCAATTTTTCTTTAAATTAATTATGTTTTCATTGATTATCTCGTTTCGGTTTGATGTCAAAGACCTGTGACATTGATAAACCTTCGTTTTTGACGAAGTAAAGACTATCATAGAGGATATCGAATCAGTCATATAAGCTGAGACTGATGGCAATTTGCTTTCAATATCAAATATATATGAAACATGATTGATTAGTTTACATTATGTATATAAGTGATATTATACCTAACATTGTTTATTTTTTTTTAATAATATATTTAACGTTCGCTCAAATGACCTATTTATGACCAGTTTTAACGTCTTCCTCCCATTAATTCTTATTGGTGTTGGTTATTTATATGTAAATGTCTATCTTTCATATCACAATACACTAATGTGTGAATGCAATATTTATGTTATTGAGTTTATTAATTTAAATATTTAAGCTCAATAAACGTTTGAATACAACAATAATATGTTCATCCTATCTAATAATTCATAAGAAATATTATGTTTAACTATTTCTCGAAAATGATTTCATCATACATTCGACAAATGATTTTTAAAACGCAATACCACTTTAAACAAACAAACAAAATTTTTTATTCAAAATTGCTTTATACATATTCAAATATTGATTTGTTTACTTTTTAATAAATCCGCCTCATAAAATTCTGAACTAAAATACTTATTCAACAAATTATTATTAGTTTTACTTCAAATAATTTTCAGCATTTTTCATCACTGATTTTTCTTTTGGCTTCTTTGTTTTTCATATGGTTTAAATTTTGATACTAACTTTCAGAGCAGGACACTACAATTGTTGAAACAATCCAATCGTTGTGAAGGATTACAACTGCATTTTTTAAAAATCCGGATGGAATTTGGTTCAATCCAGAACTTTTTGGCCTCAAGGAATAATTGAATAATTTTTCTTAACAACATAATTTAAGTTTACAGAAGAAAAACGTCAAGGTAGGTTTGATTCAAGCTTAACCCATAGAAATTGAAGACCAAAAACGTTCGGTTTTCTTGAGGTTAAAAGTGTCAAAATTATGATTTTCTATAACAAAGTATTAAAATATTTATTGATTTAGAAAATATACATTTGGGAATTATGTATGAAACAATTTTTTTTAAATGGCCGCCACGGCTTTGTTAGCATTTGCATACCTTTTTGACGAAATTTTCAATAACGTTATTGAATACATGTGGTGGTATTTCATTGATACAGCATCTAATTTCGGCTTTCAATACTTCGCTGGTTGCAGGCTTATTGGCATAAACCTGTAACTTCAGAAAATTCCACAGCCAGAAATCAAAAAGCGTTAATTCACAAAAGTGTGGAAGCCAATTCTGGTCACCAAATCGAGAAACGACACGACCAGGAGCAAACTCGTGCAAGATCGTCAATGTTTCACGGGCGATATGGTGTGTGGCACCGTCCTGCTGAAACCACATGTCGTCAAGATTAATAGCTTCTAAAGGAGGCACAAGAAATTGTTATCATATCACAATAACGTTTGCCACTCACCGTTACTGCATTACCTTCTTCGTTTTCGAAGATGGTCCAATTATTCTTCCAGACTATAATGCACACCTTACAGTGACCCGTTGTGGATGAAATGCTTACTGATGAATCATTCCTGGATTTTCTAAGCCCCAAATGTGACAGTTTTGCCTATTCACGAAGTCATCAAGGTGACAATGGCCTCATTACTGACAAATGATTTTGCTTGCAAAATCAGCAGGTTGCTCAAGGATTCAATTGGTGAATTCTCTTCGTTGTTCATGGTCTACAATTTCATGTTTACTAACTCCCATCTGTCTAATTTCGATTTAGTCACGTCATAATAATGTGACATTATGACCATCAAATAGGTCGTGTAATTCAAATCTTGCGCTCTTATTGCAATACCCTTTAGGTACAGGGAAAGTAAAACAATAATATTCTATCTTAAGAAAAAAATTAAGATTATGAATTCAATTTTTCATCACTAATGCCAATTGTGACAACTAAGAGTGTACGGAAAGTGGGCTAACCAAAACCAGATTATTTCAATTAAGTTATTTGGTGTGAAACTTAAAACGCAAGTCGGAAGCGAAATTAGGGTAAAGATTTTTAAAAGAATAAATTTTTAACTTATTCCTTATACTGTTATTTATTATAACTTGAAAAAGGAATAATAAACTACGAAACGTAAAAAATAAAAAAACAGAATTCAAATTATTTACAAATAAAAAAGATCCTCAAATCCTCGGAACTACAAGTTGAAGATCTTGATTTTTCCAATAGATTTTATGGATATACGTAAGATTTACATGAACATAAAATAAGTTATGATGTTATTTACGTAAATGGATACTATCCAAATCGCTTTACATTTTCTAATTTAGATAATCTACATTTTTAATTTTCTATACTCTTCAGTTGTAAAATGTTTTTTGTTTTTTTGGAATTTTATTATCGAAATCCATCTTCTTTTTGTTCCAATGAAAATCATAAATAATGTACAAACGAAAGGAATTATTTATAACTGAGCATTCATTCCAGCTTGAACTATTCAAAAATTTATGAGTAGATTATATTTGTTGTATGATTATCAATACTATTTTTATTGGGTGTTATTATCTATTGCATTCATCCCCCAGTTCGGATTGGCCTTCTCCACCTAACATACATCATTCCCTGCTATGTGAAAAGTAAGAAAATGTCTGGCGTTTTACGAATGCATATGGTACAAAGATTTATTATTGTAATTTTATGTAGCCGGGGTGCTGCTTTTTCTACTAAAGAGGATTTACGGGATATTTTTGTTCTTTTTGCTGGCGTCGATTCTTTTTTTACATTATTCAATTCCGCTTAGTATTTTTCTTTTTACGGATAGAGAGTTATCGGTGGCATTAGAGGGTAGTGGATACGCATAGTTCTATTTTAAATAATTAAAGTCTATTTATGTAAAATTCAGTTAGCTATGGGATATATATTTAAGTTTATTTATTTCTATTAAGCAAAAAAAAAATAATTTTTATCAAATTCAATACATTCAATTGTTATGGCAAATCAATTCAAAATAAAAGGATAAGGGAAAATATTTTCAATAATTTTCACCAAAAACAAATGCTAGGCAATTTTTTATCGCATATATAGAAAAACAAGCTGACAGTACCAAAAAGAAACATAAATATATATAGCGAAATCCCTGCTTTAAAATCAATTTTTGTATTCTTTTCAAATCTGATAGGAATTGATTGAATATAAATATTTATTGTTAAATCGCAACAAACATTTCAAACCCATTGACAGATTTTGTCAATAGTTTTGACATGGGAACAAATAAAGCCAAACTCTATTTGCAAAAATATAAATTCTAATTAAAAAAGATGCAAATCAAAAGAGAATTAAAGCCCCATCAATGATTTCACGTGGAAAAACCAAATTGAAAAATGAATGGAACAAACAAATGACAAAAAAAAAACGAAAAGTTCATAGAAAATTAATGAAATTAATTGAGTACTTGGAATTAAATATGCAATTGAATGATAAATGTGTTAAATTCTATTTTCTCTTGTAAAACAGTTATAGAAAGCTTTGTTATTTTAATAGGTTGTGGATTTTATCCTCTGATTTATTACTGTAGGGGTTTACGTTGGTGATAGCTTTTCTATAAAATTTTAATATAAAGACCCTGGAATTAGAAGCATCCCCACTTAAAATTACTTTGAAAATTCCCAAAGTATGGATCAGATCATACCCAATAAGAAAATCCTTACTGGGACCTAATAAGAACCCAAATGGGAAATCGTAACGAAAAAAAAATCATAAGTAAGTTTTTCCCAATTGGATCCTATGTAGGGTTATAATGGGGGGAAACCTAACGTGAAAGTTAAAAATTATTGTCAGTTTTTCACCATTTGATCCTATGTGGGACCACAGTAGGAAGGCTATGTATATAGTAGGCTTTGAATAAAGCACGCTGGGATATTAAAAAGTGAATTACCCCGTAAGGGAATAATTTGTTATATATGTAGCTGGGTAAGCTCTGTGTAGTCAGTAAAACTTTTTTATACAGTTAGTACTCAAATATCAACAAATATCAAATATCAATCATTATTGTACTTTTTAGTGCCACTAAAGGATTACGAAAGACAATACAGCACTGTTGGTTGCTGAAATCACTTACCCTGTGAATTATTAATCAAACCCCGTACAGTAGAAAATAAATCATGAAGTTATCTGGAAGGACATTGAGGACCTTTGACAATTAACTTTGGCAGTTCCTCCAATTCCATACATGCGACTAAAGTCGTTATTAACATTTTTAAGAAGAGAAAACCCTATGCTCCCGAAATGTGCCAAAAAGTTTTTAGGAACAAAAAAAAAATTCAAATGAAATAGAAAATTTAAATGATTAGGACTCTAAGGAGATTAAGAAGAATTTTTATAATTCAGAATAGAAAAAATACTGGCAAAAATTCATTGGAAATCTTTTGGTTTGGTTTGGGTAGTTTCAATAAACTACCCAATTAGGGCCTTATTAGAATTGCTCTATTGGGGTTCGAAATGATTTGCGTTACCCCCTAAACTAGGGTCCCAATAGGGCTAATTCGAAAATTTTTATTAGAAATAGTGAATCGGCTCCGAAAAGTATTTTTATTATACTTGGTATAAGTGCTAAACGATCTATCGGTTCAAGCTTTGAAACTTTTCCAATAAAAAATCGCGGATTTCTCAGTATCTTTCTTATATCCTCATACATTTGACTTTCCACTATTTATAATTATTCCGTCAGTCGCCAACAATTAAACGAACTAATGTTTCACTATAGAATTGATATTTGGAGATTTTTTTTGAATTTTGGTGTTCATTGTAAATTTTGTTTAAAAAGTATAAATAAAAGAAGAATAGCTAGTTAATTTGAAATAGTTTTACATAGTTGAAATATCTAACTAATTTCTTAAGCAATCAAGCTATATGGAAGTAAAATATTATCATTCGTGATTAAGAAGAACTATGCGAAATTTCATGGCAATTTATAACTTTAATCGAAGGAAAAGTGCGTTATAAATTTCACCGTATCCAACAGCACATAAGTATAATATAGTTTGGTATCATTACACTTGCTCATAAAAGTTTGTTGTAAAATTATGTATTAAATTATAACTCAATATACCTAGGTGGAAAAGTTTAACAAGTTATTGGTGGTGGGGCCAGGTACTCATTTGAAAATATTTCGAAACGAGCAACTTTTCGACGGCCAAGCCAGCAAGAGCCAAAGCGTGGCCAAAATATCTGCATTACCACTGAGGTAAGTTAACTACTTGCTCCTTCTTTGCTTCTAGTAGAAATTACAGTTTAATTTAGTTATTTGTGGCTTGAACTAACAACAATGTTGGAAATTTTCCAAACCAGTTGAAATGTTATTCAAATACAATCAACATACATTGGGGAGGTGCGCATTATGTGAACAGGAAGGAAAGAAAAACCATCTCCGTTGACCAAATATGCAGCAAGTACTTGTAGGGAACCATCAGAACACTTCTTGCCATATGACCGCATTTTCTCCTCACGGAAAAATTATTAAACAAACCAAGTCAACAGTTTTGATTGAATGAGTTGAGTAAAATAAATATTTGACAAACTTGTTCACAATTTATTTATTCAACTTTATCAAGCGTGATACTTCGGAAACCTCAAATAACATTTAGACATTAAACTTAATTAATTTACATTTCATTTTTTTTCTTCCTTCTTTTAAAAATACACAAAAAATGAGCAAAATTAAACAAACGCAAAGGTATCTCTTTTCAACTAATTTGCATTTAACTTGACTTTTACAACCGATTTTTAAATTACCTAGCAAAGCTATTGGACTAAAAGACTTCAACACCAGAAAATTGACCGGAAATTTTTGAATATAAATTTGAACAATTTTATTTTAATCGTAACATTTTTTAATTTTTACTTATCGTCGCTTTATAACTACTAAGATCTTTAGCAACTTTAGGATTTATACAAATCTATATTCGAGAAATATCGAAAATCGCTCCGTTCAAGGATCGAATCCAACACCTACCAGCTTTGGAGTGGTCACCTTGATCACTCGGCCACCAGTAGGTTTATTTAAGTTTTATAAATACAAACACATTAATGTGGTGATTTAATTCAGCCAGCAAGCAACAAAATTTATGAATCAAATATTAGTAAGAAATTATAAGAAACCCTTTGCTAAAAATTGCTCCTCTAAATTTTAATCATAATTAAAACCAATCATTAAACCTATTAATAAAGATACATAATAAAACTAAGGGGAAGACACAAAAATTGAACCAGTGCCATGCACATAGAAGGTTCAAGTAGGGTTCAAATCACGGGATACATAAGTTTTATTTTTCTATGTATATATTAGAATCCTTGAAGATGCATCTATATTAATTTGAATTACATACATTAAATATAAAACCCCTTATTTTGCGTTTTCTTATTACACTCTAAAGAGTGTGATTTTATCGATTTGCTTTTATTCACAACCGTACAAAAAATATTTTCTTTTAAAAAATAAATTTCTAAAACATTGGTTTATAACCTGGGTTCAATCGAACCTCAGGGATTTGGTGAGTCAGTCTCGCGGGTTCGATGCGTTTTTATTGATTTTGTTCATTTTGTGCTACTATAAATATGTAGTGTTTGAATTTGACAAAAACCATTTTTCACTTTTCTAAGAAGAGTTCGGTAAATTTTAAAACCAGCTTGAATGTAAATAAATAAAAAATATAAATTTTTGGACACCTAGGATTACTTATTGTGTATTATATGTAAAATTTAAGCTACTGAAATTATTGTGTATACTATTTATCGTCATTTTATCTGTTCAAGCGATTTGACAGTATTATCGTAAAAATAGTAATAATCTTATAATCAGGTAACTAAAAAATTTTTAGTAACCGTGATAAGATGTTTCAGCCTATTATTTACTGTTGAATACAAATACAAACTTAAGTACCTATAATCGAACGAGAGTTTCAAATCTTGAAGAAATTATGCTTGATTTTCTATATTCCAACAGTTTTCTATACAAATTTTCAACACTTACGTTCCTTATACTTTGTAATATTTAAACCTTTGGTTTCTTATAGTAGTGCTATCGTTTAATATTCTTAAAAAATAAACAACAACTATACAAACGTATAGGGGGGGGGGGCTATAGAAGAATTCTAATACTGTTTTTTCTTGGTAATGAGTTTAGTATAGTTAACTTTTACGTAAAAAATAGAGGGTAGAACGATAGGACGTAAGAAATACTGTTTTTCGTAAAAAGAAGTGATGTTTCATAAAAGATTAGAAATCTATGATTTAAGGTGATACTTTGAACATAACTTTTTCCATTGAATTCTTTTAATAAGGATAATCAAGTAAGATGCCCATAACACATTTCGTTACAGCTTCACGTTTATTCATCTATATTCTATACAATACATCTAAGATTGTTAAAATTTGATTACGAAATTCAATCCCGGACAATCACGGGATTTACGGTATTTGTTCGAGATATTACTATAATTATCACTGGATTGATAAGGATTTCAGATTTGCCTGTCTGATGAATTTTATTCGCATCGTAAAAAATTGAGTACTTGACTGTTTTGTATTTAAAATTTTCCAAAGATGATTCATCAATCAAACAAATATTTATCACTGTACTTTTAAAGAATTTTAGCCGAACATCGTAATTCTTTATTTATGCTACAAAAGAGAAAATTATACTGAATTAGAACATGGTATTAATTGAGGAACTAAAAAATCACAAATTGAATAAAAAACATAGTAAAAAATGCAAAGTTGCCAGATTTTGATCAACTTAAAACGGACAAAAGACATGAACCATTTATTATTGAAGAGTTTCAGATCCTCGATGATAATAAATTGGTAAAAATATTCAAAGTACTAGGATCAAATAATAATCAGTCAAAGCTATTTATTACATGCGCATGTAAAAAATAGTTTTGACTGATTATTATTTAATCCTAGTCCTCTGAATATTTTTACCAATGAATCATTTATTTAATTTAAACAATGACAATTACCCGGCTAGAATTTATTTTGAGATAGCCTAATGTAAACATGAGACTTCATTGAGTTCCAATAGGATACTTTCTATAGAAAAGAGTTCAATAAATATCCAAATGGGAAATCCTTCCTGGAAACGAAAGTTTTATTGGCAATTTTTCCCGATTAGATTTGGTGTAGGACATACGTAGAAAAACCCAATGTGAAAAGAAAAATCCTTTGCTTGTTTTACTGATTAGGTCTGATGTGGATTCAAAGTGGGAAACCACAACGGGGGAAATTGAAAATTATTTTCAGTTTTTTCTAATTGAATATTAGGTGAACCTAACTGGGAAAACCTAATATAAAAATGAAAAATGGTTGTATTTGGGACAGTTTATCGGAATTAATATATAATAAAAAAAGTAAAGATTGTTAGTTAACATTAACTTAATTTTAGTTTACTCCTCTCATCTTACGAATTTTCCTTTTCGATTCAAGGTTGAATGACCTTAATGACCATTTTACCATTTTTCTAATAGGGTTTGATTCTAATGGCACAATTATTCCATTTTGGGGTCCCTATAGAGTAAAGAGAATCTTAACTGAGTCCCTAAAAGATCCACTAGAAAATTTCTAATCGGTTAGTAATTAGTGAGTAATTATAATATTTAATAACAATTTTTTTCTTTATATACTAATTTGTTATATAAAATCAAAATTTAATTTTGGCTGGTAGGATAATTCGTCTGTCCGGTTCCGATAGTAACTGTTGAAAATTGGTCTTTTTTAAATATTTTCATAACAATTTTGTATTGGTATTGTTTTGGTTTAAAAGTGTGGAAAAATCTGTGTTTAAAAATGGTTTTTTTTTTTGTAATAGTTAATAGTAACTGGTGGCAGGTAAAGCCTTCAAACAAAAAGTATATAAAAGTTAAAATTTATGAGTTTTGTTGGAAAGTTATACATTGCTTTATCGACACGGTGTTTGTTATAAATCATGAATGTTGCAAGATGGCATTTATAATTGAAATGCAAAAGCTGCAAATTAAATATCTGCCAATAATTTGCGGTAAAAATTCAATGACGTTTAGGAAAATGTATATTCTCTCGAAATTGAAATGATGATTGACAGCTTTTTGTAAGAATGGACGCTATCATCAATCTTCATATAAATTATTAAATGAAGCGAGATGTTAATAAAAATTAAGGGTAGTGCCAATGTCGTTGTGTATTCAAGTACAAAGCTTGAAAGCTCAAATGAAAGAAAAAAATATTCTTAAAAGAAAAAAAACGTTAACTAGAACTGTATTTTAGATAAGGGATGGAAGAACTTCGATTTTAAATGGCAAAAAAATAATATTTTTTGCTTTAAAAAGGTGATTGAATTCCAGGAATCATTTGAGGAGCTTCTCGGGACTAAATAAATACATGTATGTTATCGTAAATGGCTTTTGAATGCAATTATTTTAATTTGTTAACTTCAATATTTAAAATTTTCAAAGGTTTTTTTTTCTTCAATTATGGAATAAGTTTAGTAAAAAATGTTTAATACGCAATTAATAAATAATAAGGATATGAGAAAATTAAAATTTTTAATTTTACGTTAAAATTCATTTTGAAGCTTCAACACAAAGTTAATTGGCTCACACCCCATTAAATGTTTATAGGCGTTAAAGAAAAAGTCTGTAAAGTATAAATTACGAAAGTTAAAATTGCTTCAATTACTAATTCCTCATAATATATACTTTTTTATGTATAAAAAATTTTCAGTGTTAAAAAAGCTCTTTGTGATATTTAAAGGCATGCCAAGAATTTTTGATTATATTAGGTTGGTATCAGTGGCGTGCATTACATATAAACAAAAAGACACTGCCTACCCTACATAATTCAGATAAATATTTATATCTTGTTCTGATATCTAATTTAATTTCAATTACGAGTACTATTAAATATCAATAATAAAAAATTTTAACGAAAATCATCTATACAGTATACAGATTATGCCAGCTCGTTTAATTTCAAGTAAGCGATTGATAATATTTGCATTGCGATACACTAGCGCCGCTGAGTCCAGGCAATCATCTAGGCAAAAATTTTAAAGTGTGAATTTTCCGAAAGTTTTTTTGCCAATCGATGGAAAATCGTTCGTAGAGGTTTGTGAAAGAAACCGTTTCGTTTGTGACAAAATAGTCTAGCGGTATTAAATAAATAAGATAAATTAATTAATTAGTCATTGATATAGTAAAATGTTAAGAAAATAAGGTTTAAAGCAACATACAATAACAAAAATGCAGGAAAATTTAGGAAACGGTTAGTTAAAACTAAAAATAAATAAAAAGTTAAAGAAAAATATTTTCCGAATTTCAAAAAACACTTAATGTTCTACTTCGTATATATATTTTCAAAAATTTTTTGTGAGCAAACTTGATTTTCACAAACGATGAAAATGTATGTGTTAAAAGCCTGTTCAATAATGCATTGATTTTTACTAATTTGGAAAAGTTGGCTGAATCAGAAAGTATGAAAAATATTTTCCAAATTTTTAAGAAACACTTAATGTTCTACTTCGTATATATATTTTTTCCCAAATTTTTTGTGTGTAAAGTTGATTTTCACTAATGATGAAAAAATTTAGGAGAAAAGCCTGTTTAATTATGTTTCGATTTTTTTTATTTTGTAAAATTTTGGGAAAATATAATTTGGGAAAAAAAATCCATTTCATAATTGCCTTTTTTTTTCTAAGGGAGGGAGGTTCTGTTTAGTTTTCCTTAACTTTTTTTTTAGTTTTACATTTAATCAACCGTTTCTTAAATTTTCCCGCATTTTTGTTATTGTATGTTGCTTTATACCTTATTTTCTTAACATTTTACTATATCAATGACTAATTAATTAATTTATCTTATTTATTTAATTACCGCTAAACTATTTTGTCACAAACGAAACGGTTTCTTTCACAAACCTCTACGAACGATTTTCCATCGATTGGCAAAAAACTTTCGAAAAATTCACACTTTAAAATTTTGTTGGCTAATCGGTATAGGGTTCATTATTTACTCATCATGATGACGAACAAAACCAACATACAGCATTTTTGATTAGATTAAAGTAGCTTTTAAAAATTTCTGCCTACCCTGCCTAAAATATCTGTGCACGCCACTGGTTGGTATAAGGGAAGGGGTCAAGAAAAAAAATCGGTTTTAATTGAATTTATCATAGGAAAATTTTGAATTTTCAAAAATTAATTTAAGGGTTGTTGTTAACTCTTTTGAAATCAATATGACTTATCATATACATGATATTTGATATCTTATCAAATACACCCGGTAGTGGCTAGGTGATTCTTTACTATACCTTGGGTTTAATAAGTTATCAATTATTCATAAGGATAAAATATATATTTCTTTTTGGCATAGTAATTTTTATTTTAAAGAAAAATTTAGAAAAACTATCAAATTTTGTAACTCACCACTTATTATAAACACTGAAATAAACAGTGACTGCAGCCGACACATGGCCATTTTGTACACCTGGAGCAGAAACAGGAACACGGGACGCCAAAAGGTTCTTCCACTCGCTGTTCCGATATACTTTTTTCGATAAAATATGATTTTATAATTTAAAACGAACAACAGTTCACAACACAACACATTATATTGTACTTTTTCTATTTATAATTCACGAACTTAACAAAACGACAATGCCCCGTTGTTTCCTCGTTCTCCCGCTTTGCTACTGTTTCCCGGAAAAAACCTGTTGTTTATGATTGCGCTTTGTGCGGAAAACTGTTTTCTTCTTTATACCTGAAAAAGATTTTTTATTTTAGTTGCAAAACTTACATAAGAAATCCCTTGCTTCTTATTTCGAATTATTCGATTGTGTTTATGAAATTTTGTTGTTCGCTTCTTCAACCTGCTAATTTATTTATCTCAGAAAAAATTCTTAATGTAAAAAAATATTAAATACCTTACTTTTGTTATAAGTCGCTTTTATTAAATTTCAAAAGAAAAACACCCGCCTCTTCTGCCTCCGTTTTATATTTGTTTTTATTTTATATAGCTATATACTTGGCCGAACTTTTCATGACCTACTTTCAAAAATTTCGAGTAAAAAGATTTATTTTAAGCTTTTCACGCATAATTAATTGAATGGAATTTTTCTTAGGCAATTACCATTTTTTTACAATAACTGTCATGTTTCTACCACTAATATAACTTTGAACAAAGCTTAAGACATTATGATGGAAGTCTTTAAGCCCTTTTTTTCATAAAAAAGAACAAAAACAGATAATTCTTATCAACACTAAAGGCTTATAAAAATTTGAAGAAAAAATTTACACAGGTCAGCAATTTGTAATCTGGGGTATGCTAAAGATGACTTAGAGATGAAGAAAAAAAATACTCTACTTTTCATGCATTTTCATGAATATTTTTCATGTATAATAAAAACATTTTGTTGATCTTTAGAAGATCGTTAGCGACTCTAAGCTAATAAAAAATCCATTAACTGAAAAATATTGAAATATTTTACCATTACATAATTTGAGCCCAATTTGTCCTATTTACCTACTTATTTTAAATTTATAATACCATACCAAGAGGCAGGGGTATTCTTTTGAAAAAAAAGTTGGAAATCACTGATGTAGGTTGTTATTTGATCGGTTTTTCTGCTGGAAAATTTTCTGTAAGATGTTTAAATTTTACAAGGAAAAAATATTTAAATGAAATAAATTGCTACATACTAAAGCAGGGGTGTCTAACCCAAATGATATTGCGGGCCGTATTTGAAATGCATCATAACTGCTGGCTACTATGAAATTATATATTTTCAATTCTTCATATTAAATTTAGACACTTAAGGTATTTTTAATAAATTGGTGATCACCACTTTGGTCATTACCAAAAAATATATATTTTGCAAAAGTGTGATGAATCTCGTAATAATCAAGTACATTATTTCTTAATCTGAGGCCCGCGAAGCCCTAGGGGTCCTAATTTTTATGAAAAAATATTTTTTTTGTCAGTATTTGTAGTACTAAAATAAATTAAACGATTTTTTTCTGTTTGTTTTTAATAAAGGATTTCTTGAAATTGTTTTTGATTTTCTTAGGGTTCTAAAAAAGGTTAGAAGACTCTGTTGTAGTACTTTAAGTCTAATGAAGTGATTAATTATCCGTGTTTAAATATACCATATTTATCTACCAAGCACTCTTAAATTAAGAATCAAATCAGTGAAAATGTTATTAATGTAATAATGGTAAGCGTTTAAGAGTCGACAAAAACAGAGAACAAAGATTGTAAAAATATACAGGTGAATGAAACCCAAATATAATTGTCGTAAATTTGAAATAATTAATTTTTATCAAGGTTTCAACTGACATTTCGATTTTATTCAATTGCCAATTTTTTTCCATTTTTCGGCTGTATCAATGTTGGACTGTGAATATTTCACGGGAGGTTACTAGTTATCAATTAACAATCCAAATTTTTCTTGACACCTTGAGGTGGCAGAATGGTCCAAAAAAGGCCTATTTTCAAAGGAAAAAACTTTGCGTAATACATATTTCATGGATTGGACGTACAAATACTTATAACTTTTATACGGTAAATTACTTGTTACGTCCCTGTTTTTTTTTTTAAAAAACGTTATAATAAGGTAAAATTATCAGTCCCAAGAAAAAAAAACCTAAGTTATATCTGGAAATCAATTTTTTCAAAACTATGTGATAAAACATATCATTTATAGGACACTGTCTTACGAAAAATTGGAATGCAAAAGTAAAACAAAAAATATTTTATTTTGTTATACAATATTTAATTTATCAAATTAAAGAGATTAAATATGTATGTTCATATTTTTATTGAAAAAATTAATTTAAAAGAAAATATTCCAACGTAGGTATCCTAAATGTAAAAGAATTGAATTTTATCAAAGAAATTCCTCAGATATAAAAACAATTTAAATTAAATTTTACACAAACGGAGGGCATTCAACTCCATTCATTCTTGATGAAACGCATAAAATGATAATTTGAGTTTTCTTTACAATTATTATCAATTGGAACGTTTTCTGTGGTGAAAACGGTAGAATTTTGAAATGTATTGTAATAATTGCTGTAATATAAAAATTATTTCTTATTTTTGTTCAAACTTCAGTAAAATTCAAGAAAGTATGGAATAAGTATTTATCCAAACTGGAAAATTGTGACCATAACTAAAATTTTTATTGATAAAATTGTAGTTTTCCAAATAGCGTAAGGGTAAATCTTTAAGGAATTTCGTACCAATTAATCAATGGAAGAATTAAGATTTGAAATTAAGGTATACTTTACATAGTTTAGAACAGACAACAAATAAAATCAGTAGTTACTAATCATCGAACCACAATTTGAAGTTGGCATCAAATTAATTTTCAACGATCATTTAATATAAGTGAACTTTAAGTTATATAATACATATTGCATAAGTTGGTGTTTGCATATTGCAAATTTATCAAATTATTGCATCTGTTACGTCTTTATCGTAATTTTGTGGAATGGCTTCTTGGTAATGCTTAATGAAAACACTAAAAAACCTCAAACTTATTTTGTAAGGCTCCTCTGGTGAACAGCTGTACAACCGTGACCCCTTATAACATGCCAACTTTGAAAATTCACTTCCGACAATTTAACTAATTACTTTTAAACTATTTATGGGTAATTTTGAATGATGATCATTTTTGATTGCTACTTCCTAATTTCTAATTACTTAATTCGCCAATAACTCAATTAAAAACGTGCCGACAAAAAGCATTTCTTAAGGACGTTTCAAAAATTGATTTAATTTTACCTACAATAAATTTGAGATTACATTTTGCATTTGGAAAATTAAAGATTCCATTTTGGGTACCGGGACGAGCAAAAAATTAAGAACAATTAACAATACTGAAATTTTTGTAGTTCCAATTTTGCTTGAAAACTTGATTTTGAACGATATAGTACGATATAGTGAAAATATTTGCGATAAAAATAAGTATTAGGTCTCTTTTGGTTCTTCATTTAAATAATTACCTTCAGTTCATCTATCAGTTTACGTTATCATAAGTAATTTTACTATAGCGCCATTGTGTTTCCCGAAATCAAATTTTCCAAAACAGTACCACAAAAATTACAGTGATCAAATTATTTTACAAGGGAATGGCAAAAAGGATAATTTTCAGTTTCATATGATCTATGGTTTTTACATATTCGGTTAATTTTTTTAGTCGCGTAATATTTTTAATCAGTATTTACCGTTGTTTCATAATTTCTGAAGTCTTTAACGACTCTAGAGGTAATTAAAATCCGTAAATCAAAAATATCGAAAAATTGCTCACTACAAGTTTGGAACCCAATACTTAACAGTTTTGGAGCAACCACCTTGACCACTCGGCCACCAGTAGGCTCATCGTAATATTTCTTCGTTTGTAATTTTATCCACCCATTGAACTAAAATTTTTTTTACTATACATCCATACCTCGAAAGCTTCTACTCATTTCAGTAAAATGTCCGTTACAGTCCAAGCTTCTACTATGTACAGAAGTACTGGGAAAATGTAACAATGGAGCATTCTGATTATTAAATCGATTTTTATATTGCGCATGCAAAAAACTTTCTTCCTTTTTAAGAACATTGTTCTTACTTTAGCTTTTCGATTTTTAATTTCTACACTTGGCTCCCATCTATCATTGATTACAGTTCTTTGGTATGTAAACTTGTGTACTAGAGCCTTTCGTTATAATATATTAATAACAATACATTTTTTAATTGACGGACCATTTTGTGTAATTTTCCAGTGTTATTCTACAGGAGGTCAGAACAATGATTACAGCACTAATTAGTACGCATTGTTTGATGATTATATGGAACAGGAATTAATCACATAAAGAGAATGGGTTAGTCCTCAATTCAAAAGTGCACACTGAACTAAAATCTCGGTTATATTGCAATCGAATTGAAAGTGTACATTTCTTCAGCATTTTTTCAGTATGTCTAGAGTTCAAAAAGTTTAATAGAAGAAAATATAATTTGTGTAGATTTACACAAAGTGAAAAAAATCAAGAAAAAATAATTTTAAAGAATGTGTAACTTCAAAAAATAACTTTAACTATTGGTAGAATTCTGCAGCTAAGCGTGGTGGGTACTAGGGGGAGGGCATGGCTTTGGACTCCCGTTATTGAAAATGAAGCGGCATATTGACGTTGATAATTCCATAAAATAATTTGCTTTGAGAAAAAGACGAGGAGTACATTTTTAAATAAATTCAAACCTACTAGTGGTCGAGTGGTTTAGGTGACCGCTCCAAAACTAGTAGGTTTTGGGTTCGATTCTTGTAGGGGGCGAATTTTCGATTTTTCTTAATTACGGATTTTTATTAACTCTAAAGTCGTTAAAGATCATAATAGTGACGATAAATAACAATAAAAAAATATTTAACACAAGTTTCAGAGGACTAGAATCAAATAAATAGTTAAAACTAGATGTTTACTCATAAAATTCAGGATACATAAAATTCAATAAAAATTAGAATTTTTTTTTATTTTCTTATATTCTTTATACACATTTTTGACACATAAAATACCGCCCCCAACGTTTAGTAAAAATTTTTTTACATTAAGGGTGTTTTCCACCCCCAAAATGGCGGAATTTTTAGTGGAAAATAACAGTTTACACAAGTAATGGCGGCCAAAAATTTTAAAATGAAAAAAAAAGTTATCAGAGAACGTTGGGGGGAAGATTTGATCATAATTTGACTAATTTTTTTTGGTTTTTATTTTCAGATACTTTCCAGCCGAGTTATGGTGAACACCGCAAATTGTTTTTTTTTCTCAAGACGTTCTGGGGGAAGATCCGTTACCGGCTTATGCTTCAATATTTCTGCATAAAAAAATTAGCCTGTATTGTCCAAAGTATGCTCAATAATGTACAAAAGGTCCGAATAAAATTACTCAATCCATATTTAAGAAAAAAAATCGCAAAAAAAGTTTTTTTTTTACCTTGAAACCCTACCCCCCCTTAAGTAGTTTAAATAGTAAAGTAGTTAAAGTTTGTAAAAGTAGTTGAAGTTATAA
This sequence comes from Sisyra terminalis, assembly GCA_958496175.1. NCBI lineage: Eukaryota > Metazoa > Arthropoda > Insecta > Neuroptera > Sisyridae > Sisyra > Sisyra terminalis. The sequence goes on along the minus strand of OY292279.1, from coordinate 16,434,069 downwards.
TTAAAGTAGTAAAAATTAGTTTTAGTAATTAAGTAGTATTTAAATTTTATGTATCCTGGAAACTTTTATTATTTTTTATTAACTGTACCGTAATTATAAAATGAATCATGACAAGGATTATTGTTGATCAAGTTAAAGCAACTGTTTATGAACGCCTGAGGAAGGCTTAGTAAAAAGCCGAAACGTCGCGAGTAAACACCTGGTTTTAACTATTTATTAGATCCTAGTCCTGTGAAACTTGTATTAAGTTTTCATCATCAAGGATCTGAAATTTTACCAAAAAAAAGAAGATATTTGACTCTAACATTTTTTGGACTAATTTTCCGTTCAGCTCTGGGCTGTGAAAATGCACGCTACGCCTTTGGTGGGATTATGGTAAATTTTTACAGAAAAAGGTAAAACCGTATATAATTTCAGCTTTGGACTGTAAGATGTGATAAAATTAAGCTGGATAAAGCTTCGATTTTATTCGCGGAAAATACGAATATTTTTATTGACGATAGTAGGTTTTAGAATGCAAATCAATCAGTAAAATTATGAGGAAACATGAGGAAGAAATAGATGCATTTACACATTGTGACGAGGTGATTTTCCAGCAGCTTTACACAAAGAAAATTGCGATACACAAACGACAGTTTAATGTCGCAACAATTTTGATAAATGTCAAATAGGTAGAAGGTGAACATGAGGCATTAGTGAAGACATGTGGATTTTCCAGAAGATATTACAGTGAGAGACATACGAAATACCTATTAGAGACATTTATGTTAAACGTAGTCGTGTTATTGCGCATTCCGTCTGCTTATCAACGACATGTTCTATAATTTCACGGGGGTTGCGTGCGTATCATATGGGTCGGTGGTGCTTATATATGTGCAATATGCCTACCTACCCCAATTCAAGATTATTATCAGTCGGTGACTTGACTGAAGGGGGTTGAGTGCGATACGATATAACACACGTTTACGATCGAAATGATAACAGTCAGATCGGCTGACTCATTCAATGGAAAATGATGACGAACTAAAATATTATGATCGAAATTTAAAACATCGTCATATAAACGGTGCAATTAAATTTTATATTAATTACTTCCACATCACTTTTGTCAATTGAACTCATAAATACTTTCGCATAAATAAATGACATTAAATCGTTTTCAAAGTTTGGCCAAAGCGGGAAAAAACACTCCCAAGTGGTTACATCTCTATCTTCATCCCTCTAATTAAGATTGAAAACACTTACTGTTACAGGGACACTACAACTTTCACGAAGACTTTGTATTTAGAGATACAATCTACTCTTCAAGTTGTTACGTGCTTGGACCGTTTAAATGTATGTTTGTGCTTTTCAAGCACAATGCGTAGAAAAATACGTGTTCGCAGTTATACTTGGAAAACATTTTTCGTATTCTCACCCCTTACGAAAAAAAGAAACTATTCGCACATTCAGTAAAATAAAAATAAACGGATTTTTCCACTCACTTACCAGTAATAACAATAACACACATCCTGTTCAAAATCAATTTTTGCAAGGGGAAAAAATCAGACAAAAATGTGGAACATTTTTTCGTTATAATAAAAACATAAAAACTTTGCGAAAAGGCCAATAAATAATATAAAGGTACACTAATTGGATCACCTGAATTAGTAGTTGAACAGAAATTGTTGGAGAAGATTTCAGCAAGGGTAGCACAGCAGGGATGTTTAAAGGTAAACAACTCAACAGACGTCGAACTAAATTGAAACCAACACCTTAATATCCACTAATTGGTGGTGTCATCCATTCAAGGTGTATGTCCGAGACAATTAATTACGGTCATTTAGGGCATCTCATATCACCAAAGAGAAGTTTGTCATTTCACAATTATAAGGGGACAAACTCGACAGAAAATTGATCATTTGCACAATTATACGCTTCATTTAAACAACATCAATCGTTATTTAGGAAATTTATAAAATTATTTTGAATAATAATTATTAAAAAAAAACATTGAAAAATTAAATTTTAAAATGTATTAAAAAATCAGTGATAAAAATTACAATATCTATGGATAAAAAATTGATGATTTCCAAGTATAATTATAGATATAGTCATAAAGCTCACGACGCTATGCTCAGATCTTCGTTATTATAAAAAAGCTCTTAAGTTCTCTGCGCATGTCTCTAACACAAGTAAAAACGATAATCCAAGGTTTATAAAATACACAGGTGGCCTCATGTGCTACGTGACGTATCCAGAAAAAATTTGTAAATATCTTCAGACTGATTCAAATTTCAAAATTCTTCATATGACATCATTTTTTTTTCTAATGGAGCAACCTGTGTAGTTTATAAACCTTGCGATCCATAACCATTGCTATAATCGACTATGCAGTTTGGATTGTGATTACTTTGGCAGGTAGTAAAGATGAATAATGGCTCAAATTCGTTAAAGTATAAAGCTCATTTTTCATATATTTTCTTTGAAATAATTTTAAAATTTTACAAAATATATTTATAACGAAATTTATCAATGCATAAATTTCGAAACAAATCTTAAACCACTACATATTTGTAAGAAAGGATCACATATGAACACTCTAGAAGAATATGAAATATGCAAAGCCAAATACTAAATAGAAATAACATCCTTAACGACAAATTATTTAAAACAAACACCTGATTTTCTTAATCGCGTAAATTTGAATACTAATGCAGGTAAAATAAAAATTTCAGAAATTGCAAATTTTTCAATAAATTTAGATCTCTCAGATACATTTCAAATTAATACCATGGAAAGGAATGACGCGGTAAATTTAGATTTATCACACATTTATCACACAGGATGGGTATTAACTTTACTATCAAAATTTGTTTACAATTGACACAATAATCATTACCTGAAGATGGCAGCCAAAGACTGTTGAAACGCGTCGTATTCAATAAAGAAATTGAGGTATAGGCCAGGACATACATAATTATTCATTAATTTTGGAAGTATATAAGTAATCACATCCTTCATTACCTAATTTTTAGCACGGTTGTAACCCCCAGGCACCCCTAAACTTTAATAATGTATAATTTTACTTGCGTTATAATATTCAATCTGAATTTAAATATTGTTTGGCCAATTATCAAAAGATAAAATTTCAATAAACGGACAGTTTTGATAGTTTTTACATTTTGCCAGATGCATTATAAATATTTTCATTATTGTTATGTTTTTTTTTTGGATGACTGAAAGAACATTAAACAAGGCACTAAAAATATTGATGTAAAATAACAATCAAAAGATTACCCGTTAATTCGTACTTGATAGCAAACCCTAATTGGCAATTGGAAAAAATGCGGGTAGGTAGTTATCTGTCAAGAGTATTTATTTAACTTATGGTGTTCCAACTTGTTGCAAATAAAATATAAAAATAAAAAATATAATGACTAGTTTAAAAGCATCTAGGTTGGCGATACTAAACTACTTCAATAACACATACTTATATTACATTTCTTGAAAACAATATAAAATTTTATGTGTACTATGGGGCATCAAGGTAGCAAACTGATTATTCAAATAGAATTGTTCCAACTACTTATGTTTTGGTGGAAAAAGTTTCTACATAAAGGATTTTCAAAACTATTAATACTTACTATACCATATGTGTACTTCATTAAAAAGTTTGTTATGATCCTCATTAATATCAATAACCAATAATATCATCAATGATACTTTTATAGTACAGTACAGGCCTAGCAAATCGTGTTAATTCCTGCTGGATAGTTGACCAAAAGCAGAAATCATATATTACTATTATTTCAATATACTATTTAACGGAATAGAAAAAAATAATTCCTATTTAATAAAAGATACTAACTTCAATATTTGTTGTCAAAACATACAATAGTTTTAAACTTTCATTACTAAAAATTAATTGAAATATAACTATGAGAAAATAGAGGACCAAATATATTTCATTTATACATAAAAGTGCTACACTAATACCAGTAATTAACTTCTAATAAAACTATCCAAACTTAACCAAACGCCAAAGTATTGGATAGGACAGGCTAATTGAACAAAAGGGTAAGTTGAGTTAATGAAATATTTTAGATAGTAACCAAACTACTGAATTACAGAGGAAAAGAAAGAAAAAAGAAGTACAGTGGGAAAACTATTAATAGCTACTTGAAAAAGCAAATAAAACGAGCAAATGAATTTATCTAATAAGCCATTAGAAATATAAGTGAAAATGATAGTTATAAACGTATCATGCGAAAACTAGTGGATAATTTTTTCTTTAATTCCTTTAAAATTAAGGTATTTATAAAAAATAAAGTATCTTATTTTTTTTTAACAAATAATTTTAAAATTAACATATTAATACGTTGTCAACACCAACCAATGATGAATATATCTCCACGGTGTTGTTCCAAATGTCGCAATAAAATAGTACCGAGGGAATAGTCAATATAAAAATTAGTAAGAATGGCCTTTAGTATTGCAGATATTCGTTTATATCACACAGACGAAGTTCTTTCTGGTATTGAATAATACATTTCCCATGAAGCATTTATCATTTATTTTTAAAATGTTTTAAAAATGGTCAAAATTAATATCAAAATATAATGTTGTTGTTAGTTTTAAACTCTACTTGAAAAAACCAAAGATTTATTCATTACAAAATGCAAAAAAAAGGTTAAATTCAAAATGTCTAAAATAAGCTTCTATTGGTCCGGCATTGAAATTACGTCAGAGTACAGAAACCTAAAAATCCCCCAAACGTTTTCCTATGACAAATGTATTTGAATACAAATAGTAAGGATGATTAAATCGTTCAAACTAAAAGTTAATGATGGAAACCATTTACAAAATTTTAAATTTAAAGAGACCAGGTTTACTTTATTTCACTTTATAATTTTTTTAAAGAAAAAGGGTGTTGAATTTACCCTTTAGAAATCACTTTGCAATTAGCCATCTACACATAGAAGTAGAAAAATAATCTCCTTCAAATAGTTATAATTAAGATAAGACGATGTTTTTTTTGTGAATAAAACTTTTATATTCTATCATAATATATCCAAATTTTGATCAAATTAGTTCATTCATTGTTGAGGCAAAAAATTTAATATGTCGTTCCTTTTTCGAAATATTCTTAAATAGAAAGACAAAACATAGAAAGCTGGAAAATAAACGTATCATTTTAGTACCAACATACTCTCCAAAAATGGACCAAATATCATTTAGGGACCGATTTTTCATTGTTATCGGCATATGAATTTTTTGCACTTTTTGCTTATGTCAACATATTTGGACTATCGGAAAATTATATGTTGTACTTTTTCAAATTTCAAATATAATGCGATTGATTGCGAAAATAAAGTTTTCCTGAAAAATAGTTTTCCTTTTTTTCCAGCCAAGTCAATATTATTTATATCCTAAGAAAATTAGTAATTGAATTCTGCTTCAAATTGCAATTATAGTTTTATCGTTTGAAAAAACAGTTTTTTCTTACTTGTATTAAAAGACTTAGTATTAAGACTTAGTAACGACTAAGAAAAAGTTTAGTTTTTACATACACTTAAAATTACTTACACCTATTCCTCAGACCAAAAATGGAAATAAATATTAGGGTAAGTATTAAAATTTTTCGTGGCAGAAAATGTGAAAAACTGTAAATTATTATTGTTTTAATGACAAACGCTCAATGATCTGCTTATACCACTTATATTTTGGTCATTAGTTTTAAAATCTTTTTTCTACCAAAACATAAACCTTTCAGAACTAAAAAAAAGATTTTCCTCACTTTAATAATGTCCTTTATCGATTAAAAAAAATATTTTTGAATATGGTCTGTTCCCGAGATATTCCTCAATATTATGCACGAATTCCAATATTTAAAATAGGTCTAATGATTCTATGCTAAGAATACTATAAATTAAAATAACAAAATTTCCATGTAAATTGCACCACTAATGCAACCATAGGATAAATATTTTGGACATTCAACGATATCCGGAAAATGAGGGATGAGTGTTTGCTTGCTGTACATATAATGAACCATTGTAGGTGGACTTCTTGCAGTAATGTAATGAGGAAGTTGGAAACCGTTAGACAAAATATTTAAGTAGTTTATTTTGAAAAATACGTTAGTAAGTATGTACTAAAACTGTCTATTTTATAATTAAATAATGTTAATTTCTGTGGGATACGTTAAAATTTCTGCGTATCATAGATTTTCAACCGCTAGTTCAATACCGAGTTACTCATTTTCAGAATAAATTATCTTCAGGAAAAGGGGAAGAAATATCTAGTTTGATTCATTATTCACCGTTTTTTGAACACTATTTTCACAGAAGGTTAAATTTCAGTAACTCTATCCAGTTGTTTCGCGATTTCTGCCTTACGTCATGATTAATACTATAATCTCTCCGGCTTACAAACGTGTTTTAAAAATAAAATTTGCATATTTTGGCACGCGTTTCCAAATGGCTGCTCGCCACTTCCCGCTTGTGCGGAATGCTTCATAAAATTGCTAATTTATTGTTGTATCACTCTGTATATACATAAATGCAACGTTTTTATCAGGAAAAAAGTTCATTTTTTAAGCAGAATACGTTTGGAAAAAAAATATATCAAATTGATTGTTTTATATTACAGTTTTATGCGATAAAATTGACGGAAAAAAGGGGTTGTTAAGAACTAAGAGTGTCATCACTGACATGAATTATTTGATGAAGGCGACTGGAAAAAATTAAATTACAAATATTGTAGCTTTATAATCAAGTTTTGTCCATATGGGTTGTAAAGGGAACGGTTATTTTATTACTCCCGGGACCTATTCTTAGTAGTAGGATTTTCTGAAGAGGGTGTATTGAGCTGCGAGTATTTATATGGTGTGAATAGGGGTTGTCGACCTTATAAGAATCATATTTTTTAATAGCGCATTTTTTGCTGTGTCAATAAAGTACTCATCTTGTTCTTTTTAAAATTTTCATCCCTTTTCTTAGGCTGGTTCTGAAACTATGGTGTTTTTTTTCAACATGCCAGAGTAATTAATTTGTTTCTCTGTTAAAAATTTCTAAAGCACCCTTGTTCGCTTCACATATATTAAGCTGGTGGATTTTTTTTTTTAATTTGAAAAACGGAAAATTGAAATGACATATTTTTAATTAAGAGCTTTTAAACATTTCGTCTCTTTCATGAAGCAGGGATTCAAAAAAAAAAAATTAAAAGCTATATTGTTCATTATCCTTATGAAAGAAAATAATTTTATTAGCATATTTTTCAAATGGCATAATTTATTTTGATTTGTGCCATTTTTCAATTATGAAAAAAAAAACCTTTTAAAATTTTCATTAAAACAATAATTTAAGGCATCGATGGCATTTATATTTTATTAATTAAATCCTTACAAAAATCAATTTTAATTATTTTTTATTTAATTGAAACACCATAGATAAATGATTTTTGGTATGTAGCCAATTAAAATTCGAAATAAAATTTAAAAAAAAAAAACATTTGATTTCCACTTAATAAATTTCAAAAATTATAAAAATAAAGTGTTTACGAATGATTACTACCATCGATTTATATTGACAACATATTCATTTTATTCACTATTCTTTTTGAAGTTATACTTCTTTATGATTATGATTTGAATTCCGGAGATTCACAGGTGTTTAGTCTTATTCAACAATAGATATGATGACAATAAACAAAGTTCAATAAAATTTTGTATTTATTCAATAAAACTAGGATCAAGGAACACGAAACGTACATGTATTTTAATTTCTTTATTAAGAGTTAAATTAATTACTATTTTGATAAAATAAAACTTAAAAATAACGCAATCTGTTATAATATTCAAAACACCTATCAGAGTTGAGTGACGTAATGATTGTTCAAAGTGAATGCCGATAACAACTGGTGAATACGTTCAAAACTAAAATAACTAACGATTGCTGTTATCTTGCTCTGACTTTGAAATTTCCTATCGGTTCGTTTCCTCTACTAACGGAAAATAAAACGACGCCAGCGCTCGTAGTGAGAAGTTTGGTAAAATTTATGTTATCAATATAATAAAAGAGAAATATAGACTCTATTTAAACACAAACGCGTGAGATAAAAGCAAATTTATTTATTACTGCCTCAAATTTAAATTATCTTATTGTTGTTATTTGTTTCAACTAGCATTTCAATTTCATTCAATTGACAATTTTTGCAATTTGTCAGTTGTGTCAGTGTTGGCTGTGAATATTCAGGGGTAGGTAATAGTTAATATTATGATTTTATAAAATGTTACTCAGATCAATGTAAATTTGGCCAGAATTTTACGATCAAGTAGATTTAATAGACAAGAGCGCTTTACGGGAAAATTTGGAACCATACTGCAGAGGTTTTGCTACGATTTCCGTAAGTAGTGCAGTTGTAAATCGGATTTTTATGCATTAGTTTGTAAGATTTGACATGGAATGCCGCGGAATAACTTTCATATATTAAGGGCACTGGAAACCGAAAAAATTTGAGAACCGCTGGTCTAGACACCTTAAAAATACTATGTTAAAGAATTTTTGAAAAATTCGCATTTGGGATTAAAGAAAAAAGAATAAACTTTCCCGATCTACTAACAAAAGAAAGTATCAAAGAGAGATAGCGTTGAAGGAAAATATGAATGGAAATAATGATCTTACCAGTTGAAGAGAAAACTCATGATGGATTTTACATTTTTTGTAACATATTCAAAAATCTATCAAAACTTGTAAAAATATAGCAAACTCCGGTTTCTTATACTTGTAAACTTTATTGCAAACCATAAACTAAAGAATTTGAGAATTCCTATTTTCCATATTCATCACTTGAAAATGGTGCCAAACATATTTTTATTTTATGGGTCAAGTCTTGATATTTATTTGAAAGTTAATAAAAAGAAATCAACGATTCTATAAATTTTAAAAAATATATACCTTTGTAAAATGAGTGTCTAAAGAAATTTTAATTAAAAAAAAAAGAAATAGGATATTAAACGGAACGTTTTCCATTTGTCTAAAGGAAATTAACGAGCACATCCATAAAGATATGACTCATAATCATTGTGACTATTGAAAGGAAAATTGCTCAGTCGCTAGAAAATCTTTCGTGTTTCAATCGTTCCTTTTTCACGTTGGAACCGAGGATGTTATATGTACGATTAAGAGAAATTGTTATAATCAATTTTATGAAGAGCACACTCTTAAGACCATTCAAGTGTTGAGTAAGCACATTTTTACTGATTTCATTCCTCTTTACTTTTCATCAAGCATTCGAAAATAAGACGAAATTAATAGTTTGCTATATTTTCTCGCAATGGTAAATCAACAATATTAAGTACTAAACTATCACTTCATAATTTCAAATTGGCTATAATTGGGGTTTTTCTATGGATAATCGTCATAGCTGAATAAGCATATATTAAATATTCCCAGGTTTTTTTGGTCCATATTTTTCACACACTTCTACTTAAGAAACTATTTCCTCGAATTTCATGACTAAAACACTATATTTTGTTAAAATATAATGAAAGTTTATGTAGCTCTGTATGAAAACTCTGTAAGCTTTAATATCTCCAAAACGTATGCCTATACAAAATCAGATGAAACTTTGAAGATTTTAGTAAAAAATACTTAAGACAACGATTTTAAGAAATAATTTGATATCACATTTTAAAATTTTACAACGTTTCGTTGGTCTATTTTTTCACTTCTTCGGGCAATATCTAACAGACTAGAAATTGCTTTGGGATACATAGGGCATACGTTATCCAATGTATGCATGAGGCCTCATTGGGTCCAAATAAGACATGCCCAATAGAGAAATTCCAATAAGGAGCCAAAGAATTTTCAAATGGAAAGTCCTAACTGTAAACAAAATTATTATATTCAGTTTTTCTGAATTTGGTTTGGTAGGAAACCTAAGCAGGAAAATTCAATGTGAAAAGAAAAAGCAGTTTATCAGTTTTACTGATTAGGTTTTGTGTGGGCCATAAAGCAGACCATTCACGCTCCGACTTGTACTGCTAGTACTACTAGTCGGACTACTAGTCGGACTACTAGTTAGATCGTCTAAATAATCCGACTAGACATTCCAACAACACCATTCACGGTCCGACTTTAGATCCAACTTACGACTTTGGATCACAAGTTGGACTGCAAGTCGGACCGTGAATGGCCTGCTTAAGTGGGAAACCACAACGTGGAAATAAAAAATTATTTTTAGTTTTTCCCGATTGGATACCAGGTATGGAGAGATCCAATATAAAAATATATATTAGTAAAATATTCAAACGAAACAGGTGACGGAGTGGTCAAGGTGAACGCTCCAAAACTGTTACGTGTCGAGTTCGAATCTTGTATCGAGCAAATTTTCAATATTTCTCGATTTACGGACATTTATTAACCCTAGAGTCGTTAAAAACCTTTGTAGTTAAAAAGCGACGACAAATGGCAATTGAAAAAAATATAAGATTATTAATTACCGTTAACTTATTTCCAATTATCTTTTTCGGTCTCAGGAATTTCACTATTATATCCCAAACTAAAATAACCTTAATGGAATCTCTTTGCGATTTCCTCATTAGGGCATTACTTTAATAGCCCAATTAGAGTACAACGGGTCTTTCTGTTACACTCCAAAATAGGATTTCTATAGGGTATTCCAATTGAGAAAATTTATAGTTGGATAAGGACACAAAAGATGAAATTTACAAAAGTAATAATATACAAAATTAATAGTTACTTGAAGTTAACATCATGTTGGATATTTTTAGATTATACTACCATTTTTTTTTCAATGAGTGAATAGTACACGATCTTATAATACAAACAATAACATAAACAATAGTGTTAATGTATACAGACTATTCATACTACAAACTTGGTAATAGAAACCAAAATTTTCCAACAAGATGTTAACTTTAAGTTACTATAACCAACGAAAATAAACCATTGAAACCTGGCAAAATTGGAAAATACTATAACTTTTTCCATTCTTTCAGGTCTAAATCGATGTATAATGTGAAGGATATATCAAATACTTTCATTACAAATAATTTGGTCGACCATATCCTGATATATCCTTCAAAAATACTATAACATTAAATCAATTATATATTTATTAAAATTTCCAAAAAATAGCTTACTTATATTAAACTCAAATAAAACTATATGCTAGTATAATATTTCTTTAGTTTAATGTCCAAATTTCACAATAATTATCCAAGAATTAAAATTTTATTTGATTATAACTTTTATATTAATGCAAATAAGTACCACCTATTACACATGAATGTAACAGGTTTACGTAGGTTTAAAAGAAGATTTTCCACAACAGTGAAAATTTTTTGTAATCCATTTTTATGTCAATATACCCAATTGAAACTAAGCAAAATACGGCTGGATGTTTTAGCAAGTTCAAACACAATTTCAGCACAATTTCAACATGATTTACCATTTGTGCAATTTGCACCATAAAATGGTTTTGAATGATTTTGGTTGAACGATTATTTTGATAAGCCGAAAAGCGCGAAATACAACTCGTTAATGTCATGAGGACCAAAAAATAGAAACAGGAATGCACAAAATTAAACAATTGTTTTGGACTCAGCTTCGTACATTTTTGGGATCCCAGTAAATTTAAAATATGTAAAAAATGTAGCAATTTTGGTTCCTATTTACCTACGCTATCTATTTCTATTTTATATTTTTTTCACTGAAAATTAAGGTTTTTTAGTTGGAAATATTGTATTTAATAATAATTATTGAACTTTTTCTAAATATTTACTTTTATTACTCCTTATTTATCTTAAAACTTTAAATTTCGTAAAGCAGCTTAAAAAATATTCAATTCGGCATATTAATAAATTTCTTTAAAAATATTTTTTCAAGCTTTAAAACTGGGGAAAATATAACATTAACTGCAAGAAATATACGCAAAAGATGTTTTAAAAAGAAATGTAAGCACATTTAACGAGCACATGTTTATCCTGTAATGGCGTTCCCATTGAATTTGGAGGATTTAAATTTATATTTAAACACGCACTTCGGATATAATTTATTATTGCAATTTTTAATTAAAATGCGCAAGAAACAAGCACAATAAATGCTAATTAATTAGTATGAATAATTAAAATATATTAATTTTCCTCGCATTTATTACAAGAAAAATATGCATGTAGTACGTAAAAAGGCCTAATTAATGTATACATGGCACATCATATTGTACAAATCTTTTAATAACATCATCAAAAATGTCTTTGTTCTACACATAACAATAACATTTTAGCAAGAAATCAATTCTTCTTGATCTCAAATCTTTAATAAACAAAGGATTCTTTTATTTTCAATGAATAAAGTTATTTTAGCCAGAAGCTAGAAGCTTAATTGATTATATATTTCCTATTAATCCGTTTATAAATTGTCTATTTAGCAATTTTAACGTGAAATTTATTTGTACGTTTCAATTCAATTAATCGACGCATCTGTTTAGTCTCGATTTCAAAACAAATATCGTTAAGTAGATTATACTTTTAAATATTTCAGATCAAAGCATTATACAATGGAAAAAATGAAAGAATTCTTTGAATTCCGAGACAAGTTTCGAGTTGTTTTTTTTATTGTAAAGGCTATATTGAATTTCTTTTCGAGAAAATGCGACAAATGATTAATTATTTACGGGATGGATCAATATCAATGGAATTATCATTCTTGTTGATTTGGGATTTAAAATCGTTTTTTTTTTCTCTCTCCATTTCGTGATTAACAACTGAAACAATAAGGCTTATAATTTATTTGTTGTTTTTGTTACGCTAATGGGCTAAAATAAAAATGTTCCTATTATATTTTTGTACAATGAAATGGGGTAGTAAAATTTATTTTTATAGGGGTTGATATATCCGGTTGTTATAATGCATTCGTGGTTAGTTGCATTTATTATCAAATTATCAATGTTTAGTAAGATGGGGTTGAACTTCATGTATTTGCAGTGACGTAATTACAACTCTCTTAAGATTCATTATTTGGGAAACAAGTATACAATTTGTAAGGGGGAACTTGAATTGTTTTCATTTGACAATGTTGAGCTTTTTCATGAGATTTTTATTTATTTGCACAACAGAATAATAGTTGCAACAGTTTCTTTTCATTATCTTACTATTATTATTAAAACGTTATCGATACAATCAATGTAGAATTCAAATTGAAAGCTCCACCACTTGAACTTGAATTGAATAGTATGATTACATTTTTACGAGTTTTTTTACACAGGAGTGATTGTTATAAGAATTTTATTGTCCGATTTTACGTTTACAATTCATTCAAAAAAATGGTTAAAAATTGATCATTCCTAGTACTTAGCTTTAAATTACGATCAGTACAAAATGCCGAAATGGACGCCATCTATTAGGATAAATATGCGACATTGAGCTTTTCCAAACCGGGGCACGCCTAGGCAATACTTATAATAAACACTAATAATAAAGCTAATAAAAATAATAGTAGAAAATAATAATGGCTTAATAAAGCTAATAATAATGCTTTTCGAGATGACTATGTTCATCTTTAATTCAAATACACTAATTCCCCTATTTATACGGCATTTTATTAACCAAATCTGTTTTTACACGATTTATAAAAATTGAGATTTTATGTCTCGGGTTTATATTCTATATACATTAGAGTGATTTTTTTTTTTGGTCCCATCGTGAAATTTTGTTGGAAATACCAAAAAAAAAATCTCTGAAAGTTTGAACCCTTGATATTATAAAATTTAAGTCCTCGACTAAGACGTGTAAAGATTTCCCATTGAAAATACACGGAAACTCTGATTTTTTATTTTTAAATTTCTATATCTCAGCGGCATTTCATGGGATCGCTTTTACCGAAGATAGTTTTTTCTCAAAATTAAACGTTCTACAAAAGTGCTCATTGCGACAAAGTCGTATCTCACACCGGTGAGGTAGTACGGGCCACTGAACCTGATTTTTCCATAAAATTCGCGTTTTTTTTTGCATTTATCTCGTAAATAACAAGAGCTACGGAAAAATTATAAATGAAAAACTTGTAGAGAATTTGATTTCCTACAAAAAAGTTCCTGTAGACCAAATCGCGAAGATCAAACGAGATTAATAAGATATTAAACGATATTAAACGAGATATTAAGCCTTGAATTGATTTTTCTGTGAAATTTTTGCCAATCATTGATTTAAAATTATAAATTGATATAAAAAAAATATATTGATATAAACTTAATGTCTCGTTAATTATTGATCTTAGCGATTTGGTCTACAGGACCTTTTTTGAAGGAAATCTAATTCTCTACAAGTTTTTCATTTATAATCTTTCCGTAGCTCTTGTTATTTACGAGATAAATGCAAAAAAAAACGCAAATTTTATGGAAAAATCAGGTTCAGTGGCCCCTACTACCTCACCGGTGTGAGTTACGACTTTGTCGCAATGGGCACTTTTGTAGAGCGTTTAATTTTGAGAAAAAACCATCTTCGGTAAAAGCGATCCCATGAAACGCCGCTGAGATATAGAAATTTGAAAATAAAAAATCAGAGTTTCCGTGTATTTTCAATGGGAAATCTTTACACTTAAAATTAATATTAAGGGCTCAAACTTTCATAGATTTTTTTTTTGGTATTTCCAAAAAAAATTCACGATGGGATCAAAAAAAGTCAAAAAAAAAATTCACCCTAATATACATTTAGGGGAATCCTGGTAATCTGTATTTGTGTATGTATACACCGAGTGTACATATTTCACAGTATGAACTTCAAAGCTTTCAAAGATACTTTGGAAAAGTATCTTGATACTTGATAAGTTACTTTTTTAAAAAGTATCCGAAATTACTTTGGGTACTTAATTACTCTTAAAAAAAGGAACTTATAGACTTTTCTTAAGTTGCTTTTAAGATACTTTTAAAGTTACTTTGCATAGTTTTGTAACGTATTAGGTTAAGTTGTTGGTATCCAGAAAATGTAATTCTGATTATTATTAACTAAGGAAATGTCAAAATGTCTGTTAAAACAACACACCTTAAAAATGATAAGATAATAATATAAGAGGTTTAAATTGAAAGTAATAGAGTTGAACCGAACAAAAAAAAATAAAACTTTGTATCTAATCTATCGGTATCTAATATACTTTTTAAGTTAAAAGATACAATTAACGGAAATACAATTTACATAATCGTGGAAGATATAACTGGACAGATTTTCATCAATGAATGGAAGCTTTAGCTTAATGAGATAAGGTAACAAAATATGTTACTTAATCAAATTATTACTTTTCACAAATCGTTAGCATTAATTCAGTTTTCTATTAATCTCTGACTTTGCCTTAATTAATTGTATTGATGATAAATTAGAAAGAAAAATTAAAGTTAAAAGAGAAACGAAAAATAAAACAGCTGATGATCTTTAAACGGATACCCAGACTTTCTTGAACCATCGCCAGAAATATTCTCGATCAATTCACCTTTCCATCAACAAAAGAAAAAGAACAGTACATTAAATGCACTGAAACATACATTAAATTTATATATGTTATATCACCCTTTGGATAAAATGTTTGGAATAAAAAAATTTATATCAAACACTTTAGTAAATAACGTAAATAATGCCATTTTTTAAATACCTTTATTTTGTAATTAATTAAATTTTACATCAAATTAATTAAGCAATTTTTCAAAAACCTTTATATATAAATACAATTAAAAACAGTTTTAATCAAAAATGTTAAATTAAAATGTAATAACAACTATCATTATACGCCTAATTAATAATTGATACCGGTAATATATAGTAGGTAGAAGGGTATTAAAAATTCATAATTTAACGCTTTAAAGCAAAAAATTAAACCGCATCTGGCTTTGTTTATAATTCCTTTTAAAAATCAATTCCACTTTCAAACAATTAGGACCTAGATCCTGATGGCCGATTTATATATATATAAACTTTCAAACAATAAATAGAATTTTTAGTTGGTTCCCAACAGTTAATTACCAAATGGATTAAATTTAGCTATAAATTTAGTTATTGATTAAAAACAGAATAGCAGCAATTGAATTCCTGTGCTTTTTATCTCTTAAAGGGTTTTAAGTTCAATTTTAAAAAAAAATAGCAGCTTTTTTTTTTGTTGAATGAAAGCTACAATTTATTAAACTAAGTTTTAGTTGGGACATAGATTGAATAGAAGAAATAGATTGGGACACCTTGATTGCAACACAGTTACCCAGACAGGAAAATCGAATTGACCCAGGCTTGGCTCAGGTATATAGGAGTCGGGGTAAAGCTTGTAAACCAGTCTTGTCCCAATCTTGGTAAAAGTTTGAAATTAAAGCACAAGCGTGGATTGCCAAGCATTCTCTGATAATTTCAGGTTTTCGAGGATCTTTTTTTATTGCTAAAAACTATTGTTTTTGTCTTCATGGTGAAATTTTAAACTAATTTTTCCTTTCCTTGTATTAATTAGTAGAATAGGTTCGAAAAATACCATTGGTTAAGAAAAGTATACACATATAATATACCTGGCTTTGTCATCAGAATAACTCCTACAGTTCTCAACGGATTCTGATCAAACTTAGCATATGTATTCTTCGAAAAATTACTTTGAACGAGTTTAAAGATGAGTAAGATTGGATAACTAGTTTAGAAAAGTTTTAAATTTCTTAAAATTTCCTGATTTTTTTTTTATTTTCCTGTCATTTCCATGATATTTCAAGATTAAATTAAATTCCCTGATGATTCTAGGTTTTCCAGATCTGTGATCACCCTGTGATACCCGCTGACCATTTTACATGTACCCACAGTTCGGTTCCTTTCCTTGTTACAAAAGACATTTAAAGGCATTTTAAATATTCAAAAAATCCATAAGAAGTCGTTTAAAGTTATTAAAGACATTTTAAATGTAATGATTTAAAAATGTCTTAAAACCAGACCTTCTTAAACTATGGGTCGCGACCCCAAATGATGTCGCGTAGCAATATTCTGGGGTGCCGAGAGATTTTAATGCCAAATATTTAAACAGGCACATCCATCTCATTAAATTCTTTCTTTCAATTTTAATTTAATACCACTCAACGACTGCATTCGAATTTATTCAAGCGAACTAAGGTGTTCAGAATTTCTTATTATTTATGTTATTGCAAAAAATGCAATTTTGATGGAAAATAGGGCATATAATTTTTGTAACTATAATAAATACAATTTTTTAAATTTTTGTGCAATTTTTAATTTTAGATTTTTGTATGTTTCTAAACAAATTCTAAAACTATATATTTTCATATGGATGTGTATTGTTACCTGGTAAATGCATCATCAAAAAATATTTTTAATCTTTCTTTTATATTAAATCTTTTATATTAATCTTTTATATTTAAAAGAAGCCCCTACACGCTCAATTTTATTGTGCAATATGGGCTGTACAATATATTGACGGTGGTCCCTAGACGGTCAATATTATTGTACCATATGTTGGTTTGTGCAATATATTGTATCGTCTGGAGGCGATATAGACGATTGTGCGATATTGATCACACAATATTTACCCGTTTGTACAATATATTTCCAAGATTTTGAAAATCACACTATATATTGCCTAATCCTTCAATAGCGCCCATACACGATCAATTTTATTGCACAAACCAAAATATTGTACAATAATATTGAGCGTGTAGTGGCTGTTTAAATATAAAAGAAATATTAAAAATATTTTTTGATTATTTATTTATCAGGTAACAATACCCATATCCATATGAAAATATATAGTTTTAGAATTTGTTTAGAAAAATACAAACATCATTAAAAATTGCATCAAAAATTGTAACATTGAATTTATTATATATACAAAAATTATATGCTACTTTACATGGGGTCACCAGAAAACTCGCAATCATAAATGGGATCTTGAATGAAAAAAGTTTAAGAATCCCTGCTCTAAGCGTATTTTTTCAGCAGGGATGATAAAAATGTTTTTAAAAAAGTTTTTCAAACTTCTCAATGTAATAATAAGAATTTGCGACAATAAATATAGCTCCCCATTCAGCTGATATCCTTGAATCTGCTCTTAGGTTCCAAACAACCCTAAAAATCTCTACCCTAAATCTAGAAAAAATATCACCCCCTGGAAAAATTCTGTTGGCGCTCATGTATCAACGCAAAATTAATGATTTTTTTTTTAAAAAAAAAGTTACACCGTTGATGTTTGCAACAATTAAACTCTATATGGTTATGCCTAAAATAAAGGTTGTATTCCACGAACACTATCTATTTTGAAAGAGGCCTAGGTCCATTTAATAATCATAGAAAGTAATATTATTATTGGCAACAATAAAATTCTTGCCAACTATTTGAAACTAAAATTAAAGCAATTATCGGAAATAAATTAATGATTACCATAAGTTAAATTTAATTTAAAATCATAATTGTTGTAAATAATAAAGATATTATTTAGATTTTCGTTAAAATGGACTTAGACTGTTTTCAAAATAAACGGCTAATTTTACTATTTTTTTAGGAAAGTTAAGAATTAGTTATCTAGTACTATTTTTTTCTTAATTATAAATAATTTAATTGGTAATTATTGGACTTGATTGAATGGTGTAGTTACCGTTTAAAGTATGTTGTTATTGTTGTTTGATAGGGATGATGAAACTAGGTGAAAAACAATTATTTCGAAAGAATTTTCCTGCCATTTTTTCTTAACAAAACGCAACACTGAAACACTTTCACGTGAATAACTGCTTTTCAAATTTAAAAAGACATAAAACGTGGATGATGGATTGCGTTTAACGCATCGAAACTTACGCGCCACAAACGACAACAATTGTCGGCTATGTTCATGTGAAACGACCAAGACCGTTACCGAATTTGTACTGCGGTAACATCGGCAAAGCTGCATGCGCCACCGACTACTTCCACAAGTTCATCGTATCTCTGTTCCACCATCGTTCCCATTCACATCGCTGCAGCGTGCGATCTCCGTTCGTGGGACTCAAACATTTATTAATCAGGGTAGGCGACCGCCATCCGCATTTCCATGAATACTTTTGATCGTCAAAATTCACCCGCAACAGTCCACAACAGTTCTCATTATTGGGGGTGCTCTTATATTATTTTATTGGCTTCTCAAGAAAACAGGCATTTTTTTCCCTTGGCAAAAGAATCAAACACCACTTGCACGCGTCGCGTTTCACGGGGTCGGGGGATGAATGTAATTTCAAAGAAGCATTATTTATCCACGCAGAAAAAGAGCGTAATTGAAACGATTTTAATTTCTCACAAAATTTTATTCGCAAGATAAAAAATAATATTAATTCATGATTTCCAAAACAATTCACTTGTTCTACAAAAGATTTTTAATGTATCAGTAGGTAACTATATATAGACTATAACAACGCCTGTTGCAGTAATTTTAAGATTGTGTGGGAAACATTTACTTTTGAAAGCTTTAACAGATTCCTAGAAAATTATGTCTCCTTTAAATTTTTTCCTTATTAAATAGAATGCATACTTCAGTTCCTGACCATATTAATAGACCCACTATAGGTTTTGTATCAAGCCTGAAGTAAGAGCTTTTTTATTTTGGGTCCATATTTTTGATTGGGTTTAACTTTCCTGTACAAATTTTATTTATTACGCTTAATACCAACTAGCGTGATCAAAAATCATATTTACTAAAAATAAGTTTCTACTATCAAATTAATAAAGCATCTTAATTATGGCGAGCTGAATTGTTTGATATTTAATTGAAAGCTCGTTTACTGATATTTAAGTTCCTATTCTCCGCAGTATGCTGGCTATGCAGGACAATACTGTCTGCTGTACTAAAAAATAAATTTTTACCATCAAATTAATTAAACATCTTCTTAAATATGATGAGATGAATTGTTTAATACTTAATTGAAAGCTCGTTTACTAATACTTAAGTTCCGATTCTGCGTAGTATGCTGTCTATGTAGGACAATATCGTTTGCTGTATTTGTGGATGATGATTTCATACGTGGATTTTTTTCTAAGGGGTATTTTTCTGTAGTGACCACCTCTTTAGCTACTTTGTTCTTCAGCAATTTCCACATTTTTTCAATGAGTTTCAAATCAAGGCTATTATCCTATAGTAGGGTAATAGGGATAATAAACAAGGTTTTACCCATATCCAGAAAATATATTTTCTTAAATAAAATTAAAAAATAATATTAAACTTAATTTTGTATTAATAAACTTAATACGTACATTTTGTATAAAGTCATAAGTGCGTCTAATAATTTGGCCAGGGACTGTATATCTACTTAGAATGCCAATCTATTCACTTGTTAGAAGCTCAATAATTTGACAGGGGATTTAGCGATTTGATAGACCTAGAAAAGTAGGGAATCAGGGAAAAGTAGGGAATTTCCTGGAAGTTAGGGATCTTAAAGAAAAACATGAATGTTATGAGCATCACCCGTCTGGAATTTTAGCCCGATTTCGTTGAAGTGTTATAAGGACCTTATCAGGTAATAATAAGGTTAACTTGATAACGGGAATTCTGACGGGTTCCTCTTGAGAATAATATCGGGATGACCTTATTTAAAAGAAATAGATTTTTCATTGGGTTTTCTAAATCGTATCCATGTAAGGAACGTCTTACTCCTCAGGATTACCTTATTGTAAAAACTGTATTTTAATCAGGCTAGTATGACGAGTTCCTCGCTTGGATTGCATTAGGATGGCCCATTTGAACATAAAGTTATTTTCCATTTGATTTTTTATAATTATGCCCATGTAGGGAAATTCTCAGGTTAGTCTTATTAAAAAAAAAAGTTCTTCTGGTTATCCATACAACTTATACAGTAGGATCGCCTCAGGATGGACATATTAAAAAAAAACAATTTTCAAATGCCCTGTTTACGATAATCCTAATTTGTATCACGTGTTGTAACAAATTTTCGTATGAAAATCATATTTTAAATTGGTAAACTTGCAAAAAGAAATCAAAAAATAGATTAATAATAAAGAATTTATCTTGCTTTTTGTGTCTTCTTTCCTTTTCATTTTTAGATTAAATAAAATCATTCTTTAGTACACTATACAACAGTGTACTTCATACATAAAAATAATAATATCTTTATGATTCTTTTTTTTAAATCTTTTATCGAAAATCTTGTTTTATGTTTCTTAATTTTTTGTTTATTAAGATTAAAAAAAAGACAATAGTTGGCTTAAAATAAGATGATCTCTGAAAACTTTCAGGAAGCTGCTAGTGGAAATTCGTGTTGTATTTTGTATTGTTGTATCACAATGCGGTCCATTGCTTTTTATTTTACCAATATACCACTGAATATACCTGAGGATAGACATAGATCTTATGTCTAAAATATTAGCCAAATTTTGCACAAAAAGAGTTTAAAACACACACATTTGAGGATTTTTAAGAGTTCCTTGACGTATAAGGAGATAAGGACCCTCATTTTCTGGAATTTTTGACAAAAAACTCTTTTGCGCAAAATTAGAAAAACAAAGTAAGCAAAGTTCATACCTACCAGCTAGTATATTAAAAAACTCTTGTATTTGTGATCAGCGACTCCAAAAACTCCTAGATAGCAAAATTCGGCTGATTTAGTGCATTTTTTAATATAAAATCACGATAACATATATCACTTCAGTATAGTCAATAATTATGCATTTTTTCCAAAGTTGAATGTTGAATTACCGAACAGCACTTCCATTACTTTAAGCAAAAGTTTGGGGTTCATTAAATGCTTTAAAAGCTATAAATTTTCAGCAAAATAAAGTATAATCATTAAATATATTATTTTGAGTATACGTAATTAGCTTGGTCATTATTTTGTATTTATTATTCAAGATTGAAGTCAATTGAGCAATTTTTTGTATTTTTTCAGAATCAGTGTTTGAAAGTAGATATTTTCAATAAGATAGTCCTAATTAATAACGAAAAATTCACCTTAAAGAATATTTTTACTAATAATTTTTTGCCTGACTATTCAGTCATAGAATGGAAGGTAATTGACAATGGTTCACTAATAAATAAAAAATTAAATTTCAAGACACCATTCAATTCGGTAATTAAAACTTAAAAAAAATCCTTTGCCATTTGTAACTGAATTAATTCTTTTAGCTAATACCCTAGCATACCAAAACTTATCCATTGTGTTTCCCAGGGATTAATTCAAAGCATGTGTTTTCAATAGTCCTTATTTTTAAGATGCTTGGCTTACAAACATCAACCAATTTCTGAAACTCACTGGTCTTACCTCAGAATACTCAATAAAAAAATGATTTCGTCGAAAATTTGGCAAGTAATTTTCCACCTGATAAAAGCACTGTTTCTTTTACATATTAATATTTCGTTTCTAATAGAAGTTTCGAATAAACGTTTTGTTTTTGCGAGTATAGTAAACATAGAAATATATTGTACCTTAACTTTAGAAAACTTTTTATTGAAGCTTAAATTATATTTTATTTGTCAATATTCAATTCTTTCAACATATAATTAATGTACTCTGAGGTAAGTACGGATGTCTATATATCTATTAAGAGCAAAGTTCCTTGATGGAAGTAAGGGGATAGGTCAGATGGGTGTAATAAAGCGTTTCATTAGTGTTCATTAGGATTATCTTGCTAGTACAGGAGTATTAACGTAGCCATTTGCATTGAACTTAAATCCTCCTCAAGGTTATAAGGCCTAGTTGGAAATTCTATCCTACTTCCGTGATGTGGGTAAACTTACTGTAATAAATACATAAATAATTCTAAGTTAAGAGAGAATGATAAACTTTTCTCAATCTGTCAATCTATACATTAGTCCTTTAATGATAATAAATATTAAACAATTTACTTAAAGTTTTGATTAAGTACTCAAAATTATATAATAAACAATCCAATTTTCTATTGGTAAAAGCATAGAAGTCTGTTCCAATTAAGCTTATTTATTTATCTTACTTATTTATTATATATATCTGCTATTTTTCTATTTACTTAAGTATGATTGAAATCTATTATTGTTGTAGAACGGCGCCTATTACAGGTTCAACCAAATAAAATTAGTGAAAATTCTAGTTTTTATAGAAAGCACAGCGTCAGAAAGAAAAATCTTTAGATTTTATTTCTACTCATTATCTCATAAGTCATAATGGATCTCAATGTGTAAAAAAAAATTAAGTCCAAGAAACTTTTGACCGATTCTTCCGTGGTTACCTTCGAAACTATGATTTTAAAATGTTTATTTTCCGTATTAAAAAAAGAGGTTCGAACAAATTTTTCCTAATCCAAAAATTGTTGAGTTCCGGTTCTTTTCTTATACATGTCGCAGAGAGATAATAAAAATAAAGATATAATCAAATCACTAAAGTAAATTTATTTATTTATTTACCAGGATACAAAAATAGTATAGACATACAAAGTATACACCTATAGAGGTGTTACAAAAATAGCTGTACATAGACCTGGAAAAGAAAACTTATCAATTAATTAAATATTACATCAAAACTTTTTTTTATAGTACAAGTATCACTTTAAGTGAATACAAAAAGAACATAGTATTAAACAAGTAATGAACATAATTTATAGAACAATTGATGCTATTCACTTAAAAATTTCTTTTTATTAAGCTTATTTTTAATATTTAAAAGCTTTAATGTCTATGGTAGCTTATTATAATACAAACTACGATACTGATTATAATATAATAATAAGATTATTTTTAGTCAATTCAGGGAACAAAAAGGTAACATCAGGAATAGGCAAACGTATTACTGGTATGATCAACAATAAATTTTCTTATTAATACGCGATCGACTTTAAAAAATGGATTAAATTAAAAATAAATTCCAATTTAAAGAGAGAGTGAGTATAAGAAAGTATTAGAAGCAATATTTGGAAATCAGTAGAATAGAATGTTGTAGAGTATATGCGTGTTTGATTTCAAATTCAAGTTTCCTTGTCGGCTAAATTTTTAATACATATTTTCAACTAAAAAAATTGAAATATTACAAAAAAAATATTTAAAATGCCTGCGATCGACCGTTTGCCCTCTCCTGGGTTACATGATATTTGATCCCCCAATAAATTATCCCTGATTAAATATCCGCAGAACACAGATTTCCAAAATAATATCCCTGGAATAAAAATATTTAAAAAAACATGACAAAATAATCCGATAACGGAATAGTTGTCAAGACTATGGTTCTTCCAGCGACACGATTTGAAAACAGATTCTTCGAGATCTCGACGAAGTAAAATAGAAAGAAAAAATAAAATTATCGATTTATCTTTTAGGTTGACGAGATATCGATACTTAAAATTTTAAAATTAAAATTTTTCTCTGAATTTTTCTGGATTTCACACCAATTTTTTTTATGCTAAAAACAATGCACAAAGGGTCCAAGGACGAAGCCTGCTAAAAGTCCCTTTCAATAAAATCGATATGTGACAACTTTGCATTTACTAAAGTGTTTTTAATTTAATTCGCGAATAAATCAGGTCATAATTAAATAAATATTTTTGTTTGAGATTGGAGGCTTCACCCATTTTTTCCCTCTGGATCTTTTGTGTAGAGCTTTTTTTACTATAATCAGTTTTTCCAGGATAAATCCAAGGTACAAGAAAATTAGTAATTAATAATCGAAGAATCAATTGTCGGGGATATTTTGTGTGAGGATGTTTTATCTAGGGATATTTTCGTAGGTTTATTTTATCAGGGAGGTTTTGTCGGGGGATCAAAATGACCGATACGGAACAAAGATCGTGAATTGATCATTTACCTTCACCATTTTATTTAATATTTACTATAACCATTCACCAACATAAACACGTAATTCTTATCGACTCTTGGAAGCCAAATTTCAAGTTTCTAAGCCATTCACAAGTAATTTAGGTTTTTGATGGTTCAGTGGAAATACCGTTATTCTCAAGCCATAGTTTGTTAAAAAATTTTAACTTTCAAAACTTATAGTTCATGAAAATTAAAATTGAAATTATTAAGTGGGACCTTTTCAAGTTTGTGTAAATGAACTCACCACCTATATATCGCCGCGTTACCGATTTTGGCTATCACACTATTTGTCCAGAAATTTATTTTATTTTTAATTTCCATTCTTTCAAGTCTAAATCGATGTATAATGTGAAGGATATATCAGGATATGGTAGACTAAATAAATTTGCAGTGTTTTATTTTATTTTTTTCAATTGCAACGTTTCGTTGGTAATATTCCAACTTCTTAAGTTTAAATACTACCACATCCTGATATATCCTTCACATTTTATTTTCATAAATATGACCCCAATTGAAGATATACTTTCAATATGAAGAATTTCATTAAGGATAAACAGTACTGGAAGAAGTGGACGACAAATTTTGGCCTAATGAAGAAAAGTAAAACAAAAAATCAATCCAGAACCATAAAAGCAACTGATAACATTATAATATATTTGATTTGGGTTTTAGTTCAAAATATAAAATTTTCTTCACAGTTTGATACATCAAAGACAAAAACGTTTAGTGTGCGTGTTGTAGCGCATTTTTTGCCTTATTTAATTCAAACCGTGCATAATTTCCTTTTTGTCAAAGAATTTAAATTATATGAAGTTAATCATTGAAGAACAAACAACACGTACGGCCACACACATTTATGCAAATATCCAAAACAAAAACACCACTTGAATTTATTACGCTAACGAGAAAGATGAAGCTTTTGGTTTCCCTTTTCATTCAAAAAGCTCATTTCTCCATAAAATTATAATGCACCCATGACAAACAATTATACAGTAATTTGTGAACAAGGCAACCGCCATCTGTCGAGCAATGCTTTTTAGTTCATACCATTCGTTTTTGTTATTGTTATTACTACAAAAGCTCCGAATAAACTTACATAATTGTATATATGTACTACTATCTAGGTATTGCAAAAGTAATTTAGACTTTTTAGCGAAACATAAACTAAAAAACAATTTATGGCGGCTATTACTACATAGTTGTGGTTAATCAATTATTTTTATTATGAAAAATTGTAAATTTTTCTTATAAATATAAAAGAAAGGAACTAATAATAAAACTGAGTAATATTCTTGCAATTATTCAAATTTATTATGTTGCACCAAAAAATTTTTCTGATACAAAACATTGCCTCGCTTCAAATGTAATTAAAATTGTAACATTTCATTAAAAAATATTTAAATGTAGCAGATATTTTTCAAATGAGGTAAATATAAATTTAAATTTACATTTTATAAAAATATTTTTAAGACATAATATAATATATAAATTATTCTGAAAAATTTCTTCATAAAATGAATAATTTAATAAGAGGCATATCGTCATAAAAATGAATTATCTTTAAGAAATTTCATAGCGGAAAAATTATTGCTAAAAATAAAATTTAAGAAGCTTTCCTTTGTTCGTTTGCGCAATCTGAAATCGTAAATGTTAATGTTTTTTAATTAAAAATTAACGTTAATTTTTCCATTTCCTTCATCATCTATTTGTTCTTCACGATATTATTCTGTAAATTGGGATTTATTGGAGTAAATGGAAAACATTAAGAACGATTAGGCGTAAATTCATTTTTTTAAATGAAAAATCCTGGCACATTGAGTTGAATGTACTCGAGCATTTTTCTTGGATAGCCCTATTCAAGTATCAAATTGTCAAAATTCGCTTAATTAATTAATACAAATATCAATTATTTAATTATGGGCTTGTAATTACTCATGAAGCTCAATGTCAATGAGTCATGTCCATTTATCAAGACAATAGTGGTTGGGGGAGGCAAAACATCATGTTGGACATTCACATACAGATCGACTTAATGCCCTTTGGGTAGATAAATACTAAACAATTGCGTCTAAATGGTGGCGGAACTTAGAGACGCCGATATCCAGCCGAACCAGCCTGGACATTGGCTCGTTCCCATCGACCTCATTTGCCCCTTTAACGTCATTGTTAAATATTTTGTAATTATCTCAGCTAATTGCAGATTCCATCACTCGACGTATCGTAATGTCTGTTTTCTTGTTTCGTTGCAAACTGGGGATGTTTTAAATATTGCGGTTAGTGCCTTATATATCAAATAGATGAAGGCATTCGCGTATAAAAGAAGCCAACAAAGACCAACCAAATTAGGTAATATGAAAAAAGAACATGATTTTATAATGCAGCTATTATAATTACTTCTGTTAATACCATAATCCGTTTATACTTTAAAGTAAGAATTTTTGAAGACAACAATTTATTAAAAGAAAAATATATAAGTATAGAAAACATTAATTACAAAAACTTGTATAAGATAGTGCTTTTACCGGCTCTGCATATTTTATCTTACAATATTTTTTCTTAAAATGGTTAGACATAGTTCCAAATGATTAATTAATACCCAACTCACTTTATCCCAATTTCCATATCAATCACTAATGGAACTGTAGGTATATACTATATACTGTACTTAGTACAATGGAGAACATCCTAGCAAATTAAGGAAAGCATTGGAATCATTCGGACAAATCATAATTGGAACTTATCCGAGATGGGCATTATCTAACATATCTAATTAATGGGTGTCCGTTTATTTATTTTAATCAGCGTTCTTCTGAGTGCTGCTTTTATTATTAATAATTAATCGTAAATAAACAACCTTTTCTTCGGAAGAACAATTAGATGAACTTGATTACCAAGTTTCTATCAAATCAGTAACGCTGTCTTTAAATTAGAACCATTAGTGAAATTAGAATAAAATATTGGTACAACTATTTAGATTAGACTTTTTTTAACCTTCTTAATACTCATTTTTTTGCGAAACTCTAAAATGTACCTGAAAACAAAATATTATCGAAATTGATTAACCTGTTCTTGAATTGTACGATATAATTCAGGTAGACAAATATTTACGTTCAATTTTATCAAACTTTGTTCCATAACGATCAATATTGTGACCGAAACAGGTAAAATTTTAAATTATTGTGGAATTTCTAACAATTCGACTCTGAACTGGAGATATGAAATAACATAGTAAAAGCTTGAAGGTCAAAATGTGAGAAAAATGCAGGTTCAAAGGTATCATTTTTGCATTCGAAAACAGTTGTAAATGTAAGTACAATTGACTTAACTAATAATAACTAATAATAAATAGAATAAATACCTCAAACTGGTTCTGATTCCTTAAACGACATTCCAACCTGCCATTCTCTTATTTTGGCCTTCAGGCTTTTACTATGTAAAATAATATCACCAATTGATTTTATTCTTGAACTTTTCATATATATACAATTTAATTATATTTTGAATATTTTTTTAAGCAACCCAAATTTCAAATTTTCGTCCAATCGCTAATGGCATTCCACCGAAATTCAAAGTTAATATTTATTTATTTGGATTCGTATTCATTTAATATTAATATTAATTATATAATTATATTTATGTTATTTATACATAGTTTTTATATGTAGATATAAGTGTATATAGAATAAAATAGTAAATTCTTTTTATCAACTATCAACGCAGAAAAGTTACCGAATTTTGCATGTTGACTTATAGGAAACTAAACACATAAGTGCAACAATGGATGTTTAAGTCACAAATGAATTAAAGGACTAATCAATTGATTTGCATACAAATTATACTAACAATAATTCAAAATTTGTAGAGTAAAAAGTTTTGAAACCTAGCCAAGACCTTAGGCTAGGATTATCACTAAATCGGTTTGGGAAGGATATATGTTCCCGAACAGACCATTAACAAAAAAAAAAAATGAATAATTTCACGATTTTCACTAAAAATTTATTGTGTTTACATCTTCCAAAATTTTCGATTCTTTCATCTAAAAAAGTTAAATAGTTGGTTAATTTAGTTTGGTTAATGAAATAAATAACTGTAAAAATTTTTTTTGTTTTGTATTAATGAAGGAATATGTTACAACTGTAAAATTTTCATTGAATACATAAGTTTAAAAAAAATGTAATTCTTTATGATTTCCCTTAATATATTATTTTAATATTGCGTGAAGCAAACGCAAATTCAAACAGCTTAATTAATACTGTCTAGAATAAATGTGTAATTATTTAAAATTGCATGATGTATCTCTCTGATTCTAATCTTTACCCTTATTTCATATTTTTGCGGTTTATTGAAAAATTGTATAGTTTGAATTTCAACTTAATTAAAAAGTAAATGTTTTAAGAGCGACCATGAATAGATAGATCTACTTAGTCTATTAAAGGGTAGCCAGTATTGATTTTATTATTTTTAGGGAATTATTTATTATTCAAAACCTCTCACATAAGTTTTATAATTTTATATATTATAATAATAATAAACTAAATATATTTGAGTAGATGTTGTGACGATGTAATATTTTCTTGTCGTTTTTATTTATCATAGCAATAGCAATAACGTATCATCAGTATGCAATTACTTATTTGACTATTCGTTAAAGAAAATATTTACATTTTTTGACTTAAGTTATACTTCAATCAAACATTAATACCAATAAATTACTTTTATTATTACATTAGTTTTTTAAAGTGGTGTTCCTTTAATCGTAATAAATTAACTTTCAATTTTGTTTGCTTATAGTTTTTGAATTCGTGGTTTCAGTAAAGAGAACCTTGATTTCCATTGGGGTTTAGAGGGTGAGGTAATTCCTTTAGGCTATATTATTTGGCTGGTGTACAGATGAAAAAAAATATATAATATTTGCTCTCTGTATTGACACAAGGCAAACATAATTTAATATATAATACATTCATATTTATTTATTAAAAAAATAATTTAATTTTTAAATCAAATTTTCCCCTCAGTAAGAAATATGCACTAATGTTTTTAGTATAATAAGTCTAACAAGTCTAATAAGTTATATGAACTGCTTTGAGGGTTGCATAACTTTATCTAGCTTTCAAAAAATGAATGTTTAGTATTATATTTTAAAAAATTAGAAATTAATTAATAAGCTTTTATAATTCATGAGTAAGGATGAAGTTTATGTGTGTATTTTGTACTTTACTGTCCCGGGTTTTTAACCTTTCCTACTACTTTATTTAAATAGGAAAACAAGGATAAGCATTTCGTAAAAATTGAAATACAACTCAATGATTTTAGGGAAATAAACGCTTTCTTATCAATTGCTATACCGGTCATACCTCTTTTTTAGATAAACCAAGGACGGGAAAAGGGAAAATCAGGCAGAAGAAAATCTGACAACGCCGTTAAAAAAATTATATCTAAATAAAATAATGTTTTTGCTATTGAGTCTGATTGTATGACAAAACAGAACATTTTACACATATGCAATTTCACCAACGTTATTCTTATATATTTCTGAATATGCGCTTTTAAGTTTTTGAGTACCAAAACCCATGGCATGCCTGCTTCACGTTATATCAGTGTTGTTCTGTTTTGTCCAGTAGTGATTGAAACTAGTGTCCTTTAAGGTAAATAAAAATAATAAGACATCAAAATACTTAATATTATTGTGATTTTATTAGAAAAAATACGTAATTATTTACAAAATAAAATTAAAACAAATAGTAAAATGCTCGAATTGTTTAAGAGTTCTTTCCAAAAGCTGCGTATTCTACACATCTTGATGGATCTGTGGGAAAATATTCTTGACATTTGGTCATTAATCGTTTCAATGCTTGAATATATTTTCGTTGTGTTTCATCATTCATTACATGAGCGACATTTTTTGAAAAAATCTTTTCTCGACCAGTACGTGCATGGATACCGACCATAGTAACTCCTATAGGCCACGGAGCATTACCAATAGCCATTTCTAAGTAAGCATCGCTTGCTTTCAAATAATTCCTGTACAACAAATGTCTTGTAATATCCGTCAAACTATCTGAAATATCTTCGGGTAATGTTTTCGTTTTTAATTTTCGCAGTAACGGCTTTAGGTAAACTTGTGTTTGTGTATAAGTTGCTCCTGCTAACTTTCCTCGTGTGCTCGATTTTTCAGCTGCTGGACGATTATTTAATTTATCTCCCCACATTTTTAATAGGAGCTAAAACAAGGACATATTTAACGTAATGTTATGGATTTAAACGTAAGTACTACCTTTATAAACGCCATAATAACATTCATGTCCAAATTTCGGTTTCCTCGGCCAATTTTCGGAGCCATTGCGTGAATTTTATCATATTCAGTTAGTTCGGTAAGTTCCGTTTCTATTTGCTCTTGATGTTCTTCACTAGTTTCTTCGGTTTCATTTTCGGGTTTTTTTAAATCTTTCGTGTCTCGTCCGCTTGATTCGAGTAGTTCGTCTAAAAAGGCTTGATCAACTTTTTCCATAGCCTCTTGAAAATCATTTCTAAAGCCCTACAAAACCAAAAATGTAAAGCCTTAATTGTATAACAATGTTTAAATAAATACTCTATTCATTTCAGGTTCTAAAATTTCGCATTTCCGTAATCGACGGAAGGCCTCAATTTCGGTTTCTCCAAACATTAAGATTGGTTCGCAACGTTCTCGAAGACGACGAATTACTTCTGAACGAGGCAAAATAGCATGTTCACTACCCTCTTCAACAGCAATCCCATCTGTAAAATAAAAATATTAATTAAACTATTTTTCCATGTTCTCTTGGTCTCGGATATCAAAGAATCAATATTAAAAGAAACTTCTGTATCTATTTCTAGAATTAATAGGATCAAAAAACAAACATTGAAACTTAAGAAAAGCTTAGCAATTATATTAAAAGGTGATTGGTGAAGAGATTTCTTTTCCATCATATGAAATATGATATAAAAAACTTTCAATTCTTTGACTAAATCACTAAAGTCGTTTTATTTCAGGACCCACTGAACTGATATTTGGTAAACTGCAAAAATATTCAATTAGATACGCGAAGTAGATAGACATTGCTGAATATAAATCAAAATTAATATATTACAATATTAGTAGCAGTCGCAAAAAGGAGCTAATGGATCTTTAAAACATACAACGCCACATGTTTGAATTGGTGAGGACCGTGAGGAAGTACATAACAATATAGAGATCCAAAACCCCAAATATCGATAATAATCGCTACCCTATTAAAGTTACTAATTTATGCGGAGAGATTTGTACGTAAGTTTCATTTCTTGATCTATGTTTTAATGGTTTTCTGTAGTATCCAGGAATTGTGCTCCAGATGAATGATTATATGAGATGAATCTCGGTTAGACATTTGAAATTAAGTACAGGATATATCATTAGGCGACAATAATAAAATATTGTTTTTCGTTTTTTCTTGTGTATAAGAGATTATCTTAATAGTTTTTTTGGCTAAACTCCTTTTAAGGTCGATCAATATCTAGCGACGTTGTATTTTCTACTTTATTTTTATTTAAATTCGCGAATAAATCGACCCATAATGAAAATTTAGCCCCAAAAGAGAAAATTATACTATATTAGAATTGAATGTACAAATAAAATCGCGAATAGAATAGAGAAGTAGAAAATTTAATGTTACCAGATATTGGCCGACCTAAAAGGAGCTTGAGCCAATTTTTGGGTTTATAATTTTTTATAAAATTTAAGAGGGGTGCCATATGATCAAATATTTTTAAGGGAGTCGTGATAAATTTAAATTTGGAAACCACTGTTCTATATATAAGTCTCTTTTCCAACGCTTTCACATTGCTTATTATACATTGCTTAGTTCACTTAAAATTCGTGCCTATGTAGACGGCGCTAGCATTACTTCTAGTGCTGTTTTTTGTTTACTGTACAGTACGTTATTCAATATAAACAGATCAGTGGATACAGTATATAATGTCTATTTTATTCCCTAGCACGTTAAATCCTGTATATTTATAAGTTTATCCTGCATTACTGTCATTTTCGTTTTCACTTCAATCTTGAGGTCTTCACTTCAATAATATTTTCCAGAGTGAATTAGGAATCGATTTGTAATATTTCAATATTAACCTGTATATGGTGCGTCGCTGCTAGAAGTGGATTCTGCTTGTTGAAAGCCATATTTTTGTCTATACTCTTCTTCCTCTTTAGCCACTAGGTCTGATCGCTTGAAAAATTTCTTTTTTTCATCCTACAAATTAAAGAAATGTTTTTTTAAGTAAATGTAAAAAAAGAAAATATCAATAAGCAAAACATACAACAAGTTTGTTCTCCTCCAAAAGTTTTCTTTTTCTTGCTATTTCTGCTTTCAAAATATCCATTTTTCGTATTTCTTCATTTATGGATTGTTAACAAATTGTCAAAAATTATCTTTCTCAAACGACAAATGTCATTTTTTGTATGCAATATTATAGTCGGTATAAACGACACCTATAATATTGCCCATTGTACGCAATCGTGCGCATTGTGCATAATGCGCTGATATCGCCTACATGTTTATTTTAGCGAAAGATACACCATACGAAACTGCTGTAGTTGAAAAGAGTTGAAAATAGTCAGGAAAAAAGCGTCACAATTTTACATCTTGTTTGATCTCATGTAGATGTTGCCGGTTTTGAAATTGAAATTTGATTAACTGAAATAATTAAAATGTCAAACGAATCAATTTCTCAAGATGATGTGATTAATATTCTTTTAGCGACTGATATTCATCTCGGCTATGCCGAAAGAGATCCTGTTCGTGGTATGTACTTAAAATCTTGAGGGTTATAAAAGTTAGTATTAGAGGGAAAACTCACTATATACAAATACCTTTGTTTCAGGCGAGGATTCATTTAACACTTTCGAAGAAATACTTGAAACTGGTCAGCGCTTAAATGTGGATTTTGTACTTCTTGGCGGAGATTTGTTCCATGACGCCAAACCATCACCTGTTTGTCTTCATCGTTGCATTTCCTTACTCCGGAAGTAAATTCCCCAAATTTTCCACAAAAACTCAATTATAGTTAATACAATTCTTACTTTTTAGCTATTGCTTGGGAGATCGGCCGGTTAAGTTAGAATTTCTTTCGGATCAAAGTTTGAACTTTTCTCATTATGAAAATCCTATTGTTAACTATGAAGATCCAAATTTAAATATTGCATTACCAATATTTTCTATTCATGGAAATCACGATGATCCAATAGGTACATTTATCATCAAATTTTAATTATTGGAATTGAAAGAAAGGAATATTTTTTTAGGTCTGGAGCAAATATCTACTCTCGACACACTATCTACTATGGGGCTTGTTAATTACTTTGGAAAAATTACAAACTTTGCTTCCATTGATTTGTATCCAATTCTTTTAAAAAAAGGCGCCACAAAGCTTGCATTATATGGATTGTCACATGTTAAGGACAAACGACTATGTCATTTGTTCAACGAAGAAAAAGTAATCATTTTTATATTATAAAATCGCTTTTCTGTCTCAAATACTGAAGAATATTTTTGTCTGACCTTATAAAATGATATTGAGAAGCATTATACTAATTTCGTTCTTATCAATGCTTAGTATAGAAAATCAAAATTTAGTTTTAAAAAGCTATAAAGATTATGATTAACGGATTTCAATATCAAAAAATATCTCTAACAATGTCAACTATTAATTTATGCAGTGCCGAATTCATTGAAAGTTGCCTATGAAAATGCTTATGAAATCCTTTGTATATTTTAAACATATATAATTCGGAATATACATTTTGAATTCGTTGGGGTTCAGACACTTTCAAAGATCGTCTCCTTCTCCAACTACCCGCGATACCTTTAAAAAAGAACTTTATAATGAATATTCCTTTATTCCATCTTATTATATAAATTTTATCATTTTAGGTTACTCTTAGCAGACCAGATGGAGAAAATGAATGGTTTTCCATTTTAACACTTCATCAAAATCGTTGCAAAAGATCCAAACAAAGTTACATTCCAGAATCAGTGCTTCCTGATTTCTTAAATTTTGTCCTGTGGGGACATGAACACGATTGTCGTGTGGACACAGAAATCTCTGCAGCCAATGAAGTTCCCATTTCACAACCAGGAAGCTCCGTCGCCACATCATTGTCAATAGAAGAATCGAGCGAAAAATACATCGCTTTACTTAGTGTTCACAAAACTAATTTCAAATTTGAAAAAATCAAATTAAAGACAGTTCGGCCATTCATTTTTAAGAATTTAAGTTTGGAAGATTTTGAGCCAGACACAATATCAAAGAAAACAATATCTGAACAAACGGTTGCATATGTGCAAGAAGAAATCGATAGAGCCATAATCGAGGCGAAAGAATTAATCACTGGTCATCCAAAACAGCCAACACTTCCACTTATTAGAGTTCGAGTGGACTATACTGATGAAAATCAGCAGTTTAATGCTGTTAGAACTAGCCAAGCTTATCACGATCGTGTTGCAAATCCAAACGATGTGATTCTGTTAAGAAAGAGTAACTATGACCCAGTTAATAGAAAAATCAAAGATGAAATTGATGTTGGTGCTATGGAAGTATGGAAAATTTGGTTTAATGATTTAACTTTCTTTGTATTAATTTGAATTATTCTAGAATCAAGTTATTCAATCTTGTGTTGAATCGAAAGTAGAAGAATATTTCAATGAAGTGGAAGAAAAAAAGAAAACGCAAGTATTATCAGTTCCTGGAATGTGTCAAGCTGTGACCGCTTGTATTTCGAAAAATGATTACGAAGCAATTGATTTGATATTCAAGTAAGTTATAAGATATGATCTTTATTAGAAGGTTTCGGATTCGTACTGGAAAAATGTGACGAATAAAACATTGAAAATCATTTCCTCAAAAATAAATAATTTTTGAGAAAAAAATATGTTAATTTTCAGGCATGGAATTGATAAATCGATGGAACTTATTAAAGAAAGAATAAGCCAAATCAAATGCATAGATAATGAGATATTATCACTTCGTACTACACGTAGTGAAAAGAAAGAAGAAAAGTCAGAAGTAAGCTTAACTTATACAATCAGCGGAAAAGTATATATTGATTTATGTGTTAATTTGTAGTTTGAAAATATATTAAATGATCCCGAACGTGAACGGAAGCCGCCTCCTTTCCCTGATGACGAGACTGTTCCAGTCGGACATGAATCTGACGAAGAAATTCCTGTACGACCAACACGTGGTCGTGGCTCTCGAGGTGGTCGTGGAGCAAACAGTACTAGAGGAACACGAGGACGTGGACGTGGTCGTGGATCTAATGTCAGTGTAATGGTAGAAGATCCACTTGAAGACTACGAACCAGTAATAACATCCCCAACCACCCGTAGTGGTCGTCGTGGACGACCATCCCTTAAGTTACGTCAGACCCAACCCGTTACAGTCGTTAC
This sequence comes from Sisyra terminalis, assembly GCA_958496175.1. Taxonomy (NCBI): domain Eukaryota; kingdom Metazoa; phylum Arthropoda; class Insecta; order Neuroptera; family Sisyridae; genus Sisyra; species Sisyra terminalis. The sequence goes on along the minus strand of OY292279.1, from coordinate 16,397,846 downwards.
ACATAATTCACCAAGAAGGGCAGCTGCTCTTGTATGTTTTAAATTAAATTTTTCTAAATATTTTCATTAATTTTTTCGTTTTTTTTTCAGGGTAAAAGTTACATTATTCTCAGTGACAGTGACTGAATGTGCCATTTATATTCCCATTTATGTTTTTACGAGTCTCTATCAGATTGCTTATTTGTTTTGTAATAATAATATAATCATATAAATCAACAATTTTAATATAAAAAAATTATTAAAATAACAAAGTTGTTTTCTTATCAACTAAATCTGTGGTCGTCGGAGTTTTCATTTTGTAGAGCTCTTAAAACATCATTATTGTTGGTCGTTTCTGGTTCCATTAATCGTTCATCTGTCGTTGTAAGGTGCACAATTCTAGAAACAAAAATAATATGAAAAAAATATATTTAAAATTATCAGGTGAGGAATATAAATTATGTTCCTTATTTAAAGCATCTTATTTTGCTTTAAGTGCCACCATCTGATTTAAAAAAAAGTTGGAAAACTTCAAAATTGAGTTTACTACGCATGCGTTTTAAAGTTAACACTTTTCCTAGTATGCTAAACACTTAAAATGTGCCACCTTAATGTCAAAGCTGGAAAATTACTTCCTGTATATGTGCGCAGGCGCGCGAATTCAACCGGAACTTTAATTTGAGCTTAACGGCTTACAGATCGGAACCCAAATGTAGCACAAACGTCGCTCTCTTATAATACTGACTATTAATTACTTGTAAATAATATTTTTTTTAATTTCACGGAAGTCCCAAAATAGCAGTAAATACGTGCTTCGTTTAGTTATTCGTTCAGCGCACCTGCATAAAATGCGTGCATTATGTTCATCAACTTTGACTTAGAGACATAAATTCAAATATGCGTCTGTTTTAGATTCTCATTTATGTACTTTACAGTTCTCATATTATAGAAATTTTCATATCTTACAAGATTAAAATAAAAACGGCTGCTTGCGTTGCAAAAGTTAGCCAGAAAATCGCTTGCGGGTAAGTTGTTAAAGTCGCATTGTAAATTTGCGTATACATAACACTAGAAATAAACGGAACCGCATTATCGGCAACGGATAAAACCGAAAATACACAGCCCCTTTCGCTAGTTGAGACAGCTTTTGATGTCATAGATCGTAACACAGGAGCAACAATTGGACCGATCGATGCAATAAAAGCACCTGAAAAATAATTCAGTTTAAAAAAAACGATAAAATTCCAAATTTAATAAGCGGCTTATTTTCATATCAAAATATGCTAAGCTTTAGGAATTTGACTCTTGGTTTTTTAAAGTATAAAACATATTTTCCCACGTCTGTAGTACGTATCGGCACCACTACGCGGCACCATTATAAGCTTAAATAGAGAAAGCTCTACCCAGTTGCAGTAATGAATACTGAAGTGCAAATTATCAAGAACTATTATGATGATGGCTGATAGCAAACTTGAGAATAAATTCTTTTAAGTTAGATTAATAGACAAATATTTTCTTTATTTTACACTTCAAATTCATATACTTCTATTGTCTTTTCATTCAAAACTATAAAAGCTTAGTGGTTCGGTTCAAATTGTTTTTAACCACTAAACATAGCAACATTGAGTCGAATTTCTTTAAAGCATACCATATCTTTATTATAATAATAATCTTCGACATACCCAAGTAAAATTCCCAGTCAACCGATGAGAATATATAAATTAAACGACAAACAGCATGACCTGTAGCTCCTGTCATTATAATAATTGTATCCCGTAGATTGAACACACGATTCATCAATGGAACAACCAACAACATTAAAACTCCATATAAAACAGATTGGAACGTTCTAAAGTGGCTATATTTGGTGTCGGACCAATGCAATACGTTTTGGAAAAATAAATATGAATATGTTTTTTCATCTACAAATAAAAGATTTATTTAGTATCAACAATACTTACCTATTAGGGTATTTAAAAAAATGTTCTCCAGTTTTTGTATTGCAAAAAATCTATACCTCCTATATTCTAAATACAAAGTAAATACGCGACTAACGTTAGAATAAAGTTTGAGCAATTTAACTCTTCCTTTTTATATTCCTATAAAAAGCAAAAAAATGGATTCGCCATATCTGAACCATCTGAACATTCAAACAATGATTTAAATTCAAAAGGGATATTTTTACCTTATCAAAATTTGATTTTTTTAGAAACGAAACATTTTTTTAAACACCCTAATACTTATACTGTTAAAAATCCTTACCTCTTTGAAATGTATAAAACATCATAGCAAATATAAACATAATAAGATAAATTCTTCTATGATACGGCCGTTTTCTTGCTAAGCTCTTGCAAGTTTTTTTAACGTGATCTACATCGAAGAAGTCGACTAATATACAGGTTTCCAATTGACTTAATGGTTTTTGTTTGTCGTTCGATTGCCATTTAAGTACTACCAATGAATACAAAATTGATAAAACTAACAGACTTGCGTTTATTGTGAAAAGTATAGCATAAGATCTATTAGTTATATTGAAGAGATATCCTCCTAACGCAATGCCGGTGGGCATTGTAAATAGATAACAAACTTCAAGAATTGTAATTCGTAAGGTCCGGTTTTCAGGATCTGTAATGTCTGATAAATAACTGTATGCAGCAGCAAAAATAATAACATCTGCTCCTGTAATAGTGCTTGGTAACGTCGCTGTATAAATTATGTATTGAACCGGCCAAGTCGCTAAAATGAAAATCAAATTTAAGAAACGAATAAGAAGAGTATCTTTTAAAATTAGAATTATTTACGTTGTAAGGCATTAACAACGATCATAACTGAATAGTATAGTTTTCCAGCTAGACCCATTATTAATGGGAGTTTTCTTCCTCGTCTATCAGACCAAGCACCCATAAATAACGCAAGAATTATCGGAATTAAATGAGCTGCTAAATCGTTCCATTGACTAAAAGTTGACATAGTTTTCTGCAAAAAAATTCTGTTGAAAGAAACGTTATGGAAGCATCAATCATCATCATTTTACTTGAACTTCCATGCTTATATTTTTATACTGTTTTTCATTGATATTATCACATATTTCTTTACTATATCCATGATTTACTGTGCAAGCTTTATATAGGAAAAATGATTGTTCAACCACCGTCGTAGTCATAAAAGCCATCATATATAAGGTGATTGTTGGTTCGACTGATACCAATTTGTAGAATTCGTACCATTTTAAGTTTTCCAAACGTGGCGGAGAATTTGGAACGGTTGGCATCTATCAAAAATAAGCATAGTATGAGATTCAATTTATGTAGACTGCTATAATAATTGTTAAGATAAGATAATCAAGGTAACTAATAAAAGTTTCTAAAATTAATTTATATCTTTATAGATAATTTGAATTGTTACTAATGACACATATTTTGTAGTAAAGACTAAAAATTCTGTTGTTAACAAATATCATACACGTATTCATGTAATCAGAAGTATTTTTTATAAAAAAAAAATATAGATACTATAGCTGACTTGAGGAAGGAATACCACCATTTACTTCCAAAAATTTTAAACAAAAATGTATAAGTATTGTTCCCAAAATTAAGAAGTGAAAAACACGTTTAAAATGAAAAAATAAAATATCTATTTAAAAGCGATTATTTTGTTTCTAATTTGTATTTTATAAGTTCATTACTAATCAAGATTACAAAAGATTTAGAATGAGCAGATTTCGTTTCAAAGAATTTCAGAAAAATATTTTTTAAGAAAATAATAATATTGTAATAAATCTTATTGTAATATTGTATATCTAATATTGTAATATAACTTTTTTAAGTTTGTATTATTGATTTGATAAATTTTATTAACTATACTATTTTTGTGTAAACTATACTATTTTTTATGTAAATTTTGTAGTTCTTCTGGTTCTATGAACAGGTGTAACGCACCTCTATAGAATTTCCACCAGAAGTAAAAAGTATAAATAAATAAAAATAAATAAATATCCCGGGTGATATATTCAGGAGATGCCAAAATCATAGTATAATATGTTTTTTTTAATCATTTATCTCAAACCCTGGAGAGATGAGGGTACAGTTTTTGTTTCAGTTCAAAAAATACATTGCGTACAAATTTGAATGTGTAGAAAAGTATATAATTAGATAGTTATAAATAGTTTATATAAAGGTAGTAAATAAGAGCCGGTTTATAAAAAGTCACATAAGATCTAATACCTCTAATCTTCTATAGATTTGTATTGTTCTTGCCATTGTAATATTGTTCACATAGAATAAATAAACAATAATCAGATAAGATCTACCCTATTCTTAAGACTCTAATATATTATGAAGTTTTTCTTTATCATCTAAAACTATATAATTTGAGCCTATATTTTCCGACAGGTAATTTTGGTTTTTGCTGTAAAAAGTTTGAAAATTTGGTCACCTTTACTTTATTTGGTGCTATTATCTTGACCTATTGGTTTTTGAACATTTGAAATATTTTTAAATTCCTTTTTAACAGGGGATGTAGTACAAAAAATTGTTAGGTAATCAGATAATATATTTCTTATCGTTTCTAGCTTAGGAAAAAGGAAAATTTGTTGGTCTAAACCTCTATAAATACAACACACTTACAAAAACGATAGAAGATAAATATAAGAGTTATAAATGAAATCTTATAGAACAATAAAATAAAACTATGTATCTAATCTCTCGGTAATTATGTATTATAGTATTTAAGATACTTTTTAAGTTAAAAGATACAGTTCCTCTCAAAAAGTATCTCAGATACCAAATACATTTTATCAAAAAATATGGAAACTTAGATATATGGTAGTAACTTAGATACTTTAAAGTAACTAAGTTGGTTTAAAGTAGCTAACATACTTTTTTTCTGGCAGCTCTGGGAAGAAGTTAAAATAAAAATATTAAGAATATTTAGAAATTAAATTATAGGATGTAAATTTGCTTTATTATAGCTGAATGGTAAATATTCTGAATAGTATAGTTTCATTCTTTGACTTAATTGCAAACGGCCATAATTACTATGTTATCATATGCTAAAATCTCTTTAATATAACAGATATTAGATTCAAATACAAATCAATTTAAATATATAAGCCTAATTGGACCAATACATAAAAATATATATTAAAACTCTTAACTTTCCTCATATCAATATTTAATTTCACCAGTTTAGTAATTTTCTATTAAAAAATTTGGCTTTTTATCAGATCTTGGATTTTTTATTTGATAGTTTGTTATTGGTGTTGGAATATTCAAAAATAAAACTAAGAGACCTTTGTATAAATGTTTTATGGAAATATATAATTGCTAAATTCTAGTTAGCTTATCCATTGGTTGTTAATGGATGTTTATTTATAACAAAAAAATAATAGATGAAAATATAAAATCTGCTGGTCAGACGTGTTTATTGTATCAACCAAATTCGCCATCAATAAAATCGTTCAATAAATAATAACTAAACCAATCGTTCGTTTTTCTTGAAACCAAGCGCAATTCCTAACAGGTTATGGGCCCAGTTTACGTAAAAATGGAAGTTTCAAGAAATCGAAATATTAAACCATTTGATGGAACTCGGTATAGTGTATGGAAATTTAGGATCATGAAACTCCTAACGGAATTGAACGTTGCTCATGTAATTTCTCATGAAACTCCCGAAATGATGTCCGAAGATTGGATGAAAGCCGAGAAAATTGCCTTTAATGTTATAACGGAATGCTTGGACGATACATTCCTGAATTATGGTTCAAACGTAAATTGTTATTTCTGTGGGCGTAAAGGGCATAAAAGGAACCAATGCTTCTTTTACAAAAAGCATTTGAAGAATCCTACAAACCAGAAGAAGACTTTGCAAATGATAAGTTCGAAGCCAAATACTGAAAACCAAGGAACTGAAAACCAAGGATTTGCTTTTATGATTGGAGCTCATAAATTAAAACCTAAAACTTATGACAACCAAATTACTTTTCTTTTAGATTCCGGAGCCTCTGATCATATTATAAATAGGAAAGACTTAGCCAGTAAATTTATGGATTTGGATCAAGAAATCAAAATTAGCATTGCAAAAAATGGAGAATTCATCACCTCCAGCAAAAGAGGAACGTTGGATGTTATTAGCAATACTGGCTGTAGTGGTGTATTGGAAGACGTTCTGTTTTGTCCCGATGTGCCGTACAATATTTTGTCCGTCACCAAAATGCAGCGAGCTGGAATGACTATTATATTTGGTAAAAATGGTACTGAAATCATTAAAAATGGTAAAGTCGTTATGACTGGTGAGCATGCTAACAGTTTTACTATGGTTAATTTTTACATAAATGTTAACCTAGTTAATTTTGCTAAAAGTAGTAATAGTAAAATGAATAATTTTGATTTATGGCATAAACGGCTAGGCCACATTAGCAAAAATAAATATCTAGAACTGAGAAATAAAGGAATGATCGAGGATTTTGAGCAGATTAGTAAAATATTTCCTGATAATTATCTTTGTGAAGCTTGTATAAAAGGAAAACAAGCACGATTACCGTATAACAAAATTAAAAACAAAGATTATGTCAAAAGACCATTATTTATTGTACATTCAGATGTATGTGGTCCGATCACTCCGCCTACGATTAATTGCAAAAATTATTTTGTCATTTTTGTTGACGAGTTTACTCATTATTGTGTGACATATTTAATATCATATAAATCAGACGTATTTTCAGTTTTCAAAGATTACATTGCCAAGAGTGAAAATCATTTTAATTTAAAATTAGTACATTTATACTGTGATAATGGTAGAGAATATTTGTCAAATGAGATGAAGGCCTTTTGTGTAGCGAAAGGTATAAGTTTTCATTTAACAGTTCCACGATCCCCACAATTAAATGGTGTATCTGAAAGAATGATTAGAACAATTGTTGAAAAATCTCGTTCAATGATAATTTGTGCAGGTTTAGAACAGGTATTTTGGGGTGAAGCAGTTTTAACTGCTACATATTTAGTTAATCGTACTCCAACAAAAGCATTAAATGTAGATAAAACACCATATGAAATGTGGCATAGCAAAAAGCCACTTGTCAAGTATTTAAAAGTATTTGGTTCAACAGTTTATGTACATAATAAAACCAGTAAAACAAAATTTGAAGCTAAAGCTTGGAAAGGAATACTGGTAGGGTATGAACCAAATGGCTATAAGGTGTGGAATGTGGAAAATAATAAATTTGTTATAGCTAGGGATGTTATTTTTGATGAAACTGATTTTTTGAAATCTAGGCCTGTAGATCAAAGTTACGATGAACGTAACAATGTTGAAAAATCGGTTGGCAAAACCGATGAAGGTATATCGGTCGGCGAAACCGATAGTAATGCAAAATCGGTAGACAAAACCGATGAAGGTATATCGGTGGGCGAAACCGATAGTTATGCAAAATCGGTAGGCAAAACCGATGAAGGTATATCGGTGGGCGAAACCGATAGTTATGCAAAATCGGTAGGCAAAACCGATGAAGGTATATCGGTGGGCGAAACCGATAGTTATGCAAAATCGGTAGGCAAAACCGATGTAGGTATATCGGTGGGCGAAACCGATAGTAATGCAAAATCGGTAGGCAAAACCGATAAGAAAGAAAAATCAGTAGGTAAAACTGATAACAGTTGTGATAAGGGATTGATATTAAAACTACCAGGGTTACAGTATAAATATAAAAACGATACTAATGAAACAAAAATTGAATGCAGGAGGAGTGAAAGAATCAAAAACAAAATTTCTAATTTCAGTAATACTCAAATTTGGAACGATTCTTTAATGTGTGCTCAATCGATCATTTCTGATATTCCTCACTCATACTATGAAATTAAATTTAGGTCGGATAGAAATAATTGGGAAAATGCTATACAAGATGAAATAAACTCATTAATGATTAACAATACTTGGACCATTGTGACAAAACCGAAAAATAGAAATATAATAGATAGTCGGTGGGTATTTTCAGTTAAAAATGACGAATATGGAAATCCAATAAAGTATAAAGCTCGTCTAGTAGCAAAAGGATTTCGTCAAGAATATTTGGTAGATTATAATGAAACGTTTGCTCCAGTAGCAAGAATTTCTAGTTTCCGACTAATACTTGCTTTTGCCAATCAATTTAAATTGTTAGTTCATCATATGGATGTTAAAACAGCATTTTTAAATGGTCATTTAAAAGAGGAAATTTTTATGAAAATTCCAGAAGGCATAAAAGGTGAATACAACGAAGTATGTAAATTAAATAAATCTTTGTATGGATTAAAACAAGCAGCTAGATGCTGGTATGAAGCTTTCGATCGAACGTTGAAAGAAATAGGTTTTAAAAGTTCAGCAGTTGATCCATGCATTTTTGTCTTAGATAAAAAAAAATATTAATAAAAATATTTATTTAGTACTATACGTTGATGATCTTATAATTGCAACCGCAAGTATCGAGTTAATGAAAAGTTTTAAAGACTATTTAACTAATAAATTTTCGATGGTAGATTTGAATGAAGTTAAATTGTTTTTAGGTATAAGGATAATTAGAAACAATGACAGTATAAGATTAAATCAAAGTGTATACATTAAATCAATACTAGCAAAATTTAACATGAAAGAATCCCGTTAGCACACCATTAGAAAATAAGTTAAATTTTTTAGCTTTAAATTCAGAAGAAAAATATGATGCACCATGTCGAAATTTAATAGGATGTATTATGTACTTGATGATTTGTACTCGACCAGACTTATGTGCTGCAATTAATATACTTAGTAGATACATGAATAAAAATAATAAAGAATTATGGCAATGTTTGAAACGAACTTTACGCTATCTTAAAGGCACAATCAATCTCGACTTACATTATAGTCGCTGTGATTATACAAATATTTTAAGTGGTTATGTTGATTCTGATTGTGGCGGAGACGAAAATGATAAAAAGTACCACTGGTTATTTGTTTAAATTATTTGACAAAAACACAATATGCTGGGGTACAAAAAGACAAACCTCTGTAGCAGCTTCATCTACAGAAGCTGAATACATGGCACTTTTTGAAGGTGTAAAAGAGGCATTATGGTTGAAATGATTAATGGATAGTATTAGTTTTGAAATATCAGAACCAACCATAATTTACGAAGACAACCAAAGTTGTATAAACATTGCTAGTAATCAAACAAATCATAAAAGATCAAAACATATCGATATAAAGTATCATTTTTCGAGGGAACAAATTGTTAATAATATTATAAAATTGCAGCATATTTCTACTGAGTTTCAGCAAGCCGATATGATGACAAAACCGCTACCATCTGTAAAGTATTTGCAACTGAGGAAGAAAATAGGTCTTCTGGAAATGAAGATGAATAATTAAATAATACTATTTTTCAATGTTTATTTTTGTGTATGTATTTTTATGGTTTGATTAGGTTTTACTGGGTTTCCCTAATCCTTGCAACAAATGTTGAACCATTATATATCCCCAGATGATGTTGACAAAGGTGGTTGATTCGATTGATTCATTTAGTTTTAAATAATTTTATTTTTGAGGGGGAATGTTGGAATATTCAAAAATAAAATTAAGAGACCTTTGTATAAATGTTTTATGGATATATATAATTGCTAAATTCTAGTTAGCTTATCCATTGGTTGTTAATGGATGTTTATTTATAACAAAAAATAACAGATGAAAATATAAAATCTGCTGGTCAGACGTGTTTATTGAATCAACCAAATTCGCCATCAATAAAATCGTTCAATAAATAATAACTAAACCAATCGTTCGTTTTTCTTGAAACCAAGCGCAATTCCTAACAATGTACAATTCAGTTAGCTATGGGATATATATTTAAGTTTATTTATTTCTATTAAGCAAAAAAAAATAATTTTTATCAAATTCAATACATTCAATTGTTATGGCAAATCAATTCAAAATAAAAGGATAAGGGAAAATATTTTCAATAATTTTCACCAAAAACAAATGCTAGGCAATTTTTTATCGCATATATAGAAAAACAAGCTGACAGTACCAAAAAGAAACATAAATATATATAGCGAAATCCCTGCTTTAAAATCAATTTTTGTATTCTTTTCAAATCTGATAGGAATTGATTGAATATAAATATTTATTGTTAAATCGCAACAAACATTTCAAACCCATTGACAGATTTTGTCAATAGTTTTGACATGGGAACAAATAAAGCCAAACTCTATTTGCAAAAATATAAATTCTAATTAAAAAAGATGCAAATCAAAAGAGAATTAAAGCCCCATCAATGATTTCACGTGGAATAACCAAATTGAAAAATGAATGGAACAAACAAATGACAAAAAAAAAACGAAAAGTTCATAGAAAATTAATGAAATTAATTGAGTACTTGGAATTAAATATGCAATTGAATGATAAATGTGTTAAATTCTATTTTCTCTTGTAAAACAGTTATAGAAAACGTTGTTATTTTAATAGGTTGTGGATTTTATCCTCTGATTTATTACTGTAGAGGTTTACGTTGGTGATAGCTTTTCTATAAAATTTTAATGTAAAGACCCTGGAATTAGAAGCATCCCCACTTAAAATTACTTTGAAAATTCCCAAAGTATGGATCAGGTCATACCCAATAAGAAAATCCTTACTGGGACCTAATAAGAACCCAAATGGGAAATCGTAACGAAAAAAAAATCATAAGTAAGTTTTTCCCAATTGGATCCTATGTAGGGTTATAATGAAGGGAAACCTAACGTGAAAGATAAAAATTATTGTCAGTTTTTCCCCATTTGATCCTATATGAAACCACAGTAGGAAGGTTATGTACATAGTAGGCTTTGAATAAAGCACGCTGGGGTATTCAAAAATGAATTATTCCGTAAGGGACTAATTTGTTATATATGTAGCTGGGTAAGCTCTGTATAATCAGGAAAACTGTTTTATACAGTTAGTACTCAAATATCAATCATGATTGTACTCTTTAGTGCCACTAAAGGATTACGAAAGACAATACAGCACCGTTGGTTGCTGAAATCACTTACCCTGTGGAGTATTAAACAAACCCCGATCAGTAGATAATAAATCATGAAATTATCTGGAAGAACATTGAGGAACTTCGACAATGAACATTGGCAGTTCCTCCAATTCCATACAATCGACTAAAGTCATAATCAAACATTTGTAGAAGAGAAAATTATCCTTTGCTACCGAAATGCACCAAAAAGTTTTTAGGAACAAAATAAAATCCAAATTAAATTGAAAATTTAAATGATTAGGACTCTAAGGAGACTAAAAAGAATTTGTATAATTCAGAATAGAAAAAAATTGAAAAGAATACTGGCAAAAGTTCATGGGAAGTGCTAAGTTGGAGCCTTATTGAGATTGTCCAATTAGAAGGGGCCTTATTAAAATTTCCCTATTGGGTCCTGAAATGATTTGCGTTACACTCCAAACTAGGATCCCAATAAGGTTCTAATAGGTTTCACTCGAAAATTTCTTGTCGAAATAGTGAATCGGCTCCAAAAGGTATTTTTATTATACTTTGTAAAAGTGCTAAACGATCTATCAGTTCAAGCTTTGACTAATGAAACTTTTCCAATAAAAATTTATTTACCCAAGAAATCATTTCAGCAAATAAAAACGGAAAAGTGAAAACCAAAACTATGACTTACACCACTTTGACTATAAGTGACTCAATCTATTTTTTTTGACTCAATATTTCCACGTTTGTCACTCGATTCGTTCATTTTTTAAATAAGCATTACATTTCAAAGCTCTTCATATACTTGCTTTTTGTTTTCTTAAGATCCAAGATTCCGATCCATAAAATGCTATCCTCCACAATCCATACCTAGTATTTGGACAACTACTTTCGAGGAGAAGCTCAAATTTTCAAACCAAATTATAATTTTTACTGTTGAATGCGATTTTCTTCATTGTTGCAATTTTTTTTTAAAAATGTTTTTTTATTATTTGAATTGGGTCCCGTTTTTTAGTTATATGTTCTTCACATTGATCAAATCGCGGATTTCTCTGTACCTTTCATATATCCTCATACATTTGACTTTCCACTATTTATAATTATTCCGTCAGTCGCCAACAATTAAACGAACTAAAATTTCACTATAAAATGAAATAATAAAGTGTTCTTGTCATACAATTTTGCATTGATATTTCGAGAATTTTTTTGAATTTTGGTGTTCATTGTAAATTTTGTTTCAAAAGTATAAATAAAAGAAGAATAGCTAGTTAATTTGAAATAGTTTTACATAGTTGAAATATCTAACTAATTTCTTAAGCAATCAAGCTATATGGAAGTAAAATATTATCATTCGTGATTAAGAAGAACTATACGAAATTTCATGACAATTTATAACTTTAATCGAAAGAAAAGTGCGTTATAAATTTCACCGTATCCAACAGCAAATAAGTATAAAATAGTTTGGTATCATTACACTTGCTCATAAAAGTTTGTTTTAAATTATGTATTAAATTATAACTCAATATACCTAGGTGGAAAAGTTTAACAAGTTATTGGTGGTGGGGCCAGGTACTCATTTGAAAATATTTCGAAACGAGCAACTTTTCGACGGCCAAGCCAGCAAGAGCCAAAGCGTGGCCAAAATATCTGCATTACCACTGAGGTAAGTTAACTACTTGCTCCTTCTTTGCTTCTAGTAGAAATTACAGTTTAATTTAGTTATTTGTGGCTTGAACTAACAACAATGTTGGAAATTTTCCAAACCAGTTGAAATGTTATTCAAATACAATCAACATACATTGGGGAGGTGCGCGTTATGTGAACAGGAAGGAAAGAAAAACCATCTCCGACCAAATATGCAGCAAGTACTTGTAGGGAACCATCAGAACACTTCTTGCCATATGACCGCATTTTCTCCTCACGGAAAAATTATTAAACAAACCAAGTCAACAGTTTTGATTGAATGAGTTGAGTAAAATAAATATTTGACAAACTTGTTCACAATTTATTTATTCAACTTTATCAAGCGTTATACTTCGGAAACCTCAAATAACATTTAGACATTAAACTTAATTAATTTACATTTCATTTTTTTTTCTTCCTTCTTTTAAAAATACACAAAAAATGAGCAAAATTAAACAAACGCAAAGGTATCTCTTTTCAACTAATTTGCATTTAACTTGACTTTTACAACCGATTTTTAAATTACCTAGCCAAACTATTGGACTAAAAGACTTCAACACCAGAAAATTGACCGGAAATTTTTGAATATAAATTTGAACAATTTTATTTTAATCGTAACATTTTTTAATTGTTACTTATCGTCGCTTTATAACTACTAAGATCTTTAGCGACTTTAGGATTTATACAAATCTATATTCGAGAAATATCGAAAATTCGCTCCGTTCAAGGATCGAATCCAACACCTACCAGCTTTGGAGTGGTCACCTTGATCACTCGGCCACCAGTAGGTTTATTTAAGTTTTATAAATACAAACACATTAATGTGGTGATTTAATTCAGCCAGCAAGCAACAAAATTTATGAATCATATATTAGTAAGAAATCCTTTGCTAAAAATTGCTCCTCTAAATTTCAATCATAATTAAAACCTATCATTAAACTTATTAATAAAGATACATAATTAAACTAAGGAGGAGACACAAAAATGGAACCAGTGCCATGCACGTAAATCTCGGGTTCAAATCACGAGATACATAAGTTTTATTTTTCTATCTTTATATTAGAATCCATGAAGATGCATCTATATTAATTTGAATTACATACATTCAATATAAAACCTCTTATTTTGCGTTTTCTTATGACACTCTAAAGAGCGATTTTATCGATTTGCTATTATACAAAATCACACAAAAAAATATTTTCTTTTAAAAAATAAATGATAATAGCTTAGATCAGGAACGTCGAAATTTGAGAATTGTTTTTGAATGGTTTCGATATTATTCCTGTACGTATTGCTCACTCGAATACAATTTGTACGTAAATTTTGACATGTCAGAAATAAAGTCAAATAAAGTAGTGATTGTTATTTTCAAATATGTATTTATATTGTATTATGTAAAATTAAATTTTCTAAATAAAGTCTACTTTGGGCAAGTCTACTTCAGCACACCCACAATTTTGCAACGTTGCATTTTCGACTTTGTTTTAATTTAATTCGCGATTAAATCGGTCCATAATAAAAATAACCGTCGCTTCTTCATTTCTGGCTTGCCAAAGTTTACGTACAAATTGCATTCGAGTGAACAATATGTACCCATTCGGAATAGTTATCTACAGTTCGGAATATCTCGACGTTCCTGATCCAAGCTTATACCAAATAAATTTCTAAAACATTGGTTTATAACCTGGGTTCAATCGAACCTAAGGGATTTGGTGAGTCAGTCTCGCGGGTTCGATGCGTTTTTATTGATTTTGTTCATTTTATGCTACTATAAATATATAATTTTTGAATTTGACAAAAACCATTTTTAACTTTTCTAAGAGTTCGGTAAATTTTAAAATCAGCTTGAATGTAAATAAAGAAAATATAAATTTTTGGACACCTAGGATTACTTATTGTGAATAATGTGTAAAATTAAGGCTACTGAAATTATTGTGTATACTATTTATCTTCATATTATCTGTTCAATTGACTTGACAGTATTATCGTATAAATAGTAATAATCTTATAATCAGGTAACTAAAAAATTTTTAGTAACCGTGATAAGATGTTTCGGCCTATTATTTACTGTTGAATACAAATACAAACTTAAGTACCTATAATCGAACGAGAGTTTCAAATCTTGAAGAAATGATGCTTGATTTTCTATATTCCAACAGTTTTCTATACAAATTTTCAACACTTACGTTCCTTATACTTTGTAATATTTAAACCTTTGGTTTCTAATAGTAGCGCTATCGTTTAATATTTTTAAAAAATAAACAACAACTATACAAACGTATAGGGGGGGGGCTATAGAAGAATTCTAATACTGTTTTTTCTTGGTAATGAATTTAGTATAGTTAACTTTTACGTAAAAAATAGAGGGTAGAACGATAGGACGTAAGAAATACTGTTTTTCGTAAAAAGAAGTGATGTTTTATAAAAGATTAGAAATGTATGATTTAAGGTGATACTATATTTTTAAAAGAACTTTTTCCATTGAATTCTTTTAACAAGGATAATCAAGTAAGATGCCCATAACACATTTCGTTACAGCTTCACGTTTATTCATCTATATTCTATACAATACATCTAAGATTGTTAAAATTTGATTACGAAATTCAATCCCGGACAATCACAGGATTTACGGTATTTGTTCGGGATATTACTATAATTATCACTGGATTGATAAGGATTGCAGATTCGCCTGTCTGATGAATTTTATCGCATCTTAAAAAATTGGGTAACTGCTTTGTATTTAAAAGTTTCCAAAGATGGTTCATCAATCAAACAAATATTTATCACTGTACTTTTAAAGAATTTTAGCTGAACATCGTAATTTTTTATATATGCTACAAAAGAGAAAATTATACTGAATTAGAGCATGGTATTAACTTAGTTAACAAAAAAATCGCGGATAAAATAGAAAATAAAGTAGAAAATACAAAGTTGCCAGATTTTAATCGACTTAAAACGGACAAAAGACATGAACCATTTATTTAATTTAAACAATAACAATTACCCGACTAGAATTTACTTTGATATTGCCCAATGTAAACATGAGACTTCATTGAGTTCCAATAAGGTACTTTCTATAGAAAAGGGTTCAATAAATATTCAAATGGGAAATCCTTCCTAGAAACGAAAGTTTTATTGTCAATTTTTCCCGATTAGATTTGGTGTAGGACCTACGTAGAAAAACCCAATGTGAAAAGAAAAATCCTTTGCTTGTTTTACTGATAAGGTCTGATGTGGATTCAAAGTGGGAAACCACAACGGGGGAAATTGAAAATTATTTTCAGTTTTTCCTAATTGAATTCCAGGTGAACCTAACTGGGAAGACCTAATATACAAATGAAAAATCGTTGTATGTGGGACAGTTTATCGGAATTAGTATCTAATAAAGATTGTTAGTTAACATTAACTAAATTTTAGTTTACTCCTCTCGTCTTAAGGATTTTACTTTTCGATTCAAGGTTGAATGACCTTAATGACCATTTTACCATTTTTCTAATAGGGTTTGATTCTAATGGCACAATTATTCCATTTTGGGGTCCCTATAGAGTAAAGAGAATCTTAACTGAGTCCCTAAAAGATCCACTAGAAAATTTCTAATCGGTTAGTAATTAGTGAGTAATTATAATATTTAATAACAATTTAATTCTTTATATACTAATTTGTTATATAAAATCAAAATTTAATTTTGGCTGGTAGGATAATTCGTCTGTCCGGTTCCGATAGTAACTGTTGAAAATTGGTCTTTTTTAAATATTTTCATAACAATTTTGTATTGGTATTGTTTTGGTTTAAAAGTGTGGAAAAATCTGTGTTTAAAAATGGTTTTTTTTGTAATAGTTAATAGTAACTGGTGGCAGGTAAAGCCTTCAACCAGAAAGTATGTAAAAGTTAAAATTTATGAGTTTTGTTGGAAAGTTATACATTGCTTTATCGACACGGTGTTTGTTATAAATCATGAATGTTGCAAGATGGCATTTATAATTGAAATGCAAAAGCTGCAAATTAAATATCTGCCAATAATTTGCGGTAAAAATTCAATGACGTTTAGGAAAATGTATTTTCTCTCGAAATTGAAATGATGATTGACAGCTTTTTGTAAGAATGGACGCTATCATCAATCTTCATATAAATTATTAAATGAAGCGAGATGTTAATAAAAATTAAGGGTAGTGCCAATGTCGTTGTGTATTCAAGTACAAAGCTTGAAAGCTCAAACGAAAGAAAAAAAAATTTTAAAAGAAAAATAAAACGTTAACTAGAAATGTATTTTAGATAAGGGATGGAAGAGCTTCGATTTTAAATGGCAAAAAAAATAAAATTTTTTGCTTTAAAAAGAGGATTGAATTCCAGGAATCCTTTGAGGAGCTTCTCGGGACTAAATAAATACATGTATGTTATCGTAAATGGCTTTTGAATGCAATTATTTTAATTTGTTAACTTCAATATATACAATTTTCAAAGGTTTTTTTTTCTTCATTTATGGAATAAGTTTAGTAAAAAATGTTTAATACGCAATTAATAAATAATAAGGATATGAGAAAATTAAAATTTTTAATTTTACGTTAAAATTCATTTTGAAGCTTCAACACAAAGTTAATTGGCTCACACCCCATTAAATGTTTATAGGCGTTAAAGAAAAAGTCTTTAAAGTATAAATTACGAAAGTTAAAATTGCTTCAATTACTAATTCCTCATAATATATACTTTTTTATGTATAAAAAATTTTCAGTGTTAAAAAAGCTCTTTGTGATATTTAAAGGTATGCCAAGAATTTTTGACTATATTAGGTTGGTATCAGTGGCGTGCATTACATATAGACAAAAAGACACTGCCTACTCTACATAATTCAGATAAATATTTATAATCTTGTTCATATATCTAATTTAATTTTAATTACGAGTACTATAAAATATCAATAATAAAAAATCTTAACGAATATCATCTATACAGTATACAGATTATGCCAGCTCGTTCAATTTCAAGTAAGCGATTAATAATATTTGCATTGCGATACACTAGCGCCGCTGAGTCCAGGCAATCATCTAGGCAAAAATTTTAAAGTGTGAATTTTCCGAAAGTTTTTTTGCCAATCGATGGAAAATCGTTCGTAGAGGTTTGTGAAAGAAACCGTTTCGTTTGTGACAAAATAGTCTAGCGGTATTAAATAAATAAGATAAATTAATTAATTTGTCATTGATATAGTAAAATGTTAAGAAAATAAGGTTTAAAGCAACATACAATAACAAAAATGCAGGAAAATTTAGGAAACGGTTAGTTAAAACAAAAAAATAAATAAAAAGTTTAAGAAAAATATTTTTCGAATTTCAAAAAACACTTAATGTTCTACTTCGTATATATATTTTCAAAAATTTTTTGTGAGCAAACTTGATTTTCACAAACGATGAAAATGTATGTGTTAAAAGCCTGTTCAATAATGCATTGATTTTTACTAATTTGGAAAAGTTGGCTGAATCAGAAAGTATGAAAAATATTTTCCGAATTTTTAAGAAACACTTAATGTTCTACTTCGTATATATATTTTTTCCAAAATTTTTTGTGTGTAAAGTTGATTTTCACTAATGATGAAAAAATTTAGGAGAAAAGCCTGTTTAATTATGTTTCGATTTTTTTTATTTTGTAAAATTTTGGGAAAATATAATTTGGGAAAAAAAATCCATTTCATAATTGCATTTTTTTTCTAAGGGAGGGAGGTTCTGTTTAGTTTTCCTTAACTTTTTTTTTAGTTTTACATTTAATCAACCGTTTCTTAAATTTTCCATCATTTTTGTTATTGTATGTTGCTTTATACCTTATTTTCTTAAAATTTTATCATACTATATCAATGACTAATTAATTAATTTATCTTATTTATTTAATTACCGCTAAACTATTCTGTCACAAACGAAACGGTTTCTTTCACAAACCTCTACGAACGATTTTCCATCGATTGACAAAAAAATTTCGGAAAATTCACACTTTAAAATTTTGTTGGTTAATCGGTATAGGGTTCATTATTTACTCATCATGATGACGAACAAAACCAACATACAGCATTTTTGATTATATTAAAGTAGCTTTTAAAAATTTCTGCCTGCCCTACCTAAAATCTCTGTGCACGCCACTGGTTGGTATAAGGGAAGGGGTCAAGAAAAAAAATCGGTTTTAATTGAATTTATCATAGGAAAATTTTGAATTTTCAAAAATTAATTTAAGGGTTGTTGTTAACTCTTTTGAAATCAATATGACTTATCATATACATGATATTTGATATCTTATCAAATACACCCGGTAGTGGCTAGGTGATTCTTTACTATACCTTGGGTTTAATAAGTTATCAATTATTCATAAGGATAAAATATATATTTCTTTTTGGCATAGTAATTTTTATTTTAAAGAAAAATTTAGAAAAACTATCAAATTTTGTTACTCACCACTTATTATAAACACTGAAATAAACAGTGACTGCAGCCGACACATGGCCATTTTGTACACCTGGAGCAGAAACAGGAACACGGGACGCCAAAAGGTTCTTCCACTCGCTGTTCCGATATACTTTTTTCGATAAAATATGATTTTATAATTTAAAACGAACAACAGTTCACAACACAACACATTATATTGTACTTTTTCTATTTATAATTCACGAACTTAACAAAACGACAATGCCCCGTTGTTTCCTCGTTCTCCCGCTTTGCTACTGTTTCCCGGAAAAAACCTGTTGTTTATGATTGCGCTTTGTGCGGAAAACTGTTTTCTTCTTTATACCTGAAAAAGATTTTTTATTTTAGTTGCAAAACTTACATAAGAAATCCCTTGCTTCTTATTTCGAATTATTCGATTGTGTTTATGAAATTTTGTTGTTCGCTTCTTCAACCTGCTAATTTATTTATCTCAGAAAAAATTCTTTATGTAAAAAAAATATTAAATACCTTACTTTTGTTATAAGTCGCTTTTATTAAATTTCAAAAGAAAAACACCCGCCTCTTCTGCCTCCGTTTTATATTTGTTTTTATTTTATATAGCTATATACTTGGCCGAACTTTTCATGACCTACTTTCAAAAATTTCGAGTAAAAAGATTTATTTTAAGCTTTTCACGCATAATTAATTGAATGGAATTTTTCTTAGGCAATTACCATTTTTTTACAATAACTGTCATGTTTCTACCACTAATATAACTTTGAACAAAGCTTAAGACATTATGATGGAAGTCTTTAAGCCCTTTTTTTCATAAAAAAGAACAAAAACAGATAATTCTTATCAACACTAAAGGCTTATAAAAATTTGAAGAAAAAATTTACACAGGTCAGCAATTTGTAATCTGGGGTATGCTAAAGATGACTTAGAGATGAAGAAAAAAAATACTCTTCTTTTCATGCATTTTCATGAATATTTTTTATGTATAATAAAAACATTTTGTTGATCTTTAGAAGATCGTTAGCGACTCTAAGCTAATAAAAAATCCATTAACTGAAAAATATTGAAATATTTTACCATTACATAATTTGAGCCCAATTTGTCCTATTTACCTACTTATTTTAAATTTATAATGCCATACCAAGAGGCAGGGGTATTCTTTTGAAAAAAAAGTTGGAAATCACTGATGTAGGTTGTTATTTGATCGGTTTTTCTGCTGGAAAATTTTCTGTAAGATGTTTAAATTTTACAAGGAAAAAATATTTAAATGAAATAAATTGCTACATACTAAAGCAGGGGTGTCTAACCCAAATGATATTGCGGGCCGTATTTGAAATGCATCATAACTGCTGGCTACTATAAAATTATATATTTTCAATTCTTCATATTAAATTTAGACACTTAAGGTATTTTTAATAAATTGGTGATCACCACTTTGGTCATTACCAAAAAATATATATTTTGCAAAAGTGTGATGAATCTCGTAATAATCAAGTACATTATTTCTTAATCTGAGGCCCGCGAAGCCCTAGGGGTCCTAATTTTTATGAAAAAAAAATTTTTTTGTAAGTATTTGTAGTATTAAAATATATTAAACGATTTTTTCTGCTTGTTTTTAATAACGGATTTCTTTAAACTGTGTTTGATTTCCTTAGGGTTCTAAAAAAGGTTAGGAGACTCTGTTGTAGTACTTTAAGTCTAATGAATTGATTAATTCTTCGTGTTTAAATATACCATGTTTATCTACCAAGCACTCTTAAGTTAAGCAATCAAATCAGTGAAAATGCAATTAATGTTATAATGCGATCGTTTAAAAGTCGACAAAAACAGAGAACAAAAATGTAAAAATATATAGGTGAATGAAACCCAAATATAATTGTCGTAAATTTGAAATAACTAATTTTTATCAAGGTTTCAACTGACATTTCGATTTCATTCAATTGCCAATTATTTTCCATTTTTCGATTGTGACAATGTTGGACTGTGAATATTTCACGGGAGGTTACTAGTTATCAATTAACAATCCAAATTTTTCTTGCCACCTTGAGGTGGCAGAATGGTCCAAAAAAGGCCTATTTTCAAAGGAAAAAACTTTGCGTGATACATATTTCATGGATTGGACGTACAAATATTTATAACTTTTATACGGTAAATTGCTTGTTACGTCCCTGTTTTTTAAAAAAAAAACGTTATAATAAGGTAAAATTATCAGTTCCAAGGAAAAAAAACCTAAGTATATCTGGAAATCGATTTTTTCAAAACTATGTGATAAAACATATCATTTATAGGACACTGTCTTACGAAAAATTGGAATGCAAAAGTAAAACAAAAAATATTTTATTTTGTTAAACAATATGTAATTTATCAAATTAAAGAGATTAAATATGTATGTCCATATTTTTACTGCAAAAATTAATTTAAAAGAAAATATTCCAACGTAGGTATCCTAAATGTAAAAGAATTGAATTTTATCAAAGAAATTCCTCAGATATAAAAACAATTTAAACTAAATTTTACACAAACGGAGGGCATTCAACTCCATTCATTCTTGATGAAACGCATAAAATGATAATTTGAGTTTTTTTTTACAATTATTATCAATTGGAACGTTTTCTGTGGTGAAAACGGTAGAATTTTGAAATGTATTGTAATAATGGCTGTAATATACAAAATTATTTCTTATTTTAAACTTCAAACTTGTTCAAACTTCAGTAAAATTCAAGAAAGTATGGAATAAGTATTTATTCAAACTGGAAAACTGTGATCATAACTAAAATTTTTATTGATAAAATTGTAGTTTTCCAAAAAGAATAAGGGTAAATTTTTAAAGAATTTCGTACCAATTAATCAATGGAAGAAATAAGATTTGAAATTAAGGTATACTTTACATAGTTTAGAACAGACAACAAATAAAATCAGTAGTTACTAATCATCGAACCACAATTTGAAGTTGGCATCAAATTAATTTTCAACGATCATTTAATATAAGTGAACTTTAAGTTATATAATACATATTACATAAGTTGGTGTTTGCATATTGCAAATTTATCAAATTATTGCATCTGTTACGTCTTTATCGTAATTTTGTGGAATGGCTTCTTGGTAATGCTTAATGAAAGCACTAAAAAACCTCAAACTTATTTTGTAAGGCTCCTCTGGTGAACAGCTGTACAACCGTGACCCCTTATAACATGCCAACTTTGAAAATTCACTTCCGACAATTTAACTAATTACTTTTAAACTATTTATGGGTAATTTTGAATGATGATCATTTTTGATTGGTACTTCCTAATTTCTAATTATTTAATTCGCCAATTCCATTTTCGGTACCGGGACGAGCAAAAAATTAAGAACAATTAACAATACTAAAATTTTTGTAGTTCCAATTTTGCTTGAAAACTTGACTTTGAACGATATAGTACGATATAGTGAAAATATTTGCGATAAAAATAAGTATTAGGTCTCTTTTGGTTCTTCATTTAAATAATTACCTTCAGTTCATCTATCAGTTTACGTTATTATAAGTAATTTTACTATATCGCCATTGTGTTTCCCAAAATCAAATTTTCCGAAACAGTACCACAAAAATTACAGTGATCAAATTATTTTACACGGGAATGACAAAAAGGATAATTTTCACATGACCAAAGTATTCAAGTTTCATATGATCTATGGTTTTTACATACTCAGTTAGTTTTTTTAGTCGCATAATATTTTTAATTAGTATTTACCGTTGCTTTATAATTTCTGAAGTCTTTAACGACTCTAGAGGTAATTAAAATCCGTAAATCAAAAAATATCGAAAAACTGCTCACTACAAGTTTGGAACCCAATACTTAACAGTTTTGGAGCAATCACCTTGACCACTCGGCCACCAGTAGGCATATCGTTATATTTCTTCATTTGTAATTTTATCCACCCATTGAACTAATTTTTTTTTCTATACATCCATACCTCGAAAGCTTCTATTCATTTCAGTACCTTGTTCGTTACAGTCCAAGTTTCTATTCAGTACAAAAGTACCGAGGGAATGTAAAATTGGAGCATTCTGATTTTTAAATCGATTTTTATATTGCCTATGCAAAAAACTTTCTTCCTTTTTAAGAACATTGTTCTTACTTTAGCTTTTCGATTTTTAATTTCTACACTTGGTTCCCATCTATCATTGATTACAGTTCTTTGGTATGTAAACTTGTGTACTAGAGCCTTTCGTTATAATAAATTAATAACAATACATTTTTTAATTGACGGACCATTTTGTGAATTTTTTCCGTGTAATTCTGCAGGAGGTCAGAACAATGATTACAGCACTAATTAGTACGCATTGTTTGATGATTATATGGAACAGGAATTAATCACATAAAGAGAATGGGTTAGTCCTCAATTCAAAAGTGCACACTGAACTTAAATCTCGGTTATATTGCAATCGAATTGAAAGTGTACATTTCTTCAGCATTTTTTCAGTATGTCTAGAGTTCAAAAAGTTTAATAGAAGAAAATATAATTTGTGTAGATTTACACAAAGTGAAAAAAATCAAGAAAAAATAATTTTAAAGAATGTGTAACTTCAAAAAATAACTTTAACTATTGGTAGAATTCTGCAGCTAAGCGTGGTGGGTACTAGGGGGAGGGCATGGCTTTGGACTCCCGTTATTGAAAATGAAGCGGCATATTGACGTTGATAATTCCATAAAATAATTTGCTTTGAGAAAAAGACGAGGAGTACATTTTTAAATAAATTCAAACCTACTAGTGGTCGAGTGGTTTAGGTGACCGCTCCAAAACTAGTAGGTTTTGGGTTCGATTCTTGTAGGGGGCGAATTTTCGATTTTTCTTAATTACGGATTTTTATTAACTCTAAAGTCGTTAAAGATCATAATAGTGACGATAAATAACAATAAAAAAATATTTAACACAAGTTTCAGAGGACTAGAATCAAATAAATAGTTAAAACTAGATGTTTACTCATAAAATTCAGGATACATAAAATTCAATAAAAATTAGAATTTTTTTTTATTTTCTTATATTCTTTATACACATTTTTGACACATAAAATACCGCCCCCCAACGTTTAGTAAAATTTTTTTTACATTAAGGGTGTTTTCCACCCCCAAAATGGCGGAATTTTTAGTGGAAAATAACAGTTTACACAAGTAATGGCGGCCAAAAATTTTAAAATGAAAAAAAAAGTTATCAGAGAACGTTGGGGGGAAGATTTGATCATAATTTGACTAATTTTTTTTGGTTTTTTATTTTCAGATACTTTCCAGCCGAGTTATGGTGAACACCGCAAATTGTTTTTTTTTCTCAAGACGTTCTGGGGGAAGCTCTGTTACCGGCTTATGCTTCAATATTTATGCATCAAAAAATTACCCTATATTGTCGAAAGTATTCTCAATAATGTACAAACGGTCCGAATCAAATTACTCAATCCATATTTAAGAAAAAAAATCGCAAAAAAAGTTTTTTTTTACCTTGAAACCCTACCCCCCCCTTAAGTAGTTTAAATAGTAAAGTAGTTAAAGTTTGTAAAAGTAGTTGAAGTTATAATTAAGTAGTAAAAATTAGTTTTAGTAAATAAGTAGTATTTAAGTTTTATGTATCCTGGAAACTTTTATTATTTTTTAATAACTGTACCGTAATTATAAAATGAATCATGACAAGGATTATTGTTGATCAAGTTAAAGCGACTGTTTATGAACGCCTGAGGAAGGCTTAGTAAAAAGCCGAAACGTCGCGAATAAACACCTGGTTTTAACAATTTATTGGATCCTAGTCCTCTGAAACTTGTATTAAGTTGTCATCATCAAGGATCTGAAATTTTACCCAAAAAAAAGAAGATATTTGACTCTAACATTTTTTGGACTAATTTTCCGTTCAGCTCTGGGCTGTGAAAATGCACGCTACGCCTTTGGTGGGATTATGGTAAATTTTTACAGAAAAAGGTAAAACCGTATATCATTTCAGCTTTGGACTGTAAGATGTGATAAAATTAAGCTGGATAAAGCTTCGATTTTATTCGCGGAAAATACGAATATTTTTATTGACGATAGTAGGTTTTAGAATGCAAATCAATCAGTAAAATTATGAGGAAACATGAGGAAGAAATAGATGCATTTACACATTGTGACGAGGTGATTTTCCAGCAGCTTTACACAAAGAAAATTGCGATACACAAACGACAGTTTAATGTCGCAACAATTTTGATAAATGTCAAATAGGTAGAAGGTGAACATGAGGCATTAGTGAAGACATGTGGATTTTCCAGAAGATATTACAGTGAGAGACATACGAAATACCTATTAGAGACATTTATGTTAAACGTAGTCGTGTTATTGCGCATTCCGTCTGCTTATCAACGACATGTTCTATAATTTCACGGGGGTTGCGTGCGTATCATATGGGTCGGTGGTGCTTATATATGTGCAATATGCCTACCTACCCCAATTCAAGATTATTATCAGTCGGTGACTTGACTGAAGGGGGTTGAGTGCGATACGATATAACACACGTTTACG
Organism: Sisyra terminalis; assembly: GCA_958496175.1. Taxonomy (NCBI): domain Eukaryota; kingdom Metazoa; phylum Arthropoda; class Insecta; order Neuroptera; family Sisyridae; genus Sisyra; species Sisyra terminalis. Next base: position 16,372,281 of record OY292279.1, on the reverse strand, counting down.
ATCGAAATGATAACAGTCAGATCGGCTGACTCATTCAATGGAAAATGATGACGAACTAAAATATTATGATCGAAATTTAAAACATCGTCATATAAACGGTGCAATTAAATTTTATATTAATTACTTCCACATCACTTTTGTCAATTGAACTCATAAATACTTTCGCATAAATAAATGACATTAAATCGTTTTCAAAGTTTGGCCAAAGCGGGAAAAAACACTCCCAAGTGGTTACATCTCTATCTTCATCCCTCTAATTAAGATTGAAAACACTTACTGTTACAGGGACACTACAACTTTCACGAAGACTTTGTATTTAGAGATACAATCTACTCTTCAAGTTGTTACGTGCTTGGACCGTTTAAATGTATGTTTGTGCTTTTCAAGCACAATGCGTAGAAAAATACGTGTTCGCAGTTATACTTGGAAAACATTTTTCGTATTCTCACCCCTTACGAAAAAAAGAAACTATTCGCACATTCAGTAAAATAAAAATAAACGGATTTTTCCACTCACTTACCAGTAATAACAATAACACACATCCTGTTCAAAATCAATTTTTGCAAGGGGAAAAAATCAGACAAAAATGTGGAACATTTTTTCGTTATAATAAAAACATAAAAACTTTGCGAAAAGGCCAATAAATAATATAAAGGTACACTAATTGGATCACCTGAATTAGTAGTTGAACAGAAATTGTTGGAGAAGATTTCAGCAAGGGTAGCACAGCAGGGATGTTTAAAGGTAAACAACTCAACAGACGTCGAACTAAATTGAAACCAACACCTTAATATCCACTAATTGGTGGTGTCATCCATTCAAGGTGTATGTCCGAGACAATTAATTACGGTCATTTAGGGCATCTCATATCACCAAAGAGAAGTTTGTCATTTCACAATTATAAGGGGACAAACTCGACAGAAAATTGATCATTTGCACAATTATACGCTTCATTTAAACAACATCAATCGTTATTTAGGAAATTTATAAAATTATTTTGAATAATAATTATTAAAAAAAAACATTGAAAAATTAAATTTTAAAATGTATTAAAAAATCAGTGATAAAAATTACAATATCTATGGATAAAAAATTGATGATTTCCAAGTATAATTATAGATATAGTCATAAAGCTCACGACGCTATGCTCAGATCTTCGTTATTATAAAAAAGCTCTTAAGTTCTCTGCGCATGTCTCTAACACAAGTAAAAACGATAATCCAAGGTTTATAAAATACACAGGTGGCCTCATGTGCTACGTGACGTATCCAGAAAAAATTTGTAAATATCTTCAGACTGATTCAAATTTCAAAATTCTTCATATGACATCATTTTTTTTTCTAATGGAGCAACCTGTGTAGTTTATAAACCTTGCGATCCATAACCATTGCTATAATCGACTATGCAGTTTGGATTGTGATTACTTTGGCAGGTAGTAAAGATGAATAATGGCTCAAATTCGTTAAAGTATAAAGCTCATTTTTCATATATTTTCTTTGAAATAATTTTAAAATTTTACAAAATATATTTATAACGAAATTTATCAATGCATAAATTTCGAAACAAATCTTAAACCACTACATATTTGTAAGAAAGGATCACATATGAACACTCTAGAAGAATATGAAATATGCAAAGCCAAATACTAAATAGAAATAACATCCTTAACGACAAATTATTTAAAACAAACACCTGATTTTCTTAATCGCGTAAATTTGAATACTAATGCAGGTAAAATAAAAATTTCAGAAATTGCAAATTTTTCAATAAATTTAGATCTCTCAGATACATTTCAAATTAATACCATGGAAAGGAATGACGCGGTAAATTTAGATTTATCACACATTTATCACACAGGATGGGTATTAACTTTACTATCAAAATTTGTTTACAATTGACACAATAATCATTACCTGAAGATGGCAGCCAAAGACTGTTGAAACGCGTCGTATTCAATAAAGAAATTGAGGTATAGGCCAGGACATACATAATTATTCATTAATTTTGGAAGTATATAAGTAATCACATCCTTCATTACCTAATTTTTAGCACGGTTGTAACCCCCAGGCACCCCTAAACTTTAATAATGTATAATTTTACTTGCGTTATAATATTCAATCTGAATTTAAATATTGTTTGGCCAATTATCAAAAGATAAAATTTCAATAAACGGACAGTTTTGATAGTTTTTACATTTTGCCAGATGCATTATAAATATTTTCATTATTGTTATGTTTTTTTTTTGGATGACTGAAAGAACATTAAACAAGGCACTAAAAATATTGATGTAAAATAACAATCAAAAGATTACCCGTTAATTCGTACTTGATAGCAAACCCTAATTGGCAATTGGAAAAAATGCGGGTAGGTAGTTATCTGTCAAGAGTATTTATTTAACTTATGGTGTTCCAACTTGTTGCAAATAAAATATAAAAATAAAAAATATAATGACTAGTTTAAAAGCATCTAGGTTGGCGATACTAAACTACTTCAATAACACATACTTATATTACATTTCTTGAAAACAATATAAAATTTTATGTGTACTATGGGGCATCAAGGTAGCAAACTGATTATTCAAATAGAATTGTTCCAACTACTTATGTTTTGGTGGAAAAAGTTTCTACATAAAGGATTTTCAAAACTATTAATACTTACTATACCATATGTGTACTTCATTAAAAAGTTTGTTATGATCCTCATTAATATCAATAACCAATAATATCATCAATGATACTTTTATAGTACAGTACAGGCCTAGCAAATCGTGTTAATTCCTGCTGGATAGTTGACCAAAAGCAGAAATCATATATTACTATTATTTCAATATACTATTTAACGGAATAGAAAAAAATAATTCCTATTTAATAAAAGATACTAACTTCAATATTTGTTGTCAAAACATACAATAGTTTTAAACTTTCATTACTAAAAATTAATTGAAATATAACTATGAGAAAATAGAGGACCAAATATATTTCATTTATACATAAAAGTGCTACACTAATACCAGTAATTAACTTCTAATAAAACTATCCAAACTTAACCAAACGCCAAAGTATTGGATAGGACAGGCTAATTGAACAAAAGGGTAAGTTGAGTTAATGAAATATTTTAGATAGTAACCAAACTACTGAATTACAGAGGAAAAGAAAGAAAAAAGAAGTACAGTGGGAAAACTATTAATAGCTACTTGAAAAAGCAAATAAAACGAGCAAATGAATTTATCTAATAAGCCATTAGAAATATAAGTGAAAATGATAGTTATAAACGTATCATGCGAAAACTAGTGGATAATTTTTTCTTTAATTCCTTTAAAATTAAGGTATTTATAAAAAATAAAGTATCTTATTTTTTTTTAACAAATAATTTTAAAATTAACATATTAATACGTTGTCAACACCAACCAATGATGAATATATCTCCACGGTGTTGTTCCAAATGTCGCAATAAAATAGTACCGAGGGAATAGTCAATATAAAAATTAGTAAGAATGGCCTTTAGTATTGCAGATATTCGTTTATATCACACAGACGAAGTTCTTTCTGGTATTGAATAATACATTTCCCATGAAGCATTTATCATTTATTTTTAAAATGTTTTAAAAATGGTCAAAATTAATATCAAAATATAATGTTGTTGTTAGTTTTAAACTCTACTTGAAAAAACCAAAGATTTATTCATTACAAAATGCAAAAAAAAGGTTAAATTCAAAATGTCTAAAATAAGCTTCTATTGGTCCGGCATTGAAATTACGTCAGAGTACAGAAACCTAAAAATCCCCCAAACGTTTTCCTATGACAAATGTATTTGAATACAAATAGTAAGGATGATTAAATCGTTCAAACTAAAAGTTAATGATGGAAACCATTTACAAAATTTTAAATTTAAAGAGACCAGGTTTACTTTATTTCACTTTATAATTTTTTTAAAGAAAAAGGGTGTTGAATTTACCCTTTAGAAATCACTTTGCAATTAGCCATCTACACATAGAAGTAGAAAAATAATCTCCTTCAAATAGTTATAATTAAGATAAGACGATGTTTTTTTTGTGAATAAAACTTTTATATTCTATCATAATATATCCAAATTTTGATCAAATTAGTTCATTCATTGTTGAGGCAAAAAATTTAATATGTCGTTCCTTTTTCGAAATATTCTTAAATAGAAAGACAAAACATAGAAAGCTGGAAAATAAACGTATCATTTTAGTACCAACATACTCTCCAAAAATGGACCAAATATCATTTAGGGACCGATTTTTCATTGTTATCGGCATATGAATTTTTTGCACTTTTTGCTTATGTCAACATATTTGGACTATCGGAAAATTATATGTTGTACTTTTTCAAATTTCAAATATAATGCGATTGATTGCGAAAATAAAGTTTTCCTGAAAAATAGTTTTCCTTTTTTTCCAGCCAAGTCAATATTATTTATATCCTAAGAAAATTAGTAATTGAATTCTGCTTCAAATTGCAATTATAGTTTTATCGTTTGAAAAAACAGTTTTTTCTTACTTGTATTAAAAGACTTAGTATTAAGACTTAGTAACGACTAAGAAAAAGTTTAGTTTTTACATACACTTAAAATTACTTACACCTATTCCTCAGACCAAAAATGGAAATAAATATTAGGGTAAGTATTAAAATTTTTCGTGGCAGAAAATGTGAAAAACTGTAAATTATTATTGTTTTAATGACAAACGCTCAATGATCTGCTTATACCACTTATATTTTGGTCATTAGTTTTAAAATCTTTTTTCTACCAAAACATAAACCTTTCAGAACTAAAAAAAAGATTTTCCTCACTTTAATAATGTCCTTTATCGATTAAAAAAAATATTTTTGAATATGGTCTGTTCCCGAGATATTCCTCAATATTATGCACGAATTCCAATATTTAAAATAGGTCTAATGATTCTATGCTAAGAATACTATAAATTAAAATAACAAAATTTCCATGTAAATTGCACCACTAATGCAACCATAGGATAAATATTTTGGACATTCAACGATATCCGGAAAATGAGGGATGAGTGTTTGCTTGCTGTACATATAATGAACCATTGTAGGTGGACTTCTTGCAGTAATGTAATGAGGAAGTTGGAAACCGTTAGACAAAATATTTAAGTAGTTTATTTTGAAAAATACGTTAGTAAGTATGTACTAAAACTGTCTATTTTATAATTAAATAATGTTAATTTCTGTGGGATACGTTAAAATTTCTGCGTATCATAGATTTTCAACCGCTAGTTCAATACCGAGTTACTCATTTTCAGAATAAATTATCTTCAGGAAAAGGGGAAGAAATATCTAGTTTGATTCATTATTCACCGTTTTTTGAACACTATTTTCACAGAAGGTTAAATTTCAGTAACTCTATCCAGTTGTTTCGCGATTTCTGCCTTACGTCATGATTAATACTATAATCTCTCCGGCTTACAAACGTGTTTTAAAAATAAAATTTGCATATTTTGGCACGCGTTTCCAAATGGCTGCTCGCCACTTCCCGCTTGTGCGGAATGCTTCATAAAATTGCTAATTTATTGTTGTATCACTCTGTATATACATAAATGCAACGTTTTTATCAGGAAAAAAGTTCATTTTTTAAGCAGAATACGTTTGGAAAAAAAATATATCAAATTGATTGTTTTATATTACAGTTTTATGCGATAAAATTGACGGAAAAAAGGGGTTGTTAAGAACTAAGAGTGTCATCACTGACATGAATTATGTGATGAAGGCGACTGGAAAAAATTAAATTACAAATATTGTAGCTTTATAATCAAGTTTTGTCCATATGGGTTGTAAAGGGAACGGTTATTTTATTACTCCCGGGACCTATTCTTAGTAGTAGGATTTTCTGAAGAGGGTGTATTGAGCTGCGAGTATTTATATGGTGTGAATAGGGGTTGTCGACCTTATAAGAATCATATTTTTTAATAGCGCATTTTTTGCTGTGTCAATAAAGTGCTCATCTTGTTCTTTTCAAAATTTTCATCCCTTCTCTTAGGCTGGTTCTGAAACTATGGTGTTTTTTTTTTCAACATGCCAGAGTAATTAATTTGTTTCTCTGTTAAAAATTTCTAAAGCACCCTTGCTCGCTTCACATACATTAAGCTGGTGGATTTTTTTTAATTTGAAAAACGGAAAATTGAAATGACATATTTTTAATTAAGAGCTTTTAAACATTTCGTCTCTTTCATGTAACAGGGATTCAAAAAAAAAAAAAATTAAAAGCTATATTGTTCATTATCCTTATGAAAGAAAATAATTTTATTAGCATATTTTTCAAATGGCATAATTTATTTTGATTTGTGCCATTTTTCAATTATGAAAAAAAAAACCTTTTAAAATTTTCATTAAAACAATAATTTAAGGCATCGATGGCATTTATATTTTATTAATTAAATCCTTACAAAAATCAATTTTAATTATTTTTTATCTAATTGAAACACCATAGATAAATGATTTTTGGTATGTAGCCAATTAAAATTCGAAATAAAATTTAAAAAAAAAAGCATTTGATTTCCACATAATAAATTTCAAAAATTAGAAAAATAAAGTGTTTAATGTTTATGAATGATTACTATCATCAATTTATATTGACAACATATACATTTCATTCACTATTCTTTTTGAAGTTATACTTCTTTATGATTATGATTTGAATTCCGGAGATTCACAGGTGTTAAGTCTTATTCAACAATAGATATGATGACAATAAACAAAGTTCAATAAAATTTTGTATTTATTCAATAAAACTAGGATCAAGGAACATGAAACGTGCATGTATTTTAATTTCTTTATTAAATTAATTACTATTTTGATAAAATAAAACTTTAAAATAACGCAATTTGTTATGATATTCAAAACACCTATCAGAGTTGAGTGACGTAATGATTGTTCAAAGTGAATGCCGATAACAGCTGATGAATACGTTCAAAACTAAAATAACTAACGATTGCTGTTATCTTGCTCTGACTTTGAAATTTCCTATCGGTTCGTTTCCTCTACCAACGGAAAATAAAACTACGCCAACGCTCGTAGTGAGAAGTTTGGTGAAATTTATGTTATCAATATATTAAAAGAGAAATATAGACTCTATTTAAACACAAACGCGTGAGATAAAAGCAAATTAATTTATTACTGCCTCAAATTTAAATTATCTTATTGTTGTTATTTGTTTCAACTAGCATTTCAATTTCATTCAATTGACAATTTTTGCAATTTGTCAGTTGTGTCAGTGTTGGCTGTGAATATTCAGGGGTAGGTAATAGTTAATATTATGATTTTATAAAATGTTACTCAGATCAATGTAAATTTGGCCAGAATTTTACGATCAAGTAGATTTACTAGACAAGAGCGCTTTACGGGAAAATTTGGAACCATACTGCAGAGGTTTTGCTACGATTTCCGTAAGTAGTGCAGTTGTAAATCGGATTTTTATGCATTAGTTTGTGAGATTTGACATGGAACGCCGCGGAATAACTTTCATATATTAAGGGCACTGGAAACCGGAAAAATTTGAGAACCGCTGGTCTAGACACCTTAAAAATACTATGTTAAAGAATTTTTGAAAAATTCGCATTTGGGATTAAAGAAAAAAGAATAAACTTTCCCGATCTACTAACAAAAGAAAGTATCAAAGAGAGATAGCATTGAAGGAAAATATGAATGGAAATAATGATCTTACCAGTTGAAGAGAAAACTCATGATGGATTTTAAATTTTTTGTAACATATTCAAAAATCTATCAAAACTTGTAAAAATATAGCAAACTCCGGTTTCTTATACTTGTAAACTTTATTGCAAACCATAAACTAAAGAATTTGAGAATTCCTATTTTCCATATTCATCACTTGAAAATGGTGCCAAACATATTTTTATTTTATGGGTCAAGTCTTGATATTTATTTGAAAGTTAATAAAAAGAAATCAACGATTCTATAAATTTTAAAAAATATATACCTTTGTAAAATGAGTGTCTAAAGAAATTTTAATTAAAAAAAAAAAGAAATAGGATATTAAACGGAACGTTTTCCATTTGTCTAAAGGAAATTAACGAGCACATCCATAAAGATATGACTCATAATCATTGTGACTATTGAAAGGAAAATTGCTCAGTCGCTAGAAAATCTTTCGTGTTTCAATCGTTCGTTTTTCACATTGGAACCGAGGATGTTATATGTACGATTAAGAGAAATTGTTATAATCAATTTTATGAAGAGCACACTCTTAAGACCATTCAAGTGTTGAGTAAGCACATTTTTACTGATTTCATTCCTCTTTACTTTTCATCAAGCATTCGAAAATAAGACGAAATTAATAGTTTGCTATATTTTCTCGCAATGATAAATCAACAATATTAAGTACTAAACTATCACTTCATAATTTCAAATTGGCTATAATTGGGGTTTTTCTATGGATAATCGTCATAGCTGAATAAGCATATATTAAATATTCCCAGGTTTTTTTGGTCCATATTTTTCACACACTTCTACTTAAGCAACTATTTCCTCTAATTTCATGACTAAAACACTATATTTTGTTAAAATATAATGAAAATTTATGTAGCTCTGTATGAAAACTCTGTAAACTTTAATATCTCCAAAACGTATGCCTATACAAAATCAGATGAAACTTTGAAGATTTTAGTAAAAAATACTTAAGAAAACGTTTTTAAGAAATAATTTGATATCACATTTTAAAATTTTACAACGTTTCGTTGGTCTATTTTTTCACTTCTTCGGGCAATATCTAACAGACTAGAAATTGCTTTGGGATACATAGGGCATACGTTATCCAATGTATGCATGAGGCCTCATTGGGTCCAAATAAGACATGCCCAATAGAGAAATTCCAATAAGGAGCCAAAGAATTTTCAAATGGAAAGTCCTAACTGTAAACAAAATTATTATATTCAGTTTTTCTGAATTTGGTTTGGTAGGAAACCTAAGCAGGAAAATTCAATGTGAAAAGAAAAAGCAGTTTGTCAGTTTTACTGATTAGGTTTTGTGTGGGACATAAAGCAGACCATTCACGCTCCGACTTGCAGTACTGCTAGTCGGACTACTAGTTAGATCGTCTAAATAATCTGACTAGTCCGACTAGACATTCCAACAACACCATTCACGGTCCGACTTTAGATCCAACTTACGACTTTGGATCACAAGTTGGACTGCAAGTCGGACCTTGAATGGCCTGCTTAAGTGGGAAACCACAACGTGGAAATAAAAAAGTATTTTTAGTTTTTCCCGATTGGATACCAGGTATGGAGAGATCCAATATAAAAATATATATTAGTAAAATATTCAACCGAAACAGGTGGCCGAGTGGTCAAGGTGAACGCTCCAAAACTGTTACGTGTCGAGTTCGAATCTTGTATCGAGCAAATTTTCAATATTTCTCGATTTACGGGCATTTATTAACCCTAGAGTCGTTAAAAACCTTTGTAGTTAAAAAGCGACGACAAATGACAATTGAAAAAAATATAAGATTATTAATTAACATTAACTTATTTCCAATTATCTTTTTTGGTCTCAGGAATTTCCCTATTATATCCCGAACTAAAATGACCTTAATGGAATCTCTTTGCGATTTCCGCATTAGGGCATTACTTTAATAGCCCAATTAGAGTATAACGGGTCTTTCTGTTACACTCCAAACCAGGATTTCTATAGGGTATTCCAATTGGGAAAATTTATAGTTGGATAAGAACACAAAAGATGAAATTTACAAAAGTTATAATATACAAAGTTAATAGTTACTTGAAGTTAACATCATGTTGGATATTTTTAGATTATACTAACATTTTTTTCAATGAGTGAATAGTATTACACGATCTTATAATACAAACAATAACATAAACAATAGTGTTAATGTATACAGACTATTCATACTACAAACTTGGTAATAGAAACCAAAATTTTCCAACAAGATGTTAACTTTAAGTTACTATAACCAACGAAACCAACGAAAATAAACCATTGAAACTTGAAAAAATTGGAAATACTTTAACTTTTTCCATTCTTTCAGGTCTAAATCGATGTATAATGTGAAGGATATATCAAATACTTTAATTACAAATAATTTGGTCGACCATATCCTGATATATCCATCAAAAATACTATAACATTAAATCAATTTTATATTTATCAAAATTTCCGAAAAATAGCTTACTAATATAAAATTCAAATAAAACTATATGCGAGTATAATACTTCCTTAGTTTAATGTCCAAATTTCACAAAAATTATCCAAGAATTAAAATTTTATTTGATTATCACTCTTATATTAATTCAAATAAGTACCGCCTATTACACATGAATGTAACAGGTTTACGTAGGTTTAAAAGATTTTTCACAGCAATGAAAATTTTTTGTAAACCATTTTTTATGTCAATGTACCCAATTGAAACTAAGCAAAATACGGCTGGATGTTTTAGCAAGTTCAAACAAAATTTCAGCAAAATTTCACAATTTCAACACGATTTACCATTTGTGCAATTTGCACCATAAAATAGTTTTGAATGATTTTGGTTGAACGATTATTTTGATAAGCCGAAAAGCGCGAAATACAACTCGTTAATGTTATGAGGACCAAAAAATAGAAACAGGAATGCACAAAATTAAACAATTGTTTTGGACTCAGCTTCGTACATTTTTGGGACCCCAGTAAATTTAAAATATGTAAAAAATGTAGCAATTTTGGTTCCTATTTACCTACACTATCTATTTCTATTTTATATTTTTACTCTGAAAATTAAGGTTTTTTAGTTGGAAATATTGTATTTAATAATAATTATTGAACTTTTTCTAAATATTAACTTTTATTACTCCTTATTTATCTTAAAACTTTAAATTTCGTAAAGCTGCTTAAAAGATATTTAATTCGGCATATTTATAAATTTCTTTAAAAATATTTTTTCAAGCTTTAAAACTGGGGAAAATATTACATTAACTGCAAGAAATATACGCAAAAGATATTTTAAAAAGAAATGTAAGCACATTTAACGAGCACATGTTTATCCTGTAATGGCGTTCCCATTGAATTTGGAGGATTTAAATTTATATTTAAACACGCACTTCGGATATAATTTATTATTGCAATTTTTAATTAAAATGCGCAAGAAACAAGCACAATAAATGCTAATTAATTAGTATGAATAATTAAAATATATTAATTTTCCTCGCATTTATTACAAGAAAAATATGCATGTAGTACGTAAAAAGGCCTAATTAATGTATACATGGCACATCATATTGTACAAATCTTTTAATAACATCATCAAAAATGTCTTTGTTCTACACATAACAATAACATTTTAGCAAGAAATCAATTCTTCTTGATCTCAAATCTTTAATAAACAAAGGATTCTTTTATTTTCAATGAATAAAGTTATTTTAGCCAGAAGCTAGAAGCTTAATCGATTATATATTTCCTATTAATCCGTTTATAAATTGTCTATTTAGCAATTTTAACGTGAAATTTATTTGTACGTTTCAATTCAATTAATCGACGCATCTGTTTAGTCTCGATTTCAAAACAAATATCGTTAAGTAGATTATACTTTTAAATATTTCAGATCAAAGCATTATGCAATGGAAAAAATGAAAGAATTCTTTGAATTCCGAGACAAGTTTCGAGTTGTTTTTTTTTATTGTAAAGGCTATATTGAATTTCTTTTCGAGAAAATGCGACAAATGATTAATTATTTACGGGATGGATCAATATCAATGGAATTATCATTCTTGTTGATTTGGGATTTAAAATCGTTTTTTTTTCTCTCTCCATTTCGTGATTAACAACTGAAACAATAAGGCTTATAATTTATTTGTTGTTTTTGTTACGCTAATGGGCTAAAATAAAAATGCTCCTATTATATTTTTGTACAATGAAATGGGGTAGTAAAATTTATTTTTATAGGGGTTGATATATCCGGTTGTTATAATGCATTCGTGGTTAGTTGCATTTATTATCAAATTATCAATGTTTAGTAAGATGGGGTTGAACTTCATGTATTTGCAGTGACGTAATTACAACTCTCTTAAGATTCATTATTTGGGAAACAAGTATACAATTTGTAAGGGGGAACTTGAATTGTTTTCATTTGACAATGTTGAGCTTTTTCATGAGATTTTTATTTATTTGCCCAACAGAATAATAGTTGCAACAGTTTCTTTTCATTATCTTACTATTATTATTAAAAAGTTATCGATACAATCAATGTAGAATTCAAATTGAAAGCTCCACCACTTGAACTTGAATTGAATAGTATGATTACATTTTTACGAGTTTTTTTACACAGGAGTGATTGTTATAAGAATTTTATTGTCCAATTTTACGTTTACAATTCATTCAAAAAAATGGTAGTTAAAAATTGATCATTCCTAGTACTTAGCTTTAAATTACGATCAGTACAAAATGCCGAAATGAACGCCATCTATTAGGATAAATATGCGACATTGAGCTTTTTCAAACCGGGGCACGCCTAGGCATTACTTATAATAAACACTAATAATAAAGCTTAATAAAAATAATAGTAGAAAATAATATTGGCTTAATAAAGCTAATAATAATGCTTTTCGAGATGACTATGTTTATCTTTAATTCAAATACACCAATTCCCCTATTTATACGGCATTTTATTAACCAAATTTGTTTTTACACGATTTATAAAAATTGAGATTTTTCAAAAAACTAGTAAAAATGTTTATACTCACTCCATACACGCTGATTTTTTTGGTTTTATGGCATTTGGATTTTTTTCCTTCGGTAATCTGAAGAAAAAGACAGGAGATTCTCGGGTTTATAATATATATACATTAGGGTGATTTTTTTTTTGACTTTTTTTTTTTGGTCCCATCGTGAAATTTTGTTGGAAATACCAAAAAAAAAATCTTTGAAAGTTTGAGCCCTTAATATTAATTTTAAGTCCTCGACCAAGACGTGTAAAGATTTCTCATTGAAAATACACGGAAACTCTGATTTTTTATTTTTAAATTTCTATATCTCAGCAGCATTTCATGGGATCGCTTTTACCGAAGATGGTTTTTTCTCAAAATTAAACGCTCTGCAAAAGTGCCCATTGCGACAAAGTCGTAACTCACACCGGTGAGGTAGTACGGGCCACTGAACCTGATTTTTCCATAAAATTTGCGTTTTTTTTTGCATTTATCTCGTAAATAACAAGAGCTACGGAAAAATTATAAATGAAAAACTTGTAGAGAATTTGATTTCCTACAAAAAAGTTCCTGTAGACCAAATCGCGAAGATTTGTCAAGATACCAGGGAATCCTGGTAATCTGCATTTGTGTATGTATACACCGAGTGTACATATTTCACAGTATGAACTTCAAAGCATTCAAAGATACTTTGGAAAAGTATCTTGATACTTGATAAGTTACTTTTTTAAAAAGTATCCGAAATTACTTTGGGTACTTAATTACTATTAAAAAAAGGAACTTATAGACTTTTCTTAAGTTGCTCTTAAGATACTTTTAAAGTTACTTTGCTTAGTTTTGTAACGTATTAGGTTAAGTTGTTGGTATCCAGAAAATATAATTCTGATCATTATTAACTAAGGAAATGTCAAAATGTTTGTTAAAACAACACACTTTAAAAATGATAAGATAATAATATAAGAGGTTTAAATTGAATGCAATAGAATTGAATCGAACAAAAAAAAAATAAAACTTTGTATCTAATCTATCGGTATCTAATATACTTTTTAAGTTACAAGATACAATTAACGAAAATACAATTTACATAATCGTGGAAGATATAACTGGACAGATTTTCATCAATGAATGGAAGCTTTAGCTTAATGAGATAAGGTAACAAAATATGTTACTTAATCAAATTATTACTTTTCAAAAATCGTTAGCATTAATTCAGTTTTCTATTAATCTCTGACTTTGCCTTAATTAATTGTATTGATGATAAATTAGAAAGAAAAATTAAAGTTAAAAGAGAAACGAAAAATAAAACAGCTGATGATCTTTAAACGGATACCCAGACTTTCTTGAACCATCGCCAGAGATATTCTCGATCAATTCACCTTTCCATCAACAAAAGAAAAAGAACAGTACATTAAATGCACTGAAACATACATTAAATTTATATATGTTATATCACCCTTTGGATAAAATGTTTGGAATAAAAAAATTTATATCAAACACTTTAGTAAATAACGTAAATAATGCCATTTTTTAAATACCTTTATTTTGTAATTAATTAAATTTTACATCAAATTAATTAAGCAATTTTTCAAAAACCTTTATATATAAATACAATTAAAAACAGTTTTAATCAAAAATGTTAAATTAAAATGTAATAACAACTATCATTATACGCCTAATTAATAATTGATACCGGTAATATATAGTAGGTAGAAGGGTATTAAAAATTCATAATTTAACGCTTTAAAGCAAAAAATTAAACCGCATCTGGCTTTGTTTATAATTCCTTTTAAAAATCAATTCCACTTTCAAACAATTAGGACCTAGATCCTGATGGCCGATTTATATATATATATATAAACTTTCAAACAATAAATAGAATTTTTAGTTGGTTCCCAACATTTAATTACCAAATGGATTAAATTTAGCTATAAATTTAGTTATTGATTAAAAACAGAATAGCAGCATTTGAATTCCTGTGCTTTTAATCTCTTAAAGGGTTTTAAGTTCAAGTTTAAAAAAAAATAGCAGCTTTTTTTTGTTGAATGAAAGCTACAATTTATTGAACTGAGTTTTAGTTGGGACATAGATTGAATAGAAGAAATAGATTGGGACACCTTGATTGCAACACAGTTACCCAGACAGGAAAATCGAATTGACCCAGGCTTGGCTCAGGTATATAGGAGTCGGGGTAAAGCTTGTAAACCAGTCTTGACCCAATCTTGGTAAAAGTTTGGAATTAAAGCACAAGCGTGGATTGCCAAGCATTCTCTGATAATTTCAGGTTTTCGAGGATCTTTTTTCATTGCTAAAAACTATTGTTTTTGTCTTCATGGTGAAATTTTAAACTAATTTTTCCTTTCCTTGTATTAATTAGTAGAATAGGTTCAAAAAATACCATTGGTTAAGAAAAGTATACACATATAATATACCTGGCTTTGTCATCAGAATAACTCCTACAGTTCTCAACGGATTCTGATCAAACTTAGCATATGTATTCTTCGAAAAATTACTTTGAACGAGTTTAAAGATGAGTAAGATTGGATAACTAGTTTAGAAAAGTTTTAAATTTCTTAAAATTTCCTGATTTTTTTTTATTTTCCTGTTATTTCCATGATATTTCAAGATTAAATTAAATTCCCTGATGATTCTAGGTTTTCCAGATCTGTGATCACCCTGGAATGATACCCGCGGGTACCATGGTCAGATACCCGCTGACCATTTTACATGTACCCACAGTTCGGTTCCTTTCCTTGTTACAAAAGCCATTTAAAGGCATTTTAAATATTCAAAAAATCCATAAGAAGTCGTTTAAAGTTATTAAAGACATTTTAAATGTAATGATTTAAAAATGTCTTAAAACCAGACCTTCTTAAACTATGGGTCGCGACCCCAAATGATGTCGCGTAGCAATATTCTGGGGTGCCGAGAGATTTTAATGCCAAATATTTAAACAGGCACATCCATCTCATTAAATTCTTTCTTTCAATTTTAATTTAATACTACTCAACGACTGCATTCGAATTTATTCAAGCGAACTAAGGTGTTCAGAATTTCTTATTATTTATGTTATTGCTAAAAATGCAATTTTGATGGAAAATAGGGCATATAATTTTTGTAACTATAATAAATACAATTTTTTAAATTTTTGTGCAATTTTTAATTTTAGATTTTTGTATGTTTCTAAACAAATTCTAAAACTATATATTTTCATATGGATGTGCATTGTTACCTGGTAAATAAATCATCAAAAAATATTTTTAATCTTTCTTTTATATTAAATCTTTTATATTAATCTTTTATATTTAAAAGAAGCCCCTACACGCTCAATTTTATTGTGCAATATGGGTTGTACAATATATTGACGGTGGTCCCTAGACGGTCAATATTATTGTACCATATGTTGGTTTGTGCAATATATTGTATCGTCTGGAGGCGATATAGACGATTGTGCGATATTGATCACACAATATTTACCCGTTTGTACAATATATTTCCAAGATTTTGAAAATCACACTATATATTGCCTAATCCTTCAATAGCGCCCATACGCGATCAATTTTATTGCACAAACCAAAATATTGTACAATAATATTGAGCGTGTAGTGGCTGTTTAAATATAAAAGAAATATTAAAAATATTTTTTGATTATTTATTTATCAGGTAACAATACCCATATCCATATGAAAATATATAGTTTTAGAATTTGTTTAGAAAAATACAAACATCGTTAAAAATTGCATCAAAAATTGTAACATTGAATTTATTATATATACAAAAATTATATGCTGCTTTACATGGGGTCACCAGAAAACTCGCAATCATAAATGGGATCTTGAATAAAAAAAGTTTAAGAATCCCTGCTCTAAGCGTATTTTTTCAGCAGAGATGATAAAAATGTTTTTAAAAAAGTTTTTCAAACTTCTCAATGTAATAATAAGAGTTTGCGACAGTAAATATTGCTCCCCATTCAGCTGATATCCTAGAATGTGCTCTTAGTTCCAAACAACCCTAAAAATCTCTATCCTAAATCTGGAAAAAATATCACCCCCTGGAAAAATTCTGTTGGCGCTCATGTACCAATGCAAATTTAATGAAATTTTTTTAAAAAAAGTTACACCGTTAATTTTTGCAACAATTAAGCTCTATATAGTTATGCCAAAAATCAAGGTTGTATTCCATGAACACTACCTATTTTGAAAGTGGTCTAGGTCCATTTAATAATCATAGAAAGTAATATTATTATTGGCAACAATAAAATTCTTGCCAACTATTTGAAACAAAAATTAAAGCAATAATCGAAAATAAATTCATAATTACATCAGTTTAAATCTAACTTAAAATCATAATTGTTGTAATTAATGAAGATATTATTTGGATTTTCGTTAAAATGAACTTAGACTGTTTTCAAAATAAACGGCTAATTTTCAATTTTTTTGGGAAAGTTAAGAAGTAGTTATCTAGTACTATTTTTTTCCTAATTATAAATAATTTAATTGGTAATTATTGGACTTGATTGAATGGTGTAGTTACCGTTTAAAGTATGTTGTTATTGTTGCTTGCTGGGGATGATGAAACTAAGTGAAAAACAATTATTTCGAAAGAATTTTCCTGCCATTTTTTCTTAACAAAACGCAACACTAAAACACTTTCACGTGAATAACTGCTTTTCAAATTTAAAAAGACATAAAACGTGGATGATGGATTGCGTTTAACGCATCGAAACTTACGCGCCACAAACGACAACAATTGTCGGCTATGTTCATGTGAAACGACCAAGACCGTTACCGAATTTGTACTGCGGTAACATCGGCAAAGCTGCATGCGCCACCGACTACTTCCACAAGTTCATCGTATCTCTGTTCCACCATCGTTCCCATTCACATCGCTGCAGCGTGCGATCTCCGTTCGTGGGACTCAAACATTTATTAATCAGGGTAGGCGACCGCCACCCGCATTTCCATGAATACTTTTGATCGTCAAAATTCACCCGCAACAGTCCACAACAGTTCTCATTATTGGGGGTGCTCTTATATTATTTTATTGGCTTCTCAAGAAAACAGGCATTTTTTTCCCTTGGCAAAAGAATCAAACACCACTTGTACGCGTCGTGTTTCACGGGGTCGGGGGATGAATGTAATTTCAAAGAGGCATTATTTATCCACGCAGAAAAAGAGCGTAATTGAAACGATTTTAATTTCTCACAAAATTGTATACGCAAGATAAAAAATAATATTAATTCATGATATCCAAAACAATTCACTTGTTCTACAAAAGATTTTTAATATATCATTAGGTAACTATATATAGACTATAAAAACGCCTATTGCAGTAATTTTAGGTTTGTGTGGGAAACATTTACTTTTGAAAGTAATCACAGCTTTAATAGATTCCTAGAAAATTATGTCTCCTTTATTTTTTTTCCTTATTAAATAGAATGCATACTTCAGTTTCTGACCATATTAATAGACCCACACTAGGTTTTGTATCAAACCTGAAATAAGAGCTTTTTTATTTTGTGTCCATATTTTTGATTAGATTTAACTTTCCTGTACAAATTTTATTTATTACGCTTAATACCAACTAGCGTGACGAAAAATCATATTTACTAAAAATAAGTTTCTACTATCAAATTAATTAAGCATCTTCTTAATTATCACGAGCTGAATTATTTGATGCTAAATTGAAAGCTCGTTTACTGGTATTTAAGTTCCGATTCTGCGCAGTATGCTGGGTATGCAGGGCAATACCGTCTGCTGTACTAAAAAAAAATTTTTATCATCACATTAATTAAACATCTTAAATATGGTGAGATGAATTGTTTAATACTTAATTGAAAGTTCGTTTACTAATACTTTAGTTCCGATCCTGCGCAAAACCGTTCGCTGTATTTGTGGATGATGATTCCATACGTAGATTTTTTTCTAAGGGCTATTTTTCTGTAGTGACCACCTCTTTAGCTACTTTGTTCTTCAGCAATTTCCACATATTTTCAATGGGTTTCAAATCAAGGCTATTATCCTATAGTAGGGTAATAGGGGTAATAAACAAGGTTTCACCCATACCCAGAATATATTTTCTTAAAAATCGATTCAACTTTCTATAATGTAAAAAGTAAATAATATTAAACTTAATTTAGTAAAATACGTACATTTTGTATAGTCATAAGTGCGTCTAATAATTTGGCCAGGGACTGTATATCTACTTAGAATGCCAATCTATTCTCTTGTTAAAAGCTCAATAATTTGGCAGGATGTTTAACGATTTGGTAAATCTAGAAAAGTAGGGAATCTCCTGGAAGTCAGGGATCTTGAAAAAAAATAGAAAACTATAAATTTTATGAGCATCATCCGACTAGAATTTTTGCCCGATTTCGTTGTGTTATAAAGATCTTAACAGGTTAAAAATAAGGTTAACCTGATTACGGGAACCCCGATGGATTCCTTCTGAGGATGGTATCGGGATGACCTTATTTAAAAGAAATAGATTTTTCATCGGGTTTTCTAAATCGTATCCATGTGAGGAACGTCTTACTTCTCAGGATTACTTTATTGTAAAAATTGTATTTTAATCAGGCTAGTATGACGAGTTCCTCGCTTGGATCGCATCAGGATGGCCCTTTTGAAAATTATGATTATTATTATTTATTATTATTATTATTATTATTATTATTTTGGTTTTTTTTATAATTATGCCCACGTAGGGGAATTCTTAGGTTAGCCTTATTGAAAAAATAATTCTCCTGGTTATCCATACAACTTAAGTATACAGTAGGATCGCATCAGGATGGCCATATTAAAAAAAATCAATTTTCAAATGCCCTGTTTACGATAATCCTAATTTGTATCACGTGTTGTAACAAATTTTCGTATGAAAATCTTATTTTAAATTGGTGAATTTGCAAAAAAAATCAAAAAATAGATTAATAATAGAGAATTTATCTTGCTTTTTGTGTCTTCTTTCCTTTTCCTTTTTAGATTAAATAAAATCATTTTTTAGTACACTATACGAAAGTGTATTTTTTAATCTTTTATCGAAAATCTTGTTTTATGTTTGTTAATATTTTGTTTAGTAAGATTAAAAAAAAAAGACAATAGTTGGCTTAAAATAAGATGATCTTTGAAAAACTTTCAGGAAGCTGCCAGTGGAAATTCGTGTTGTATTTTGTATTGTTGTATTACACGTGTTGTATCACAATGCGTTCCATTGCTTTTTATTTTACCAATATACCACTGAAGATACCTGAGGATAGACATAGATCTTATGTCTAAAATATTAGCCAAATTTTGCACAAAAAGAGTTTAAGCGTATAAGGAGATAAGTACCCTCATTTTCTAGAATTTTTGACGAAAAACTCTTTTGCGCAAAATTAGAAAAAAAAGTAAGCAAAATTCATGCCTAACAGCTAGTATATTAAAAAACTCTTGTATTTGTGATCAGCGACTCCAAAAACTCCTGGATAGCAAAATTCGGCTGATTTAGTGCATTTTTTAATATAAAATCACGATAACATAAATCACTTCTGTATTATATAGTCAATAATTATGCATTTTTTCCAAAGTTGAATGTTGAATTACCGAACAGCACTTCCATTACTTTCAGCAAAAGTTTGGGATTCATTAAATGCTTTAAAAGCTATAAATTTTCAGCAATATAAAGTATAATCATTAAATATATTATTTTGAGTATACTTAATTAGCTTGGTCATTATTTTGTATTTATTATTCAAGATTGAAGTCAATTGAGCAATTTCTTGTATTTTTTCAGAATCAGTGTTTGAAAGTAGATATTTTCAATAAGATGGTCTTAATTAATAACGAAAAATTCACCTTAAAGAATATTTTTACTAATAATTTTTTGCCTGACAATTCAGTCACAGAATGGAAGGTAATTGACAATGGTTCACTAATAAATAAAAAATTAAATTTAAAGACACCATTCAATTCGGTAATTAAAACTTAAAAAAAATCCTTTGCCATTTGTAACTGAATTAATTCTTTTAGCTAATACCCTAGCAAACCAAAACTTATCCATTGTGTTTCCCAGGGATTAATTCAAAGCATGTGTTTTCAATAGTCCTTATTTTTAAGATGCTTGGCTTACAAACATCAACCAATTTCTGAAACTCACTGGTCTTACCTCAGAATACTCAATAAAAAAATGATTTCGTCGAAAATTTGGCAAGTAATTTTCCACCTGATAAAAGCACTGTTTCTTTTACATATTAATATTTCGTTTCTAATAGAAGAATAAACGTTTTGTTTTTACGAGTATAGTAAACATAGAAATATATTGTACCTTAACTTTAGAAAACTTTTTATTGAAGCTTAAATTATATTTTATTTGTCAATATTCAATTCTTTCAACATATAATTAATGTACTCTGAGGTAAGTACGGATGTCTATATATCTATTAAGAGCAAAGTTCCTTGATGGAAGTAAGGGGATAGGTCAGATGGGTGTAATAAAGCGTTTCATTAGTGTTCATTAGGATTATCTTGCTAGTACAGGAGTATTAACGTAGCCATTTGCATTGAACTTAAATCCTCCTCAAGGTTATAAGGCCTAGTTGGAAATTCTATCCTACTTCCGTGATGTGGGTAGGTAAACTTACTGTAATAAATACATAAATAATTCCAAGTTAAGAGAGAATGATAAACTTTTCTCAATCTATCAATCTATACATTAGTCCTTTAATGATAATAAATATTAAACAATTTACTTAAAGCTTTGATTAAGTAGTCAAAATAATGGAATAAACAATCCAATTTTCTATTGGAAAAAGCATTGAAGTCTGTTCCAATTAAGCTTATTTATTTATCTTACTTATTTATTATATATCTACTATTTTTCTATTTACTTAAGTATGATTGAAATCTATTATTGTTGTAGAACGACGTCTATTACAGGTTCAATCAAATAAAATTAGTGAAAACTCTAAGTCTTTATAGAAAGCACATGCGTAAGAAAGAAAAATCTTTAGACTTTATTTCTATTCATTATCTCATAAGTCATAATGGATCTCAATGTATAAAAAAAAAACTAAGCCCAAGAAACTTTTGACCGATTCTTCCGTGATTACCTTCGAAACTAAGATTTTTTAAATGATTTTTTTCCGTATTAAAAAAAGAGGTTCGAACAAATTTTCCTTGTACAAAAATTTTAGAGTTCCGGTTCTTTTCTTATACATGTTGTGGGGAGATAATAAAAATAAAGATATAATCAAATCGCTAAAGTAAATTTATTTATTTATTTACCAGGATACAAAAATAGTATAGACATACAAAGTATGCACCTATAGAGGTGTTAAAAAAACACCTGTACATAGACCTGGAAAAGAAAACTTATTAATTAATTAAATATTACATCAAAACTTATTTTTATAGTACAAGTATCACTTTAAGTGAATACAAAAAGAACATTGTATTAAACAAGTAATGAACATAATTTATAGAACAATTGATGCTATTCACTTAAAAATTTCTTTTTATTAAGCTTATTTTTAATATTTAAAAGCTTTAATGTCTATGGTAGCTTATTATAATACAAACTACGATACTGATTATAATATAATAATAAGATTATTTTTAGTCAATTCAGGGAACAAAAAGGTAACATCAGGAATAGGCAAACGTATTACTGGTATGATCAACAATAAATTTTCTTATTAATACGCGATTGACTTCAAAAAATGGATTAAATTAAAAATAAATTCCAATTTAAAGAGAGAGTGAGTATAAGAAAGTATTAGAAGCAATATTTGGAAATCAGTAGAATAGAATGTTGTAGAGTATATGCGTGTTTGATTTCAAATTCAAGTTTCCTTGTCGGCTAAATTTTTAATACATATTTTCAACTAAAAAAATTGAAATATTACAAAAAAAATATTTAAAATGCCTGCGATCGACCGTTTGCCCTCTCCTGGGTTACATGATATTTGATCCCCCAATAAATTATCCCTGATTAAATATCCGCAGAACACAGATTTCCAAAATAATATCCCTGGAATAAAAATATTTAAAAAAAACATGACAAAATAATCCGATAACGGAATAGTTGTCAAGACTATGGTTCTTCCAGCGACACGATTTGAAAACAGATTCTTCGAGATCTCGACGAAGTAAAATAGAAAGAAAAAATAAAATTATCGATTTATCTTTTAGGTTGACGAGATATCGATACTTAAAAATTTAAAAATGAAAATTTTTCTCTGAATTTTTCTGGATTTCACACCAATTTTTTTTATGCTAAAAACAATGCACAAAGGGTCCAAGGACGAAGCCTGCTAAAAGTCCCTTTCAATAAAATCGATATGTGACAACTTTGCATTTACTAAAGTGTTTTTAATTTAATTCGCGAATAAATCAGGTCATAATTAAATAAATATTTTTGTTTGAGATTGGAGGCTTCACCCATTTTTTCCCTCTGGATCTTTTGTGTAGAGCTTTTTTTACTATAATCAGTTTTTCCAGGATAAATCCAAGGTACAAGAAAATTAGTAATTAATAATCGAAGAATCAATTGTCGGGGATATTTTGTGTGAGGATGTTTTATCTAGGGATATTTTCGTAGGTTTATTTTATCAGGGAGGTTTTGTCGGGGGATCAAAATGACCGATACGGAACAAAGATCGTGAATTGATCATTTACCTTCACCATTTTATTTAATATTTACTATAACCATTCGCCAACATAAACACGTAATTCGGATCGACTCTTGGAAGCCAAATTTCAAGTTTCTAAGCCATTCACAAGTAATTTAGGTTTTTGATGGTTCAGTGGAAATACCGTTATTCTCAAGCCATAGTTTGTTAAAAAATTTTAACTTTCAAAACTTATAGTTCATGAAAATTAAAATTGAAATTATTAAGTTGGACCTTTTCAGGTTTGTGTAAATGAACTCACCACCTATATATCGTCGCGTTACCGATTTTGGCTATCACACTATTTGTCCAGAAATTTATTTTATTTTTAATTTCCATTCTTTCAAGTCTAAATCGATGTATAATGTGAAGGATATATCAGGATATGGTAGACTAAATAAATTTGCAGTGTTTTATTTTATTTTTTTCAATTGCAACGTTTCGTTGGTAATATTCCAACTTCTTAAGTTGAAATACTACCACATCCTGATATATCCTTCACATTTTATTTTCATAAATATGACCCCAATTGAAGATATACTATCAATATGAAGAATTTCATTAAGGATAAACAGTACTGGAAGAAGTGGAAGACAAATTTTGGCCTAATGAAGAAAAGTAAAACAATAAATCAATCCAGAACCATAAAAGCAACTGATAACATTATAATATATTTGATTTGGGTTTT
The DNA here is from genome assembly GCA_958496175.1 of Sisyra terminalis. Taxonomy (NCBI): domain Eukaryota; kingdom Metazoa; phylum Arthropoda; class Insecta; order Neuroptera; family Sisyridae; genus Sisyra; species Sisyra terminalis. The sequence goes on along the minus strand of OY292279.1, from coordinate 16,348,269 downwards.
AGTTCAAAATATAAAATTTTCTTCACAGTTTGATACATCAAAGACAAAAACGTTTAGTGTGCGTGTTGTAGCGCATTTTTTGCCTTATTTAATTCAAACCGTGCATAATTTCCTTTTTGTCAAAGAATTTAAATTATATGAAGTTAATCATTGAAGAACAAACAACACGTACGGCCACACACATTTATGCAAATATCCAAAACAAAAACACCACTTGAATTTATTACGCTAACGAGAAAGATGAAGCTTTTGGTTTCCCTTTTCATTCAAAAAGCTCATTTCTCCATAAAATTATAATGCACCCATGACAAACAATTATACAGTAATTTGTGAACAAGGCAACCGCCATCTGTCGAGCAATGCTTTTTAGTTCATATCATTCGTTTTTGTTATTGTTATTACTACAAAAGCTCCGAATAAACTTACATAATTGTATATATGTACTACTATCTAGGTATTGCAAAAGTAATTTAGACTTTTTAGCGGAACATAAACTAAAAAACAATTTATGGCGGCTATTACTACATAGTTGTGGTTAATCAATTATTTTTATTATGAAAAATTGTAAATTTTTCTTATAAATATAAAAGAAAGGAACTAATAATAAAACTGAGTAATATTCTTGCAATTATTCAAATTTATTATGTTGCACCAAAAAATTTTTCTGATACAAAACATTGCCTCGCTTCTATTGTAATTAAAATTGTAACATTTCATTAAAAAATATTTAAATGTAGCAGATATTTTTCAAATGAGGTAAATATAAATTTAAATTTACATTTTATAAAAATATTTTTAAGACATAATATAATATATAAATTATTCTAAAAAATTTCTTCATAAAATGAATAATTTAGTAAGAGGCATATCGTCATAAAAATGAATTATCTTTAAGAAATTTCATAGCGGAAAAATTATTACTAAAAATAAAATTTAAGAAGCTTTCCTTTGTTCGTTTGCGCAATCTGAAATCGTAAATGTTAATGTTTTTTAATTAAAAATTAACGTTAATTTTTCCATTTCCTTCATCATCTATTTGTTCTTCACGATATTATTCTGTAAATTGGGATTTATTGGAGTAAATGGAAAACATTAAGAACGATTAGGCGTAAATTCATTTTTTTAAATGAAAAATCCTGGCACATTGAGTTGAATGTACTCGAGCATTTTTCTTGGATAGCCCTATTCAAGTATCAAATTGTCAAAATTCGCTTAATTAATTAATACAAATATCAATTATTTAATTATGGGCTTGTAATTACTCATGAAGCTCAATGTCAATGAGTCATGTCCATTTATCAAGACAATAGTGGTTGGGGGAGGCAAAACATCATGTTGGACATTCACATACAGATCGACTTAATGCCCTTTGGGTAGATAAATACTAAACAATTGCGTCTAAATGGTGGCGGAACTTAGAGACGCCGATATCCAGCCGAACCAGCCTGGACATTGGCTCGTTCCCATCGACCTCATTTGCCCCTTTAACGTCATTGTTAAATATTTTGTAATTATCTCAGCTAATTGCAGATTCCATCACTCGATGTATCGTAATGTCTGTTTTCTTGTTTCGTTGCAAACTGGGGATGTTTTAAATATTGCGGTTAGTGCCTTATATATCAAATAGATGAAGGCATTCGCGTATAAAAGAAGCCAACAAAGACCAACCAAATTAGGTAATATGAAAAAAGAACATGATTTTATAATGCAGCTATTATAATTACTTCTGTTAATACCATAATCCGTTTATACTTTAAAGTAAGAATTTTTGAAGACAACAATTTATTAAAAGAAAAATATATAAGTATAGAAAACATTAATTACAAAAACTTGTATAAGATAGTGCTTTTACCGGCTCTGCATATTTTATCTTGCAATATTTTTTCTTAAAATGGTTAGACATAGTTCCAAATGATTAATTAATACCCAACTCACTTTATCCCAATTTCCATATCAATCACTAATGGAACTGTAGGTATATACTATATACTGTACTTAGTGCAATGGAGAACATCCTAGCAAATTAAGGAAAGCATTGGAATCATTCGGACAAATCATAATTGGAACTTATCCGAGATGGGCATTATCTAACATATCTAATTAATGGGTGTCCGTTTATTTATTTTAATCAGCGTTCTTCTGAGTGCTGCTTTTATTATTAATAATTAATCGTAAATAAACAACCTTTTCTTCGGAAGAACAATTAGATGAACTTGATTACCAAGTTTCTATCAAATCAGTAACGCTGTCTTTAAATTAGAACCATTAGTGAAATTAGAATAAAATATTGGTACAACTATTTAGATTAGACTTTTTTTGACCTTCTTAATACTCATTTTTTTGCGAAACTCTAAAATGTACCTGAAAACAAAATATTATCGAAATTGATTAACCTGTTCTTGAATTGTACGATATAATTCAGGTAGACAAATATTTACGTTCAATTTTATCAAACTTTGTTCCATAATGATCAATATTGTGACCGAAACAGGTAAAATTTTAAATTATTGTGGAATTTCTAACAATTCGACTCTGAACTGGAGATATGAAATAACATAGTAAAAGCTTGAAGGTCAAAATGTGAGAAAAATGCAGGTTCAAAGGTATCATTTTTGCATTCGAAAACAGTTGTAAATGTAAGTACAATTGACTTAACTAATAAAAACTAATAATAAATAGAATAAATACCTCAAACTGGTTCTGATTCCTTAAACGACATTCCAACCTGCCATTCTCTTATTTTGGCCTTCAGGCTTTTACTATGTAAAATAATATCACCAATTGATTATATTCTTGAACTTTTCATATATATACAATTTAATTATATTTTGAATATTTTTTTAAGCAACCCAAATTTCAAATTTTCGTCCAATCGCTAATGGCATTCCACCGAAATTCAAAGTTAATATTTATTTATTTGGATTCGTATTCATTTAATATTAATATTATTTATATAATTATATTTATGTTATTTATACATAGTTTTTATATGTAGATATAAGTGTATATAGAATAAAATAGTAAATTCTTTTTATCAACTATCAACGCAGAAAAGTTACCGAATTTTGCATGTTGACTTATAGGAAACTAAACACATAAGTGCAACAATGGATGTTTAAGTCACAAATGAATTAAAGGACTAATCAATTGATTTGCATACAAATTATACTAACAATAATTCAAAATTTGTAGAGTAAAAAGTTTTGAAACCTAGCCAAGACCTTAGGCTAGGATTATCACTAAATCGGTTTGGGATGGATATATGTTCCCGAACAGACCATTAACAAAAAAAAAAAATGAATAATTTCACGATTTTCACTAAAAATTTATTGTGTTTACATCTTCCAAAATTTTCGATTCTTTCATCTAAAAAAGTTAAATAGTTGGTTAATTTAGTTTGGTTAATGAAATAAATAACTGTAAAATTTTTTTTTGTTTTGTATTAATGAAGGAATATGTTACAACTGTAAAATTTTCATTGAATACATAAGTTTAAAAAAAATGTAATTCTTTATGATTTCCCTTAATATATTATTTTAATATTGCGTGAAGCAAACGCAAATTCAAACAGCTTAATTAGTACTGTCTAGAATAAATGTGTAATTATTTAAAATTGCATGATGTATCTCTCTGATTCTAATCTTTACCCTTATTTCATATTTTTGCGGTTTATTGAAAAGTTGTATAGTTTGAATTTCAACTTAATTAAAAAGTAAATGTTTTAAGAGCGACCATGAATAGATAGATCTACTTAGTCTATTAAAGGGTAGCCAGTATTGATTTTATTATTTTTAGGGAATTATTTATTATTCAAAACCTCTCACATAAGTTTTATAATTTTATATATTATAATAATAATAAACTAAATATATTTGAGTAGATGTTGTGACGATGTAATATTTTCTTGTCGTTTTTATTTATCATAGCAATAGCAATAACGTATCATCAGTATGCAATTACTTATTTGACTACTCGTTAAAGAAAATATTTACATTTTTTGACTTAAGTTATACTTCAATCAAACATTAATACCAATAAATTACTTTTATTATTACATTAGTTTTTTAAAGTGGCGTTCCTTTAATCGTAATAAATTAACTTTCAATTTTGTTTGCTTATAGTTTTTGAATTCGTGGTTTCAGTAAAGAGAACCTTGATTTCCATTGGGGTTTAGAGGGTGAGGTAATTCCTTTAGGCTATATTATTTGGCTGGTGTACAGATGAAAAAAAATTTATAATATTTGCTCTCTGTATTGACACAAGGCAAACATAATTTAATATATAATACATTCATATTTATTTATTAAAAAAATAATTTAATTTTTAAATCAAATTTTCCCCTCAGTAAGAAATATGCACTAATGTTTTAAGTATAATAAGTCTAATAAGTTATATGAACTGCTTTGAGGGTTGCATAACTTTATCTAGCTTTCAAAAAATGAATGTTTAGTATTATATTTTAAAAAATTAGAAATTAATTAATAAGCTTTTATAATTCATGAGTAAGAATGAAGTGTATGTGTGTATTTTGTACTTTACTGTCCCGGGTTTTTAACCTTTCCTACTACTTTATTTAAATAGGAAAACAAGGATAAGCATTTCGTAAAAATTGAAATACAACTCAATGATTTTAGGGAAATAAACGCTTTCTTATCAATTGCTATACCGGTCATACCTCTTTTTTAGATAAACCAAGGACGGGAAAAAGGAAAATCAGGCAGAAGAAAATCTGACAACGCCGTTAAAAAAATTATATCTAAATAAAATAATGTTTTTGCTATTGAGTCTGATTGTATGACAAAACAGAACATTTTACACATATGCAATTTCACCAACGTTATTCTTATATATTTCTGAATATGCGCTTTTAAGTTTTTGAGTACCAAAACCCATGACATGCCTGCTTCACGTTATATCAGTGTTGTTCTGTTTTGTCCAGTAGTGATTGAAACTAGTGTCCTTTAAGGTAAATAAAAATAATAAGACATCAAAATACTTAATATTATTGTGATTTTATTAGAAAAAATACGTAATTATTTACAAACTAAAATTAAAACAAATAGTAAAATGCTCGAATTGTTTAAGAGTTCTTTCCAAAAGCTGCGTATTCTACACATCTTGATGGATCTGTGGGAAAATATTCTTGACATTTGGTCATTAATCGCTTCAATGCTTGAATATATTTTCGTTGTGTTTCATCATTCATTACATGAGCGACATTTTTTGAAAAAATCTTTTCTCGACCAGTACGTGCATGGATACCGACCATAGTAACTCCTATAGGCCACGGAGCATTACCAATAGCCATTTCTAAGTAAGCATCGCTTGCTTTCAAATAATTCCTGTACAACAAATGTCTTGTAATATCCGTCAAACTATCTGAAATATCTTCGGGTAATGTTTTCGTTTTTAATTTTCGCAGTAACGGTTTTAGGTAAACTTGTGTTTGTGTATAAGTTGCTCCTGCTAGCTTTCCTCGTGTGCTCGATTTTTCAGCTGCTGGGCGATTATTTAATTTGTCCCCCCACATTTTTAATAGGAGCTAAAACAAGGACATATTTAACATAATGTTATAGATTTAAACGTAAGTACTACCTTTATAAACGCCATAATAACATTCATGTCCAAATTTCGGTTTCCTCGTCCAATTTTCGGAGCCATTGCGTGAATTTTATCATATTCAGTTAGTTCGGTAAGTTCCGTTTCTATTTGTTCTTGATGTTCTTCACTAGTTTCTTCGGTTTCATTTTCGGGTTTTTTTAAATCTTTCGTGTCTCGTCCGCTTGATTCGAGTAGTTCGTCTAAAAAGGCTTGATCAACTTTTTCCATAGCCTCTTGAAAATCATTTCTAAAGCCCTACAAAACCAAAAATGTAAAGCCTTAATTGTATAACAATGTTTAAATAAATACTCTATTCATTTCAGGTTCTAAAATTTCGCATTTCCGTAATCGACGGAAGGCCTCAATTTCGGTTTCTCCAAACATTAAGATTGGTTCGCAACGTTCTCGAAGACGACGAATTACTTCTGAACGAGGCAAAATTGCATGTTCACTACCCTCTTCAACAGCAATCCCATCTGTGAAATAAAAATATTAATTAAACTATTTTTCCATGTTCTCTTGGTCTCGGATATCAAAGAATCAATAATAAAAAAATTCTGTATCTATTTCTAGAATCAATAGAATCAAAAAACAAACATTGAAACTTAAGAAAAGCTTAGCAATTATATTAAAAGGTGATCGTGATTGGTGAAGAAATTTATTTTCCATCATATGAAATATGATATAAAAAGCTTTCAATTCTTTGACTAAATCACTAAAGTCGTTTTATTTCAGGACACACTGAACTGATATTTGGTAAACTGCAAAAATATTCAATTAGGTACACGAAGTAGATAGACATTGCTAAATATAAATCAAAATTAATATATTACAATATTAGTAGCAGTCGCAAAAAGGAGCTAATGGATATTTACAACAAACAACGCCATATGTTTGAATTGGTGAGGACCGTGAGGAAGTACATAACCGTATAGAGATCCAAAACCCTAAATATCGATAATAATCGCTACCCTATTAAAGTTACTAATTTACGCGGAGAGATTTGTACGTAAGTTTCATTTCTTGAACTATTTTTAATGGTTTTCTGTAATATCCAGGAATGGCAGCATTGTGCTCCAGATGAATGATTGTATGAGATGAATCTCGGTTAGACATTTGAAATTAAGTACAGGATATATCATTAGGCGACAATAATAAAATATTGTTTTTCGTTTTTTCTTGTGTATAAGAGATTATCTTAATAATTTTTTTGACTTAACTCTCTTTTAGGCCGATCAGTATCTAGCGACGTTGTATTTTCTACTTTATTTTGATTTAAATTCGCAAATAAATCGACCCATAATGAAAATTTAGCCACAAAAGAGAAAATTATACTATATTAGAATTGAATGTACAAATAAAATCGCGAATAGAATAGAAAATTTAACGTTGCCAGATATTTGCCGACCTAAAAGGAGCTTGAGCCAATTTTTGGGTTTATAGTGTTTTATAAAATTTCAGAGAGGCGCCATATGATCAAATATTTTTAAGGGAGTCGTGATAAATTTAAATTTGGAAACCACTGTTCTATATATAAGTCTCTTTTCCAACGCTTTCACATTGCTTATTATAAATTGCTTAGTTCACTTAAAATTCATGCCTATGTAGACGGCGCTAGCATTACTTCTAGTGCTGTTTTTTGTTTACTGTACAGTACGTTATTCAATATAAACAGATCAGTGGATACAGTATATAATGTCTATTTTATTCCCTAGCACGTTAAATCCTGTATATTTATAAGTTTATCCTGCATTACTGTCATTTTTTCGTTTTCACTTCAATCTTGAGGTCTTCACTTCAATAATATTTTCCAGAGTGAATTAGGAATCGATTTGTAATATTTCAATATTAACCTGTATATGGTGCGTCGCTGCTAGAAGTGGATTCTGCTTGTTGAAAGCCATATTTTTGTCTATACTCTTCTTCCTCTTTAGCCACTAGGTCTGATCGCTTGAAAAATTTCTTTTTTTCATCCTACAAATTAAAGAAATGTTTTTTTAAGTAAATGTAAAAAAAGAAAATATCAATAAGCAAAACATACAACAAGTTTGTTCTCCTCCAAAAGTTTTCTTTTTCTTGCTATTTCTGCTTTCAAAATATCCATTTTTCGTATTTCTTCATTTATGGATTGTTAACAAATTGTCAAAAATTATCTTTCTCAAACGACAAATGTCATTTTTTGTATGCAATATTATAGTCGGTATAAACGACACCTATAATATTGCCCATTGTACGCAATCGTGCGCATTGTGCATAATGCGCTGATATCGCCTACATGTTTATTTTAGCGAAAGATACACCATACGAAACTGCTGTAGTTGAAAAGAGTTGAAAATAGTCAGGAAAAAAGCGTCACAATTTTACATCTTGTTTGATCTCATGTAGATGTTGCCGGTTTTGAAATTGAAATTTGATTAACTGAAATAATTAAAATGTCAAACGAATCAATTTCTCAAGATGATGTGATTAATATTCTTTTAGCAACTGATATTCATCTCGGCTATGCCGAAAGAGATCCTGTTCGTGGTATGTACTTAAAATCTTGAGGGTTATAAAAGTTAGTATTAGAGGGAAAACTCACTATATACAAATACCTTTGTTTCAGGCGAGGATTCATTTAACACTTTCGAAGAAATACTTGAAACTGGTCAGCGCTTAAATGTGGATTTTGTACTTCTTGGCGGAGATTTGTTCCATGACGCCAAACCATCACCTGTTTGTCTTCATCGTTGCATTTCCTTACTCCGGAAGTAAATTCCCCAAATTTTCCACAAAAATTCAATTATAGTTAATACAATTCTTACTTTTTAGCTATTGCTTGGGAGATCGGCCGGTTAAGTTAGAATTTCTTTCGGATCAAAGTTTGAACTTTTCTCATTATGAAAATCCTATTGTTAACTATGAAGATCCAAATTTAAATATTGCATTACCAATATTTTCTATTCATGGAAATCACGATGATCCAATAGGTACATTTATCATCAAATTTTAATTATTGGAATTGAAAGAAAGGAATATTTTTTTAGGTCTGGAGCAAATATCTACTCTCGACACACTATCTACTATGGGGCTTGTTAATTACTTTGGAAAAATTACAAACTTTGCTTCCATTGATTTGTATCCAATTCTTTTAAAAAAAGGCGCCACAAAGCTTGCATTATATGGATTGTCACATGTTAAGGACAAACGACTATGTCATTTGTTCAACGAAGAAAAAGTAATCATTTTTATATTATAAAATCGCTTTTCTGTCTCAAATACTGAAGAATATTTTTGTCTGACCTTATAAAATGATATTGAGAAGCATTATACTAATTTCGTTCTTATCAATGCTTAGTATAGAAAATCAAAATTTAGTTTTAAAAAGCTATAAAGATTATGATTAACGGATTTCAATATCAAAAAATATCTCTAACAATGTCAACTATTAATTTATGCAGTGCCGAATTCATTGAAAGTTGCCTATGAAAATGCTTATGAAATCCTTTGTATATTTTAAACATATATAATTCGGAATATACATTTTGAATTCGTTGGGGTTCAGACACTTTCAAAAATCGTCTCCTTCTCCAACTACCCGCGATACCTTTAAAAAAGAACTTTATAATGAATATTCCTTTATTCCATCTTATTATATAAATTTTATCATTTTAGGTTACTCTTAGCAGACCAGATGGAGAAAATGAATGGTTTTCCATTTTAACACTTCATCAAAATTGTTGCAAAAGATCCAAACAAAGTTACATTCCAGAATCAGTGCTTCCTGATTTCTTAAATTTTGTCCTGTGGGGACATGAACACGATTGTCGTGTGGACACAGAAATCTCTGCAGCCAATGAAGTTCCCATTTCACAACCAGGAAGCTCCGTCGCCACATCATTGTCAATAGAAGAATCGAGCGAAAAATACATCGCGTTACTTAGTGTTCACAAAACTAATTTCAAATTTGAAAAAATCAAATTAAAGACAGTTCGGCCATTCATTTTCAAGAATTTAAGTTTGGAAGATTTTGAGCCAGACACAATATCAAAGAAAACAATATCTGAACAAACGGTTGCATATGTGCAAGAAGAAATCGATAGAGCCATAATCGAGGCGAAAGAATTAATCACTGGTCATCCAAAACAGCCAACACTTCCACTTATTAGAGTTCGAGTGGACTATACTGATGAAAATCAGCAGTTTAATGCTGTTAGAACTAGCCAAGCTTATCACGATCGTGTTGCAAATCCAAACGATGTGATTCTGTTAAGAAAGAGTAACTATGACCCAGTTAATAGAAAAATCAAAGATGAAATTGATGTTGGTGCTATGGAAGTATGGGAAATTTGGTTTAATGCTTTAACTTTCTTTGTATTAATTTGAATTATTCTAGAATCAAGTTATTCAATCTTGTGTTGAATCAAAAGTAGAAGAATATTTCAATGAAGTGGAAGAAAAAAAGAAAACGCAAGTATTATCAGTTCCTGGAATGTGTCAAGCTGTGACCGCTTGTATTTCGAAAAATGATTACGAAGCAATTGATTTGATATTCAAGTAAGTTATAAGATATGATATTTATTAGAAGGTTTCGGATTTGTACTGGAAAAATGTGACGAATAAAACATTGAAAATCATTTCCTCAAAAATAAATAATTTTAGAGAAAAAAATATGTTAATTTTTAGGCATGGAATTGATAAATCGATGGAACTTATTAAAGAAAGAATAAGCCAAATCAAATGCATAGATAATGAGATATTATCACTTCGTACTACACGTAGTGAAAAGAAAGAAGAAAAGTCAGAAGTAAGCTTAACTTATACAATCAGCGGAAAAGAATATATTGATTTATGTGTTAATTTGTAGTTTGAAAATATATTAAATGATCCCGAGCGTGAACGGAAGCCGCCTCCTTTCCCTGATGACGAGACTATTCCAGTCGGACATGAATCTGACGAAGAAATTCCTGTACGACCAACACGTGGTCGTGGCTCTCGAGGTGGTCGTGGAGCAAACAGTACTAGAGGAACACGAGGACGTGGACGTGGTCGTGGATCTAATGTCAGTGTAATGGTAGAAGATCCACTTGAAGACTACGAACCAGTTATAACATCCCCAACCACCCGTAGTGGTCGTCGTGGACGACCATCCCTTAAGTTACGTCAGACCCAACCCGTTACAGTCGTTACACATAATTCACCAAGAAGGGCAGCTGCTCTTGTATGTTTTAAATTAAATTTTTCTAAATATTTTCATTAATTTTTTCGTTTTTTTTTCAGGGTAAAAGTTACATTATTCTCAGTGACAGTGACTGAATGTGCCATTTATATTCCCATTTATGTTTTTACGAGTCTCTATCAGATTGCTTATTTGTTTTGTAATAATAATATAATCATATAAATCAACAATTTTAATATAAAAAAATTATTAAAATAACAAAGTTGTTTTCTTATCAACTAAATCTGTGGTCGTCGGAGTTTTCATTTTGTAGAGCTCTTAAAACATCATTATTGTTGGTCGTTTCTGGTTCCATTAATCGTTCATCTGTCGTTGTAAGGTGCACAATTCTAGAAACAAAAATAATATGAAAAAAATATATTTAAAATTATCAGGTGAGGAATATAAATTATGTTCCTTATTTAAAGCATCTTATTTTGCTTTAAGTGCCACCATCTGATTTAAAAAAAAGTTGGAAAACTTCAAAATTGAGTTTACTACGCATGCGTTTTAAAGTTAACACTTCCTAGTTATGCTAAACACTTAAAATGTGCCGCCTTAATGTCAAAGCTGGAAAATTACTTCCTGTATATGTGCGCAGGCGCGCGAATTCAACCGGAACTTTAATTTGAGCTTAACGGCTTACAGATCGGAACCTAAATGTAGCACAAACGTCGCTCTCTTATAATACTGACTATTAATTACTTGTAAATAATATTTTTTTTAATTTCACGGAAGTCCCAAAATAGCAGTAAATACGTGATTCGTTTAGTTATTCGTTCAGCGCACCTGCATAAAACGCGTGCATTATGTTCATCAACTTTGACTTAGAGACATAAATTCAAATATGCGTCTGTTTTAGATTCTCATTTATGTACTTTACAGTTCTCACATTATAGAAATTTTCATATCTTACAAGATTAAAATAAAAACGGCTGCTTGCGTTGCAAAAGTTAGCCAGAAAATCGCTTGCGGGTAAGTTGTTAAAGTCGCATTGTAAATTTGCGTATACATAACACTAGAAATAAACGGAACCGCATTATCGGCAACGGATAAAACCGAAAAAACACAGCCCCTTTCGCTAGTTGAGACAGCTTTTGATGTCATAGATCGTAACACAGGAGCAACAATTGGACCGATCGATGCAATAAAAGCACCTGAAAAATAATTCAATTTAAAAAAAACGATAAAATTCCAAATTTAATAAGCGGCTTATTTTCATATCAAAATATGCTAAGCTTTAGGAATTTGACTCTTGGTTTTTTAAAGTATAAAACATATTTTCCCACGTCTGTAGTACGTATCGGCACTACTACGCGGCACCATTATAAGCTTAAATAGAGAAAGCTCTACCCAGTTGCAGTAATGAATACTGAAGTGCAAATTATCAAGAACTATTATGGTAATGGCTGATAGCAAACTTGAGAATAAATACTTTTAAGTTAGACTAATAGACAAATAGTTTCTTAATTTTACACTTCGAATTCATATACTTCTATAGTCTTTTTATTCAAAACTATAAAAGCTTCGTGGTTCGGTTCAAATTGTTTTTAACCACTGAACATGGCAACATTGAGTCGAATTTCTTTAAAGTATACCATATCTTTATTATAATAATAATCTTCGACATACCCAAGTAAAATTCCCAGTCAACCGATGAGAATATATAAATTAAACGACAAACAGCATGACCTGTGGCTCCTGTCATTATAATAATTGTATCCCGTAGATTGAACACACGATTCATCAATGGAACAACCAACAACATTAAAACTCCATATAAAACAGATTGGAACGTTCTAAAGTGGCTATATTTGGTGTCGGACCAATGCAATACGTTTTGGAAAAATAAATATGAATATGTTTTTTCATCTACAAATAAAAGATTTATTTAGTAGCAACAATACTTACCTATTAGGGTATTTAAAAAAATGTTCTCCAGTTTTTGTATTGCAAAAATTTATACCTCCTATATTCTAAATACAAAGTAAATACGCGACTAACGTTAGAATAAAGTTTGAGCAATTTAACTCTTCCTTTTTATATTCCTATAAAAAGCAAAAAAATGGATTCGCAATATCTGAACCATCTGAACATTCAAACAATGATTTAAATTCAAAAGGGATATTTTTTACCTTATCAAAATTTGATTTTTTTAGAAACGAAACATTTTTTAAACACCCTAATACTTATACTGTTAAAAATCCTTACCTCTTTGAAATGTATAAAACATCATAGCAAATATAAACATAATAAGATAAATTCTTCTATGATACGGCCGTTTTCTTGCTAAGCTCTTGCAAGTTTTCTTAACGTGATCTACATCGAAGAAGTCGACTAATATACAGGTTTCCAATTGACTTAATGGTTTTTGTTTGTCGTTCGATTGCCATTTAAGTACTACCAATGAATACAAAATTGATAAAACTAACAGACTTGCGTTTATTGTGAAAAGTATAGCATAAGATCTATTAGTTATATTGAAGAGATATCCTCCTAACGCAATGCCGGTGGGCATTGTAAATAGATAACAAACTTCAAGAATTGTAATTCGTAAGGTCCGATTTTCAGGATCTGTAATGTCTGATAAATAACTGTATGCAGCAGCAAAAATAATAACATCTGCTCCTGTAATAGTACTTGGTAACGTCGCTGTATAAATTATGTATTGAACCGGCCAAGTCGCTAAAATGAAAATCAAATTTAAGAAACGAATAAGAAAAGTATATTTTTTATAATTATTTACGTTGTAAGGCATTAACAACGATCATAACTGAATAGTATAGTTTTCCAGCTAGACCCATTATTAAGGGAAGTTTTCTTCCTCGTCTATCAGACCAAGCACCCATAAATAACGCAAGAATTATCGGAATTAAATGAGCTGCTAAATCGTTCCATTGACTAAAAGTTGACATAGTTTTCTGCAAAAAAATTCTGTTGAAAGAAACGTTATGGAAGCATCAATCATCATCATTTTACTTGAACTTCCATGCTTATATTTTTATACTGTTTTTCATTGATATTATCACATATTTCTTTACTATATCCATGATTTACTGTGCAAGCTTTATATAGGAAAAATGATTGTTCAACCACCGTCGTAGTCATAAAAGCCATCATATATAAGGTGATTGTTGGTTCGACTGATACCAATTTGTAGAATTCGTACCATTTTAAGTTTTCCAAACGTGACGGAGAATTTGGAACGGTTGGCATCTATCAAAAATAAGCATATTATGAGATTCAAATTATGTAGACTGCTATAATAATTGTTAAGATAAGATAATCAAGGTAACTAATAAAAGTTTCTAAAATTAATTTATATCTTTATAGATAATTTGAATTGTTACTAATGACACATATTCTGTAGTAAAGACTAAAAATTCTGTTGTTAACAAATATCATACACGTATTCATGTAATCAGAAGTATTTTTTATAAAAAAAAAATATAGATACTATAGCTGACTTGAGGAAGGAATACCACCATTTACTTCCAAAAATTTTAAACAAAAATATATAAGTATTGTTCCCAAAATTAAGAAGTGAAAAACACGTTTAAAATGAAAGAATAATATATCTATTTAATAGCAATTATTTTGCTTGCAATTTGTATTTGTAATTCCCTACTAATCAAGATTACAAAAGATTTAGAATGAGCAGATTTCGTTTCTAAGAATTTCAGAAAAATATTTTTTAAAAAAATATCCCGGGTAATATATTCAGGAGATGCCAAAATCATAGATAGTAAAATATGTTTTTTTAAATCATTTATCTCAAATCCTGGAGAGATAGGGGTACAGTTTTTGTTTCGGTTCAAAAAATACATTGGATACAAATTTGAATGTGTAGAAAAGTATATAATTGGATAGTTATAAATAGTTTGTATAAAGGTAGTAAATAAGAGCCGGTTTATAAAAAGTCACATAAGATCTAATACCTCTGATCTTCTATAGATCTGTATTGTTCTTACCTTTGTAATATTGTTCACATAGAATAAATAAACAATAATCAGATAAGATCTACCCTACACTTAAGACTCTAATACTATTGCACATTGGGTGATATACACCTATAATTTTTAATAGAATGGAAGCTAATAAAGGTCTATTTTATATAGATTTTTTTTCTTTTCGTTCAATTTTATGTTACGCATATTTAAATTCAATTCTAGCTATTAAGAAATGGATAATAAACAAATATTTTTCCCCATTATTTTGAAGAGAAGAAAAGCTAATTGAAAGGATTACATTCTCAGTCGAAAATAAAACATTGGCTAGCCAAAACATTCGTACATAAAACTACAAAATGGAGTCAATAAAGAAAAAAAAGAATAAAATAACAAAGACTTTAATGAATCCAAAAATATGTAATCTAGAACCATCTGTTAAAGTTCTGCCTTTGATTAGTTACAGTTCTATTATGCGGCTCAAAGAAAAGTCATTTTCATTATGTGTATAGAAAAAGATATGAAAACTATCAAACTATCAGAATGAAAAATGTATTGAAGTTATGTATTGAATGTATGAAGTTTTTCTTTATCATCTAAAACTATATAATTTGAGCCTATATTTTCCGACAGGTAATTTTGGTTTTTGCTGTAAAAAGTTTGAAAATTTGGTCACCTTTACTTTATTTGGTGCTATTATCTTGACCTATTGGTTTTTGAACATTTGAAATATTTTTAAATTCCTTTTTAACAGGGGATGTAGTACAAAAAATTGTTAGGTAATCAGATAATATATTTCTTATCGTTTCTAGCTTAGGAAAAAGGAAAATTTGTTGGTCTAAACCTCTATAAATACTTAGAAATACTTAGAAATACTTACAAAAACGATAGAAGATAAATATAAGAGTTATAAATGAAATCTTATAGAACAATAAAATAAAACTATGTATCTAATCTCTCGGTAATTATGTATTATAGTATTTAAGATACTTTTTAAGTTAAAAGATGCAGTTCCTCTCAAAAAGTATCTCAGATACCAAATACATTTTATCAAAAAATATGGAAACTTAGATATATGGTAGTAACTTAGATACTTTAAAGTAACTAAGTTGGTTTAAAGTAGCTAACATACTTTTTTTCTGACAGCTCTGGGAAGAAGTTAAAATAAAAATATTAAGAATATTTAGAAATTAAATTATAGGATGTAAATTTGCTTTATTATAGCTGAATGGTAAATATTCTGAATAGTATAGTTTCATTCTTTGACTTAATTGCAAACGGCCATAATTACTATGTTATCATATGCTAAAATCTCTTTAATATAACAGATATTAGATTCAAATACAAATCAATTTAAATATATAAGCCTAATTGGACCAACACATAAAAATATATATTAAAACTCTTAACTTTCCTCATATCAATATTTAATTTCACCAGTTTAGTAATTTTCTATTAAAAAATTTGGCTTTTTATCAGATCTTGGATTTTTTATTTGATAGTTTGTTATTGGTATATTTTTGAAAAAAATCTGAAAAAATCCTCCAAAATAAAAGAAGAAATTATTTAAAATTTAAATTCAGCTGAATTGAAGCAGAATTTTAGTAGAAGATAACGTTATTCGCTTAAAATAGAAATATATAAATGATATAAACGTAATTTATAAGAAAAATTATATTATTTAACTTGAAAAATTTATTAGAACCATTTGCGCGGTAATTTTAGAAAGTAAAATTCTCTAGATTTTTTGAATTTATAATTTTTATTGAGGTACTCCTACTACAAGTATATATTATGCTTGCCATGCTTGCTTTGCTTATAAAAGCTTATAATGGTTTAAACCTTGGAAGATTGAGGTTATAATATACTCAATGAAAATTTATTCTGATTTATTGTAAAATACGGGGAAAAAATAAACGTTTTGGTAAATTTATTTCATCTGTAATGTCATTCGTTTAAAAATCCATTAAACTTTAATTATTACATTTGTCTAATATATAATTCTCTGAGTAAATTTAATATTTTTTATTCCAAAAAATATAAAGAAAAATACTAAAAATACTAAAGGATTCGATTGTTTGGCGCCAAAATAATTAAAATAGAATGTAACCTACCTTGATTGTATTTGAAAATATTTAAAAACATAAATTCAACAAACAAATTTTCCAAGAACCCGAAAGGTTATAACTACATACAATTCCTATACGAATTCAAATTGAATTCCACGTTTTAGCAATACGTTCATTTTCACATCTAAAGCTTATGTAATCCAAATTTAATTTATGAACAATAAAATTAAATAGATATGACAATCTCTGTAAATATTCATTTAATTTCGACCAAATAAGATATATGAATTTGAATGTAATGATAAGCGTTTGATACATTGAACAAAAAATTGCACGAATTTTAATTGAATTTTTCAAGACCGGTTTTCAAATGCTCCAAGGGTTTGGATATTTAAGTATCAACTTTTAAGCAAATCTATCACTTGACCTGATTATTAACAATAATCAATTTCAATCACCAGCAATTCATAACTATATACGCTATATACTCACATAATTTCTTCGATTGAGCATTTTCACGGTTTAGAATTTAACACTAATTTAGACCCAATTGGGACTACAATTTCTGCAAAAAATCACAAGATCAATATATAACTTAAGTGCTTAAGGCTCACTTTTATTATATTTTTCAAAGTATTGCTTCGGTTATAATAAATGTATTAATTTTTTAATTTAGTACATATAACAGATATACAATTTCTCATCAGACTATTTTTTTTACAATTAACTGCACTATAATTAAAGCTAATTATATACTCCGAGAGGGTTTTAACATTTTTCAATAAAAACTTATAGTTTTTATCGTCAATATATGCAATTTCAAATACTAAGAACACTTTAATAAATAGTAAATTATTTTTTGTTTATTCTTTCTCTTCACTTCAAATTATAGATGCCAAAAATTAGTAATCAGCATTTTAACTCTGAAGAAAATTTCGCTGCTTCAAATGCTCACATACTATTATTGTTATCGTAATCTTTATTATTATATTATGTTTATTACAATTGATAAATGATAGAAGAAATATTGATAGTATAAAAGAAGATTAAAAAATAAGTATCATATTTTTATATTCTTAAACTAAATTCAGAAACATATTTGTTTTCATTTATATCGGTTTTCATAAATGCTACTTGAGGTCTAATGTTATCAATGTGAACAATTTATTATTGTGGTATGAAATAACTATAAAGAAGGGGCTTAAATTTTAATATAGCTGAAGAAGGGTACAGCTAAAGTGACATATAGGTGATGATAATATAAATAAATAATATTTTTAGAGATAAAATTACAGTAAAACCTGAATATATTCTTTACTTGTGGTTTTAATGAATATGTTATCGTAATTGTGAAATGTGAATATTTCTTAATATGATACTCTATTGAAAATCTGAATAAATGTATTTTTTTTTCTTTTTTCATAAACATCAATAAATTTTTAACTGCTCAGGTCATTTATGGTTCTCAAACAATATTTTGCCCTCAAATGAAAAGGAATGGAACAAATACTTATTACCCTTCCTGTTTAAATCTAAGATGTTTTTAAACAATTATTAGGAAAGATCATACAAATACAACAGTTTTCTATGGAACAAAAACTTTTGATCTCCATTGTAAAAATTAGAAGTTAACATTAGATTAGATTTTTTCACTGACTTTGAACAGTTATACTGTTTATACAATGTATAAAATATATTGTGGTTTTATTTATGTAATATAACTTCCAATAGTAAACTATAAACATAAATTTGAACTCAAGTTCAAACAAAATGTATTTATGACGTAATGTTCCAGATATATATTATAATTGCCAAGTGATCTTCATCATTGGTCACGTAATATTGATTCTCAGTGATCCAATATTACTTGATGACCACTGAGGAAGATTGCTTAGCAATCGAAATACATATCTCGACAATTCGTCGGAAATACATTTCTTTGATATTTTTTTCAAATTTATGTTTATATGTATGTTTTCTTTTGGAAATTATATTTCAACAACTTTTTATATTAAATAGATAATAAAGTTAAAATATTATGTGTTCTTTCTGAAAAACAGCTTAAACTCTTATTTTGTGATTAAAAAAAATAGACAGGAAGTATTTATTCTTAAAATTGTATTCTTTTTTTATTCAGAATCGTTTATATTAACATTTTGAATTATTTTAACATCTTCTCCTCGGAAATGAGCGTTTTTTTCTTCAGATTCCGTTCTGTACGTTAATTCATCTCGTTTAAAATTGGTATGATAGAAACTTAAATATAAAGAAAAAATAGAAAAATTCAAAGACAACAATAAATAACCATTAAATCTTACAAAATAATAGCGAAAACTAAAATTTGAGTTCCAATCGTCAACCACCAAAACGCTGGAGGGTTTGATTCTACTGTCGCATTATAAATTTGAGTGTAGAAAATGCCAGATAACATTGGAACTGAATTATCAGCCGCAGAAATAATTGAAAAGACTTTCCCTGAAAATTTCAGAGTTTTTTTTTTTAGAAATTTATATTTTTCATACAACAACCTCGTTCTGTGGGAGCGATTAGTTTTGAGATTAAAGATCGCAATACTGGTCCAGAAACGGGACCCAAAGATCCTAAAATGGCAGCTGAAACGATAAAGATTTCATATTTTATTCAGCCCTAAAAATTTTAGGTTTTGTTATTACCTAAATAAAATAACCAGTTTTGATTAGAAAAAATACAGATAACTCGAGAGATAATATGAGAACAACTGGCTAATAAAATAAGAAAAGTATCCCTAAACTTCAATACTTTTACGCCAAACAGCATTACCAATACGTAAAGAAGTGTTTGAAACGTTCGATAATCACTATATTGATTATAACTCCAATTCATTGCATTTAAAAAATATAAGTACGTGTAGTTACGTTCCTCTGAAATCAATTGTAATTAATGAAATTTTTGATGGCAGTGCTGATGATTTCTAATAATTACCTCGTTGAAACCTTGATAAAGCTGTTACTACTAAAAATGGTAATAAATACACCTGGCCAGACTTAATTCGATCTCGAGTAAAATATTTGTATGATAATAAAGGTTTTCCACCATCAAAAATATCAGCAAAAAATCCATGGCTTATTTTTTTCAAGGGTTTTTGTCTTTCGTTGGTTCTCCATTTCAGAACGCATAGAGAATAAATAATGGAAATGATCAAAAATGTTACGTTTATTCCAAAGAGAATGGTGTATGAACGATTAGTAACATTCGAAAATAAATATCTTCCTAAAAATAAAAGCAAATTAAAGAAAAATCGTTTAAAAAAGACGTTAATATAGTTTTTTTGGCGAAGATATACTGTATAGGCATTATGCATTGCAATAGCCAAAATGATTTTTAGAGTTCACTGATTAAGCTTGCTTTCTTATTTATATTCATAGTTAAGTGAATAAAATTTAAATTGTTATATATTTTGTATATAATTTACAAGTATTTTTTTTTACATACCAAAAAGAATTCCTACGGGCATTGTACTCAAGTAAGACGCATCTAGAATAGTTATTCGAATAGTTCGATGTTCTATCGTGGTAATATCGGTTAAATAGCTGTAAGCTGATGAAAAAATAAGTACATCCGCTCCAGTCAAAGCCATTGGAAGTGTTGCAAAATATGTGACATACTGTAATGGCCAACTCGCTAAAAATTATTATTGTTCAACAAAAAGCTCGGAAGTTTTTTATAATACTTACGTTTCATGTTAATTACTATGATCATAGTAGAATAGTACAACTTTCCGAAAAGGCCTAAAATCAGCGGCAACTTACGACCATGTCTATCAGACCAAGATCCCATAAATAATACAATGATTATTGGCATGAAATATGTGGCAATTTCGTTCCATTGTAAGAAGTTTGAGACTGTAATCTTAAAAAATATTGATTACTTTACATACTAAAGTTTTTGTTTTCAATAAGAAAGCTTTCTTCAGGGGGCAATTAGGCATTTTCAGGCAGCTTGAGCTTTCAGGGAGGTGTCAAAATTTGAAAAATTTATTAAATAAAAGAAAATTTTGTATACCCTTCATTTATTCAAAACTTAAGGGAAATATTTTTTTATGTAAATATCAATAGTAAATTTATATTTGAATTTTAATGATTTGTAAACATCTTTTGATTCTAAGTAAACTATCAAACATGTTGTTACTCCTGTTAAAAAAGGAATTTAGAAATCATTACATTGAAAATGTATTTAATAACTTTATCAACTTGAATGGCTTCTAATGGATTTTTTAAACACTTAAAATTCCTTTAAATGCCATTGTTAAACATGGATTCGTTGTTCAATGTAATTTCTTTGAAGTTATAAGAAAGTAAAGAAAATCGTTAATTTTATTATATATTATTATCATAATTAAAGCTTTTAGATTTGTTTTACTACTAATGGCTTTGAATTTTGGAAAGCCAGAGATCTGAAAGCATTTTAATTGTTCTAAAAACCTATTAGATGCCATTTAAAGTTATAAAAGACATTTGCAATGTAAAGAATTAAAAATGCCTCTACATGCCTTCTTCTAATAGGACAGATAAGACTTTGGTTTACTTTAGGAGTAGTTGAATTTATCTTTGTGTAATAAGTTATTAATGAAACAATATGTTAGTGCTACACAAAAGTTAGCACTAGACCATTTTTAATAGGATACTAGATAGTAAAATAGAAAAAAAATGTTTCCAAAAGTGTAAAAAATCATAGTGTTCCAGCAATTAAGATAGTTTTTGACAGTATACATAACTAATTAATATTACGCTAAATGCAATTTAAGTTTAAAATTAAAAAAGTGTAATAATTAGTGCTTTTCCAAACTTGCTTAAATAAATTTTAGAGCAAAGAAGTTATAATTATAATAGAACTCATAATTGTATAGTTCTAATTATATTTTGTGCAATTATAATTGTAATTGTTTTTTCCTGAGTTCATTTCTCATACTAAAATTAAAATAAGAGAAATTTAGATAGGGGAAAAAGCTCAAGAAGATTATAATAACTTATATAAAATTAGATGTAGAATAAAATTCTAAATTTTGAATTAACCTGAACTTGATATTTTATATCTGGATAGTTGTGTAAATTATCACAAACACTTGAATTGTATCCATGATTCACTTCACAAGCTTTTTTCACGAAGAAAGCTTGCTCTACAACGGAAGTGGTCATAAAAGCTAGCATATAAAAACCAATAGTTGGTTCCACACTAATCGAACGAAAACAACTTAATCCCATTTCCTGATTCATTTCGATTTACTGTTAATTTTTATTTTTTAAATATCACTTTTCATTATTCAAATTGAAAGTAAAAGCACAGATTTTTATTTTGAAAAATAGCGACGTGACTTGCGTACATTTTTGATTCCTCTGAAGGATAATAAAATAATTGAATACAATGCATTGCTCTTAAGAAAATCACATGTTCAAAGTACGTCCGTATTGAATAAATTTATCTTTGTAATGGTTTGAATTAATAAGGTAATTGTTCTTGAATCATAAATTATTATTATCTTATCAAACTCCGAAAATGACTATTCTTTTTTTGTTTGTAACTAGGTATAAGTATGAAAGTAAATATACAATTAATGAATTATTTATTTTTAGTTTGATTATTCAAATTAAAACCCAAAATGTTGAATTATATTTAAACAGAACTAATATATATATACAATTTATGATTATAAATATTTCTAGTTTTATAAGTATTTTTGATTAAAGAGAAGCAAAATTATGGACGTAAGATGTACACAATTTAAACTATATATATGTATGTAAGTAATACTTACTTTATACTCTATACAAATCCAAGGGTAAGGAAACGAAAATGGGAATACATAATTTTGCTGTTCAGGTTCTAGTTTTTCTCAATTTTACCTAACTTTTGGGGTACCAAATATTATTTGTGTTTTCTCTTACAACTAATGTCGCTGTTTAGCTAGTATATAGATCGGTTGTATATAGCTTATACAGCTTTAATGACTATAGTTATTGTTGTTAACAATTGGTGATTTAAGAAATTCGGAGAAACAATACTCTCTGGTTTTGGTACGATTTTCAACAGAGTTGCGTTGTTTTCATTGTTCAAAATAAGCTTAGATTGGCTATAATAAATAAGAAGACAATTCAGGTTGTTTAAGATCGTTTTTTATTTATTTAATATTCAAATTCGCTAAGTTACGATACGTAACGAAACGTAGCTAATTTGAATATTAAATCTTAAGCCTTCTTATTTAATAAAAGCTGAGATCTGAATTTTATCATCTATTGGCTATAATGGCTATTAGGCTAAAGATTTCATAGAGGGAAGACAACTGGCAACACAATCCAGCTTTTAGCAATAAATTTGCTATTTGAAAGTGTATGCAGAATTCGCTCCAGATTTTTCCGAGAAGTCCGTCCTACACCACTCCGGAGTGAAAGTTCAGTAGTTTCACCAGGGTTTTTACAACAATTACGATTGTTGTGATAAAATTTAATGAGCTTTAGTGTATGAAATCGCAAAGTTTCTGTAGCGAGTTGCTTTTAGCTAAGTGGTTTAAGCACTTGCAAAAATATACATATTAGTGGTATAAGTCAGTGATTTTCAAACTTTTTTAGCCCTTTATCACTTAATGTGTTTAACACATCTGCGAGTCATAAATGAATGATCTCACATTAATTATATACAAACTTGTTAAAGGCGTGGAAAAAGAGAAGCGTAACCTTTTTTTTGGTTTGCCCATTTTAGAAATAGTTATTACTTGCAAAGTCGGATAAAATCCCACTTACTGCAGTTTGAGAACCGCTGAACTAGATAGTAGAAACAGAACTTATAACACCCAAAACAAAAAGAACTTTTATCCTGAGAATAGACAATTTGGCTTTGAAGGGCTTCGTCAAGGATTAGCGGCGGTGAAATAAAATCGTGAGGGGAACTAAACCAGTAGTACCAAAGGCAGAAAGTTTGATCCATGTTTAGAATTGGACATTGCGTTAAAAAAAACTAAGCAATAAAATAAAAAATAAAACTTGACGATAATTATTATTTCTATCAATGTAAACCAGAGTTTTCCAACCTGAGATCTACGGTCACCAGAGGATCGGAAGTGGTCTGTTTTGAAAAAATTTTGAAAAAAGCACTATTTACGTTTGTTTGATCATAAAATTTCGAAAATGTTTTTTTTGTAAGAAAGTAAGGAAAGGATAGAAAAGAATAAAAAACATCACAAATTTCAAATATAGAATTTGAAGTCATTTGTTCTTAGTAATAAAATAAATACAAATTGAAAATATTATACAATTCAGTTTTTTTACAATTTTTACTTTCAATAAAAAGAAGACAAAGGTAATTCTTTCAATTGTTGTTAGTAGAATCTTCAAAATGGCTCGATATTTCTTATTTAAGTAATATTGTTAATTAATTTTCATGAGAGCTTAACGGAAAACCTAAAAAATATTTAAAATAAATCAGCGGATGATTTTTTTTTCTGTTTATTTTACCTTCAATAAAAGGGATTCCGGAGTGAACAGTTTTCTTGTATTCAATATATTGATCTTCGTATTTAATTAATAGTTCATATTCTTCAATATATATCCTTCGGTAGAAAAATTGCCATGAGACTAGAGTGTACACAACAGTGCAGACAGGATTAATTAATAAAATCTAAGATAAAAAAGACAAATATAGTATTAATTTAATAGTATTTTTTTAAAATTTTACTTGAGTTGCAATAGCCCAGTAAAACCATCCTGCATAGCTAGGATGTCGGCAAATTTTATAAACCCCTTTAGTAACAAGTTCATGTTGTTTTGGTATAGGAATTTGAACTTCATGATGAAAATTTGTTTCTGCTGTTAACATCGCAATTTTTCTGAATACATCTCCGCAAATACATATCAATAATCCGATATATGTTATCCAATGATAAGCTTTTATTCCTACAAAATCCAATTAAATATTTGAATCGAGACTTACTAAACTAATTATTACCTGGACAAAAATAGAATTCTAAGCCGAATTCAATCCAAGAACTGACGGCAGCGATTCCATATTCAAGACTGTGAGTCAATACGAATGATCCAATACAAAGTGTAGACGGATTGGCAATTGCGATTCCCATAAATTCGGTAAAATGAAATATAGACATCACACACATATACAATCCAAATGCTTGCAATTCTGATGAACATAATACCCATATGTAAATGCCCATTGTAAAAACAAATCCCAAGAAAGTGGCTCTAAGAGCAATCTAAAAATAAAAGGTATTAGAATATATACTTAGTAAAATTTACGATAAATACCTGAAAATCATTGTTTTTATATATTAAAAAACTGCATATGTTAGAAAGAATATAAAAAATTGGAGGAATAAATGAATAAAATGCACTTGGCAGTAATAATAATGGAATAAGTAATAAAGGTTGTGCAAAACACAAAGCACAAACACGCCCCGAGTGGCACACCATTGTTATATTTTTGACTTTTTATAATTTCATTTTTTAAATTACGTTTAAAACTATTTATGTGTAATGCTTATGTGCATTATTTAATTTAAAAATAATTTAGATTTCGGATGGTCCCTTTCATTGCGGTATTGAATTTCAAATAAGTGATTCAGCCAGCGTCCTGAAACTATCTGTATATCACTTGCCAAATTTGACAACCTTTTGACAAATTGAATGCTCTGAAGTTATGCGCACATGTTCCACATTTTCTAGTTTTCCACTTGTCATAATTTGAAAATTGAAATCATTGAAATATTGAATTCTTCATTAACAAGTAAGTATTTTAAAGAAAATTATTCAAGAAATTTATTTGAAAGTTAGAATAAATTGTTTTTTTCGATTTTTTAAGTTCTATCAGGTGAATTTGAATCTACAGAATGCATGTGCATGGGGTATATAGTTGGAAACTAATCAAATATAAGCCTACATTTTAGAAGATTAAACAGTAATTTAATGAACTAATTTTTAGGAAATGATAAATTCAAACACAGCAAATCAAGTTGCCGTTCAATTAGTACAATATGTTGTAGTAAGAAGTGATTTACTAAGCAAATTAAAATGGCCGGTTGGAGCTGTTATTGCTCAGGCATGCCATGCAGTTTCTGCTGTAAATCACATCTATAGTTCGGACGAAGCCACTTCAGCATATTTACAGGACTTAGACAATATGCATAAATGTGTTTTGGAAGTAATTAAATATTTTACTCAAATATCTGCTTCACCCAATTCGTACAATAACTTATTTCGCAGAATGGCTAAACTTTTATCAAGCTAGTGAAATGGGTAATGGTCATCTCAATTCTGGGCACGTAGAAGTGTGTAGAACTAAATATTTTAAACCGCAAGATGGCGTGTATAGTTTTATATTTGCTGGGGTCCCAGGAGTGTATTTGCATAAAACTCTTCACTTTGTTCATTTTTTATTCACGAAGACCATTATTCATTTCGTGGATTGGGTGTAACAAATATTCTTAATACAAACATTTCTTCTTACTTAGGTTCCAGATGAAGATACTCTCGTCAAACTCCAACAAACTTTAGAAGACAATTCTGTGCTTCACAAAGTTTGGATAGAACAGCCGGAAAACATAAAGACTTGTATTGCTGTTAAACCATACAATAAAAAAGAAGTGTCTAAATATTTTAGAAAATACAAACTGTTTAGTGGTTAATTAAATTAAAAAAAAATATATTAAAACAAATACAATTTTTTTCTTTTATTAACTAAGAAGTAAAAGAGTTTGTTTGATAATATATTGTTTATAGTTTTAAAAGTAACTAGTGAATAACCCGTTAGGCTCCATTCTAACAGAAAATTTCGTATATTTATTTTCATTTAAGGAATACATATAATTTATAAATATAATTTTACTTATATTTTATGGTTTTTACAGAAGCAATCATTTCTCAACACCAACAAAAACCTCTTACCGATCAGCAATATATAAGATAACTCTTAGGAAATGGTCGGAAATGTAAGAATGATGATTTAGTCATATTTTTTAAGCCTAGTGATTAAATTAGCAACCATAAAAAATTATAAGACCTATAAATTCATTTTCTTTTCACAAACATTTAATTGATTTTAATAAAATTATAAATTATTTTTATCAGTTCTGAAAAAGATGAACGTTTATTAACTAATGAGTACCTATTACTTATTATAATTATTGAATGGCAGATCAGGTTTCGTTGGAAATTCCCGCATCGAGTGGCCCAAGGGCCGCATATAATCGTTTATATTTTTCAACAATGATTCTTTCACTATTGTATTTATATTATTTTATTTCAAATTGTTTATATATTCTTGAGTTTCACAATTCTTATGTTGGATAACTCTGATATAGATAATTTTTATCGGGGGTGATATTACCTCCTGGTGGCGTTGCAATGTTTTTAATGAACACGGGAGCGGTTATCCAGATGAATGCGATTTTGTTTATTTTTTTTTGGTTAATTAATATAATGAACTATTATAAAAAGAAAGTGGAACGTTTGCATTTCTTCATGTGAAAGATGCGAAAGTTTATAAAAGATTAAGAATCTATAATCCAGACTAGTGTTTCCCAAAATTTTGAAATTTTGTACTCCTCATATCCCTTATATAAGTTATCGTGACACTGAATACACAACATTTAGGAAAAAAGGCAAAAATTGTAGTTGGAACAATCTATGCACCAGGCAAAGCCATAATATAATGAACACCTATTCCCTAAAACTCTTTTCGTGCCCCTGACGGTATGCGTAATACACTTTAAAAAACATTGTTTTAAATTTCTAGAATGATAACTTTGCCTATTAGGACCAGATTGGTCAGTATATACAGACTTTCTGTAATAGATTCAAAGATTAAATATAAGTACCACAAAACCAACAAAGGATAGAAAAAAAGGAACTGTTTTTATTTTTGTTCTACACCATTTACATTTTTTAATTCAATATCTTCTTTAACTTCATTTGGATCTTTTGGCTTTTTTGGTAAGGTGGCAGCTAATAAAATGCATCCTGGAAAAACAAAAACAAAATAGGGACTAAAATATTAGTAAGAATTTATCTCATACCCAGAACAACAATAGCGAATGCACCAAACGCTAGAGAACAACTTCTTCTGAAAAGATATCCAACTGTTCCACTCCCTACAGCTGCGCCCATTCGGGCCATAAAATGACTCAGTGATAAAGCTGTGGCTCTAAAATGTAAATATGACTAATAACTTATTAAGTTTGGTTTTTTAATCAACGCACCTGTTACGAATTGAGTAGATATCAACCACAATAATTTTTAATACTGGTAGGCATGTTATCGTTAGTAAAATACAAAGTATTAAGATTATAAAGAAATAATCATTTTCAACATATCCAACAATTACATTTGCCACACAACTAATGGTATATGCACCCACTAAAATTACGTATTTCATTGATCAAAAAAATTATAATTAACGATGTTTAATCGTACCTAGAATGTATTTTTTCTCCACGACACTCAATAGGAATCCCGTAATAAGAAACAGAAACATAGAAGTCGCTGTTAAAAATAAATATACTTTGTATACATAAACGTCCACGGTATCAACACAGGTAGCACTTATAGTTTGGTTTTTATAAACATTATCACGATAGTAATCCAAAACTGGACAAACAGTTTGATCAGCATCAGGGAATTCATTTCTGAATAATTTACGTTGATTTAACATTCCCGGTAAATACATCAGAAACCCGGTAGACCTAAATTTGAATTTCACCATTTGTTTAAAAACAACGAGTAAGTAATAATCTTACATAATTTCTTACATGTAAACTGAGAAAAAATGTAGAACACAATTAATTAGAGTCCATATTCCGTTCTTGCCTTGTAAAATCGGTTTCACATTGAACCATAACTGTTTTAGATTGTTAACAATGAAAGAACTTTCCAAGTTTTTGGTATATATTTCTTTTTGTTTTGGTACTTCCAGTTCTAAAACCTTTGGGAATTTAATAATAAAATTATTTATGTATTAGATAGTATGGATAAGTTTCCTTATAAAAACAGATGTGAAGAAAGTCATATCAGGGAGGCTCAATTGCCTCCTCTTGCCTATATAAGTTTCACAATAATATGTTTCGCAAGTATTTTTTTAAAAGCTCGTTTTTATAAAACTAAGATAACACTAAAGGGCGAATATCTACCGAACAAACTATGTTAATGAAAATATTCAACTTTCTTCTAATTTTTTCTCATATCTTCTGCAGTTTAAGAAAATAGAGCACAAATCAAGACAAACTACAGATTACCACACATTTTGCAAAACTCAAAAATTATAAATTAAAAGCAAGTCGTTCGTTATCGTTTTTATAAGGAGTTATAATAGCTACTTGAAATGAGTCTATAGGTTTTCCAGAGTTAACCGTATACATTGTTTGTAACAATCTTAAACACTTTTCCGACTTTCCATCCGCATATAAATATTGAGGAGATTCAGGGGTGAATATTAATAATATAGCGGCTATGAAATTGGGAAGACCACATAGTAGTAAAACTAGCCGCCATGGTCTAAAAAAATAATTCGTTACTTTTAAATTTAATTTTCAAAACAAATATATACCCACCTATAATTTAAATCTAAAAATTCGATTCGTAAATTCCAGTTCATCGGTATTAATATCCAAGCGACGCCTTAAAATGAAAAGAATAGTCAAACTTTTGTTATCTTTTAAGAAAAAATCAGAATTGATAGAAACTTGACTTAAGGTTCATTTTGAAATGATTACCTAACAATTAGCAATTGTCTAATAAAATAGATTTAAGTTATGTTTAAAATATAGTTAATTGTGTCCAATGTTTTTTAAGCTTAAAATGTAACTAAATTTCTATGAAATATTTGTCCTTGTTAAGGTCATCACAAAAGTGAGTCTTTAAAGGAAATACTACCAATCAATTCTGGTCAGTATACACAGATGTTAGTACACTGTCTAGTTAATACATCCCTGTTAAAAAAAGGCATTTTGAAGTCAAAACATTTAAATTGCCTTTAATAGCTATAATTGACGTCTAATGGATTGTTTGAATATTTAAAACGCCTTTTTTTAACAGGGGCCTTTAGAATTTTACATGGAATATACGCGTTGGAAAGACCAAGGAAGATTTGAGTCCATGCTATTGATTTTGCTCGATATCTGATTCCGTGAAATTCTCCTACAAATGGTACAATAATAATTAAAGATGCGGCTAATCTAAAATTGAATATTAATTAGTTATATGGTCTCTTAAATCATTTCAACCAAGGGTATCACCAATCAGATTTGGAAGAGAACATAAAGTTTCAAAGAGTGTTTGTAATTAAAAGTATTAAAACTAGATGAAATATATTTTTAAAGAATATTCTAAAGGAAATATTTTCTCTTATCTGTTATTTTTTAGTGATACTGCTTGGTTTAAACTATAAATAAACTAACAAAAATCCATTTAAAACTCGTAGCATTACGAAAAGTGTATAATTCTGAACAAAACTTCCAAATAGAGAGCACGCAAATCCAATCCACATAGTAAACAACATCACTTTTTTTCGTCCATGATTATCCGATATATATCCCCAAATAGGTCCTCCAATAATAGAACCTACATAAACCAAACTTATTTCATACTTTCAAATCAATGATTTCAATAGATTCACCTGCAAATCCTGCAGATAACAATAAACTTCCCGTTTGCAAGTTCAAATCACATTTGGCACTGGGAACAATTTGACTCATACAAGAATTCTCGGCATTGACCCCCATTAAAATCATTCCACAAACGAATAAAATTCGGAAGTTATACTTCCCGAATCCTGAAAAAAAATATTTTAATTGTAGTTAAAGTTAATTGGATAAAAAGAAGAGTAAACCTGTTTGAGCAATTGCTTCTTCAAAGGAAAATACCGATTGTGACTGAAGTGCTAGTAAAAAAATTAAAATAGAATTTTTTATTACATAGTTTAATATGCTGAAGTATATTTTTACTTACGTTCAATTTCATTGTGCACGTTTTCTTCTAAGTCCTTTTCTGTTGCCATTTCGAGCAGATATGCCTCTCGTTTTTCACTTTCCAATAATTTATTATTGAATATCTATCAAATGAAATTGAAAAAACCCAAAGACTCGTATAAGCAATAAATTTTTTTATGTAGATACTTATAAATTAAAGCTTAATCATCACAGTCATAAAACCGCACCATAGAAGTTAGATTTCAAAAATTTTTTTACTACCATTATCACAATCGTTTATTGTTTTCTTGAAATATGAGATAAAAGTAAAACATTGTGTTGACAAACGTTGAGGATTTATTTGATATTTGCTTTTGAATTATTCTTTCTCTTTTTTTTCATTAGTCAGTGTACACATTGCAAACAAAAAGTGGTTTTTTCCGTATTAATTTACTTAATGACGCTTAATTGTTCATACAAATTAAAGAAAAGAAAGTACGAACCGAATGATAGGAATATCATTTACGTTTTACACAAAATTTATGCATTTATTTTGAGTCAGAAAGTAGGTTGATAGGTCAGAGATTGAGGCGAATGAACTTAGTGAATAATTTTATTAATTTTTTTATTGATACATTAATTTATAAATATTGACTTTAAACTTAATTTTAAAGATTAGTATCTGATGTAGTATCACTCTTTTTGGTTGAAACATTTGGTAGCACAAACGTGACGGCAGCACAAACTGAAAAAGACAATACCTTTAATCGTGGAAAGTATGTGAAGGCCAGAAAAGTTGGAATTTAGCCAAATCAAAAACGTACACTTGTACTACAAGTGCTTGATTAGTAACTTAATTCATTCAAAATTAAGCACTTATTAGTTATTCAATCCAACAAGATCATTTTTTTTTTGTAAATCTTACCAAGGGCAATTGAACTGAGAACTCCAAACGATGCGTAGCAATTGTAGTTAAATAGTTCCCCAATTGTAGAACTGCCGGCGATTGTTCCTAATTTGGAGCTTAAAAGGGTGAAAGCCAAAGCTGTGGCTCTATGATGAGTAGAGTAAAGATCTATGACTATAATACTTAGTAATACTTGGCATAAAAGGGAAAGGAAGAAAACGTTTAAAAGCACAATCATGAGCCAGTCTTCAGTGGAAAACATAAGACCGATTCCGGATAAACATGATAGTACATAAAAACCAACTAAAAAACGAAAAAAATCATCAATTTCTTTCATAAAGCTTATCAATACATAATTTTAAACAGGAAAATTCACTACCATAGTAAAAATAAAAAGTTAATTTCTACTTCCATTCTTAATATTTTAATGTTGTTTTAGTTCTATGTTCTTAGTAAACTTGTTCTGATGTTCTAGTTTATGTTCTTAGTATTTTAATATTTTAATGTTGTATTGTAATGATATTTGGTTTTCAATATGTAGTACTTTGCGTATTTTATGCAGTTGGACTATTTTTTTTAAATTTTTTATATCAGGAGAAGAAAAAGGAGATAAATCTCGATATAGGGAAAAACTGAATAAAAAAATAGCTGAATAAAATAAAATTTCTAAATACTGTACAAAAAATTACTACTAAGTACTAGTTTTATAAAAAACCCTTTTTCAAAATATGGAAAAGTAATAGACGTGGGGTGATAATAAATGCCATAGAAGAAAATCATAAAGACGGAAAAAAGATAAATTTAACAAAAAGAAGATAATCCCTACCTGAAGGATGTATTAGGTACAAGAAGTGATGAAAAAATAGGATAGGATAGTTTTTAAGCATTTGACTTCTAAAAGCTTATAATAAAGCATCTTGAGAGCAGTAATGGCGAATGTGATACCAGGAAAATGGCAAATTTTTCAATGGATAGTCCATTCCAAACCCATTTTTCCTTAAATTATTTTCTGAAAACTCTTTTTTCAGTAATTGAATTTCGTAATTAATTACAATGTAAACTTTAGTTGCTTATGATAAAAAAATCAAACAAATGGAAAGAATTAATTTTAACCTTATGTAAAGAAAAGCTCCCATAACATAGTTCAGGGGTGGCAAACCAGTCGATTATTGTAAGACAAAAAAAAGGTTCAATATATCAATATTCAATTTATGTAAAAAAAAGCAAGTCTTACTATTATAAATAAGTTGGATAATTATTAAGAAAAGTTTTCAAACTTTTATGGTTGGAAAATCCTTCTCAAAATAATGGAAAATTCTATCAATACTACAAACTTGTATACTCTTTTTTTAAAATTTCAAGAGGTATGTAAATGGGTACATAGCACAAGGTTTGGATCTAATTAAGTGGGTCATTCCTGTTATAGTAACTATCGTAGCTATAAAATTTTCCCAACTCTAATAAACTCTATTAATGAAACTTTTTAATATTTATAGCTCCTGCTAAGATCGTTTTGAAAATAAATTAGGTTGTGCTTTTATACTTATATAGAAATATCTTAATATGAATTCGTTGAGTATGTAATTTATATTTTAAACCCTGGTCGTCCCGAGCTATTCGAGTTACGTATATAAGTGAAAAAGTGTCTACCTGAACTATTCAAACTTTGTTTTTAATATTTTTTTTAAGTTTGCACCATTACTGTTTAAAGCTAAAATAAATTTGGAAAAAACTAAATATAGTTATTTGAAAGATAAGATTTAGAGAAAAAAAGTCTTTAGAATTTTGATTGTAGAAATAACAGTAAGGAAATAAGAACTTAGAAAAATCTTTGGAAACTAAAAGTGGAAATAAAAAAAATAAATCTTTCATCGGTGGAGTAAAAAGAAAATCTTAAGCCCTCGAGGAGGACAAGAAGGCAATGCAAAAAAAGACGATAACGTTAGGTGGAGAACTAAACTTGCATTAATGTAGAAAAAAAGAAGTGCAAAGAATAACTTGAATCCTACTGGTGGCCGAGTGGTCAAGGTGACCACTCCAAAATACGTAGGTGGTAGGTTCGATCCTTGATTCGAATAAACTCTCAATATTTCTTGAATACGGATTTTCAGTAGTTTTTGAGTTGCTAAAGACCTTAGTAGTTTTATAGTGACGGTAAATATCGATTGAAAAAATAATCATAACTGCATTGAAAGATTTGTTAGATTATCAACTATATCTTATGAAATATAGCCACTTTTTAATGAAATAGGTATTAATAGTGAATTTTCCTGATCTCATTTCCTTAAAACGTACCAAGAAGCTTCTTCTTCCCAAATATATTTATAATCCATCCAACAATGAAGTACGTAAATACGGATATACATGTAAGAATTAAGCTGAATTCATACACGTAAACGTCAACAGTATCCGAACATCCACTTTTCTCATCCGAATCACCATTAGATTGTTCCGTGTATTGATTTAAAGCTTTACACAAAGCTTTGGACGTATCCGGAATATTTGACATGTATTTTCTCCGGTTTAGAATTTCTGGAATCCACATAAAGAATCCGGTTGTACTAAAATTGAGAAAAATGAAAATGAGACTTTTGATTCCTTTGTCTAATGGTATTTGCAGGTACCAAGATTTGGGATGGCATTTAATTTAGCTTATAGTAAACAAAGCATAGGTAAAACATTCGTTTGGTTTATTAGGACAAAGTACCTACTTAACAGTACCATTAGAAGTTTATAATTAAACGATGAAAAATTATTTGAAACGACAAAAGCCAGAAATTTCTTCATAAATACCTAGTATACTTGAACTTTTTATTGTGAAATTTCATAATTTTTTATAAAAATATTTCGTGGATAGAAGGAATTATTCAGTAAATATTATAATAGGGAAATGTATATATGTAGGTGTGTATGTAGAGAATGTACTTAAACACATACGTATGAGTGAAAAAAACCTTTAAGTGAAAACCAAATATTAAAACCAAATTTAAACTGATTATAGTCATTAGATTCACCTACCAGTTTGATGTTATTCAACCGATAATTTTTCGCACTGACTAATGAATGGCTATAAATATTTCACGGGTAGTTACTAGCAACAAATATATGCTTAAAGTTCCTGAAACCACCGTCGTTATATCAGATCTTTTTTTAATTTAAATCCAGATGTAAATTTGAATTTTTTTGCAAAAAATTCATTATGGTTGGTTTTTATGATTAGGTACTGTTATTTAAAAGTGTTTTAATTAGGTGAAATGATTAATTTTCTGGGGTTATGGTTATAACATTCGGTTCAAGAGCATAAAGTTTTAGTTTGACCTATACTTGGTCTGAATTTCTCAAAATATTCACAGTCAAACGGTTCTTTTTAAAAAATATTTACATGTATAATGTTCCGAATTGCATCAGACAAATGATGAACGACCAAAATCCGTACATCCCTTTCCAAATCGGTGCCAAACTTATCCACAGTTTCCTCATCAAAAGTTCCACGGAAAATTTTTTGTTATCCGCAAAACTGTTCACCTTATCTTCAATTTCCAAATCGCAAACCTAAACATTTCTTGATTTATTTATCCTTCTTTTCAAATTTGCATAAAATAAATGAGTTCTAAGTACAATATTACCTCATACGTTTTAACTGGAAATCCCGTGTTTATTCTGTACATACTTTGAAGTATTTTCATACATTCCTCTTTTTTTTGATTCGCCAGAAGATATTTGGGTGACTCAGGCAGAAAAATCAAACAAATCGCGGATATTATGTTCGGTAATGCACAGAAAAATAAAAGCAATCGCCATGATCTAAAAAAAAATTGATTTTAGTTAATGACCTTATTAGTGAAAGAATTATGTGATAATTATGTTAATAAGAGTAATTATCCATTGTTATTGTTTATCATAATATAAATGTTAAGTTTTTTAGATTGTTTTGTTTTCAATTTACAAGATTTAAATAAAATTAATTAAAAAGTTGATAAATTAACAGTCGTAATTAGACACATTCTCGAGAAATTAAAAGAAAATAAGAGCTTTTTATGCGTAGCATATCTTTTTGTACTTAATTTTGTCTTCTGCAGGTGCCTGATTTTTATGATGCCTAAACAAAACTAAGTCCTTGAGAAAGGTTAATTTTTGTGTATTTAACATACCTGAAACTGAAGTCTAAAAATGGTATATAAAATGACCAGGACATAGGTATAATCAACCATGCCATCCCTAAGTAAAAAAAAAAATAATTACTATTTCTGCTAAAATAAAAAATAATCAAATTTACCAGGAATGTAAATATTTGCTAGAGCATTTGAAACATGCATCCAAGCAATTGCTCTTCCTCTAGTTTTATTCCCATGAAATTCTCCCAGATAAGCCGAAACAATTACAGGATTTGCTACAATACTGAATGAGAAAAGAGCAGAATTACCAAATTGTTTTTCTTAACATTCAATATAATTTTATACTTACAAAAATCCATTTAAAAACCGCAATAAAATAAAAAGCCAAGAATATTTGGTAAAGCAACAAATTATGGTTAATGCTGATCCTATGAAAGTGTTGATCAACATTATTGTTCTTCGTCCTTTTTTGTCTGCTAAATATCCCCAAATCGGACATCCCAGAAAACCACCTGAAAATATTTTTTTCAATTATTTTTTTTTTTTTATTGAATAAGGGATGAAATACCGATAAATCCAGATGTTAATAACAAATTTTCTGTCGACAAATGTAAATCACATTTTGCACTTAGCATTACTTGATTCATGCAAATGAACTCAGTAGTGGTTCCTGTTGCAATTAGAGCACTTATAAAAATTAAATACAAATTATATTTTCCAAAGGCTAAAATTATTAAAAAAAAATTAAACGGTTGTTTTTATTTCTTTTTGTCTAAATCCTTACTTGTTAAGGTAATGGCATCCTCAAAACTATAAGCCTTA
Source organism: Sisyra terminalis (assembly GCA_958496175.1). Lineage (NCBI taxonomy): Eukaryota > Metazoa > Arthropoda > Insecta > Neuroptera > Sisyridae > Sisyra > Sisyra terminalis. The sequence goes on along the minus strand of OY292279.1, from coordinate 16,311,672 downwards.
GCTTCTGCAAAAGAATATTTATTTTTTTTTAAAAAAAATCATAATATTTTGAATGTAAATTTACCTGTTTTTGATTCGGAAACCGATTTATTATCCTCCATCATTTTCAATGTGGACTGTCCTCTGGTTAAGAAAGTGAAGAAATATAGGGTATTGGCATTTTTGTATTTAACCTAGACATATTTTCTATTATAATTCATAACATGAATTCATTAAATGCAAAAAACTATTCCGTTATACTCATTGATTAGATAAACCGTTTCGGCGGAATCTTTGATGCATTTTTCTGGTTTTAAATGTCATTTGTTGAGCTTATATTCCTTGTAAGATTTTAATCTAAGGCAATAAATGTAGGTAATTGTTGGTTAATTAATCGATATCTGCAAAGCTTTAGGCGTGACTTAAGTAGGTGTATCGATTTTATTCATAAATCGACTAATAGCAAAGTATGTTATAAATATCGGAGTAAAATTCAAGGCCATCAAAAATTTTTTATTCCTGCTTATCTAAGAAATAATTCAATTATTGCAGTCTTAAAAAATTAGCGGTCAAATAAATATTACTTGTTTAAACGTGATGAACATAAGTTACTTGCAATAAATATCTTGTTCTATACTGCAATAAATTTAAAATAAAAAAGGAAAACCATAATTTGTACATTTTCTACAAGAAAAGCCTTATCTATAAAACTATTATTCTTTTTTAAAATACAATGATAGATTTTCAGTTATGGTTATTATTGTAGAGCTTTTATTATTGTATGGTTTTTATTGTAGGCACAAAGCAATGTCAACTTTAGGGTACACATGCCGAAGATTTCATGATGCAATTTGTTCAAAATATTTTCGGATATCTTCAGTATTGAATCTTTAAGAAGATAATGTAAGAGGATACATTCATTAACGAAGGTCTCTTCTAAATCGTAAGCGTACTAGATTGTTTTAGATAAGTACGACGTATTTCGACTACCAGGATTCGCGTAGGACTTTAAATGTTCTGACAAAAAAGGATCAAATTTCGTAAAAAGTTTTACAGTTATTACAAAAATTACCAATAAAAGAATCTTCAATTTGTTCTGAATGTCCCCGGAATCGCAATTCTCTAACTGCCAGTGATTTAACAATTGAAAAATGTGATTTGATAGATTGGAAAGTTGGTAACTTTTATAAAAAAATATTTATTATACCTCACAGAATATATTCCAAAAATGAGAATTTTTAATATAATTTTTTTTTAGTGGTTACTCAAATTTTAGAAGTATATTTTACAAGTTAGTGATTAAAGTGGCTTAAGTACTAAAATTCGTTCACTGATATCAATTAAACTGTTAATTCTTAGGACTGATATTTTCACTCATGGGTGAATAGTTCATATCCTTAAGATAACAATTTAATAGATAAAAAGTGATCAGTTAACTAAATCCTTCTCATATCTCTTCCCTTAGGTGAAAATACGTTTGTTTTCCCTATCCTTCAGATAAAATTTTATCTGAAAGATAAATGTCACTGCCTTGAGTGAAAATATCGACCCTTAATCAGATATTTATGATTTGCGATCTTTTATTTCAAAAAATATAATCAAATATGCAAAGCTTTCGTATTGAGTATTATGATTTTGAATTTCCATTCTTTCAGGTCTAAATCGATGTATAATGTGAAGGATATATCAGGATGTAGTAGACCAAATAAGTTAGCAATGTTTTACTTCATTTATTTCAATTGCAACGTTTCATTGGTGTTATTCCAACTTCATCAATTGACAAAAATTACATACATAGTAATTGGTAAATTTTAATAACTATAATTGCTTTTAAAGATTAAAATATTAAATACTAAAATTAAATATTAAATATAAATATTCAAGATCTATTAATATTAAAAATGTTTTAACCATAGGTACTGGTAATTGATATACCAATATTTTGTTTAAACTCTGGTGTATTTCCCCAACAAGTCTGGCGTATAAATTTGTTTTAAATCATGGGACTATGTGTTTTATTTTACATTTATAAGTGGCCTGATGAAGTTGGAATAACACCAACGGAACGTTGCAATTGAAATAAATGAAGTAAAACACCGCTAACTTATTTGGTCTACTACATTCTGATATATCCTTCATATGATTAAGAATGTAACATTCCATGAATATAGATGCAGGTTTGGGTGATTTTTTTTTTTGACTTTTTTTTTTTTTTTTTTTTTTTTTTGGTCCCATCGTGAAATTTTGTTGGAAATACCAAAAAAAATATTCCCTGAAAGTTTCAGTCCTTAATATTAATTTTAAGTCTTCGACCAAGACGTGTAAAGATTTCCCATTGAAAATACACGGAAACTCTGATTTTTTATTTTTAAATTTCTATATCTCAGCGGCATTTCATAGGATCGCTTTTACCGAAGATGGTTTTTTCTCAGAATTAAACGCTTTACAAAAGTGCCCATTGCGACAAAGTCGTAACTCACACCGGTGAGGTAGTACGGGCCACTGAACCTGATTTTTCCATAAAATTCGCGTTTTTTTTGCATTTATCTCGTAAATAACAAGAGCTACAGAAAAATTATAAATGAAAAACTTGTAGAGAATTTGATTTCCTACTAAAAAGTTCCTGTAGACCAAATCACGAAGATCAATATTGAACGTGATATTAAGCCTTGAATTTTATGGAAAAATCAGGTTCAGTGGCCCGTACTACCTCACCGGTGTGAGTTACGACTTTGTCGCAATGGGCACTTTTGTAAAGCGTTTAATTCTGAGAAAAAACCATCTTCGGTAAAAGCGATCCCATGAAATGCCGCTGAGATATAGAAATTTAAAAATAAAAAATCAGAGTTTCCGTGTATTTTCAATGGGAAATCTTTGCACGTCTTGGTCAAGGACTTAAAATTAATATTAAGGGCTCAAACTTTCAGGGATTTTTTTTTTGGTATTCCCAACAAAATTTCACGAAGGGACCAAAAAAAAATCACCCTAATGCAGATATGTGCGATACCTTCGATGTCTTCGTAATAACCAATTTATAAATTTAAAAATATCAACATGTGTATTACTACATAAAGCCATGAAGTCACTACATAAATTTATCAACTTCATTGGTATATTATTTTTCGATGAAATTTGTAATTTGTTCTAGAATGAACTGTAGAAACCATAGTGAAAATATTGAGAAAAAAAGAAAGACTTGAAAATTTATAAAAATTTACTCGATTTCCAAAAATTGTTCATGTAGTAATCAACTACCAGGGTTATAATAGGGGATACAATGAAAATTAATATAAAACTCAACTTACTATTAATAACAATAAATTTTCTTCGATTAAAAATAAAATCCTTCAATTGATAATGAACTATTTGAAAACCAACAGAACTAAATTAGTATAGTAGTTTACATTCCAAGAAATATAAAATATGAAAACATATAAGTCGTAACTTGATTTTCATTCATTAGTTTTAATGATTTTCGTTAATTATGTCCACAATAAAACACTACACACTTAATTAAAGAAAAAATTAATCAGTTTGTAAATAAGAAAAAAATGGTTATTTGAAATTGAATTAATGATGCAGTGAATTTAATGATTTGTTCTTATTAAATCAGTAGCGTACATTGATTTTTTTATATTTTTGGAAAACTAGTTTAAAATTTTAAGATGTATGAGAGTTGATTTATATGAATAGAAAGGATAGTTTCATTAAGGAATAACACTTTTTTTATTGACTTTGAATAGTTTATTTTTCACTTACAACATTTGAGCTGTTTATTTCGAAAGTGGTTTAACTTTTGTATTTGTATAAGTGGAGCAAAAAATACCAAATTTTCAAAAAATATTGATTTATTAATTTTCGACATAACAATAATAATCTCTTTGGAAATCCAAACAAATTGTGCTTTTATTATTAAAAACTACAATACCAACAATACTATATGAGCTATTTTTCAAATGAATTCACGTTACTATAAAATTTCAAAGCAAACGACTAGGTAATATATATGAAAAAGCCAAAATAATTAAGCAGTTTTGTATTATTACTATGGCAGTTGTAAGCTCATAAAATTTGTACCGATATGTATTTTTTTAATTATTGCAAGAGTAATTAAAATAATGATTATTTTTAACTAATTTCGTGTTCAAGCTATTAAGTTGTTCGGTTGTTCATATGTTTTTTTCAGAAAATGAAAGACGATTTTTTTACGGTGCATAAATATTTTATGGGATTTTATATTGTCCACGGTAGTCCAAGACCTTCTGTCGTTTTTCTTGTCAAACAAAAATTTTATGACCGTAAAGTTATGCTTAGTATCTAGAAAGGTAACATAAGATAATATAGGACCAGAATGGACAATAACTTAAAAAAATATTATATGTAGACGATAAGAAAATCATCTTTCGTTTTTCCCTTAAAAAAAGGGAAGTTATTTTCCGATCAATCAATACTTACGGATTTTTTATATTTTTTATTTCCATTGATCTAAAGATTGAATTATTAGAAGAGATGTAACTGTTAAACTATATACCACTAATTCTGATGTAATTCATAAGGGTTGTATGAACTACACAGCACAATAACAGTCTTTGCACTCTTCAACTTGGAAATATCACTAGAAGAAAACATAGTAGATCTTCCGTATTTTCAATTAAAAAAAATAGAGTAGTAAAAGGTACAATCGAATATTTCTTGCATTGAAACAAGGTTTTATTTTCGCACCATTTAAATCACAAAAATTTATTATTTGCATTATCTTAACGATTTTATACTTCTTGAGTGGGTATGTTTAGGTACATCAAGGCTTTCCTCTATGTTGATTTGTTTAACAAAGTCTGACCTAGAAAATTTTTCATTTAGTTGAATTCGATTCTTTCATATCTACAAATCATGATCAGAACTGAACATGATGTTTTAATTACGATGAAGGTTTTAAACATTTCCTACATTTCATATACACCAACCTAATTAAACGGTATCTACATAGCCTGAAATTCTGACCAAAGTTGTGAACTATTGAAAAGCTTTTGTACATTTCCAATGATGGTAGAACCGAAGAAATATGAGCTTAACATGATAAGAAAACTTCCCAATATTTGAGCTGTTTATTTTGAAAGAGGTCTAAGTTCATTTCAAGGACAGTCCATACGACAACTTTTGATTTGCTGCTAGACCAGATTATGCTGATATTTGTACTTTCAAATTTTACAAATTATTGATATGGTATTCATTTTTTTTGGCACATAAGTAGTAACGTCGGCTCAAGTGTACTTTAGCACACATCCACAATCTGGCAACGCTGCATTTTCAATTTTGTTTTTAATTTAATTCGCGATATTTTTGTTAATTCAATTCTAATATGGTATAATTCTCTCTTTTGTGGCTAAATTTTCATTATGGACCGATTTAATCGCGAATTAAATTAAAAACAAAGTCGAAAATGCAACATTGCCAGATTGTGGATGTGCTAAAGTACACATGAGCCAGTATATGAACTATCCCTGAAATGATGATGACTTTCAGATTCATTGTTGGACTACATTCAAATGACCTATTTTATATATACCTATAGATTGATTAGAACATTACCTGGAACGAACTTAGTAACGAAATGTTTATAACTATTTAAATCTTAATAAAACATTCTTAACTTCAAAGTAACGCCACTGAAACAATTTACGACATTCATGATCCTTATTTATCAACAAACCAAGATGCTTTCCAATTAACTTATATTTCCCTTGTATTTAAAGGCTTAGTGGATAAAAACGAACATAAATTTTACCAAGGCTAAAGAAGAAAATGTAAAAGATTGTATTGAACAGAGATTTGTATGCATAAATTATTTGAATATAGTTTGTTCAAATAATATGTTAAAGAAATTAAAAAAAAATCGGTAACTTATAAGATATAATCATATAACTAAACAATGTAATGCATAATCTTGCCAGATTTACTAGAACCGGTATTATTAAAATACAAGACAAACAATTTTCGCAGATAAGATTTGGGTTTTTCCAAAAAAGAAAAGTTTGAAATTTTTTTTGAAATATTAAATTAAATAGCAAATAGACCATGACTTAATAAAAACCGTTTCAATTGCACGAATACTATAAGGTACGATAAAGAAATTATTTACCTGCATCTTCACCTGTGAAACAATTTAAATTTGAAATATTTTTTCTGGGTTTTATCGATTGGGTGGTACACGATATACCTTATTTTTTTACTTAGAGAAACATTTATTAACCAACATTAAAAATCAA